>CADEHL010001357.1:3177307-4552388 GCA_902827135.1 Harpagifer antarcticus
GTAATAACTACGTTGGTCCACAACGTAGGACGTAGTATTTCTACAAAAACGCCTCTGAAATTGTAGGATCCCTACGTTTTTTTTCACCATTCATTCCAATGGCTGGCGTCTATGTCACGTGATCTTCACATTTCTCCCTGCAGAAACAACAACAACATGGCCGACATTCGTTTTATTCTCGGTGTAAAATGCCTATTTAAAGTTACTTTGGCCATTAAAATGCGTTTTGATGTCATTTGATGCGAGAAATATGAGTTGTTATTTCAGATGATGTGTGCAGTGGATGTACATGATCTTTAGTTTGCTAGTTATTACGAAGATTACTTCAGGAAATTGTGTCTATACAACGTTTTCATTGTTACCAAGGTGGTTGTTAGGGACACTGCTATCGATATTATTTCTGTTATGTTGTGTAACTGTTTAATGGTGTTATCTTTATTGCTACCCCCTTCCCCCTCAAAGTATAGTGTTGGTCCACAGCGCAAACGCATTAGTTTAACAAAATCCGCATAGTAGTAAGTAGTCTCTCAAAATTGTACTTAAGTACAGTACTTGAGTAAATGTACTTAGTTACTTTACACCACAGGTACAATGTTTGCTCCATTTAGCCGCTATCTCGATAATCCATAGGAGAACACTAGATACGCTGGGATCCGGAGTCATGGATGATCCTGCGGTCCTGTGTCCTGCATAGCGAGCCCTGGATCTTGAGTCGTGGCTGTGGTCCTGGATCATAGGTCCTGGATGGATATCCTCGTGGATCCATCTTCCTATTACACACACATGCATTTCCAAACATTTGGACTACCTATGTTGCAAATGTATTATCTTTTCAATTTACACATGGCATCTATTGCACGTCTGTCCGTCCTGGGAGAGGGATCCCTCCTCTGTTGCTCTCCATGAGATTTCTCCCTTTTTTCCCTTTAAACTGTGGGTTTTCTTCGGAAGTTTTTCCTTGTACGATGTGAGGGTCTAAGGACAGAGGGTGTCGTATTGTCATACTGATATTCTGTACAAACTGTGAAGTCCACTGAGACAAATGTAACATTTGTGATATTGGGCTATATAAATAAACATTGATTGATTGATTGATTGATTGTTTGATTGATTTATTGATTGATAGAAGTACAAAAGGTGATGAACAAATACATCCTCAGCATTATCAAGAGTGATGCCAGAAAGGGGTTAGACCGCTGCGAGAAACGAGCTCGAGCCAATTAAACTCGGGGTACGTTTGATTGTAAAATGCTGATGGCTGAAACCTTTTCCTCTGTTAAAACATGAAGGTATCTCAAAGTGTAATATCAAAGTATGGCTCAACCACTGAGTCATTTACTTTTACCTTTGAGATAATCCCCCAGAAAAAGGGTTCTGCCAGCATAGTGTGTACTCCCTCTCTTAAAAGTTGTCTGATTTAGTGTATTGTTATTTTCTCTCACAATTTTTCTTTTGAAAATCTCCACCTATAAACTGAGTATGAAGTTTTGAGAAATAAAGCGTTTCACAATACACTCTGATCGATCAAAAACACTGGTAGGGTAAACAAACACACACACACACACCTGAAAATGTACAGGTGTATTCTTTAAGTATTGCTAACATGAATACATAAATGCACATGGCTTTTTTCCCCCATTGACATGTATTTAGAACAAGTTTCCAATATTCTTTCCTAACTTTTAGCTGCCGTTGGTTTCCATTGGCTATGAAGATAATCCTGCAGAAATCTGGTTAATATTTTATGATACACCAACATATATTATAAATTCTTCTGTATTTGGTTCTTGCTTTGTGAATTAAAAAAAAGATATAAAAGGGGAATAAAGTGTTAGTAACAACTGATGCGCAAAAACAGCTGGAAGCCCAGGAGGCTCATTGCTCCCCTTGAGGGTTACACTGGACAACACCTGCGCATCATCTGGGTAATCCTGGTTCAAACACCATTTTGGTTATATAGCTAGAGGGAAATGTTCACAAAATGAGTCACAAATGAAGTCCAGATTGTAGGACCTCATAGGGAATTCTGAATTAAGCATTTAAAAAGGGACACATGATGCTCATGTTCAGGTTCATATGATTCCATGCTCTCAAAAAGCTCTTTATTTTTCTCATCAATAGAGCCCAGTCTGCTCTGATTGGTTAGATAGCCAGCTCTTTTGTGATTGGTCAACCTTAACGATGTCCCTCTCCTTTGCATATCACTTACAAAGCGCAAGTGTTACATGATGGCATCTACAGTAGATCTTTTATTTGTATTTAACCAGATAAAAAGCATTGAGATAGAATCTCATTTGCAATGCTGACCTGGCCAAGAAGGCAGCAACGTTACACATAACACAAACATATCAAATACAGAGAACATAACTAAGAAAACAAAAGACAAAAAAGCAGTCACTACATTGTGCACATTAGGACAGTAAGAAAGGTACTACTTATTACTGCAAGAGCAGCTGGTAGTAAGGACTTCAGACAACTTCAATTTAAAACATGCGATTGAGACAAGTGCCCTCAGTTTGAGGCGTGACTGAAGGTCATTCCAAGACCAAGGACCATCATAAAAAAGACTCCTTTTTCCAGCCTCAGTCCGCACAGCAGGAACCTGGAACCGTATACAGGCACTGGATCTGAGGTTGTAAGAGTCACAAACTGGAGCAAATCTGGCACATATGTGCAGTGGAAGCTTACCTAAAATGGCTTTATACATTAATAAAAACCAATGCCGCATCCTACGCACAGTAAGTGAGGACCATCCAGTTAGGCTATACAGTTTGCAATGATGAGTCCTATAGGGTGCATTTGATATATAACGCAGTGCAGCATGGTAGAGTGGGTCAAGTTTGGCCAACACAGTGGGACAGGCACATCTAGAAATGGTATCACCGTAGTCCAGCTGGGACAGGAATGAGCCAGAGACCAACCTTTTACGGGATGAAGTTGAAAAACAACTTTTAAGTCTGTAAAGGAAACCAAGAGTGAATTTCAATTTCTTAGTTAGAACTTCAATATGGTGTTTGAAGTTCAGATTACTGTCCAACCAGAAGCCCAGATATTTGTAGGTATCAATAAACTCAACAGAGACGCCATCAAGGGTGTCAATGGAGAGGCAAGAGGACGCTGACTTGGGAGCAAAAAGCATTGCTTTAGTTTTCTTACTGTTCAAAAGCAGTTTGGAATCAAGAAGTGCATGCTGCAGCGTGATGACATCAGATTTTAAATTGCAAACGGCCATATCCAGAGAAGGAGCACATGAGTATACAATAGTGTCATCAGCATACATATGACAGGTAGACAATTGCATCTGATTACAAATATTGTTTACATATAACGAAAAGAGCAAAGGCCCCAAAATAGAGCCCTGTGGATTGCAAATGGTATTGAGTTTAAATCATTACTAGAAATGTAATGTAGTGTTTCTAAAATAGGTATGTAAACTGATTTCGAAATTATTAAGAATGGCAGAACCTGAACAAATGTAATCTCACTGCCTGTAACTGTTAAAAGAGTAAATCAGTAACCAAATTTAGTATACCTTTTTTAACCTATACATATGCATCCTAATTGGAGTAAAAACAACTAATTTATGAAAGGTATGATGAGTGTGAGGGCTGATACACACCCTCTCTTTGAGAATGGTGTGTATGAGAACATTTTTCAAAGTCACACAGCTATTGATAACTTGATTTACTATATTTAGTAAGGTTGAGTAACTGTTCCCAAGCACACAAGATCACAAGCTGCAGCGTTAAGGCATTTTGCAGAAAAAAAGTATTCTCTCATAGCGATTTATATCACATTAAGAGGCAAGTACAAATTAAGGTGAAACATTCTAATTACATGTCACTTGTTTGATGTTTTTACCCAAAGCGACATACACTCAATACTGTGGGTAATCCCCAGGTATTGAACCTGTGCTCCCCTGATCTGAAGAGCAACACACTATATACACTTCCAACCTTCTAGAGAAGAGATGTGTCCTTTAGTTCAAAGTACTGTATATTGTAAGAAACTAAACAAACTCATGGTGGCCGTTGCTAACGCTAACGCGATGGCCAGTAGCTCCAATGAGCTGAATTTACGTGTTGTCATTTCAGCTTTGTTACAGGAGCACATATGACATCTGAAAGAGCTACAAATAGAATGGATATCATTTTAGAAGTCACAGCATCTTCTGACCCCACGTTTAAATTCCTGATGTGTGATAACAGATCAACTGCTTCTTAGGGCCATCATGTTCCCATATCTCAGCAATGAACTTGATGAGTGAAAGGTTGTCAAACTAATAATCTTTATTTGTTTGAATGAATTACTGAAAAACTTTAAGCAACCTGCGCCTTATGTACTGTACATCTGACTCGCACTGTGAGTACATACTTGGACTTGCACTTTCCCTGTATATATATTTAACATATTAATATATCATATCTGTATACATGTTAACCATTTTTATTTTATCTTTTCACTTCAATTTCCGTTTGTTATTGTAATATCCTTGTTTGAACTCAATACATATTTATCTTGTATTACTCACCCTTGGTTGAATCATCCTTTAGTTAATGGGTGTTGCACAGTACAGCATGTAGAGTATCATACTGTATCTACGTACACATACTGTGTGACAGTCCTGTTTTGGAAAGACAGAAATAAGTAATAACTGAAATGCCGTCCTGCTCCTAACATCAGACTGTATGTGACAGTAATGGTGTTGTGTTTGTCTCCTTTTGTCGTTACTGTAAAACACTGCGCTGCTGCAGCTATATTTATTCCACTGTGCTTTTCAGCTAAAAGGGTTTGGTCCCAGCGATTCAGATGACATCAATCAGATGTTAATGTCATGACTCCTTAATGTACCTATGACCATAATGCATTATGGATGAACCATCGATTCCTAATGGCTAGTTAATGTACTGCATGTGACCGCCAGGCTGTGGTTTTGTGATAAATGGAAGGAAACCTCCTCTCTTTCTCTTTCCCTGGACACACACACACACACACACACACACACACACACACACACACACACACACACACACACACACAATCAATATTGGTTGTAATCCACTTTTTATAGCTAGAAGGTTAATATCCTCTCAAAGCGTTGTTTGTTTCAGTCTCCTGCAGGTCATACATTCATTTTCAGTGTACTCTCTCTTCTCAGCCCCATGATAGCAGTCCAAATATGCCAATGTTGATTGAGAGATACATTTTTCATACAAGACAAAATAACTGTCAGCCCAATTGTCAGTTTAACCGGTTAAACAGAGCATCAAAATGGGGAAGAAAGGGGATTTAAGTGACTTTGAATAAGGCATGGTTATTGGTGCCAGACGGGCTGGTATGAGTATTTCTGCTGTACTGCTGATCTACTGGGATGTTCATGCACAACCAACTCTAGGGTTTACAGGGAATGGTCAGAAAAAGAGAAAATATCCAGTGAGCTGCATTTATCTAGGCCAAAATGCCTTGTTGATGCTAGAGGTCAGAGGAGAATGGCCAAACTTGTTCAAGATGATAGAAAGGCAACAGATAATAACCATTAGTTACAACCAAGGTATGCAGAAGACCATCTCTGAACCACAACACGTGGAACCTTGAAGCAGAGGGGCTATAGCAGCAGAAGACCACACCAGGTGCCATTTCTGTTAGCTAAGGACAGGAAACTGAGGTTACAAATCGCACGGGCTCACCAAAACTGGACAATAGAAGATTGGAAAAATGTTGCCTGGCCTGATGAGTCTCGATTTCTGATGCGACATTCGGACGGTAGGGTCAGAATTTGGCGTAAACAACATGAGAGCAGATCCATCCTGCCTCGTATCAATGGTTCAGGCTGGTGGCGTAATGGTGTGGGAGATATTTTCTTGGCATACTTGGGCCCCTTAGTACCAATGGAAAATAGTTTAAACACCACAGCATACCTGAGTGTTGTTGCTGACCATGTCCATCCCTTTATAACCACAGTGACCTATTCTCTGATGGTTACTTCCAGAAGGATAACGCACCATATCACAAAGCTCAAATCATCTCCAACGGGTTTCTTGAAAAACAATGAGTTCACTGTTCTCAAATGGCCTCCACAGTCACCAGATCTAAATCCTATAGAACACCTTTGGGTTGTGGTACTCTTCGGCGGAGTACAGTTTGTCGCTTTAACTTAATTTAATAGAAAGTGTTGGTGCCATTTCATGCCGAAATCAAAGCCACGAGCTGCCAAGCAAGACGGGGGCTGCGCTAGCACCACGCGAGAGGCTAACGGCAGGTGCAGGCGGTGCAGCAAGTAGCGCAACCAGCATGTCGGGGAATGAGAAGACGAAGCAGGAGTTATGTCGGCCATGCAAGTTTCACTGGGAAAAGCCATGGAGGAGATGGGTCAGGTCAGAAAACTACTGGCGGTCCTGCAGTCTGATATTGACCAAATCAAAGATTGCAATGTGGGGCTCCGGACCAATGTGGACAGCATCTTGAAAAGGCTAGACGAAGCAGAGACTCGGATCTCAGAACTCGAAGATGAGAAAGCCAGTGTTCGCCGAACTGCGGATGAAAAAGCAATGTGATGAGCTCAAAGCGGCAGTGCAGGATGCGGCTAACCGAGACAGGCGCCTACACTTGAGGCTGGTAGGACTGAAAGAGAAGATGGAGGCCGGCAAACCAGCGGAGTGTGTGAAAAAAAAATCATCTCGGAGACACTGGGTTTTGAGTTGGATCAGACACAGCTACAGAGAGTACTGCACCTATGCCAGGTGAAAGCCTAACATAGCCCTGACATATAATTATCCGCTTTTTGAGCTACTTGGAACGGGAAAGAGTGCTGGCAGCGGCGAGGGAAAAATATAGAAAAGGGCAAGAGATTAGATGCAAGCTTTCTTTCTTCCTATAAGACGAGGGATCTGGTGGAGAAGAGAAAAAAGCAGCCTGTCCTCCTACAAAAAACGACCATATAGGCCGATTGTTCATGCCCTTATTACGACCCAGAGACAGGTTTTAAAGTGTATGTTGTTTCTTACACGACCACTAGAGGTGCTCTAGTGGTCGTGTAAGAAACAACATGCTCCCGGCCCGTTCATTGCAAACGCTCCGGAGGGACGTTTATTCACAAATAACCCTTTCTGGAAAATCCTACATTGTGGAATAGTTTGGCCATTAAAATGCTGGCGAGAAGTGTATATTGTACTCTTAGAATCCACGTCCAGTCGATGTGTAGGATCTACAGTTTGATAGATATTACGAAGATGATTTGAGGTCTCGCCAGGATAACGTGAATGCAGCTTCCATGTAAAGTTAGCGTGGGTGGAAACAGTTGTTCCGGTCTCGAAGTTTTCCTAATAAAACCGGATATATTCCCCTCACTGTCAAATGATTACACAGTGATATCTGCATTACTCATCCACTAAAAAACATCAGTTTATCCTTGTTAATTACACAATATTGATTGGTTTAAATTGTGTACAATGCTTTTGTGTTTTTAACCTTCGATTCAGAGAAACAAATAGTTATTTCGGAATTTAGACACTCCAGTTTCCAAAGACACTACACTACCCAGAATTCCCAGCTAACGTTTGGGACTACAACATCCGCCTTGCTTTACAAAGCCAGTGATTAGTCATCAAGCCCTATAATTGGATGTTGGAGTGGCAGTGCGACAAGGTTACGCTGAGCGTCAACAGTTCTTTGAAATGGAATGGAACCACGGCAGACTTTTCAAAACTGGAATTGGACGGGTCCAGCCCCCCCCCCCCCCCCCCTCCCCCAGAACTACACATGCTGGCTATTGTGTGTTTCACAACATGTTCTATGGCACGTCTCTACTGGGCATTGTAGTTTTATAAGACGTTTTCGTATTTCCCACAATTAGAAGTTGCCAGTATTAAACTGTGTACACCCTGGAGGTTTAGGGGATACGAAACACAGTGGTGTTATCAAATTTAAAACATATAATTAATAAATGGGTGAATTAATATACCCACATGACACCTAAGGTCAGAAGAGCTTTATTTAACAGCTGGTCTTATGTCTTTGACCCCTCCTGTCGTTCATTGATAAGCCTGAAACATGCACTTGTCAAGGTTCAGAGGCAAATTTTGCAAATATGGCAGAAGCCATGTTACGGTTATCTGAGAGGACCCAAACGCAGGACACGGCAGAGTGTTAAAAAGGTTTATTTTGAGGTGGAGGAGCGTGGAGAATAATCTGGCTGGTGGCGGCTGGTGGCGGCTGGTGGCGGCGGTTGAGGCGGAGAAGCGTGGAGAATAATCCGGCTGATAGCGGCTGTTGAGGTGGAGGAGCGTGGAGAATAATCCGGCTGGAGAGTGATCCTGGAGCACAAGAAGAACAGGTAAGAAGAACATTCAGGTGTAGAGGAAATAGCTAACTAACTAATGCTAAGAAGGCTGAGAGTTTTACCACTCGTTTAAACAACGATCTGGCGCTGACAAGTTGTGGAGCCTCCGCTGATATGCCATTAGTAAATGGCTGATGGAAATCAGGTGTGTAGCAGAGGTGGGTGCCCAACTGATTGCAGCAGGTGGAGGTTGAGTCGGGAGCCAGGAGTGACAGTCACCACGCCCACACAGACAGGAGAAGGGAAAACACGCACAAGGGAGGTGGCTGGAGAATGCAACCACCACAGTACCCCCCCCTTAAGGGACGCCTCCAGGCGGTCTACCAGGTATACCAGGGTTATCCCGGTGGATGTCTCGCCGGGGAACCCAACACCTCTCCTCTGGACCATAGCCCTCCCAATCCACAAGATATTGGAATCCCCTTCCACGGCGACGAACGTCCAACAATCGCCTGACGTTGTAGGTTGGGTGATTATTGATGATGCGGGGGGTGGGGGAACACTCACTGGAGGAGACAAAGGACTGCTGGCAACAGGTTTCAACAGAGAGACATGAAATGTCGGATGAACCTCCATGTGTGAGGGAAGCTTGAGCTTGACTGCAGATGGATTGATAATAGAGTCGATGATGAAGGGGCCGACATACCGTGGAGTGAGTTTCTTCGACTCTGTCTTGAGTGGGAGATCTTTGGAAGAAAGCCAAACACTCTGACCTGGTAAGTAGCTGGAGGCCGGGGTCCCGTGGCGGTCTGCGACGAGGCGGTTGCGGGCAGCGGAGCGGAGCAAGGCGGCTCGGGTGTCCCTCCACACCTTACGACAGCGACGAAGGTGGGTCTGAATGGAGGGAACAGCAACTTCCTGGGCTGGAAACAGAGGTGGTTGGAAACCCATGGCACAATGAAAGGGTGAAATACATGTGGCTGCATTTGACAGGGAGTTGTGGGCATATTCAATCCATGGCAGATGTGGGCACCATGACGAAGGGTTCCTGAAAGCCACACAACGAAGGGCCGCCCCCAGATCCTGGTTGGCCCGTTCCGTTTGCCCGTTCGTCTGAGGATGATAGCCAAATGACAGGCTCACCGATGCTCCCAGAGCCTGACAGAAGGCCTTCCAAACGTGGGAAATGAACTGGGGACCCTGGTCAGAGACGATGTCGGTGGGGATCCCATGAAGTCGAACTACATGGTTGACCAGAAGATCTGCAGTCTCTCGGGCAGTGGGAAGCTTGGAAAGAGCCACATAGTGTACCATCTTTGAACATCTGTCCACAATAGTTAGGATGATGGTATTTCCTTGTGAAAGTGGAAGTCCAGTAACAAAATCCAATGCCACATGCGACCAAGGGCGACTAGGTACCGGCAGCGGGCGAAGCAGGCCAGAGGGAGACTGGTGGGAGGACTTGGCGCGGGCACATACTGTACAGGCAGCAACAAAGGCCCTGGTGTCTTGAGCCATGGAAGGCCACCAGAACCGTTGTCTGAGAATAAACAGTGTGCAATGGACACCAGGATGACATGAGAGACGGGAGGCGTGTGCCCACTGCAGGACCTTGGAGCGAACAGGGGTAGGCACAAAAAGACTATTAGCTGGGCAGTTACCTGGGTTAGGCTGCGCCCGCTGAGCCTCCCTGACCAATGACTCAATCTCCCAGGTAACAACCGCCACCACGCAGGAGGCAGGCAGGATAGTGTCTGGACTGGCAGCTAGTCCTTCGGAAGCGAACTGGCGAGAGAGAGGGTCAGGCTTGAGGTTCCGTGACCCAGGACGGTAGGTGAGGGTGAATGAGAAGCGGCTGAAATACAGGGCCCATCGAGCCTGACGGGAGTTAAGGCGCTTGGCAGATTGGATGTACGCCAGGTTCTTGTGGTCCGTCCATACAATAAAAGGGAGTTCAGCTCCCTCCAGCCAGTGCCTCCACTCCTCTAGGGCAAGTTTGACAGCCAGCAGCTCTGTTACCCACGTCATAGTTCTTCTCAGCTGGGGTGAGGCGGCGAGAGAAAAATGCACAAGGATGCAATTTCTTTGGTCTCGTTCCGAGCGATGGGAAAGAACTGCCCCTACCCCAGTGTTGGTGGCATCGACCTCCACAATGAACTGGTGAGAGGAATCAGGGTGGATGAGCACAGGGGCAGTAGTGAAGAGTCTCTTTAGCTCTGAAAAGGTTGCATCACACTCTGGGGTCCAGTAAAAAACAGTTGTAGGGGAAGTGAGTCTGGTTAAAGGACCCGCCACTCTGCTGTAGTCCCTGATGAAGCGCCGATAGAAATAGGCGAAAACCAAGAAACGGTTGAAGCTGTTTAACTGAGGTTGGTTTGGGCCACCGCTTGGATCTTCTCAGGGTCGGTCCTAAGCTTTCCTTCCTCAATGATGTAGCCCAAGAATGAGACTGTGTTGACATGGAATTCGCATTTTTCCGCCTTCACAAAGAGTCTGTTTTCCAGCAGTCTCTGCAGCACCTGCCTGACATGGATAATGTGCTCCTCCTTGTTACGAGAGAATATGAGGATGTCATCCAAGTAGACAAAGACTGACCGGTTGAGGAGGTCACGGAGCACCTCGTTCACCATCGACTGAAAGACTACTGGGACATTCGTCAGTCCAAAAGGCATCACCAGATACTCGAAGTGACCGAGTGGTGTGTTAAAGGCCGTCTTCCACTCGTCCCCTTCTCGGATTCTGACGAGGTGGTAGGCATTGCGGAGGTCCAGTTTGGAAAAAATGGTGGCTTCCTGGAGGGGTTCAAAGGCGGAGTTAATGAGGGGTAGTGGATATTTGTTCTTTACAGTGATGGCATTGAGACCCCTGTAATCAATGCAGGGCCGCAGTGAGTGGTCCTTCTTGGAGACGAAGAAAAAACCAGCACCGACCGGGGAGGAGGATGGCCGAATGACACCGGCAGCCAGGGAGTCATGGATGTAACTCTCCATGGATTTTCTCTCAGGGCGAGACAGGTTGAACAGACGTGAGGAAGGCAGAGGGGCCCCGGGAAGGAGGTCAATGGGACAGTCGTAGGGTCGATGAGGAGGAAGAGAAAGAGCTCGCTGTTTACTGAACACCTCTCCTAGGTTATGATATTCAGTGGGGACAGATGACAGGTCAGGCGGCTCGATCTTGGGTGGTGGAGAGGCGGCCTCTGCTGGCGGTAGGGCAGACTGCAGGCATGAGGATAAGCAAAAAAGACTCCAACTAATGATTTTGCCAGTTACCCAATCAATCTGGGGGTTGTGTGTTCTTAACCAGGGATGGCCCAACACTATGGGGGCATGAGGTGAGGAAATTAGGTGAAACTGAATAAACTCACGATGGTTTCCAGACAGAATGATGTTTACTGGCTTGGTGCGGTGAGTGACTTGGGCCAGGAATTTTCCATTTAGAGCATTAGCACTAAAAGGTGAATCTAACACTTCGCAGGAAATTCCTGCCTGAGCTGCAATGTCAATGTCCAAAAAGTTCTAATCCGCCCCCGAGTCCACTAAGGCGAGCAGGGGTAGGGACTGTTTGTCGCAGCAAAGCACGGCTTCAAACTGTGTTCTGGGTCGGGAGTTGAGAGAGAGAGAGAAGGGCTCGCCAGAATCCCCACAGCTACTGACGAGCCTGACCTTTTGGCAGATTAGGACAGGAGGAACCGAGATGACTGGTTTGACTGCAATAAACACATTCCCCAGCCTGGATCCTTCTAGCACGCTCAGATGGTGAGAGGCGGGCCCTTCCCACTTGCATGGGCTCATCTCCAGGGGATGAGACCGAGTAAGGAGTCGGGAAAGATCTGGAGATTGGGGTAGTGGCAGTGCCAATTTGGGGATCAAGTGAGGAGTCGCTGGGATTGGAGTGACGATTATTCCTATCCCCTACGTCTCTCTCTGAGGCGATTATCAATCTTGATGGCTGTGGCAAATAAATTATCCAAGCTAACTGGATCATCCCTAGCAGCTAGCTCGTCTTTAATTGCTTCGTTCAGCCCCTGAAGAAAAACATCCTGCAATGACTCGTTATTCCAGCGTGAGTCGGGAGCAACTGTTCTAAACTCAACTGAAAATTCGGCTACACTACGGGAGCCCTGCCGGAGAGAAAGAAGGCGTCTGGAAGCATCCCTCCCCCGTACCGGGTGATCAAAAACTTTCTTCATTTCGGAAATGAAAGTATCATATGACCAGCAAATTTGTGGCTGGCTCTCCCTAACAGCTGTAGCCCAATCTAAAGCCCTCCCCCTCAACAGACTCATTACATATGCTACCCTAGCCCCATCTGTGTGATAAGTACTAGGCTGCTGCTCAAAAATGTATACTGCAACAAAAAGGCTCTACAAATACCCAAATCTCCAGCGTATCGCTCTGGTGTGGGAATGACAGCCTCTCGTAGCTGATGGAGGGGTGCGGCAGGAGGGGGGGGAGGGGCTGTCGGCTGTGCAGCAGGCTGCGGGGGAGAAGACTGTGAGAGGTGAGCAGTTCTACCTGCGTGCCGATCCTTTACACATTAGCGGAGAGGTTCCGGAGAGTCTCCACTGCCTCACGGAGAACTGTATCGTGATGCCCCACGAGAGCGCCTTGATTGGCCAGGGCTTGGCAGAGTTCGTCCACAGTCTTGGACTGGTAGCCGGTGTCCGCTGGGTCCATACTGGCCAGATCATTCTGTTACGGTTATCTGAGAGGACCCAAACGCAGGACACGGCAGAGTGTTAAAAAGGTTTATTTTGAGGCGGAGAAGCGTGGAGAATAATCCGGTTGATAGCGGCTGTTGAGGTGGAGGAGCGTGGAGAATAATCCGGCTGGAGAGTGATCCTGGAGCACAAGAAGAACAGGTAAGAAGAACATTCAGGTGTAGAGGAAATAGCTAACTAATGCTAAGAAGGCTGAGAGTTTTACCACTGGGGTTTAAACAACGATCTGGCGCTGACAAGTTGTGGAGCCTCTGCTGATATGCCATTAGTAAATGGCTGATGGAAATCAGGTGTGTAGCAGAGGAGGGTGCCCAACTGATTGCAGCAGCTGGAGGTTGAGCCGGGAGCCAGGAGTGACAGCCACCACGCCCACACAGACAGGGGAAGGGAGGTGGCTGGAGAATACAACCACCACAAGCCATCCATCATCTTAAGATAAGATATATTTTATTGATCCCAAGTTGGGAAATGTTTTTGTTACAGCAGAATACTACTTTGTTCTACTCCACTACAATTCAGAGTTTACCCTGGTAGTTTTACTCCACTAAAATTATTTTAGTTACTTTGCAGATTCTGATTAATGATGTGAAATATAAACAACCCTTGAATCAGACTTTAGTTACACCCGAGTCAAATTCAGGGAAGGTGATTGTCAAGTGCCAAAATAAACTATGCAACATATTGGACGTTAAGTACTTTGTCAGACTTTATATTTATCTGTTGATAACCCCAACGTTTTTTTCTTATTCAAAAGAAGACCTTAACTTAAAGTATTATTTAATGTTTGAATAAAGCCTTATTAGTTTGTCTGTTTTGCACATCCTCCTATTAATATCTTTGGACGTCCTACACTAAACTGTTTTATTGTAGAGGTCACTACAGTATCTTCTTGATATTTTCTATTCTATATTTCTATCATGCCTTCTACTTTCCCCCAATTTTGTATGTAGGCTACTCTTAATATTTAAATGTTTTCATCAAATAAAAGGTATTCAACAACAAAATTCAATAATGTGCTTTAACCACTAGGCGGTGCGGGTTAAAAAACCAGTGGTGTAGTTAATAAAACATAATAATATCAAACATAATATGACTATTAACTTTATTGTGAAATTAAAACAGAACGGTAAAGGAAAATACAGTTTCAGTCTCTCGATTTGAAGCTTATGCATTGTACCATGAACCTGTATAGACCTGTAACAGTCAACTGCATGAGGAGTTGGAAAGGTAGTTCAGTAAATATTCTGTGCACCGTTATGGTGTAAATACAGACTATCTACCAATTGGATCAATTATAAAAATCAGCCGAATTAGTGTTGATACTGCAAGGAGACGTATTGTGTGAAAAGATTTTGTTGTTTAATTGCCAATATAATTATGATCCACGTCACATATTCAGTTTTGGCGGCATTTCTTACAGTTTGTCAAAAGGTCTTCTGATCAGGGCTCTATAAATAAATAACTACGGCAGATATGTAATATTTAATGCAGCCGAACCGTGTATTACAATGCCGTTATGTGATGACTTCCAAAGAGAAAAGCAAGAACACTCGGAATAAATTATTATTTTATTTAAAAAATATTTTTTTTCGATTTCATATCGCACAAACACCATATCCCGACATGCATTGCGGCGATGTTTTAGCCTATCAAAACCTCTGAAAAAAGAAAGGTGTCTCTCAGAATCGAAAGAGAAAAACCTATGGGAAAAACACAAAAGTATTGTACACAATTTAAACCAATAAATGTCGTATAATTAACAAGGATAAACTGATGTTTTTAGTTGATGAGTACTGCAGATATCACTGTTAAATCATTTGATCATTGGTTTTATTCTGAAAACGTCGAGACCGGATATACTGTTTTCAACCCGTAACTTTTATGGAGGCTTCCGCATATCTCAAATATACTACATATCGACTGGACGTGGATTCTAAAAGTACAATATACACTTCTCGCTAGAAATCTAATCAAAAAGCGTTTTTATGGGCAAACTATCCTACAATTTAGGATTTTACAGAGAGGGTTATTTGTGAATAAACGACCATCTGTAACATTAGCATTCAACGGGAGCACTAGAGGGTGAAAACTTTAAAACGTAATTATAGGACGTATTAAGCGCTTGAACAAACAACATATTTGGTCGTAAATAAGGGCCTGAAAAATCGGCCCATTTGGTCGTATGAGTTGGAGAACTTGTTGAAAAAAAGTTGACGAATGCTCTTGACGTTCGTTTCACCTTGGCCTACCCGGCAGAGCTGCGCTTCACTTGGAGAGAAAAACGGCTGAAATTCGATGATCACCGAAAAGCGATAGACTTTCTGGATAAGGTGAACACGCAGTCGCCGAGGGATGGAGAATAGACTGACCAGCTGAAGTGGAGCATCTGTGGGTACCGGGCAGGGACACTGGACTGCACGCTGTGATAAATCAAGTATGGAGGTCGGGCCGTTCTTATTTCTATTTTTCTTTCTGAGACTAAAAAAGGCCACGGAGGAATTATTTATGTTGGGTGTACAGTCGCTATACACCCGGGATATTTTATTTTGAGGAACACAAACTCAGTCTCACATCTAAACGTGTAATAACTACGTTGGTCCACAACTTGGGACGTACTATTTCTACAAAAACGCCTCTGAAATTGTAGGATCCTTACATTTTCTTTCACCATTCATTTCCAATGGCTGGCATCTATGTCACGTGATCTTCAAATTTCTCCCCGCAGAAAAAAACAAAACATGGCTGACCTTCGTTTTATTCTCGGTGGAAAATGCCTATTTTAAGGTTAGTTTGGCCATTAAAATGCGTTTTGATGTAATTTGATGCGAGAAATATGAGTTGTTATTTCAGATGATGTGTGCAGTGGATGTATATGATCTTTAGTTTGCTAGTTATTACGAAGATTACTTCAGGAAATTGTGTCCATACAACGTTTTCATTGTTACCAAGGTGGTTGCTAGGGATGCTGCTATCGATATTATTTCTGTTATGTTGTGTAACTGTTTAATGGTGTTATCTTTATTGCTACCCCCTTCCCCGTCAATTTATAGTGTTGGGCCACAGTGCAAACGTATTCGTTTAACAAAATCCGCATCTAAAATTGTGGCATAGATACGTTATTTTCCCCTGTGCAATTCTCCAACCCAGTCTCACATCTCACATCACATCGTTATAAACAAATACCGGAAACAGACGTAGGCAAGATCATCAGCTCGGTGATTGGATGGTTTAGCCGCAATGCACGTTGGGAAATGGTGTTTATGCGATGTGAAATCCGAAAACATTTAAATTATTAAAAATTAAATAATACTTTATTCCGATTGTGCTTGCTTTTCTCTTTGAAAGTCATCACATAACGGCATTGTAATACACGGTTCGGCTGCATTAAATATTACACATCTGCCGTAGATATTTATTTATAGAGCCCTGATCAGAAGACCTTTGGACAAACTGTAAGAAATGCCGCCAAAACTGAATACGTGATGTGGATCATAAATATATCATCAATTAAACAACACTATATTTATTGATATATATAAATAAATATATATAATAAATATGAGCATACATTGTCTCACAAGCAAAAAAAACTCAACTGGCCATATCCAAATCTGTATTTCTGTCACGATCACAGGTACAGATCAGAACCCAATAGCACGACTCAGATACAACCAGTGTATAGCAATGTTCAGTTTATTCAGGTCAGGGACAGGCAGGGTCAAAACCAGGAAATCCGTCAGACAGGCAACCAAAACCAGACAGGGAGCAGGCAGGAACTCGAGATCCGTAAACAGGCAGGCAGGGATCAAAAACCGGGCAGGACAAAAGTCTAGGCTAGAGAACAACACTCACTGGAGAGTTTGGCGGAAATGACAAGACAATCTGGCAAAGGACAAGTGATAGTGAGGTGGTATAAATACTGTGGAGTGATGAGGGAATGAGTAACAGTTGAGGGGAAGGGCTGGGGAGACCGGGTGAGGGAAGTGAGCTGATTGCAAGGGCCTGGAGGAAGGCGGGATCTGAAATGAATTGGGGAGTTTAGTTGAGCCACCAAACAAACAATAATAGAAGTGTCTAACTTGTGACAATTTCAAAGTTTTCGAGCAAGGAACACCAACATTTTGCATTGTCGGGCAAATACATCTTTGATTGCAAACTGTCGGGAAGGTAGGGGCTCTCCATCTCCAGCTGCCGTGTTTGCTCCCAGCTGGGAAAACGGAATGGGTTGGTTGTGTTTCAGGTACAGTTTAAGGTTGGTCGTATTGCTAGCTTTTGTTGCTACCTTTTTAAGGCGAGACACGGCAGGCAAAAACATCGTTTTTCAAGTACTGGTCAATTTTGAGATTTTGTGCTATTTTGATTCCATAACATGTTTTCTTTCAGGCTTTTGGAAGGAAAACGTACAAAATACACATTTAAGTGTTTATTTTACTATAGTTTGTCTATTTGCGTCTGTAGATTTCTCCTAAATTCACCAAAAGTTAGCATTCTAACGTAACATAAAGTACCGCGACCGCTGTGTGCACCATGTCAACAGAGATATCGTTGGAAAGCTCCGTCTCTCCTGCACAATCTCATCGGATCCAAATATGGTCATTTCCTTTGTATCAGCAACCAATCGTGAAAGCACAAGGGGGTCTTAAACCAAGAAACGAAATCTCATTGGCTGGTGTCAATTTCTGACAACGTGATTCGTTCAGATGCGTCACGAGTAGGGGAAAAGAGGCAGACAGGTTTAAAGGTCGTTTTCTCAAAATGAGTTTTTTCTCCTACTCTGAGTTCGAAATTTCAACTTCAGAAGCACGTAGAGACACCAAACCTTCCAGTTATATTCCTATCAATATTATGAAGGCTTTTACAGAAGGGTTTGTTCATATATAATTCATAGCCTGAATTATACAACATTGTATACCTAAAAACATGGCGAAAATGGATATTTTAGGGCTGTTGACAGTATTTTCTGATTTATTGAGTGATAAAAAGAGATATCCAATATCCCTTCTGTAAAAGCCTTCGATACTAATATGACTACAAAATGAAACAAGAATTTGGAACCTGGCTTTATCCAAGTTCAGATTTCGATTCCTGAAATGTGTTAAAATATGTGCATATTTAATGAGATAATGGCTAATTTGCATATTTAAACATGCTATTTCAGAAAACTTGTAATACAAAAGACAATTGCCTTATTGTAAGACATTAACTGGAGAAATTTCTAGCTGATACCTTTAAGTTAAAAAAATTACCCTATTCACCTGGGGTGTCTCGCCTTAAAACAAATGTGACACACCTCCCGGCTCATTCAAGTCCGTATGCTCGCCTCGTTGATTTGGCTTGAATCCAAAATATTCCCACACCGGAGATGGAGTTAGGTTTTGCAACCTATTCCATTTAACTTCAAATTCCCCTCGAGTAAGTCACACGTTGTCTCCTGCTTGTGAATCTATATTATTCATTTGGCTGCTACACATGCGGAGTGT
This sequence comes from Harpagifer antarcticus, assembly GCA_902827135.1. Lineage (NCBI taxonomy): Eukaryota > Metazoa > Chordata > Actinopteri > Perciformes > Harpagiferidae > Harpagifer > Harpagifer antarcticus. The sequence continues at coordinate 3,195,786 of CADEHL010001357.1, forward strand.
CCTGACCTGGCTGTGTGTCGGTGAGCCCCGCCCCTCATGGCACGCTTGGCTGGCAGCCACAGCACACCTGGCTAAAATGCTGGACACATCCTTATGTAAACAAACACGAATGTAAACGGCAATTTATCGAGGTCAGAAAAGTTATCGAGTTCATTTTTATTTATCGTACGATAAGTCAATTAATTGCTTATCATGACAGGCCTACGTATTACTTCGCGTTGTCGCAACAACTGCATGGCACTGTCTACAAAGTACCTTTGTTTGGTCTACATCAACCTTTTTGTATCCAAAATAGTTCCAGATGTCAGATGTTGCTTTTCTTTTTGGAAGCAAATCTTAATTTTCGCCGGTATTGTCCTCCTGTGCCTCGCTCATTTTTGTCCTGTGTTTTGGTGGTTTGCCACTAGCGGGGGCGCGGCCTGCTGTGATCTGATCAAGAATGATTGTGATAGGTGGTTTGCTGTGCATGCAGAGCCTGCATGTCACTCACTCAAGTACCCCTGACATGAGAGCCGCACACGTTTTCCCTTTGTAGCAAGCAGCAAAGTAATTGTAACATAACGTGTTTGAGTTAATTTGGCTACTTAATATCGCACGTCCTGCGATGTGACTATCGCGCATGCGCATATGGCGATTATCGTCACGACACGATATATCGTGCAGCCCTAATATATAGCGCTAGCATTAGCAAACAGAGGCACCCTTTAAAAACAACTTGTTTAACTCCAGACAAGGCAAAATCATATCAAGGTCCTGGATGAACAATACAATCTAACAAAGGCGAACAAAGAGGTGATTTACTTGCAGAACCTTACTTTGTGACATGACGTCCTGAAACTCTGCAAAGAGATCGCAAAATGAAAATGTAATCCAAAAGATGTTGGTCGCAATGAACGGCTCAAAGGAAGAGGAGCCATCAAAATGAGGCCTTACAATTCGAAATGTTCCAGCTTGAAGAGAGGCTTCTGCGTGTTGAAGATTTGAAGGAATCATTTAATCTCGCAAAGTAAACTTTAGTAAACTACATTTTCGTCTTGTCACTTTTCGTCAACGATATTGCATGATGATTTCGTTGCAGTTATTGTTTACTGCCGTCTCGTCATCGTCTCGTTTTCGTCATGGAAAAAAAGGTCGTTGACGAACATATTTCATCATAGTTTTAGTCAACGAAATTAACACTACTCCGGTGTGAATGAACCTTTACCTGTATATGAAAAGTGAGATTCTGTCTCAAACTCCTTTTAACCCTTGTGTTGTGTTTGGTCAAATCTGACCGGATATAGGTGTTTACCATCACTAAAAGGCAGGTTAACATACTTACTGAAATCAGGTGACCTTTCCTCATTTGGGGTCATGAACTTATATACATAAAAAATTGATTGATTTTTTTATTTCTGTACGCACTTTGCACCCCAATTTGGTGCTTCGGCCAGTTTTGGCCATAATGGAAAATAGGCCTTTATGAACTACAAACAAGGAGATTTGTTTTCCTTACACACACACAACAACACACACACACACACACACACACACACACACACACACACACACCACACACACACACACACACACACACACACACACACACACACACACACACACACACACACACACACACACACACACACACACACACACACACACACACACACACACACACACACACACACACACACACACACACACACACACACACACACACACACACACACACACACACACACTATCTGAAAACTATTTGATCTAAATGAAACTATTTGAACTAAAGGCATGTTTATAAACACATTTCAACTTCAAAAAGCTTACCAATGTTTCACAGACACAACATGAGACAGGTCTAAAGTGCGGGAAACCTCACAGTTGCTGTCTTAGAGGGGCACACTGATATAGAAAGGGTCCCACTTACTGTGGGACTCAATCATTCACTAAGAAGTCATTGTATCTCTCAGGAGCCAAGCCCGGAGAGGTTGGCCCAGAGTGGGTAACGCCCCTATTGCACCTGCGGTGGAAAGGCGTAGAGCAGCTATCTTGGCCATGGATCGTGTGCAAACGCGTCCACCCCAAGGGTGGATTGTCCTGCCGAGCCAGGGAGAACCACCATTCGTCTGGCAGGGGCCCGCCTCTTGACATGAGGCCGGCCCCACTGTTCTCCAGTCCCGTCCTGCCTATTGATGTAAGCCACTGTGGTCCGGTTGTCGCTCCTCACCAGCACATGTTTTCTCTGTAGTAAGGGTTAGAAGTTCTGTAGGACCAGTACTACTGGCCGTAGCTCTTGAAGGTTGATGTGTTTCTGTCAGAGGCCAGCCACCACCTATAGCTCTCTCTAGGCAGGTCCTCCCCATCCTGTCATGGATGCATCTGTGAACACCGTGATGTAGGAGGTCACCCGCCCCAGTGGAGTTCCCCTCCGCAGATGCTTTGGGGACCCCCAGTATCGGAGGTTGCCCTCCACTGAGGGGGGGATGGTCACCAGACGTCGTTTGTGCCTCTTGGGATCTAAACGAAGGCTGGCAAACCACCTCTGCAGGCGACGCATATGCAGTAACCCCGCGGTACCACGAGTTGAGCAGCCGCCATGAGACCCAGAGTCTGCATGAAGGTCAAAGCTGTCACCGTTGCCCCCTGTTCCAGCCTGCAAACTGCCTGAAGCAGGGATGCCTGTCTGCTCTCTGACAGGGTGGCACGTAGTCTGCCTGCATCGAGCAAAATCCCCAGATACTCCACCTGCTGGTGAGGTATGGGACTGCTCTTCTTCCAATTTACCGCAAATCCCAACTTGGTTAGGTGTAGGATCAATGTGTGAAAACATTGCCCATTCCCTGGACCTGGCCATGACTAGGAGGTTGTTGAGATAACATAAAACCCTCATGCCATGGTCACAAAGCGGCTGAAGCGCTGTGATCACACATTTGCTGAACGTGCGTGGGGATAGGAAATAGCCGAACGGTAGGCTGTTGCACTCGTAGGCTATCCCCTGGAAGGCAAAACGCAAATACTTTCTGTGCTTTGGAGCAATTTGGACATGAAAGTAAGCGTCCTACAGGTCGATGGTTTGTGAACCAATCGCCCGGCTGCACCAGTTCCAGTAATAGTTTTATGGTTAACATATGAAGTAAGGTGAAGTCTGGACGAGCTGAGGCTGTGCCGTGAATGGTCAACACCCATGAGAAGAAACAAGAATGTCATGATTGTATTGTGTTTGCTTATAACAAATGAGCAAACCATTTTTTTTTCTCGTATTAGTTACTGTTACTGTTAGAAAGCAAGTGGTCTAGGAACAGTTTACTCATTTAAAATAGGAATGCTGACTTCTATACCTTGAGTAAAGATTTAATTATTTGCATGTATACCACCCTCCAAAATCCTTTTTTACAGCGCAGGATTTAAAGATTGTTCCAGGTCAGGGTTTGGGAATGATGTTACCTGTTAGCATTTCTGTTGGCACAGTCAGATGCCCTATATTCCCCAAAATATAATTGAACAAGGGATCTAGCTTCCCTATAGGTATTTTTTGTATTTCTATTGTGTGTTTTATGGTTTGTAGAAAGGCAAATGCTTAATGTATTTAATCATTTTATCCTATCCACTTTTCCAAAAAATACATAACCTTTATCCAAAGAAATGCACTGCATTGGCAGCTGGTGGAAACAAAACATTTCACTGTGTCCAGTCATGAGCTTTTACTTCCTGACAATTGGTCAGGTTGGTTTCCAGTCACTTCTGCATGCCAGGCTATAGTGATTCATCTCAAATCACCTCGCACAATAAACATATATGTAATATATTCTGCTTAAGTGCAGCTATAGAGGCTGGCCTATACTGAGTGTCATGTCTTGGCTCATACCTCAAAAGGAAAAACCCTCTCAGGCGATATCTATGCCGGAGCTTTAGGTGTGAATTGATGTTGTGACCCTTGAACTTCAGAGGCACATTTGCTTGACAGCATGTGTTTGATGTTATTTACACTGCTACTGGCTGAAGTCAGCTTGCACAAAATGACTCTGCATCAGTCTCAGCTGGGGTTGACAGAGAGTAAATTGAGCATCACCATCGTATCCCAGAGGACCCCTCGGTCATGTTAGGTGACAAGGACATTCGGAAAACAAGGACACACACCACCCATATAGATGCAAATCGGCCTATATAAAAGCAGTAGGACAGAGAAGACAGGGTGTTCCTGCTCCAGAGTTTCCTCTGTATCTAATGCATTCACTACATTCTTTATTTTTACATTATTTAAAAAAGGGACAATATGTCATTCCGAGCAGCTTGCTCTAAAGAAAAAAGGAGCTGTATATCACCTCTACTGCTAAGTAGGGTGTTGAAATTGATCGTTCCTAAGATGCAGTGATGCGGACATGGACGATTCTGCATCGATGCAGTGACAGAATATAATTGATTATAGCGCAGTAAAGTTGCTTTTGGATTTTCCGGCTGGACAATTAAGTTCCATAGTTCAAAATAACTTCCTGGTAGCATTGAATTATGGGAAACCGGAGTTAGTGCAAATATGGCAGAGGAGGGTGGAAATCAAGAGCAAGTAAGAAAGTACGCATGTAGTATTTTGAAAGCGGACATCTGGGCACATTATGGATTTTCTGAACTCAATGAGAAGCACCAATTGGACATGACGCACGCTGTGTGTAAAGTCTGTCACACAAACATCAAATTGGTTGTTGAAGGAATGACAACCGGAATGACAACAGAGAGATGAAGGAACAGAAGTAACAGCGGCACAGAGACACCAAACACAGAGCAGTCTGCTTTATTCACCAACACAAGCAACACCAGAATCAGAAGACAGAGTGACTCTGAATCAGTCCCGTATCGCTGCGGCTCATTCAAGCACACACATTCATTTATCTTTTAGAAATATTTGCATAACCGTCATGTCAGGTTTTTGGTGGATTAAAAAAAATGAAGTCTTGGATTTGCAGAGTATGGACCTCTTGTCGCCATATTCAGACAATAAATGCTTGTGTAAAGTTTGTGTAGGCAGGAGGAAGACTTCCTTGATCACCGTCTCCCTACGAAATTTGCTTCAATAGTCGGCACACTTCCTGGGATTTTGGCTCGAGTCCATGAAGCCTTCATCTTCTCCCTGTTCTTAGGTCACATTGGTGCTACAGTAACTCACTATCATCTCTAGAAGTGATATTACATCTTTTATGGGGCCCTTATTTTTCTGTTGGATCAAAGCAAGATTAGGAAACCCAGTTGCAATATACTGCCAAGAAATCTGGCTGTACACATTTTAGTGTATTTGAAATAACACAAGCAATTGTTACGCTCATTTTGGTATGAGTATACCAGGGACATTTCATCTGTTGTGCTTTGGATCCAAACCCGGTTACATTATAAGGTGCCTGTTAACACTGAGTGTTTCATGTTAGAGACAAAGGGGCTGTGGTCGTCATTAATGGGATATTTTAGCATCTTTTATTCATGACAGCTAACATTACTTGTGGTTTTAAATCGACATTTGAAATGGCTGGTGTTTTTTATTTCCTGGTAAACTGGTGATTGTTTCACAGCAGCCATCAAACTGTGAGCCACTCTTCCCCTCTTATCTAACATTGCTGGCAGTACAGTGGATTTTCTATAGATTGGCTATCAAACACATATAACCAAGTTTAACCACAATCACCGGCCTTTTTCTCTGCTTCAGTATTTTATAATGTATGCTTGATAGGGCCGACATGCAGCTGTCTTTTACCCACAAAGGCTGCACATATCTGAAATATTATTAAAAAACTGAAGGGGGTCTAAACATATTGTATTGCTGGGGTAGTCAAAGACTACGCATTGGTAAAGCAACATGTTACCTGATGTTTTGGTTGTTCACTAAATATTGGAAATCTGTATTAAAATGTAGCCTACTGTACAATCTGGAGGCCCAAACAGGAAAACACAAGTCCTGAAACAGAAGTTAGAATCACAAGGGTTCCCTCGACAAATATCCAATGGGATTTTTCCTTTGGATTTTGAAATATTGCTGAAAATAAGCTCTGTGGCAAACACACAATCAAGACTACTTTTAGAGTAGTTGGAGCTAAATGCAATCCACAGAAGTAAATAGCTAACGTTAGGCTACAAACTAATTACATCACAGACACATGTTTGCACGTCTCATTTAATCACTTGTTAGCATCCCCAGTTGTTTATGACACGTTAAAGTTAAGACATTCACCACTGGGGTATTTACTGACATGTTTTTGTCGTAGAACAAAAAGTTAAAATCTCGAAAGCTTTTGTTAACCACAGACCTTACTCAGGCATCTGGCCAAAAACTTGACTCTGAGGCTATGGGACCAAAAGTGGTAACATGCCAACTAATTTAAGGTTTAAGGATTCATTTCTGCACCAGTTTATGCAAAGTAATGTGAGCTCACCTCCTAAGCCGTTGTGCTGTTGGGGGAGAGTCGACTAGGTGAAGGCTAGCAGGCTGGAGGCTAGCAGGCTGGAGGCTAGCAGGCTGGAGGCTAGCAGGCTGGAGGCTAGCAGGCTGGAGGCTAGCAGGATGCACCTCAGTCACGTTAAAAAAGTCCTCTACCAACCAAGTTAGCAAATACTTTACCAGGGCCTTGAGGAAACTTCCGTACACCAGGAGTTTTCCTCAAGGCCCTGGTAAAGTATTTGCTATAGTTGATATTTCAGCAGTCATCTCTTCTCAGAACTGGATTCATATCTCTAGTCATGTGCACAAAAGATGATAAGTGACCTCAAGAATACTGACTGCTGGGTCCATTACTGACAGGTTCCTTCTGACATGGGAGAGACTGGAGAAGAATGGACCCAAATGCAGGAGACAGTTTGTATAAAAAAAGATACATATTTTTCGGTAGGCAAAACAAGGCAAGGCCAATTGAACTTCATCATGAACAACATACACGGATCACATCAAGACTAACATAAATCTGCATCTTAAATCCAAGTATAACTAATCATGTAGACAAGACACAGCTGGGGGTGACAGGCAAAAGACACAAGGGCAGCTGGGTGATTACACACAGGTGAAAATAATCAGGTATCCAGCAGACAATCACAACTGGCAGGTAAAAACAAGTCCTGAAGACACAAAGTAAAAACAGATAGGGGGAGAGATATTTCAAAAATAAAAATAGTTTACAACATGAACAAAAGATTAAGATCATGACAGCCTGGCCTATCATGTTATGTTATTTCCGGTGGTTGTTTAAAAGACACCTGGCCTGCTGACCATGACCTTTTACCCTACATTGATCAGAAATTACTAACAGTTTAATCAGCAGATGATCAATTTTCTAGTTGATTGGATTCTGAGGAGGGAGAAGGGTTATTTGTTAAATCAGCTTAGAACTCAGACACTCAGTACACTCAGGAAATACTGTAAGGTTTACACATGAGTCTAGACCTGGGAATTAGAGCACATTTATGAATGTGCAGTTCGATGACTGTTGCCCACTTTATTTCTTTTTTCCCTACCGCTGTCAGAGTTCACTTTTATGCCTGCATTTGATCCAACAATGACCATCAAACAATAGTTATGTTATGGATGTAATCCTTGTATTTCATCCTTTTAGCTCGGAGTTTCTTTCTTATTTGACATTATGAACTGCTCTGGGCATTACTGTTGCCGTAATGTTATGAATGTGTGTGATATGGACACATTTATTCTCCAATCTCTTCTGCAAAATGTGATGCAATTACAAAGCAGGACCATTACGTACATGGCCATGACTCTAGGCCGGTTATGATCTACTCTACAATTTGCACAATACACCAACAAATACATGATGTTACCAGATACAGGTTTACAATCATATTTGTACATTATTTTCAGATGTCTTGGAAGAAGAGGTGCTGATGCATACTGATGAACATGAAGCTCTCAGAGTCCCATGCGTATGATGTAATATTGGTACTATTTTTAATTTCTTTAATCTAAACTACATAAAATCCTGTTATTCTCAGTCTGAAGCAAACACACACAGGCGCACAAAAGCCACTAAAACAAGCCCACAATGTTTTTAATAGAACTCCATTTCCTTCTAAGGCAGCAGTAAAGTGAGTTTCCTGCCTGTCCGGGGTCTGCCAGCTGTCCTCCGGGCCCTCTGTGGCTCTGCACAGATTCATTGTGGCCGGCTAAAAAGCTAAACACATCAGGGCGTGGTCAGAAACCACATGCATCTAAAACCACCAGCAGCATTACGGCCTTTAGTGTAGAACTGGTTTAGTGTACAGTGTCTCATGGTGTAATGCACTCATTAAAGATGCAAAGGACATTTTATTAGTTTTCTTTTATAGTGACTATTAGAAAAAGAAAGATCTTGGAAATGCTGACTGTTTTTGTGTATTTATAGTATATGTAGCTAATAACATATTCATCAGAACTCTTACAATTATTTTACAGTCATTCTTAAAAAGTGTTTTCATGTTTCGGGGATTAATGCAATTCTCTCAATGTCCAGTTTTCTAAACATGACATGTGCAAATATCTGCTCTTGTGCCTCTGTTATCTAACCATGTCACACATTTGTATTTATTGTAAGTCTCCCACAGATGATGTTACCTGTGTATTATGATAATTCCATGGTTGCATTTACAAATTCTTATGCATCTTATTTATACTTTTATTAAACAGGGACAATAGACATTATAATAGACATAGCTGTAAATGTGCCAGAGTTGAGCGGGATAATGTAATATACTCTTGCTGCACCTCTTGTTGAACTATATGCAGTTAAAGGTCACATATTATATGCTATTTCATATATACAAAACATGTCTATGAAGTTTTTTTTCTTAAAATACCAAACAGATGGTGAATTATAGCATGCCATAAACCCCTCTGTTTCAGCCAATTTCCAAAAGGGTTGATTCTGTGTCTGTAGCTTTAAATGCTAATGAGCTGCTGCTGGCCATGCCCCTATCAGCAGTGCCGGATTTTTTCAGCCTAAAAGCTTTTACATACTTGGATCAGGAGGGAAAGATAGAGACAACCTTTTTTTCTGAAACTTTCGGAGTCTCCAGGAGGGAGCCAGTCTCGATTGAGGCCCATCAGCTCTGATCTGCGGCCACTTCCCCCCCAGAAACTGTATTTAAATCTCATCCTGATCACTGACCTGCCAGTGTGCAACTCGATTTTGACAGGATAACAACTGGTGACTTCTAGAATTGTGAGTAACATTCTGTTTTTAGACTTCTCTGTTTCAGTGTGTGTACTCTGTATAAATGCTCTGTAGTTGATCTGACTGAAATTGTGATTTTAAATCTCAAAACCGCTACAGTATCTGTCAGGCAGAAACTTGGGACAAGTAATTTGACTGAAACCTTAAAACTGAACTAACTGACTGCTAGTGTTAACTTTGATTTAAACATTTGTAGAATACTAAGAGCTTTATTGAGTAGGTGTAACTGTATTAAGGGTTAAACTCATAACTTTATAACTTAACCATTGGGCCACTGAAAAGACACAATAGCAACTCAGGAGGGAGCCAGTCTAGATTTCCTTTTGATGGCCACCAGCTGCAGAGAGTTAACTAATTAAAGGGGTGTGGCCCCACATCTGTGAGAACTCAGCAATCAGGTGTCCATTTTAGGTAGCACTTTCCTGGAGCGTCAGACAGACGAAGACTGACAAAGACAATAGAGTCCTGCTGGAGTAAGAGTGACAAAGACATTGGAGTCCTGCTGGAGTCACAAGGGTGGCAAAGAGGAGGCAAATCCTACTTTGATTGAGCTAAGTATCGCTGGTGTTTTATTTTATTTGGTTGTTTAGCCACTCATGCTATAATCATGTGTATTTTCTCCATTCCCGTTTATGTGTCTTCACGCAATTATCACTGGCCCTGTGTATCTCCTAATCGATATAACCGGCCTGCTCTCGTCTATCCCACATGCTCCACTGAGATCCAACATCTAGTTTCAGGTGGCCTGTGGAACTGCCAGTCAGCTGTTCCTAAGGCTGACTTCATCTCTGGCTACGCCTCCCTGCAGTCCCTGGATTTCCTTGCTCTCACTGAGACGTGGATTACTCCATCCAACATATCCACCCCAGCAGCTCTCTCCACAGCATATTCTTTCTCCCATACACCCAGACCCACTGGCAGAGGAGGTGGCACTGGTGTCCTGCTCTCTCCCAAATGGAGCTTTTCCCTCTTCAAGCTACCTAACTTCACTCCTTCCACCTTTGAATTCCATGCCGTCACAGTAACCCATCCTATACAATTAACCATTGTTGTTCTCTACCGTCCACCAGGCGCCTTGGGGGACTTCTTGGAGGAATTAGATAATCTCCGCTCACACATCCCTGAAACTGGCCCTCCGGCTGTACTTCTCGGAGACTTCAACCTCCAGACAGGGAAGATAGACTAACTAACATCTCTGTTAACCGCCTTTGCTTTCTCACTGTCTCCATCCCCACCAACTCATAAAGCTGGCAATGTCCTTGATCTCATATTCTCAAGGAACTGCACTACTTCTAACCTCTCTGTAAACCCGCTCCACACATCCGATCACTTCTTCATTTCATTCTCTCTACCCCTTTCCAAACATAACAAACTCATCTCTTCTCATCCTGCACCTGTCCGCCGTAACCTTCGTTCCCTCTCCCCCTCTACCTTTGCCTCATCGGTGCTCTCAGCCCTTCCTTCCTCTGACTCGTTCCAACTCCTGCCTCCAAACTCTGCTGCAGAAACTCTCCCCTCCTGCTCCCTGGCTAAATGATGCACTGCGTGCTAATAGAACCGTCCTTCGGGCAGCAGAGCGGAAACGGTGGAAATCCAAACACCATGACGACCTCCTAACCTATCAGGCTCTCCTCTCCTCTTTCTCTGCCTCGATCTCTCAGGCAAAAAGCACTTTCTTTCAAGATAAGATCCAATCTTCCTATTCCAATCCCAAAAAACTATTTTCCATCTTCTCCTCCCTCCTGGACCCCCCCAAAGCCCCTTCCCCCTCCTCCCTTCTGTCAAGCGACTTTGTTAACCACTTTGAAAAAAAGGTTGATGATATTCGCTTCTTTTTCTGACTCACCTTTACTCACCACTGGGTCACCAGACCCTCCTTTCACCCACACACTAACCTCCTTTTCCCCTCTCTCTCCAAGTGAGGTTCTTACCCTCATTACCTCTGCCCGCCCTACCACCTGTCCTCTGGAACCTATCCCTTCAAACCTCCTTCAGACTATCGCTCCTGATATTCTACCGTTTCTCACCCATTTCATCAACACTTCTCTAACTTCTGGTCACTTTCCAAACAGTCTCAAGGAGGCAAGAGTAAACCCTCTCCTAAGGAAACCACTCTCAACCCGTCTGATGTTATAAAGGAGGTTGGGAGGTTTAGTGGTTAGAGCGTTGGTCATCAGATCAAGGGGCGTTGGTGAACTCCAGTTCGAATCCCGCCTCGGCCGCCACTGCGTCAGGCCGTTGTGTCCTTGGGCAAGACACTTTACCCGCATTTGCTCCTGTGGGTAATGTCCGCAGTAATGACTCTTACATGTCTAATATGTGTAATGTGTACTTGTAAAGCGCTTTGAGCACCTGTAAAAGCGCTCTAATAAAAAATGTAATGCATTATTATTATTTATTATTATAAACTACAGGCCTGTCTCTCTCCTCCCGTTCCTGTCTAAAACACTTGAACGCGCTGTCTTTAAACAACTCTCCTGTTATCTCCATCAGAACAACCTTTTGGATCCGCACCAGTCTGGTTTCAAGGCAGGTCACTCCACAGAAACTGCCCTCCTTGCTGTCACTGAGGAACTGCACACTGCTAAAGCAGCCTCCCTCTCCTCTGTCATCCTCCTTCTGGACCTGTCTGCTGCATTCAACACGGTGAATCATCAGATCCTCCTTCGCACTCTCCAAGAACTTGGAGTTTCAGGCTCTGCACTTTCCCTCCTCACGTCATACCTTAAAGACCGTACCTACAGGGTAACTTGGAGAGGGTCCGAGTCCGACCCTTGTCAATTAACTACAGGGGTCCCTCAGGGCTCTGTTCTTGGTCCCCTCCTCTTATCTCTGTACACAAACTCGCTCGGATCTGTCATTAGCCCGCATGGTTTTTCATACCACTGCTATGCTGATGACACCCAATTAATTCTGTCCTTTCCCCGCTCAGAGACCCAGGTCGTCGCACGCATCTCTGCTTGTCTAGCTGACATCTCTCAGTGGATGTCTGCTCATCACCTCAAGCTCAACCTTGACAAGACTAAACTGCTTTTCCTTTCGGGAAAAGATTGTCCCACTCTTGACCTGACAATCAACATCGGCACCTCTGTTGTTTCCCCGACTCAGACTGCAAGGAATCTGGGTGTGATCCTAGATAACAACCTGTCCTTCACTGCAAACATAGCTGCTACAACCCGCTGCTGCAGATACACGCTTTACAACATCAGGAGGATACGTCCCCAGCTGACCCAGAAAGCGACACAGGTTCTGGTCCAGGCTCTCGTCATCTCACGCCTAGACTACTGCAACTCCCTCCTGGCTGGTCTACCTGCATGTGCCATCCGACCTCTGCAGCTCATCCAGAATGCAGCGGCTCGTCTGGTCTTCAACCTTCCAAAATTCTCCCACACCACGCCGCTCCTCCGCTCCCTCCACTGGCTTCCGGTAACTGCTAGAATCCACTTCAAGACAATGGTAATTGCGTACCATGCTGCGAATGGATCTGGCCCTTCCTACATCCAGGACATGGTTAAACCGTACACCCCAGCACGTGCACTCCGCTCTGCATCAACCAAACGGCTCGCTGCACCCTCGCTACGAAGGGGACCCAAGTTCCCATCAGCAAAAACACGTGGGTTTGCTATCCTGGCTATAAATGGTGGAATGAGCTCTCCATTGACATCAGGACAGCAGATAGCTTACACACCTTCCGGCGCAGATTGAAAACTCATCTCTTTCGACTCCACTTCGAGCAATAGAACTATTAACAAAGCACTTATATACTAATAAAGGACTGGCTTACCTAAAGCCAGTTGAGTAGCACTTGAAATGTTTTTGCTCTATGAAACCTGATGTACTTATATGATTCTGTTTTTCTTCAAGTTTGTATTGTGTTGGTCGAACGCACTTATTGTAAGTCGCTTTGGATAAAAGCGTCAGCTAAATGCAATGTAATGTAATGATGGTGCAGGCATGCGCTTAGGGCCCGCTTTCCAGCCAGTTTCTGTGGGGTGACGCATTCTGAGGTGAGGCAGAGCTCATCTGTGCCTCACCTCACCCCACACAGTAACTGGCTTGAGCGCACTCACAAAATAAGTGCCCGCGCTACATTAGTGCCCGCACGCTCCAACCAGTTACTGTGGGCTTACGTGAGACAGAGCTCGTCCCTGCCTCACTCCTCATCGCTCCCATGTAGTTGTAGCGGAGCTCGGCCAATTTGCTGATTTTGACTATAAAAAGCGATTGGAATCATACAGAAATCACACTTGCAACACAGATCAGTGGAGACATTTTATTATTATTAGGCTACTATATAGTTTTTCTTTAGTTGTTTTTCCGTTACATTGGAGTATGACAGGTGTGGCTCTGCCTCCCCTGCCTGCACGTCGCTGGTGTATAATAGGAAGAATCCATCCAGGACCTATGATCCAAGACCACAGCCACGACTCAAGATCCAGGGCTCGCGATCCAGGACACAGGACCGCAGCAACAGGATCATCCATGACTCCGGATCCCAGCGTATATAGACACCAAAAAGAAAGACATTTGGGGAAGCTGGGTTAATCGGAACATGAGAGTACACAGGTATAGACAGAGAGAAGGAAGAAGTAAGATGTCGCCCGACAAACTAAGCCTATATCAGCAAAACTAGGGGCTGAATCTAATCAGCCCTAACTATAAGCTTTATCAAAAAGGAAGGTCTTAAGCGCACTCTTAAAAACGGATAGGGTGTCTGCCGCCTGAACACAAATTGGAAGCTGATTCCACAAATGTGGAGCTTGATAAGAAAAGGCTCTGGCTCCCATTATACTTTTAGAGACTCTAGGAACAACCAACAACCCTGCATTCTTGGAACGCAATGCCCTAGTAGGGTATAATGAGTTCTTTAAGGTAAGATGGCGCCTGCCCATTCTGTTTATAAGTGCATTACTTAAAAGCTGATTATGACCGCTTCACAGGAAGTTTCTAATATAATTAAGTCCTGAGCTGAGAGTATAAAAACGCAGATGGTGATGGTAGGGGCACAAGGAGCTGTGCATCGGAGGACAGCGTTGGTGGCGGCCGCCTTGATGAGTCATGGATTGGGCTCGCTAACTCAGCCCCGGGGTTTGCCGAGGTCAAGCTTGTGAGATTAAGGCGTGCTGCTGCAACAGCAGGTGCAGGGTCGCCAGCAGCTGCATCGGCTGCAGTTCTTTCATCGTTCTTTCGTTTTAATAAATCCTAGACCTTTTAAGCCGATTCCTGATGTCCATTTTGTAATTCAAACATATATGGGAGTCTACAGAATGCACAATAAACAATAAACAAATCCAGAATAGGCGGCAGAGTGTGATGCTTTGATTGGTCTAAATGTGACGTAGCCTGCGATCATTTTTTTTAGTTACTATCTGACATCACATACATCGTAGCATAAAAGTTCACAGTTTATTTGTAATTCAAAAAATAAAATTTATTTTTATTTTTTAATAAATAATAAAAAACGTGTTTATTGGGTGAGGGCAGAAATGTCAAATGGGAGGGCCTGGCCCCATTTTGACCAATTTGATCAAATATAAAAGTCAACCGAATTAGTGTTGATACTGCAAGGAGACGTATTGTGTGAAAAGAAATGTAAGATGTTGTTTAATTGATGATATATTTATGATCCAGTTCAAGTATTCAGTTTTGGCGGCAGTTATTCCTGTTTGTCGAGAAGTCTTCTCATCAGGGCTCTACAAATAGAGAACTACGGCAGATATGTAATATTTAGTGCAGCCGAACCGTGTATTACAATGCCATTATGTGATGACTTTCAAAGAGAAAAGCAAGCACACTCGGAATAAAGTATTATTTTATTTTTAAAAAATGTTTTCGGATTTCACATCGCATAAACACCATTTCCCAACGTGCATTGCGGCTAAACCATCCAATCACCGAGCTGAGGATCTTGCCTATGTCTGTTTCCGGTATTTCTTTATGACGATGTGATGTGAGATGTGAGACTGGGTTGGAGAATTGCACAGGGGAAAATAACGTATCTATGCCACAATTTTAGATGCGGATTTTGTTAAATTAATACGTTTGCGCTGTGGACCAACACTATAAATTGACGGGGAAGGGGGTAGCAATAAACATAACACCATTAAACAGTTACACAACATAACAGATAGCAGCGTCCCTAGCAACCACCTTGGTCACAATTAAAACGTTGTATGGACACAGTTTCCTGAAGTAATTTTCATAATAACTAGCAAGCTAAAGATCATGTACATCCACTGCACACATAATCTGAAATAACAACTCATATTTCTCGCATCAAATGACATCAAAAGGCATTTTAATGGCCAAACTAACTTTAAAATAGGCATTTTCCACCGAGAATAAAACGAAGGTCAGCCATGTTTTTTTTTTTCTGCGGGGAGAAATTTGAAGATCACGTGACATAGATGCCAGCCATTGGAAATGAATAGTGAAAGAAAATGTAAGGATCCTACAATTTCAGAGGCGTTTTTGTAGAAATAGTACGTCCCAAGTTGTGGACCAACGTTATTACACGTTTAGATGTGAGACTGAGTTGGTGTTCCTCAAAATAAAATATCCCGGGTGTATAGCGACTGTACACCCAACATAAATAATTCCTCCGTGGCCTTTTTTAGTCTCAGAAAGAAAAATAGAAATAAGAACGGCGCCAAACTGTTCCCAAAGCAGCTGTTGACACCGCCAACAACTAGGGGGTAGCAGGAGTGCCAGAGTGAGTGATTAACGTTTGAATGAGATAGTTAGACGGAGACGGAGTGTAAACAAAACTAGATAGCGAATATGGAGAAGGAAAATTATGTTTAATCACTTAAAGAAACACCCTTTGAGAGGAGGACACTGGAGGGAAAGCTGGGAGTAAAAGAGCTCAGACTTAATCAGCCTGACATAGGCAGGAGTTAAGGACAGAGGAAGGAAGTATACCTGCTCTTTTTCAAGGAGCTGGTTTAGCAAGAAGGCTAACTACCTGTAGCAACACCAGTGCTATATTTTGCTTCCCCTGCCTCCCTTCTCAAACGTCAGGATCAGACCAGTCTATGGACCAGCCCCACATGGATCCAGACAGGTGTGAGTGACTTAAAGCCCATATCAGAAAAAACTAAAAAGCATGAACAAACTAGTGTCCACATGGATGATGCTATGCGACTAGCCATGTTTAGGAAAGTAAACACAGCTGTCCAATGAGGGCTACAGGATAGGGGTCAGTAAGCATAATAAGGAGGTTGACAAAAACAGGCACTAAAATAATAGACTGTATCAAGTGCTCAGTGCCTTTGAACTAGCCCTGCGTTGTAATATGACCAGTGTTGTGCTAGTTACTGAAAACCAGTAACTAGTTACCATTACTAGTTACTTCATTTCAAAAGTAACTCAGTTACTTTACTGATTACTTACACCAAAAGGTAATGCGTTACTGTAAAAAGTAACTTTTTAGTTACTTAAAAAAAGAGCTCCCATGAATGCCCTTATAGCCTTCATTTCAGTTTGTTATTGCATTGGAGAATAATACAATCTGTTGATCAACTTGCATTATATGCAATCTGGATTGCATCGATATTAGCTGGCTTTCCATTTTTGTATATTCTTTCTCCAGGTAGTTGGAAAAAGTTTTCCGTCCCATATGCCGTGTGCCGCCCGGACATGGTATCATGCTAACTAGATCCCTGCAAGCGGGTGACTCCACTGTAGCAATAGCCTGCATGTGTTCTACAACATACCGTGCAATGGCTTTATCGACTTTTCCCTGGCCAGCAGTCCCTTCATTAAAATCCAGCCGCTGTTGCTCAGGTGGAGGTGGAGTGGCGTCGGCTGAGTCTCTGTGGTCTTAGTTACTAGCTTCGTCCCAGCATGTTGTTTTTGCAGATGTTTTAGAGATCTGAATGACTGGTTTGGGCAGTAGATAGGATCTTTGACCCGCCAGGACACAACTTACATTTAACAGAAACGTTCTTTTCTTTGTGCTCGACAAAAGTGAAATAGTGAGAATATCTCCAGGTGGAGAAACTAGACTTAAGCTCCGCTGCCGCCATGTTAGTCTTGTTAGTAAACAACACAAACACGCCCACAGCCCGTCTCCGCATGTGACACAGGAAGTATTTAAGTACATTTACTCAAGTACTTAAGTACAGTTCTCATCTCTGTTCGCCTGGCTGTTGACTATATAAAAGAACTAACGCAGTAACGGCAAAAACAATGGCGTATATGTAATGTGTATTTGTAAAGCGCTTTGAGAGTCATTGATAAAGCACTATAATAAATATAAGGATTATTATTATTATATGTTTTGAGTTTGCTTACATTTTGGTATAGCCCCCCCTGGAGAAAATGCACCAGCCGCCACTGAGTCCAACATGCTTTATATCATAGTTCACTTATCTACATGAATGCTTTGGAGTCCATCATTATGTGCACTTCCTACTCACCCTCTTCAAACTGCATGTGGGCTGCTGCTGCTACACTAGTCTAAATATAAACCTACCTTACACACGTACAGTGTAGAGGACAAAAAAGAGTGTGTGTACATTTCAAATGTAAGTAATTCTTCAAATATGGGATTTCTCCTGCATTTTCATTTTTACTCTAGTTGTGTTGCCATAACAGCACACCATTGTTTGTTTGATTTCCCCTAGAACATCCACTTAAATACATTTTTTAAGAATGTGTTATCACAGGTACAATTTGCAGAATCTCTCACTTAATATTTTACAGAAGATGGATTTGTAGTTAGAACACATTTTTTGGACAGAATACATACATCTGAAATGTGTACTTCCTGTTGCAGTTAAAGGTATGTAAGCAAAAACATGTGCTATTTGACTCTGAAAATGATTTAAAATCTTGATGTGCATTCAAGTTCAGTAACTTCTTTGCCATAGCAAGAGTTCATCTGAGCTGATTTTCTTAGTTTTTCTTACTGCTGCTATAATATGTGAATTATATTTATAGAACAGACTGTAAAGTATGTTGGAATTTATACTTGTTTTCCTGACAGTACAGAATTTAAACACATTCTCTGCAGTGTTTGGATTCGTCGTTTCGTGACCTTGTGTTTCTGGTCTCTTTTTCACAGTAATTAAAAAAGAATAGTGTTGTTAATGAAGCTCAAGCATTCAGTGTTGACATATCTTTCTCTATGGCCATGCAGAGAAATTACTGTGCTGTTTTAAAGTTGAGCAAAGGTTAATCAAAAATACCTTTATCACACCTGGGAGATACATCAGTTGAAATATTAATAATCTTGCTTATCTTGAAGTGCTCTTGTGAGGGAACGCGTGTGACTTTAGGGGAGCAGTATTTTTCAGAAGTGCATTAGAAGCACCGTCGAGTGAGAGATAATCCTTTTAAGTTTTTGTTTTTCTTCTGAAGCTTTCATTGTCCTTTTTGGTCTTTAACAGATATATATATATATATATATATATATATATATTTCTACAACAAGGTTCTACTCCGAATCCCCTCCGGATGTCCGAACTTCTCACCTTTAACCTAAGGGAGATAGAATGCCAGCCATCCCCCGTAGAAAAGTCCTTTCAGTCGCTTGTATCCGCATATATATCTCGTTCTGTCATGATCCACCCTTCATGACCATATGAGAGTAGGAACTAGGAAGGAAGATGGATAGGTAGCTCCAGCCTCCAAGCTTGGTCTTCTGGCTCAACTTTCTACTCATCAATCGTGTAAAGCGACTGCTTTTACCCTCCTACTGTTCTGATTCTCTAGCCCATCTCACACTCTATTGTCCCTCATTCGAGAACAAGACCCCAACATACTTGAAATTCTTGACTTGCAGTAAGGACTCATTCGCTACACGAAGTAGACAGTGTTGGTATTTGTGTTGTCTAACGGTGTATTAAGCGTTCAGAAAAGATGTTGTTAAACACTTGTTACAAATAATTATATATATTCCTTATACAAAGTGTTGCAGCGACATGAACGGTGCGTCATGATTTCTTTCTTTCTCTGACTCTGGTGGTTGGAAAAGCAAACTGGCTGTTAAGTGGTTCGCAAAATGAACCAACTGCGAAGCACACTAGCCCCAGCTAGAACTCAGTGAAAAAGGGGAATGTTTAGAACTTTTTGGGCCAGATTAGTTTTTATTGGAGAGTTATAGTGTTTTGAAATTTGAGACAGTTCCAAACAGGAATCAAACCTGGGACCCCCCGCGCAAACTGAGCCCCAGTGCTTGGGTCACCAGCTCCACCAATTTGTTACGCTCCCAAAAAAGCTACTGGAGTGAACCCACAATACTGAACACTGGGCACGGAGACTGAAGTTAACAAAATGTTTATTTTCAAACAGGCTTGGTCTGTGGGGGTTGGGCTGAAGCAGGGGACAGAGCAGGAGTGAAATCATCCAAAAACAGGGGAAAAGGGAATCCAAAAAGCCAGGGCCATGTGCTGGGGTGGAGGACAGAATCCTGGAATAAGGGGTGCCGAGGGAGCAGGCTGACCCAGGGGAGCGAGGGAACATGGAGGAACACAGCAGGAGGGAAGGTGGCTGGGCCCGGCAGGCAGAGGAGCAGGTAGTTGGTAGTGATGGCAGTTTGACACTGAAGCTTCGAACGGAGCTTCAACCCTGGACTTCCTATTCCATAGAAGCAGTGCTACGAAGCTTGCTTCAAATCACGTGACATGTGACGTCCGAAGCAGCAACTGCTTCAAATCACGTGACATGTGACGTCCGAAGCAGCAACTGCTTCAAATCACGTCACATGTGACGTCCGCACCTGCTTCATTTCCTGAATGAATCACTTGACTGGTTCACGGTCCATTCACGGGATTCAATGCACTGCCTCGCCTCGATTCTGACAGGTGACAGGTGACAGTTTCAAATTTGAGCGCTTCAACACTTTATAACCGCTCTAAACAATGCGCAATGTGTGGGTTGTTGTCGTAGTTTGCGTTGTTGCTGTTGAGTTGTTGTTGGTATTGCATTTTATTTGGATCATTATCGAGCAAGCCAGGAAGAAAGATAGGTCGTTCTGGCTCTGGAAACACTTTGAAATGTGGAGAAGTTGTGAACAAAAAGACAATAATTACTATAAAAACACTTCAATAGGTTGGCACCTGGTTCAAAGCCCGGAATAGTCAAACTTTTAATCATTGCTTTTCAACTTTAATAACTGATTAAAGGCCCTCTCCGCCCAAAAAAATGTCCAGCACTCTGTGTGTGTGTGTGCATCGAATATTCAGTTCATTATTTCAAGGCAAAGATACGTTAAACCCACTGCAGCCTTGCACGTCGCCAGGAGAGGTCGCTGTAACTGAAGCTTCGAGAAATGAACCTATTTCCGACACCATTGTCCAAGTGGTTCGATGCTTCATTCAAAGCTTCATTTTGCCATCACTAGGAGTTGGTCACTGGACAGGGAGAGCAAAAGGTTAGAATTGCAACAAATACTTTTGAGAACAAGGTTTAGCTCGAAGCTAAGATAGCCGAGACATTTTTACCACTGGTGGTTGGACGACGAACTAGCGAGTACTGGATGAGGGAACCGGGTTTATACAGTTGTAGGTGAGTAGTTACAATCAGGGTGACGAGCAGCAGCTGAGGAGGTGTGGAGGCAGGAATCCAAAAGTAGGTCAGCCACGCCCAGTCAGAAGACAGACACACAGACAGACACACAGACAGACACACAGACAGACACACAGACAGACACACAGACAGACACACTGACAGACACACAGACAGACACACAGACAGACACAGGGGAAAAGAGGGAGGCAGAACTGTGGATCCTCACACAATGGATCTCACAATGGCCGACTGGACCAAGTGTGTTGTGTGTAACTCATTATGTACACAAGTTGGACTTTTGATGTTGAACAAAATCAAGTGGCTTGTCGTTGAGTGAGGGGGGCGAGGTCTCTGGTTTTCACCCTGTCCTGTCATAATTATTTCATTACTTTTACGTTGTTATATGTCCATCAAAGACAGGGAATCAAAATACTGCTAGCAAATTAACGTTGACATAAACAATGTACTATTCGACATTTAAAAAATAACTGATTTGCATATGTTTTACGAGGAAAGAAAATGATACTATTTAAAGACACTAGCTATGGTCAGTCCATAACGCCTGAGCAGTATTACCTCTGGTTGTGTCACTGGAGTGTCAAGGTGCTCTCTTAAGGGGATCTAGATTGTTGGGGAGAGATACAGCTAGGGACTCTCTGTTATCGGGTTAGCTTTCTTCATACTTTTAGCCCAAGTAAACATATTTATATCCAGCCGATTGGATTATTTTCACTCTCTATCTGAGACCCAAAAAGCCAGAAGGACAGATGAGTCCATTTAGGACGTAATGGACTTATGTCGGTTGTGATTTGTTCTATCAAAATGAAAACACATATACACAGCAGCACACACACACACACATAAGAAAACCATTACTGACGTTGTTTGGCCCCTGGCGGTAAGAGCCATCGGCCTTTAGCCATTAACAGGGTTTTTTATGGACCAGACCACCAAACAGAGATCCTTACTGAACGAAAAACACACACTTCTTTGTTTTCTCTGCGTCTTCCTCTTCCAGCCTCTTCCTCCTCTTCCTCATTATCATCTTCATCATCCAGATCTCTTAATACCTTCTCCTCACAGACCACATCTATTCTTGTAATGTTTTTAATCTGCACCTGGTTTCTTCATCCGTATCCCCCTCCGGCCTCGACCAGCTCCAATCCTCTCTTCCTTCATTTTCCTTTTGCACCCCTCCCTCAGGCTGTTTCCGGCCGTAACCACAAAGCAGGCATTTCAATCACACAATAATTCATGAGGACAAACAGCATGTTGGTTTGCTGTGGTTCAAGGCCACATATACTGTTTAATGCATAGCACAAACTAGTACAGAAGCACTATATGCTAATATGGTTTAATAATTAAAAACACATAATCAGGAGGAAGTCCCTTGGTACTCGTTCATTGCGGTTGCAAATTACAGTATGTTACACAGAATAAATTATATGTCTTAATGTGTGCTGTTGGAAACAAATCTATACACAAAAATCAAGAGGAAAAGGCGTTTTTAAAAAGGGTCTACAGCCATGTTAGCATCTCTGTGGTGCTTTTAAGCTAAATGCTAATGTTTACCATTAAGCTCATCAACAAACAAATGTAATGTATAGTTTGAATGTTGGCCATGAGGGTTGTGTAATAGGTCACCAATGTCAGTATGTTGTCTGTGTCTATGTGTGATTTGCTAACTGTGCACATCAGCAATTTGTGTTAACACGTTTTTGTCTTTTATCGTGTACTATGTCATATGATTTTTGTATCTTTTGTGGAACTGCAAGAACTGGAACTAATTTCTGAAGAGTGACAATAAAGTATATCGTAATGAAGTTCACATCATATTAAAGCAAATGTGGACCAAAAAACAGCTGAGGCAGAAGGCACTTATTTAGTGTTGCATGTAGTATTGATCAAACTGAAAATGTAGTAGTTGTTGCCATTGTTGAATACTCAGATCCTTCACTTAAGTAAAAGTACAAATACTACGGTCTTTAAATACTCCATTACAAGTAAAAGTCCTGATTTAAAAATGTAACTCAAGGTAAAGTAGAAAAGTATAAACATCAAAGTACTTGTTATGCAGTATTATATTATTATGCTTATTATATTCTCCTGTTTTGAATCATGTGAGGGCATTTTCCTATTGTAGTTTGTCAATGTGAAGCTTTTTAGATATGTGAAATACTGTACATTACAGTATTGTACAGTATGTGTCCAAAGTAACTGAGTGTTAAATAAGTAGTGGAGTAAAAAGTATGATATTTGCCTCTGAAATGTAATGGATTAGCAAAATAAGTACAATATCTTTAGTAAAATGACTTAGTTACTTTCCACCACTGGTTGTTGAGGAGTAGTTTGTGCTAGGGAGAAAAGTCAGCATGACTAAAGGATAGAAGGACTATATATATACTATATATGTATTGTCATTCTGCACAACAGGGTGGACAGGAAATGCAGTTAAAACTCCAGTCATGCTACACAAGCAAAACAGAACACAACGAAAATAGCAGAGTCACATTAACATATCATGCAATAACAGAAAGCTGGGACACAGGGTCCATCGGATTAAGAAGTACGAGCAGAGGAGCTGAGTGGAGAGAGGCGGCTGCAATCCAGCAAAGGAACCAAGCATGGAGACCAAGAGTGTACGGATAAAAGCAGACCAGGGGCAGAGTTACGAGCTCTGCCCAGGGGCGTGAGTTACGAGCTCTGCCCAGGGGCGTGAGTAACAGACGCTGTAATGCGAAGGCCTTGTGTTTTTTTTAAAAAGAATGTTCCTTTAGTGCATTTATTGAGTTTGCATTAGGGTGAACAGCACCAGCAGAGCCAATGGGGAAGTGCCAGGGCAATATACCCACCCTCCCCTTCTGAATGAACATGCCACCCTCGTTGGTGTTTGGTCCTGCAGGTTTGGGGGGTGGTCCGAAGTTATTTTGATCGTCTAAAGGTCCGCTGCACTATTTCATTCCCTAAGCCTCCCTCTCTGATAGTTATGAGTGTTTCTCTGTCATAGAGCAGTCTGAATGCTCCCTGGTGGGCCATCTCAGTATTGACACACAGAGCCTTTGGTATTGCTTTTAGTGTCTCTCTCAGGCCCCGTTTACATGGAAACAAGTAGCAGATACAACATCTGCTACTTTTTTCTATAGACCAGCGGTTTTCAAAGTGTTAGTTTTCAGAGAGCTTCAGGGGAGGCGCAGCGTGAGAAAAAGATAACGAGAAAAAGACGAGTAAAGTGTGACACTGTTTTGTCAGAGCCTGAGAAGTGCAATTCAAAATCTGGCTCCAGTCCAGCAGGTGGAGACAGGGAGCCTAGGGTCTGTGATTCCACTGAGAATGTGCTGCAAAGGAAGCGTGTGAGAAAGTTATTTACACACGGCATCTATTGCACGTCTGTCCGTCCTGGGAGAGGGATCCCTCCTCTGCTGCTCTCCCTGAGGTTTCTCCCATGTTCCCTTTAAACTGTGGGTTTTCTCTGGAAATGTCTCCTTGTACGATGTGAAGGTCTAAGGACAGAGGGTCTAAGGACAGAGGGTCTAAGGACAGAGGGTCTAAAGACAGAGGGTGTCGTATTGTCATACTGATATTCTGTACAAACTGTGAAGTCCACTGAGACAAATGCAACATTTGTGATATTGGGCTATATAAATAAACATTGATCGATTGATTGATTGAATGCACACTCGCAGCAGAGGACAAACAATTCGCTGTGAGAGAGGAGAAGAGACTCAAAGATTCGACCAAGACGCTGCTGGTTTTCAACCTAAATGATGCATCAGGAGGCTAACAAGAGGCTGAATGAAGCAAAAAGAAATCTGCAATAACTCAAATAAAGAGGAAAGATTCAAATGTGAGTTGTCTCATGTGTCCTTTTGGAGTGAAGCAAGCCATTTTCAAGTTTAGGCAGGAGTCAATCTAGCAAATCAAATCACAACTTGACACCCCCACCTCGCCAAAAAGGTTGTAAAAGTGCTCATTCCATTCCCTTGGGAAGACTGGCCATCTGTGTGTTCTGGAGAATCACAGAACGGCCGGCTCGGTTCGCTGACGGCCGGCACCGCCTTTTATTTTTTATGTTTTTAAACGGCATCATTTAAGTTGCGCTGACAGGCGACAGAGGTCCGTTCAGCGGGCCGTTTCCACGCAGCGAGGCTCTTTCTCTCCCCCCCCCCCACCCACCCACTTTGATCAAAAGCAAATACTGGTCAAGGCTGCAGCCAGAGGATGATCTGCGTTTATTCCTGTCTACATTGCATCCCCGCATCATCCGCCTGTGCGCATCAAAGACGCAGACTCAATGTTCCAACTAAAGTAGGGATGAGTGTAATAAGGAGACAAAGTTGACGTTGCCGGGAGCATATAAGGATTTATCCACGATGTTGAAAATGTTAAAAAAAACATAAAGATAAAAAGGTTTTAAAAAGTTATTGTTTAATGTTTTAAGGAGGTGACGCTACTCAGCCAATCAAATCGGTGCAGTCAGTGAGTCAGCACAGTAGATTCTAACACACACAGAGAGACGAGACAAGAAGAGAGAAACAGCAGTGAGTCATTTCAAATGGCGTGCTCAACAAAGAGAAAGGTAGACAGCGAAAACAGAGCATTTAATGACATTTTCTCTTACTGGACCTCTTTGAAATGCAATTGAATACCCCTGCATCATAGCAACAACAACAACAATAATAATAATAATAGTGTTTTGAGCCAGGTCCCGGTATTTCGCAGGACAGTGCACCCAGCAGGAGCCTCCAGCTAGATTTGATCGATATGGACATGAAGTCTAATCGGACAGGAGAGAGAGATCAGAGATCAGAGATCAGCTGCTGCTGACGGAGACACGCAGCTCTGCATGATCACCTGCTGTGATGGAGCGATGAGTTAGATCATCACCCTTAGCTATTTTAATTACCTCTCAAACTACCTAAACTAGTTATAAATATGTTTATTTTTACTGTCGGATCAGTCAGCTGCATGAGACGGATGGCGGTCTGTCAGGAGAGGGGAGGAAAAGAGAGACTCCGTTTATTATTCTTATATTATTATATAGAGTCGTTATCAATTTGTTTTAAAACTTAAAAAACATAACAAAGAAGACCTTTGACCGGCACTTTTCTAATTTTGACCGGAGGATTTAAATTTTAACGGACATGTTGACCGGCGAAACAAACAGAAGGGCAACCATGGCAACCGTGCTTGGGAACTTTTCATCGCTGCTTTTGGTGTATTTTGTGGCGGAAGTACAGCGCCACTTACAGGCCCGGCATATGTACTACAGCGTCTCCAGCGGGTCGAGCGATCTCGTGTGGACGGACACGTTTATTGAGCCGATTGCGTGTGAACGGAAGACTATATCGAATTCGGTTCATTTTTGTTTCTGTCTCCGTGTAAACGGGGCCTCAAATGACTTTAAAGAGAGGTGGACCCATAATAATGGCCACAGAGGCAACAAAAAGGACTCTTGCAAGTTGTACCTTTTAGGCACCTTATCCCGAGAATACATAAATCATCAAATCAAGGTCAGTTAGTCATGTTGGACACAGATTTGTACAAATTAACTGGGACTTGTTCCAGACTTCTTACTGTTCTTTCACAATCTCTTTTTTCTTATGTGTCTTGTTCCGTCTTACCTAATCATGCATTATTAATTTTCAAACCCTACTTTCCATTTCCTGCTTTTCTGTGGGGTGCTATGTAACGGTGTGGGGAAGTGCCCCGGGGACTACAGCATTTGGAACAAAGAAACTCAGATTCTTACCCCCGAAAGGGTTTTTTATGTCTCAGGAGAGGAAGGTGTGAGAAAGTAGGGGTAGACAAGATGAGGTATACAGGGAGTAGTTGGGTACACTGCAGGGAATTTACTGCAGATTTACAACAGTATCTTAGAGTATACTCATCTCTTTCGACTCCACTTTGAGCGATAGAATTACTAACAAAGAATTGCTAACAAAGCACTTATATACTAATAAAGGACTGGCTTATCTATAGCCAGTTGAGTAGCACTTGAAATTATTTAGCTCTATGAAACCTGATGTACTTATATGATTCTGTTTTCTTCAAGTTTGTATCTTGTTGGTCGAACGCACTTATTGTTAGTCGCTTTGGATAAAAGCGTCAGCTAAATGCAATGTAGCCTAATGTATTTATGGTGATTGTAAAGTAATTGTTATATTTTCATATTTTCCAGTAAATTAAAAGTTTATACAGCCAGATGAACTTATTTGATAACTGTGATGTATTAGAATAATAGCCTACAGTGTTTTCTGTGAAGCTGTGGCAATGAGCGCTTTACAAGTCTTGTCACTATCTATTGACATCATACCGACGACAGAAGGTGATAATACCCTTTTATTAAACTGCACATATTATTTGTTTTTGGGTGATAAGACATGAATGGCTATTCCTGAGCATAACTTTGAACAGCAACAATAATGAGAGCTGACAATGTGGAATACCAAAAAGTAGCTAATGTTTAGCCTAGCTCCAGAAATTGTTAGTGTACAGAATAGTTTTTCTGTATGATTATTAAACTGTTGGTGTTTCAAATGATGTTTCATAAGGTCATGGCAACCTCTTTAGCTAGGTTAAGCTCAGTTAGCCGTACGTTAGCTAGCTAACAGAATGTTGCCCGAAAGTAAACTTTGTTCAAGGTAGGCTGTTTGTACAACTGAAAATGCAAAACACCTTTGTTTGTTTGGGTTTTGCAAAAGTGTCTCTCTCAATAGATAGAAATTAGGTACATGTCTGGTTTTCAATGTTGCTCCTGGAACAACAGTCAAGACTATGATGCAGTTCTCTTACCCTTTCCCTAATGCCATCTTAACTCAGCATCTGAGGTTATTCTAATGTTCCAAAAAAGTCTAACAAAGTTAGCTGTACAAATGATTGAGAACTTAATAACCTACAGTCATATGTTAAAAAAACATGTATTCACTTGGTTATATGTAGGGAATTGAATGCAATTGTAGCAGATTGAATTTATATATTTTTGTATTCTGGTATACTGTCAAATTACAGTAGATGCACTTTAAATGACAGTAAAATGCTTGGTATGCAGTCAGCAGGTCTTTACCTCTCTATCTTCCTGATCATTTTAGAGGCTGAACAGAGGACGTCATCGGGAAGGACCCTCTGGCTGTGGACATCAGGACTAGTAATCACACAAAGAGACTTTTTTCTTTAACGGTGCTTAATGATGTCAGGTCAGGAAAATTATGGACCAGGGAGATGGTAGGCTCAGGTGCATGCTGAAAGTCTTCCATACATGCCTATCTCACTCTTGAACGCTACAATTGTTAGAAAAGAATGGAAAAACTAAAGATCAACAACACTTTTTGAAAAAACACGTTGGTGGTTGTTACATTGCATGCCATATGATTGATTACATTTGATGTCTCGCCCCGATTTCTACACAGTAGAATAAAGACAAAAATACCAGCAAAACATATGTGTAGGAAAACAACTTAATAGCACTGTAGCAATGTATCCACTGGAGACTCCCTCTCTTTTTTTGAGTTTAGAAACATACGTTTTCTCAAACTTGATGTGCTCAGCTATTTTTACAATAAAAACAACTCAATCTTCTACTCATCTAATGGATTCTTCCCGTATATCAACACATTAATGGACTTCTACATTGCGTTTGGACCATTTATGTATTTAGTTTCTCGCTGATTTTCAAATATATTAGCTAGCAGATTTTGCCTCATTCAAATGGATCGTTCTTTTGCCTAATTTGACCAAAGTGCAGAGGGAGGCGTAAACCAATCCCAGACAACCTGATTATCTGTGGTCATTTTATCTTTTTAAGTCATCAATACAAGGCGTTTTTCCCCCGCCGTTGCAGGTTAGAAGGAGACGCATATTATGTTGTTATGTTCATGGCTACTGTCTTCCCTACGCCTTACCAGAACACACACACACACACACAATACAAATGTCATAGACTCCAATGTCCATTGCCCACAATCACAAAACAACTTTATAACTTATCTCTCCCAATTCAGCCACGTTAATGGAAGCAGACCGCAGAGCTCTGTTTTTAACCCCCCTGTTAAGTTCTAACTGTTCACTAATGCTTTCCCCCAATTTACTAATGCGCCCTCGCCACAAAAGCCCACGAGTCAGCAACCCTCAATAGCCCCATCCTCACACACACTCACACACACACACACACACACACACACACACACACACCACACACACACACACACACACACACACACACACACACACACACACACACAAATAGAGGCCGCTATGGCCTATTAAGTGGCATTAGAGCCTCTTTCTGGCAGGTTACTCTGACTTCATGGCACCAGAGTAGCATTCCAAAGTCACCCTGTAAGACTCTAAGTCTAACCACACGTTTCACATCACAAACCACCGCTAATGCACTGGTCACAATATAACAAAATATTGCAGACCATTACCAGGAGCGCTCTATAAATCTTCTTTATTTGCCTTTCTCTTCCATGTCACCATGACTTTGCCATAACATGGGTTTCTGAAGGCTACAATGAAACAATTTAAAATACTGTGTTTAATATAACATGTTCTATTTGCTTCAATAAAGATGGTAGTTATTTAAATGGAATGTTTAATGAAACTCAAATCAAATCAAATCAAATCAAGTTTTATTTATATAGCACATTTAAAAGCGATTTTTGGTCGAGCCAAAGTGCTGTACATGCAATAAAAAAAAACACTTATAATCACAATAAAAGACAATAATTTACAACAGATATATAACAAACACAGGGAATAGTCAGGAGTCGTGCTCCGCTCTGACTAGAAGGCCTGAGAGAAGAAGTGAGTCTTTAGTGAGGATTTAAAAACCCCTAGGGTCTGGGCCGACCTCACGTGGAGGGGCAGAGTGTTCCAGAGCCTGGGGCCAGCTGCTGCGAAGGCTCGGTGCCCTCGGGTCGGGAAACTCAAGGTCACCTTACATTATATAAAATCAAGCAATAAAACATTAAACACACAGTATTAAAGTCAATAATAACACATGTAATAGGCAGAAGATGACATCGAATAAACGTAAATGAAATCAACAATAACATGTATAATATGCTTCGGAGGATAGCTTCAAAATTAGTCCGAATTGGTAAAGCTCCAGTTGTTGTAGTTTAAGTGAATGCTCTATTTAAGAGAATGTGTTTTATAAGCAGTTTTTCTTTTCGAGTCCAGTGTTCACCATGTGAGTAGGAAGTGATTTCTATAGTTAAGGTGCAGTATTTTGCCTTTGCATCCATTTTTGCTGAGGTTGACGGCTTGTAACGCTACTACACCTGCTGATAAAGAACACAGAGGCCGCGAATGCTGGGAGTTTATGTTCGAAGATCTATTCATAGGCTTGGGAAAGATTATGAACTGTTAATATTATGATTTTAAGGTTAATTTGTTGTATCACAATAAGACAATGTCAATGATTCAGCCGGATTGTGACATTCTTACTGTATTTTGAATATATAATAGAGTTATGAATACGTTTGATGGGGATGCCTGTTGTCATTGCATGTTGTTACCAGAGCATAGAGCATGACTACTATGGGTTTGAGAAGGGTGCAGCTACAAAATAAATGTAAGCCAGGTGGAAAATGGCAGGGAGGCATGACTAGAGAAAGAAAGGGTAATGTCCAAAACAACACCAAGGCTTTTTAGATTTAGATCCAATGAGAGGTACCACGATTTTACTTCTGTTGAATGTTAAGAAGTTATCATCCTTAACTGTATATTAAAGAGACAAGCAGTGACGTTATTTGAGAGAATAAAAATGGAAAAGGGAAGTAATGGACAGGAGTGGTCCCGACACTGAGCCCTGTGGAACTCCTTGTTCTTAGCTGTTGGACTGGTACTGTAGTTGTTGGCAAAATCAGCCTACCCATGTTAATACTGCCAGAGTTGAATACAACATGTTTAAATATTTCTAAAATCAACTTCTTAGTAATCATGAAGCTGCAATCAATATTCAAATGACCATACACGTGTATGTCTGATACAACACAACTGTTAATATTTACCAGTCATTCTCAGTCTACTGCCGCTTCTCACCATAAAGGTTTGAGGGAAGACTCTGGCAGACCGAAGTTACATTACCTTGCTTGCTTGTGCAAAATAATGTTTATTCTTCCGTTGACCCACCAAAAAGAAAATGTGTAATTGCGCCGCGGTTGCAGGAGAGAAGCAGCCTGCGGCATTACATTACCGTGCTGCCGAGCAAGGCAGATCCAGCTGCAACATTAACTCTCTTGCACATTACAGACGACTGTCTTTCTAAATTAATAATGAATAAATAAATGTAGTTTCAGATAAATGTAGTTCAGGATTGGCTTCTAAAATGAAGTGGATTAGCAGTACAATTTAACATTACATTGAAATACTCAGTTTAAGTACAAGTACCTTATAATATAAGTGTACTGTATTTGAGTAAATACATTTTGCTCAGTGGCTACAGCTTGCAGGTCGATTTCCTTAAATTACATTTCTTGAACTTGAATTTGTCTTTGTTTTGGATTGTTGCAATGAATATAAACATACATTAAGTATGAAGCAATCATATGTGTCCACTCCCATGTTGATAAGAGTATTGAAAACGTTAAGTTTGCTATGGACACCCAAAGTAAAAAGGAAAGGAACCCTAATATTGAGGGATTGGTGTTATAAATTGGTAAGGAAAAAACACTTACACACTTGACATTATCAGTTTATAAATACAGTGATTAAAAAAGAACAAAAAGAGTGAGCAAGGGACCTACTGTAAGCAGGAGAGAAAAAGTGTATTTTTAAAGGGCAGAAAGAAGGAGGAGATGGAGAGACAAAGTAAGAGGAAGAGGACACCCTCTCTTCCATATACAGTGTGTGTGTGTGTGTGTGTGTGTGTGTGTGTGTGTGTGTGTGTGTGTGTGTGTGTGTGTGTGTGTGTGTGTGTGTGTGTGTGTGTGTGTGTGTGTGTGTGTGTGTGTGTGTGTGTGTGTGTGTGTGTGTGTGTGTGTGTGAACATCTACATGCTACCACTGGCTCTGATTATGAAAAACATAGCTATGCGGATGACACACACATTTACGTAACCATTTCACCAGGAGACTATGCTCCAATTCAAACACTGAGTAAGTGCATTGATCAAATCAATGACTGGATGTGTCAGAACTTTCTCCAATTAAACAAAGATAAAACTGAGGTAATGGTCTTTGGAGCCAAGGCAGAACGTATAAAAGTTAGCGCTGAGCTTCAGTCTGCAATGTTCAAAACAACAGAGCCAGAAATCTAGGTGTAGTCATGGACTCTGACCTGAGTTTCAACAGTCACATTAAAACAGATACAGGTCTTCAGGGACTGGTCAGCTTTCTGTCCCCAGAGTCAGAACTAAACATGGAGAAGCAGCGTTCAGTTATTATGCTCCAAATATCTGGAACAAACTCCCAGAAACCTGCAGGTCCGCTGCAACTCTGACTACTTTTAAATCCAGGCTGAAGACTTTTCTTTTTGCCGCTGCTTTTAATTAAACTATTCACATCTTAAACTGCACTGTAACTTTTATCCATGTTCTTTTAATGTTTATTTTATTATCTTTTCTTTTTAATGACTGATTTTAAATGCCATTTTCTTAATGTCTTTCATTTTTGTAAAGCACTTTGAATTGCCTTGTGTTGAAAGGTGCTATATAAATAAACTGGCTGTGTGTGTGTGTGTGTGTGTGTGTGTGTGTGTGTGTGTGTGTGTGTGTGTGTGTGTGTGTGTGTGTGTGTGTGTGTGTGTGTGTGTGTGTGTGTGTGTTTAATGGATAGGCCACAGGGCATTGTCCCATATTAAAGTCATTACAAGAACATTGTCTACCCAGCTCACCACAGAAATATAAGCACACAATATTAGTATTACAAACACACACACACGCACACACACACACACACACACACACACACACACACACACACACTGCCCTTTCTTTTGTTCTCTACTTACGTAAGACAAATTGCAGCCTCTGCTGCAGGAGAGACAGTGCTAAGATGAGAGGCCTATTAGGTTAACACCACTGCTCCTCACACTGAAACTTAACGTGCAATTTGCACTGACCGACTCATTTTGTCAAACTGTAAATTATAAAGTACTACGCAGGTCAGTGAAACTCTCTCGCCGCTGGGGACAGGAGCATGGTTAACTAAGTGGTATGGAAGTCTTGGAAGGACTGAATTAAAAGGATGACTACTATGGGCCCATTATTGTTGCAGGCGCATATGCAAATGAGTGAGGAGAGTCACAGTTACAACATACTGTATGTGTAGTGTCCTATATTGTTGTTTGCTGTAAGGAAAATAGAATGCGACCAGACAGCAGCACCAAAAACAACCTTTAAACAAAGTACCTGCTGGATGGGTTAGTTATATGCTTTTATTTAACGAGCTCATTTGGAAGTCTTGCCTCAGACTCGGGGCTGGTTATATGGAAAGGTGTTTGTGTTATTTTGTCTTCCACCATCAATATTAAGGCGGATGGTATTTGTGTCCGTAGCTAACAATGCTATCAGCCCCTTGGTGACCGTAGCTATTGATGCTATTTGCACCCGGGTGTACTTAGCTAAAATAGGTATTTGTACACAGGTGTCCATAGCTAACAATGCTATGTGCACCGGGCAGTCCGTAGCTAACGGTGCTATTTGCACCAGAGTGTCTGTAGCCAACAATGCTATACAGTATGTACCAAGGTTTCCATAGACCATTTGATTTTAATTAGACAATCAGTGAGGAACAGAATGTTGTGAATAGTATAGTTTGTCTTTCATGTATCCTACCTCTTATCCTTGTATCCCACGAAAGATTTCAACATTTTAATACAGTAGTTCTGGGGCGGGTGGATGTAAATTGCTGAATAACTACGGTGCGACTATTTCCATCCAGGTGCAGATAGGCATACTGTATAATTAAACATATGACTTACATTCATTCCAGTGTTTAATGTTATGCTAGTGGAATGAGTTTTTGATGTTATCAGATAACATTGAGGAGGATCTTGAGTTTCTATTTTCCAGGATATCTAATGTCTCCATCTGGACTCACAGGCAGCTGGGACCATCTGCTGCTGCTGACCTGCTGCCTGCTCTGGTGAAGGTGCAGTAAAGATGCCGAGGCTGTCATATACCGACATGGAGCTGAGGGAATACGGATCAATACCAATGATTCAGCAAGTATTTGTCTAATCTGCAGAAATAATCTGTATTACCAAAATCTCCTGGAGCTACCATCTAGGACACTGAGGTCATTTGTGCTGATGTTAAGCGTTTTTTTCACCGTTTAACTATGTGTTACTTTTCAATCTTGTGGAAATCTTCTGTGGAAAACTAACCTGACTGAATAATAATTGGTGAATAAATTAACTTCGGATTCAATTTTCAGGCCTGACCTTTGGCGTGTTGTATTATTGTACAATAATTGGCCATTTAATCAAAATTACAGTACTGTACAATTATTTTTGCCTCTAAGCACATACTGTATGTGTCTGACGTCAAATTAAGATGTTTACATGTTTTCTTTCAGTCATTTTCTAGGAAATGTGCTTGGAAATGATCACATGACATAAACTTGGATTTATTTGGACATTTGACCAACAACTGTTGAGACTACAGTGATCAGTATTTCCTCATAATCAGCAGAATAAATTGCAACGTGAGCTGTATAACCTCCACACTGAGTATTAAGATTCATGATTTGATTTGGAACACGCAGATTCGAAGCGTCTGGGGAAAATCGCTCTTTAAAATGTTTGTATCATTATTGTAGAGAACAGTGATGGGTTTGTTGTGAGTTTGTACAAATAATTATGATTACACGTGTAATAAAACGGCAACTAGCAATAAAATAAAAATAAATCATCTGTCCCCACAGTGGTTATTATCAATACTAAAAATGAATTGGAGGCTGTTGTGCGATGGAACTGAAGTCCAGCAGCAGCCTCAGGGAGTCTGCAGGTCACATGCAGGTCACTGGGAGCAGGGTGGGGGTCCTGACACCCCCGACCCCAGCATCTGCCGGCTGCTGCTGCCTGCAGAGACACATCGGCTCACTCACAGGAGAGTCTCCGAGCTGCTTTCATGGGAACCCTCAGCCCTTGACCTTCATCATCTGTCAGGGAGTTCTGGGTTTCAGATATCCTGTTTCAATGATAAGATCCACTTCAGAGAACAGACAGGACCACACTGACAGTGAGAGGGGTATCAGTGCGGGGTGAGGGATAAAAAGAAGAGGCACATCGTGATTGACACTGCAAGGGAAATTAAAAAGATGGTTCACCACCTCAATAATAGCTATTTCATATACATTTTTTGTAAGGGAAATTCGACTCTGATCACAGACCTTTATGTATTACACACAAGAAGATGGTTATTTAGTCTTACTTATTTAGCTTTATTTAAATAAGTAGTATTTTCGACTTAGGATCCAACTGCATAACAAACAGGAATTAGTAACAGTATCATCAGATCTGTGCTGTGGCGAGTACGGAAACCAGATTGGAAAGGTTCATGAAGGTTATTGGAGTCCAGATGGGATTTGAGTTGGGAGGCAACAGTTCGCTCCAGAATGTTTGACAGGAATGGGAGGTTAGAGATGGGCCGGTAGTTATTGAGGGAATCAGGGTTGAGACCAGGTTTTTTGAGTATGGGAGTGACAGCAGCGAGTTTCAGAGCAGGGGGACGAGTCCAGTGGACAGGGAGGAGTTCATGTATAAAGCAGTTACATATAGAGCAGTTACATTTCTCAACTGACTACATCATTGAAATGCTGCTAAAACATTGATGCCCTTGTAATAATTCTCGACCTTGAGTATTTACTTCAGATTCAGTTTTTAATGGAAACTAACTTAAGTCGGAAGGAACATAATCACTTCAGAAATAGAGGATCTTGTAAACTCCATTAAGACATGGAGAAAATCAAGTGAATAAAATTGACACTATCAAATGAGCTAAAGTTTCTGAGTTAGCTAACATGATCTCAAATTAAAAAAACATTTTTATCATCTCCAAATGTCAGTTTTTTCCCAAGAGCCATCATTGCTCTTAACACCTGACATGTGAATCAATGTGACTCTGTACATATATATATATATATCATTACTATTATTATAATTATTATAAATACACACTATTATTATTTATTACATTACAGATTTTATTTTTATACTCCTGGAAATAATTACTGCACTTTACTCTTTATTCCTTTATCCCTTATTCCTAAGTATGTATGCTGCGTGTATTTTGTTGTCTTATGTTGTGATGTTTTGTTTTTGTTTTGATGGCACCCTTGAAAGGGAGAAGCATTTATCTCATTGTACATGTATAACGACATTAAACTATTCTATTATATTCAGATACTTTGAGGGTATACACTGCAGACCCCCCATCGCCCAGTGTGACCGGTGCCACGTCAGCACCTCTCCTGCCTCACAGCTTATTTGTTTCCCCATACTTCATCTCCCAAATCTGCCCCGAGTTTCACACCAATAGCAGTAAACACAACCTCACTGACACACACACCACTGCGCCCCATGTATCACTCACTGTAGGCCCTGGAGCTATAACTGAACCAGTGTGTGTGTGTGTGTGTGTGTGTGTGTGTGTGTGTGTGTGTGTGTGTGTGTGTGTGTGTGTGTGTGTGTGTGTGTGTGTGTGTGTGTGTGTGTGTGTGTGTGTGTGTGTGTGTGCGCGTGTGCGTGTGCGTGTGCAAGTTGCTAAGCTGGAGGGGGTCATTCAATTTTAATTTGAAATGGGATTTCTCCCTGTCTGCTCAGCAAAACAAAAGCAGCAGAACAGAAAAAAAGACCTCAGCTCAATTATGCTCCCTTGGTCTATATGGGGGGGGCATATTCCTTTGTCTGAAATTTATTTTGACTTGGACCACAATCCTTATAAAAGTCTCGCAACAGGAGAACAGCATAGGTTGTGTAGCATGTCTATGATACAGTGGCCGACGGGCAAATGTGCTACAAAGTCCCAAAACACATGCAAATAAAGAAACATCCCTACCAACCTGAAGACATTCCAACAAGTCCTCCAACTCATACGACCAAATAGGTAGATTGGTCAGCAGCTTATTACGACCTATAGTCACGTTTTTAAATCTTAGCACCTCTAGTGGTCGTGTAAGAAACAACAATTTGCGACAATTGCAAACGCTCCGGAGGGTCGTATATTCACTAATAACCCTCTCTGGAAAATCCTAAATTGTAGAATAGTTTGGCCATTAAAATGCTTTTTGATTAGAATTCCAGCGAGAAGTGTATATTGTACTTTTAGAATCCATGTCCAGTGGATAGTGTAGGATCTGTAGTTTGATAGATATTACGAGGATTATTTGAGGTCTCGTCAGGAAAACGTGTATGTCTTTCCCCCTATGTAAAGTTAGCGTCAACCCTCACGGGGTGAAAACAGTATTTCCGGTCTCGAAGTTTTCATAATAAAACCGTATTCCCCTCACTGACAAATGATTTCATAGTGATATCTGCCATACTCATCCACTAAAACACATCAGTGTATCCTTGTTAATTACACGACATTAATTGGTTTAAATTGTGTACACTGCTTTTGTGTTTTTCCCATAGGTTTTTCCCTTTCGATTCTAAGAGACACATTTCTTTTTTCAGAGGTTTTGATAGGCTAAAACACCGAACTACCCATAATATTCAGCTATCGTTGAAGCTCTGTGATTGGATGTTTTAGCCGCAATGCATGTTGGGATATGGTGTTTATGCGATGTGAAATTCCAAAACATTTAAAAAAAGAAATAATAATAATAATACTTTATTCCGAGTGTGCTTGCTTTTTTCTTTGAAAGTCATTACATAACGGCATTGTAATACACGGTTTGGCTGCATTAAATATTACATATCTGCTGTAGTTCTGTATTTATAGAGCCCTGATGAGAAGACCTTTGGACAAACTGGAAGAAATGCCACCGAAACTGAATATGTGACGTGGATCATAAATATATCAGCAATTAAACAACATCTTCAATTTCTCTTCACACAATACGTCTCCTTGCAGTATCAACACTAATTCGGCTGACTTTTATATTTGATCCAATTGGTAGATAGGCTGTATTTACACCATAAAGGTGCACAGCTGATATAAAGGGACACCTAGTGGTTAAAGCATGTTATTGAATTTCATTATTTTTATTATTAGATATTAATAGGATCCCTATAAAGTATATTCATTACTCGTTATTCTCTACTAATAGTTAATTAAAGACTGTATATAATGACTATTTTGCACATCCCTTTCAAGATTTCAAGATTTTCTAAGGTTTATTAACATGTCATATAGGCCTACACAACTAGGTGTAGTTATGCAATGAATGAAACACTTTGTGTATACCTCCAGCAATGTTAACTATGTTGAAGCACTTATTTTAACTGATATTATACATATGTATTATACTCTTATATAAGTTCAACCCGTTCAAATCTAGTTTTGGACAGTCTGCCGTGGTTCCATCCCATTTCAAGTGCTGTTCGACGCTCGGCACACTCTCCAATCCCAGAGCTTGAGGACTATCAAGGGGTTTGTCAAGCGAAGCGGAGAGAATACTGACTTCCGGGTGTAATATTCTCTAAAGCAAATGAGCTGCTCCGACCCTCGGTCCTGACGGACTCCAACTTGTGTTTATTAATCAAACAAATAAATAAACACAAGGATAATTATGTGTTATTGTTGAGTAAATGGAGAATTGCACAGGGGAAAATAACGTATCTATGCCACAATTTTAGATGCGGATTTTGTTAAACTAATGCGTTTGCGCTATGGACCAACACTGTCACGCTCACAGGTACAGATAAGAACCCAATAGCACGACTCAGATACAACCAGTGTAGTAATGTTCAGTTTAATCGGGTCAGGGACAGGCAGGCGTCAAAACCAGGAAATCCAGCAGTTAGGCAAACAAATCCGAGAAGGGGCAGGCAGAACAGGACTCAGAACCAGGCGATCCGTCAGACAGGCAAACAAATCCAAACAGGGGGCATGCAGGAAACTCGAGGTCCGATAACAGGCAGGTAGGGGTCAAAACCGGGCAGGACAGGTAACTAGGCAGGAGATGATCAAACGCTGGAGTGCTTGGCAGAATACACAAGACAATCTGGCAACTGACAACTGAAAATGAGGTGGTATAAATACTGTGGAGTGATGAGGGAATGAGTAACAGGTGAGGGGAAGGGCTGAGGAGACCAGGTGAGGGAAATGAGCTGATTGCAAGGGCCTGGGGGAAAGCGGCTCACATTAACTGGTTTGATCTTGGACACGTGGAAGGTAGGATGAATCTTCATAGAAGGGGGCAGACGCAGGCGGACAGCTGCAGGATTGATAATCCTAGCTATGGGAAATGGGCCTACAAAACGGGGAGACAACTTCTTTGACTCAACTCTGAGAGGGAGATCCCGTGTGGAGAGCCAGACACGTTGCCCTGGGGAGTACTGTGGAGCTGGCTTGCGACGGCGATTGGCGGTTTGTTGATAACGGTCGGAAGAGCGCAGGAGCGCGGAGCGGGCCTTTAACCATATGCGTCGACATCGGCTTACAAACGCATGTGCAGATGGGACGCTGGCCTCCCATTCCTGTACCGGGAAAAGGGGCGGCTGGTATCCGCGGGAGCATTGGAATGGAGAAAGACCAGTAGCAGAACTAGGAAGGGTGTTGTGGGCATACTCAACCCATAGAAGCTGCCTCGACCAGGAGGAGGGAGTGGAGGAAGCTAGACAGCGTAAGGCAGTCTCCATCTCCTGGTTCATTCGCTCTGCTTGCCCATTGGACTGGGGATGAAATCCGGACGAGAGACTGACACTGGCTCCCAGCAGTCTGCAAAACTCGGACCAAAAACGAGAAGTAAATTGTGGTCCCCGATCAGACACAACGTCACTGGGAAGACCATGCAGCCTGAACACATTTTGTAGCATGATTTCAGCCGTTTCCTTGGCAGTAGGTAATTTGATTAGTGGAATAAGTCGGGCAGACTTGGAAAACCGGTCTATGACTGTGAGTATGACTGTGTTACCGTCTGAGGGTGGTAGTCCGGTGACAAAATCCAAGGCGATGTCGGACCAGGGACGATGAGGGATAGGCAAGGGATGAAGAAGACCGGAGGAAGCTTGGCGTGAGGTCTTGTTTTGGGAGCAGACTAGGCAGGCAGCAATGAATTCCTTGGCATCCTTCTCCATGGAAGACCACCAAAAACGCTGTTGAATCAGGGCTAGGGACCGTCTCACTCCTGAGTGACAAGCCAGGCGAGAGTTATGACCCCACTAGAGAACCTGGGTACGGAGAGTGGCAGGAACAAACAGACGGTTAACAGGACAGGCATTTGGGGCTGGGTGTTCAGCATGAGAGCGCTTGACCTTATCCTCCACCTCCCAGGTCACCAGACCAATGACACATGTAGGAGCGATGATATTCTCAGAATGAGATGGAGAGCTCTCTGGCTGGAACTGGCGAGACAGGGCGTCAGGTTTGATGTTCTTAGAACCAGGTCTGTAAGAAAGAGAAAAATCAAAGCGTGTGAAAAACAGAGCCCACCTGGCTTGACGAGAGTTCAGCCGCTTAGCTGAACGGATGTACTCCAAATTTTTGTGATCAGTCCAGACCACAAAAGGCTGCTCTGCTCCCTCCAACCAGTGTCTCCATTCCTCCAGGGCAAGTTTCACTGCCAACAGTTCTCGATTTCCAATGTCGTAATTTCTTTCTGCTGGAGACAGCTTCCGGGAGAAGAAGGCACACGGGTGCATCTTCTGATCCTCGGCCGACCGTTGAGAAAGAACTGCCCCAACTCCAGTGTCCGACGCATCTACCTCTACAGTAAACTGCCGAGTAGAGTCTGGAAAAATCAAAATGGGAGCAGAGGTGAAGCGTGACTTTAACTCACCAAAAGCCCCTTCGGCCACCGAGGACCACCGGAAGGGAATGTTCTGAGAGGTGAGAGCTGTGAGAGGGGTTGCCACCAAACTGTAGTTTCGAATAAACCTCCGGTAGAAGTTGGCAAAACCCAGAAAGCGTTGGAGCTCCTTGCGGGTTGAAGGGCGTGGCCAGTCAGTGACCGCCTTGGTCTTTTCAGGATCCATCTTGATGTTTCCGGTGGAGACCACAAATCCCAGGAAAGGGACTTCTGTGGTGTGGAACACACACTTCTCGGCCTTGACAAAGAGGTGGTTCTCCAAGAGCCTCTGGAGGACTAGGCGAACATGGACCACATGCTCCAGTTTAGACTTGGAAAAAATCAAAATGTCATCCAGGTATACAAAAACACAGATATTGAGAAGATCCCGCAGAACATCATTCACCAACCCCTGGAAGACTGCAGGTGCATTGGTGAGTCCAAAAGGCATGACTAAATACTCATAATGTCCACTAGGAGTGTTAAATCCCGTCTTCCACTCGTCCCCCTCCCTGATTCTCACCAAATGGTACGCATTACGTAGGTCCAGCTTGGTAAAAATAGTAGCGCCTTGTAACAGTTCAAATGCAGAGGAAACAAGTGGAAGGGGGTACCTGTTTTTGACAGTGATGTTATTGAGTCCTCTGTAGTCAATGCATGGGCGCAGAGTCTTATCCTTCTTACCCACGAAGAAAAAACCTGCACCAGCAGGAGATGATGAAGGCCGGATAAGCCCTGCATCCAAAGCGTCATTGATATACTTCTCCATTGACTTAGTTTCAGGAGCCGATAAAGAAAAAAGTCGACCTCTAGGAGGAGAAGTACCAGGTAACAGGTCAATAGGACAGTCATTAGCACGATGAGGCGGGAGTGAGGTGGCCCGAACTTTGTTAAAGGCCTCTTTAAGGTCCCAGTAATCATTGGGAACACCGGAAAGGTCTTCACACTCAGAGATCCTCGGCTGACTGGAATCAATTGAGGAACTAGATCTTAACACTAGAACCGCCAGAGGTCGCTGTATACCTATATCCGCCAACGGGTAGAGTTTACCCGCAATTGATTTCCAAGGTACAATGTATCATACAGAACAGTGAGTTTTGATCGCACAGGGATGAAATGTATACCAATATAATCTGTGGACTCTCAGCTTTTCATATTATATAGTTTGTACAGATAGCATGAAGTATAAAATATCGCTACAGTGCTGATTTAAATGCTTGGTGTTAGACTTGTGTTTTGTTTAGGTATATATATCTCTCTCTCTATAACTATCTATCTGTCTATCTATATATATATATCCATCTATCTATCTATAGGAACACCTGTAGACAAAAGGCGTTGCTATAGCAACACGTCATGTTTATGCGCAAAATCAATAGCGCGAGGATCGCTGCATATGGAAGAAATATTACCCACTCTCGCTAATAAACGCTTGATGTTAGGCTTGTGTTTCGTAAAGGTAAAATGCTTGTGCATTTGCCACACACAGTATCCCCACACTTGACACATTTGCAGAACGTTTTATTCTGCATGCAGTGCGCCTTCACCATGCAGGTCATTCCCCTGCGCTCTTCTGCACCAGCACCGCTGAAGGGCAGGTCCGCAAGTGGTGGCGCTTTTGATGCCATCCACTCAGCGCGCAGCTCGTGTGCCAGCTGGAGCATGAAGTCTATCTCTCTATCAATACATCTATCTATGTCTCTCTCAATCTATCTATCTCTCAATCGCTCTCTCTATCTACAGCAGTAGACAAAAGGCGTTGCTATAGCAACACGTCATGTTTATGTTTACGCGCGAAATCAATAGCGCCAGGATCGCTGCATTTCTATGAGGTAAATATTACCCGCTGGCGGAAATAGGTATAAATAGCATTTTTTTTGGCGATTTTTTTCAATCTGACTTCATATTGACAATGTTTAACAACACAGGGTGCTACATAACACACTTTCAGGAAAAGTCACGGACTGGGAGACGTTAATATATTATTGAAAAAAAGTTACATACAATAAAAAAACAGCTGCGGGTAAAATTTACCCGTTGGCGGTTCTAGTGTTAAGCAGACAGCATGACAATGAGCACTCCACTCTCTAATAGTCCCTGAAGCCCAATCTATATGAGGA
The DNA here is from genome assembly GCA_902827135.1 of Harpagifer antarcticus. NCBI lineage: Eukaryota > Metazoa > Chordata > Actinopteri > Perciformes > Harpagiferidae > Harpagifer > Harpagifer antarcticus. Next base: position 3,238,488 of record CADEHL010001357.1, read on the forward strand.
TTATGCCTCCTTAACCAAGGAAACCCCAAAATGACAGGCTGATGTGGTGCATGGATAAGGTGAAAAGAGAGTGTTTCGCTGTGATTACCTGACATGCTCATTTGAACTGGAGTTGAACGGTGTGTCACTCTGCAGAGAAGACGACCATCTAGAGCTGTAGCATTGATGGGCTTCTCCAAAGCCTCCTGACCAAGTCCCATTTGAAAGGCCAGTGTTATGTCCAAAAGACTGGCATCAGCACCAGAGTCAATAAGAACTGCCACAGTGTGCATTTTCCCCAAGCAGCTCAGCTGAGCATGGGTTAGGGGTCGAGAAGGCATTTCTAAATTCATCATACGGCTCACCAGCGCCCTCTGGATGACTGGTGAGCCCTGTCTTTTTACAGGACAAGAGAAGGCAAGATGACCCTGCTGGCCGCAGTAAAGACAGCGGTTGTCCCGCAGGCGGCGCTGTCGTTCTGCCTCGGAAAGCCGGGTCCGCCCCAGCTGCATAGGTTCAGATGAGTTAGAAAATCCTCCTCTCACCTGTTCAGTAGCATGCGCTGACGGGAGAGGCGAAGCCTGAGGGGCGACGGAGAAAACCCTCTCTCTCCTCCGCTCCCGCAGACGGCAGTCAATGCGGATGGAGAGAGCCACCAGCTCATCTAAATCAGCAGGAAGGTCCCTAGCTGCCAGCTCGTCTTTAAGGCGATCCGACAGACCGTTGTAGAAGGCATCGAGGAGTGAAGAAGCATTCCAGTTACTCTCGGCGGCTATGGTATGAAACTCGATGGAGTAATCCGACACAGATCTCCCTCCTTGCACCAGGTTAAACAGGCCGCGAGCTACCTCTCTTCCGGGTGTAGCGTGATCAAAAACTTTACGCAGTTCATCGGAGAATACGCTTACAGATGAGCAGGCAGCGGATTGTCTTTCCCATTCGGCGGTACCCCAGTCTTTAGCTTTGCCCGTGAGAAGAGAGACAATATACGCCACCCGGGATCTTTCTGTTGGGAAGGCGGAAGGCTGAAGCTCGAAGGCGAGGGAACATTGGACCAGGAATGGTCTGCACGAACCTGGGGCTCCCGAGTAGCGTTCCGGAGGAGGCAGGCGTGCATCCGATGCCAGAGGACTCTGGATTCGAACAGCGGAAGCTGGAGTTAGTTCCGGGCCATGGACCGTTGCGGGACGGGTCTGAAGAAGATCACGGAGATTCACAAAGGTCCGTTCGGAACGAGCGGCCATCTCCTGCATCGCTTCAGCCATGAAGGTAAGCTGCTGCTCGTGGCGTTGTAACACGATATCGTGCGAAGGCGGTTCTGTCGCTGAGTCGGCTGGATTCATGTTTGGCCAGATTGTAATGTCACGCTCACAGGTACAGATAAGAACCCAATAGCACGACTCAGATACAACCAGTGTAGTAATGTTCAGTTTAATCGGGTCAGGGACAGGCAGGCGTCAAAACCAGGAAATCCAGCAGTTAGGCAAACAAATCCGAGAAGGGGCAGGCAGAACAGGACTCAGAACCAGGCGATCCGTCAGACAGGCAAACAAATCCAAACAGGGGGCATGCAGGAAACTCGAGGTCCGATAACAGGCAGGTAGGGGTCAAAACCGGGCAGGACAGGTAACTAGGCAGGAGATGATCAAACGCTGGAGTGCTTGGCAGAATACACAAGACAATCTGGCAACTGACAACTGAAAATGAGGTGGTATAAATATTGTGGAGTGATGAGGGAATGAGTAACAGGTGAGGGGAAGGGCTGAGGAGACCAGGTGAGGGAAATGAGCTGATTGCAAGGGCCTGGGGGAAAGCGGGATCTGAAAAGACAGGAGGGTTTAGATGAGGCATCAAACAAACAATAAAATGGGTGTCTAACTTGTGACAAACACTATACATTGACGGGGAAGGGGGTAGCAATAAAGATAACACCATTAAACAGTTACACAACATAACAGAAATAATATCGATAGCAGCATCCCTAGCAACCACCTTGGTAACAATGAAAACGTTAAATGGACACAATTTCCTGAAGTAATCTTCGTAATAACTAGCAAACTAAAGATCATGTACATCCACTGCACACATAATCTGAAATAACAACTCATATTTCTCGCATCAAATGACATCAAAACGTATTTTAATGGCCAAACTAACTTTAAAATAGGCATTTTACACCGAATAAAACGAAGTTCGGCCATGTTGTTTTTTTCTGCAGGGAGAAAAGTGAAGATCACGTGACATAGACGCCAGCCATTGGAATGAATGGTGAAAAAAAACGTAGGGATTTTACAATTTCAGAGGCGTTTTTGTAGAAATACTACGTCCTACGTTGTGGACCAACGTAGTTATTAAACGTTTTTTTGTGAGACTGGGTTGGGTAATAAGGTACAGTAGAAGCCCTTTTTTATCAGTAACGAATTTAGCTGTTGAACATAAAAGTCAACTAACTGAGGGTCACTTGCAATGACAGTGCTGTGTCTAACTGTAAGCTTGTCACTCAGAGTAACCTACAGTTAATTTGCTGCTGGAGAAGAAAGATCAGGGGGGGGGGAGGGGGGGGAGAGAGCTGTGGTTGATGGGCCATTAGTTATAATACACAGCTGAGAGCGTTTCATTCAGTCTGTTTACAAAACGGTAACGGACTATTTTTCTTAGCGGATGCATGTCAATTTAAATCAATACATACAACTATTTTTTAAATCAATAAAAACATTTTCTAAATCCATAAAAGCATTTCAATTAATATTGGGAGTCATGTCATTACTTTGTTGAGAATGTGGCCATGTAATAAGCGGGATAATTTGCAGCGACTTGTTCCTTATGGGGACACCCTTCATGCAGCTCAAGATCCCTCCGCTACGCGTTGGGATCATGATCTGCCGACGAGGCTCAATTAAAATATAAATATTTTTTGTGAATTACTGAGTTTAGGCACGTTAATAACGTTTTAATGAAGTTGAATACTGTATATTCATATGTGTCAGTGATTTCATGTCAATTCGGCGAACATAAACATAAATGATCGTGGTGAAGATGATGATTAAATTAGGATTAAAAATCGAGATCCGGGCTGCATTTCCTCCCGTTCGTTTTTTTCGACTAAACAACATTATTTTGTTAAATAACAACATGGTGATGTTTTGTAAATGATTACATGTATCTTATTTAGCACAGAGTATGATATCCGTGACATATGGATCTTAACAAAGTTCCGCTGTACATCCAGCGTACTGTATCTGACTTTATTTCACATGAGCTCCAGTGTGGAACCCCACTGCACCCCCTGGTGGATCAATGATCCATTGCAGCTGGCTTCATTATAATTACATGTATTTTTATCACGGGGGAGGTCTCAAGTCAAGCTGGAGGTTTTCCCTTGAGCGAGGGCAGATCCCGTACCAATCACAGCCCTCGCGTTTCAAACTGTCTGAAATGAAGCGCTACATCTGTACACATTGCTCTCCTGACCTGGAAGTAATGTCTATCATGTACAGACCCTTTTACCTGCCCAGAGAGCTGACAGGGGTGATAATTAACACTGTTTATATCCCACCTGATGCTAATGCCAGCATTGCACTTGACCACCTCCAGAGCTTAATAAATAAACAGAAGCCCCATCCCGACGGTGTTCATATTGTAGCTGGAGACTTCAATCATGCATGTCTAAAAAATGTGCTTCCGAAATTTGTACAATATATACGATGTACCACCAGAGGAAAGAATACACTGGACCGGGTGTATTCTAACCTGAAGCATGCCTACAGAGCGGTACCACTCCCCCATTTAGGACTATCTGACCACCTCTCACTGCTTCTCATCTCATCTTGCACCCCCCTCAGAAGTAACACCAAGCCGGTGGTCAAATATATCAGAACCTGGACAGAGGGGGCACTCTCACAACGGCAAGACATATTCGAACAGACAGACTTGGAGGAACACACAGAGGCTTTCTTATCTTACATCAAGTTCTGCACAGACACTGTAACTGTGGAAAAACGCATTCGGGTCTACCCAAACCAAAAACCATGGATGACAAGAGCGGAGCGGTCTCTCCTGAGTTCCCGTGACACAGCCTTCAGGTCAGGGGACGCAGCCCAGTACAGCATGGCAAGGGCGAATCTGAGGAGAGGCATCAAGGCTGCGAAGGAGGACTACAAGGGAAAAGTGGAGGAGAATCTCGCTCATAACAACGCCCGGTGTGTTTGATGTCCACTGTCTTTTTGCAGAACTCAAAGAAGAAATCCAGACGGTCCTGCCCACTTCCCTACTAATGAAAGCAGAGGAAACTGCTGTGGTCAAGTCATTGGAAAAGCGACGGGAGTTCTGCATGAAGCCGGTGCATGCAGCAGCGTACATGCTGGACCCAAAATATGACAAGGGCATACTTTCTGGGGAAGAGATTAACGGTGCCTACGCGGTTACAGCTATGTCTGCCCACCTGGGTCTTGATAAAGGCAAAGGTCTAGGCAGTTTGGTGAAGTATCAAACAAAGCAAGGCCTTTGGGAAGGGGATGGAATCTAGCAGTAATGCCAGCACATATCTGCAGCCACCTGGTGGAAGGGACTTTGTGGATCTGAGGCCCTTGCACCTGTAAATATATATATATTTTATATTTTTATTTTTAATGAACAAGGTAAATATCATACAATTGGTATCAGTAAAATGTATAATCTACGATAAAATCTTGTTTAAAATTGTGTTACGATGTCTAAGGTTACTGATAAGTCACATGTTTCCTGCCTGGCCTTGCCCATGGCATTAGTTTATCATTACTGGGCGGAGCTCCCGAGCCAAACAGCAGCAACCAGCACGTTGCAAAAGTCTCAATAGTAAACTGTGCTGCCGAAACATAATTTCAGCCAATCAGCGCCGTCAAATATTTTGGTCACGAGGGCGCTCACGTTGGCGCTCACGTTGGCGCACACGTTGGCGCCCACGTTGCTTATGTGCGTTGACGTGAGTTGTTTTTTAGACTCATGAGTGACCAAGGTGACGCAATAGAGAGGCGAAGTCCCTCCCCTTCCGGGAGCCTCCTTGGGACCCCGGAAGCGGGAAAATATACATTGAAGTCAATGGAGAGAGAAAGGTTATCTTTTGATCCTGTCTGAATTGTGCCACGAATGACACATATGATGTTTGTCAATTTAAAAGAACATTTTGCAAGTCAAAAAAATAAAAATGTGTCGTGAAACTGTGAAGTTACACATTTTTTTGTGTGAAACCGCTCAGTGAACTACAGGTCTCTGGTCTCGCACAATACGCGTCACCATCACAAAGGCAGCCGTCACGTTAGCAAATTTCACCTGTTTCTTTCAGAATGAGGCGAAAAGTATAAAACGAGGTGAACATCACTACAAGTCTGGGCATGTTGAGAGCTGTACATACACGAAAGGGGAGTTAGTCGGTTCTGTAAGAGCAGCGGGACCGGCTTTACAAGGTTTCGGTGAGTAATATGAGTGCAATGTGTAACATTAATGTCAGCTAGCTAACATTAGCTAACAAGGTACACTAACGTGTTTTGTTTTAGTAACTAGTTTTCTCCTTAAGAACTTCGTGGTCTCTGTGGATGCTGTGGATAACATTAGTGTTCACAAGAACAAGGTACACTCCCGTGTCTTGTTTTAGTTGCTCTTCAGATTGAAGCGGCCAGTTTTATATCGACTATACTGTCTGTGTCATCTCCTTTTACATCTCGTTGTGTCATTTGAGTTTATTTGCTGTGTGTAGATTCAAGGGTTTTGGTTATCTCGGCACAGCTGTGTGTGACTCCCTCTGGTGCACTGGTATGTGTGTTCCTAATGTAGAGAGCATTGATTCATTAATAAACTACACACCGAGTCTAGATCCTGACCAAATCCTTTTTTATTGTTGATCAAATGTTTTTCAAAAATGTATACACATTTAGAAAAATACAAAGTACAATCACAACTAATACAACAATCAGACAAGAGGACAAAACTATGGAAAAATAAACCCTCCCCCCCCCCCCCCCCCCCCCAGACGCGGACCATCCTTGTATTATTGCTCATTCAATCTATTATAGCATGCTAATAAATGGTACTTACTTTATGTTTACAGATCTGCATGGGAGAGGATGGCGCGATGCAGAGCGCTGTCTGTGATTGGGCACGGGGGATGTACAAATGCAGCCACGCTGCAGCATTGGCAATATTTGCCATGTGGCAGATCAGCTCCACAGATGTTGAGTGCCAGTGGAGGAAGCCTGGCACTTAAAAGTAGTCCAGCCGGTGTCTCAACTTTACCAACAGCGAGAGGAGACATACAACCCACTGGCCAGAGACATCGCTAACTGTCAACTAGGGGGTTGTAAACGAGGCCGAAGGGGTGAAGGCTTTTGTGCAGGCCTATCAAGTGACAGTGTTCGAGTCTGGTCTCTTTGTGAGTGAGTCGGGTGTTTTGGGAGCATCACCCGATGGACTTGTGCAGCCATCTGCCCTGCTGGAGGTGAAGTGTCCACACAGCCAGAGGAACATGACCATCGCGGAGGCAGTCCAGTTACCATCCTTCTGTCTCCGTGAGGAGGGTGGGTCTTATATTCTCAATGAGAATCACCCATACTGGCACCAGGTCCAAGGGCAGCTGCACATCACAGACCGGAGTCTCTGCTACTTTGTTGTGTGGACCACGAAGGAGGCGATCATCATCCCCATCCCCAAAGACCCTGCATGGCATGGAAATCTCCTCCTCCAGCATATGCTCCCTGTCTTGGCCAGTAGAGAGGAGGACATTTAAATAAACATACTCTTAACACCCTCGGACTCTGCGTTGTGTTTCCTATGTGTGATGAGGTGTTATGCAGAGGGGAGGAAAACAGGACACAGCAGATTGGGATTGTGGTGGAGATGCTGAGCAGTTATTTAATTGTTGCATGTAATTATTAGTATACTGCGTGCTTCTTAGTTATTCCATCTTTTGCTGTAACATGGATCTGTATGTAACTCTATATTTACCTGTCATCTACCACACTTCCTTCTACATCATACACCATCATTATACATGATGGTGTATATAAGATATATATATTTGTATACATATCTGTAAATTGTATAATTTTATTTAAACGTCTTTTTGATCTCTCTGTCTATAAACACAAACTGAGTAAGATTGACAATAAAGTTGACATTGAAAAATATATATATTCTTTATGAAAATAGTTGCCTGTTGGAGAAATGAATCCAAATGAAACGTTGGACTGAACTGCAGCCACGCCTTTGAGTCTCTACGGACTGTTTTTCAGTGGGATGGCAAGTTCCTATCTTTAAACATTTATCAGTTTTTTCTCAGACCAGATTTGATTTTCTGAAGTTAATTTAACTTTGCCGACCATGTAAGGTCATTATTAAAAGGTACAATCAATTTGTTTAGGGTTGACTAAAATAATGAAAAACATTCATTTGGATAATTTACTGACAGAATAAGAAACTCAATGATGCTCTACTCACCTGTTCCCTTTTTATAAAGTGAAACAGTTGAAACGATAGATTTTAGTAAACTTAAAAACAACCTTCTCCAAAAGCTATCAAGGAATATACCGAATACTTGTTTTAGAACTTTATTACATATTTTTATATAGTTTGAATGATCCATAATTGACAGAAGCGTGTGTTTACACTGACCTGTTACTCATATATTAATGTCTTTGTAACTTCAGTAAACCACTACCTCACTAATTTCTTTCATTCATCACGGTTCAGTAAACTAAGTGATCCATGAACCAGTTTAATCATTATAATAACGTAGGATTGCAACTCTTTGAAACTGTAGGTGGCTCTTAAAAGAGCCGTTGTGTTTGGGTGTGCTGGTCTCAGGTCAGTCTAAGCCCTCTCTCAGCTGGATGTCCTTGGGCATGATGGTGACCCTCTTTGCTTGGTTCATCTTACTGGGGGGAGCTACATGGATGTCGGTGCAGTCCACAGTCATTTTGCAGTTGAAGGCAGAATGATTTTATGATTGACTCAGAATGAAGCACAACTTCATGTCATACAATACATTGACTTTATTTGTAATTGTGTAAAAACATATAAGCATTGATTAGCAAGCAGGGCCTGCAGGAACAGAGCACGGTGATGGATGGAGCTGGGAAGAGAGAAGAAGAAAACAGATCAACTTTATTATCGGATATTAAAAATTCAATTTTCAAAACAAGTTGCAGCTCCTACAGTTTTCTAGTATGTAAAGATGATTTCACATGACCTATGCAAACTATCACACTCAGTACATGTGTGTCTCTGGGGGGTGCATTGTGCCTTTGATGTATATAAATAATATACCATAACCAAATACTATTACGTACAGTTTTTCAGGTTGCCAGAGCAGGTCAGTCCAGTGTGCATGTTCCTCAGGGTCTCAGCAGTTACAGGTGAGGTGAAGAAAATAAAAGAGAAAAAGGTCAGTAACAACACTTTAAAGTAACAACACTTTATATTATATTATAATAATTATCTCTCAGTAATCACTCAACTACTGTCTTTCCAACAAACAGATTGACTCATCCTCACTGTCATCATAATGAAACACGTCCAGAAGAATGTCATGCAAAGCTGCCTGCCTGCCTGCCTGTGTCACGATTATCTTGTAATGTCACAGTTCTATGTCTAGGTTTGGGTGTTTTTGCTGTTCTCTCTGTCATGTTTTCCTCCTGGGTTATTGTCTGGTCCTTTTCCCTGTGTTTTTCCTCCTGTCGTTAGTTTCCCTGGTGTGTCTCGTTATCTGATTGTGTTCACCTGTGGCCCTTGTGTTTCTCCTCCCCTGCCCGGCTGTTTCTCGTCTTGTGATTATCCCTCCCTGTATTTAGTCTTGTCTCGTCCTGTGTTCAGTGTTGGTGCTTCTTTTATTTGTGACGGAGTTCACCGTGGAGTGTTTTGTTTGTCCATGTTATATGTTAAGATAAGAAACCTTGAAATAAAGGTATTATCAGTGTTATCTGCGTTTGGGTCCTACCTGCTTCATTCTGCGTATCAGAAAGCACCAACCAAGAAATGGACCCAGCGGATTTTGATGAGTTTAAGTTGGATCTGTTCGATCTAGACTTTTCTTTACAATGTTATCATGCCGAGTGGAAAGGAACGTCTTCTAGAAAGGACAAAGAGGCTATTCTCGAGAAGGCACGAATGGAGGTGGCCGAAATGCCTTGGTTGAGGAGCTCGTTGCCGGAGTGGTTACAGCTGTTCACAAGTTGTCCTGAGGACTGGTCTGACGCTTCTAACCCTTTCCTCGGATCCGACTACAGTCCTGGTGGAGGTCCACGGAGTATTCAGGCGGCTGCTAAGAGGAGTCGTCGCAAGGCCAGGTTAGCCCGAGCCCCAGCAGCCATGGTTCCGGCTACAGAACCGGCCCACACAGCGATGGTTCCGGCCCCAGTTCTGGCCCCAGCAGCCATGATTCCAGCCCCAGTACAGGCCCCAGCAGCCATGGCTTCATGCTCCAGTACCGGCCCACGCAGCTTTAATTCCATACTCCATTACCTGTCTTACACAGCCAGGGTCCAGGCTTCCGCTCCGCGCCCAACAGCCAGGGTTCCAGCCCCAGTTCTGGCCCCAGCAGCCATGGTTCCGGCCCCAGTTCCAGCCATAGTTCCGGCTCAAGTACCAGCCCCATCAGTCATGGCCCCGACTCCAGCTCCTCGTTACCGGCCGACTCCAGCACCTCGTCTGCTGCTGGCTCTCCAGCCGACGCCAGCACCCCGTGTCCTGTCGGCGTACCGGCCGACTCCAGCACCTCGTCTCTTGTTGGCTCCCCAGCCAACACCAGCTCCCCGTGTCCTGTCGGCGTACCGGCCGACTCCAGCACCTCGTCTCTTGTTGGCTCCCCAGCCAACACCAGCTCCCCGTGTCCTGTCGGCGTACCGGCCGACTCCAGCACCTCGTCTGCTGCTGGCTCTCCAGCCGACGCCAGCTCCTCGAGTCCTGTCAGCATACCGGCCAACTCCAGCACCCCGTGTTCTGTTGGCGAACCAACTCTCTCAAGTCTCCCCTCCAGACACTTCTCAAGTCCCCTCTCAGGTCCCCTCTCGAATTCCCTCTCTAGTCTCCTCTCGAGTTCCCTCTCCAGTCTCCTCTCGAGTTCCCTCTCGGGTCACCTCTCGAGTCTTTTCTCGAGTCCCCTCTCAAGTCACCTCTCAAGTTCCTACCCGAGTCCCCTCTCAAGTTTCCCCTCAGGTCTCCTCTCGAGTTCCCTCTCAAGTCCCCTCTCAGGTCCCCTCTCGAGTTACCTCTCGAGTCTCCTCTCGAGTTCCCTCTCAAGTCCCCTCTCAGGTCCCCTCTCGAGTTACCTCTCGAGTCACCTCTCGAGTTCCTTCTCGAGTCCCCTCTCCAGTCACCTCTCGAGTCCCCTCTCGAGTCACCTCTCAAGTCAACTCTCCAGTTTCTTCTCAAGTCCCCTCTCGAGTCACCTCTCAAGTTTCCCCTCAGGTCTCCTCTCGAGTCCCCTCTCAAGTTTCCCCTCAGGTCTCCTCTCGAGTTCCCTCTCAAGTCCCTTCTCAGGTCCCCTCTCGAGTTACCTCTCGAGTCACCTCTCGAGTTCCTTCTCGAGTCACCTCTCAAGTCAACTCTCCAGTGTCCTCTCGAGTCACCTCTCAAGTCAACTCTCCAGTTTCCTCTCGAGTTCCCTCTCAAGCCCTCTCTCGAGTCCCCACTCAAGCCCCTACTCATGTGCCGTTGGAGGTCCCGCAGACTAGTCTTCTGCCGGGGGTCCTGCCAACCCCATGTCCTGTACCGTTGGAGGTTCCGCTGGGGGTCCTGCCAACCCCATGTCCTGTCTCGTTGGAGGTCCCGCCGACTACTCTCCTGCCGGGGGTCCTGCCAACCCCATGTCCTGTCCCGTTGGAGGTCCCGCCGTCTACTCTCCTGCCGGGGGTCCTGCCAACCCTGTGTCCTGTACCGTTGGAGGTTCCGCTGGGGGTCCTGCCAACCCCATGTCCTGTCTCGTTGGAGGCCCCGCCGACTACTCTCCTGCCGGGGGTCCTGCCAACCCTTTGTCCTGTCTCGTTGGAGGCCCCGCCGACTACTCTCCTGCCAACCCTGTGTCCTGTACCGTTGGAGGTTCCGCTGGGGGTCCTGCCAACCCCATGTCCTGTCTCGTTGGAGGCCCCGCCGACTACTCTCCTGCCGGGGGTCCTGCCAACCCTTTGTCCTGTCTCGTTGGAGGCCCCGCCGACTACTCTCCTGCCGGGGGTCCTGCCAACCCCATGTCCTGTCCCGTTGGAGGTCCCGCCGACTACTCTCCTGCCGGGGGTCCTGCCAACCCTATGTCCTGTCCCGTTGGAGGCCCCGCCGACAACTCTCCTGCCGGGGGTCCTGCCAACCCTGTGTCCTGTCCCGTTGGAGGCCCCGCCGACTACTCTCCTGCCAGGGGTCCTGCCAACCCTTTGTCCTGTCTCGTTGGAGGTCCCGCCAACCACTCTCCTGCTGGGGGTCCTGCCAACTCCTGGTCCTCTTCCGTGGGGGATCCTGCCGAAGCCTGTCCCGCCGGCTCCGGTTCCTGTCCGGCCGACACCGGGTCCTGCCCGGCCTCCGGAGCTGTGTGGTCTTCGCCCTCGATCCCGACCCTCTGTGAGCCGCGGTCTTCGCCCGCGGGCCCGGCTCCCTGACTCTTCCTGCCGCTGCCCTCGTCCTCGAGCCCGGCCCCCTGACTCTTCCTGCCGCTGCCTTCGCCCTCATGCTCGGCCTCCTGAGTTCGCCCGCTGTGGCCTTCGCCCCACCTTGGACTCTGCCTTGCCCCCGGGCCGTCCGCCCGAGTCCCCCTTCTCGGCTTCTGCCTTGCCCCCGGGCCGTCCGCCCGAGATCCCTTCCTGGTCCTCTACTGTGCTCCTGGGCGGTCAGCTTAGTCCCGTCCTCCGGACCCCCTCCACCCACCCTGCTTGAGGTTTTGGACTTTTGTTTGTTTTGGGGACGTCTGGGATCCGTCCCTTGAGGGGGGGGTTCTGTCACTATTATCTTGTAATGTCACAGTTCTATGTCTAGGTTTGGGTGTTTTTGCTGTTCTCTCTGTCATGTTTTCCTCCTGGGTTATTGTCTGGTCCTTTTCCCTGTGTTTTTCCTCCTGTCGTTAGTTTCCCTGGTGTGTCTCGTTATCTGATTGTGTTCACCTGTGGCCCTTGTGTTTCTCCTCCCCTGCCCGGCTGTTTCTCGTCTTGTGATTATCCCTCCCTGTATTTAGTCTTGTCTCGTCCTGTGTTCAGTGTTGGTGCTTCTTTTATTTGTGACGGAGTTCACCGTGGAGTGTTTTGTTTGTCCATGTTATATGTTAAGATAAGAAACCTTGAAATAAAGGTATTATCAGTGTTATCTGTGTTTGGGTCCTACCTGCTTCATTCTCTCCCTGAACTGCCTGATCTTTTAATGTTCAATGTTAACCATTTGTGCAGATAGCATTAAGTAGAAAAGATCGCCGATGCTAATGTGGCGTTAGCCTACCTCCCGCCCCCTTAGCACCTGGTGGAGGGGGCGATAGGCTACTCTTCAAATGTTTCACAAAATACTTACCATCATGACTACCCTTACTGTTTAACATGTTGGTTTACTTCATGTTAAGGCTAATACAAATGACAACGCTAAGTAATGTGATGCTAACTAACGTGCTCGCTACTAGCTAGGTAGCTAACTTGACTATGGTTCATGCAAAACATGTGTATTACCTGATATGTTTGGTCCAGCGACTCCTGGTCCTTTCATCAGACGGGAAGCGATAGAACGAGCAAGTGGTATGCTCACTTTTGTGATTGCAACCTGGTACAAAGCACACAGGCATCTTGTAAAAGTTCATTTATTGGAGCAATCTCTTATATTTATTGGAGGGAATAAACCAGTTTCTTCTTCTTCTTCTTTGCTTTAATTGCGAGTCGCAACCAGTCTTGGAGCATTATCGCCTATGACATCACTTACGCGACCCAGAATGGGATTTGGGATTTGGGATTTGTAGTCTTTGTAGTCGCGTATTTTTCATAGTCTTATATTTCAGCAGTTTTACGACAAAATGTGACTTTTTTTACATGGAAATGATTGTTTAAGATTGACAAACATCATATGTGTAGTTCGTGGCACAATTCAAATGGGATCAAAAGATACGTTTTCTCTCTCCATTGAATTCAATGTATTATTTTTCGCTTCCGGGGTCCCATGGGCCGGAAGTAGATGGGCGTGACTTCGCCTCTCTATAGTTGGATGAGAATGGTGTGCAGGTGGAGTCGCCGGACCTCGGTCCGCACCCAATTCCGTGCAAGAGCTACTCTCCAATCCTTTCGAAAGGAGAAGTTTGGGAGATAAATTGATACCTAAAGACCTTGGACTGGACCAACCCAATTTGTATATATCACAGCAAGCTCGTGAAAAAGACAAAACGTTTCAACAAGGCTTCTCACGTAGCTGGTACACCAGCAAGGCATGGCTAGCTGGATGCAAACAGGTAAATGCTATATTTTATTTCACATGCTTGCTCTTCAAACAGCCGGGGACAGATACGATCTGTTCAGAAACTAGACAAAAGTTAAACAAGTACAAACCACAAACTGTCTGTGTCATGGAGAATACAGTCGCTGGTTTATTTATGTCTGTATAGGCCGTTGTTGTGAGTGTGGACAGTCGGAGCATATATAACGTTAGCTTAGCCAAGCTCCATTCAGAAAACAAGCATTCTAAAAGGTTTTTACTAACCGGTATCAGTATGTTGTTACTTCGGCATCATTTAGAAACGTGTATTACAATTTAATCACGGTAAAATATGTTCATTGTGTTGTAGTTGTAGCTCCCGAGCCAGTGCATCTTGTTTGAATTATGCGAGTAAACACAGCTGGCAGTCTCCATGCTGCACTGGAAACGCGCCATTACATCACCAGAAGTCCTAATTTAAGGGGTCATTTCTCCCCAAAAAAAATGTTTACTCACTATATCAACAGCCCCAGAAAAAATATTTTCCACCAACCGCCACTGTAATGGACTTTGGTTTAAAAAAAAAAAAAAAGCCAGACTCCAAGAAGAGCCCCCACTGCCCTCATTTTCTGATAACGATGAAATAGCCCCGCCTCCCTCTCCCCACGTCTCCCTCTCCCCACCTCTCCTGCTGCTGGGCTGTCAGAAGAAAACAAATGTTAACGGAAACTCTACCGCACGGTTCCCTCGTCCCTTGGAAGAGGCGGAGAGGTGGGTGTTTTTCATCTGCTGGTGGACAGTCCGGAGAGATATACACAGGGTTGGGTTGTAACGGAATACATGTAACGGCGTTACGTAATCAGAATACAAAAATCAAGTGTATTCAGCTGGCGTTACATTTGAAAAACGAGTAATCTGATTACAGTTACTTTCGTAAACCTGAAGTGAATACATTTTTGAATACTTATTGGAATTATTGGTGGAAAAGTTTCCTCACAAAATGTAATATTCATTACCGGCAGAACTGTGTGCACACTGCACAGCGCTGCAGCGTGTCTGTGAGAGAGAGAGATGCAGCGTGTCTGTGAGAGAGAGAGAGATGCAGCGTGTCTGTGAGCGAGAGAGAGATGCAGCGTGTCTGTGAGGCCCCGCCCCCGCACGCAGATGAGAGAGAGAGAGATCTCTTTTAAAATATATCGAAAGTTAGAAACGGAGATGGTTAGATCAAATGTGCAAGATAACGTTTATGTAGCATTTCTTTATTGTCGAAATGATGACATTTATAACGGGATCAAACCAAAGTGAATGGCCTGCTGCCATACTTGCCAACCTTGAGTCCTCAAAAATCGGGAGGATTTCAAAACCACCGTGGGGGGGGGGGGGGGGGGTGCTCGTGGATCGCCGGAGCTGTATTGGATTAACATTAACTAACATGCTTATTGGAGTTGTAAGTGCACTGCCTTGCGGCCTGTAGCACCTTCCTTGATGGAGCATATGTGTGGGCTGGACCTGTATTTTACAGGAAAGGAGTGAGCAGAGGGTCGAGTTGTCCATTATTGTTCTGTTTTCTGTGACTCTTCCTCACCCTCTCAGACTTTCAGCTGCGCGCACACTACTAAAGAGACGTGCTACCATGGAAACCAAACAATGGTGTAGCTGTATTAAAGAGTCCGAGTGGAAACAGTCCTGAGTAAATCTGATTTGGTCAGAAATCGGAAGAAATGCGGGAGAAATATGACCCCAGGAGAAAACCGGGAGAGGGCAATGAAATCGGGAGTCTCCCGCGAAAATCGGGAGGGTTGGCAAGTATGCCTGCTGCTGAATGCATGGGGCAAGTGGCTGGAAAAAGTTTTAAAATGTATTACATCGTTTCAGATAATAATAATAATAAAGATAATTCATTCTATTTAGGGGCGCCTTTCCAAGCACCCAAGGACACCTTACAATTCATAACATATTCTAAGGAAAGGTTTTAAGCCAGTACAAAGAATGCAGTCCGGGTGATGTTTTGTATGTGGGGTGCAGATGAGAGAGCTGTCAGAATGACACCAAGATGTTGTGTTTCTGTTCTTGATAAGCCATTACAACAGTACAATACGTGTCTCCTGTTCACCAAAACATACCCATCTGTTATGGAAAAAGAAAGTATTATAAAAGTAATCTGCCACCGGTACCGGCGGGGATTGTTGTTAGCTTCTGATGCGCAGAAGAAAAATCTGGCCCACACAATTTTTTACAGGCCCACCCTGAAGTACATTTCTGCCTATGCTACTGTTCGCAACTGGTTGGCATCCGGGCAAACCTAAGGCTCTTTGAGCCTGACACAGAGCCATCCTCAACCAGGCTGGACAGTGACACTGAAGAGTGTGATGTTGATGAGCCCGTTGACTCTTTTTGTTCTTTAATGTAACAAATAATTATTCAATAAAATAATTAAAACTTGTTCTGTTCTACTTAAAAAAATGTGTTTAATTTTGCATCGAATATTTCCAAAATTCCCAGCTTAACTTTCCATGGAAACTTTCTGGAAATGTACCGGAAAGTTTTCGCCCCTTTGCAACCCTACTCTCAAAGAACATCAGGTGAAGCAGACGCTGAGGTCTGTGAATCCTGGAAAAGCCACAGGCCCTGATGGAGTACTCGGAAAAGTACTCAAAGCTTGTGCTGACCAGCTTTCAGGGGTCCTGACCAGGATATTCAACCTGTCCCTGTCACAAGCTTGCATTCCATCCTGTCTGAAGACGGCTACCATCATTCCTGTCCCCAAAAAGACACCAGTCAGAGAGCTCAACGACTACAGGCCCATAGCCCTAACATCGAAAGACTGACATCAACTACATCAAAGCCAGCCTCTCACCCTCCCTCGACCCTCATCAGTTTGCTTACAGAACTAACAGATCCACGGATGATGCCTTCGCCACGGTCCTTCACACAGCTGTGAGCCACCTAGAAGTCCCAGGCAACTATATAAGGATGCTGTTTGTCGATTTTAGCTCAGCTTTTAACACCATCATAGCTGACATACTAGTGGAATAACTGTCAAGCCTAGGTTTCCCCTCCATCTTATGCGCCTGGATAAATAATTTCCTAACAGACCGTCCTCAGTCAGTGAAAATAGGCCCTTATTGCTCCTCCACCTGCACCCTCAGCACTGGCTCCCCGCAGGGCTGCGTGCTGAGCCCGCTACTCTGCATACTCTACACACGACTGCTCTCCCATTCACCCCTCCAACTCCATTATAAAATGTGCAGATGACACCACTGTGGTCGACCAAATATATAAGGGAGACGACGAGTACAGGCATACAGAGGCGAGATCCTGAAGCTGTCTGCGTGGTGTTCATCAAACAATCTGTATCTGAACACAAGCAAAAATAAATCATCATAGACTTCAGAAAGCACCGTCCAGAACACGCCCCCCTTCACCTCAATGGAGAGAGAGTGGAGAGGGTCTCCACATTTAAGTTCCTGGGGGTTCACATTTCGGAGAGCCTCAGCTGGACATCACACACCACTGCAGCAGTTAAGAAGGCCCAGCAGCGACTACACTTCCTGAGGGTGCTTCAGAGAAACCGACTGAACAAGAAGCTGCTGGTGTCCTTCTACCGGGCGACAATCGAGAGCGTGCTGTCATACTCCATCTCGGGGTGGTATGCAGGATGTTCAGCTGCGGACAAGAAAGCCCTCCAGAGAGTGATCAGGATGGCAGAGAAAACCATCGGCTGCCCCCTGCCCTCTCTGGAACACACCCGCTGCCTCAGCAGAGCTAACAAAATAATAAAGGACAGCTCTCTCCCAGGACACAGACTGTTCTCTCTCCTGCCTTCTGGGAGGAGATACAGGAGCTTCAAGTCACGGACAAACAGTTTCTACCCCTGGCTGCCGACGCAGACAGCGCGCTAGCTGGGAGAGATACTATATTTTAGTTTGTTTGTCTGAACACCTTGGTTCTCTTGTGCATCTTGTGTTCGGGCATGATTTAACAATAAATAGGTTATATATACAGTATAAAATACCACGTACTGTACGCCCTCCCATGCCACCCTGGCATGACCTCTTGCCCCCCCTTTGCCACCCCATGTAAAATGTTCTAGAACCACTAATGGATACAGCACATAGCTTGACATGTCCTTTCTTAAGTGTTTACCGCTAGAACACTGCCATTATATGTATTATATACAGTGGTGTAACAAGGTTGTGATTGGCCTCGGTGCAAATATTGTTTTGGGCCCCCCATCGCCCCAAACATAAGCGCACGCTGATGTGCTCACACACACACAGACATACACAACCACTCAGAAGCGCCACATGTATAGGCTATCAACAACAGCCTGCCCTGGTCTCAGACCACCACAGCCTGACAACGGCACAGCGAACTAAGAAGAGGATTAAACCTGTTTCCTTGATGTTTGTCTCTGGGGAATGGGCCGGTAGGCCTACATAGACCGGTTGCTATAAAGCTATAAAGCTATTTGCTGTACATTATAAATGCAAGCTATTATATTTTTTATAATGCTACCGAACTTGCTGCTGCTAGCTACAGTACAGTACAGTTTGATTAAACGGTTCGCTCGTCACACAAGGTATCACATGACATGAAAGGGAGCAAGGTCATTGGACAAACAAATTAGTATAGGTGCGTTGCACCGGCTGCACCGTCGATAGTTACGCCACTGATTATATATAACCACTTTACTCTGAATACACAGACACACAGCTGCGAGAGGGGATTCAGCTGTATACGGAGACGATAGGTTGGGACATGTCACGTGTACCGGAGACGATAGGTTGGGACGTGTCACGTGTGCCAGAGACGATAGGTTGGGACGTGTCACGTCGGCCGGATGTCGCCAATGACGTAATAGGAGCGAAAATTCTGGATCTGCTTGTTAGCACCTGTTAGGATTTCTTAAACCCAGAGACCACGATTAACTGAAAAGAGTCCAAGGAAGCTTATTTAAAAGTTAACAGCATTTAATTTAAACAAATTATATGATGATACAAATGAAATGTGCAAGAGCGGCTGCTTCCATCAGCTGTCCCTGTCGCGAGGGGTCAGCCGGGCGAAAGAGGTCGATTTCTCTCTTTCTTCACGGGTTATCAACTGTAGTCTTCTCCTATTGGCCGGCGTCGACGGGGGCTGGTCCAAGGCACATCCTGTCGTTTCTCTCATGTTACATTTTACAATATTCTAATGTCTGTGGTTATTTAAACATTCCCTAATGATAGTATTTGCAGCGTCAATAAGTAAGGGTTAAAGACATTGTGTTGCCAGCGTGTTTTAGGAAGGATTCCATGTTGTTGCATGTGGCCTCCTTGAGATACAGTATGTTGATTGATTGAGCGTCTCCTCCTGCAAGCAGACAGTTCGCCAACACAGATAGCAAAAAAGGTTTGGCCCAGATTCGGCCCACACGAAACACCTTCATCCGGCCCATATACCACGTGGAATGATGGCACTTGGGCGCTCTGCTCCTGTTTGCCAGATCTGGGCCACAAGCAAGCCGTAGCAATGCCACATGTCAACCAAAAACAAACCACATAAACCATAACTGGCCCTAATCTGGGCCACGGTTAGTTTTCATTCTGGCCCAGATCCGGACCACATTCCGTATCCTCACCCGGCCCAAATGCATGGAATTATGGCACTTTGACGGTCGGGTTATGTTTACCAGATCTGTGCCACAAGCAGGTCACAGCATGGCCACATGTCAGCCAAGAATTAACCAAATAAACCAGACCTAGCTCTAAAAAGCCATTACAACTTTGGTGACTCAGTAACTGAATATCAATGACACTGTGGATTCTGCATCAGCAATATTCAACATACAGTAAATACAAATGTCAAAATGGCCTCCCAAAAGTTGCATCAATAAATGTTCAAATAAGTTACAACAGATGAACCAAACTATTTTTTTAATGATTGTATCATCATTTATTAATATTGGTGATGAACTAGTCACTGCATCATTACATTTTCAAAATAACTACTGGGATACAATCCAACCATGCCAAAATAACAGAAGAATAAACCAAAACAAAATAGCTGTATAGTAAAGCAACTTTGAAAAAACTTAGCTCCCCAAAAATAAACAAACTCTTCTGCAGACTATTTATTTTCTTGTGAAAACAGAACTAGAACAGAGTAGTTACTTGTAAAACAGTTCTTGAGGGCATCCCAAGGGAATTGATCCTATGCTAAACCCCTTCCAGAACACCAACTTTCTAATACCTCAGAAACTACAACTAGGCGTTGGCATGAATGTAATGCTTCAGCTTCCTACAACTTTAAAGCTGTGTGGATGTGGCTCTATGAAGAGTCGTTCATTCTCATTCATTTCATAAGTTTAGAAGGGGGGAACATAGTCTAACAACAGTTGGCTTTTGTTAATGTTACCTCGAGCCAAACTTGTGAGACTTGTTTCTGAAATCCCTTTCTCTTAAAGTGAATACATAAAAAAACAAAACACTGGATTGCTTGTCTAACATGACCTAGTCCATAAGGGTGGGAACAATCAAACGCACCCTCCCAGGCACTGTGTGTTAGCGAAGTACAACTGGGATTTTGAAGAGGAATATATACTTGGTAAATTCTTAATAAAAAAGCAAAAGTAATAAATTGAGCACTTGAGTTTTCATTAGCAGCGCCTAGCTACAGCTTCGGTCAACACCGCTAACAGCCTATTTCCTTAAAATGGTACACATCGCTAAAACTATATTTTCAGTTGATGAAATCTTCATTATGTCTCTGTACAATAAGATTCGAGCATTTTTTAATCCAGTGAGGAAATTCAAGACCAGTAAATATTGATTGATTAAACAACACTAAATAAAATGTTAGTGTTTTCTTCAAACTCAGACTCTCTGCTGCGGCTGTACCTCAAAGACAAAACAATTGTCTGATGATCTTTGTTGAACAAGGTCTGATTGTCCTGTACTTGTACAATGTGGGGTATTTGTAAATACTTTACTAAACCACATAGACACAAGTTAGTTATTACTCACATATCAAAGTCTTTTCATCTGCAAGATGGAAGAAGAATAGCTGGGTGCTGCCTGGGAAGACTGATGAGAGGGACACCGGCTGGCTTCATCACATCTTCTCTTCCATAGTCCTCACTGTCCACTGGTGCTCTGTCAAAAGAGTGAACATCACAGCTGTCATGTTAAACCCTTTTTTACACAACATACAACCAACATGCGTCAAAAGTTACCCAAATGAGTTTGTAAATATCTTTGCAATAAATTACTTTAACCATTCATGATTCCAGGTATTCCTCAATTAACATGTTTCTGATCCACACCAATTATAATTTAAATGTTTCCTTAATTACTTTTTGAATAAAAATCATGTTTGTATCACTACACTTCTAAGGCACAACATGGGTCAAAAATGACCCGTATTATTTTCCGATGTTATTTCATGCATGGCTGAGTGTTTCTTTACATTTTCAAATCTATTTCTTTAGTCATTGATATTCAAAGTATTTAAATACCTTGTTTTTGATTACCACAAATCATTATTTGCATTCTCCCGTTCTTAATTGATGAACTGAAATAGTTTATGCCAAATGTGATAAAAATGCAAAAAAAATACATAGGCTACTATAATGATAATTTTGTTAAAAATAATGATTTTAGCAGTGATTTGGACCAAGCATGTATGATGTAGTAATACAAAAACTATTTTAGTTCATACACTGTGACATTAGCTAGTCATGTTAGCTTGTAATATATAGAGCAGAGCTAACTAGCAAGTTAGCCGAACGTTAGCGGTTAGCCGTTTATGCTATGCTAGCTGTTGGCTACTGAACATTAAAGAGCCTGTGACACGAGTTTCCCCCATCATCCAAACCCATCAATTTGAGTAAATATTGTCCCCTTGAAAACTGTTACTGAACTGATTTTGGATATTTGTACTTTGATTAATTAATCTGCCCTTCAATGTCGACCATTTTCTGGATCTTCTCGGGGATTCTTCAAGTCCCGCCAAATGACGTGTGACGTCATTGCGGGCACAGCGCTCCAGCTGCACCGTTTAGGATCCCAGCATCTGCATGTAAACGCACGATGGCGCACACAGCAGCAAGCTCAGACAGCGATGACAGTTTAATTGTGAACGTGTCTGAGAGCTCATATGAGGCTGAAGGATCGGAAAGTGATACTCATGATGACATTGTAGACGATATTGGCTATATGCCCTACCGATTAGAACCATATGCCTCTGATCGGGTGAAACGAACTCCGAGTCGGACAGTGGAGATGACAACCCGCCCGAAGATCGCCAGATACCTCTCGCTTGAACAATGTGGAATGGTTTGTAAACTATTTTATTTACGGAACCAATGGGGTTGAATGGGGTGGTCTACAAATTGTGCATAATAATTATATTTCCCCTGAAAATCTATAGCTTCTGGAGTAAAATATATTCCATTAGGCAACAATTAACTGTTGGCTTCCTATTAATTAATGCATCTTAATAAAATAAAGATGTGGTAAATTACAAACAGCAAATATGTGATGAATCATGTTTACAATGATTTTTATCACACACAATATATAGCACATTTTACTGATGTTTATTACAATTCATGCAGCATTTCTAAAAATACAACTTGTTTTCAAGGTGCACATGTGGATGCTGCAGAGCAGACCACCTGGAAACAGTACAGGAGTGTGTATGCTGCAGAGAGCTGGCAAAGGTCCAGGCACTCAATGGCAACCATGAGGGACCCTGCATCACACAGCACCCTGGATCTGAGGCAGTCTGCCTAAATGAATATGTGCTGGACGTGGCCTATTCATACTACAAGCAGAACCATGGCCACCTCAACAAGTCCCCACACGAGTAAGTATAATCTGACAACACATGAAACTTCTGATGTGCAAACACTATACACTGTTCGTACCATATTGATGCAAGTAGGCGACCATGTACACTGATGACAATACCACTACAGATTGTAGCTTGTAGTGGTACATTACTACTTCAAGTGGTAACAGACATCTTTCACTGTCACTTTTGTGAGCATTTGCCATAGTACTTATTAGATTTGCCACATGTTACGTTCCCCACTGGACTAGGGGAACCAAAGAGAAGTAACAAAACACAAAAACAACCGGGCAAGAGAAAAAGGAGAGGAAACCGCTTTGTGAAGCCACAAGATGGACTTTTAATGAAACAAAGAGAAAGGGCTCACCAGCCAACTTGCAAAATAAACTACAACAACTTTCTTTAAACAGAAAGTGACTACATTAAACAAGGTCCTTTGTGGAGGTCCTGGTTGGTGATTGGGAGCAGAGAGGCTGCACCTGGAGACAATCAGGGAGAGAGAGAGAGAAACACAAACACCAGCACCCACTACGGCACGTAACACACATCACAAAACTATTTTACAGATATAAACATCTTACACTTCGTACTGTAATGCATATTAAAGCTAATAACTCACTCTCCCTATGTTTCTCCCTACAGACGTCGTCGCTACACTGCCTACCGCCAATTGGTACGATGGTGCTGGGGATACCTCGGCAAGCAAATCAGGGTACCACTGCCTGCCTGTGTCGTGGTGAAGATCCGTGATACCTTCCCATCACCCGACTCCCAGGGATTTCAAGAGCCACAGCCAGAACCTGATGAACCTCATTTATTTCTTGAAGCGACTTAGGTGTTGCTTCACAAAGTCTGCTTTCTCGGGATGTGGGAACTCAGCACAAAGTGGGGGTGGCACATTCACTGGTTCCACTGCGAACTCTGCCTCAACGTTCTCCTTGTCTGTGCACTCCTTCACTCCTTCACTCCTTCTGCCAGGAGTTCTTGGGCATATTCTGCAAGTGCCAATTTAAATAGTTCAAGACATGCTGTTGCAATGTTGTAATTGATTCACTTCACAATAGTCATGCCCATCACTGTGCAAACCTTACTAAATGCACAAATGCCTTAATGAATGATCTCTGTCTGCGGAAGGAATTGGTAATGTTACAAGGTTGGTGGCATGGCAACCACATCATGTTGTCTTTACTTTTTCTTTATTACATTATTACACATTTCACTCACCATAGGTTGGACTTTCCAACACTCTGCGAAGTACTGCTGCTCCCTTTCTACCCTTTGGGTACTTGATGCTATACATGGCTTCCCCAGCCTTTGTCACGCCTTGCACCCGGTTGGCATGTTCATTGAAGTGGAGGGCTGCAGTCAGTATCCTGCAATAAGAATTGGAGCATTATTATGTCTTAATATTTGTTTATTACTGGGATTCATACAAACTGGGAGGGGGGGGGCTTCCTTCCTTTTTACAATTGTTATAAGCATGTATCTGTGTTACTTTTAAAACAGAATTTAACATACATTTGCAAAATACTTCGATATTTCATTTCAATCCAGCCTCTTGTCAATGAAGTTTCTCAAGGGCTACTTCATATAAAATATGTATTATTGCTCGATCAATGGTGATAAACTTACCGACAAAGCTTTCCTGTGTAGGAGAAGACATACTGGATAAGGAGGCTGTGGAATCCCTCCACTGCTGATGTTTGGCAGCCCCCAGATAGCTTCAAAATGTCGTTACACAGGGATGTGTTGCACACCAGCGTCTCCAATTTGACTGCTGCCTTGGATTCTGAAAAAGATTTTAAAAAGTTTACCCTATGGAAACTTGCATATATCATATTTACATACCACTGCAAAATGATGAGGTTGTATTTAAATACAAGAACCTGTTTTAATACGACTGTTTGCCATTTTGGATACCTTTGATCCTATATTATATAACATATTATATAACCTAACAGAAAAAAATCCCTCATATTTATTGTCTTTGGTCCCTAACATTTCTGTTTTGGGACTGCACAAAGAATTGTTGCCGATTACTGGCAACTGATTATATTGATCCATTATCAGTAACTTAAAATGTGTAGCCATGTATATTTACAGTTCAGGATTTGTATATAGTATATGCTAATTATATATTACATTTGGGGGAAAAAACACTCTCATGGTTCCAGCCATTTCTTGTGGGACTCCCTCCCCTCCAGCCTGCCATCCAGACTCCCTCCCCTCCAGCCTGCCATCCAGACTCCCTCCCCTCCAGCCTGCCATCCAGACTCCCTCCCCTCCAGCCTGCCATGGATGCATGACGGGAATAGGTCTCCATGGCCTGTGTGTACGTTCTGTACATGAGACACAACCGACTCCCATTTTGCAACAATCTGGGCTCCTTGACCAGAAGGGGTCGACACCGCACACCAGTACATATGGTTGCAAGCACCTGACACTCCCACTCATTGGACGCCGCAAGCAGTTTTTTGGAAAATCCTAGAAATATATAGAGGCACAAACAGATGTTTGTATTAAATAAATAGTTTAAATCTAAAGGACATCAATATGTTCATACATTTAGCACAGCTGTATAGACTAGCTGACACAAACCTTTTGCTACATGCCAGATATCACAGAGGTGCTCGATGTGGGGGTAGGTCTCTCTGAGCCACTTGGCTATTTGCCGGTGTCGGTCAGTGACCATAGTGCCAACTGCAAGTCCCTGCCGCTCAAGATGAGCCAGGGAGCGCTCCAACCCAGTGTTCTCCATATGGTAGCTCCCACCACATGCATTGCTCTGAAACAGCAGAAACAGATACATAGGTATTAGACAAATGTATACAATGCAAATATAACTACACTTAGACCTGCAGTAAATGTAATAGATAACAGTTTAATATGTAATAATCCAAACTAAATAATTTTAAATAATTATTGTCCTAAGTTAATATATTTTAATTCATTATGAAATTGGTATATACAATTGTATTATTTAAAACTAATTTGTGGATTACAGCACCTAGACATTTTGGAAATAGAATCATAGGAAACCACGAGAAAAACTATTATGCAAACCGAGCTGTGGTTTTATTCTATATCTATTGTGTCCATATGTCCAATGCAGCTGGTTTGAATTGGACACACCATTAGCTAATTATTTGCAAAAATGTCAACAAATGTAATAATAGATATTTCAAAAATACACTTAATATCAGTGTTGTGCATATACAAAATATATCAGTCAAGTGATTTCAACCCTGCTAATAACTTCTTCAGATACCGGTAACCCACCTGAACTAGCTGAATATCTATTACTACATTGGCATGCAGCTCCAACATGGTGTAACTCCCAAATGTTGCACAATGTCCCGGGCTATCGGCCCGGCCATCACCTCCCAGGACCAGGTCCCTTCTCTCTGCCTGAGATGTGCCAAGCAAGAATGTCTGTCTCATGTTCCATACTCGCTGGACAACAAAACACTGCTCTGGTGCCGGAAATATGTCCGTGAAGATACGGTCGCCAATGCCATGGTTCTCATAACCCACAGAACCTTTCCTGCAGTGGCACCTGCCAACAAAATTGAAGCGGACAAGAGAATGTTGCCCGCTGGTGTGCTGCCGATGTAGGGTTGGCTGTTCCATGTCACTTTCTTGAAGCAAGATGCACATGACAACGTAATGACTAGGAGTGAGCCAATGACATTGTGGCATGTGGAAATGTCAACTGAACCACAGTCGGGGCAGTAGCACCAGCTGAGCAACCTCGTGAGGCAAGTCATGAAGACACTTCTTCTCCTTGTGGATGGGTGTGACAGGCTCATCCATATCCGGCTCACTGTTCCTCTGGTAGTCGTCTTCTGATGATGAAAGGTCAGGTGACGAAGGTGGATGATATCCTGGTGATGAAGGTGGAGATGGAGATGATGATGTTGGAGGTGATACCTCTTTCTTTGGGGTGGGAATGATGTTGCATTGACTGCCAGTGTCTTGGAACAGCTTCCTCTCTATTGGAGTCCCTGAAAAGAGATTTCCAAATATGAATTATGATATGAAAAACCAATCACCAAACCATACCAGTCATATTGTGCAAGAAGGTAATAGACAGTCCAGTTTACAGCAATACAAGCATGTGCAGATTATATGGAAAGTACTAGAGCAGGGGTCGGCAACGTTTTTGATATGAAGTGCCATTTAAAAAAAAAATTGTTATCAGCGTGCCAACGATGGACAATTATCAAGGGGGGGGGGGGGGGGGGTTGAGGAGCTTGACGCTCACGTCAACTATCAGCAGGAGGGCGGGGGAGCCTCGCTGCGTGGAAGCAGTGTGTGGACCTGTCAGCGCAACTTACATGATGCCGAATTTAACAAATGCATTTAAATAATTGGTTTAAACGGCATAATAATAAGGACGATCGTCCGTTCTGTGATTCTCCAGAGCACTCATGTTATGATATTAGGGTCATGCAGAGTGAGATGAGATCGCTGTCCCTTTGAGAGAGAGGGAGATGGGTGTGGCTTGTGCGCGTGTGTTTGTGGATGGTAAAGCGAGAGTGAGGGAACGTGTGTTTGTTTCTGGAAGTGAAACGAGGAAGCAGAAAAACAGAGGTCTGTGATGTATTTTGTGAAACAGAAAAACAGCTAAATAAATGCAACGGCCTCCCAAGAAGAGCTCGCCTCTCTCCAGTCATTTAAGCTAAAGTGGGTTATTGAACCTGAAGCTTGTTGCTTCTGCTCTCCTCGACTACGGTCTGGGAGCCGACAGGAAAGTTCAACACACTGATGGCCAGTCCGCCCCTTTGTAGCATATTATTTCGATGAGAGATGAGCAGATCGCCACTGGGCTTTCAACTAAAGACACAGCCACGCAAAAACTGCGGCATTTGTACAGCTCCTTATGGGTACTGCAATTAGTGAAGTGCTTTCCTCTGTGGTGAAACGATCAGCACCACGGAGGAAAGTGGCAGAAAGTCACCTGGAGTTAAAGAGAGCGGGGCTGCGCTGCGTGCATGGCTTCCTTCTGCGGGTAACGGGGAGACGCGCTCTGGCGGCGGCCTCGTTCAGGATCCGAAAATACAATTTAAATATTTTGCACACTTATTCCACTTATTCCTAGTGTGCCACTGGTTACGCTGCCGCGTGCCAATGCTGGCACGCGTGCCAGGGGTTGCCGACCCCTGTACTAGAGTGTGACTTATTTTGGAAAATGAAGCCACTTGCATTTTAGGCTTATTTGCCAGGGTCCACGTATATTTGGCCTAATAGTTCAATATAAATTTCCCGCCAAACTTCACATGCTGTGATACATGTACATGTACGATTTAATGCGATGGAAATGTTGTTATTGAATTATGTTATCATCTACATACTCCCTCCCTCCCAAAACCATTATTTTGACTCTGTATTTAATACATAGATCCTATGCATTGCCAAATTCATCTTCCTTTGATTTATAAACTTGATATGCTTTTGTAGTATATGTATATGCATAATTGGATTACACTGGTGAGTGGTCCCTCACATAAGAGCTTACCTGCACCAAGAAAATCATATAATGTAGGTGGTATTATAATAGAGCAGTGCTTCTCAAAGTGTGGTCCGCGGACCACTGGTGGTCCGTGAGCGCCCCCTAGTGGTCCGTGAGTATATTGGTAAAATGTCAAATTTGAAATAAATAAATGTATTTAAGTTTTCCGCACTCTCGCGGGAATATCTCCGCAATGGAACGAGCTTACGTTTCACTTTCGATTGCATGATATAGCCCAGATAAGCACCTTCATCACACATGTTGCCACTTGTTTGTTCAATTTTCAGGCGATTTGTAAAAAACGATGTGTTTTTGGATATTTGTGGAGTTAGGTGGTCCGCGAGTGTTTTTTTATTGGTTAAGTGGTCCTTGGTATGAAAAAGTTTGAGAAACACTGCAATAGAGGGACAGGAATAGAATGAATATAACTTGGTTCTCGATGAGGCATCATAGCGCAGAGGGATTGAACAATGCAGAGACCACTGGACACACATATGCACTTCATTTTGTAACTGATAATGACTGATAATAATAATAACTGACCTGTTGTCATTTCTCGCGGCTTAGTTTGAACCCCTTTGCTCCTCTGTGGCTTTTTCTTCTCCTTTACTGGATCAGTTTGGCAAGCAGAGGTCATAGTGCCTGGCGTCTCTTGCATGGGATCATCTGATGCATCACTACATGCAATTGAAGTATGTGCAGCTGATGCACCATCAGCTGTCAACCGTGGCTTTAGGAGAGAATCCAAAACCTACAAGCACAATTATTACATCAGGAATTATTCAAGTTACACGATTGCTAAACTGAATCGCGGCCAAAGTATTTGTTTTTACCTGAGTTTTCTCTCGTTTCTCGAAGTAGGCACTGTGGCGTTTTTCTGGGGGGGGGGGGGGGGGGTGGCGGTGCCTTGACGGATTTGCGACGGCGTGGGAAAGAGAGTAGGCACTGCTGACGGCTTCAGAATCCGTTTTCGCGTTACATCTATCCCACTTCCAACCATCAATATAGGCCCTTCCTCTAAATCATCGGGCAGAAAGTGGGCACTGCATATGTATGTCGTTCGGGGGTTCTTCACAGACCATTTGGCCCTTGTGTTCTGCACGTTTTTCTCCCATGTGCGCTGACACTTGACATCTGTGGGAAAGCTATGGATACTGATGTTTAGTTCGTCATTTGCTGTATTGGAACACCCAGACACAACGCATCGTCGAACCATTCTTATATATGACAACACACTTTGTCCGTGTTTGGATCTCACGCCGTACAGTGAAGCGTTCCCGCATTGACGTCACTTCCGGCTTCCCCCCAAACCTCAAAATGAGTGAAGGAATTTTCCCGCGATGTTGGAAATTATTGATATTTATCGAAACGGTATCGCTTTTTCTTTTTAAACTGACGGTTCGAGATTACTAGTAGCCCACTATTTCATTGCACAACAGTTGCTGGGTGGCTGTCACAGGCACTTTAACAAACTGGATTCCGCTGTAAGAAAGCTGTGACACTTTACAATAAACTTGGCGACAACACTGTGACACCCTGCTGCAGATTGATGTGTAATTCTCCCGTGTTGGAGGCGAGAGGGTGGGGGCAGCACAGCAAGAAGCTGTTAGCTAACGTTAGCAGCCACCTTGTTAATTTGGACATAAACGCGAGTGACGTATAACCAGACGCGCGAAAGAGAGAGATCAGCACCTGCAGCTTTGCCCGCTGTGAGGGACCGGTGAGGCACTGTGGTATACATTGAATTATTCTATTTGATAATATATAATCAACTTAGGCACCCCTCCCAACAAAATAAAATAAAAAGAAGAATACAAATATTCATAACTCATATTCGAATACCTGAATAATCTTGAATATTCTATTAATCGTTCCTATCCCTACTATGTACGCACTGCTCTGGTATTAATACCAAATATAATTGTAAAATGTAAGTCTTGCTCTTGTCGTCGTTCAGGCTTTGCATTTGAACTCCTATGACTGGTTGCGGACTTCAAAGGGAACGACTTCCTGGCATCCAGGAAAATTGTGAGATTCTAATCCATTTCAATGCCAAAAGCAAGTTATTGTTTTTAACTTTTTTAATATGACTTTTTGGGGGAATTTTAGTTTTATTGGACAGAGATCTACATGCATGCACGTGCACGGTTAAAATAAAAAAATAAACAGTGGAGAGGGAGGAGATGATATGCAGCAAAAGGCCCAGCCGGATGGTTGCTGCTCCGTGTGGAACGTGTTCTATCAGGTAAAGCACTTTGGTACCCAGTTATGTATGGTATTGAGTTTGAATTTAGCCTTTGGAATGTCATTTCCAACAGTGCATTGTAGAGACTGAAAAAACAGGCTCATGTTAAAGCTTGACATTATTTGGTATTTTACTTAAGAAGATGTTTGTCCTCCTGTGTGGTCTTATTTCCTTATCTTTCTTTCAGGTGTAACATCTACCAATGGTTGTACATGACATAGACCTCCTCCACCTCTTTGCTGTCCTACTAGTCAACCCTTCTGATCAGAGCCTTTCCTAAATAGTGGTAAGTTGTTTTACAGTTCAGTGAACTTGCTTTACTGCTGTTGAATAAACCCTATATTGCTAGTGATTTTATTAAAACTATGATTTGCAATCTTTTTGATTCCAATTACAATAATCTTTTTGTTATAATTCTAAAACACATCTTAACATCCATCATGTACACTAGCTCTATTTGTTGTTGCCATTGTAATTCACCATAAGTAATGGTTGACTGTATCGTCTATGCCAACAGACTGTAATTTGCAATGTATTTGACCATGCTTTAACGGTCATGTTCTAGCAACCACAGCAGCCCAAATGTCAATGTAAATGTCACGTTTTCTTTTTACAGTGTACTTATATCTGTACATTTCTTTTCATTTTGCTTCAAGAAGTGGCTTCGACTGACAGAAGTGCAGACAGATTGGGAAAGGCTGGACGCTACACAACGGGAACCATTATGGACATGAACAAGGACAAACTAAAAACACTTTCTTTGTTGGCTTTTTCTTATCATACATAGTGCTACTGTTTTTGTTACCATTTAAATATCGAATTATATTTATTACTTTTATTTTAAATCAAATGCACCTGTTTTAGATAATATATTTATTTTGATGTGTAGGTTTATTTGCAGGTTGGTTGTTATTGTTACTGTGTATTTTTATTATATTAACTAGCTATTTATTGCTATTTATTACATAAAAATTGTTATGAACTCTATACAATGTCTTTATTTTTGGTAGATACCAGAATACATGACACAATGAATCTTTGTAATATGTTTATGTTCTCTGGTTTAAATAATCATACCAGTATTTAAACAATGTATGCTGGTCACCTGGGATCCTGGTAAGCTTCCAGCATGGTATATTTCATTCTATTATTAAACATAAACTGGTGATCGATGGATGCTGGTGACAGGCCAGGATGGCTGCTTTAGCTGGTGCCCGGTTTAGCATGGTTTAGCTGGTTTAGCTGGTTTAGCTGGTGCTATCCTGGCCAGCTAAAGTGTCCAAACCCCTTCTAAAGCAGCCAAACATTCCAGCCTAATATCTACTGGTTGGTCAGGCTGGTAGGAAAACTATCATTTGTTATTTTGTGTCACAGCTGACATTGTTAAAGTCAGCATAAAAACATTTCCCTCATTAAGCAACACTCATTTGAGAACAGTCAGGAAGTAGTGGTACATCAATCATACATTTAAAACAAATATTTAAAATGTGATTATTTCGTGATTTAATTAAATGTCAGTTATGTTTGAAAGATTAGAGAAATTGGGTAAAATTACAGACTCTCTTTTTATTGAAATATTAAAATATTTTTTGAAATTATTACATTTTTGAAAAACTAGGTGATTTTAGACCAATTAAGACAAAAACAATAGTACAAACATACAAGATTACAGCTGGCAATGCCACTATAGTTATTCAGATATTAGGGCAAACAGGTTTTAACTTCAATGTTGCTTCTCAAAGGATGTTGGCAGTGGCAACACCTTAGTCTTTATTGCTTGTGTTAAGCATTTAGCAAATTGCTGAACGGTTATGAACAAAGAAAATGTCCAGCGTCTTCAACAGGTCCCTGTTTTTCATCAATTGGATGGAACGAGTTGGACTGATAAGCACACTCCAGACTCAGAGCTGCAGATGTGGCTCACGGCTACAGGCTGCTTGTGGAGGAGGTCTTGGCTTCCACCGATACAGATGTATCTTTAGACCAACGCTTTGAGCACTCTCTGCCCACATTGTTTCACCGCTGATCTTTTGCTCTGTAGCACAGTGCACATTTCTTTCTGCAAACACTCTTTTCCTCACACAAAACTGATGTTAGCTTAGCAGAAAGAGCCAATGTGGAGAGTGTGCTTCCTCAAAATGTGTCTTTATTGAGCTCAACAGTGGATGTTTGACCAGTAGCAAGCTTTCAGTGGATTTAAAACGTGTGACTCATTATAATGATTGCTGATCTATGGATGTCCTTTAACCCTCTGATGGCAGCACGCTGCACCTCTACAGCCTTTCTGAAGTTCAGTTTGCTATATCCAGTGGAGGAATGTTATTAAGTGCATGGAGTTAACTTCACTGAAGTTCACTTTCTTTGGTACTTCAGAATCAGAATAACTTTATTGGTCCCACAGAGGGGAAATGTACATTTGTTACAGCAAGTAAAGAGCCAAAGATAGCTTAGTAATTAAGAAGCATGCAAAAAACATTAAAGATAAAAGTATAGAAATTACACAATTAGCAAAATACACATCCAGTAGCCTACCAGTAACAGTTTTAAAAATATAGCAGTCAGTTGAAAGTATTAAAGATGGAAGTATATAGGTGTCTAAACTTAAGTTCAACCATGTTATGCTTCTATATACTTCTACTCCACAACATTTTATAAGCCAATACTGTCATTTTTACACCTATACAATTATGTGACAGCTTTATCTACTTTACAGATTACGATAATTGTCAAATACAAAATATAAATCAAATATCAAAATATAAATCAAAATAAATGAACGTATTGATGTATTATATGTAGGCTTGTGATTTTCAGCAGCAGTATATAAACTAACTCAAATGAAATCCACATGTACCAGCTGTGATGAACACATCAATGTATTGATCATAATAATCCAGTCATTCAAATGATATTAAAAGATGGACCATAGCTCATTATAAGTAGTTTGACTTTTAGCACTTTAAGCATATTTGATGCCAATATTTTTCTACTTTTAGTTAACTTATGCTCTATACTGTATATCTTGAAGTATGAGAATGTTTTGTTCGCTGTAGCCTTTGATTAGATCAAATTCATATTGTAATTCATTACTATTCACAGTGCATTGTATTTTATTTTTTTTGTCATACCTGTCTTTTTCTAGTTCAGCTTATTTGTATTTGTATTCTCTTGCCTTTTTAATGTTTCTTTTTCTAAATGCTATCAATGTGTTTTGTAAAGCACTTTAAAATGCCTTTCCAAACAGCTCTCAGAGAAAGAGGTGTGTACATTATAAACACTGCAGTTCCTTCTCTCTCCTCATGGTGGCAGCAATGCTTTAATGACCCGTCACTGTGGAGCTCTGTGTGGATGCTGCCACTGAGCAGTCGGTGCTGGGATACAACTGCAGGGAGGAGATGATGATAATACTGTTGATATTGATAATGGTAACTGATCATAAAGGTGATAGTTGTAATGCTGTTGTTTGTGTGTGGTGTGTATACAAAAGTCTTGTTCACAGTTGGAACATTACATATTGTTGTTCAATGTCCACCTGCAGCAGAGTCTCAGCACCAGAATGGTTTATCCACTAAAAGGTATATGTCATCATTACTAAACACTTCTCATACGTGTGTGCCTTTGAAAACCAGTTTAAATATGTTGTAATATCACATTATATCATTGTGATGGCGCTGTTAATCCATATTTTAATCCGGCTGAAGCTGCTATTCTTCTGTTCACACTACAAATGTGCGGAAGCAGCCTAATAAGTGCCAATGTTAAAGTATTATGCATTTTTCCATTGGAGGCAGATGATAGTCTTTGTCCACTTTGTCAAACATGTGTCCCTGTTCTACATTCCACCACTGCCCATGGGGGCATTTAAGTAGTGCAAGAAAAAAGACAATAGGGGATGCTCCCAATTTTCACTGATGCATTTAAATGAATAACAAAAGACAAAACAGAGTTAATGGGAACCATTTAAATAGGTCAACAGTCCAATGCAATAGCAAACAAAAAACACACGACATGGAGTACATATTTCTTTCTTCCACTCTTTGTTAGAGCTCATTTTGTCCCAATGTTATGTTGTGCTACCTTTCTCCTTTTCTTTCTTTCTTTCTCTTCTATTTTTCATGTGATCCTGTGTCCTGTCTTATTATTATTCCCCTGTCTCCCTTCTTCACCCTCCTGCAGGGGACGTATACAGTCACTGCTTTAAATGGAAACCACTACTCCATTACAAAGACAATATTTGGCATACTCGAGCGAGGCGAGACTTTATGAAGACTTTATTTAGTCCTGTGAGTCACACGCCTCTCAGTGCAAGGTGCGTTGAATCATGACCAGCTCATGTATGCCTGTAATGTTCGGTATGCCGCGGCCTCCAGTCACGGGAGCTTGTTTTGTGTGTCGGGTGTGACAGGTGGTGACGCTGAAGGACAGGACAGGTTTTTATCTCCGTCAGGTTGCCTTACTCACTTCTGGTTAGCTTCCAGAGTAACAATACAGGGTGGATCAGACACACGCACACGTACACACACACGCACACACACACACACACACACACACACACACACACACACACACACACACACACACACACACACACACACACTGGAGCTGCATACTAGAGTGTCTGCCTGTACTAGATGACTGACAGATTGCTTTATTGGTTGTTTTAGAGGCCAAAAATGTGAAAAATAAAAATATGGAAGCTGTACAACAATGCTGTCTCTCAATTCGGATACCACGCTTATATTAGTACACTTAGTACACTTTGCAGTGTGTGACTGCCGACCTTGTAGTGTCTGAAATCACACACGGCTGAAGTGACAAAGCAGTTATTAGCTAGCAACCTATCTAGCAATGATCGTTCGATGTAGAACTACATCGAACGATCAATTTTATAGGATTTGTTTAACTTTATAGACTGCTAAACTAATCCTATACAATTAAGATAGGCTTCTTTTTGACACCACTATAGTGGAATGTTAATTAAATAGTATTAAAAAAATCACAAAGGTTTACTTCTTGAAAAGTGCTGTGTTTACAGGAGCAACCACAATCATAGCTAGCCTTGTAGCCTCCGTAACGTAGCCATGATGGGGATGGCTTAGTATTAGAAGTGTCCACAAGAAGTGTGTTTCACACTCAACTTATTTACTGTTATGAGTACATCTTTCAGGTACTCTTAGTGCATTGCATTTTTCTATACTTGCCATAAGAAATTCCTCTATTTGTGTTTCACAGACAGGGAGATCGAAATTCTGTTTCTCACCATCCCAGAGAATACAAATATATAAAAATGTATATTTACATACTGTATGTATATGTACATACATACACACCTTTACACCAACTTAAATATATATACTGTATATGCACATACAAGGACACAAATATACATATACACACATTTAGAGGTAATAAAAAAATATAACAAACGTATATGCACTGAAATCAGAAAAAGTGAGTACAGAATATATGCATATTGACACACTGCACAATTCAAACCTGCATGGGCATGAGTGTATCGGATATGATCAGGTTTTTTAAGTATACTGAAACTTTCAAAGTTCAGAAATAACAAAAAAAGTACAATTGATTAGAATTAGAACAATTGATGTACTTAATATGACGGCATTTAACTTGCACTATGTAAAGATTTTCTTTTTTTGAGCAAAGTACATATGGACACACCAAGTTAAGAAAAGAGGGGGTGGAAAAGAGCTTAAAGATGGGAAGTGAAATAACGATGAGGAGATGAAAAGGAGAGCAGAAAAATAACACAAAGAGTGTTGCAAAAAAGTGAAAGAGATAAGTAATAACATTAGGAGCAGAGCATTACATTCGAGCAGTAACAGGTTGGCTCAGTCACTGGACTGGTTCACATAGCTGACATTCCTGCTCTCTCTGTCTCTCTCTGTCGCTCTCTGTCTCCCTCACCTCCCCAGAGGAAGAGGCAGGAAGAGCTGAGGTGTGAGTCGGGTTTGAATTCATTAAGCCTGAGTTAGCTGCTTTCCTGGGTGTGTCTGCAGGTTACACTACCTCTTTGTCCCGTCTCACATAGTAAACATACTTATTTCTGTATGAAGTGTGGTAGTAAGAACAGATGTTACTCTATTTCTGGTTAAAAAACATGTTTTTTTAGTGTCTCGTGCACCTATTCATAATGCAATGCTTTAACAGAGACTGCAGTATTGTAGTAAAGGCTGGATTAACTTGCGAGGGGCCAAAAAATACCTTTGCCTGAAACTAAAAACACTGTGGACCCCTATTGATCCCCTATACCCGCCACTCTCAGTCCATTATGTATGTGTCCTGGACCTTTAAAGGGGCAACGACTCAGCATGCTAAAGGACGTTTTGATCAGTGTGTGAAAAAGGTTGCTCTGCCTAAATCAGAATCAGATCAGGATTATTGCCAAGTATGTTTACATATAGGCTACAAGGAATTTGCTTTGGTGAATAATGGTGCATACATAAACACATTTCAAAAAGTTGTAAGAATTGTATGTCAAAATTAAAACTATTTTATAGCTATTTTTCATCAGGCCAAAATGTACTAAATGTCAGAGAAGCAGAAATCTGAAATCTACTTGTTATCACTTGCTCACCAGAGGATGAACCTGTGTAAATACCTTTACCTGTGTCATTTCCTCTATTGTCAAAATGTAAACTTTGATTTCCTTTTATATTTGATGTCATAACAGGATGTACAATTTTACTGAGTACACTCCTGCTCTCCAAGTGACAATCCGCCTTATCTTTATCATAATTGACAGGCAAAACTACTTTGATATTTACCAGTATCCTCTCATCGTATCCCATTAAATATTTTCATGCTAATAGTCAAACTTGTCATAAGCAACCATACTGTATGAGTAAATGTGAAAATGAGGAGAACCATTCTCCAGAGTTCCCTTTAGATTTCAGCTGCCAGGGGAATCCTGAAACATCATCAAGTGATTCAAAAAAGAGTCTGAATCACTGCCATGTTTAATGATGCACATACACTCCCACACACACCTACTGTGTGTACGCATCACAGTTTTGGATGGCTGTGTGCGATCACCCTGTTAGTCCAATCCTCCCTTTCCCAACTCACATTCCTACATTCCACCATTGATGAGAGGAAGAGGGGAAAAGGTAGCAAGGAAGCAGCGAAAAGAAGAGGAGAAGAAGAAGAGGTGAGGAAAGGGAGGGAGGATTGTGAGAGAGGGAATCAACAGAATATTCTAGAAGACCTGAGCGTTTACAATAACATGTTTTGCTCTCTCCTCTTTGGAATGCATCCTTATCTGGAAGGCTTGCATGTTGTTGGTAGCTGCAGCCTCTTACATAAGCATTCATGTAGGGGTCCTGCCATGGCACACACACACACACACACACACACACACACACACACACACACACACACACACACA
This sequence comes from Harpagifer antarcticus, assembly GCA_902827135.1. NCBI lineage: Eukaryota > Metazoa > Chordata > Actinopteri > Perciformes > Harpagiferidae > Harpagifer > Harpagifer antarcticus. The sequence goes on from CADEHL010001357.1 coordinate 3,275,853, forward strand.
CGTGCGCACACACACACACACACACACACACACACACACACACACACACACACACACACACACACGCACGCACACACACACAGGCCCCAGTACTGGCACCGGCTGGTACTGAAAATGATTAGAAGGGGTGAGTGCAGGGTACAGATCTGAAGGAAGTGGAGGGGGGGAGGAGAAACGGGGCTCAAACACAACACACATAACTCAAACTGTGCTCTTACCTCACGGTGAATCATGTTCACATCTAACAGTGTGAATGCTGATTATATATAATGCTGAATGCTGACATGATTTGATATCTGATGAAGATTTTATCAGAGTGATGAACTCAGATACACTGGGTGTTACAAGTTAGTTTATTCTAACTTACATTCTAATACATAATGTATTTATGCTGTATTTGTTCTTAAATGTCGTTTGCTTTTAATCTGTAAAGCACTTTGAATCGCCACGTGCTGAAAAGTGCTATATAAATCAAATTGCCTTGCCTTGCCTATTCAGTGCGATCAATAAATCAGATAAATATTTCACAAACCCAAAGTTCAGAAAGAACAGTGCAGCATTGGTCATCATTTCATATTTTGCATGCATACCTGTTATCACACTGATTGAGGTCTGATAAAAAAAAGGCGTACCATGAGCCAAAGCACAGCCAGAGGAATGCATCAAAGACTGCAGCCATCACTTGGAATATCATTCATGTAACATGGGCTAGCATAACAAGCTACTGGAGTTAAGCCCTATTCACAGTGGACTAGTATTCCAGCAGCTTTTCTCCTGTGATTTGCTGAATTATTGAGGTTTTCTGTCGTCAAAATCATGTTTACAGCAGCAAGGATTTTCTGGGTTAACTTCCGTAACCTGTTTTGCTGGCAGAGGAACAGTAATTGTTTCTATTGTTAGTTCCCAATCTTGTGGATTTGGTTATGGAATTTGACAAAATCACAGATGGGCCTTAATTCCTTTGCCCCCAGGTAATTCGAGTCAAATTAGAGTGAGCCCTAAAAGTAATAGTTTAACACATTGCGAAATATTCATATTTACTTTCTCTCCGAGAGTGAGATTGTCAGATGGATCACTTATGTCGTTGTATTAAATGAAGTTAATTTGTTAACTTAGGTTCAGGAGCATGGCCACGCCTCAACCCCATCTCTAATCAAGGTTGAGTCTATTTATATCCGGCCAAACACTTGTCTCCATTCTCTCAACCCACCCTCCCTTTCCCTTCCACTCATACATTCCTACTTCTACTTCATCCTTAGCCAAACCCCCTTCATCCCTCCAACCATCGACCCCTTATCGATTCCTCCCTGCATCCATTCATCCCTCATCCATTCATCCCTCATCCTTACATCCCGAAATCCTATACCTGCTTATCCATTCAGGAAGGACGGATGGCGGCGTGTGTGCATCGCGAGGCTCAGTGTCTGACTAGTTTTTGCAAAATAGTGCTTTTGTACCTAATTATCTCGTGTGTGTTCGCTCGATTCAGCTGGGCGAACTACTCATACAGCAGACAGTCACTTCTGGATACAAATCATCGATGTATCAACACAGTTTTGGAATATCAATTCAACTTCGGCGAGCTACCACCGGGGAGCCGCAGAGAAATCCATCCAACCGGAAGTTCCCTGCGCCGGCGTCGAGATCGTAAACAAAGATGGGGGAAACGCGGAGGTCTGCGTGCTAAGCTAATGCTAAATCCACACCGGCCAGCAGTCCCGAGCATTTCCCTCGCCAATGTACAGTCTCTGACGAACACGCTGGACAAACTCAAGGCGTGGTGGACCTACAGGGACGCACTGTCTTCAGGGCAGATAGAGTAGAAGCAGCTACAGGTAAAAGCAGAGGTGGAGGAGTGTGCATTTATGTGAACAATTCATGGTGTACGGACTCTGATTCTTGATAACCACTGTTGTGCTGATCTAGAGTTCCTGATTATTAAGTGCAGGCCCTTCTACCTTCCACGTGAGTTTACTTGCATTGTTGCTGCTGCAGTTTATGTCCCTCCGGATGCTAATGCTAAAGTGGCTATGAAAGAACTGTGTGCTGCTATCAACAAACTGCTAACTATGCACCCGGATGGGACCTTTAATGTCGCTGGAGATTTTAATCACTGCACCTTAAGATCTGGTTTACCAAAGTTTCATCGGAATGTCTCCTGCATCACAAGGGGACAAAAAAACATTGGATCATGTTTACACCAGTGTGGCTGAAGCTTACAAAGCCACACCACTCCCCCACCTCGGACAGTCAAGCAGTTGTTCCCACCATCTTCAAGACCGCCACCATCGTGCCAGTGCCGAAGCTCTCAACCGCTACGGCTCTTAATGACCTCCGTCCCGTTGCACTAACCCCCATCACCGCTAAGTGCTTCGAGAGACTAATTCTGTCGTACCTGAAATCCTGTCTGCCTGCTACACTGGACCCATACCAGTTTGCCTAATGCTGCAACAGGTCAACAGAGGACGCCATCTCCACGGCACTCCACTTTGCCCTGACCCACCTGGATAGCCCCAAATCTTACGTCAGAATGCTGTTCATAGATTTCAGTTCAGCATTCAACACTGTGATCCCCTCCAAGCTGATCTCCAAGCTTCGCCAGCTTGGTATCAATACATCGCTCTGTAACAGGATGCTGGACTTTCTGACTAACAGACCCCAGTCTGTGAAGTTAGACAACCTCTCCTCCTCCACTTCTACCTTGAACACCGATGTGCCACAAGGCTGCGTGTTGAGCCCTCTCCTGAACTCCCTGTTCACCCATGACTGCGCTGCTGTTTATGATTCTAACACCATAATAAAGTTTGCAGACGACACCACGGTGGTAGGCCTGAACAGAGGTGACGACGAAACGTCCTACAGGGATGAGATACAGCACCTGGCCTCGTGGTGTTCTGACAACAACCTGGCTTTTAACACCAAGAAGACCAAGGAGATCATCGTGGACTCCAGGTGGGACAGGAGCCATGCACACACCCCCATCTGCATCAACGGAGTTGCAGTGGAACGTGTGTCGAAGTTCCTTGGCATTCACATCTCCGACGACCTCACTTGGTCTCTGAACTCCTCCATCCTGGTCAAAAAGGCGCAGCAGCATCTCTACTTTCTACGGGGCCTTAAGAAAGCCCACCTTGGTCCCAGGATCCTGGTGGACTTCTACCGTTGTACCATCGAGAGCATTCTCACTAACTGCATCATAGTGTGGTACGGCAACTGCTCCGCCTCAGACCAGAAATCACTCCAACGGGTAGTAAAAACTGCCCAACGGATCACCGGCACCCATTTACCCACCATTAAGAACATTTTCCTCAAACGCTGTCCGGGCAAATCCAGGAACATCATCAAGGATGCCTCCCACCCCAACATCAGACTGTTCACCCTCCTTCCATCCGGTAGGCGTTACAGATGCCTCCGTTCCCGTACCTCCAGGCACAGGAAGAGTTTCTTCCCCGAGACTGTGACTCTGCTGAACTCCTCTCCATTACTCACTAGCATCATTGCACTCACCTGCACTCAACTGCACTGATTAAACGTAATTAATGGACAATCGTGTTACTGTATATATAACCATTTTTTAATTCTTCTTATAATATCACTGTTTGTACTACAATCTGCACTTGCACTCTGTTAATACTCTGTTAATATTCTGTCAATACTTACATCTGTATATTGTAGATGTTATCCTCATTCAATGCTCCCTGTATTGTCAGTATTTATAATATGCACCTTGTTTTTATTTATATTTGTATTTATTTATAGAAAGACCATGCATACAAAAACATATATATAGCACATCTTGCATTTCTGGTTGGATACTAACTGAGTTTCATTGGCTTGTACTTGTACTTTGCACAATGACAATAAAGTTGAATCTAATCCAATCCCTAGATCCCTCCATCCCTCCCCTCCCTTATCCCTACATCCCCTCATGCTCTCCACCTGTCTCCATTCATATTCAACTTGTGCATATATTAAAATGTCTCATTCTATTTATTTTATTTATGCATGTATTTAACAAGGACAGTGCACATTAATCGACATTTCTGTAAATGTGCCAGAGTTAGCCAAGAGGTTATTTTCATCTGTAGTCCCTGGACAGATGTTGTAAGTCAACCTAAAGACACATTTCATTTTAAACAAGTAAACACAATCAAATAAAAACATGCAACATACAGTACTGGAAATGTTAATAAAAAAAACTAAACAGAACAATAAAACAAAACAAAAAAGAACATGTTAAAACACAGGCAGTGTAGACAGACAGTAGGTTGTAAGGTGCACACTTTTGTCAGTGTGGGGCGGGCAGAGCTGATTCCTCACTAACCAGGTTTTGAATTGGGACTAAATGTAGTCTGCTGGTCTCTGATTGTAGATGGGATTGAGTTCAATTGCTGAGCAGCTTTAACAGACAATGAAGACTGACTGAAATACATTTTCCTGAGTGGAATAATGCAGTCTCCTCTCGCTGCACCTCTTGTTATCTATGTGCAGTTGTCCGTATGATAATAAACTGTCTGAGAGGAGATGAGGTAAGGCTATGGATAGTCTTGTAAAAAGGGCAAGCATTTGCATGTTTAATTATGTTTTCCCAGCTCAACAAGTTGTATTTTTTAAGTATTTGGCAGAAATGTGAATAAACAGATCTGTTGTCCAGTATTTTGAGTGTTTGTTCGTACAATTACTCCAGTGGTTTTAAAGTAGTTGTACTGGCATATGACCAGGACGTTAAACAGTAGGTGATGTGAGAGAGAACCATAGAATCTAGGAACCGTATGGGGGTCCGTAATTAGCCAGAGTGGAATCCTTCTGGAGACAGAAGCCCCACTCTGAGTCTACCTCTGCCCGGACCATAGCACGTCCTCCCAGACCAGACAGTTGACATGTCATTCGCCATCATCTTCTCCATCTGACAGGAGGGAGCCTCGTTGAGCAGCGAGTGTCACTCCACTGAGTTCACTCCGTCACGGAGGGAGAGTGTGTAGGGGTAGGGTGTAGTAGGGCGTGGTTTGGGATTGGGCCTACATCTACAAACATCATACTGTTGTGGCACGGTCCTTGCTAATGAAGTATGAAGTTAAGGACATTGTTAGCCTAGCTGAGCATAAAGAACGGACACATGCGGTTAGAAGCAGTTAACCTAAAGATCCTTTACTGTTAACTTATTTGTGAGTATTAGGGTTCGGGTGTTTCATTTGTGGTTTTTGGTAAAGTGATGTAGTAACAGTTTCTAACCCTTACTCAAACCCTTACCCTACCCTAGCTACAGCCAGGCGATGTGTGACGCTTCTTGGAGCGAGGTTACCTGTGGTTTTGGTCCCATTGTGTCTGTGCAGCCATGTTGGAAGACACTGAGGTCAAGACCTTGTCACCCAATTTTCCCCAAAAGATTATCCTGAACCTCATAGCTGCACGAGGCTGTTCTCCTAGAATGCCATGCAGTGCAAGAAAAGTGTATTTGCATAGTGCAATATTACATACAGAATAGATATGTTTCCCCAACTGTTAACATCTTTTAGCCCAGCTGAAACTGTCTGACAAGACGGATCAGGTGCCCCGTTTAGATGAAACCAATCCTGAAGTGCTTTAAAATGCAAATTCCATTCTCTTCATTACTGAACTGTGTGTTAACTTTACAGGATTAGACATTACAATATGCAATAAGGGGGACAGCTGGGTGCAGTTGGCTGTTGATGTAAGTGACACAAACATGAAAAACAATTGATGAAAAATGCTTTAAACATAAGCTTGTTCATGTAAAACACAAGGAATGCAGCTACATATTTGGGCGATTTTTGACACAAGAAAATACACATTTTAAGGATGAAACATCAAAATCAAAATCAAAATGCTACATCAAACAAACAAGTAGCAAAGTATATTAGTTGAATTTGCTTACAAGAAGTTGTTGCTACTTCTGTTCATTATTATGAATAGGTAAGTAAAGAATTACACTTACTGTCATTATTGCAACAAAGTTCCGTGTGTTCGTGTTGTAGGCTACTTCAATACATTTCAAGGGGCATCTGTTGACAGTATAAAGGTCCTTTTACTTTGTAGCCTAATGGTGTTCTTTACTGTTTCTTTTTAAATTGCCAACAAGCCCTTGTCTATATTGTTGCATTAGTGTCAATACAGTCTGCTTTACCAACATGCATCCTGGGTTAACAGTTCATCTCACCTCCAAAACGTAATAATAACACTTCCAAATAACTTTATAAATATCTCAAAGTAAGCACATTCTCTCTCAGAAAGCATACATCGTCAATTATAACTAGGGATGGGTATCGTTAGGATTTTATCGACACCGATACTGCTTATCGATACCGTTATTTTTCGATACTCTTATCGATACTTTGGTGCTCAAAATTATAGACATGATTACAAGATGTGAACAGTCATTTTATTGTAATTTATTTGTATTTATTATTTAATGTAACTTTTTCAATGTCATACCAAGCAGGTATGAGTGTGTTTGACAGTGTGTCTCTGGAAGGGGGGCAGTAATTAGGGGCAGTTCTTAAATCCATGTAAACAAGACCATTATTCAGTTAAAACGAGACGCTGCGTGCGCACCTCCTGAACCGGAAGCTCCGGTCGGCTAACCATTATAATCCGTTTATTATTTATAATTGTAATGATGGATTATCAGTAATCATTTTAAAGTTACACAGAGACATTGGATTAACTGTTGTTATGCCCTTAAACACAACTTTTGATCACAAAACAGCAAAGGTAAGACATAACTATCATCATGGCTACGTAAAGTGAAAATGTTTTCCAGCTCTTTCCTGGCTGCTAGTTCAGAGAGTTTTGGTCGTACAGTGATGAGACTTACACCAATGGAATCAGCTTTCATGTGGTATGTTGTTTGTGCAGGTACAATTACGTAGAAAATATCGCTTTTGCCAGTTATGTGCTAAAGTAGCCGTTAGCCCCGTTAGCCCAGTTCAAGTGTTGATTTAGACTCTTGGTGTTGGACTTCTGTTCCGTGTAGGTAAAATGGTTAATATTGTCTGTTAGCTGAGTTTTTCCCGTTAAGTGGGTATGCATCATTAATAGGTTGTTAAATGTTAAGAAGCCTTGAGACGCTGTTTCTAGCAAGATGTTGCGTCTGCCCTATGGTCTGCCCCCGGGAGTCTCACAATAGTAAGAGCGCTGTTAGGAGAGATGACGAGTGGCATTCACAGTGGCCAATCAATGGTATTCAAGCCGGATACGTCACACGGGATGAGGGTTCCCAACCAACCAGAATTGTTTAAACTAAGGAAGTAGCGTAATTCATATACCGATAGCAGCACCGTTTGTCCAGCGGCTTAACGGTATACCAATACCGTCCAATCGGGTACCGGTACTGACTTAGTACCGGTTCTCGATACCCATCCCTACTTATAACACACTGACCTAAAAACAATAACAAAAGATTAACCATAAAAACTATACATGCTAACCTTTGCAAAGTGTAGCATGTATAGTATATTCCCTGATACTATGCAGTATAATTTATTTGCAAGGGACAGGGTCTGAATAAGGAAAAGGTTATGGATTCTTTCATTTATTTTTATGTTGTGTAAAAGCATTGATACATGATTGAACTAGTTTAATTGCCAATTTCTGATATCATTAATTCAATTGTTGATATCAGAAATACAATTTGAACTAGTTCAAAATCTGTTTTTGATATCAGGAATTCAATTTCAACTAGTTGAAATTGTATTTCTGATATCAAAAATTGGCATTTCGACTAGTTGAAATTGAATTCTTGATATCAGAAATTGGTATTTTTACTAGTTCAAATGTAATTGTAACTAGTAACAAATGAATTACTGATATCGGATATTGGCATTTGAACTAGTTCAAATTCCAACTCCCATTGAAATGGATGAGAAAAACGATTTAAATCTCACTATTTAAAATCGCATTTCTGATATCAGAAATACACATTACAACTAGTTACAATTGAATTTGTGATATCAAGAATTTGCATTCAAACTAGTTAAAATTCTATTTTTGATATCAGAAATAAACATTATTACTAGTAAGAATTGCATTTTTTTATATCAAGAACTCGCATTCTTACTAGTAAGAATTGATTTTTGATATCCTCCAGAAATGAATAAAAGCTAAATCGGCTTGCCATACACCCTGCCTCCAGCTGTAATGTCGTCATGTCCCGCCCCCTCCGCTGTGTCCTCCGTGTCGTCACTCGTCAGTCTGGAGGGGGAGGAGAGGAGGAGGAGAGGGGGACGGGTTACACCGGTACCTCACATCCCATACCGGATTTACCGGACTCCACCTGTCGCGAGCGCTCTCGTAACCGAGTCATAACCGCGCGCGCTGTGAAGCTGTGACACATGACGGCACGAGACACAGGCGCGAGACCTGGCTCTTGTTTATTTTTTTGGGATAGCAGGGGAAATTAACCGACAGGTGAAATGACCGCTCCGGCTCCCTTCGCCTGCTTCATGTTTTGAATTGTTCCCAAGGACAGAGGAGGATACGTCGACCATAATTCCGGTGGATGTTTTTATCCGCAGTGCCCCAGCCGAGCAGCCAACCGGGGAGCAGAATGTCAAGACACCAGCAGCAGCAGCAGCTGCAGCAGCAGCAGCAGCACCGGACGACGTTAAGACTCACTGACAACGTAGTGGAGGTCAAGAGCAAAGTGAGTGGTGGGCTAATGGGGACTCTTCATTACAGCGTTAATGAGAGGACACTGCGCTCACTGACGGTGCATTGACAACACAGATAACCTTCCGCTGTCGTTCAAATAACATAGGGCGACGTGATGTCTCCCCCCTCCGCACTCTCTCCAACATACGAACCGACACTACGTTTAAACGGTTCACACTGCTAATTCAGGGGGATATTCTATTATGGAGAAGCTATGGGGGGCCTAGGCTACCCGACCCCGTGCCGCTGCTACTTTATTCCGCATCTATTCTATCTTCCCCCCGGTGTCAAAACACTGACTCTGCTACTCAGCCTCCACAATCTGTTCCTCTCTCTGCTGTTTCCCTCTCTGTCCTTACACTTCCATCCAATTACTGCTCTGTAACAGACTCAAGGATACGCAGTCACCTCAATTGGTAGTAGTATGTTGTTGGAAGATCAGAATCCTTATCAGGTTTATTGTAAAGTAGTTTTACACATAAAAGGAATTTGCTTTGGTGTGTAATGGTGCATACATAAGGCAAGGCATTCATTCCAAGCACACACATACAGTCAAAGGGATTCATATAAAGAAAGGTTCAAATAAAGCTATTATAACAACTATTTAGAAAACATAGATATACAAATAAAAATACATGTTAACAAGACATACACATAAACAAAAAGAATGCATTAAAACAAAGTAAAACATTATTACAACAAGTTATAAGGAAAAATACAATATATGTTATTACCAGAACAGAAATGTGCACCAAAAAAATACAAACGAAATTGTATCCAATAGAAATGAGTGGTAGCCTATGTTATTCGATTTGGCTTATTTCTGTTAGTATTGACTAATTTGTCCACTTATTGAGGACATCTGGCAGATGTATATTTGTATTATTACGGACAGAGCACTGTGCTGATAGTACTTTGTCAAATAGTTTTGATTTTCATACTATGTCATGATAATAAACACTAAAATCACTACAAGCAAAACATATCAGTATATTGATACGGTAGTAATTGTATTTCTGTGCTTGAAGTTCCATAGAGTCTCAACCAAAGACAGCACAGACATTGTGTCTAAACAATAAGACAGTATGTTCCTCTTGTAAAGACTTATACTTAGAGCAATGACAGGATCAAAATACCTATTACATACAAATGCCTTAATAATGTAGCACTGAAAAGAAGCCTTCTTCACAGCGAGCCGACTTAAAGTTTCCAGTCAAATATTTCAATGACTTAGGAGTGAGAATAAATATGGTCAACAAATATGCAGTATTTGTAGGTATGGAGTATAGTCCTTTTACTTTTTATTTTTTGGATATAACTTAACAGGCATTTTGAACGCTCCAAATCTGAATGTTAAATATAGCTTCATAACAACTTTGTCATTTCTGGGGTGAAGGAGGATCCTCATTTGAGCCCCCCCTAATAATGTTCAGAATATGTATTGTTTTGCAGCTTTAGGGCCCTTACGGAGTGCTGCAATTGTTTTGTTAACAGTTTCTTACAGTGAGGAGCGTACATGTTGGCTGAAGAAAAGTGTTGAGAGGCAACCTGTATGACTAGTTGTGTGACTACACTGTGTGAGAATGATTTGTGGAGCAGTGCTGCTCTCTTTTAGGGAGAGTAGATCCTTTCTCTGTCATTGACATTTACACAGTGTGTTGTTGACATGTGCCATGGCTGAAACCGGAAGTGGTACTGTAGTGAAGCTGTGAGATTCTCCTGACATGTGCTCACTCTCTTCTAAAGGATCACAGCTGCATCATGTATCACTTTAATGACATATTGAAAACAAATCACTGATCTGATTCAGATTGTCAATACTTGCTTTATCACCATCTGAGGGAAAGATTTGAGGGTGTGAAGGGAATCACTTTCTCAGTACCAATTCACTATGCATGGGACAAACATGGGTTCACTCAAAGTCCGTAATGACATCTTTAATACCCTATCTGTTGATAATCTCATACACAAAAATATCAATTTGAATACTTACAAAACAATAAGATAACTTTGTCTCAGAGTCTCTCTCTCTCTTTTGTCACTTGATTTTCCTGCATCTTTAAAGAAATGTATACAGTACATTATAATAACAGCTAGGAGTTCCTTTAATGAAAGATACATTAAAGTAACTGGAGCAGATTTCAGTGTTAAGCATAATTCATTTTTGCAGGCAATTCAATAATTATAAACGTAATATATATAAATAATATTCTTAAATTGATATTATACAATGCTACAGGATCAAATGCAGCCCACTACATCATTGTCATTACTTGTCAGTAAATCCTTTATACTTACCTGTAAATATGTGGTTTTACTTGTTTCTCTCAAGTGGAGTTAAGTGGTGACTAAGGTGAATACTTTGGCAAGCCCATTTGTGTTGTAACCTTTTCTAACAGTATCTTGCTGTGGCAGCAGTTCATAGAACACAGGTTTTCATTGAATTTACATACATATATGAACCTATCATTATGCATTGAGCTAGACAATAGTATTCCCAGTGTTTTGATTGCCAGTTTCAATCTCCCAACCCTAAACAACATATTTCCTTTGTGGTACAATCACACCTTGTCAAATAATGATGAGCATTTCTTTGCTCTAACATCACATCATTGGATTGGTCCCCAAAGGCCTCTCTCTACTTCAATCACTAAACGCTATGCTTCACTTTTCATTTTAAGGAAAAGTGTCAAAAACGGATGTTTAGAGATTTAGAAAAGACGTTTAGAATGGAGCTGTGTACTTCAATATTCAGAAAATACCTTAAACAAGGCCTTGTACTTTTTTGAAAGAATTGTGCACAAGAATGAATCAGTCATGAGGCATAGTAAATTGTGAAACACAATTTAATGTCAATTGTAGGCTATACATGTGGTACCTGTCCAGCTAGCTCCACAGAACAATAGACATGGAAGGACAAACCAGCTTGTGTCTTGTTAACAGCTGTCACAGATGCTTACCAAATTCACCAAGATGAGCTAAAAACAGGCCTAACCTGACCAGAGTTTAATCATTTTCCTAATAGAGTGGTGCAGGAATGAGTCCTAAAACCTGGAAATGAGTTAGCATTTTACCACTTCCTATTCACACGTCTCAAAGTTTTAGATGCCTGAAATAAGGTCTGTGGTTAACACAAGCTTAACCAGTTGACCCCCGAGCCTGTTTTTCAAGCCTCAGGCTCGAAAATGACATTCCCAGAACAAATGACTATAACTTCACTTCTAAAAGAGTTAAATTAATCATCTTTTTTCTCAAAGCAATGATAAACCTGTGAGTTGGATGTAGAACAGTCAGAATCAATATAGATGTTTTTTAATTTTAAAGTAAATTCAGATTGAATATAGTAAAAAAATGTAAATTATAGTGTCCATCCAAAAATCATCATTACTTAGTGAAAACCACCCTTAAATGATGGGATAGTAGTCAGACATGCCAAAAAACGCATGCACAAAGAGCACTATGGGGCTAATGTCTTCGAGTAGACTTTACCCAGTTCTAAAAGCTTTAGGAATCCAAACTATAACATAATAACATGATCCATGACATTTAAAGGTCCCCTATTATACTGTTTTTCATTACTTTATTATAGGTCTATATACAAAACATGTCTCTGAGTGTTTGACTCGAAATACTAAACAGATTGTGCATTCTAGCATCCCATAAACCCCTCTGTTTCAGCCCTGTTTCAAAAGTGCTGATTCTCTGTCTGTTACTTTAGATGAAAATAAGGAGCCACTCCCCACGCCCCTCTGAGAGATATTTGGTTAAAAAGAACACAATAGCCGCTTTCACACCAAGTACTTTGCCGTACTTAGTTCCCAGTACTTAGTCCTAGTACATCGCGTTCACACTGGAATAAGTCCCTGAGGGAGGATTACGCAAATGAATGCGCTAACGTCACTTATTCTTGTTCTGCTTTTGGGTTTACTGGCAGGCCGCAAACAACACGGCATATACTGCCACCCGAAGTCCCGGGTAAATTGGCAGAAGCGCTGACACCTCCTCATCACTCCACCGCTCCCACATTTTATTTTGTATCACAAAACATTTCTGAGTTTTACGGGGCGTGGTTTGCTATTTGCCCAGCCAATCAGAAATTGGAACCTTTTCCTCCCCAGGAAAGTACCACCTCTCTGGCAGGGACTGAAAAGCATGGATGTATAATAAGAACTGGATACAGCGTGGGAGGCGGGGCCTCATTCATTCCTATGAGAGTTGCTCATTGGCGCATGAAGATAAAATGGCCCAACTTTTGAAAGAGCGAAACGTCACCGATTACCCATCATGCCTGAGAAGTACCCGTATGTGCGCTCAGAGAATGCGCAACTTTAACCACGCCCCCCAAAAGGCTCGTTTACATCAAGCACGTTGAACGAGGTGGCTGCGGCTGCGACTAATGTACACATAAATCATTATGTACTTTTATATTACGCTGATAACAGGATCTAGTGATATATAAAAGCATTTATTTTAATTGTGTAGCAGTCAGTTTATAATTTTGGCAGGACTGTTGAGCATTTTGAAAATGCTAAGCCTCTGTTCAAGGCTTAGTCTTTCTATCTGTATAGCCAGTGGTGTAAAGTAACTAAGTTCATAAACTCAACAAGTACTATACTTGGGTAACATTTTTAGATACTTGTACTTTATTTAAGTGTTTCAATGTTTTGCTACTTTGTTCTTCTACTCCTCTACAATTCAGAGGTAAAAGGTGTACTTTTACTCCACTACATGTATTTAATACCTTTAATTACTTTACAGATGTGGATGAATGATGTGAAATATAATCAAGTGTTAAATCAGTCTTTAGTTCCACCTGGAGTAAATCCACAAGCTACCCTGCAGTCTACAAAGCCATTCAAACTAGCTGCACCTTTACCAGCTTTGAGAACACTTTCATGATCAATCATTATAAAACATATCATATATATTATTCTGAAATGGACCAATCTGCACAACGACTACTTTTACTGTCGCTACTTTCACTATATTTTGATGATAATACTTTTATACTTTTACTTGAGGAACATTTTGAATGCAGCACTTTTACTGTAAAAGAGTATTCAAACACTCTGGTACTTCTACTTTTAATCAAGTACAAGATCTGAGTACTTCTACTTTTTCTCAAGTACAATATCTGAGTACTTCGACTTTTACGACTTTTTTTTTTTTTTTTTGGGGGGGAAAAAGTCAAACTTTTATTTTGAAGGCCCGATTTTCTAACGATGTGCATGCAGTAGGCGTTGGACTGGAAGTACCGGAGACCATGAACGGTTTTGAAAACTTCTGTCACGTAGTGATCATCTTCTCAATAAAACATCTTTGCTGATGTTTTTTCGAGTCTTCTGGCCTGTGATCAGAATCAAGATTGTTGCCGGAAGTCCCCACGGAGAATAACTTTGCGGTAGAACTATTCTTTATACATCCATGGGTACAACTTCAGATAGAAATGAACACATAATGAAATATGACCCCCAGTTTGATGATTGACAGGTCACAGAACAATGGGGGCTATCTACCCTTACCCACAATTTAAAGTAATTCACACATCCTCTTTGCTCTTCTCTCTGTGAGGAGCAGCAACCTGTCAGAACAAAGTGAAAAACAAACAATGGCATAAAATATTATTAATATGTCGGGTAGTAATAGATTTATTTATTTTCTTCTCAGAGTGTACCAGAATGGGTAGTTTATATGTTAGTATTTCAAAAAATATCCTGGGGGAGAATCCCCCCAGACCCCGCTTCTGGGGTTGGGTTTTCAGCATGTGGGCCTTTTTATGTTATGCAGTTCAGCTTTGACTGAAGAAGGAGTCCTTCAGGGATTTGTTATCCCGGGGGACTCCAGAGGCAGTTGCAAGGTACCGACAGGCCCGAAGGGCAGCAGCCTCATCCGTGGCCGAGGCAAAGCAGCGGGTGTGGGAGAAGTTCGGAGAGGACATGGAAAAGGACTTTCGGGCGGCACCAAAGTTGTTCTGGAAAACTGTCCGACACCTCAGGAGGGGGAAGCAGGGAACCATCCAAGCTGTGTACAGTAAGGATGGGACGTTGTTGACCTCAACTGATGGAGTGTTAGGGCGTTGGAAGGAGCACTTTGAGGAACTCCTGAACCCGACAACTCCGCCCTCTATGTTAGAGGCAGAGCTGGAGTATGACGGGGGATCAACACCAATCTCCCGGGGGGAGGTCACTGAGGTTGTTAAACAACTCCACAGTGGCAAAGCCCCGGGGGTGGATGAGATCCGCCCAGAAATGCTGAAGGCTCTGGGTGTTGAGGGACTGTCTTGGTTGACACGTCTCATCAACATTGCGTGGAAGTCGGAAACAGTACCGAAGGAGTGGCAGACCGGGGTGGTGGTTCCCCTTTTTAAAAAGGGGGATCAGAGGGTGTGTGCCAATTACAGAGGCATCACACTACTCAGCCTCCCCGGGAAAGTTTACTCTAAGGTACTCGAAAGGAGGGTCAGGCCGATTGTCGAACCTCAGATTGAGGAGGAACAATGCGGATTCCGTCCTGGTCGTGGAACGACGGATCAGCTTTTTACTCTCGCAAGGATCCTGGAGGGGGCCTGGGAGTACGCTTATCCGGTCTACATGTGTTTTGTGGACTTGGAGAAGGCGTATGACCGGGTTCCCAGGGAGTTACTGTGGGAGGTGCTGCGGGAGTATGGGGTGAGGGGGTCTCTACTCAGGGCCATCCACTCTCTGTACTCCCAAAGCGAGAGCTGTGTCCGGGTCCTCGGCACTAAGTTGGACCCATTTCCGGTGAGGGTTGGCCTCCGCCAGGGCTGCGCTTTGTCACCAATCCTGTTTGTAATATACATGGATCGGATTTCGAGGCGTAGTCATGGGGGAGGGGGTCTGCAGTTCGGTGGACTAAGGATTGCACCACTGCTTTTTGCAGATGATGTGGTTCTGATGGCTTAATCGGTCTGCGACCTTCAGCACTCACTGGATCGGTTCGCAACCGAGTGTGAAGCGGCTGGGATGAGGATCAGCACCTCCAAATCTGAGGCCATGGTTCTCAGCAGGAAACCGATGGACTGTCCACTCCAAGTAGGGAATGAGTCCTTAAGTGAAGGAGTTCAAGTATCTCGGGGTTTTGTTCTCGAGTGAGGGAACAATGGAGCGTGAGATGGGCCGGAGAATCGGAGTAGCGGGAGCGGTACTGCAGTCGCTTTACCGCACCGTTGTGACGAAAAGGGAGCTGAGCCAGAAGGCAAAGCTCTCTGTCTACCGGGCCATTTTCGTTCCTACCCTCACCTATGGTCATGAAGGATGGGTCATGACCGAAAGAACGAGATCGCGGATACAAGCGGCCGAGATGGGTTTTCTCCGCAGGGTGGCTGGTGTCTCCCTTAGGGATAAGGTGAGAAGTTCGGTCATCCGGGAGGGACTCGGAGTTGAGCCGCTCCTCCTTCGCATCGAAAGGAGCCAGCTGAGGTGGTTCGGGCACCTAGTTAGGATGCCACCTGGGCGCCTCCCTAGGGAGGTGTTCCAGGCACGTCCAGCTGGGAAGAGACCGAGGGGTAGACCTAGGACCAGGTGGAGGGATTATATCTCTTCGCTGGCCTGGGTGCGCCTTGGGATCCCCCAGTCAGAGCTGGTTGATGTCGCCAGGGAAAAGGAAGTTTGGGGCTCTGCTGGAACTGCTACCCCCGCGACCCGACCACGGATAAGCGGAAGAAGATGGATGGATGGATGGAGTTCAGCTTTGATTCCATCATCTCATTAAACCTTATTTAAAAGCATACTTTAGTTCTGTGAAGGGATATAAGGGATATATGCACTGTACTTCACTTTAATTAATAATGTATGCTGAAAAGAGTATATTTCACTGTACGATTTTTTGTTGAATAGATTTGAGTGGTTCAAAATTTCGGGTCGCGATCTATTGACTAAGGAAAAAGTGGGTCCCGAGGCCTGACCAGTTGAGAACCACTGGTTTAGACGGTGTGAGTCAGAGCCTGAAAGCAGGTGTTTGACGCCAAGTGAGAGTTGTCTTTGTTATCACAGAATGCTTCTCTGAGCTGGGATACATGATAACACTTCCACACATGATGAAGAGTGACGTAGGGATGATGTATTTTTGTAGGCCGACCTGGAAGTAAGCAGCGAAAGGGCTCTCTTGAAAAACCCCCAATGGGATTTCTCATTGGGTTTTGTAATTTTGCAGAAAATAACATCTGTGGCATTTATGATACTTACACACTTTGCAGGATCATTTCCACATATAAATGCCACTTTTATGATTTCTTTAAGCGTAAATGTAATCACCAGAAGAAGAAAAAAAAAACATTAGGCTATAAACTACATCAAGGCTGCATGACTTCACATAACCACTGCTAAGATAAAGGTGGCTAATGTTAGGTGTGATGACATTTAGTAGTGTTATTTAGCATCTTATTTAGCAGCAACAGCCGCTTTTATGACACAGAAGCTTCAGGCATTCACTAGTGGTGTATTTACTGACATATTTTATATTGTAGACCAGATGTTAAAAGCTCTTCAGTTTGTGTAAACCACATGTTCAGGCATCTAGCCAAAAACATTTAAAAAACACTTTTGACCTTGAGAGGTGGGAACAGAAAGTGGTAAAATGCTAACATATTTTCGGGTCTAAGGACTCATGTCAGCCACACTTCATTACTAAAAAGTCATCTGAAAGTTTGTATCTGACAGTTTTTCCGTCCTGGTAGCTGCTAGATACACATTTAGATCAGTATGTTTATCTTTATCTCTTTTGTCTCAGCTGTCTGTGTATTCAATTACACGTTGATCATCTCCTAAACTGAGAAACTGCTGAGGGGAAAACACCATCTGATGTTTGTGTTTGTTCTCTTCCTCAGTTTGAAGCAGAGTACCGTCGCTTCGCTCTGAAGAGGAACGGCCCGGGTGGCTTTACAGCATTTTACCGCCTCCTCCAAACCATCCACCGCATCCCTGGTGTGGACGTGCTGCTGGGATATGCCGACGTCCAAGGAGACCTCCTTCCAATCAACAATGACGACAACTTCTACAAAGCTGTGTCGTTAGCCAACCCGCTGCTCCGCATCATCATAACCAAGAGAGGTAAGACCATTAGGGAGGGACTGAGGGAGGACATGGAGAAGATAGGAATCAGAACCCGGGCATCTCTTTGTATTAACCACTCACTGGAGCTCTCTGAAAATAGATCAGTTTTGTTTTAGATGTGTGAGAGCCAGGGGTTTTGCACAGCTGCAGGGAAGGTCCTTGTTCTCCACATCAAACATGTTTTATTCTTTATACACAGCACCACCTGAAGATTCTCCGCCTGCCTGCTTCTCATTTCTGTTTTCATGTAGTTCCTCCTCTTGGTAGGCCATGTTGTGTGATGTTTCTTCCACTTCATTAGAAACAGCTGTCTTGGGAAGCAAAGAGCGATTGAAAAGAGACTCTTTTACACATTGCAAACACATCACTTCAGATGATTTCCCCGTGTGTCAGAGGTATAAATCCCTACTCTCCTGGGACTTCCTTCTCTCCTGATAGTACTGATGCTACCCTCTGTCTCGGTGGGTCGCACCAGGACATGCTTTCTTTGGTACAGCATCACCAGTGGTGGAAAGTAACTAAGTAATTCTATGTTCACTACACTTTAAACATCTACTAGACTAATGACATAGTTGACAGAATGTGATCTTTTTCAGTCACAGTCGAGGCACAACATTATGAACCTGAAAAGTATCCTTTTCAATTCCATATTAAAAATATTTGTCCATGATTTTTAACCATTTCCACTAAAATACAGCTAGCTTCTGTTTTTTAAATCGACGTGTATCTCCAGTCCATAAATTGTCTTTATCCGTTTGAGTTTAAACGAGCTGGGTATACTTTTAATTACTTTTAACAGTTCAGCCCAGTGGAATTGAAAAAGCAGAAAATAATTGTACTTATCCGATCAATCCCTGGTTTATAAATCTACTTATACCACCAAGGAAAGAGTAACTTTAATGTTAAAAGTTATTCTGTCTCTGCAGGGCCACTTCTATATAACCAATCTTATTTTAAAATGAGCACCATGTACATAATCTGTTGCAGATATGGTACAAATATAATCTTATTCACATGGAGACGTTAAGGTCGTTTTAAATAATCATAATGTCAGCTGAACATATTATTTAATACTTGGACATACTGTGCGTTGGATTAGATAAAGAGTGCATATCTAGCTGAATAAGTGCACATGCTATTATGTATTATCTGTGTGATAATGATTTGGTATACTGACACTCTGGGAGAGTGCTCCCTCTCTTGCTGTGTCTGGATCTTGCATAATTCATGATGTTATGATGCTAATCTCCTGATTAGCAAGGCGCTATTGTTGCCACAGAATCACAGCTGCTAGTTTAATAAGATTAACTCAGTGGTCAGGGAGAGGGAAGGAGAGGAAGACAGCTAGGGAAAGTGAGATATTTAATACAAAGAGGACTGAGAGAACAAGAAGAAATACATTTATATATTTTTTAACATTGTGTAAAGCAGGGTGATTTATTTCATTTGCTAACCCAAGACTCATACCAGAGACGAACCTTTCAGGAGTTCATTCTGAAACACACTCACACATGTTGCATGAGAAGAAATGGGGTCATTTCATCTCCAGTGCGCATTAGCCTGCACGTCATTAGTGAGGATTAGGCCAACTAAAAATCTACCCACCCAATCAGGTAATCTTTCACCCCCGAAGTGTAATCCTGTTTATATGACACGTCCACGTGAACATAGACACTCTAACAGCTGATAGAGTTCAGGCGCAGGCTGTTCTCTCTGGGTTTGGGATGTTTAGGCGACAGGAAGACACTGATAGAGTGAACAGGTTGTGCTAGATTTAGAACCATCAATTATTTTAGTCTTAGGGACGCTGTGGCTCAGTGGATAGTGTGCTGGACTTCGAATCAGGGGATAGCAAGTTTGAGTCCCCCTGCAGTCAGCATGTCGTTGTGTCCCTGAGACACTTCACCCCAAAGTGCTCCTGTGGGGATTGTCCACAGTGTTGAGTATGTAAGTCGCTTTGGATAAAAGCATCTAACAAGTGACATGTCATGTAATCTTAGCAAGATAGAGGGTCACTGAAGTGGCTTATTGTAGTTTTAACTTCCGACACACATTTCCCAAAAAGCACGGATGAAGAAGTTGTTTAATTTAGCTAAGAAAATTATTTATTTAACAATAAACTCTGGTTAACTCAAAATATTACTTAATTAGTAAATGCAATCTATTGTAATCTATAATAATGTGTATAGTAGTGCATATAATAATTCAACCAATAGTATATTGGTTGAATTATTATATGCACTATACACATTATTTGACACATTATTTTTACAATAGATTGCATTTACTAATTAAGTAATATTTTGAGTAAAACTGTTTTCTCACCAGCTAACTCGAGGACACCTGTCTATTTAAAAATCACACTCACACAAAACAGGTTGATCGCTAATTCACAAAAAAGGTGTCTATCATCTAAATATATTTAAATAAATAGCTTAACACTTCTAAATAATATATATCAATAAATTAAATCATTATAAATCATAATTCAACTATAACTTAAAGTATATATTTTAGATCAAAATAATACATGGCGCTAAAAGTCACTATTGCACTGAATTATGTTGGGTTGTGAGTGTGTGTTTCTGTACGTCCTCACAACATGCTGTGGGACCACGGTCCTCACAGCAAAGTGTGTACAGTATGTGTGTGTGTGTGCTAGTGTATGTGTGTGTTTGTTTGAGTGAGAGTGGAAGAAGCCCATATGCCATAAGCCATTATCCGCTGAGTGGGATCATATTACTTTAAAAGACTTCATCAATCATATCAGCTCCACACACTGACACCACTGTGTGTGAGTGTGTATTTGTATGTGTTTCATGAGGTCTGAAAGCATTACATAGAACAGGTTGATGGTCTGATACAGTAAATGAATTATGCCTTTCTGCATCAGTAATGCAGCGATAGCCCAGGGAACAGTCTCATCCTGTGTGAATGAAAGAGGTAACCATGGTAACTGTTTGAATTAATACACCGGTGGTGGTTTTTCACGTATTGTAGTACTGTAGTACTATTACCATGGCTAACACTATAGAAGTACTACATTGTAAGCTGTGGTAACGATGATGTGTTATCCTTACAGTTGTAGCCATAGTAACATTCCAACAAGAGTAGTACAGTGGTAGTTTTGCACAAACTATCCACAGCCACAGATATTCATTAAAGAGGCCCTATTATGCTCTTTGGGTTTCTATTGGCTAGCGCTCCAACAAATGGTACATGATAGGCTAATTGGTTGACCAATCACAACAGAGCCGGCCAGCTAACCAATCAGAGCAGACTGGGCTCTGGTTTCAGACAGAGGGTGGAAAGAGGTGCTGCAGCACAGGCAGTATCAGAACAATAAAGAGCTTTTTGAACATTAGCGCATGGAGACATGTAGAGACACTACACACTGATATGAAGCTGAAAAGTAGCTCTTTAAAAACATGTTGTACATTAGGTGCAACTTTCCTAATAACTGCCTTAGAGCAAGAAATATGACGTCACTTAAAATGTATAAAATGATTAGGGCTGAGGCATTGTCCTGGATACCTCCTTATAGTCTATTTGTAATGTTAGGGACTAAAGAGGGATCTGCATTTCCATAACTGTTGCCGTAATGTTTAATGAAGTGATCCATGATATGCCGTGGCTGGTAGAGTATTATTAGTGGGTAGCCTACAGTTCCCAGCATGTGGAGGGTGTGGAAATGAGCAGGTGGAGGGAGGGAAGGGAAAACAGAGTAAGGGATGAAAACAAATTGGGGCCTTATCTTCTCCCTGCCAGAGGCTGCCACAGAAATGACTTTCCAGAAATAAACACACACAATACTGCCACAGTTGCAGACAGGCTTGGTTCTATAGAATGTTCTCGCTGTGAGTGGCAAAGCTCCTCCAGGCCTGTGAAATGTCAGAGCTGCGGATGGAGCTGGCTTTAGACGTCTGAAGATATCTGTGTGTAACATGATGAGAGGAGGAAGAAATGAAATATGAATGCACAGGCAGCGAGATGCAGGGATGTAGAGAAGGCGAGAGAGTGTGCATCAGAGAGCTGCAGAAGAAGAGGCTTCCTGTCAGCCTTCTGTCAGCCCCCCCTCCCCCCCCGTCGCAGTCTCTAATCGAAATGACTCATTTGGAATGAATTTATCCTGTGCGACTTGTAACATAAGGAAGACAGTCAATGTTATTGGTGGGGCTCTGCCACTGCTGGCACAACAAGTGCACACTGCTCACTGGAAAAGAGAGGAAGTCGAGGATCTGATGCTAAGAAACCTTCATATTTTACTCCAATTAAGGCAAATTGTGTACAAAGTGCACATTTTTTTGTTACAATACATCATAATCAAACTATCGTGTTCTGAAAACTCAACAAACTACACTTTATTTGTGACATCAATGCTAATGAATAAGGGGACTAAATGATTAATAATGCATGTAAAGATAGGAATAATACTTGATTGGGCTGCAGGAACAATTATGTTCTTGATTAGTAGAGTGATCGTTTAGGTCAGGGGTTCCCAACCTTTATGCCAAGGACCGGCAGATACATAAAAAAAGAATTGCGGACCGGTTGTCAATTTTAACTGATTTTAATATACTCACCACCAGCAGGTAGCAACAGAGGCTAATTTTATGTAACAGCCTGAACAAATACTAGAACAATATGCATCCAAAACATTAACAACGTTTAAAAAAGAACCAGTGCCGTTTTTTGGTTTTTCGGAAAACCAAAAAACCGACGTTATTCAGTTTTTAAACCAAAACGGGAAAACAGATAAATCAACGTTTTGGTTGTTTGTATGATTTACGGATAATCCAGTGAATGCTGGGAAAACGAGGAGAAGGCGCATTATGAAGGAGATGTCCGGTCGCCAGGGTGTGTGTGTGTCAGAGTTCCCGTTAGCCGGTAATCACCGGACTACGACCGGTAAAATATGCTGAAGACCGGCAAATCTAAATCTCTCCGGTCAAAGTGTCCGTTCAAAATAATTTCCATTTAGCGCAATACCGCATCAGTTGCGCAACTTGCGCCATTTATGTGACAGACAAGACGAGTATGTGACAGACAAGAATAGTCAATTCTAATGTCTAACACTTAATGTGGAGAAAGAGATGTCCTGTATGGGTTGATTGTGCGTTGATCTGTTGGTAATGCATCTGGGTTCCGGTGGGCATGTAAACAAATGCATAATGCTGCGCTATACTTTGTGGCCTCACCCAGTTGCATAGCGACGCTTATTGTTTAGGTGTCTTTTAATAAGCAGGTAGTCCTATCATTAGCTAGAACTAGCTAGATCTGATCGATACGGACATAAACGCGAGTAAAGTCTAATCTGACGGGAGAGAGGGATCAGCTGCTGCTGACGAGTCGACACGCAGCTCTGCATGATCACCTGCAGCGGTGAGCGGAACAAAACACACACTTCAGGTTAGAATATCACACGTAGCTATTTTAATGACCTCTCAAACTACCTGAACTAGTTATAGATAAGTTTAGTTTTACTGTCGGGTCACTCATTACTGATCCGCGAGCTGCATGATACTGACGGGCTGTCAGGAGAAGGAGAGAGCGCTCCGTTTATTATTCCTGTGTTATTATAAATTACTGTACACTTTTGAATAGTTAATCTACTATGATTAGTTTGTTTAATATCGAATCATATCAATTTGTTTTAAAGCTCAATAAATAACAAAGAAGACCTTTGACCGGCACTTTTCTCATTTTGTCCGGAAGATTTAAACTTTAACGAACATGTTGACCTAACGGGAACTCTGGTGTGTGTGTGTGTGTGTGTGTGTGTGTGTGTGTGTGTGTGTGTGTGTGTGTGTGTGTGTGTGTGTGTGTGTGTGTGTGTGTGTGTGTGTGTGTGTGTGTGTGTGTGTGTGTGTGTCTGTGTGACACTGGCATTTGTTTTCAGAAGATATGATAGTGACGTTCGCTCTGGTGCACGTCCGACAGCATTTAGCACTACATCGAGAAGATTAAACTAACTTCTTTTGGGAACACCCGCCTATAGGCTACCTATGGAGTTAGCCAGATGTGTGTAAATTACTGTTCATGGTCATTTGAAAAAATGCCGGTGTCGGACAGACACAAACACACCGAACACACAGAGCTGAGCTGAGCACACACACACACACACACACACACACACACACACACACACACACACACACACACACACACACACACACACACACACACCATGCGCCTTGGTGACTGGACATCTCCTTCATAAAACTAATAAAAGGGGGAGTAATCGGGCAGTTCGATGTGTGTAGAGGTGTGTGTGGTTAACACGTAGCAGCCTGCAGTCACTCTTAAGCTTTTCTGATGAAGGTAAACACAGTGAAGGCGGTGCGTAAAAAGGCACAGCTCTCGGCGCGCTGGTGCTGCACTTCTCAGAGGTGGAGTATACGTCCCGCTGCCTCCTGATGCTGCAGCCATTTCATAAAGTGAAGGAGGCTTTCCTTCTATAAAACAGCTGCGGGCAGCAGATACCGTGAGAGTCCCGGACATGAATTCATAGATCAAGGCAGATTTAGGTTCAGGTTTACAGACTCTCCTGTTTTGCCAATCCGGTGCATAAACATATAGCTCTACACCCCTGGCCGACATGTCCTTAAAATGAAGTCCGAAATATATCTCAAATAATGTATGCACTGCATTTCCCCACATAAACATAACAGTCTGCAATCAAACGGTTGTCTCCTGTGCGCTCCTCTTCCTACTTGGCGCACCGGTAATTTTCTCGTGCGCACGAGAGGCTGAGACCTGCTGAGCCGCCGAATCCCTCGGAACATCATAAAAGCCATTTTCAACGTTTTTCTGGTGAAAGATCACAGCTCACAGCTATTTCACGGCCCGGTACCGGTCCGCGGACCGGGGGTTGGGACCCCCTGGTTTAGGCAATAAGCAGGACTGTGCGGGAAGTTTTGATTTGTTTTTGTGTCATATGACCTTTGCAAAACAATAATTGCATGTTTAACTAAACCTGTAAAACTGGTTTAGTATATTCAAATGTAGTGGGCTCCAATCCAACTTGGCATCTTGTCAGTGCGTTGGCAGAAAAACAATGTGTGTGCAAATGATTAAATGAGATATATCCTTTACTCTCTATCAAATGACACTTTGTGATCTTCATTTACTTAATGTATTACCTGCTTCACTATAAAGAATCCAAATGGGCCGCCAGAGAGCTCACCGGGTAGAGCCAGAGAGCTCACCTGGTAGAGCCAGAGAGCTCACCTGGTAGAGCCAGAGAGCTCACCTGGTAGAGCCAGAGAGCTCACCGGGTAGAGCCAGAGAGCTCACCGGGTAGAGCCAGAGAGCTCACCGGGTAGAGCCAGAGAGCTCACCGGGTAGAGCCAGAGAGCTCACCTGGTAGAGCCAGAGAGCTCACCTGGTAGAGCCAGAGAGCTCACCTGGTAGAGCCAGAGAGCTCACCGGGTAGAGCCAGAGAGCTCACCGGGTGGAGCCAGAGAGCTCACCGGGTGGAGCCAGAGAGCTCACCTGGTGGAGCCAGAGAGCTCACCTGGTGGAGCCAGAGAGCTCACCTGGTGGAGCCAGAGAGCTCACCTGGTGGAGCCAGAGAGCTCACCGGGTGGAGCCAGAGAGCTCACCGGGTAGAGCCAGAGAGCTCACCTGGTAGAGCCAGAGAGCTCACCTGGTGGAGCCAGAGAGCTCACCGGGTGGAGCCAGAGAGCTCACCTGGTAGAGCCAGAGAGCTCACCTGGTAGAGCCAGAGAGCTCACCGGGTAGAGCCAGAGAGCTCACCTGGTAGAGCCAGAGAGCTCACCGGGTGGAGCCAGAGAGCTCACCGGGTGGAGCCAGAGAGCTCACCTGGTGGAGCCAGAGAGCTCACCGGGTGGAGCCAGAGAGCTCACCGGGTGGAGCCAGAGAGCTCACCTGGTAGAGCCAGAGAGCTCACCGGGTGGAGCCAGAGAGCTCACCTGGTGGAGCCAGAGAGCTCACCGGGTGGAGCCAGAGAGCTCACCGGGTGGAGCCAGAGAGCTCACCTGGTAGAGCCAGAGAGCTCACCTGGTAGAGCCAGAGAGCTCACCTGGTAGAGCCAGAGAGCTCACCTGGTGGAGCCAGAGAGCTCACCGGGTGGAGCCAGAGAGCTCACCTGGTAGAGCCAGAGAGCTCACCTGGTAGAGCCAGAGAGCTCACCTGGTAGAGCCAGAGAGCTCACCTGGTAGAGCTGGATGCCTATGTACTAGGGAAGTGGTTTTCAACCCTTTTTGAGCCATGGTACATTTTGTACATTAAGAATCCCAAACAGTTATAGCCTATATATGAGTTCAGCGGCTAAGGAACTAGCTTTGAGAGCTCTCTCACTGGTGTGCCACGAGGACACAGTGGCTGGAAATCAATGCACTAAGGTTCAGTTCCCACTGATTCAATTCCAACTTGGGGGCCAGGTACGCCGGTCATCTCCCCTTCAAATCTGTTTTGATAATAAAGGCATTGTGGGTCCAGAACAAATCTTTAAAACATTGTACTGTAGCACAATGAACCAGGCTTTATAAAATGATGTCAACCGGCAGGAACAAAAATACAATATGGTATCTTAAAGAGAAGGGTGGAATTGTATTTCCCAGTTGTTGTTTTTTGTTGTTGTTGTTGTTTTTGTTGGTGACTAGATGGTAAGGATTAATAGTTCAAAGCCTCACAGCATGATGTGTGCACTTTGGGTCATGTCGTGCCCTGTCTGTGTCTCTCTGTTTTACACAAGCCCATTGTAGACCCTCACAGTATTCAGCCATATGGCAGCCTACTGGCTCCAGATGGTGGGCACCACAGGGTGAGGCTACTGTTACACACACACACACACACACACACACACACACACACACACACACACACACACACACACTCGTATATGATGCATTTGGGACAGACATACATGATCCAAATTAATATTTTATGAATGATTATCTATTAGTCTGCACCCATTGTTACAGTCAGTCACTAAATCACTCTCTAAGCTGCAGGAGCCTGCCTAACTACCTTCATTCTCACTTTTATACAGATCAGTTGGCCACTATAAAGCTTACGTTTAATTTAAGTTATTCCCATACCCTGTTCTTTAATAAATTGCAGTGTAATGTATTGTCACAACGTACAATCCAGTAAGACTGACAGTGAGCACAGTCACAGCGTGTGTCAGATATAGGTCAGACCGTCTGTCAGTGTATAATCCAGGCAGTAGTTATTATTGTTAGTACTTATTTATTGTTCTCAGTGTCTGCCAGGGAAGAATGGCCTTCATACCAATAAACCAAGCTCCAACAGTTATAACATAGAAACATCTCATTATGTTTTCTTTAATATCCTTTGACGCTGGGACTTTAGGCTTATTTAACAAAGAGCTTATTTATATTTTGAATATATATTATTATTATTCCTTTTTGCTGTCCACAGTGCGTCAATATACTACTGAATGTGTATTCACACATGCATAAACACACTTTCTAATGTGTGTTACCTTATTTCGGTTGTACATTGTCAGCATTCATTAGCTATCCCCCTAATCTAACCACCAACTACAACTTCATGAATTTTCATCTTACTATAACATTTGAATAATATGTAGGTTTAAAATGAACACCAGCACAATCTCTTCTCTTCAAACTCAGGTTAGACATCATTGATTCACTTAGAGATGGAACAACACACACATCAAATCTATAAACATACAATATCAAGTTTCACCTAAGCCCACATGGAGCGTCTTGTGCTGGCAGACTGCGTTCACATGGGAAGACCCTAACCCAACATTTACAGCTATTCTCTATCCATTCACTGGCAACACCTCATACTAGTGCGTTGTAGGATTTGATCCAATAGAGTTGTGCAGTGTGAGTGTATTTCTATTTGTGTGATACATAGAAGCTTCAGATATTCACCAGTGGGATATTACTGACGTTGTATATGACAACACGTGGAAATCTCTAAAGCTTGTGTTAAACACGGACCATTTCTCAGTCATTTATCCAAAACACATTCAAAAAGACACTACCTTCACATAATGTCATTTTGTTTCGTTGTTTAAGTTCTCGCCAGAATACATTTGCAAGATTAGAGTTTAACACAGCGTAAAACCATTATAATTGACCTTCACCCCGGATCGATTTTCTCTCAATAGAGCTTTAATACATCATAAGATAACATAGAACCTCATTTTGGCTCTGTTGACTGTGCTGTCCATGTGGGCTGCTAACAGCTAATAGCTAACAGCTAATAGCTAACAGCTAAGCCTAAACAACATTGTAGGCTGACCCCAAAAGTTACAACCCAGTCTCATGGCATTTCTTGTTCACCAACACGATTTTTAATCTATTGATTCGTGTTCACCAACACGATTTTCCCCTTTTTTTCGTGCTGCACAGCACGATTTTAAAAGCAATGTATTTCTACTGGTAATGAGTTTTGTGCCTGCAGCACGTCTTTTTCTCCGGTCGGGTCGTGGAAGACCGGAAGCTGTGGGGTTCATAAAAACATGTTCTTACTCAATATATATATAAGCCACAATTATTGCTTTTATTTTAAATCGTATAATTGCGGACTTGTGTTGCCGTCTGTGAGGAAAATAAATGGGGCTCAGAGCCTCAGGATACTGAAATCTGTATTTTTTAAATCTTTTTTTCCTTCTAATTTGTTATTCTTTTCAAAATAACACACTGTTATTTACTCACCAATAACACACAATTATCCTTGCTTTTATTTATTGGTTTAATTCCATAATCTCGGGCTTTTTTGGCGTCCGTCAGGAACTGAATTTCAAAATAAAAATAACCGGAAACAGACGTAGGCATTTCGAGCGATTACCCAAGATCCTCAGCTATGGTTTAAACTCGCTGATTGGATGTTTTACCGCAATGCATGCTGGGATTTGGTGTTTATATTATATGAAATCCGGAAAACATTTTAAAAGAATACAATAATACTTAATTCCGAGTGCTCTTGCTTTTCTCTTTGGAAGTCATCACATAACGGCATTGTAATACACGGTTCGGCTGCATTACATATTACAGATCTGCCGTAGTTCTTTATTTATAGAGCCCTGATGAGAAGACCTTTGGAAAAACTGAAGAAATGCCGCCGAAACTGAATACTTGACGTGGATCATAAATATATCAACAATTAAACAACATCTTCAATTTCTCTTCACACAATACGTCTCCTTGCAGTATCAACACTAATTCGGCTGACTTTTACATTTCATCTAATTCATATATAGGTTATATTTACACCATAACGGTGCACAGCTGATATAAAAGGACTCGTAGTTTTTAAAGATATTACTGAAAAGGGGAAATCGTGTTGGTGAACACGAATCAATAGATTAAAAATCGTGTTGGAGAACACGAAATGCCATGAGACTGGGTTGAAAGTTAGCATCACAAGGGCTCCCTTCGATTTCTGACCAATGTGATTTTTCCATTGGAATTTTGGAATATTGCAAAACACGTATTCATCATTTTTAGTAGTCATATTTTTAGTCATGTTTTTATGACACATAGAGCTTCAGACATTCACCAGTGGGGTATTTACTGATGCATTTTATGTTGTTAAATAAAATGTGAAAATCACTTCAGCTTGTGTTAACCACAGATCTTATGTCATGTATCTCACCAAAAACATCTTTAAAAACATTGACTTAAGGGGAGGGAACAGGAAGTGCTTAAATGCTGACTTATTGCTGGGTTTTATAAATCCTCCTCCACTCTATTTGGCGCGAGTTGGGTTTATAGTGGAAGTTGCTAGTCAATCATCAGGCGGACACAAAGAGGCAAACAAGCATCCATCCTTTTTTTGTGTTTGTGTGTGAGAGACGGGGCTTAGCAGTGTCTGTGCCTTCAGGCCTCAGTCTGGCTCTTTCTACCTAGGATCTGCCTGTCAGGAAACACACACACACGCTAAATGGAGACAGTGTGTATCAGAGATGTGTGTGCATTGCTCTTACACTGCTATCCGTTGGTCGATACTGCTTCTGTGAGAGTGACCTAATGAACACACACACACACACACACACACACACACACACACACACACACACAGGCAGTGAGAGAAACAGTGTGTGTGACAGAAAGAATGCTGTATGAGGAATGCAGCAGGTCAGGTATGTGTCTCCAGCAGAGAAGCTGTCTTCACTTTGTTTCTGTGTGTCTGTGTGTGACGTGCTTTTTCTTGCCATTTCTTATATATTTGCCCGTTGATTGTAAAGAGCAGTTTCATTATTGTACATGTATTTTGAGCAAGCCATGCTGCCTCTGAGTGAGTAAAGAGTAATTATAGCAGGTGTGTTTACCACAACCACTAACACACTTAACAGCTTTCTTATGCTTAAAGGTAATCCAGCTGTGATTGCAGTTACACTGAACCCTTTTAGCACTCTGTTTATATGAACAGACAGATGCAAACACACTCCTTTACTCCGATGTATAGCCTATTAGTGCACAGCCTAATGTCCACTCCCTTTGTTAGCCATACATGAATTTAGGTCTTAATACAACTGTTTTCATTTAAAGGATTCTGCATGCTCCGTAAGTCAGAACAACAATACACACCTGAAGGTATTTTTTTTTGCCCATAGTTAACAAAAATAATTAAAAGTATTGCTCCTTGATCCCCAACTACCCCTCTTCTAACACCGCTATGTGTGACTGGGCTTCGCTAATGCTAATTTGTTGTGTCTGCAGCTCGTTGCTGTTCTGTGAGCTTATGGTATATTCTCTTAGTCGGAGATCTCCTTCATATCGCTCTTCAGTTCGTCTTTAAATGTGGATACCTGGTATCATAGCTTATTGCTAAAGGTGGCTAGCCCGACACGTAGCGTTTCTGCGTTATCCTGTAGCTCAAGTTTAGCCGTTAGCTCTTTCTAGTGTTCTTCTATTTCAGGCTGTTCTCCCACGTTCACTTCTTCTTTCAAATGTTTCCCCCTCTCATATCTTACTTTCTTTGTTGAGTAGTTGAATTGTGTGGGTTTATTTGAACTCACCATCATACCTGAAGTCTTCCCCTATAGTTCAAAGAAAATTAAAACAATGCATCATGCACCTGTAAACTATTTATGGCAGTGATATGTTTGTTATAAATGTCCTCTGTAATGAAAAAGGACGTTGACATAAGAAGCTTAGCAAACAAGAAGCGCTGAAATATTAATAATGTCCTTTTCTTAGCATAGTCGTGGCAGTCTAGCCAGGAAAACATGATCATTAGTAGGTCCGTGACGGAATGACAGGAAGTTGGGAGGCATGTCATTATATAGAATGTGGTCGTACAGGTGCTGCTGAAGGAATGTGGTTTAGTTTTGGTGACGTAATATAGTTAGGTGTCATTATAGATGTAAAACACACTACGCACACTCTTCAAAGTATACGTCGTGTTTTAAACTGATGTCGAGTCGATCCTGGATGTTCCCTGTCTCACTGCAGTCTGCTTCCTTTCAATGAACACTGACTCACTAACAGCTCCATCAGTGCTCTTCATGAGCAGAAACTCAGCACCCTGCACTTTTGGTCATACCCCGATCAATGGCATCACAGCAGGTCCTCTCCCTCCGCCGGCACAGGCAGATTTTATTCAAATAGTTTGCAAAGGCTGGTATGCAGGCTAATAAATGACAGGTTGGTTTGTTTGCCTCTGGATTCATAGCAACACCACAACACACAGTTGCCTGTCTGCATGCCTAGTTAGACGTTGCATGCCCTATATTGATCTTGCAATGCCACAACAATTACAATGCGTCAGACTGTGTGGATTTCTAATAGTTCATAAGTACAGTGATAGAAACATATAATTACCAGTTGCGACACTGCTTCTGTTTTTTCAGCTTGTGAGTCTGTGTGTGTCTGACACACAGTCACTTTGTCATCATGACTACATGTGCTCTTGGAGACACCTTCTGTAGAGTTGGTTTCAGTACTTTGACAGGTGCTTTTTACCCCCGTACATCTTGCATGAAGATGGGCTTTGGTTGATCGGATTGCAATGGAATAGGGCTTCCGTCATGAAAGAACAGGTATTGATGACGGGTTTTAAACAAAATCCAGAGTTGATCAGGGACACATTGTGAAAACATTGAACATGTATAACAAGTGTTAATGCAAATGCGTTTTCAACCCTGGGTTCCTTTGTTTTGAGCTTTGGTAGCATCAGAAAATAATCAGCAAGACCAAGAGCAAGAGCATGGTCAACCCTGCGCTCTTCATCCCTCTGTGTGTGTGTGAATATGTAATCAGGTTGAATAATATCGAAATAGAAAAGAGATTAATTTGAATCCGACTGTATATTAATTCCCAGTCTGTCTTTTTGTGGACATTTTGTCACCAAGTTAGCTTCACAACCAGGCGAGCTACAGTCACAGCACGTAATCGGTGTGGAGTTGAAATTGAAGTTAAGGCAAAGTTTGACTATGGGTGTAAACCTGAGCAAGGACTCTGGAAGTAGAGATGGAGGAAGTGGGGGAGGGGGAATAGGCTTTATGCCCCCTGCCAGATTTGACATCGAGGCTGATCCCATCACAGGGTGGTCTCTAATAGAACAAATGTTTTGTGAAGCCGTATAAATGACCGTCTGACAGTCAAAAACTGGCAAAAGTGTTCTGTGTCCTGACTGTCTGCTGAGGCATGGTTTGTCAGACGTTGTAGGTTTCAGCCACACTTCAGGTTTGATCAAAGCTTCAGTGGCGTATTGGGGGAGATAGTAACCCCTGTCTGTGGTCAGATGGTGTTTGATCTCCTGGATCTTTCTTGATTGATTTAGGATCATGTGGGGGTTGTGATCGGGCCAGCACTGCTATTAGAGAAAGATTAGAAGGATTGACATGTGCAGAAAGCAGTTACAAAGTATGTGCAGAGATTAGTTTCCACAACAGCAACATGTAACTAACATTTGTTCCACCACAAGTATCAGTTACTATGTATCCGCTCTCTGCCAGAGAGCTTCAGCAAGCGCTTAGGAGTATAATTAAAAACCTGTCACTCTGTCAAGTGATGGGGATGGATCATTGTCTTCGGAAAAAGGGAACATTTGTGATTCGTATCCTGCCTCCTCATAAAAATCTGATTTTAAACCCCATGTTTAAACCTTATACGTGTACGGCAACATATCACTGGATGATAGGATCACATCTGATACCCAGTAACTCCTAACCCTTTCAATCCGACCCCCTATCATCCCTGTCAGTTCAGCACAGAGATGCTTCATGGTGCTCAGATTACAATTAAGGCTGCCATTCATAGGGTTCCCCACTAGGGCTGTTTTTGTCCCGAAAAACGAATATCCGAATAACGAAATTGAAACCCGAATAGTACCCCAACGAACGGATATTCGGATATTCGGGTACAGCCCTATTCCCCACTGGTAATAGAGAACCGCAGTGACGTGTCCTAAAACCCGGAAGTAAGTTAGCATTTTTACCACGTCCGATTCCTTCGATAAAAAGCAATGCAATTTCTCCATAGGATTTAGGAAGATAGCTCCAAATAAGGTCTGTGTTTGACACACATTGAAGAGACAGATCACGTTTTGTTCTACGACATTAAATCCATCAGCAGTGACTGGTGATTTCTGAAGAGTTGGCGTGTCTGAAAAACGATGGTTGTTACCAAGTGGCTGAATAGGACTACAGAAGTTGTCGAGGACGTTTTACGTCATTACACCAAACACGTAAACACTCCCGCTAAGTTTGTTTGCCCTGTTCTGCTTGAAAGCAAGTACCTGCCACCTGCAAACTGTTCAAACAAACACTTCAACTTGTACAATTTACAATCTGTGTGTTTGAATATGGATCTTAAGTTGGCGTGACGTTGAAGCAGCGACCCTGCTGTAGTTCCTTTATAGCATAACGTTAGCATTTTGCTTCTTGCGACTAGATTTATGATTAGAAAATTATAAAAATAGGGTAGACATGTGGATATTATCCGGCTGAACAAAACGTGATCCGTCTCTTAAATGTGTTTCAACCACAGACCTTATTTCCAGCTATTTCCCAAAATCCTATGGAGAAATTGCATTGCGTTTTAGAAGAAGGATCCGGAAGGAGTTTACATCAGGGTTTTAGGACGCGTCACTGCGGTTCTCTATAATCCAGAGTGTGTATGCGTGCACACACTCCGACAGGCAGCTGATACCTCAGAGATGGAGGCCAAAAAAGAATCATCAGCTGCTGAACAGCGATGGGATTATAGATGAGATTAAACGTTTAATCTGAGTCTGAACCCTCCACAGCTTGCTCAGACACAAATATTTCTAGAAATCTTCTACAATCCTTTGCTATTAATCTTTAATCAATCTGGCGAGTTAGTACGATTACAGTAAAACCTCAGCATGAGGAGGGGACAGTAGTTTCATAGAACAATACACAAATTATATTGTAATATTGTTGTGGAATTGTAAAAAATATTAGCATCAATTACTTAAGTAGAAGAGTTTAATTTTGCCTCCCCCCGTGATATTATACATTGCATAGTTTTCTGGCACTAAATCAGACTTCAACTACAGCCCCCTTTATCAATAACCCCCCTGTTTCATAAGGTGTTATACCCCACCATTAGGCGGCTCTAAGAGGCTAACAAAGTTCCACCAGAAACACATATATATATATATATATATATATATATATGTATATCAAATATACCATGATAAAGGAAACACATACAGCCGTGACAAAGGATAAACTCATGTTTTAGTAGGACCTGTTTTCTGATCTGCTCATGTTTTCATTCGCTGTTAATGCAAGATCAATACTCCTATACTGTTGTTATCTTGATAAATACAATTCTGCAAAAGAAGATGAAATTAGGGTGTATTGCAAAGTAGCTTTAAACATACGTGGAGTTTGCCTGGGTTAAAGTGCATACATAAACACAGCAACAAGAACTAGAAAGAAAAAAAAGAACAATTATAAAAACTATAATACTAACAAATAAATGTTACTAAAAAATGTTGGAAGAAATATAGATACACTAAAAATATACAAATATATAAAAAATATACAAATATATAAAATATATGCGAATAGGACAGATGACTATGTAAAGTACAATGTGCAGTGCAACATCATTTAAAGTGGAAAAGACTTACTCTATCAATTCAGCTCTAATTTTATGTTTTTACAGAAATACTTTTCTCTTAACAAATGCTGTACAATTGTTTGCAGTGTAGCTTTTGTTTCTTCTACTTAAATACTATCAATCAGTCTCAACACGTCACATTAAAAACCTCAGTGGCTTTTAATCTGAACCAGAGAGGAAAGGATTACTCTGCTGAAGGAAGTATAAGCGTTACTGACGGAGAGAAACAGAGCAGCTGGAGGAAATTAGAGAATAGAAACTGGATCTAAGCTAAAAAGAGAAAGTGCTGTGGAAGTGTTCATCGTACAAAATGTACAGTTTTCCTCAAAAATAAATGTTTTTTTTAACCTTATCAGCCATTATATAAATACAATCTTATATTTAAGAATATATGGTATATCACCATAGGTTATTGGGATTTTACCTGGAATATGGCTATTAATAGACTAAATTAGTCCTCAATTTATTAAACTTAATCAACAAATGATTCTTGAAACAATCAGAGCAATGCTGCTTATAATAATAGCAGT
Source organism: Harpagifer antarcticus (assembly GCA_902827135.1). Taxonomy (NCBI): domain Eukaryota; kingdom Metazoa; phylum Chordata; class Actinopteri; order Perciformes; family Harpagiferidae; genus Harpagifer; species Harpagifer antarcticus. The sequence goes on from CADEHL010001357.1 coordinate 3,311,190, forward strand.
GTTTGAATTACTAGTTGTTCCTCGTGTAGTTTTATTGTAGTTATTAGTGTAGTTCAAGTCTTCGAAGTAACACTTTTTACTTCTAAAAGTTCATAGTTCTTGTAACTACTGTAGTGTACGCCTCCATTGGACTCCTTTGTTTACTTCAGTAACATAGTGACATCACTATGTAACACTTACGCTTCTATTTGCAAGCGCTTTAACACATTGTACGGGGGCGGGACATCTCTAGCGGTTGACCAATCACAACAGAGCTGGCCAGCTAACCAATCAGAGCAGACTGGGTTCTGGTTTGAGACAGAGGGTGAAAAGAGGTGCTGCAGCACAGGCAGTATGAGAAAACTAAAGAGCTTTTTGAACATTAAAGCATGGAGACATGTCACAGTAGAGGCACTACATACTGATATGAACCTGGAAATGAGCAAAATAGGGCCTACTTCAACTTTAAGGAGTTGGAGTAGTGAAATTGGTTGTAGAAAAAATAAGTCAGGGATATTCATTTATTATTCCATCTTTCTTGTAATCTAATATGTTTCTGGTGCTCTTGCGAAGTGCGAGACATGTAACAATAAACAAAAGAACGGAAGAGGAACTAGATATGTGCACATGGTGAGATAAGGACATTATGTGAACATATAAATATCCCCGTGCACGTACGGTCCAGATATGAAATTTGACCCAAAATAATAATTGTGTTAATCTCCCTCCAAATAAAAATTGAAGGAAAAATATTGAAAAGTACTGTTCTACTTCATTAGATTATGAAGATAAACCTGCTCTGATGTGTGTGAATAACCTTCAGCAGTCTCCTCATCTACACACACCCCTATATTCCACACAACACACTGACTGATCACTTCTGAGACTTTAGGCTTCAGTTGATAGAAGTTTGTCAGGTTTCATTTCTCAGACAGTATTCTATCCTGGATCCAAAAGCTGGTCTACACATCTTCTGTCACAGCCTGAAAACCCACCTGTTACCACTGCGCCTTGGCTAAAAACGAAAACCTTTGGCTTATTGAAAGCTATGTACTTGCAGGATTCTTGCTTAAACCTACAATATAAATAATCATGTGTTCTCTCCCTCTCTTTGTTTGTCCCTTGCAGAGGATGAACCCATAGTTTTTGCCACCAACTCCCTCCAGAGGCGTAAAAAGGGTCTGGGCCTAACCGGCCTGCGCTCCAGCGGCTTCGACTCCACGCGCTCCAAGAACAAACCGGGCCTGATGATCGGCCTGCCTCAGAACTTCAGACAGATCTCGTCCATCATCGATGTGGACATCTTACCTGAGACACACCGGCGCGTACGACTCCACAAGCACGGCACCCACAAACCCCTGGGCTTCTACATCCGGGACGGAGTGAGCGTGAGGGTGACACAACAGGGCGTAGAGAAGGTGAGAGAAAATGTTCAGGATTAAAGGTCTTTGATTCATATTAGTTATAAGATTTTCACGTTTTCTTCTAAGACATAAAATAATATGAAAAAGTTCAGTGAAAGTGTGAAATGTTTACATGTTTTAAAAACAGACGTTCTAACAAGTGGCTAAATGAGACTGTGTGAGTCACATGATTGTTATGTAGTTTGTTTATAGCCTAACATTAGCTACGTACTTTTGGAAATCCCATTAATGCCTCAACTTTGTAACAGTTAAAACAAAATGTGTTTGCCACAGATCTTATTTTCTACAATATGCCAAAATCCTAGATATAGAGAGATGGGTACCACTTTACAATAAGACTACCCTTATAAATGATTCATAAAGTGTTTATAATTAGGTTATGAATTAGGTTGTAAACACTTTATTAATCATTAAGAACCATTTATAAACCAGTTCTAACATAGTTTTCATACATCAACACAGGCTCACTATTTGGCAAGCTGACTAAGCCTTATATTGGCTACTTAGCGAGAATCAACTCAGTGAGCAACAGATACCAAGGATGCTAGCTACTGAAGAAGACGAAGTAAGCTAAGTAGCCAATATAGGACTGAGCAGTACAGATACATGTGGGCTCACTATTTGGCAAGCAACCGGTCACAGTTGCCCTGTTTATCTCTTGTCTTATAAAACTTATTAATGATTTGTAAAGTGTTCACAACCTAATTAATAAATTAATTACAAAATATTCGTAAACCGTTTATAAGGGTAGTCTTATTGTAAAGTGCTACCGAGAGATGTATACCTGCAATATTGAGGGTTTTTTCTCCGTCCTCCTGTAGGTCCCAGGGGTGTTCATTTCTCGTCTGGTACGTGGGGGGCTCGCAGAATGCACAGGGCTGCTGGGAGTCAATGACGAGATACTCGAGGTCAACGGCATCGATGTAGCTGGGAAATCCTTAGATCAGGTACATTTAAAATGTGTTGGATTGAAGGTGCAGTTTATTTGTTACCGTGAAACAGACTGCAAATACCTTTCCTAGGGCTATTTGCCTTTTTAAATTAGTTAGGGTTAGGGGTGGCTGTTATAAGCTAAAAACGAAAAATGCTTTGATTTCAGGTTACAGACATGATGGTGGCCAACAGTCACAACCTCATAGTGACTGTCAAACCGGCCAACCAGAAGAACAACGTGGTGCATCGTGGGAGTAGAACCTCAATGGGCAACTCTGGTTCTGTGGGCTCAGCTGGATCTGCCGGCTCCGCCCTGTCACATGACTCACCAAGCCCCGCCTCCCAGAGCAACCCCATCACAGCGAGGTATGGCATTGAGAGGACCCCTTACTCATATTTCATGTTGAATGTCTGCATTTTGTTCATGATCACTTGACACATTGCGCACATTTTTCTGCTTTGATGCCGGCAGAAAAAAAAACGCATGAACATCTGTTAAGAAGGTAGAACAAAATGTGTTAGCATTAGACCTTACATATTTATAAGTAACTTTTAAGGTGGTTCAACTAAAACTGTTTGGTGTATAACAAACAAACAATATTAATCATGGTTTGGTTTCATTGGCTCGGTCTTCTCCAGTGTAAAGTCAACTTTGTAACCTACAATTGAACAACAACTAAACTAATTTTTTACATACAGGCACAAATATATACACTACATACATAAATATATACATTTGACAGATAAAGAAACATATATCTCATGAGGTGGTGGAAACCAAAAACGTTGGGTTACATATTGTAACCCTTGTTATATTAGCACAGGCGGAGCCCTCTACTGGACTGTATGGGTACTACCTTACCCTGCGAGCATTCTCCCACTGAGACTTCTATAGACGTAGCCGGCCTTGGGCGGGCCTACCTGAATGCGCGCGCATCACACCGTATAAAAGGAGGCCTCGCCTCCTTACTATCATCCTACACCTCTCTTCAGCAAGCGGAATAGGACAGACAGTGCCCTGAGTAGAGGGCTCCACCTGTGCTAATATAACAAGGGTTACAATACGTAACCCAACGTTATATCTCTCACAGGCTCCGCCCTCTACTGGACTCTATGTGTACAGTGGGTGGAGCCGCGATGTATACGCGCACTGTCGTCCAACAACAACATTCCACCCTACTGCCCCTGACCGGCTTTTATGGTCAGCAGCTGCTGCCCCACATTCTCCCCTCAGAGGGCCCGAGAACAGCGAAGGCGCATTACGTCCGGGGAGGGGGTCAGATGCCAACTGACCCACCCCCCTCCCCCCTACCAGTCCTGTGTTGCCCCCGCAAGCACAGACGAGGAGAAAGAGCCCGACATGTCCGAGAGATAAAACCTTATGAAGGGGCCTGGCGTCGACCAAGACGCCGCTTTGCATATATCCTCCACACTCACACCGTTGAATAAGGCTGTCGACGCAGCCACAGCCCGTGTGGAGTGCGCACGAACCCCCGTGGGGCAGGCTCTCCCTGCCTGTCCGTAGGCATGTGCAATGCACTCGCAAAGCCAACCTGCCAGGCGTTTCTTGGACAGAGTTTTCCCGATCACCCCGCCCCTGAAGCACACGAACAGCTGTTCGGTGCGTCTAAGGGCAGCCGTGCGCTCCACATAACATGCTAGCGCACGCACCGGGCAGAGGAGGTGCAGTTTAGCTTCCCTGTCCCCACCATGGGGGGGAAGACTAAAACCCTCTAACTGAATAGCCCTTGACCTGAACACACTCCTTAGGCTCTTGGGCACAAAGGAGGGGTTCGGTCTGAGTGTCGCGCGCTCCGGTCACCCCGAATCCGTAAACAGCTCGCGTGCACCGACAGAGCAGTTAACTCGGACACTCTTTTGGCTGACGTTAAGGCAAGAAGCAAAGCTGTTTTCCCCGACAATGCTTTCAGAGTGGAGAGCTCCAGAGGCTCAAACAGCCCCGAGGCCAGAGCCTCGAGCACTAGGGGCAGGTCCCACTGTGGGGTGGAGGCGTGCACTACTGGGCGCAGCCTCCTGACCCCCTGTAAAAACGAGACGCCACTGTGGCCAAGGAAATCACCCGCCCTGCTGCAGCGGCCACGCCATGAATCAGATTGCTCATCTGACCTATAGCGCGGTCCGAATAATCGCTCCCGTCTTCCGACAGGAGGGCGGGGGCGACTGCCTGAGGGGTGATCAGGGAGACGCCCAACACGCCGAGATTATTTGCTGCAGCCGCCATCTGTGTACCAAGCTTGAACATCTTGTCCAGATATTCCAGTGTGTCTCGGTCCCGGAGCAGCGGGGGCAGGGGTCGCTTACCCTCCGCCCAACCAGCCGCCAGCGGAAGCAGATGGGCCGCCAGGCTCTCATCAAGGGCACACCCGAACACGCTGTGTCCAAGCGGCCCTCCACCTTGATGATGCCTGCCATAGCGGCTACTGGGGCCTTCGTTTTAAATGGCTGCTGCCATGTCGCCTCCACACACCGCCATATATCAGGCAGCTGGGGCGAAACGAAGGTCGGCTGCGCTGGATGCACCGGGCCGTAAAACCCCTGTCTCAAGCGGCTTACAGGCCTCGGTGGCAGCGGTGGGGGGAGCGGTAGGCCTACACGCTCCGCCGCCAGGGTCATCACCGCTGGGAAATCCATCCGCGCAGACCTGACAGTCGGACCTCCAGACACCGAGGCGTCCCCGTCCTCCTCCTCCGGAATCGGGGTTGTCTGGCCCCATGGAAGGGAGAACCGGAACGGCACTTCCTCCTCTCCTGAATCGCCCATCTCGACGACGTCGAGCTCCGAATCCTCCACCTCTTCCTGCGTGGCCTCCACCGACAGGAAATGCTGCCCACGATGCTCACGCGTGAGCCGAGGAAGCATCTGGCAGGCTGAGCATGCCGGCGTCGGGCCCATACCGCTCACGGCGTGGTCAGGCCCCATACACAAAAAGCAGAAGGGGTGTGGATCCGCCCCCGCGATCAGGTTTGGACATTTCGGGCAGGTCCTGTGGTCAAGAACTGACTCCATTACTCTCTATTTTTCGTCTTTTTTAAGCTCCGTGAAAACACTTCTGCTGCTGAAGAGAAAAGGATGATAGTCAGGAGGCAAGGCCTCCTTTTATACGGTGTGATGCGAGCGCATTCAGGTAGGCCCGCCCAAGGCCGGCTACGTCTATAGAAGTCTCAGTGGGAGAATGCTCGCAGGGTAAGGTAGTACCCATAGAGTCCAGTAGAGGGCGGAGCCTCTGAGAGATATAACAGAGCTATTGGAAACTTTAGTGGTTATTTGCCTTCTTGTTTTTTGCAACCTAAGAAACACAACTTTAAAACGTTGCAAGCTAAAAATAAACAACAACCAAACTTATTTAAAGGAACAAATATATGTACATTAAGTAGAAAAAGACACAGATATTTCTCTCAGGAGGTGGTGGAGACCTAAAAGACAATATTTGACTCATAAAAACAAAAGTCTAAATGTAATCCTTATTTTTTGCCCTCTGGTTTTTTGCAACCACAGCAACAGCATCGCCGAGGGCGACAGTGATGACGACGATGACGAAGGCGACCTCATCCTAGAGAATGACAGCCTGACACTGTACGACTCCAGCCGGGTAACCAACAGCAACAACACTAACCTCAACAGAGACTCACCTAGCAACAGGCCCTTCCCACAGAGCGTCTCACTGCCCAATAGCGTTGGGGCTTCCCTGAGCGACAGCTCAGTCTTGATGTCCAATCACAACGGAAACCCCGCCCACACATCTAGTAGCAGTCAGGAGAGCATGCGAGAGGACGGCAACATAATAACACTGTAACCATGGCAAAACTGAACGCTACATTAACAGTCAGGACTATGAAGGGCTGTAACCATGACAACTACAGATGGCTGTGCTCCAGTCAGACTCAGCAGGACAGACGGCTCTGCCACACGTTGCCAGGGTTACTGTCAGGTTCATCATTTATTGATTAAATGCTAACGTGTATGAACTGATCACTGTAGACTTATAGAGAGCAACATGATTGAACATTGAAATGCTCCTGTAAAAGCCATACGTCAGTTTGATGTCTTAAAGAAATCATGTCATATCCAAAATTGCTTGTGAAGTACTCGATCTGAAACATCACCATCCACTGCAGGATGTCTGACTCGTTCACCATGAAGAGAACATTATGAAGTTAAACATGAAGGGCTCTTTTTGCTTGTCAGCACAACGACCAGTGCAAGCAGCGCTCGGACAGTTTGTGTTTCCTGTCGGCTGCCAATCTGGGGTGTCATTGACATGAGCAAAATACATATTTGCAGCAATTGCACAACAATAATGGAGTTATAATTAAAAAATGTAACAACCACTTGCTTTTTCAACATTGTAAAATGAAAGTTTAATGTGGATAAAGCAGGAGCATTGATCTAGAAATGAAAACACTGTAAGTCTCTTTCTTCTTCAGTATGTGCTGTTCATAGCTGTTTTATACTGTGCACAAGGTTTCTTCTTCGGGTCTTCAAATCCCTGCAGATACCTGAAGGCAGCACGACTCATGTTGATAGATCTGCAGCCTCTACAGCTGTTTTAGAGGCAATGATGTGATTGGCTGAGAGCGTATTTATTAAGTGCATATTAAGAGAATATCATCCCACCCTTACATTTATATTCCACTACAGACTGCGCCTACATGGAGCAGAGGTGGAGACGCCACACACTGACCTGCAGCTCTGCACTGGTTGTTGCAATTGTAATATTAAAATAGCGCCCCAATTGTATTATAAAACATTAAAACAACAAAATATATTGAAGACAAATTCCATGGGTTGAACGTTTTTAAAAAGGGATTTGATGTTATTTGCAATACTTTAAAAATGTAGATTTTGTATAAACTAAATCAGTCCAATCAGTCTCATTAGTTTCAAGGCTTTTTATATACTTTAAAAATAAATGTATACAACAAATTAACATAAAACAACATTATTTAATAACGTTGGTCAGTTCTTCGATATTGTTTAGCTAAGATGTTTCTCTTTGCAAATATGGGAACGCAATCACTGTGAATCACATTTATCATTATTCAGATTTACAAATCATCTCGTCAACAGTTGTTCTGATAGGATGTGCATACGATGGAAAAGATTGTTAAATGGAGGGTGTAGAAACACAGTTAATATTCTTTATGGACACACACACTGTTAACTGTGTGTGTGTGCATGAGGCCTTGTCTTTGTAGCGGGAGCTCTGGGGATATTGCCTTACAGTCAGAAATGTGGGCAAACAGCTCTTTCTGCTTCACATTCTGCCTCCAATGACAGCAACATGTTTTTGTCTGACTGTCAAACTGAGTCATTGTCATGGTTTTGTTTATGAAATAAAATCAGCCATATGATGCAACAGAGGCTCATTCTCTCTGTCAACATGCTACTACTGTTTTATCCTTTAGTTTATCACCCATCAGAATAAGAATCACAATAACCTGGTTGAAATACTATACAGAGTGTGCTTGTGTTTAGTGACCTCTGACAGTAGAAATGCTCTTTAACTGACCCCGTTCAGAACAGCCCTGGTGCCCTGGGGGGGCTGCAGGAAACCACGTTTTTTTTTTTTCTCTTGAGCGCAAGTCAAGCAAAGCGTTGACATTGAAGCCATTAACAACTATCGAGAGAAATAAGACTTACTTCAAAGCAATCTTTGTTGTTAGTAGTTGTAATTATAATGACAGGTTGGGTGCCTTCTTCAATGATGGTTGTTCCCTCTTGTTCCAGAAATAATTGACCAATCAGGGCTTGGTAGGCGGGATCACAAATGTGTACATATCGTCTACATAGAGCGGTGCACGAATGAGTCTTGAAACCTGGACATTTTAATTAAAAAGTTAAAAAGCATGCAATATTCCAAAATCCAATAGAAAAACCCATTGCTTTTTGACGAAGGAGCCCTTGCGAAGCTAACTGTTGGGCTACGTCATCACTGCAACACTCTAGAGCTTCGTATGTGAAACAAAGTGAGAGGAAAATGGCAGCAGAAATGTTGACAAGCACTGCAGAGAATGTTATCAACATATTTCTTTAATGACCAGTTAAGACACATTTCTGACACGCTGTTATTACAGAAAGGTCATTGAGTTCCTCCTTCAGGAAACAAGAGTTAATTTAAAGACTCACGACATACTCAAAGTATCATGATGCTCAAAGCTCTCCAAGCCCTAAAAATGAAACATGGGAATGTGTGGGTGTGGGGTTAGGGTTTGGTTTAGCTAGTGTTGGACACATTCAGATAAAACAGCTGTCATCGTATGAATCTTGCTTGTCACACATTCCCATATTTGTAACACCTAAACCACACATTACATTGTTTACCAAATTGCTACAGTGCCTAATCCCAGCACTTAGTGCTTCTCAAAGTGTGGTCCGCGGACCACTGGTGGTCCGTGAGCGCCCCCTAGTGGTCCGTGAGTATATTGGTAACATTTCACATTTGAAATAAATAAATACATTTAAGTTTTCCGCACTCTCGCGGGAATATCTCCGCAATGGAGCGAGGTTAAGTTTCACTTTCGATTGCATGATATAGCCCCGCGCAACAACTTCATCACACATGTTGCCACCTGTTTGTACCATTTTCAGGCGATTTGTAATCTGTTCTAGAAAAACAATGTGTTTTTGGATATTTATGGAGTTAGGTGGTCCGCGAGTGTTTTTTTATTGGTTAAGTGGTCCTTGGTGTGAAAAAGTTTGAGAAACACTGGTGTAGAGCCTAGCCTGTTGAACTGCTGAGTCAAAATACAGTTCAAATCAAATACAGTTCAAATCCAATACTAAATTGTTAATGGCGCCACTCTTCAAATGATGTGCTCAGTTTGGAAATAAAAGCCAGTCAACAGGTAATACACACCGTCATGCTGAAACAAAGTTACTGAATGAGGTCCTCTGAGGCTGAACTGGATATATTTAGTCAAAGTTTGTAACTGCTCACTGCTCACACACGCACACACACAAACATGCTCACACAAACACACGCACACACACATACACAAACACAGTCACTAAATGTATGTTGATGTTAAAAGTACATTTACGGTAATGAAGCATGGGAGATTTTCATTAAGAAGTTTGTAATTAAGAGAACATTTTATAATAGTGTAAAATATGGAGAGTATTTTATTATTCTTGTACTTTTAAAATTGTATATGAGAGTATCCGAAGGTGTGTGCGATGCGTTAACAGGCACACAGTGTTCTGTTTGTGTTAACTTAATGAACAATGAAGGATGTTTTTACCACATACTGGTATATCTTTCAATGAATGCATGCCTCAATGTTCATGTTTTTGATTGCTCAAAAGTCTTGAAAGATCCCTCTATTCTTGGAAGAACCAATTCAAGGTTCATATGTTATCTTCTTGTCATGGCCTAAAACTTTACTCATAATTGTATAAATAATTGACCCTGTTGTTGTATGATTGACATCTGTATATCTAAGCCAGTGGTTCTCAAACTTTTTCAGTCGGGACCCCCTTGGGTATTGGAAATATTTTCGGGACCCCCCAACCCGGTTCCCATCTATATTGGTAGGATTAATTGTATATTGTTGTAAAAACATTACATTTTCTCTGCTAATAATAAGAAGATACAAAGATCCAACTATCATTTTATATTTTATTATGGATTACACATGAACAAAAGTGCTTGTAATAGATACTGTGAAATAATTTGGCCTAATTAAAACTGGTTGGCCTTCTTCCCTGAGTAGTAGATTTTTAAATTCAAATTTCTTTAAGGAAAATATATGAATTAACTACTATTTCTACTGCAGGTTGCAAACGATCACATCACTTTACCATTCCTATTCCACACATAGCCTATCAATGACTTGTGTGTGCTTGCTTTCCCTTGCAGATCTTCTCAAACCGGGGCTGTTGTTTTGAGACACTCTCAGTTCCTTCTCAATGTTCAGCTTTGATCTGTATTTCGTTTTGATGGCAGCAAGAAAAGCCTATCTCACACAAGTAGGATTTTGCAAAAGGCAGCATTAGCCCACAGCTCTCTGACCAATGAGACATTTTCGAGCAGTGTTTGTTTACAATTGAATAATAATAACTATACATTTGATTTATATAGGTGCACTTTAAAAACAACGTCATCTCAAGGTGCTTCACAAAGCTAAAAGGAGAAAATAATAAAATAAAAAAATCTTCCCGCAACCCCCCTACAGTACCTCCGCGACCCACCAGGGGTCGCGCCCCACAGTTTGAAAACCACTGATCTAAGCATAAGGAATAATGGAGATACATTGAGCTATTGAAAGACATTTGAAAGCAATTACTGAGCAACCATTACAAAACTCAAGTGGATGACAACCAGGCAGTGGCGCTGGAAGCAGGGGGGCCAATGGCCCCCCCGCTTTACAGCCCTGCCCCACATTTTCGCAGCGGCAGATGCCGCAGAACACTACATCTCCTTTCAATAATTCCCCTCTACTCTAAAATTGCATCTAAAATGAACGCGATCTGAGAAGGACTGTTCGTGTGAGCCATTTTTTTACAAGTAATACTTAAGACAGAATGATGATGATGATCTCCGCGCTACGGGTGCTCCGTGCATGCATGCAGTGACATGTAATATCCAAGGATTAGAGACTGTTGGATGCTGCTGTACTGAGCATTGCAATATATTTATTTTCACTATGTTATTTATTTATGATTATCTTTAGGCTCAGCAAGGATTTGATGTCAGCTGTTGCTGTCTTTTCTTCTTTAGTTAATACTGAAATAGAGCCCTGCTGTTTTGTTAGGGCTTTTTCTTTAAATACATTTTTAAAAAGTCGATACAGTAGCTGTCCTTTTTAAATGTCTCTGCTTAAGTTTGTATAGGTGTAGCTATCTGCTTTGTGTAGCGTGGTTCTATAAGCTAGTGCATTCATTGGGTGGTATATCAGTGCGTTACAAGGGTCTGTAAATGCAATGAAAACAATTGGCCACAGTAAATCATTTATATTAAACATGTCATTTTTACTTTTTAGTACTTCAGCACAAAGGATGTATTGAATAATTTGAGTGAAATATGTGTACACATATAAATCATTAAGTTGAGTTAATAACTGGAAAAAGTGCCCAAGCCTTCTGGACAGCCACGAAAAGTCTCATTTTCACAGTGTGTTAAAAAAAAGTGCACTTACTTTATTCAAACACCAGTCAACATTCAACTTGCCAAAAAAGAGCGTATTGAGCAGGAAAAAAGGAGAGATGGAATGATGGAGCAACTGCGCTGTCTGCAGTTTCTAACCCGACAGGGCCTAGCAATCAAGGGGCATCAAATCAAGTTTTATTCATAAAGCACATTTAAAAGTAATTTTTGGTCGAGCCAAAGTGCTGTACATGTAATAAAAACACATTACTACAATCACAATAAAAGACAATAAATTACAACAGATATATAAACGCAGGGAATAGTCAGGTGTACGCTATATCCACCGAAGCCAAAGAAGAAGACAAACTGTATATTCTCAGCACGGAGATGCAGTGTCGTGTCGCACATCTGACGCGTCATCAGAGCCCGGTCATAGCGGGGTCAAATCACGCCAGAAACAGCTGCGGAGAATGAAGACAGCTGGGCGTGTCCTTGAGCGGCGGCTCAAGGCCTCAGGACTCACTGTTCACCGGTTAGCCTATCGTGAACACCAGAAGGCCTACGCACAGTCCCTCAGAGATGCACGGTCCCAGTACTACTCCTCCATCATCAACAACAGTACTGGAAACTCCAAGCAACTCTTCTCCACCATAAACCACCTCCTCAAACCCCAAAGTCCTCTACACTCCGACTCCACTGAGAAGTAGTGTAGCAACTTCGCCGCCTTCTTCATAAACAAAGTTGACACCATCCGCTCCATCCTCTCTAGCCCCTCTGCACCTCCAGTTCCAACTGCTGACCCACAGCCTGGGACAACCCAGCCTCTTCGCTGTTTCACGGACATCTCTCAGCGAGAGGTTGAGGGCATCGTTAGGAGGATGAAGCCTACCACCTGTGTCCTGGACCCCCTTCCGTCAGCTCTTGTGAAATCGTACATCTGTACCAGGTCCGGACTTATAAGTCCGGACCTGAACCCATGGCTTGTGTCAAGTTGTGTGAGTAACTAAAGTGAACTTATTGTGAGCTAATTATCAATTGAAAATTAACTCATAATCAACTCAAATTCAAACTCGTCAGGTTTATTGTGCTCCCTTCCAACTCGTGTCTACATTTCTCTACAAAGTACAAATGTAAAAAAAACACTTTTTGCCACTTAGTCTACAAATGACTTATGACAGCAACTACAGTGAACTACTACAAAGCTCAAACATTTATTTCATTTACCAAACTAAAGTAACCAAACAGTCCCTGAGCTGACTGAGCCTAAATCCCTAAAACGTTGCTGAAAGGTAGAGTGTAGAGTAGACTATACGCATTACACTGTTACACACCTACTATACAGTATAGGCTACACTGTAGTGACTGTACAGTCAGAGTGTACTGTACTGCCTGTACCATACTTGCCAACCCTCCCGATTTTCGCGGGAGACTCCCGATTTCATTGCCCTCTCCCGTTTTCCTCCCGGGGTCATATTTCTCCCGCATTTCTCCCGATTTCTGACAACATCAGATTTACTCAGGACTGTTTCCACTCGGACTTTAATACAGCTACACCATTGTTTGGTTTCCATGGTAGCGCATCTCTTTAGTAGTGCGCGCAACTGAAAGTCTGAGAGGGTGAGGTGTTCAGGCAGATAGTCACAGAACAAGAATCGACAACTGTACCCTCTGCTCACTCCTTCCCTGTAAAACTCGCTGCACCTCGCTGCAAGGGGGACCCAAGTTCCCATCAGCAAAAACACGTGGGTTTGCTATCCTGGCTCCAAAATGGTGGAATGAGCTCCCCATTGACATCAGGACAGCAGATAGCTTACACATCTTCCGGCGCAGACTGAAAACTCATCTCTTTAGACTCCACTTCGAGCGAGAGAATTACTAACAAGGCACTTATATACTAACATAGGACTGGCTTATCTATAGCCAGCTGAGTAGCACTTGAAATGTTTGGCTCTATGAAACCTGATGTACTTATATGATTCTGTTTTCTTCAAGGTTGTGTCCTCCTGGTCGAATGTACTTATTGTAAGTCGCAATGTAATGTAATAAAATACAGGTCCGGCCCACACATATGTTCCATCAAGGATGGTGCTACCCCGCGGTGGTTTTGAAATGCTCCCGATTTCTGAGGTCTCAAGGTTGGCAAGTATGGTCTGTACACCATGTATTTTCTACAAATCTACATGTGTACATTATACAGTACATACTACATACATAGTGATGTACATATATACTGTTAGAAATTAAAATCAATGTTGATATGGTGTCATTTTGAATTAAATACACTATTTAATTTAAATCAGTTTTATTCTGAAAAAAACGGAAGTTCACACTATTAACTTAATACTTTTAGTCTGAAAATTCTTCACTTCCGGTTAGCATTAGCATGTGGCGAAATGCTACGTTTTCAAACCGTGAATCGAAGGTGAAATAGCATGTGATGTTGTTCACTGAGCACACTGGGTTTAACACTCATTTATTGACGCTGAATAATGTTTATCAGTGAATGTTTAAATAACCACAGACACCAGAATTATGTAATTTAGAAACAGAAAAAGACAGGAATTGCATTGGACCCGCCCCCCGACGACGCCGGCCAATAGGAGAAGACCTCAGATGACAACAGGAAGAGCAAGCCAAAAATTGATCTCTTCTACCTGCTGACCTGGGCTGACGGGAGATGAGGAGAGCGCCTCCTTTTGCAATTTCATTTGTACACCACCGCATCTTTTGTGTAATTAAATGCTGTTAACTTTTATAAGCTTCCCTTGACTCTTTTCAGTCTCTCCTGCCTTCAGGGAGGTTTTAGATGGTTTAGAACAAGAAGAAGAATATACGTAAGTGCTAGTTTTTTTGCGAGTCCAAGTACCAGTTCCCGACGTTCCGGTTTTAACCGGACTTGAACCGAAACTTTTTACAAGTCCAGTACCGGTTCGGCGTACCGGTACGCAGCACTACCTCCAGGACATTACCATCTCCTCAATGGTTACCAACCTGGGTGTGAAAATGGACGCCCATCTGACCTTTGAGGCCCACATTAAACAGCTGTGCAAGAACTTCTTTTATCACCTCAGGAACATCGCCAAACTCCGCCCCATACTCACTCTGTCTGACGCCGAAAAGCTGGCCCATGCCTTTGTCTCCTCCAGGCTGGACTACTGCAATGCACTCCTCATCGGGATCCCGAACAAAAGCATCGAAGAAGCTCCAAACATTCAGAACAGCGCTGCTAGGATCCTGATGAGGGTGCGCAAATATGATCACATCACCCCCATCCTTAAAGCACTACACTGGCTCCCCGTGGAACTGAGGATCGAATTCAAGGTCTCCGTCCTCACCCACCAGTGTGTCCATGGAACTGCCCCTCCCTACCTCAAGGAACTCCTCATCCCCCATACCTCCTTGCGGACCACCCGCTACAGCAACTCCAACTTGCTTTTTATTAATTCTACCGTGCTGTGTAATGTTTATTTATACTGTTCATGCTCACTGCTTGAAGCACTTTGGGATTTGAAATCAAATATGAAGTGCTTTATAAATGAAACCCATTATTATTATTATGGTACAAAAACACTAGCTAGCTTACACACCCTGACGCAGAGTGAATCAAGTGCTGTGTCTCAATTTGAGGACTACTGTTTTACACTTGCTATTTTGAGTGCACAACTAGCAGCGTCACAATTGGAAGTATGGCTAAATGCAGTGAACTATACCCGGATGGTACGGCTGGACACTTCTCACACTCGACGACCGCCATCGTTGCTAAATAACAAAAGTTTTAAATGTGTTTTCTCAGAAACATACTACTGGTGTCAAAAAGTAGCCACCATAATTTCATAGACTTAATTGAGCAGTCCGTGGTGACTTGGTACTGTGATTTAGCTCACTGCTACTGTAGCATGTCACTTTAAGCTAGCTAGCTAGCAATAGCAACGTACAGTGAGGACACAGCACAAGTGTGTGATTATCATTGTGCTAAGCTATAGGGTAAACATGTCCAGAGACTTATCTGACAATAAAAGGACTGCTCATGGAGCCGAAGGATCAGTGTAATACTAGTTACTGTGAAGAAGTAGAGGTGACAGGGCTGCAATCCAAAAGCTTGTTGTACATTTTGTTCAATGACAATAAAGGCTTTCTATTCTATTCTACCAGTGGCCAGCCGTGACCCTCTACCACACAAAACAACATCATTTATATAAACACCTATCAGGACAGGGCACCCACAGCCAAGTAACAATTACAAATGAATTAAGTCGGCACGGCGGCACGGCGGCCCGCATTGAAAATGACTTAGGCAGGGGTGGCGGGTACTGTAGGCTAGGGAAGGCTAAGCCTTCCCAAATATTTTTGTCGCATCCTGATCCTGGTAAAATAAAAATATAATGTCTGTGTCTTTGACATTAGCGCTGCTATGCAGCCACCTGTGCCCTGTACCACGAAGCCAGTTCAACACACTCTGGATATATTTGAGTTATCTTAACTAACCCTAACAAACGAGATCTCGCTATGCGGTCCGATGACGCTGGTTATCAACTAGGTAAAACAAGCCAGGGTTCACGTGAAAGGGGTGGGGTTAGCTACATTTGACCAGTCACAAACAGGGACAAGTGTACTGACAGCGCAGCGTCAAACTTCATAATGAAAAGTAAACTAATATTAGACAAATATGAACTTTAAACATCCATGACTTATAATCCAGGATAGCCCAAGCCACATAGCAAGCCACCTGCAAGGTAAATACAGAACAACTGGTTAAAAAATAAATAAACAATCAAATGTTTGAAAGCGTACAACAGGTTGACATCACTGCCTCAGTGCCTCATCTAAGACACGAGTGATCTGACTTTAATTACAGTGTTTCGTCAACTTAATGTGTTGCTTAAAATAATACTTCTGCATACAGTATGTGACAAATTAATGTAAGTGTTGCACGGCCAGATACGGCTCGAGAAGCTCACTCAGATAAGGAAATATATGATACATTATGTCACGGTTGAGTGAAGGAAGCAGGACCCAAGCGCAGATAACTTTGATAAACCTTTATTTCAAGGCTAAAATGGAACGAATACAGAAAAACACAGAACACTCACCGGTGGAGTCCGTCACCAACAAAAGAAGCACCGACACTGAACACAGCACGAGACAAGACTTAAATACAGGGAGGGCTAATTACCAGACACAGGTGAACACAATCGGTAAACGAGACACAGGTGAGGAGGGAGGAGAAAAACACAAGAGCCACAGGTGAACACAATTCGCTAACGAGACACAGGTGAGGAGGGAGGAGAACACACAGGGACACTAACGACAGGAGGAAAACATGACAGAGAACAGTGAAAACACCCAAACTTAGACAGAACTGTGACAGAACCCCCCCCTCAAGGGACGGATTCCAGACGTCCCTAAACCCCAACACAAAAATCCAAAAAAAATCCAGCAGGGTGGGTGGAGGGGGTCCGGAGGAGGGACGTATCCCTAGGCCACCAGGGTGGGTGGAGGGGGTCCGGAGGACGGGACTAAGCTGACCGCCCAGGAGCCCAGTAGGGGACCAGGAAGGGATCTCGGGCGGACGGCCCGGGGGCACGGCAGAAGCCGAGAAGGGGGACTCGGGCGGACGGCCTGGGGGCAAGGCAGAGTCCATGGTGGGGGTCTCGGGCGGACGGCCCGGGGGCAAGGCAGAGTCCATGGTGGGGCGTAGGCCACAGCGGGCGAACTCAGGGGGCCGAGCATGAGGGCGAAGGCAGCGGCAGGAAGAGTCAGGGGGCCGGGCTCGAGGACGAGGGCAGCGGCAGGAAGAGTCAGGGGGCCGGGCTCGAGGACGAGGGCAGCGGCAGGAAGAGTCAGGGGGCCGGGCTCGAGGACGAGGGCAGCGGCAGGAAGAGTCAGGGGGCCGGGCCCGCGGACGAAGACCGCGGCTCACAGAGGGTCGGGATCGAGGGCGAAGACCAGACAGCTCCGGAGGCCGGGCAGGACCCGGTGTCGGCCGGACAGGAACCGGAGCCGGCGGGACAGGCTTCGGCAGGATCCCCCACGGAAGAGGACCAGGAGTTGGCAGGACCCCCAGCAGGAGAGCGGTTGGCGGGACCTCCGACGAGACAGGACAAAGGGTTGGCAGTACCCCCGGCAGGAGAGTAGTCGGCGGGGCCTCCAACGGGACAGGACACAGGGTTGGCAGGACCCCCGGCAGGAGAGTTGTCGGCGGGGCCTCCCACAGCACAGGACATAGGATTGGCAGGACCCCCGGCAGGAGAGTAGACGGCGGGACCTCCAACGGCACAGGACACAGGGTTGGCAGGACCCCCGGCAGGAGAGTAGTCGGCGGGACCTCCAACGGGACAGGACATGGGGTTGGCAGGACCCCCGGCAGGAGAGTAGTCGGCGGGGCCTCCAACGGGACAGGACACAGGGTTGGCAGGACCCCCGGCAGGAGAGTAGTCGGCGGGGCCTCCAACGAGACAGGACAAAGGGTTGGCAGGACCCCCGGCAGGAGAGTAGTCGGCGGGACCTCCAACGGCACAGGACATGGGGTTGGCAGGACCCCCGGCAGGAGAGTAGTCGGCGGGGCCTCCAACGGGACAGGACACAGGATTGGCAGGACCCCCGGCAGGAGAGTAGTCGGCGGGGCCTCCAACGGGACAGGACACAGGGTTGGCAGGACCCCCGGCAGGAGAGTAGTCGGCGGGGCCTCCAACGAGACAGGACATGGGGTTGGCAGGACCCCCAGCGGAACCTCCAACGGTACAGGACATGGGGTTGGCAGGACCCCCGGCAGAAGACTAGTCTGCGGGACCTCCAACGGGACAGGACATGGGGTTGGCAGGACCCCCGGCAGAAGACTAGTCTGCGGGACCTCCAACGGGACAGGACACAGGGTTGGCAGGACCCCCAGCGGAACCTCCAACGGTACAGGACATGGGGTTGGCAGGACCCCCGGCAGAAGACTAGTCTGCGGGACCTCCAACGGGACAGGACATGGGGTTGGCAGGACCCCCGGCAGGAGAGTAGTCGGCGGGGCCTCCAACGAGACAGGACAAAGGGTTGGCAGGACCCCCGGCAGGAGAGTAGTCGGCGGGACCTCCAACGGCACAGGACATGGGGTTGGCAGGACCCCCGGCAGGAGAGTAGTCGGCGGGACCTCCAACGGCACAGGACATGGGGTTGGCAGGACCCCCGGCAGGAGAGTTGTCTGCGGGACCTCCAACGGCACATGAGTAGGGGCTTGAGTGGGGACTCGAGAGAGGGCTTGAGAGGGAACTCGAGAGGAAACTGGAGAGTCGACTGGAGAGGTGACTCGAGAGGGGACTCGAGAAGGAACTCGAGAGGTGACTGGAGAGGGGACTCGAGAGGGAACTCGAGAGGAGACTTGAGAGGGATCTTGAGAGGGGACTTGAGAAGGGACTCGAGAGGTGACTTGAGAGGGATCTAGAAAGGGGACTCGAGAGGTAGCTCGAGAGGAGACTTGAGAGGGAACTAGAGAGGGGACTCGAGAGGGAACTTGAGATGGGATGAGAGAAGGGACTCGAGGTGGGACTAGAGAAGGGGCTCGGGAAGGGGCCAGAGAGGTGACTAAAGGAGGGACTGGAGAAGGGACTAGGGAAGTGACTAGAGGAGGGACTTGAGAAAGGACTTGAGAAAGGACTTGAGTAGGGACTTGAGATGGGACTAGAGAAGTGACTAGAGGTGGGATTGGAGAAGGGACTAGAGAAGGGACTAGGAAAGTGACCTGAGGAGGGACTAGGGAAGGGACAAGAGGAGGGACTAGAGACGGGACCAGAGAGGAGACTAGAGAAGGGACCAGAGATGGGACTATGGCAGCTGGGGCCAGAGCTAAGGCTGGAACCATGGCTGCTGGGGCCGGGACCATGGCTGCTGGGGCCAGAACTGGGGCCGGAATGATGGCTGCTGGGGCCAGCACTGGGGCTGGAACAATGGCTGCTGGGGCCAGAACTGGGGCTGGAACCATGGCTGCTGGGGCCTGTACTGGGGCCGGAACCATGGCTGTGTGGGCCGGTTCTGTAGCCGGAACCATGACTCTTGGGGCTCGGATTGCTAGCCTGGACTTGCGACTCCTTCTCCTAGAAGCCGCCTGAAGGCTCCGTGGACCTCCAAAAGCCAGCCGAGTTCCAGAAAACGCCTCTTGGACAGGAGCAGGAACTGGGGCGGAAGCACTGGTTGACTCCAGACGGAACACACCGAGACGTTTATAGTCCGCAGGCTGGAAATCACACGCCCAGATGAAGTTCAACATCCAGTCAGGTAAGAACTTCACCAAGTCCGGTTTCTCCATAGCCAACCGGTGCGCCTCTACCAGAGCGGCCTCCTTCTGCCGAACACTGGACGCTCCCCTCCACCAATCATAGCAGCAAGCCAAAGCAAATGAAAAATGCTGTAATTCCAGCTCGAACGGATCATCTGCTGGGTCCATTTCTGGTCGGTGCTTTCTGTCACGGTTGAGTGAAGGAAGCAGGACCCAAGCGCAGATAACTTTGATAAACCTTTATTTCAAGGCTAAAATGGAACGAATACAGAAAAACACAGAACACTCACCGGTGGAGTCCGTCACCAACAAAAGAAGCACCGACACTGAACACAGCACGAGACAAGACTTAAATACAGGGAGGGCTAATTACCAGACACAGGTGAACACAATCGGTAAACGAGACACAGGTGAGGAGGGAGGAGAAAAACACAAGAGCCACAGGTGAACACAATTCGCTAACGAGACACAGGTGAGGAGGGAGGAGAACACACAGGGACACTAACGACAGGAGGAAAACATGACAGAGAACAGTGAAAACACCCAAACTTAGACAGAACTGTGACACATTATGATATTATATGATCGATGATCTGATTGATGATGTAATATGAATGATAAGTGCGACACGTTGGCGTCTTCTCTGCATACGGCAGTTTAAACTGTATTTCCTTTATCCTGTAATATGACTTGATAGATTTAAACTCCGCACACTAAGCTCTGATTGGTCAGCAGGTGGTGTTTTCACTGAGTTGATAGGCTTGTTTGAGACAAGCGAGACCTGCGCAGACCTGCGCAGTTGCGATCAACGTCTTGCTAGTGCGTTGCATGATGGTTAGTCATTTTGTCCGACTTGCTCTGGAGGCTCGCCTACATGAGACGTTGAAATCTCGCGGGACAAAGACGCCCGCAGCCTTGAGAGCGAGGCGCGGCGAGGCGGCGCAGTTCCTCTCCACGGGCTGCGGAAGCGAAATGCTTGATGGGAAACGACTCGCTGGTATCTCGAGCTGAGCGCTCATTGGTGGTTTTTACCACGTGCTGCTGATGAAGCTCTCCAATTGGCTCGGCAACAGTTTGTTGTTGTTTTGTGTCAGTTTTACTTTGCCACATCCATTCCCATTGTTCATCATTGTTCCACAATGTTTATCATCATGAAATTAATATCTATATATTTGATACTATACTTGCACTGCTTACCGTTTTCATACTTTATATATCTTAGCATATTCATACACGCTGTTCATACTGCTCACAGGCTGATATCTAGTGTATTCATACCCCTCACTGTTTATTCATCATTCAATTCATTCTATATTTTATTCTGTAGATTGTGTACATTACTTTTCACTTCACTGCTTGTTGCACCTGGTTAGAAGCTAAACTGCATGTCGTTGTCTCAGTACCTGTAATATGTGCAATAACAATAAAGTTGAATCTAATCTTGAGCAGGAACAAATGTATTTACTTAGTACATATCTGCAAGCCCACCTTAACCTGCCATCAGGCCCTGAGGCTGGTTTTGTAGGCCCCCTATTTGAACAACAAATCAAAGTCATTTATAGCCTCGGCAGGCTCTGTGATCGCACTTCTCCACTCTGCTCTACGCGCGCCTGGTCCTTTCCTCCAGATGAGTGACGTATCGGGCATCGCTCATGTATTTGTCCGGTTGCCGTTGGCTCCCCTCCACGTAGCAAGTCCTCGTCGTCCTCTCCATCTCCTCCAACGGATAATGTCCCTCCAGTCTGTTTTTCCTCTCCCGCTACTCCATCGCTATCAGAACCAGACGGCCTATTTGGCTCCGAGGCCCCGTGGCCGGCACCGCTACCGCTCGGTACAGAACTCATCTGTCCTTCCTCCTCATGCTGGCCTACAGGTTTAAAATAACCTGTAAGCTTCGGCATTTTTTGTAATAGCTGCTTGTCTCGAAACTCCTTTTCCCTCAACAATTTCCTTTTCCGAGCGCCACTCTCAAACTTTTTCTTCTCAAACTTTTTCTCCTAAACAACCTTCATCTGTCACTCAATCACTCGCAATTTGAATACGTCACATGTGAAACATATTCTCATTCTGATTGGCTGTTAAGTGGTGCCCACTGACTGTTACTGAGTCATCATTTGTGAGAAAAATCTCTGGAATCCATCGATCTGATTGATTAGCGGAGCAAATGATCAAAATACTACGGAGGGAAGATATTTTCGTTTGGATTACTGGTCTGGGGGAAGCTCACGAGTGTGTGTGTATACGTGTGTGTGTTTGTGTATTTTTGCATTTGTGTGTATTGTGTTTGTTTCCCGGGGAAAATACTCATGAGAAACACTGGCTGTTGTTATGCCTGCTGTGACGTCAAGTTACTCCGTTCTCCGCTTGTAATTATGCCGAAGCTTCAACGTTGTATTTATCATCTGAATTTGCCGAAACAAGTTTAATATTCTGAAAGCCAAGACTTTGTTTATTTGAAACCAGATGAAAACAAACTGTAACGGACCCTGCCATTTTATCTATGATTACTATACGCCTTACATTCATAATTTCAGCGGAGGGAGGGGAACAGCAGAACAGCAGAGTGGCGAGGGAGAGCTGTCTTCTTCCCTTTACAAGCTTCAAAAATGTATTTATCGTGTGATTTTGGAAATAAAAGTTTCATATTCTGAAAGCCAAGACTTTGTTTGTTTAAACAAATTTAAAAAACATCCGATAGGCCCCTGGGCTTCAGCCCAGGTCAGCCCGTGCATTAAGGCGGCCCTGCATATCTGACATTAACGATTAAACACATGTGTGCATTCTTTATAAATGCAAACTGTTGGAGTCTTAGTGGTTTTAAAACCCACCTCGGCTCCGCGTGTGCGTTTGGTGAGCATCTTGTAAAATCGTAAAGGAAGGAATTGAAAGCACCAGATACAGGGTTAAACAATAATCTGTTTTAATGATAAACAGTAAGAATACAATACACTTCTCAAAGGGGTACGCCCACCCCTGCCCTGGTCCAAATGCCGGGAGAACATCATCGTCTTGACGGCAGGAGGAAGAAGAGAGCGAACCAAAGACAGAACAGGCTTACATGCCAAAAACAAAACAGGAGGAGCTGGCGTGTCGTAGCGAATCAGCCAGCCGAGATTATCCGGAAACAGTCCCTTGGTTTGAAGCAAAACAACCACATCTGGTGTTCGCTGTCTCATTCGGTTGCTTTCATACACACACATTCTTCCGACTTCCCTCTCTGCTCCCCTCCCCCATCATTCCTAGTCTCCTGTCTTTCAAACCTGCACCCCATCCCCAGAGTAATAAAACCTGTTTACCCCAACCACCTCACAATGTTTGGAGCAATTTTAGTCCTCACATTTATGAAAGAATAAAACAGAGAAATCAATATAAAACACAAACACCAGTATAATTGAGCAGTTATTATACAGCCTTATGGCTCCTGCAATGCATACACACATGAATATATAAAAACACACTTCTTATATATCAGGGGACATTAAGATGAATATACCAAAAATACGCTGTATCAAACTTTCACTTCAAACTTTCAAGTTACTTCAATTTTCGCTCAAAACAGAGTCAAGCCGACTCCGGAGGTGGCAGTATGCACCTTAAAGTTTTTTGCAATCTGCCAAAAAACCGAGAAGAAGAAGAAGAAGAAGAAGAAGAAGCCGACTCCGAGCTGTCCGTCTTCAGGCGAGCTTTTTGAGACCTCCCCCGGCTGCGATTGGCTATTCTCGTCTACTTTCGAGGCGAGCCGCAACGCGTCTCAAACAAGCCTACTGTCTTTTCTATAGACGCCGGAGGCGGGCAGCGTCAGGTAAAAAAAGTTATTTAGCCTTCCCAAACCTGAGCCTCACGCGCCGTCTATGGACTTAGGCCAACCTTTGATGATCAAATGACTTAAACACAAAGTCCATCCTCCTGTCCTTTTGGATGAAGC
Organism: Harpagifer antarcticus; assembly: GCA_902827135.1. Classification (NCBI taxonomy): domain Eukaryota; kingdom Metazoa; phylum Chordata; class Actinopteri; order Perciformes; family Harpagiferidae; genus Harpagifer; species Harpagifer antarcticus. Next base: position 3,334,817 of record CADEHL010001357.1, read on the forward strand.
ACTTGCGGGTCATTCAGCTGATCCTTTGCCACTCCAGTTTATCATTGTAACTCAATCTTGAAAATGACTCGGTTAATAATTTCGCAACGATGTCATCACTATCACTGAAGTGAGCCATCATGAACAAACTTATGCTAATTATAAATCTATCGATCATAAATCTATCGATTAGATTTATGATTCGAAAATAATAAAAGTAGGGTAGACATGTGGATATGATCCGGCTGAACAAAACGTGCATTTATCTAACAGGTTCGTTTTCCACAGACCTTATTTCCAGCTATTTTCCAAAATCCTGTGGAGAAATCCCATTGCTTTCTGTCGAGGGAATCCGAGCGAAGCTTACTTCCGGGTTTTAGGACGCGTCACTGCACCACTTGCATAGACTTCACAGCGGGCGGAACTTAAAGTCCGCGAACTTATAGTCCGCGAACTTAAAGTCCGCGAACTTAAGGTCCGCGAAAATAAAGCCCGCTTTTAGTGTATTCTAGAACCCTGAAGGCAGGAGAGACTGAAAAGATTCAAGGGAAGCTTATAAAAGTTAACAGCATTTAATTACACAAAAGATGCGATGGTGTACAAAATGAAATGTGCGAGTGGAGGCGCTCTCCTCATCCGACCGGTCAGTCCAGGTCAGCAGGTAGAAGAGGTCAATTCTTGGCTTGCTCTTCCTGTTATCATCTGAGGTATTCTCCTATTGGCCGGCGTCGTCGGGGGCGGGTCCAATGCAATTCCTGTCTTTTTCTGTTGTTAAATTATATCATTCTGGTGTCTGTGGTTATTTAAACATTCCCTAATAAACGTTATTCAGCGGTAATAAATGAGTGCTAAACCCAGTGTGCTCAGTGAACAACATCACATGTCATTTCACCTTCGATTCACGGTTTGAAAATGCAGCATTTCGCTACATGCTAATGCTAACCGGAAGTGAATAATTTTCAGAATAAAAGTATTAAATTAATAGTTAGTGAACTTCCGGTTTTTCAGAATAAAACTGATTTAAATTAAATAGAGTATTTAATTCAAATTACGTCATATCAACATTGATTTTAATTTCTAACACTAGCTAGTAATTATGCTAATGTACACATCAATCGTTATGTACTTATATTACGCTGTAACAGGATCTAGTGATATCCAACAGAGCTTCATTTAGCATGAAAGAATTATTGCACTGTATATATATATATATAGAGTGCAATAAGCTTCTTAGTGCAATACGAAGCTACAGGGACGTTAATCTACGTCGGTAATATTAACTTTATTTAATACAACATTTACGGTACAACATTTACATCATACAGCCCATGTAGTATAATATTTTACAAATGATGAATTACAGCAAACATGTGCAATATCCATTATTACACCTCCGTGGCAGTAAGGCGATATGGTCCGTTGTTATTGTGCATCCATGGGTAAAGAGAAACTCATGTAGTACTGAACACGTAACGTGAACGTGCCGGGCGGCGCGGTCCCGTGGGTTAGATGCGCGTTCATAATGCAGAGGGAAATAACTCTCAGAATAACGTTATTAGCACATTTTTACAACTTGAGGAACGAATGTTTTTAATAAGGGCTATACAAACATTCATACTGGGTTGTTTATTTAGTTTTAAAAAAATTATCCAACGAGTTACAGACCACTCTTTTCCAATGTAAGTCAATGGGAAAAAGTGTTTCCGGGCCCAGCAACCTAAAGGAAGTGTAGTACCGCCGTTTGGCCACTACGAATATTCTCATCAGACTCCGGCGCACTTCCTGGGGGCTTGGTGTCACTACCCGATCTGCAGCTCTGCCCGATCTGCAGTGCACATGTGCGAGATGGTCCACCATACTCAAGTAGGACAACATTAACACAGTGGCTTTTGGCAAAGCTCAAAAATAAAACGAGAGAGAGATGAGTTATTGTTATTACAACGTGACTTCACTATTATTTAACAACTCTATTTATTGGGTTCTTTTATTTGGGGTTAAGTACACTGTCAGAATAAGTGAGAAATGAATCACAAGGCCACAAGGGTGGGTGGAGGGGTTCCGGAGGACGGGACTGAGCTGACCGCCCAGGGGCACAGCAGAGGACCAGGAAGGGATCTCGGGCGGACGGCCCGGGGCAAGGCAGAGATCAAAAAAGGGGGATTTGGGCGGACTGCCCGGGGGCAAGGCAGAGACCATGGAGGGGCGAAGGCCACAGCGGGCGAACTCAGGGGGCCGAGCATGAGGGCGAAGACCAGACAGCTCCGGAGGCCAGGCAGGAGCCGGTGTCGACTGGACAGGAACCGGTGGGACAGGTGTCGGCAAGATACCCCACGGAAGAGGACAAGGAGTTGGCAAGACCCCCAACGGGACAGGACATGGGGCCGGCAGGAGAGTAGACGACGGGACCTCCAACGAGACAAGACAAAGGGTTGGCAGGACCCCCGGCAGGAGAGTAGACGACGGGACCTCCAACGAGACAGGACAAAGGGTTGGCAGGACCCCCGGCAGGAGAGTAGTCGGCGGGGCCTCCAACGGGACAGGACACAGGGTTGGCAGGACCCCCGGCAGGAGAGTAGTCGGCGGGGCCTCCAACGAGACAGGACACAGGGTTGGCAGGACCCCCGGCAGGAGAGTAGTCGGCGGGGCCTCCAACGAGACAGGACAAAGGGTTGGCAGGACCCCCGGCAGGAGAGTAGACGGCGGGACCTCCAACGGGACAGGACATGGGGTTGGCAGGACCCCCAGCGGAACCTCCAACGGTACAGGACATGGGGTTGGCAGGACCCCCGGCAGAAGACTAGTCTGCGGGACCTCCAACGGGACAGGACACAGGGTTGGCAGGACCCCCGGCAGGAGAGTAGTCGGCGGGGCCTCCAACGAGACAGGACAAAGGGTTGGCAGGACCCCCGGCAGGAGAGTAGACGGCGGGACCTCCAACGGTACAGGACATGGGGTTGGCAGGACCCCCGGCAGAAGACTAGTCTGCGGGACCTCCAACGGGACAGGACACAGGGTTGGCAGGACCCCCGGCAGGAGAGTAGTCGGCGGGGCCTCCAACGAGACAGGACAAAGGGTTGGCAGGACCCCCGGCAGGAGAGTAGACGGCGGGACCTCCAACGGGACAGGACATGGGATTGGCAGGACCCCCAGCGGAACCTCCAACGGTACAGGACATGGGGTTGGCAGGACCCCCGGCAGAAGACTAGTCTGCGGGACCTCCAACGGCACATGAGTAGGGGCTTGAGTGGGGACTCGAGAGAGGGCTTGAGAGGGAACTCGAGAGGAAACTGGAGAGTTGACTTGAGAGGTGACTCGAGAGGTGACTGGAGAGGGGACTCGAGAGGTGACTGGAGAGGGGACTCGAGAAGGAACTCGAGAGGTGACTCGAGAGGTAACTCGAGAGGGGACCTGAGAGGGGACTTGAGAGGGAACTCGAGAGGTAACTCGAGAGGGGACCTGAGAGGTGACTCGAGAGGGGACTCGAGAGGTGATTCGAGAGGGGACCTGAGAGGGGACTTGAGAGGGAACTCGAGAGGAGACCTGAGGGGAAACTTGAGAGGGGACTCGGGTAGGAACTTGAGAGGTGACTTGAGAGGGGACTCGAGAAAAGACTCGAGAGGGGACCCGAGAGGGAACTCGAGAGGAGACCGGAGAGGGAACTCGAGAGGAGACTGGAGAGGGAACTCGAGAGGAGACTAGAGAGGGAATTCGAGAGGGGACTAGAGAGGGAATTCGAGAGGGGACTAGAGAGGGAATTCGAGGGGAGACTCGAGAGGTGACTTGAGAGGGAACTCGAGAGGAGACTTGAGAGGGAACTCGAGAGGAGACTTGAGAGGGAACTGGAGAGGGGGCTCGAGAGGAGACTAGAGAGGAAACTAGAGAGGGGACTCCGGTAGGAACTTGAGAGGGGACTTGAGAGGTGTCTGGAGGGGAGACTTGAGAGAGTTGGTTCGCCAACAGAACACGGGGTGCTGGAGTCGGCCGGTATGCTGAGAGGACTCGAGGAGCTGGCGTCGGCTGGAGAGCCAGCAGCAGACGAGGTGCTGGAGTCGGCCGGTACGCCGACAGGACACGGGGAGCTGGTGTTGGCTGGGGAGCCAACAAGAGACGAGGTGCTGGAGTCGGCCGGTACGCCGACAGGACACGGGGTGCTGGCGTCGGCTGGAGAGCCAGCAGGAGACGAGGGGCTGGAGTCGAAACCATGGCTGCTGGGGCCAGGACTGAAGCCGGTACCATGGCTGATGGGGTCGGCACTGGAGCCGGAACCATGGCTGTTGGGCGCGGAGCGGAAGCCTGGACCCTGGCTGTGTAAGCCAGGTAATGGAGTATGGAAGCAAAGCTGCGTGGGCCGGTACTGGAGCATGGAGCCATGGCTGCTGGGGCCAGAACTGGGGCCGGAACTATCACTGCTGGGTCCAGAACTGGGGCCGGAACCATGGCTGTGTGGACCGGTTCTGTAGCCGGAACCATGGCTGCTGGGGCTCGGGCTAACCTGGCCTTGCGACGACTCCTCTTAGCAGCCGCCTGAATACTCCATGGACCTCCACCAGGACTGTAGTCGGATCCGAGGAAAGGGTTAGAAGCGTCAGACCAGTCCTCAGGACAACTTGTGAACAGCTGTAACCACTCCGGCAACGAGCTCCTCAACCAAGGCATTTCGGCCACCTCCATTCGTGCCTTCTCGAGAATAGCCTCTTTGTCCTTTCTAGAAGAAGTTCCTTTCCACTCGGCATGATAACATTGTAAAGAAAAGTCTAGATCGAACAGATCCAACTTAAACTCATCAAAATCCGCTGGGTCCATTTCTTGGTCGGGTTGTAATGTTACGGTGTGTGCAGGAAGCAGGACCCAAATGCAGATTAAAGTGACAAAAAATAGCTCCTTTATTTCAAGGCTCAACTATTAACAAATACAGACCAGAACACTCACCGCAGACCAAGTAAAAACACAAGACAACCCGACAAAGACAGACAGAAAAACCAGAACTTAAATACACACAAGACTAATCACACAAATAAGACACAGGTGAGGAGGGAGGAGAAAACACAGGGACACCAGGTGAACACAATCGGGTAAATCAGGGAGGGAAAACAGACAGAAAGCAACAGGCAGGAACGGGGGGTGAACACTTTACAAAATAAAACAGGAAACCAAAGACAGAAACAGACAGACAAAACACAACACGGACAGATCGTGACAGCTATCATACTGAATACATATTTACTGTGAATGTGTGCAACATTGTATGGCATATGGCTGTCTAACAGAAGTTAAATTCATTTCTCACTTATTCTGACAATGAACTTAACCCCAAATAAAAGAACCCAATAAAAAGAGTTGTTAAATAATAGTGAAGTCACGTTGTAATAACAATAACTCATCTCTCTCGAGTTTTCCTTTTGAGCTTTGCCAAAAGCCACTGCCACACCAAGATTTACATATGGTGTTCTAGCCTGTATGACATCTCTCTCCTCTCCGATGATGATGGTGATGATGATGATTTTTTATTTTATTTAACCTTTATTTAACCAGATAAAAGCATTGAGATAGAATCTCATTTTCAATGCTGACCTGGCCAAGAAGGCAGCAACGTTACACATAATACAAACATATAAAATACAGAGAACATAACTAAGAAAACAAAAGACAAAAAAGCAGTCACTACATTGTGCACATTAGGACAGTAAGAAAGGTACTACTTATTACTGCAAGAGCAGCTGGTAGTAAGGACTTCAGACAACTTCAATTTAAAACAGGCTATAGAGACAAGTGCCCTCAGTTTGAGGCGTGATTGAAGGTCATTCCAAGACCAAGGACCATCATAAAAAAGACTCCTTTTCCCAGCCTCAGTCCGCACAGCAGGAACCTGGAACCGTATCCAGGCTCTGGATCTGAGGTTGTAAGAGTCACAAACTGGAGCAAATCTGGCACATATGTGCAGTGGAAGCTTACCTAAAATGGCTTTATACATTAATAAAAACCAATGCCGCATCCTACGCACAGTAAGTGAGGACCATCCAGTTAGGCTATACAGTTTGCAATGATGAGTCCTATAGGGTGCATTTGATATATAACGCAGTGCAGCATGGTAGAGTGGGTCAAGTTTGGCCAACACAGTGGGACAGGCAAATCTATAAATGGTATCACCGTAGTCCAGCTGGGACAGGAATAAGCCAGAGACCAACCTTTTACGGGATGAAGTTGAAAAACAACATTTAAGTCTGTAAAGGAAGCCAAGAGTGAATTTAAATTTCTTAGTTAGAACTTCAATATGGTATTTGAAGTTCAGATTACTGTCCAACCAGAAGCCCAGATATTTGTAGGTATCAACAAACTCAACAGAGACACCATCAAGGGTGTTAATGGAGAGGCAAGAGGATGCTGACTTGGGAGCAAAAAGCATTGCTTTAGTTTTCTTACTGTTCAAAAGCAGTTTGGAATCAATAAGTACATGCTGCAGCGTGATAAAATCAGATTTTAAATTGGAAACGGCCATATCCAGAGAAGGAGCATATGAGTACACAATAGTGTCATCAGCTATGTCATATGATAGGTAGAGAATTGCATCTGATTACAAATATTGTTTATATATAATAAAAAGAGCAAAGGCCCCAAAATAGAGCCCTGTGGAACTCCCTTCTTCAAGGTGACAGGGTCAGAGACAGTGCTACCCAACCTGACGCATTGAGTACGGTCGGTTAGATAACTCTGAAACCAGCAAATGGCATTATGACCGAAACGAGACATCAACATAACATTAGACATAATGTGGTGATCTACAGTATCAAATGCTTTGGCTAGGTCAACAAACAATGCAACACATACAGATTTGTTATCCAAGGCAGCCTTAATATCGTCTAAGACTTTCAGACTGGCAGTCACAGTACTGTGCTTTGATCTGAATCCAGATTGCATAGGGTTAAGGATATTGTGTGAATTTAAAAAAAGTTTTAGCTGAGTAGAAACTAGGGACTCAAGAATCTTTGATAACACAGAAAGATTTGAGATAGGACGATAGTTATTTAACTCCGTGGGATCACCAGCTTTCAAGAGGGGCGATACCAGAGCTTGCTTCCACACAGCTGGCAGTGTGTGAGTGGACAGTGTCAATGATGACATGTATAGCCGCATGTCATCATTTCAGCGCTGGTTGTCTTGGTGGTGCCTAGCAAACAATGTGGGCTTCGTAAATAATTGGACAGCCTTCTGGGGAAAACCTGGTCTGATTAAGAGAGACGGCATTCATCCTACTTTGGAAGGTGCAAATCTCATTTCGGCAAACATTTCAGGGCTTTGTGGACTTAATCCATGACAAACTGGAGTTGAGACCAGGAGGCGGAGTCGCAGTCTTACACGCTTCTCTGCGCTCTCTCCTAGGCAGTCATCCATAGGAATCCCGAACCCAATAAAATACCCAATATTAGCGGTGTGTGTGTCTGCCCAAGGACAATTTAAGGTAAAACCTAATAGAGGTGTCATACATAATAACCTAATAAAAGTAAATGTAACAACTACTACAGTGCAACAAAACAGGAATATTAAATGTGGTCTCTTAAACATAAGATCTCTAGCATCTAAAGCAATATTGGTAAATGATTTAATATCAGATTATAATATTGATATATGCTGTCTCACTGAAACTTGGTTGAGACATGAAGAATATGTCAGCATAAATGAGGCCACTCCACCCAGCCATATCAATACTCATATTGCCAGAGGCGTGGGCCGAGGAGGTGGAGTTGCAGCAATCTTTGACTCAAGTTTACTTATCAATACTAAACCAAAATTAAATTATACCTCCTTTGAAAGTCTCGTTTTTAGTCTTACGCATCCGACCTGGAAAACTTTGCAGCCAATCTTATTTGTTACAGTGTACCGTGCACCAGGTCCTTATTCAGAATTCTTATCAGAATTCTCTGAGTTTTTATCAACTTTGGTTCTTAAAACAGATAAAGTAATTATCGTAGGTGACTTTAATATTCATGTTGACGATGATAAAAATAGCCTAACTGTTGCATTTAACTCTATATTAGATTCTGTTGGTTTTTGTCAGAGTGTAAATAAACCAACCCACTGCTATAATCACACTCTCGACCTTGTTCTGACTTATGGTATTGAAATTGAGCAACTATTAGTCGAACCGCATAATCCTGCTTTATCCGACCATTTCTTAGTAACTTTTGAAGTACTGTTAATAGACTACAAAGCATTAGTCAAAAGCTCCTGCAGCAGAAACCTATCTGTTAGTGCTATAGCCAAATTTAAGGAAGAGATTCCACCAATGCTTAACTCGATAGCAGGTCTGCATGTAGGGGAGGAAACTTATACAAAATGTCCACCACCCCAAATTGATCATGCTGTTGATAGTGCTACAGATGCGCTGCGAATAAAATTAGACTCTGTTGCTCCTTTGAAAAAGAAGAAAATAAAACAACATAGATTAGCTCCATGGCATAATGCCGAAACCCGCAAAATAAAGCAAAAGTCGAGACAACTTGAAAGGATATGGCGTTCCACTAAACTTGAAGAATCTCGTTTAATTTGGCATATTACTCTCAATGAATATAAGAAAGCACTGCGTAAAGCGAGAGCAGCCTACTACTCTTCACTAATAGATGAGAATAAGAATAATGCAAGATTTCTTTTCAGCACTGTAACCAGGCTGACAGAGAGCCATAGCTCGATTGAGCCTTCTATTCCCATAGCACTCAGTAGTAATGATTTTATGTGCTTTTTTAACGATAAAATTGTTACTCTTAGAAACAAAATTAATGACCTCTTGCCTTTGACCAGTATAGTGTTATCAACTCCCGGAAACGTAAGTTCTAATATTACACTAGATAGTAAACTAGAATGCTTCTCAGCCATAAACCTTGAACAATTAAATTCAATGATTCTCTCTTCTAAACCATCAACGTGTATATTAGACCCAATTCCAACTAAGCTGTTGAAGGAAGTTTTTCCATTAATTAGCACTTCTTTATTAAATATTATGAATATGTCTTTATTATCAGGTTATGTTCCACAATCATTCAAAGTAGCAGTGATAAAACCGCTTCTTAAAAAGCACAACCTCGATCCAGAGGTTTTAGCCAACTATAGACCTATTTCTAATCTTCCGTTCCTCTCAAAAATTCTTGAGAAAGCAGTCGCAAAACAGCTGTGTGATTACTTAAAAAACAATGATTTATTTGAAGATTTTCAGTCTGGCTTTAGAACACATCATAGCACAGAGACAGCGCTGGTTAAAGTCACAAATGACATTCTAATAGCCTCTGACAAAGGACTTGTCTCTATTCTTGTTTTGCTCGATCTCAGTGCTGCATTTGATACTATCGATCATGATATCTTATTGCAAAGACTAGAGCACTTAGTTGGCATACAGGGAACTGCCTTAGGCTGGTTTAGGTCCTATCTATCTGAACGCTCTCAGTTTGTACGTGTCAAATCAAATCAAATCAAATCAAGTTTTATTTATAAAGCACATTTAAAAGCGATTTTTGGTCGAGCCAAAGTGCTGTACATGCATTAAAAACACATATAATCACAATAAAAGACAGATAATTTACAACAGATATAAAACAAACACAGGGAATAGTGAGGAGTCGTGCTCCGCTCTGACTAGAAGGCCTGAGAGAAGAAGTGAGTTTTTAGTGTGGATTTAAAAACCCCTAGGGTCTGGGCCGACCTCACGTGGAGGGGCAGAGTGTTCCAGAGCCTGGGGCCAGCTGCTGCGAAGGCTCGGTGCCCTCGGGTTTTGAGCCTGGTCTTGGGCACTACCAGCAGCAGATGGTCAGCAGACCTTAAAGCTCTGGCTGGGGTGTAGCGCTGGAGGAGTTCAGCTATATAGGCCGGAGCCAGCCCATTTAGTGCTTTAAAAACAAATAAAAGGATTTTAAAATCAATTCTGAACCGAACTGGAAGCCAGTGCAGTGAGGCCAGAATTGGGGTGATGTGGTCACGCTTTTTATGGCCAGTCAGCAAACGTGCAGCTGCGTTCTGGACTAGCTGCAGGCGTTTAATTGATGCCTGGTCCATACCCATGTACAGAGCGTTGCAGTAGTCGAGTCTCGAGGTTACAAAGGCGTTAATAACCCTTTCCAGGTCTTTAAAAGATAAATACGACTTGGTTTTGGCCAAAAGTCTTATTTTAAAAAAGCAGGATTTGACTACGCTGCTGACCTGCTTGTCGAATTTAAAAGTACTGGAGAAGGTCACCCCAAGGTTCGTGACCGAGGGGAGGATGTTCTGTTGGAGGGAGCCTAGAATATCAACCTGGGTTGCTGGAGGTTGGGGTCCAAAAAAGATGACCTCAGTCTTGCTTTCGTTGAGGTGTCAATGATGAATCTTCCACGCAAACCAAAGTTAGCCACGGAGTGCCACAGGGCTCAGTGCTCGGACCTATTTTGTTCACATTATATATGCTTCCGTTAGGCAATATTATAAGGAATCATTCTGTAAATTTTCATTGTTATGCGGATGATACTCAACTATATTTATCAATCAAGCCTGATGAAATTAATCATCTAAATAAAATTCAAGACTGCCTCAAGGACTTAAAAACGTGGATGACCTTAAACTTTTTGATGTTAAACACGACCAAAACTGAAGTTATTGTACTTGGCCCGAAGAATCTACGAAACAAATTATCTAAAGATATACTAACTATGGATGGCATTAATTTGGCCTCCAGTGAGACTGTAAGGAATCTTGGTGTTATATTTGATCAGGATTTATCCTTTAACGCCCACATAAAATCAATTTCAAGGACCGCCTACTTCCATCTACGTAACATTGCAAAAATCAGGCATATCTTGCCTCAAAACGATGCAGAGAAACTAGTCCATGCATTTGTTACTTCAAGGCTGGATTATTGTAACTCCTTATTATCAGGGTGTACCAAGAAGTCAGTCAAGTCGCTTCAGCTAATTCAAAATGCTGCAGCTCGTGTACTAACCAGAGTTAGGAAAAGGGACCACATTACTCCTGTTCTGGCTGCCTTACACTGGCTCCCTATAGAACACAGGATAGAATTTAAAATTCTTCTTCTCGCCTATAAAGCCCTTAATGGGCAGGCGCCATCTTACCTTAAAGAACTCATTATACCCTACTGTCCTACTAGGGCATTGCGTTCCAAGAATGCAGGGTTGTTGGTTGTTCCTAGAGTCTCTAAAAGTACAATGGGAGCCAGAGCCTTTTCTTATCAAGCTCCACATTTGTGGAATCAGCTTCCAGTTTGTGTTCGGGCGGCAGACACCCTATCCGTTTTTAAGTGTGCGCTTAAGACCTTTCTTTTTGATAAAGCTTATAGTTAGGGCTGATTAGATTCAGCCCCTAGTTTTGCTGATATAGGCTTAGTTTGTCGGGGGACATCTTACTTCTTCCTTCTCTCTGTCTATACCTGTGTACTCCCATGTTCCGATTAACCCAGCTTCCCCAAATTTCTTTCTTTTTGGTGTCTATATACGCTGGGATCCGGAGTCATGGATGATCCTGCGGTCCTGTGTCCTGCATCACGAGCCCTGGATCTTGAGTCACGAGCCCTGGATCTTGAGTCGTGGCTGTGGTCCTGGATCATAGGTCCTGGATGGATATCCTCGTGGATCCATCTTCCTATTACACACACATGCATTTCCAAACATTTGGACTACCTATGTTGCAAATGTATTATCTTTTCAATTTACACACGGCATCTATTGCACGTCTGTCCGTCCTGGGAGAGGGATCTCTCCTCTGTTGCTCTCCCTGAGGTTTCTCCCATTTTTCCCTTTAAACTGTGGGTTTTCTTCGGAAGTTTTTCCTTGTACGATGTGAGGGTCTAAGGACAGAGGGTGTCGTATTGTCATACTGATATTTTGTACAAACTGTGAAGTCCACTGAGACAAATGTAACATTTGTGATATTGGGCTATATAAATAAACATTGATTGATTGATTGATTGACAGGGAGAGATTAAAAATATCAGTTACTGGTTGTGCAATAATCTGAGCTGCAATTTTTAAAAAGAACGGGTCGAGGCCGTCAGGCCCGGCAGACTTTTTAGGATCAATTGATTGCAAACCCTGTAAGACTTCAGAGACCAAGAAAGAAGCTAAATCAAAAACAGGGGAGTTCATCTCTAGACTAGGGCTGTGAGTACGACCATTCAGAGAGTCATGACTTTGCTCATCACTTTGCTCAAGCATTGAAAGCATTAGCCATACCATCTGAATCTGAAATAAAAGAATCACTGACCTTCAGTTTTTTTGGGAAACTAGAAACCTTCTTGTTCTGAAGTGATTTAATTGTTTTCCAGAACTTAGAATGGTCATTAAAACAATCAGTGGTTAAGCTCAGATAGTAATCAGCTTTAGCTTTTTTAATAAGGGCTGAACATTTATTTCTGAGGACACGAAAAAGAAGCCAGTCATCACTAGTGTTAGACTTTCTAGCTAAGGACCATTGCTTATTTCGATCATGGATTAGATCAGATAGTTCTCTGGTAAACCATGGAGTGTTCCTATTCTTAACTCTGAATTTTCTAAGAGGGGCATGTCTATTAATAATCGATAAAAAGTGATCAATAAGAAATTGGACTGCAACATCGACAGATGGAATTAATGCTATGAAGTGCCATTTAACCTCCGCCAGATCGTGTAGGAAAGCCTGCTCAGAGAAGTGTTTGAAGCAGCGCCTGAGCACAATAAGGCCCTTGGCTTTGGGCAACTTAGTGCTCCTAACGCAAGCAATAGTGCAATGGTCGCTGATATCATTAGGAAAAACACCAACAGACACATACTTATGAGCTGCATTTGTTAGAATGACATCTATAAGGGTATCGTTATTGGATTTGGCAGGGTTTATTCTAGTGGGACTATCAATAAGCTGAGTTAAGTTCAAAGAATCACAAACCTGCTTAAACTGTGAAGATTTATCACTCAACCAGTCCCAATTTAAATCACCCAATAATATGATTTCAGAAGAAAACGTAGACAACAATTCAGTAAGGCTAGTAGTTGCATCCATGATGGCCGATGGAGGCCTATAACAGCCAATAACAGTGAGAGGAGCATTTGCTATAATTATTTCGACTGCTAGAAACTCAAATTGCCTTGGAATTGAAATTGAGTGAAGGACTGAGCACTGTAGTTTCTCAGCAGTGTATATTGCAACACCACCAGCTCTGCCCTTACGATCTGCTCTGAATACATTATATCCATCATGATGATGATGATGATGATGATGATGATGATGATGATGATGATGATGATGATGATGATGATGATGATGATGATGATGTCCTGCCCTGACTGTGGGGGCTTATAAAAAATAAAGGAAGTGCCTTTCTGATGATGCTTGTGTTTCTTTTGTTCTGTGTGATGTCAAAGGATGGGGGCCTTCTATAGGAGTCTGTAACTTAAAGGTGGGGTATGTAATTTTGGAGAAACCAGCTCGAGTGTGCTAGAATTTGAAAGTACACAACCGGAAAAAATCTGCCTCTTCCTTCAGACTTCCTTAAAGAGCCCCTCCTCCAACACACACGAACGCGCACATGACCAATGAGGGCACAAGATAAGTTTGTGCACAGATGGAAGGCTGACAGGCAGGTAGGCCATCCAGTTACTTTAGCCGGGCCGGGTCAGATGATTGGTCGTGCTTTTCACAGCGCCACGGCTTCCACAGATGACATTTTGTTTATGTATTTATTGTCAAAGCATTTAATATATTCATTGCTATCGGGATGTTAAGAGCATTCCATGGAATATAACAAAAAGTGTTTCTGAAATAAATGACATACCCCACCTTTAACTGTGAGTGTCAAATGAAGGTCAAATACGGTGATTATCAAAACTGAAGTATAATTAAAAGCCATAATGTGTGTTTTGATATTGCATTTAAGTCCTTCTCCTTTTTTTAATCTTGTCTAATTTTTTTCTAACTTCCGTTGTTTTCCTTTTTTCTTTCCACTCTTTCATTTCTTAAATGGTTTTATTTGTTTTCTGGCAATATTTTCTTTGTGTGTTCTTTCCTTCCTTCCAGGAGACGTTGCTGTGCGTCACTGTTACCAGCAGAGAGCAACACATTTATTCTGTGTCTCTCAGAGCTCCATCAGGTGATCATGGGGTTAAGTTAAGACCTCGCACTCTCAGCCTCCTGCTAATGAAAAAGGAAGAAATGTCTAAAATGATTCCAGCAGCAGAAATGTGATAAGTTTAAACAGAGGTGATATCCATTACAGGATTAGCTAAAACAAGCACTGCGGCTGTTTGTTTAACTGCAGCTAATTGAGGCTGTTTATATGGCTGGAGGAAATGGGCTGTGAGAGGTGGTGGAGAGGACAGAGAGAGAAACAGAAACTAAGCAGCCTCTCAACCTACAGCTGTGCAGAAAGAAAGCCTTCATTCATACAGGGCTGTGGTGTCAACCTGCTGCACATGAACCTCCCCACTTACAGTACGGCCTGTGAAGGCACACATGGATATAATGAGCTCGCCATGCTGCTAATCTGCTTGAGTGTGTAGTTTTAGCTGTTAGCATGCGATTACGCAAATTAATCACATTTGACCCCAACTTCCACCCGTAGTTCTAGCTCGGATGATTACCAGGAACTGGCTAAATCTACATGTATGCACCAACTAGAGACCACTGGACACATGGGCATCCAACCCAGTCTCACGGCATTTCGTGTAATAGTCACGAAATGTATTTAATCTATTGGTTCGTGTTCACCAACACGATTTTCCCATTTTTTTTCGTGTCACACAGAACGATTTTAAAAGCAATGTATTTCTATTGGTAGTATGTTTCGTGCCTGCAGCATGTCCTTTTGTCTGTTCGGGTCTTGGAAGACTGGAAGCTGTGGGGTTCATAAAAACATCTTCTTACTTTACTTCTTTATTTTAAATCGTATAATGTCTGACTTTTTTTGTCGTCTGTGAGGAAAATAAATGGGGCTCAGAGCCTCAGAATACTGAAATCTGTATTTTTTAAAATCTTTTTTTCCTTCTAATTTGTTATTCTTTTTTCTAAATAACACACTGTTATTTACTCACCAATAACACACAATTATCCTTGCTTTTATTTATTTGTTTAATTCCATAATCTCTGGCTTTTTTGGCGTCCGTCAGGAACTGAATTTCAAAATAAAAATAACCGGAAACAGACGTGAACTGATTGCCCAAGATCCTCAGCTATGGTTTAAGCTCGCTGATTGGATGTTTTAGCCGCAATGCATGTAGGGATATGGTGTTCATGCCATATCAAATCCGAAAAACTCTTTTTTTAAAGAAAATAATACTTAATTCCGAGTGCTCTTGCTTTTCTCTTTGAAAGTCATCACATAACGGCATTGTAATACACGGTTCGGCTGCATTACATATTACAGATCTGCCGTAGTTCTTTATTTCTAGAGCCCTGATGAGAAGACCTTTGGAAAAATTGGAAGACATGCCGAAACTGAATACTTGACGTGAATCATAAATATATCAACAATTAAACAACATCTTCAATTTCTCTTCACACAATACGTCTCCTTGCAGTATCAACACTAATTCGGCTGATTTTTACATTTCATCTAATTCATAGATAGGTTATATTTACACCATAACGGTGCACAGCTGATATAAAAGGACTTGTAGTTTTTAAAGATATTACTGATTTTCTTTGAATATAAGAATGTAAATACTGAGTCTGAAATAGTATAGCAATATGCTGTAACATTATGTGAAAGCATGAATAAAACTACACATCTTCAGATGTTATACATACATAAGTGTCCTACACTAATAATACAAAGTTATTATGGCTGTGTGTACCTTGTGTGCACCGCCTAGTGGTTAAAGCACGTTATTGAATTATTGTTTTTATGTGTTATATTTGATTAAAAAAATATTAAGAGTACATACTTTCATAGGGAGAAAGTAGAAGGTCTGTGATAGAAATATAGAATATAAAAAATCAAGAAGACACCATAAGTGATCTCTACAATAAAACAGTTTAGTGCAGGATGTACAAAGATATTAATAGGAGGAGGTGCAAAACAGAACAACGAATTAACCTTTATTAACACATTAAATAATACTTTAGATTAAGGTCTTCTTTTAAGTAAGAAAAAAGCTTTGGGGGTATCAAAAGATAAATATTAAGCCTGACAAAGTACTTAACGTCTAATATATTGCTTTCCTGCAATGTTAACTATGTTGAAGCACTTATTTTAACTGATATTATACATATGAATTATACTCTTATGTATGTAGATAGTATAAGAAATGTGCAGAATATGACAGTTTAATTGTGGAGGTATACACACATATTGATAGATGTCTTGTAATGCGCTGTTGAGGAACCACAGCTGTGACCCAAGTTTTTCATTCATTGCATAAGTTGTGTATATGATATGTCAATAAACCTTAGAAAATCTTGAAGTCTTGAAAGGGATGTGCAAAATAGCCATAATATACAGTCTTTAATGAACTATTAGTAGAGAATAACGAGTAATGAATATACATTATTACTCGTTTCCATTCATGTCAATTGCAGATAAACGTTTAGTCTTCTCAAGCACCAACTATCAAATATTTCTCCTGAGTGTTGGCACTTAACAATCACCTTACCTGAATTTGACTCGGGTGTAACTAAAGTCTGATTTAAGGGTTGTTTATATTTCACATCATTAATCAGAATCTGCAAAGTAACTCAAATAAATGTAGTGGAGTAAAAATACCAGGTTAACCTGTGAATTGTAGTGGAGTAGAATTACAAAGTAACAATGAGCTGTCATGTGGGTATATATTAATGCTGCGCATTATGGACACAAGCGATTTTCACCCATTTATTAATTATATGTTTTCCATTTGATAACACCAATGTGTTTAATACTGGCAACTTCTAATTGTGGGAAAAACGAAAACGTTCAGTAGAGACGTCCTATAGAACATTTTGCGAAACACAATAGCCAGCATGTGTAGTTCTGGGGGGGCGTTCGATTCCAGTTTTGGATACTCTGGCGTGGTTTCGTTCCATTTCAAACAGCTGTTTGACGTTCGGCGTAACCTTGGCGCACTGCCACTCCAACATCCAATCCCAGAGCTTAAAGGAGACCTATCATGCTATATTTAAATGATATAGTGTATGACCATACCTATATAAGGTATATTTATACATTTTATTTTTCAAAATACCAAACAGATCCTTTTTTAGCCATGCCTCGTTTCGCTCATTTTCGCTTTATTCCAAACCTGCCTATGAAAATTCTGAGCAGCAGCTGACCACGCCCCCCAGCAGAAGAGCCGGCGAGAGTCACGTTACCATGCTTGCTGTGATTACGAGTGTGGAATAAACATGTCCTCTCAGAGCAATGCATGTGTTCAAGCATATTATCAATTTGATCCAGAAACTGAAGCAGCGGAGGTTTTGGTGGAGGTGCAAACATCTCGGTTGCAGCAGGACGTTTCTGAATGGTTAGTTGACAAGCTGTTGTCCCTATTTATTTTTACTCTGTTTGTTAAGATGCTTGCTACTTATTCCGTTCATACTTTGGCTAATTAGCAAGAATGCAATGTGTACAGTTTGTAACTTAGAGTTTGTAACGCAAACACAGCGATACATATATATATTTATAAAGGGAGACATTCATATTTTCAGCATATATACAATGGCCTCATTGCGTTTAATAGTTTACAGTCATTTTCTTCCAACATCGTGCAACAACCGTTGGAAAGTTCAATAACTTAGGGTGATAAAAAGTATAACTCCAACACCTCAGTTGTCAGCAATGTGTGTTTCATGTGTTTTAAAAGCTCAGTTATTGACTTCTTTCTAAAGGGGTACATGTGCAACTTGCGCCACGATGCCTTCTGAACCGGAGCATGTGCTGCATGGAGATACCACAGGTAACATTAGCTTCACTAAGTTGTCTGTTTAGAGAATACATTTTTCACATGTCATTCAATATATGTTTATCACACTAGGTGTCAAGACGGATGCAGGAACATGAGGACTCTGTAACCTGTATGGTGGACCATCCTGGATTGGAGCCTGTGTGCCTAAATGTGTTGTCCCTGCAGAATGCATTGAATATTTACAGAGCTGAACATGGTGGACTACAGTTGAGGCAAATAGAGCACTGAGTGGTTTGTTTGTTTTGACTGAAATTGTAAAACGAATGCTAATATTGTTCATGGAAATAAATACTGGTGTATATGGCTTTATGCAATCTTTCAATCTGTCATTGTACATGTACTATTATATTATATACTACACAGCAATGGCATAACACACCCATGTGTACGACAAAAAAAGGCCACACACAACCTTATGCTTTTGAAATCAGAATATTCTTTACCGATCCAAACATGAATAATCACGACACACTTGATATCAACTCAGAACTTTATTGTCAAAATCAACGGTTATTTGAACCCATAAAAAACAGGAGCTTTGTGAGCTGGTGCTGGGGCTTCCTTGGACACAGGATCAGAGTGGTGATTCCGGCCTGCGTTGTCCTCTGATCCGTGAAATGTCTATGTTAGGTTCAGACAGCAGCCAAATTGAACCGTGTAGCATACCCGGCGATGACCTCCTCCCTGTCAGGTCGCTCATAATGGTGCAGGGTCCACAAAGACTTGGTCGAAGATGAGGTCCATCAAGTTGGCCACGTAGCCTGTGCAATGTTAAAAAAAGCACAACAAAAAAAGTGGTTTAGATTAGTATATGCATGTCGTCAACAACAACATACCAGGGCTTTAGCTCCGTTTTACTCGTGGTGTGTGTCCCCTCGCATACATACATACAGTGTTGTATCCTAACACACCCCCATTTATATTCATGTGCGCAAACAAGTAAACATACAAAAGCTTTTACATATAACGCTGCAAAAAACGGCATGTCTCATTAGCTTAGCGTAGCTTAGCTTACAGGTCGATGATATCTGATCGTTCTTACAGACTACAATCACAAAACCTTTTACATATAACGCTGCAAAAAACGGCATGTCTCATTAGCTTAGCGTAGCTTAGCGTAGCTTAGTTTACAGGTCGATGATATCTGATCGTTCTTACAGACTACAATCACAAAAGCTTTTACATATAACGCTGCAAAAAACGGCATGTCTCATTAGCGTAGCTTAGTGTAGCTTACAGATCGATGATATCTGATCGTTCTTACAGACTACAATCACAAAAGCTTTTACATATAACGCTGCAAAAAACGGCATGTCTCATTAGCGTAGCTTAGCGTAGCTTAGCTTACAGGTCGATGATATCTGATCGTTCTTACAGACTACAATCACAAAAGCTTTTACATAACGCTGGAAAAAACGGCACTTACCTACAGAAGATTACGTTTGTTATTATAACTTACTCAATATGATTTTAGAGGATACAAAATACTAATACATAGGAGAATAAATATTTGTGTTATCGGCTAGGGCGTGGCTTTACAGCCTTCACACAGATCGCCATTACGGCAGTCTGAACATGTTCGCAAATGCCTGATAATTAAAATAAAAGACAAAGCAAAGACTGCGGAGCGTACAAAATAAAATGTTACAAAAACATATAAACACCTAACCGATTACTATTTGGGTTTGAGGTGACATTGATACGGCGAAGCTACATGCTACATACTACAAGCTAGAGATAGCTTTATCAGGAAAAACACCGCTAAATAAAAACTTACAGCTTCAAAATTGGATGTGTCCTCACTGGCCTGGTCCCGGATGGTTGGTATTGATCCCGGGTGTAGCATTAGTTTGGAGGCATATCCGTGTTGGACTTGAGAGAAGTTCATAAACATGTCCGTGGTAAAATGTTTGGAACACACACACAGAAATCTGCCGGGGTCTTCTGGCACATGTCCCTTGAAAATGAAGTTTAGCCACAGATTCTTTTCTTTTTGCACTGATGGCATTGCATGCAGTCCCCTGTTCCGAGTCTTGCAGCCAACAACAGCACAACGTTTAACTGGCTTAGACATCCGGGCAAGAGCAGGCAGAAACACAGATGTGACTGGGGTAGCCTGCCGATAGCCTATATGCGAATGAGAGGTTTGGCAATGCACGTGGCCGTGGCTCATTCCCCTGATAGGTGGAGAGTTGACCAATAAGCGGAGTACGTCTTTGTGACGTAGAAAAGTGTCGGAATGTGGATCCATTTTTTTCAGATCCGTTGCAGCCCCTTTTTTAGAGATTTGGCGAAGGAGGAAAATAGAGAGGGTTGTGTTTTCTGACACTTGGTGAGTTCCCTGGAACACCGGGGACACATAATCATGTATAAAAGACGTACAAAGGTGCATTTTGCATGATAGGTCCCCTTTAAAGATTAATCACGGGGACTATAGAGAGGCGAAGTCCCTCCCCTTCCGAGAGCCTCCATGGGACCCCGGAAGCGGGAAAATATACATTGAAGTCAATGGAGAGAGAAAGGTTATCTTTTGATCCCGTCTGAATTGTGCCACGAATGACACATATGATGTTTGTCAATTTAAAAGAACATTTTGAAAGTCAAAAAAAAAAAAATGTGTCGTAAAACTGTGAAGTTACACATTTGTTTGTGTGAAACCGCTCAGTGAACTACAGGTCTCTGGTCTCGCACAATACGCGTCACCATCACAAAGACGGCCCTCACGTTAGCACATTTCACCTGTTTCTTTCAGAATGAGGCGAAAAGTATAAAACGAGGTGAACATCACTCCAAGTCTGGGCATGTTGAGAGCTGTATATACACGAAAGGGGAGTTCGTCGGTTCTGTAAGAGCAGCGGGACCGGCTTTACAAGGTTTCGGTGAGTAATATGAGTGCAATGTGTAACGTTAATGTCAGCTAGCTAACATTAGCTAACAAGGTACACTAACGTGTTTTGTTTTAGTAACTAGTTTTCTCCTTAAGAACTTCGTGGTCTCTGTGGATGCTGTGGATAACATTAGTGTTCACAAGAACAAGGTACACTCCCGTGTCTTGTTTTAGTTGCTCTTCAGATTGAAGCGGCCAGTTTTATATCGACTATACTGTATGTGTGATCTCCTTTTACATCTCGTTGTGTCATTTGAGTTTATTTGCTGTGTGTAGATTCAAGGATTTTGGTTATCTAGGCACAGCTGTGTGTGACTCTCTCTGGTACACTGGTATGTGTGTTCCTAATGTAGAGAGCATTGATTCATTAATAAACTACACACCGAGTCTAGATCCTGACCAAATCCTTTTTTATTGTTGATCAAATGTTTTTCAAAAATGTATACACATTTAGAAAAATACAATGTACAATCACAACTAATACAACAATCAGACAAGAGGACAAAACTATGGAAAAATAAACCCTCCCCCCCCCCCAGATGCGGACCATCCTTGTATTATTGCTCATTCAATCTATTATAGCATGCTAATAAATGGTACTTACTTTATTTTTACAGATCTGCATGGGAGAGGATGGCGCGATGCAGAGCGCTGTCTGTGATTGTGCACGGGGGATGTACAAATGCAGCCACGCTGCAGCATTGGCAATATTTGCCAAGTGGCAGATCAGCTCCACAGATGTTGAGTGCTAGTGGAGGAAGCCTGGCACTTCCAAAGTAGTCCAGCCGGTGTCTCAACTCTACCAACAGCGAGAGGAGACATACAACCCACTGGCCAGAGACATCGCTAACTGTCAACTGGGGGGTTGTAAACGAGGCCGAAGGGGTGAAGGCCTTTGTGCAGGCCTATCAAGTGACAGTGTTCGAAACTGGTCTCTTTGTGAGTGAGTCTGTGTTTTGGGAGCATCACCCGATGGACTTGTGCAGCCATCTGCCCTGCTGGAGGTGAAGTGTCCACACAGCCAGAGGAACATGACCATCGTGGAGGCAGTCCAGTTACCATCCTTCTGTCTCCGTGAGGAGGGTGGGTCTTATATTCTCAAGGAGAATCACCCATACTGGCACCAGGTCCAAGGGCAGCTGCACATCACAGACCGGAGTCTCTGCTACTTTGTTGTGTGGACCACGAAGGAGGCGATCATCCCCATCCCCAAAGACCCTGCATGGCATGGAAATCTCCTCCTCCAGCATATGCTCCCTGTGTTGGCCAGTAGAGAGGAGGACATTTAAATAAACATACTCTTAACACCCTCGGACTCTGCGCTGTGTTTCCTATGTGTGATGGGGTGTGATGCCGAGGGGAGGAAAACAGGACACAGCAGATTGTGGTGGAGATGCTGAGCAGTTATTTAATTGTTGCATGTAATTATTATTATACTGCGTGCTTCTTAGTTATTCCATCTTTTGGTGTAACATGGATCTGTATGTAACTCTATATTTACCTGTCATCTACCACACTTCCTTCTACATCATACACCATCATTATACATGATGGTGTATATAAGATATATATATTTGTATACATATCTGTAAATTGTATAATTTTATTTAAACGTCTTTTTGATCTCTCTGTCTATAAACACAAACTGAGTAAGATTGACAATAAAGTTGACTTTGAAAAATATATATATTCTTTATGAAAATAGTTGCCTGTTGGAGAAATGAATCCAAATGAAACGTTGGACTGAACTACAACTACGCCTTTAAATCTCTACGGACTGTTTTTCAGTGGGATGGCAAGTTCCTATCTTTAAACATGTATTAGTTTTTTCTCAGAACAGATTTGATTTTCTGAAGTTAATTTAACTTTGCCGACCATGTAAGGTCATTATTAAAAGGTACAATCAATTTGTTTAGGGTTGACTAAAATAATGAAAAACATTCATTTGGATAATTT
Organism: Harpagifer antarcticus; assembly: GCA_902827135.1. Taxonomy (NCBI): domain Eukaryota; kingdom Metazoa; phylum Chordata; class Actinopteri; order Perciformes; family Harpagiferidae; genus Harpagifer; species Harpagifer antarcticus. The sequence goes on from CADEHL010001357.1 coordinate 3,357,518, forward strand.
ACTGACAGAATAAGAAACTCGATGATGCTCTACTCACCTGTTCCCTTTTTATAAAGTGAAACAGTTGAAACGATAGATTTTAGTAAACTTAAAAACAACCTTCTCCAAAAGCTATCAAGGAATATACCGAATACTTGTTTTAGAACTTTATTACATATTTTTATATAAATAGTTTGAATGATCCATAATTGACAGAAGCGTGTGTTTACACTGACCTGTTACTCATATATTAATGTCTTTGTAACTTCAGTAAACCACTACCTCACTAATTTCTCTCATTCATCACGGTTCAGTAAACTAAGTGATGCATGAACCAGTTTAATCATTATAATAGCGTAGGATTGCAACTCTTTGAAACTGTAGGTGGCTCTTAAAAGAGCCGTTGTGTTTGGGTGTGCTGGTATCAGGTCAGTCTAAGCCCTCTCTCAGCTGGATGTCCTTGGGCATGATGGTGACCCTCTTTGCTTGGTTCATCTTACTGGGGGGAGCTACATGGATGTCGGTGCAGTCCAGTCATTTTGCAGTTGAAGGCAGAATGATTTTATGATTGACTCAGAATGAAGCACAACTTCATGTCATACAATACATTGACTTTATTTGTAATTGTGTAAAAACATATAAGCATTGATTAGCAAGCAGGGCCTGCAGGAACAGAGCACGGTGATGGATGGAGCTGGGAAGAGAGAAGAAGAAAACAGATCAACTTTATTATCAGATATTAAAAATTCAATTTTCAAAACAAGTTGCAGCTCCTACAGTTTTCTAGTGTGTAAAGATGACTTCACATGACCTATGCAAAATATCACACTCAATACATGTGTGTCTCTGGGAGGTGCATTGTGCCTTTGATGTATATAAATAATATACCATAACCAAATACTATTACGTACAGTGGAAATCAGGTTGCCAGAGCAGGTCAGTCCAGTGTGCATGTTCCTCAGGGTCTCAGCAGTTACAGGTGACGTGAAGAAAATAAAAGAGAAAAAGGTCAGTAACAACACTTTAAAGTAACAACACTTTATATTATAATAATTATCTCTCAGTAATCACTCAACTACTGTCTTTCCAACAAACAGATTGACTCATCCTCACTGTCATCATAATGAAACACGTCCAGAAGAATGTCATGCAAAGCTGCCTGCCTGCCTTCGACTCTCCCTGAACTGCCTGATCTTTTAATGTTCAATGTTAACCATTTGTGCAGATAGCATTAAGTAGAAAAGATCACGATGCTAATGTGGCGTTAGCCTACCTCCCGCCCCCTTAGCACCTGGTGGAGGGGGCGATAGGCTACTCTTCAAATGTTTCACAAAATACTTACCATCATGACTACCCTTACTGTTTAACATGTTGGTTTACTTCATGTTAAGGCTAATACAAATGACAACGCTAAGTAATGTGATGCTAACTAACGTGCTCGCTACTAGCTAGGTAGCTAACTTGACTATGGTTCATGCAAAACATGTGTATTACCTGATATGTTTGGTCCAGCGACTCCTGGTCCTTTCATCAGACGGGAAGCGATAGAACGAGCAAGTGGTATGCTCACTTTTGTGATTGCAACCTGGTACAAAGCACACAGGCATCTTGTGAAAGTGAATTTATTGGAGCAATCTCTTATATTTATTGGAGGGAATAAACCAGTTTCTTCTTCTTCTTCTTTGCTTTAATTGCGAGTCGCTACCAGTCTTGGAGCATTATGGCCTATGACATCACTTACGCGACCCAGAATGGGATTTGGGATTTGTAGTCTTTGTAGTCGCGTATTTTTCATAGTCTTATATTTCAGCAGTTTTACGACAAAATGTGACTTTTTTTACATGGAAATGATTATTTAAGATTGACAAACATCATATGTGTAGTTCGTGGCACAATTCAAACGGGATCAAAAGATACGTTTTCTCTCTCCATTGAATTCAATGTATTATTTTTCGCTTCCGGGGTCCCATGGGCCGGAAGTAGATGGGCGTGACTTCGCCTCTCTATAGTCCTAAATGATAGCTGGGGATTATGGGTAGTGTAGTGTCTTCGGCCATCCTAAACTCAGAAATGTTTTTCGGATTTGATATGGCCACACCATATCCCTACATGCATTGCGGCTAAAACATCCAATCAGCGAGCTTAACCTGTTAAACCCCGAGCCTGTTTTTCAGGTTTCAGGCTCGAAAATGACATTCCCAGAATAAATGACTATAACTTCACTTCTAAAAGGTTTATATGAATAATATTTGATATCAAAGCAAGGTTACATCTGTGAGTTGGATATAGAAGTGTCAGAATCAATATAGATTTTTCTGTGTCAGAGTAAATTCAGATGGAACATAGCAAAAAAATGTAAATTCCTGTCTCCGCCTAAAGAAAACCCATTACATATAGTGAAGACCACCCTTGAATGATGGGTTAGTAGCCTAAAAGCTTTAGGAATCCAAAGTATAACATATAATAAGTACCCTGTATCAAGATTGAGGCAAAACAAGTGACATTTGACCTTTTTAGAGAGGTTTATGAAAATAAAGTCCAGGCGGAATAAGCTTTGGGCACATTTGGGCACATTTGGTTCCATCAGTGCCATTTGACCTTTTTCAGGTACCAGACTATAAAAATCATTGTATTACATTCAATCATCACTATAGGTATTCATTCCACCCAAAACAAAACAAAAAAATATTTAAAAAATAAATACATATTTTTTTTAAATATATATTTTTTTAAATATTTGTTTGTGTGGGAGTGTGTGTAGATGTGTGTGTAAGTGTAGGTGTGTGTGTGGGTATGTATGTGTAAGTGTAGGTGTGTGGGTGTGTGTAGGTGTGCAAGTGTAGCTGTGTGGGTATGTGTAAGTGTAGCTGTGTGTGTGTGTATGTAACTGTACCAACACACTATACAATAAAACTACACTGTAGGTCAGTGTGTGTAGGTGTACTTGCACAATAAAAAAAAACGGAAACATAGGTAACATTTGACTCCAACTGGGGCAGATTTATTTCAAACATTTTACCAACACTATAGGCATGTAAAAACAAACATTTTACCAACGTACTATACAATAAAATCACACTAGGTATATAACATTTTTTAAATAAACACTCGCAAACGTTATACCTACCTGAACTTTATACCTACCTGAATGTTCCAGTATTTAGGTCGTGCCACTCCCTGAAACAGTTCTTTTTGGTAGTGAAGCACAGAGGGACCTGGCACTTCCTGCAGTACACGGGTGTCTTCACCCTTTTGAGTCCAGCATCTAGGCACCTCCTGCAGTTCTTCCTGACCTTGGTGGCATCTTCCCCATAATACTCGGGCATGCATGTGAGTGGTGGTGGAGGAGGGGGTGGTGGTGCAGGCCCTTCAGCAAACTCCAACAATTCTGCAGCAAGCTGCTCCCTGAAAGTCTTCTGGGTGTGTGTCTTTGTCCTGCTGGGGTCACTCCTCATCTAACACATGTGGAAAAACAAAGAGATTAGATTAATTCACTGGCTTAAACTTATAGGATAATATTGGACTATAAATGAATAATATTACACCAAATAAATAAGTAAACACATGTATATTCATTCACTGGCCATTCATTTAGAAAATGTAACTCCAAAAAGACAAGTAACACTATTTAGCATTTTGCCTAATCATTTTTTGTAGCTTCTTGGCTAAGCTAACACTGTGATGCAGTTTTACCAAACACAAAAGTAATATATAAAAAGGATAATATTGGACTATAAATGAATAATATTACACCAAATAAATAAGTAAACCCATGTATATTCATTCACTGGCCATTCATTTAGAAAATGTAACTCCAAAAAGACAAGTAACACTATTTAGCATTTAGCATCATTTAGCATTTAGCATCATTCCTGTAGCTTCTTGGCTAAGCTAGCACTGTGACGCAGTTCCACCAAACACATAAGTAATATATAAAAACGGAGAGATTACATACCTTTCCCGTGGTGGAAGTTCAACATCCGAGTCACTACTGTCTGGATCCAGGTCTGGCTGGAGGAGATCTTCATCATCCGAAGAAGAGTCATCTGGTATGATCATAGCTCCACTATCGTCAGCTAGCATCTCTAGCACCAGCTCGGTGGTGAAGCTCTCCCTTCTGGCTGCCATTATTTGCTAAAATGGAAAGAGGATACACAAGAAAAATATCTAAAAGCAAAGAAATCAACGTCCTTGAAATGTGCTCTGTTACCTGTTACCTGCTATCGTCGCTGCGTGCTGTGGTGCTGTGGTGCTGTCCTGCTGCGTGTGCTCTGTTGTGGCTCCTGCTGCGGTGCAGTGCTCTGTGGAGCCTGCTGCGTAATGCGTAATGGAGGCGGAGCAGGCGTAGTTTATACTACGCAGGATCATATCTTTGGAACCCATTGGTCGATTTGGGTGATTGACACCTTTTCTGAACCGTTAGAGCCAATAGAATCGAGTGACAGTTAGTAAGTCCCGCTAAACACTTACGTCAAGTAGAGAGAGGTTTGCGTAAACAGCATGTGAGACAGCATTAGCTTGGGACTGCGAAACTTTATACCTACTCTGCTGCCATGAATGTAATGATAGATTATCAGGAACAATTCTAAAGTGACTAAGAGACATTGGATTAACCTTGAGGAGCGTTTTTATTCCCTTGAACACGAGCTTTGATCACAAAACAGCAACGGTAAGACATAATTATTGTTATGTTTTTAAAAATTGTTGTTTTTTTTCTTCTCTGTTCTGGCTGCTAGCTCAGTGAGTTTGTGTCCTACAGGGATGATACTTATAACAAAATAATCTGTGGAGTATCAGTTTTCCAGATGATATGTAGTTTGTGCAGAAAATATTAAGTTTTAAAGATCGTTTTTGCTAGTTAGCACTGGAAGTAGCATCTGCCCGTTTTAGCTAAGGGCTAATGCTAACGCTTCTTGTGAGACTTGTGTTTTGTTTCAGTAAAAATGGTTCGTATCGTCAGTTAGCTGAGATTCTTCTCGTTAATCTGGTATAACACATTAATAGGATTTTAAATATTAAAATGCCCTGAGACACAGTGTCGTGAAAAAAAAAACGGGGTCCCCGCCGGCGGGGACCTTGGGGCTTAACAGGTTAAACCATAAATGAGGATCTTGGGTAATCAGTTCAGTGGCTGTGTATCGCAATGATGCTCGAAATGTCCCTTATAGGCCTACGTCTATTTCCGGTTATTTTTATTTTGAAATTCAGTTCCTGACGGACGCCAAAAAAGCCAAAGATTATGGAATTAAACAAATAAATAAAAGCAAGGATAATTGTGTGTTATTGGTGAGTAAATAACAGTGTGTTATTTTGAAAAGAATAACAAATTAGAAGGAAAAAAAGGTTTAAAAAATACAGATTTCAGTATTCTGAGGCTCTGAGCCCCATTTCTTTTCCTCACAGACGGCAACAAAAGTCCGACATTATACGATTTAAAATAAAAACAATAATCGTGGCTTGATATTGAGTAAGAACATATTTTTATGAACCCCACAGCTTCCGGTCTTCCAAGACCCGAACGGAAAAAAAGACGTGCTGCAGGCACGAAACACATTACCAGTAGAAATACATTGCTTTTAAAATCGTGCTGTGTGACACGAAAAAAAGGGGAAAATCGTGTTGGTGAACACGAATCAATAGATTACATGTCGTGACTATAACACGAAATGCCATGAGACTTTGAATGATGATCTCGGATGACCTCGGGTATGGCGAGGTATCTCCAAGTTTCCAGTCCGACCTCCAGAGGCGTTCCAGTTGAAATGTACGACCAGACACTCGGACACTCCCACATCTGCCTGCTGTTCTACCCTCCCTGCTGCTGCAAAGCGGGAGCGTGTACACTTTTCTCTTTCTATTCAAAGTTTATTATATGTGTCACATAAAATGAGACCTTTGACTGGACATCAGTAAGCACCATCACCAACTCGGTGAAACGGACAAATGGAAACAGCACTTGTTATTTTTGGTGTGGTGAAAACAGAGTGTAGGAGCCAAAATGCTAAGTTAGCCTGTGTTTATTATTTTTTAACACCACACACATTGGTAATTGAACGTTTCCAGTAATTGTCACATGGGTGTTGTTAATGGTTTTTGGACACCTGGTGTACGTGGTGGGGGTTGGTAGTATCACAATGGGGGTGAGCTTAGTGCACTGCAGGCGCGTCGCCTGGCCTGGATGACCATTCTCAAGTGGTGGCTCACACAACAACCCCAGAGCCACCACTTGAGCCAGGTAAACAAGGTATGTAAACGTCAGTAAGGCAAGGCAAGGCAAGTTTATTTATATAGCACTTTTCAACACAAGGCAATTTAAAGTGCTTTACAAAAAATGAAAGACATTAAGAAAATGGCATTTAAAATCAGTCATTAAAAAGAAAAGCTAATAAAAGAAACATTAAAAGAAAAAATACATGGATAAAAGTTACAGTGCAGTCTAAGATATGAATAGTTCAATTAAAAGCAACGACAAAAAGAAAAGTCTTCAGCCTGGATTTAAAAGTAGTCAGAGTTGCAGCGGACCTGCAGGTTTCTGGGAGTTTGTTCCAGATGGAGCATAATAACTGAACGCTGCTTTACCATGTTTAGTTCTGACTCTGGGGACAGAAAGCTGACCAGTCCCTGAAGACCTGAGAGATCTGGATGGTTCATAATTTAGCAGGAGGTCAGAAATGTATTTTAGAATATATCTAGGATTAAAAGACTAATGTCACAGCAGGATTTGGAAAAACTTGTCCATGCTTGTATCTTCAGTAGACTGGACTACTGCAATGGTGTCTTCACAGGTCTCACTAAAACATCTATTAGAAAGCTGCAGCTGATTCAGAACGCCGCTGCTCGAGTCCTCACTAACACTAAGAAAATGGATCACATCACTCCTGTTCTGAAGTCTTTACAATGGCTTCCTGTGTGTCAAAGAATATATTTCAAAAATACTGCTGCTGGTTTATAAAGCTTTGAATGGTTTAGGCCCAAAATACATTTCTGACCTACTGCTAAATTATGAACCATCCAGATCTCTCAGGTCTTCAGGGACTGGTCAGCTTTCTGTCCCCAGAGTCAGAACTAAACATGGTAAAGCAGCGTTCAGTTATTATGCTCCAAATATCTGGAACAAACTCCCAGAAACCTGCAGGTCCGCTGCAACTCTGACTACTTTTAAATCCAGACTGAAGACTTTTCTTTTTGTCGCTGCTTTTAATTGAACTATTCATATCTTAGACGGCACTGTAACTTTTATCCATGTATTTGTTATTTTATTCGCTTTTCTTTTTAATGATTTTAAATGCCATTTTCTTAATGTCTTTCATTTTTTGTAAAGCACTTTGAATTGCCTTGTGTTGAAAAGTGCTATATAAATAAACTTGCCTTGCCCTTGCTTTGCCTTGGGCCTAAACCATTCAAAGCTTTAGAAACCAGCAGCAGTATTTTGAAATCTATTCTCTGACACACAGGAAGCCAGTGTAAAGACTTCAGAACAGGAGTGATGTGATCCACTTTCTTAGTGTTAGTGAGGACTCGAGCAGCGGTGTTCTGAATCAGCTGCAGCTTTCTAATACATTTTTTTAGTGAGACCTGTGAAGACACCATTACAGTAGTCCAGTCTACTGAAGATAAAAGCATGGACAAGTTTTTCCAAATCCTGCTGTGACATTAGTCTTTTAATCCTAGATATGTTCTTTAGGTGATAGTAGGCTGATTTAGTAACTGTTTTAATGTGACTGTTGAAACTCAGGTCAGAGTCCATGACTACACCTAGATTTCTGGCTTTATCTGTTGTTTTGAACATTGCAGACTGAAGCTCAGCGCTAACTTTTATACGTTCTGCCTTGGCTCCAAAAACCATTACCTCAGTTTTATCTTTGTTTAATTGGAGAAAGTTCTGACACATCCAGTCATTGATTTGTTCAATGCACTTACTCAGTGTTTGAATTGAAGCATAGTCTCCTGGTGAAATTGTTACGTAAATGTGTGTATCATCTGCATAGCTATGGTAACGTATGTTGTTGTTTTTCATTATCTGAGCCAGTGGTAGCATGTAGATGTTAAAGAGAAGAGCCTTGAGGAACCCCACATGTCATATTTGTCAACTCAGATTTGTATTTACCTATAGAAACAAAGTTGTTTCTGTCCTTTAAGTAGGATTCAAACCAATTTAGAACTGTAAACTTCCAAGTTATGCGAATGTGTAAACAAAGCATAAATTACAGCTACGTTGACATTACTTTGAATCACAGGGGTAAGCTAAACCGTTAGCAAGTAGCTATATTTTGTAGCGTTACCTGGCAATTTCAAAGAAAGCTCTCTGGAAAATGTTGACTTACTGTTCGACATGAAGCTAGAAGCGACCTTACAGTAGGCCTACACAGTTGATCCTGAGTCCTGTCAGTTAAAGTGTTTCATAGTTAGCTTAGCTAAGCATCAACCTAGCACTGAAATATATGGATGTTATGTGACAGTATTTCTGAGAAAAAGTCACCTGAAATGGTGGCATAGTTGCCACTGCTTTACGTGTTGACAGCATGTTTGAATGTATTTGCAGCAGTAAATAAATGTGGCTGTTTGGCCACTGACGTTGCCATAACAACACTTGAATTTAAATGTGCAACCTCTTTTTGTGACAGATTTTTGCATGAAATTATAATTCTTCTGAATGATATTCCTATTGACAGCTAGTTTCTATGTGAACATTATGAGATGGACAGCCAGAGAGAATACATGAAAAACAGTTGTGAAATACTGTATGACAAAACAAGAATATAGTATATATATAATATATAATATAAGAAAAAGAAAATCTGTGTACAGTTCTGTTTCATATGGGTGTTGAGAGATGTATCCATAGATCTCTTAATTTTGCTCTCAAAGTGCACCAGATTGATGCTTTTAACTTCAATATTTTAAAAAAATCTTCCCGGTGGAGCATGCCCCCGGACCCCCCTAGAGGAGGTGAAGTCCGCCCTCCACTTATAGAAAATAGCACTTTCCCCCTGCTTACACCTATATCATATGCCCTGAGTTAATTATCGAGCCTTCATTGTAACAGTCGCGGGTGTACTGTGTATGTGCGTGTAGTAGAAAATTCCACTGTAGCGCCGCGGCCGCCGCCACTGTGGGCCAAGCCCCGATTGTTTCCAGGTCCAGGCGACGCCCCTGGTGCACTGAGATATTTTGTTGACCGTATGGTTCTGTCTTGGTATTGTTTGTTTATTTAATTTATTAAATATCCATAAAACGTTAACTTTAAACTAGGGCTGTCAAAGGATTACAATTTTTAATCAGATTAATCACAGTTTAGAAATTAATTAATCATGATTAATCACCATTCGAACTATGTCCAAAATATGCCATTTCTTTATGTATATTGTTGTGGGAATGGAAAGATAAATGAAAGAAGGCGGATATATCCATTTAACATACAGTATCTATGTTTATTATAACATTTGTCTTCGTGTCAAAATGAAAGACAGCCCACACACTTATCAATCATCAATTCACCTCAAAAACATTGCCCGTCTCCGCCCATCACTCTCCTCCTCTGCTGCTGAAACCCTGATTCATGCATTCATCACTTCACGACTCGACTACTGCAATAGCATCCTCTACGGCAGTGGTTCCCAACCTTTTTTGTCTTGTGTACCCCCTGAGCCTTTTGTCATACCATGAGTACCCCCTCACTCATACGTGCTGATTATCCTTCACCAGTAGAACGTAACTGATTATTGAATGAAAATAACTTTATTTCATCTCCTTAATTTGAACATCTAATTCTCAGGCATTTTCTTAATTTTAACTTAAATCACTCAATAAAAATAAATAAAAATGAATATGTTGCCTTGAAAATAAATAATATAATCAAATAAATACATATGAAATCAAAATAATGAACTTATCTTTGCTATATATATATATATATATATATATATATATATATATATATATATATATATATATATATATATATATATATATATCTTGTAACATTTAGGCTTAAACCATGGAGCCCCTTTGAATAAGTCCCCTTTAAACAGGCATTTAAACTTTAATTCAGGAACAAAACACTTAGCAAAATAATATCCAGAATCAGTATAGGCCTAGCAGTTTCTTTTCACCAGTCATTTACAACTTTTTTTTGGGAGGGGTTAAGCACAGTTAGTATATGTTTATAAAACGGACAAGTCAAATCAAGCAATCTGATGTTTCTTAGCCGTGATATAATGAGTGTATATCCAGGGAATAGTGGTTGTGTAGTGCCGGGAGATATGGGAGTCGGAGGCGGTGCAAGGAAGGTGCAAAAGGGTACTTTAATACGGAGCTGCACAGGACATGTTGTCGGGTCGCAGCCCGGGTCGACAAGAGAAAGAGCCGGGAGGGCACACAACATATATAGAATATGAACACATATGTCCGTGCGGAAACAATACCCCCAACTGTAGTTCCATGTGTGAATTATGTCCCAGTGGTTAAATAGTGGTCACTACACAAGCCCCCCCAGAATTCAACCATGGACACTATCCCCGTGTCCGGGAGGAAGCACCACAGGGGCCGAGGAGGGTGGGGCCGGGCCATGGAACGGGCCGTCGGAAGGGGGCCGCAGGAGAGGGAAGGGGCTTTAACGAGGGCGAGGGCATCCTCACCGGGGGTGGGAGAAGGGCCGGAACGGGGCCGCAGTAGGCGTCGTAAGGGGGCCGCAGTGCTGCGACGTGGGGACGGCGTGAATATCCCGGTGGTCCCCAGCAGGGAGGAGCGCTGCCCGGCCGCAGGCGAGGGCACAACGGCAGCGGGCACAACGGCAGCGGGCACAAAGTCCTCGGGGGGGAAAGAACCGGGTCCCCGGGGGGCAGGAGCAGCATCCCCGGGAGGAAGGAGCCGTGGACAGGGGAGAGGCCAGGCAGGGTCCCGGAGCGCGCCACCTACGGGCCGATGAAGGCATGGGGACGTCCGAAACCGCCGAGGCGAAGGAAGAGGCCAGACAGGCTCCGGAGCGCGCCACCCACGGGCCGATGAAGGCATGGGAACGTCCGAAACCGTCGAGGCGAGACGGGGTCCAGGAGTGCACCACCCAGGCGTCGATGAACGTGAGTGGCGTCTGGAACCGCCGTCGAGGTGAACCGTGAGCCGCGGTAAGAAGAGAGGCCAGGCAGGGTCCCGGAGCGCGCCACCCACGGGCCGATGAAGGCATGGGCATGTCCAAAACCGCCGAGGCGAAGGAAGAGGCCAGACAGGCTCCGGAGCGCGCCACCCACGGGCCGATGGCCGCATGGGCGACGTCCGAAACCGCCGAGGCGAAGGAAGAGGCCAGACAGGCTCCGGAGCGCGCCACCCACGGGCCGATGGCCGCATGGGCGCATGGGCGACGTCCGAAACCGTCGAGGCGAAGGAAGCGGCCAGACAGGCTCCGGAGCGCGCCACCCACGGGCCGATGGCCGCATGGGCGACGTCCGAAACCGTCGAGGCGAGACGAGGTCCAGGAGTGCACCACCCAGGCGTCGATGAACGTGAGTGGCGTCTGGAACCGCCGTCGAGGTGGTGAAAAAGGTGAGAGTGTCCACACGAGGCCGACCAGACATGGTCGAACCTCCTCTCAGGCACCAGAAAAAGCTCAAAAAGGGCCGTACTGTCCACGGTCAAAAACAGGTGGGCGAAATAGTGAGAGGATTCACACGAGGCCAACCAGACATGGTCAAACCTCCTCTCAGGCACCAGAAAAAAAACTCAAAAAGGTCGATAGCCGTTAGCAGCTAGCCGTTAGCAGCTAGCCGTTAGCTGAGGCCGTTAGCTGGCAGCCATCGGTAGCTGCTAGCCGTCGTTAGCCCCATGTGGATAGCTGCTAGTCGTCGCCAGCTAGCGCCGCTGGGACGCGCAGCCGCACGCCCCGAAGAAACAGCCCCATGAGGTAGCCATGGGGTTGCTGGTCGACCCAGCAGGTCGTGCATCGTCCCCCCCGATGCGGGAACGGCGAGCAACGTCTCCAGCCTTCTGCGGAGCACGCCTCAGTCCGCGTGCCGGTGGCAGCCACGGACGTCTCCAAAAAATCCCCGGCATTTCGAGAAAGGAACCTGAGTTCCTTTTGCCGTGTTCGGCTTCGTCCCGGAAACTTCCCAAGACGTGTCAGAGTCACCAGTGTAGTGCCGGGAGATATGGGAGTCGGAGGCGGTGCAAGGAAGGTGCAAAAGGGTACTTTAATACGGAGCTGCACAGGACATGTTGTCGGGTCGCAGCCCGGGTCGACAAGAGAAAGAGCCGGGAGGGCACACAACATATATAGAATATGAACACATATGTCCGTGTGGAAACAATACCCCCAACTGTAGTTCCATGTGTGAATTATGTCCCAGTGGTTAAATAGTGGTCACTACAGTTGTTACTTTTCACAAATCAGTATCCCTCCGCGTCTGAGAACCGTTATAAAATCCTAAACTAAACTTTATATAGTAAACTAACTAAGCTTAAGATGGAAACATTTAAGGTTAACTTCGTCCTCCGGGGTGGGCTTACTATGGAGGAGTGGATTGAGAAGTGCCGATCTCCAGAAAAAAAGCACCTAAACGACGACATTCGCTATCTGTTATTGTTGTTGCATAGCAACCACCTCGCACTCTGTGCAGAAGGCAACGGAGGGACGATTTTATTTTATTCCCGGGCTGATTTTTAGTCCCAGTCCGCCACTGAACGTAGCTATTATGTAAGGTAGTTGTAAATCAAACAAGTGCAGTACATGCTATGTTATAAAGCCGTGGAGGGCGGGAGTTTATAAACCAAAGAGTAACCGCCCTTACGGGACGCTGTAATAAGTAAAGCGAACGCACCCGCAAGGACACCTGGCCTCCTATTGGTTGAGGGATTTTGACAGGATTGTTGCACAAAAGTTTCAAGCGCGCACAGAATAAATCTGAGAGCAGAACAATCTCTAAACAGCAATATATCTGAATGCAAGCGTACAGTTTGAGCAGAAGCGGAGCAAATCTAAGTGCAAGCAGGCACTATATGAGTGCCTGGACAGGTTTGAGGGAAATAAATACATAAAGTATGCTCTCAAATGTAAATACCACGCTCTTGAATAAAGATAGGGAATAACCCCCATAGTTTATCTCCGACGCATCTTTGTAACGCACGAAGAACAGGAGCTGCGCTTCTCCACTCACATCTGTCATTTCATCCAGCTGCAAAGCGAACTGACCGGCTAGTTTTATTTTGTTCACCACTTGTCCAATTATATTAACAGACATATCATTGATCCGACGGGATACGGTGTTATTCGACAGGGGAACTTTCTTGAGTGCTTCGGCTGCTTTCTTGTCTATCATAATTTCGGCCAACGCAGTCGCTGCAGGGAGAATGAGCTCCTCAACTAGAGTGAGTTTTTTTTATTCAGCCACAAGCAGGGACACGGCGTAAAATGCCTCGAGTGCTTTCATTGACACATTCGTGGCTTTCATCATTACTGTCTGGCTCGACTTAAATTCCGACAGCTTTCGTCTGTAAAATTATTCACTTTTATCGACACTTCCCGAGTGTTTGGTGCTCTGGTGTCTCTGTAAATGCGCTGGCTTCATCGCACTATTAGCCAGTGCAAAAGAAGCACTGAGGCTGCGGTGGGTCCGCAGAAGTATAAATGAATCCAAATAATATATATGTTTCACTGTACTGCCTTGGTTTCAGTTTGGCCTCTTTCTTACGTTTCTCGGCGGGCTCCTCTGAACCCTGGCCTCAATCCAGAGCAAGCGGACGTTTCAGCCATTTATCCATAGCGCAGACCTCCCAGTATTTTTCTGGCTGCAGGTAAGCAGCTGTTTTCATTGTGGGATTTTGGCGCGGTTGTGCCACAGACTATTGTCTCCCTAGGGAAACAAATCGCGCACTATCATTTTTGACGGGATTATTATTTTTTTTACTTGTCACCTTGGAATTCCACGTACCCCCTACAGTTCCCTCGCGTACCACTAGGGGTACGCGTACCCCCGGTTGGGAAACACTGCTCTACGGCATACCATCCAACCTAATCAATAAACTCCAACATATCCAGAACTCTGCTGCCCGCCTCCTCACCCACACCCGCTCCCGAGACCACATCACTCCCGTCCTCCAGAACCTCCACTGGCTCCCCGTCCGTCAAAGAATCAACTTCAAAGTCCTCCTCATTACCCACAAAGCCCTCAACAATCAGGCCCCCCCCTACCTCACAGACTTGCTGCACCACCACGCCCCTTCCCGCTGCCTCCGCTCATCAGAAGCCAACCTCCTATCCATCCCCCACCCGCACCAATCACCGGACCTGGGGGGACAGAGCCTTCTCCGTCGCTGCCCCCTCCCTCTGGAACTCACTCCCCCAACCCATCAGAGACTGCACTGACCTCACCACCTTCAAAAAACTTACAAAAACTCACCTCTTCAATCTGGCTTTTAATGTGTGATTGTTTACTATATATTTATTTGTTGTTCCTTCCTTTCCCTTCACTATATCTGTAAAGCGTCTTTGAGCACCTGTAAAAGCGCTAACAAATTAAATCTATTATTATTATTATTATTATCAAACCGTGGGGTCTTAATTCATTACGTGTTGATTTCTATCAACGGGGGAGTACTTCAGGAAAGTCGGCGGGGAGGGGCTAGTGGAGTACTTCGTGACCACAGAGTGTGAAGTTGTGATCAGCTGTTTGAGCGCAGTTCTCCAGTGAAGGGGGGGAGTCTCCCTCCGCAGCCGGTTGGCGTAGTTGTGGCACAATTCCGTTGTACAGACCGAGGTTAACAGCAGCCCTGTCTGTGCACACGGAGACCGACTCTGTCGTCCGGTGATCTAACCGCCTTCTGGAAAAGCTTCACAAGTACGTCGGTACGCAAATGGCTTTGTGACACAAGTGACGGTACGCATTTCAGATTACGCACATAACCTGCGTACCAGTTATGTGCACCCCTGTACTACAGCAAAAGTATTCTCCGTCGGGACTTCCTGCAACAACACCACGCCGTTATCTTGATTCTGATTGGCCAGAAGACATTATCAAAGATGTTCTATTGAGAAGACGATCACTACGTGACAAAAGTTTTCAAAACCGTTTCTAGTCTTCGGTATTTCCAGACAAGTGGCTACTGAAATCAATCTTACTAACTGTCTGTGCAATTCTCGGCGCGAGTTGGCAGACTTTAATTTGCTTACTTTAACATCATTTTTCATGGTGGGGCTAAGCCATTTCTTGGTATGGGTGTAGCCTACCCCAGCCATACCCTGGCGCTGCCACTGGTGGGATGTATGGGGCGGGCCATTCTGCACATGCGTTAAATGCGTTAAATATTTTAACGCAATTTTAATTACCGCCGTTAACGCTAAAATGTTAACAGCATTACTTTAAACCTAACCCTAACATCAACAAAAGGGATGCTGACAGGCTGAACAAGCTGGTGAGGAAGGCTAGCTCTGTTGTTGTAGAAAACTGGACAATCTGGACGAGGTGGCTGAGGGGAGGATGAGGAGGAAGCTGGACAGTATCCTAGACGCAGTGCTTCTCAAAGTGTGGTCCGCGGACCACTGGTGGCCCGTGAGCGCCCCCTAGTGGTCCTTGAGTAGATTGTACAATTTGACATTTGAAATAAATGTATTTATTTAAGTTTTCCGCACTCTCGCGGGAATATCTCCGCAAAGGAGCGTGTATATGTTTCACGATATAGCCCAGCGCAACACCTTTGTCACACATGTTGCCATTTGTTTGTACCATTTTCAGGCGAATTGTAATTTGTTGTAGAAAAACTGTGTTTTTATTTTTATTTCAAGAAGCGTATGAAACAAACAATGGATGTCTTTTATAAACTCATACATGCTGAAAGTAGATTTAGATGTGTTAGGAGTGAGATAGAGATTATTATCTAATATGCATCCGATGAAGCATTGCATGAAGTCTGTTGATGATCATAGGCTGTTGTTGGGGCTGCAAACCATTTTCTTGTTTTGTAGGCAGACGCATGGTCACCAAGATTTATGTTTTAATAGCATTTTTACAAAAAAAGCCCAGACGAGCCTAACATGTGAAAAAAAGGGCTTAGACCTCAGAGAGTTAAACTTGGGCCTGCGACCATAGTTTTACTGTATTTTGTTTTGAAAATCCACAGCGGAGGTTTGTGTCGAACTACATGCGGTGTATTTTGCATATCTCTCAGTAGCCAACGATCTGAGAGTCTGTTGGCTCGGACATAAACTCCGTAATAAATGTAGTCTACATTTCATAAGAGGTGTAAAACCTGAGCATTTTAAATCGCATTTGAACAAAATGCTTATATAATCTGTCACAGTAAATTTGAGTAAAATTGACTCAAATTGAAGACAATTTTTACTATAGAGTAAAATGTCCTCTTTGTTCAGAGTTGTATTTTTCGAGTTCATTTTTTTTATGTGCTTAGATTTGACTCTGCTTAATGGTTATTTACTCTATGTAGTGTATATTAAAAACAACTAGAAGGTAATTTTACTCCCAATAGAAGGTAATTTTACTCAGAATAGAATAAATGAACCATAATGATCTTTACAATAAAAAAGGTGAATAAACCAAAGTGCTTAAGGAACACGAGTGGGCGTGTGTGAAGCTGACCATTGAGCGGCCCGACCAAGCAAGGAGGCAGAGGCAGAGAGTTCAAATACAACCCGGTGTGGGCATTTATTCATCGCTGTGATACATGATACACAGCCTCAATATGACTGTCTCACGTGAACACAGTCACCAGCAACAAGGATCTCACACACACACTAACAGGAAAACAGAACCTAAATACACACAGGAATAATCAAACCAACAAGACACAGGCATACTAACATAGGACTGGCTTATCTATAGCCAGCTGACAAAGCACTTATATACTAACATAGGACTGGCCTATCTATAGCCAGCTGAGTAGCACTTGAAATGTGTGGCTCTATGATACCTGCTGTACTTATATGATTCTGTTTTCTTCTGGCTGTGTCTTCCTGGTCGTATGTACTTATTGTAAGTCGCTTTGGACAAAAGCGTCTGCTAAATGCAATGTAATGTAATGTAATACTTGCCAACCTTGAGACCTCAGAAATCGGGAGCATTTCAAAACCACCGCGGGGGGGTCGAGTTGTCGATTCTTGTTCTGTTTTCTGTGACTATCTTCCTCACCATGGGCGCGGGAAGGGGGGTGCTGAGGGCGCTGCAGCACCCCCTAGCGGCAGGCAGGGGGTGCGGAGCTCCCCTGTCTGAATTATTATTTGACAGTTATTGCTGCTCCCGCTGTGCATAATCTGTGTAATATGTAGCCAATAAATTCCACATTGTTGGTAAAATAGTATTTTGTGTGTGTGTGTGTGTGTGTGTGTGTGTGTGTGTGTGTGTGTGTGTTGTGTGTGTGTGTGTGTTGTGTGTGTGTGTGTGTGTGTGTGTGTGTGTGTGTGTGTGTGTGTTGTGTGTGTGTGTGTGTGTGTGTGTGTGTGTGTGTGTAAATAGCGCATTTAGTGTGTGTGAGAGAGAGAGGGAGAGAGAGGGACCGGTGCCAGCAGCAGGGACCGTGTTGTTAGCATCTGGTTAGCTAGCTGCACTAATGGACATACGGAGCTGTTTGTTCCACAACAAGCTGGAGGAGAGCTTTCCTCTCAGACTGAGAGGCTCAGGTGAGCTAAAGGACTCTCTGAGTGTTTAGATAGTTCACTTTAGTCTAAGTTATCTCAGTGGGTCTCAAACGGTTTGGTCACAAATTATTCAAAAGATTATTTCCGCGGCACACCTTCATATGATCATTATAGTTATAAAAAAAATAAGAGAATAAAGGAAAAACAGTTATGAAATACTATATGGCAGTAAAACAAGAATACAGTTTGAAAGGGGAGTGATTTGTAAAATATCCATAAAGAAAAAGAACATCTGCTTACAGTTGTGTTTCATCTGGGTGTTGAGAGATGTATCCATAGATCTCTTAATGTTGCTCTCAAAGTGCACCAGATTGATGCTTTTAACTTCAATATTTCCCGGGGGAGCATCCCACCGGACCCCCCTAGAGGAGGTGAGGTCCGCTCCCCTCTCGTAAAAAATAGCACTTTACCCCAATGCGGTCAAGCCAGCCTCCACTCGGGAAAACTTGGTCAATCCAGCCCGCACGTGATATTGCGGTGCGCGAATATCATATGCATTACGGTAGAATCCTGGAAACACTGCCTCTGTGTTTAGATGAGAATAAAACAAAAACTGTCCTGTATCAAAGACTCATCTCACTCCAGGGTGATAGCAGGACACCCCATCTAGTCACTTAGAAAAAATCAGGACATTCTGATGTAGAGTTTCAAAATAAAAGACCTTTTGAAGTCTCATATAAGAGCTATCATCCCTGTTTTTAGATGAGAATAAAACAAAAACTGTCCAGTATCAAAGACTCATCTCACTCCAGGGTGATAGCAGGACACCCCATCTAGTCACTTAGAAAAAATCAGAACATTCTGATGTACAGTTTCAAAATAAAATACCTTTGAAGTCAAATATAAGAGCTATCATCCCTGTTTTTAGATGAGACATCAGAATGTCCTGATTTTTTTCTAAGTGACTAGATGAGATGTCCTGCTATGACCCTGAAGTGAAATGAGTCTTTGATACTGGACAGTTTTTGTTTTATTCTCATCTAAACACAGAGGCAGTGTTTCCAGGATTCTACTGTAATGCATAGGATATTCGCGCACCGCAATATCACGTGCCGGCTGACTTGACCAAGTTTTCCCGAGTGGAGGCTGGCTTGACCTGCAGTTTTACCCCTGCCTATATGCCGTGAGCTGATTATCGAGCCTTCATTGTAACAGTCACAGGTGTACTGTGTGTTTGCGTGTGGGGAGTGCTTTTGTGCGTGCTCTATAGTGCCCGTAATAGTGTTCACTGGAGTCCAGCAACTCAGCACCCCCACTCAAAATACCTTCCCGCGCCTCTGTTCCTCACCCTCTCACATTCAGTTGCGCACGCTACTAAAGAGACGCGCTACCATGGAAACCAAACAATGGTGTAGCTGTATTAAGTCCGAGTGGAAACAGTACTGAGTAAATCTGATTTTGTCAGAAATCGGGAAAATCGGGAGGTGAACGCAATCACCAGCAACAGACAAGACGGGAGGGGCAGTGGCGGTTCTAGACCAATTTGACTGGGCGGGCCACTGGGGGACCAGTTATTTTCTGAGGGGGGCACAATAAATGCAGGATGAAAAAGAGAACTAGACAGTATGAAGTAATTGCGCATAAGAAAACAATGCAATACAGTTATTGGTATTTGTTTCAGTACACTTATTTATTTCAGATAGATCTTATAGTTATTACTGTTAGCTTCAGCTTAAGTTATAGTGCAATGTTTGCACTAACACCATATTTATATAAAAATAAAGGCAATGAACAGTTACATCTCTACTTTACATAAGGGTGTCTGCACAATCTCACATTACAGCAACAAAATCCTGCAGTTTTTGGCAAACCGAGTACCAGAAAATATACATTAAAAAAAAAAAAAAAGACTTTTCATTGTTAGGGGGGCCACAGGGGGGTTAGAGGTCAGTGTTAGGGGGGCACTGACCTCTGACCCCCCTGCTTTGGGTTTACTGGCAGGCCGCAAACAACTTCACGGCGTATACTGCCACTGAAAGTCCCCGGCCGGAAGTCCCCGGAGTTGGGGACTGGCTTCAGTAGAAGCTGCTGGGAGTCCCGGCAGCGTCTACTGAAGCCAGTCCCCAACTCCGGGGACTTCCGGCCTCAGAGTAAATCGCCAGAACGCCGACACCTCCTCATCTCCACCACTCCCATGTTTTCTTTTGTGTTGCCATAAGTTATAGTCTCTCTGCGTTTGTGCGCTGGGCTAATGCTAATAATGCTAATGCAAGGATAATAAAATGGCGGCTTCACAAAACATTTTGGGAGTTTTACGGGGCGTGGTTTGCAATCCACCCAGCCAATCAGACATAGGAACCTTTTTCTCTTTGTATCCCCTGCTCTCTAGCAGTGACGGAAAAGGGGGTAAAAAAGGTTCTCATTAACTAATTTTAGTTCCGGCTCTTTTTGGTGTGAACGCGACATTTCGGAACTATATCGGAACTAAAGTGGGATAAGTACTGCAGTGTGAACGTGGCTTATGAGTAATAAATACACTCCAAAATTATTAAATATCACTATTTCAGAGCAAAATAGTAATTACTGTGTATTTGTATTGTTGATTTATTGTGTGAACGAGGCGATGTAAGAAGGTTAAGCTGTCATTATTAGGCTGTAATTTGTTATATACTGTTGGAGTGGTAAGCAGGCCTATTGTTTTGGGATATTTGTGGAGTTAGGTGGTCCGCGAGTGTTTTTTATTGGTTAAGTGGTCCTTGGTATGAAAACGTTTGAGAAACACGACCTAGAGAACCCCTCCCACCCCCTCCATGCAGAGCTAGTGAAGATGAGGATCACCTTCAGCCTCAGACTCATCCCTCCTCGGGACAGCACCAAGCCCCTCTGACAGTCCTTTGTGCCTGTAGCCCTCAGGCTGCACAACAAGGGCTAACCATGTACCATTTAAAAGTAACCCGTACTGGACATACATCAAATCTGCACTGTTTGTACAAATATGTTCGTTTACATTATTAAAGTGTTACCTTGTTGTGATATCTTGTTTTAACAGTTACTTATATAATGTTATTTTTAATTGTATTATCCTTTTGTCATTCTGTCCTGTTTTTAACACTCACTCTGTTGCTGCTTTAAACTCCTGAATTTCCCCACAGGGATAAATAAAGGTCCATCTTTAAGTGCTTTGAGCACCAGGAAAAGCGCTTTATAAATGTAATGTATTATTATTATTATTATCTTATCTTATTTATAATATAACATTTTGTATTTTCCAGATTTAGAATTAGCCTGGCCCGCTACTATGTTGTTTGTATGCCCGGATTGTTATATCCTTCTAACCTTTACTTACAAAAACAGTACAAGGATAAAACAATCCAGACAGGAAAGTTAAGGCATAAGCTGACATCTAATGCATTTGTGAAAAATAATGGTATAAATACAGTAAGTAGCCTACCTTATGCTCATACTGCTTACTTTCAGTCAGAAATAGTCTAAATTAAAGTAAAAACTACGCAAGCTGTCATTTGAATTGTATTATTTCAACCTTAATTTTCATTTTGATGATTTTGTATACATGTCTACATATTTGTTCAAATTAGATTTAGAAAAAGGCGTTTATTTTATTACTTGATCACACTGACTCACTTCCAGTAATACTTTCTGATTGATATCAAATGATTTAGTATACTGATTTTATAAAATGTAATACCTCTAATGAGAACACTGCCCATATTGCAGCCACATACAGTGGGTAATACCTTGCATTATTGTCCCTTTAATTCACTGAACTTCTCTTGGCTACAACAATGCTGGGGCCTCCTGCCCTCTGGCGGTGAGAAGGACACACTGCAGCAGACAAGATGAACAGACAATCTTCATCGTTTATTCACAGCATTTTGTCTAGAAATATGTACACGTATATTATTCATGCATGAAAAATATGTATACACTGTATCACCACAACCAGAGCTTTCATGATGACTGTCAGAGGCTGGTTGTGTCTGCCTGTCACACAGTGTGTGTGTGTGTGTGTGTGTGTGTGTGTGTGTGTGTGTGTGTGTGTGTGTGTGTGGTGTGTGTGTGTGTGTGTGTGTGTGTGTGTGCGTGTGTGTGTGTGTGTGTGTGTGTGTGTGTGTGTGTGTGGTGTGTGTGTGTGTGTGTGTGTGTGTGTGTGTGTTGATCCTGACAGTGAGTCTCATCTCCTCTGGAGGTAGCTGACCAGGACCTTCTCTAGACTCACGATGTGACTGGTTTTACTGAAGTCCTGGGACGTCAGCCTCTTGATGCCTGTGCGCGCACACACACACACACACACACACACACACACACACACACACACACACACACACACACACACACACACACACACACACACACAGGAAGTTGGTTAAAACCTCTGATCAGTATGAAAAGGCCACGCTAAATGATTTGATGTCTTGTGTTATGGTATGTAATGTAAATGTATTGTCCGGCGTAGTTTTACAGACCTATAGATCTTGTCATTTTAAATTGCCAGCTGACAAATATCTGAAGAGTTTGTGGAAAACTTTCTCATCGTCTCTCCTGATGCTGTTTGTCTCGTAGCCTGTTAGACTGTAGATGAATGCTCTTGTGACAAATACATTCCCTTATTCCACTTGCTCACTTTATGGGAAAGTAACATGTTATTAATTGGTCCTGTTTTTCCTTCTGGTGAGTCTCTTAAAGTCATTTTTTATACAAAAACATTTATGAGGTGTCAGATTTACTAACACTCAATACAGTCTGACTACATTATAGCCTTAATAGTGTCAGTGTCACCTGCTGACCAGTGTTTCCATGGTGACAGTGAGTGACACCTGCTGACCAGTGTTTCCATGGTGACAGTGAGCGACACCTGCTGACCAGTGTTTCCATGGTGACAGTCAGTGTCACCTGCTGACCAGTGTTTCCATGGTGACAGTGATTGACACCTGCTGACCAGTGTTTCCATGGTGACAGTGAGTGACACCTGCTGACCAGTATTTACGTGGAAACAACCCTTGCTAACAGCATTTCCATGGTAACAGTCAATAACCAACCGCTGCCCAGTGTTTCAAACAGTTTCTTCTGCAGATATTTGGTATGTTTGTAGTTTAAAAAAGAATATAATTTACCCAGAATTGATATTGGTCTGTATTAAACATATTGACCAAGGCATGAATATTAGGTCAGCTAGATCCAAGGGGCAATGTGGGGGGGGGGGTAGTGTGATGAGGGGTAATGTGATGAGGGGCAGTGTGATGAGGGGCAGTGTGATGAGGGGTAATGTGATGAGGGGTAATGTGATGAGGGGCAGTGTGATGAGGGGCAGTGTGATGAGGGGCAGTGTGCTGAGGGGCAGTGTGATGAGGGGCAGTGTGCTGAGGGGCAGTGTGCTGAGGGGCAGTGTGATGAGGGGCAGTGTGATGAGGGGCAGTGTGATGAGGGGCAGTGTGATGAGGGGCAGTGTGATGAGGGGCAGTGTGCTGAGGGGCAGTGTGATGAGGGGCAGTGTGCTGAGGGGCAGTGTGATGAGGGGCAGTGTGATGAGGGGCAGTGTGATGAGGGGCAGTGTGCTGAGGGGCAGTGTGATGAGGGGCAGTGTGATGAGGGGCAGTGTGATGAGGGGCAGTGTGCTGAGGGGCAGTGTGCTGAGGGGCAGTGTGATGAGGGGCAGTGTGCTGAGGGGCAGTGTGCTGAGGGGCAGTGTGATGAGGGGCAGTGTGATGAGGGGCAGTGTGATGAGGGGCAGTGTGATGAGGGGCAGTGTGCTGAGGGGCAGTGTGATGAGGGGCAGTGTGCTGAGGGGCAGTGTGATGAGGGGCAGTGTGATGAGGGGCAGTGTGATGAGGGGCAGTGTGATGAGGGGCAGTGTGATGAGGGGCAGTGTGATGAGGGGCAGTGTGATGAGGGGCAGTGTGATGAGGGGCAGTGTGATGAGGGGGCAGTGTGATGAGGGGCAGTGTGCTGAGGGGCAGTGTGCTGAGGGGCAGTGTGATGAGGGGCAGTGTGCTGAGGGGCAGTGTGCTGAGGGGCAGTGTGATGAGGGGCAGTGTGATGAGGGGCAGTGTGATGAGGGGCAGTGTGATGAGGGGCAGTGTGCTGAGGGGCAGTGTGATGAGGGGCAGTGTGCTGAGGGGCAGTGTGCTGAGGGGCAGTGTGATGAGGGGCAGTGTGATGAGGGGCAGTGTGCTGAGGGGCAGTGTGATGTACCTCTGAGTGCTGCGTACCAGCCCTGCAGGCTTTGCTTCAGAACACCGTTGTCCTCTTTCGACACAAACCTCCTGCCATCTGCACACACACACACACACACACACACACACACACACACACACACACACACACACACACACACACACACACACACACACAATAAAACAAATTAGAAATCAAATGTGTAGGTGCAATTTTAAAAGAGACAGCATTGTGCAGAATATACAGAGGAAATGTGCTCTTATAATGTGTGTTAATGTTACACGAAGTGTCTTTGGGAGGGGAGGGTTGAAGAGTCAAATGCATAAAATATATACTGTATGTGTGGGAAACAAATGCCCCCTGTGTCAGCTGCAGTGTGAGTAGACTCACGTTTGCCCTTCAGGTACATCATGGACTGAGGCCCCCAGTGGACGTTCAGCTGGGGGGGGGGGGCAACAGTTACTAGGTGATTCAGGAAGGTGTCAGACTGTGAGCAGCTGCTGAGACTTACCTTCTGTGTGTGACACGACTCCAGGAACAGGGAGAGGACTAGAGTACACGTCCATAAAACAGTGGCTTTTCTCTCCTGGAACAACACACACATCAGCTACACACTTCTGCACACAGGGATCGCCCCCCCCCCCCCCCCCCCCCCCCATCAGACTGAAACCCTCAGCTCCTATGCCTCATTTATTTAAAAATACAATATTAAAGAGAACTTCTCATTTGATTACAATATATTTTCTTCCAGGGAGTCGTAGTGAATACAGCAGTATTATATCTATGTGACATGAAAGGACACACATGAAAGGACACTGAATTAAAGCAAGGGAAATAGTAAAAGAGAAGAGACATCTGTTCAATAACACATTCAATACGAGTCAACATGATTACCTTTAAAGATAACTACAGAGGGAGTGCTTCTAATGTGAAATACTCTGGAGCTACAGAGAGCACTGGGCTCTGGGGACGTTTACAGCAGGTGTGAAGTGAGGACGTTTTCAGGCGGGAAGATAAAACACAGCAACATGTTTCTCCTGTGATGCAGAGTGTCCCGACATTCATCTACGATGGAGAGTGGGTGGGCCTGCATTCGTAATATACATATATTATAGCATATTAACTCCTAAGGACTCACGTGACACAGGTGATCATGACCCTTAAATGTTCTGGAAAGTTCCTTATACAGCTTTAGCCTTGTTTTTATCTCATGAAGTCCCTAAGTGACACACCCTGAGCAGTCTGGTGGGTCATGGTCCAGGTCATGTGATTTAGTGTTCCCATAACAACATGTCCAAGATGTCCATGTGCCAGACTAAGACATGTGACCGAACTAGCTACATTTCAAAAGCTATTTTTATGTTGCTAAAGGTAAAATTCAAGCCATTTAAGAATTAAAATGTTTACATAACATGTCCTTTATTACATTGATCAATCAATCGATCAATGTTTATTTATAGCCCAATATCACAAATGTTACATTTGTCTCAGTGGACTTCACAGTTTGTACAGAATATCAGTATGACAATACGACACCCTCTGTCCTTAGACCCTCTGTCCTTAGACCCTCTGTCCTTAGACCCTCACATCGTACAAGGAAAAACTTCCAGAGAAAACCCACAGTTTAAAGCTCAGTTAATTTAGCTGATTGAATTATATTTAGTTTATATATTCTTATTCTTCAATTCAAAGAATGTTGAAACTAATTTAAACCAAAATATCATCCTCATTAATTAAGTTATAAATAAGAGTTACTTTACCATTAAAGCCCAAAGTGACATATACGTCACTTTTCAGATATGTGACACTAGGGGGGGCTACTTGTCAGAAATGTGTTCTATGTGGTCTATTTAGTCTAAATGATGTTCCCCTTGATTTCAACAAAAGTAGAAATGGGTCCGGGTTCTTATGGGTTGATTATTATATATACAAATATATCGTATTACGTTATATTTTATTATATTATACTATATTAAACAATATTGTATTACATTCAATAACATTGTATTATACTACAATTTGTTAAATGGTATTATATTATATTGTTTCTTATTCCATTTATGTAAATATACTGTTAGTAGATTTGATATCAGAATCAGAATCAGAATACCTTTATTAGTCCCACAGAGGGGACATTTACGATAAGAGTATATTTGTAATTATATAATAGTAGATTATATAATATTATGCATTTGTTTTATTATTATTTTAGTTTTTTTATTTAACAGGGACAGTGTACATAAATAAACATTTCAGTAAATATGTAAATTAGAGGCAATTTTTCATCTGTAGTCCCTGGACTGATGTTAATCTTTATTTATAAACGTCAATATTAGTATAATGAAATAACCTTCCGGATTAGTGCATATTATATTATAATATATTATACTATATGACAATATGTTATATGTGCTGTAAGTAGATACTAAATGTGTATAATGCAGTACTACTCTGGAGGTACCATAACAATCGTTCCTTACCTGCAAAGCAGTGATCATCTGAGCGCGTTGAAACGTCTTAATAAATATACTGTTCAATTGAAGCTGTTGTTTAAATGATCTGCTATTTATTTTCAGTTTAAAGCATTTACAGTTGCATTCTTGTTCATGAATCAGTTGATTGATGCCAATAAACAGGCAATACTTTACTCTTTTATTGTGTCCATTTATATTATATGTAATAAATGATGAAATAATAACCCTATTGATTACTTAATGACGTCAAATATTGTTTGTAATACCAAAACAAAACAGGTTGGATTTAGGGCATACAGTAAGGCATGTTTCTGTCTTGTTTCTTTTATACAGTATGGAAAAGGATGAGTTTATATTTGTGACAAATTACTTTAAAAAAATATATTTGAAACATACCAAAGAAGTGGAGTCAGAATCAGAATCAATGTCATTTACTAAAAAACAAGTATTTTAAAGCAACAGTAGTTATGAAATGATGGAAGAGTTAAATAAATACTAATATTCATGTTCAGCAAAGTTGTCCATTCATAATTAAACCAATTGCAAATAGATCCATGAAATAAGTCTCTACAAACACATAATTAAAATGTGATCAGACATAAATAGTTAAAATGTGACTTACCATATCTGCTGCAGAGTGAGTGTGTGGTCCAGCATGTGTGTGTGTGTGTGTGTTCTCTGATGTTCCCGGCTTCTTTTATCCCCATCCTGCAGCCGCGGGTTCGATCCTCCCCCTCGGCGCCCGGCAGGACTCCTGTTTACTAGAGGCTCAAAAACAGCACAAAAACACAGGCTGACGTCAGGACCGTGATCTGCAGCGAGGAACATCAATAGTATGGACCCACTGCGTGTGATTTGTCCCAAAGCGGATCACTCCAAGGTATTTCATGTGGCTGCTGGTTTCATTTTCATTAGAGCTTTCCGGGAAGCAGGAAACGACGTTCATTCTGAAAGCTCTTACAGCTGAGCAGCACTGATTAACATCACAACAGTCCTCCACATAGATCTTAATACAATGGATAGACTATACATAGATATGAAGCCAAGGAGGTAAACATATAAACAGATTCTCATATCCGGAGTCACCTGTTGGGGCCTTCAGGTAAACATTGGCTGCTGGGAATCCAAGGAGCGTCCCATTGTGGGCACATACAGTAAACAGATGGAAGTGGATTAGGGCCAAACAAAACTGAGATCTGACCAAAAGTGATTTTTTTAAATGTGGTTGTGAGATTACAGTAAAATTCAGTGTTTTTCTCTCAGAATTCTGATACCTTCCTTAAAAACAAACACTTGTTATGTAAGATCTCAGAATAATCTTCATGTGGCCCTTATCCTCTTCCCTGGATATGCTTAAAGTCGGGGCAAACATTGGCTGCTGGGAATCCAAGGAAAAATCCCATTGTGGGCACATAAACAGATATTTACGGAAGACGATTAGGGCCACAAAATAATAATAATAATCTTTGAGATCTGACCAAAAGTACATTTTTATTTAAATTATCAAGGGAGCCAGAGTAGAGGGCTTAAAGAGCCGCATGTGGCTCGAGAGCCGCGGGTTGCCGACCCCTGCCTTAGATAGACTGTGGAGGAAGGATGTCCCAGAATTGAGACCAGATTCTAACTGGGATTTAGTCTGGGCTAACATTCGTCAGGCGTCTCGCAATCCCGATCACCAACAAATCCACCTGAACTATGCGCATAGAACTTCCCTGACACCCAGACGGCTGCATATGATGGGTCCTCTGGCAGATGCTCGGTGTAGCCTATGCTCCATGGGGGCTCCTGGTACATTTCTCCATATGTTCTAGGAATGCCCGCCTGTTGCTCGCTTTTGGAACGGGGTCCGACATATTTTCTTTGACTGTACCTGTGTCTGTTTTTCTTTTGAATGACTTATCTCAGCTGCCAGCTACTGGGTACCAGAAAAGACCTCTCTATGCTGGCCTTACGGCTGCCAAGAAATTGGTTGCTATGAGGTGGAAACAACCCGACAAGCTCTCAGTGACGTTTCTTGGCGTAGTCTACATGGAACTGGAGTTAAGGAGTCCAATATCGGTTTACGGGTGTCGACAGCTGAAAAGTTGAAGGAGCGGATCTAGCCATCTTAACTGATATAGTTGTTTGCAGTCATTGGTCCTGAGAGGTCCTGATTGGGGGTGGGGGGTTTATTATTTTTTTCCCTTAGTTTTGTCCTCTTGTCTGATTGTTGTTATTGTTGTTTTTTTCTGTATTTTTTGTAATTTGTGTTGTGATTGTACATTGTATTTTTCTAAATGTGTGTGAATAAAAACATTTGATCAAAAAAAATTAAAAAAATGTAATGGGGCCCTTACCCTCTCCCTGATATTCTTAATGCCGGCAAACATTGGCTACTGGGAATCCAAGGAACGTTCCCAATGTGGGCACATAAACAGATATCTAGATATCTAAACATTTGTTAGATTTTACCAAAAGTCAAAACAAATATTTATTCTGAGATTCAAGTCAGGTTTCTAACTTTAAAATTCTGACTTTAATCTAAGAATTCTATTGTTTTTTTGTGAGAATTCTGACGTTGTTCTCAGAACACTTTTGGCCAGATCTAAAAAATCACATGCGGCCCTAATCCAGTGGTCCCAGATTTTGACAAAGGGGTCTTCTACAGACAGGAAAGTGCAGCAACACTTTTAGAAATTAAGAAACAACCACACATGTTCACAATTTGCACAAATACATGTGTGCTATTGTAATAAAGAAATGCATGACAGACTGGTCAAATAAATCAGAGTTTTTTAAATTCTTTATTATAACATCTCAGCTCAGTACTTACTGTAATTGTGATTGCCTCTAGGCCTCAGGATACATTCCCCAAATCAGGGAATATAGCTGAGACCTGGGTACGTGTGACTGCTCATCAATATGTGTGGCGGGGCCTGAGCAGTCTCTGCAGTCTGGGCTTCCTTAAGCCAGGTGGTGAGAAAATATGGGCTCGTCAAGTAAGATTTAAAACGTTTTATCTGTCGTCGTGTTAACACAAGTTTGTAGTGGTTTCAGGGAGAGCTTTAAAGAGGCCCTATTTTGCGTATTTTCAGGGTCAAATTTGTATATTGTGGTTCTACTATGATGTGTCGATGCTTTAAAGGTGGGGTAGGTAAGTTTCAGAAACCGGCTCGAGTGCACTAAAATTTGAAAGTACACAGCCGAAAAGAATCCGCCCCTTCCTTCAGACTTCCTTACAGAGCACCTCCTCCAACACACATGAACGCGCACATGACGTCAGCAGACTGGTGAAAGTGGCCGCCTGTTGCTGGCGAGTCATTGAAGTACTGCTGCAATGCACGCCCAATGAGGGCACGCCCAATGAGGGCACGAGATACATTTGTGCGTGCACGAGATGGAAGGCTGACAGACAGGGCGGCAATCCAATCCGGATTGGTTGTACTTTTTACAGTACCACGGCTTCCACAGATGACATTTTTTAATGGATTTTTGGTCAAAGCACTTCAGATATTCATTGCTATCGGGATGTTAAGAGCATTCCATGGAATATAACAACAAGTGTATCTCGAGCCGGTTTCTCAAACTTACCTACCCCACCTTTAATGTTCAAAAAGCTCTTTATTTTTCATTTAAAAACAGTCAATTAGGGCAATTTTTGTGGTTTGTTTAGCCAAATGTAATTATCGTTGAATTTCCCGACATTTTCACTTCGAGACCGTTTGAGTGTGAGTGAACGGGGTGGGGGGAGGTGAGGGGGCAGCAGCCGTTATAGACCATTCCCATGTTTACAAACATTAAGATTCGGAGACTCGTGAGTGCTTAACAGTAAGTCAGTGAAGTCACGTGATTGGTTGCATTTGATTTTAGCCTTTGCAGACCATTTTCATGCAAAAAAAACCTATAGAACACGCTACAGGAAAGGGAAACAACAAACTGCATAGTAGATTGCTTTAACTGATTCTTAACATAAAAGGGACAAAACTCTTATGTTTTGATGTATTCATTTAGGTTTATGTTAATATATGGTGTTTAGGTATGAGGAGGAGTGATTTAAAAAGTTTTTTTATAGAGAGGCGAAGTCGCCCATCAACTTCCGACCCATGGGACCTTATTTCAGAAAAAGTATGTATTGAAGTCAATGGGAGAGAGAAAGATTATCTCTCGATCCCGTTTGAATTGTGCCATGAATTACACAAATGGTGTTTGTCAATCTTAAATAATAATTTCCATGTCAAAAAAGTCACAGTTTGTCGTAAAACTGTTGAAATATAAGACTATGAAAGATACGCAACTAGAAAGACTACAAATCCCAGAATCCCGGTCCCGCATGCTGGCTCTCACGGAACCGACGAACT
This sequence comes from Harpagifer antarcticus, assembly GCA_902827135.1. Taxonomy (NCBI): domain Eukaryota; kingdom Metazoa; phylum Chordata; class Actinopteri; order Perciformes; family Harpagiferidae; genus Harpagifer; species Harpagifer antarcticus. Next base: position 3,388,075 of record CADEHL010001357.1, read on the forward strand.
CCCCTTGTGTGTGTACAGCTCTCAACGTACCCAGACTTGGAGTGATTTTCACCTCTTTTAATCCTTTTCGCCTCATTCTGAAAGAAAGAAGCGAAATGTTTTAACGTGACGGCCGTCTTGGTGCGTGGTGCGAGATGGGAGATGTAGTTCATTGAGAGGTTTCACACACAAAAAGTGTTACACCACATCGTACTTATTTACATCCTGTACAAATGAGTTGTACATGCAACAATGGTTTCAGTGTTTGAGAGATTAAGATTATTTTTGACAATAACATTAAACTTTCCTGGGAAATAAAATATATACAAATTGTAACTGAATTAATAACATCCAAAAACAAAAAATAATATTCTGAAACACCACATGACTTTCATTTTGAGTTTATTTTAAAGGCTTATCTATAATAAATAAATAAATGAGTCAATAAATAAAAATATATACTTAAAAAATCCCAAATGGGACAACACACACCTATTGCAACACCTACAAATATAGATACATAAAAATATGTTTATTTTATTTGTAGTTTCTAAAGAGATACAAAATTAAAATATTTTATAGAAAATAACAATTAACACATGCACCCCCAAATAAATACAGTTTCACATCTGAACTAAAACAGCTAAAAAAGAGGAAAGGACCGAGACATGAACCTGAGTGGGACATTAACCAGTAAAGCTTGCTAACAACACACCCTGTAAAAGAACTGATGCAGATACAGGTGTAAACTAAAGCAATTATATGTGAGCTTTGGCATTTCTATTGTCATGCGACAGTCCTCAATTTCCAAAGTATTACTCTGTAAAGCCTTCTGAAGGGCTGTATTCACTTGTATAGACGATGGTCCAATACAAGCTATACTAGCAGTTTTTGCGATGCCTCCAGTGTCAGTCTGAATTGTTCTTGAACATAGCCTTGACGATTTGTGAGAGGCAGTGTCCGAACTCCACCAGCACCATGCGCTCAGCCTGGGGGGGGCTCAGGGCCTCGCTCTCTGCCCCCTCCGCCAGGGCCAGCATACAGCCGCACACAGCCTCCACCACAGCAGGGGGTTATCACAGAGAAAGAGCCCCTTGAAAAACAACACACACACAACACACACACACACACACACACACACACACAACACACACACCACACACACACACACACACACACACACACACACACACACACACACACACACACACACACACACACACACACACACACACACACACACACACACACACACACACACACACCACACACACACACACACACACACACACACACACACACACCACACACACACACACACACACAACCATGAGTCCTCTGGCAGTATGATAAGTGTTACAGCTGTAGAGCTCACTGTGGAGTGACTCACCTGTCCTCCACACTGACACTGCTCTCCTTCGGGCCCATCTCTGAGTCATCAAAATAATAGTTCCTGCAACCCACACATTTACAGCTGGAGGTGCACATGATGTTGGCCTGCACAGACACACAGGGAGACACTCAGGGTTCTGTACAAACAACTGCATGTGATAGGGAGGATATCAGTACATTCAACTGCTTTTTATGAGGTTGTCTCAGTATTTTCTGAGACAACCTCATTTGGTTCTTAGTAACAGAAATGAAGCTAGTAAGTTAGTAAATTCCTTCTACGCTTCATCCCTTCCTCCATAAATCCCTTTGATCCTTCTTCCCTCCTTAGATCCCTTACCCCTTCCTTCCAACATCTCTTCTGCCCTTCATCCCTTCTTCCTGTCTCCCCTTGTCTCTTTCTATTTTTATTATTTTTATTGGGTAAATAATTATGAACAGGACAGGTGACGACAAAAACGTTTTTTTTTACAAATGACAAGATACCAGGGGAGACGGAAGCAAACGGAATAATAAAACATGGGTTTGGACGGCAGCTTTGGTCTCTTGTCTCTTTCTATTCAATCTGTCTGGGGACTGGTATTCAGATTGGGCAGAAACACGCCTGAGACAGAACCCCATCCTGAGTCTCCTTCTGTTGGGCAGCAGACATTCCACGTCCTTCTTTACCCCTCCTCCTTACATTCATCAGTAGTACACATTCAATACCTCAGGTAATACATCTTGAATCGACATATTGCTGTTGCAGGGGGGGGATTATTGTTATTGATTAATGCATCGGTGTTTCTTAGGGTCAAAAACACTAAACTCACATCTTAAAATGAAAGTGTTTAGTTTATTTAATAAAAGAGCACATGTTCAATGTGAAAAGTGACAGTAGATATAGATTAGTTGTAATTTGGTGCTGTATATATATATTTAAAAAATAATTATAGTTTAAACACCTTCAATTTCAGGGGGGGCGCGGGGCTCCATTGGCGGGGAGCAGCGCCCCTCCAAGACAATGGTAGAGGAAACACTGGTATGTGTGTGTGTGTGTGTGTGTGTGTGTGTGTGTGTGTGTGTGTGTGTGTGTGTGTGTGTGTGTGTGCGTGTGCACCTCATAGCACTCGCAGTAGTTCTTCAGGCAACCCGAGCGTTTACAGTGGCAGCCTTTGTTGTGCCAACCTTTGACCTCTCCTGACGGCAGCGACCTTGACCTGAAGGCGTCTGGGTTCCGACCTAAACATGACTACATGATGACAACACCAGGGATGATTACATTAAAACTGTATGTAAACAATTTCTAAACCGTTAAAGTCGGATGTTAAATGTGCATGTACAATTATTTCACAATATCACAATATTGATACATGCCAGGAAGAACAACTAAACAGAATGGCATTCACATGTCTAAGCATGACATAAATAACCAAGGACTTACTTGCTGTGTTTCAATTCGGACACCTGCCTTAGTACACTGCGAACACTTAATTAACTATCAAATGAATGGTATCATCAGACCATTATCACTATGGTAAATCATCTGAGACAACATTCTGGTTTTAATAGAACTTATTGTCCTAGCTCTCAACACAACTTAGTACTCTGTGTTGGAAAATAGCATCCTCCACCTGAAGCCACCACCTCTCCTCCAAACAGCCCTGCAGCTGCTCTTTCTGTGTGTTTGTTACGTTCCGGCTCGGGGAAAAGAGAAAGTAACATAAAACCAGATGGTGTTGATAAATTACAATCTTTTTATTGAGAGGAGCTAAAGGCACAACCACAAACAAAAGAAAAGGGCCACAAGGGCACCGGTTTAAGGCCCTGTCCACACGGAGAGGAAACGGAGACGAAAACGAACCGAAGCCGTTTTCAAAAAAGTCTTCCGTCCCCACGGAATCGGCTCAAGAAACGTGTCCGTCCACACGAAAATGCTGGAGACGCTGTAGTACATATGGCGGGCCTGTAAGTGGCGCTGTACTTCTGCTACAAAATACACCAAAAGCAGCGAATAAGAACCCCCGAGCATTGGCATAAGCAAACATAAATGTCCACTTGTTGCTGATGGTTGTGGTAAAGGAGCTGTAGATTTTGCACTAACATCTGTATCATGGTCAGTAGCGTCTGGAGCACAAATTCAACCCTGTGATCCACCATTGTTGTTGTTGTTGGCGAAACGCATCAGCAATGACGCGGGTGACGCGGGGGTGAGCAGGAGAGGTGGGGCTATGGCGTCATCGTTTCAGGAAATGATATAGGGCGTACACCATGGATGTATAATAAGAACTGGATACAGCGTGGGAGGCGGGGTCTCGTTCTTTCCTATGAGAGCTGCTCATTGGCGCATGAAGGCAAAATTGCCCAACTTTTGAGAGAGCGAAATGTCACAGATTACCCGTCATGCCTGGCTGTCAGAGCAGAAGTACCCGTATTTGCGCTCATAGAGCATGCACAGTTGAGTTGCCCCTTAAGCCCCGCCCCCCGAACTCCCACTCTCGGCTCACTCGAATGAATGGAGAGAAAATACATCTAGATTCGGCTTTTAGTGCATCATACAACGAATGATTCTAATAAAGGGCTATAAAATAGTTCATACTGGGTAGTTTATTTAGTTAAAACAAATATATCTGCTGATTTACAGACGTCTCTTTCCCCATGTTAGTTAATGGGAAAAAGTATTTTTTGGACACAACGAATATTGGGCCCAGAGTCCGGCGCACTTCCTGGGGGCTTGGCGTACACACGGAGCCGCAAGCGTTTCGTCCCCAGACCTACCCACTTTGGGAGCCGTTATCAAAGTGTATCAGATTCGGGCTCCGAATCTGCGGCTCAGTTTCGGCCTTGTGTGGATGAACCGTCTATACCAGGGGTGCCCAACCTTTTTTGAACCAAAAGCTACTTTTAAAGTTGTCCAAATAGAGAGGGGGGGGGGGGGGGGGGGGGGGGGGCGGGCTGGGGGTGCTAGCGAACTGTCAACTGGGGGGGAGCCTCGCTGCGGGGAAATGGCGGACCTCTGCCGGTGCAACTTCAATGATGCGGATCGAGCCGGCCCTTGACGACCGGCTGTTCTATTTCGTATATGGCTTCGCCCTCTAAGGCTATCGCTATTGGGTTATCCCCCTGCGCCCCCGCGCAGCACTGAAACATTTGTAGTCCACGCTAGGTGGGCCCCACCCTCAGGCCTCCTTCCGGTATAAATAGGAAGGGGGCCCGGCAATCTGCTCCCTCTTTTCTTCAGCAACCAGCACAGTACTGAAGCACAGGAAAAGTCAAGTCATGAGCAACAACTGTGTCCGTGATTGTCCCTCATGTAAGACGGGGTACATCCTGAGCTATGACTTACACGCGATATGCGAATCCTGCCTGGGGCCAGAGCACGCGGATGCGGCTCTCAGCCAGCAGGAAGCGAAGAGCGGACGCTCTAGCTGCTATGGCTGAGGAGGACGATTGGCCCGTCCAGAACAGGGACGACGGCCTGTCTCTGGAGCTGAGTGCGGGGCAGGAGTCGGACGACTCCTACCCTGTCTCCCTCCATGGCTCGCCATGCGGCGAGCCCTGGACGGGGAGAGGGGGGAGGGGAGAGGTACGGGTGTGGCGGCCGAGCACGCGGTCCCCTTCTCCGTGGCCACGGCACTACCGGCGTTGGGTGGCATTATGCTGGAGCTGCCGAAGATCATCGGCAAAGCAGCAGCATGCAAAGGTCTCCCCGTTCCCCTAGGACGGGAGAGGGTGGCTCTGGACGACATGGCCGGAGTGTTTTCCCGGGTTCAGACGGGCAGGAGTGACCCGATCTGGCCGCGCTTCCCCGCTATTAGCAGGTACCAGGAGAGGGCAGCGGCAAACCCGAGGACCCTGAGGGCTCCGGTGGCCACCTTTGTTCCCTTCACTAGGGTGGAGGGATTCACAGAGGAGGGTTTTCCAACCACCCCCGCTCTGGAGCCGAGCTTGACGGCGTTCTTTGGGGTTAGGCAGGCCAACTTGATCGCCGGATGGCGCCCTATGTTGGCCTCCCCCAAGGACCAGTATGTCGCCCGCCAGTCTGACCGGGCGCACCAATGTGCGTTTCAGGCGTCTGCTGCGGCAAACAACATCGCGTTGCTGGCCAACTCGGTGGTTACGCTGGTGGAGTGGTCCACCACCGTGGCATCAGAGGAGGCGGAGGAGATCGGCAAGGCGGCCAGCACGGCACTCACGCTGTGCGCGGCCGTGGCTGTCTCCCAGGCGAGGATCGCAGCATGGATGACGCAGATCCAGCGCCACCTCTGGCTGCAACAGGCGGCTGTTACAGAGCCAGCCAGGAAGGTCTTGCTGGACGCTCCGATCAGCCCGGACGGGCTGTTCGGAACCCAGTTTCTAGCCATGGTCGAGTCCATGAAGGCGGCAGCGGGGCAGGCGGATGACATCTGCCAGCACGTCGGCTGGCTCCAGCCTGCGGCGAAGCCTCAGCGGCACCAGCGGCAGCAGCGGCCAATCCGGCCACAGCGACAGGCAGAGAGACGCTCACAGCAACCGCAGCCGAGGCGTCAGACTCGTCCGTCGGCGGCGGCAGGGGCACCGTCCCGCGTCTCCGCCCCCCCACCAGCAGAGAGGGGGGGTCAAAGGGGAGTGAGGTCCTCCCGTTCGTCGTCTGCTCCACGAGAGCCGCCGAGGAAACAGAGCCGGCCTTGACGGTTTGGGAGGGAGTGTGAGAAAATTAAAGAAGCTTATTTCCCAACATGTTGTCTGAGTCATCAGTTTCAAATGTGTTTCACATATCCCCCACTCTGGGTGAACCAGCTGCCTATGACCTATCAGTTAATAGCCAGCAGGGTTCGTTACAAAAGCCTGCGCATTTTAATCTATCGATTAATAAGCTGCAGAGCGCGGTAACTACGCAAGCTGCCTCCAATCTGTTGATTAGTAGGCAGCAGGGTTCGCTGCAGAGGCCTGGTGGTTATGATTTTTCGGTTATTAACCCACAGACCTCGCGGCATTCCTCTGTCTGAGATACGCCACCTACACACGGTCACAATAAGCCCATGAGCGCCGTGGTAACGCCTCATGTGGATGTCACTGCACATACCTCCACTCATCCTCTGAGCGTGTACGCGCCTCATGATGAGAGTCGGAGGGAAATGCAGCGTGTGGAGGCCTCCTCACAGCCCTTTCGCTCTAGGCCCACCTTGGGTTGCCTCACGGGCAGCGGCGGCGAGGGCTCTGGCGTGGCTCGTCGTCATGACGACCAAAACACATCTCGAGCATGTGCGCCTGCTCTCAGAGTATTTCTCGGAGTGGCAGCGCGTGTGTCTGATGGACAGATGGATGAGCAGGTTGATCAGCAGAGGGTACACCCTGCAGTTCGCCTGCCCCCCCCCCACAGTTCAATGGGATACAGGAAACACTCCTGTCCCCCCAGAAGCTATGTCTTGCGCTCCAATCCGAGCCGCTGGAACTCCTGTTTCCAGGGTTCTTCAAAGGGAGGAAAATCAGGGGTTTTCACTCCCGTTATTTTTCTAATCCCGAAAAAGAGTGGGGCAATGAGACATCCTCGATCTGTCAGTATTCCACATGCTGACGATCAAACAGGTGCTGGAATGTGTTCACCAGGACGACTGGTTCACTTCCACCTGAAGGATGCATACTTCCACGTACCCCTCATCCCGAAACACAGGAAATTCCTGCGTTTTCTCATTTCAGGGAATATCAGACCAGACAATCGTCTGCCGTTCGGATATTTCCTGGCTCCTCCCATTTTTGTGTTGAGAAGGCTGGAGCCGCAACACAGAGGAGGGATGAGAGTGTGGTTTCCTCTGGACGACCTGCTATTTGCTGGCTCGCTCCAGGGAGGAAGTCGCTTTACAGACGGTACATCTCGTATCGCATCTGTCAAAGCCTGGGTTTCATAATAAATTGGAAGAAGAGCTGTCCTCTTCCCCCCCAAATGTTTATCTGGGAGTGGAATTAAACTCAGCCAGCAGAGCGCGGCTCTCGTGGCAGCGAGTGGAGAAACTCACAGCTCTCCTCCGGCATGTCACAACCCACACAGCCCTCTCCGTGACGCAGCTGCTCGCCGTTGGCGTCAGCTGGTCACGTGATGATCCCCTTGGGTCTCTTCCAACAGGGGGACACTCCAGAGGTGGTTCATTCGCTGCAGAAGCCTGCTGGTTTTAACCTATTGGTTTATAAACTGCAGAGCTCGCGGCATTCCTCTGTCCCAGATATGCCTCCTACACACGGTCACAATAAGCCCATGAGCGCCGTGGTAACGCCTCATGTGGATGTCACTGCACATACCTCCACTCATCCTCTGAGCGTGTACGCGCCTCATGATGAGAGTCGGAGGGAAATGCAGCGTGTGGAGGCCTCCTCACAGCCCTTTCGCTCTAGGCCCACCTTGGGTTGCCTCACGGGCAGCGGCGGCGAGGGCTCTGGCGTGGCTCGTCGTCATGACGACCAAAACACATCTCGAGCATGTGCGCCTGCTCTCAGAGTATTTCTCGGAGTGGCAGCGCGTGTGTCTGATGGACAGATGGATGAGCAGGTTGATCAGCAGAGGGTACACCCTGCAGTTCGCCTGCCCCCCCCCACAGTTCAATGGGATACAGGAAACACTCCTGTCCCCCCAGAAGCTATGTCTTGCGCTCCAATCCGAGCCGCTGGAACTCCTGTTTCCAGGGTTCTTCAAAGGGAGGAAAATCAGGGGTTTTCACTCCCGTTATTTTTCTAATCCCGAAAAAGAGTGGGGCAATGAGACATCCTCGATCTGTCAGTATTCCACATGCTGACGATCAAACAGGTGCTGGAATGTGTTCACCAGGACGACTGGTTCACTTCCACCTGAAGGATGCATACTTCCACGTACCCCTCATCCCGAAACACAGGAAATTCCTGCGTTTTCTCATTTCAGGGAATATCAGACCAGACAATCGTCTGCCGTTCGGATATTTCCTGGCTCCTCCCATTTTTGTGTTGAGAAGGCTGGAGCCGCAACACAGAGGAGGGATGAGAGTGTGGTTTCCTCTGGACGACCTGCTATTTGCTGGCTCGCTCCAGGGAGAAAGTTGCTTTACAGACGGTACATCTCGTATCGCATCTGTCAAAGCCTGGGTTTCATAATAAATTGGAAGAAGAGCTGTCCTCTTCCCCCCCAAATGTTTATCTGGGAGTGGAATTAAACTCAGCCAGCAGAGCGCGGCTCTCGTGGCAGCGAGTGGAGAAACTCACAGCTCTCCTCCGGCATGTCACAACCCACACAGCCCTCTCCGTGACGCAGCTGCTCGCCGTTGGCGTCAGCTGGTCACGTGATGATCCCCTTGGGTCTCTTCCAACAGGGGGACACTCCAGAGGTGGTTCATTCGCTGCAGAAGCCTGCTGGTTTTAACCTATTGGTTTATAAACTGCAGAGCTCGCGGCATTCCTCTGTCCCAGATATGCCTCCTACACACGGTCATAATAAATCCACGAGCACCGTTATAACGCCTCGTGTGGACAGCATACACACACCTCTCATCCTCTGGGCGTGTACGCGCCTCATGATGAGAGACGGAGTGAAATGCAGCGTGTGTAAACTCCCTCGCAGCCCTTTTGCCTCACGGGCAGCGCCGATGGCGTGGCTCGTCACCATGACGACCATTACGGCACATCACAGAGAAGCCTCTGCCCCCCAGCAGTTCCATGGGATACAAGAAACACTCCCGTTATCCCAGGAACAGTGTCTTGCGCGGTTTACTCCCGCTATTTTTCTAAATCTCGGAAAAGAACGAGGGAGTCGCCCCGTTGCTGTACAATCAAACATGTGTTGATTTGCACAGACAACAGGCCACGGCTATGGAAGCAGCCTACCTCAATCGCCAGGGAGGAGTACAATCTGCGCAGCTTCTGAACGCAGCTAGGCGGCTGCTGTTCTGGGCCTAGCACACACGTTGCTCTCCATCAGAGCAATGTATATTCCCGGTGAATTGAACAGAGGGGCTCGCAGAACGCAGCAGCCGTTGTAGGCAAGGAGTACGGAGACTCAGACCTGTGTCACGCACACTGGCGCGGGATTTGGCTTTGGTGTTACGCGCACTAAAGCAAAGCCCCATTTGAACCTGATCAGGTTCCCCTTAAACTGTTTTCAGCCGCAGTAGTACTACTTTTGGCTCTATCAGAGAAAAGGGTGAGTGATTTATCTGCTCTCTCTGTGGCTCAGTCAGCTCTCCGGATCCAAGGAGATGGCAGTTCAGCTGTTTTACGCCCTAACCCGGCTTCATCACAACTCTTTTAGGTCAAGAGTGATCACCCTGGCTGGCTTATTCCCTCCTCCTTACAGGTCGAAGGAAGAAGCCACGTCTCATCTCCTCTGTCCTGTACGCGCTGTCTTGCTATGTGGCGCGCACGGCGGCCTGGCGCCGTTCTCAGCGCCTGTTTGTGCACTATAGAGAGCGCTCGATCGGGCAACCTCTGTCTGCACAACGGCTGTCACACTGGCTGTGTGAGGCTGTGTCACAGGCATATGTCTCCTCTGGGGTGGAGCCCCCGGAGAATTTCAAGGCAAACTCCACCAGCGGAATTTCCTCCTCCACCGCGTTGCACGGAGGAATGTCAGTGGAAGATATTTGCACTGCTGCATCTTGGTCTTCCCCCTGTTCATTTATTCATTTTTATTTGAGGGATGTCTCCCCTTCCTCTCTGACACACCCTGTACTGGGTGTCCTGTCGGAGTGAGTGACGTCAGGGAACCAGCTGTGCGCCTCTCTCCTGCCTCTCGGCACACGGAGAGCGGCCCTTTACCCCTCTTATAGGAGGGATGTTCCTTTTTCCTCTGACACACTTTGTACGGAGTGCCTGGTCAGAGTGAGTGACGTCAGGGATCCAGCTGAGCGCTCTCCTACCTGTCTGACACGCAGAGAGCTGCTGTTCCCCCTCTATGATCGCAGGACAAGGTGGGACCTTCGTCTCTACTTTCTCACAGCGGCCGGTATGTATTGTTCCCAGCCTTCACCCCGTCGGGAAGACAGGCATGTTTTGCTATGTTCCAGGGGCGGCGATGCGCCATTACGCATGGCACAACAGGCAGGGGAGTGTTATTGAGCAGGTGTGTCTGTGCTTCTAGTGCCGGGCGGACCCAGTGGGGCGCAGGCTACATCATACTTCGCCCTTAACCCAATAGCGATAGCCTTAGAGGGCGAAGCCATATACGAAATAGAACTGAGGTTACCTACTGTAACCCCAGCTTCTATGAGAAAATGGCGCAGCCCTCTAAGTCCTGGGCCCCACTGGCTCTACGAATAGCTGAAGAAAGGTTATATTGTATGGGAGCAGATTGCCGGGCCCCCTTCCTATTTATACCGGAAGGAGGCCTGAGGGTGGGGCCCACCTAGAGGGTGGGCGTGGACTACAAGTGTTTCAGTGCTGCGAGGGGGATTACCCAATAGCGATAGCCTTAGAGGGCTGCGCCATTTACTCATAGAAGCTGGGGTTACAGTAGGTAACCTCAGTTCTGTGATTCTCCAGATGGCCAGTCCGCAGAGGGTGGAAAATACATACCGGAAGTAAAAAAAGACGTGCAACGGGACGGTGTTCCCACGGGAAACAAAACTTAAAATATTAAATGAAACGATCTCATCTCTTAAAATTCACAATTTATTATGAATTAAACATTCACAAACTTATAATTATGTATTCACATGTTTAACTCTGTTACATATGCACGCAACGAACAGAAGACCGTAGGGCAGAATTAGGAGGGAATTCCGTCTCGTAGCGTTTGTGCACCGTTTTGAAATGCCGCTCTAAATTACCCTTCTTCGATAAAGCCACGCTCGCATTGCAGATGAGACTGTCACAGTCTGCTTTCTCACTCACCTATTTTCTGCATTATCATTCCTTAGTCACCTGGTAGTCACACCCTGTCTCTCTCTCTCTCTCACTCTGTTACACCCATCAGCTCCATTAGTATTTAGGCCCACTTCACCTTCACCTCAGTGCCAGATCGTACTTCGCAGCATGCTTGTCTTTCCCGCACTACTCCTCAGATTGCTCTCCCGGTTTCGACCCTGCCTGTCCCTGACCAGCCTGCCTCGCCTGCTCCCTGACCCGTTCTGTACCTGCGACTCCCGTCCTGCCTTCTCCCGGAACCCTCGCCTGTCCCTGACCAGCCTGCCTCGCCTGCTTCCTGACCCGTTCTGTGCCTACGACTCCCGTCCTGCCTTCTCCCGGAAACCTCGCCTGTCCCCGACCAGCCCTTTGCCTACTATCTGCCGTGTTGTCTCCTACCAGCCGATTGCCTCTAATAAAGCTGGTTACCGACTATCTCTGGTTTCCCGTGTTCTGCATTTTGGTCCTCAGCTCGTTTGTGACAGAACGATCTGGCCAGAAATGGACCAAGCAAACACCGGGTCTCCTAGAGACCGCTTTGAGAGGGTTGAGGATGCCATCCAAAGACAGGAGGTCACAATAGCTACCTTAGCTATCGAGACCCACCAGGCAACCTCAACCCAGGGACAAACGCTGGCTCACCTTACCTCCCAGATGCAACAGATGGCCGCCACCGTACAACAGCTAGCCGCTACCATGGCTGCTACCGTCCCTCCGCCCGCAGCTCCGATGCTCGCTCCAGCCCCTGGGTCGACGGGATACGCTCCGGAGCCTCGTGTGGGAACGCCGGAACGCTACGCTGGTGAGCCGGAGGGATGCAGTCCTTTTCTCACAAACTGTTCCATATTGTTTTCACTGCAGCCACACACCTTCGCCTCCTCGGCGGCTCGGGTAGCTTTCACCGTTAATCATCTGACGGGGAGAGCACGTTTATGGGGAACTGCTGAGTGGGAGCAGCAGACACCAGCCTGCGCCTCGTTTGCTGCATTTTCCGCGGAGATGCGGAAGGTGTTCGGTCCCGTTCGTCTGGGTCCCGACGCTGCTGGAGGCCTGCTGAGTTTTGTGCCAGGGTTTCCGGCACGGTGGTGGATTACGCTATTGACTTCCGCACCAGCAGCCGTCGCAGCAGCTGGAATGAGCCGGCGCAGTGTGACGCATATCTGAGAGGATTAGCGGATTATATGAGAGATGAGCTGGTTTCCTATGATCTCCCTGCTTCCTTGGATGGGTTGATTGAGCTCACCTCTCGGATTGACGGACGAATCCAGACTCGGAGAGGAGAGCAACAGACGCGAGCGGCAGGCCGCTGCTCGCGACAACAACTTCCGGTTTCCGGGAGATTTCGACTTCCGGGTTCGGCGAAGAGTTCCCACTCCTAGTCTGACTCACGGTACGAGGTCGAGCCCATGCAAGTGGGTCGTACCAGTCTTACCTCTGAGGAGAGGGAAGTACGTCGAAGAGGTAATCTTTGCCTTTACTGTGGTCAGGCTGGACATAGTGTTTCCCGTTGTCCGGTAAAAGACAGAGCTCATCAGTAATGGGGAGTATACTGGTGGGCCAAACCTCTGAGCTGATCCCCAATCTAAGACCCTTGTGCCATGCTCGACTCCTCCTGACAGGCAAATCTCAGGCTCTGGCTGTTTTTATCGACTCCGGATCAGATGTTAGCATCATTGACGAGGAGCTCGCACGACAGCTGGGCATCCAACAGGTTCGGCTGCTCCAGCCGGTACCGGCTAATGCTTTGGATGGTCACCTGCTGGGAACAGTGACACACCAGACGACACCGGTCCGTATGCTCATGTCGGGGAACCACCATGAGACAATCCAGTTTCATGTGCTACGGTCCCCCCCAAATCCCTCTGATTTTGGGTTATCCGTGGCTTCCGCCGCCACAACCCGAACATTGACTGGGCAACTGGGTCCATCCTAGGTTGGAGTTCTTCCTGTCATCAGGTTTGTCTCAAGCAGGCCGCCGCACCTCAACTATCTGTGGATATGAACCTGGTTCCGGATGTCACAGGGGTTCCGGCGGAGTATTTGGACTTTAAGGAGGTGTTTAGCAAGGCTAAGGCGACATCTCTCCCACCTCATCGGCCCTATGACTGCGCCATTGAGCTACATCCAGGCGCAGTCCCACCCAAGGCCCGGTTGTACTCGCTTTCGGCACCGGAGAGGAGGGCCATGGAGACCTACGTCAATGACTCTCTGGCTGCGGGAATTATTCGTCCTTCCACATCACCCGCAGGAGCAGGGTTTTTTTTTGTGGCGAAGAAGGACAAGACCCTGAGACCCTGCATTGACTATCGGGGTCTGAACGACGTCACGGTGAAGAATCGTTATCCCTTGCCACTCATCTCGTCAGCATTTGAGTTACTACAGGGGGCTACAATCTTCACTAAGCTGGATCTACGAAATGCTTATCACCTGGTACGAATCCGGGAGGGGGACGAATGGAAGACCGCCTTCAACACCTCTTCGGGACATTACGAGTACCTGGTGATGCCATTTGGACTTACCAACGCCCCTGCAGTTTTCCAGGCGTTGGTGAACGACGTACTCCGAGACATGTTGGATCGTTATGTTTTTGTCTATCTGGACGACATCTTGATTTTTTCTAAGAACCTCAAGGAGCACGTCCATCATGTCCAGACAGTCCTCCAGAGACTTCTGGAGAACTCACTGTTCGTCAAGACAGAGAAGTGCGAGTTTCACACTTCTTCGGTCGCCTTTCTTGGCTACATCGTGGGTCAAGGAAGTGTGGAGATGGATCCTTCTAAGGTCTCAGCAGTTACCTCGTGGCGGGTCCCTGATTCCCGGAAGGAGCTGCAGCGTTTCCTGGGATTCGCCAACTTTTACAGACGGTTCATCCGTGGCTACAGCACCGTGGCCGCCCCGCTCACCGCCCTGACCTCATCCAAGGTGACGTTCCGATGGTCCCCTGCAGCCGAGGAGGCTTTTCAGGACCTCAAGGGCCGGTTTACGTCAGCTCCTATCCTGCAAGTACCAGACCCCGCTGGTCAGTTGGTGGTGGAGGTGGATGCTTCTGACGTAGGGGTGGGGGCCATCCTATCGCAACGTTCTGGTGAGAACCAGAAGCTCCACCCCTGTGCTTTCTTTTCGAGGAGATTGAGTCCGGCGGAGAGAAACTATGACGTGGGGAATCGAGAGCTTCTAGCAGTCAAGTTGGCGTTGGAGGAGTGGCGACACTGGCTTGAGGGGACAGAACAACCATTTCAGGTATGGACCGACCATAAGAACCTGGAATACATCAGGTCGGCACAGAGACTGAATTCTCGGCAAGCCAGGTGGTCGTTATTTTTCACCCGGTTTAATTTTTTTCTCTCCTACCGCCCGGGCTCCCGCAACGTGAAGGCCGACGCTTTGTCCCGGCAGTTCGGGAGGGAGGGAGACACCGGGGTATTCCGGACACTATTCTTCCTGCTCCTCGAGTGATCGGCGTCCTCGCTTGGGAGATTGAGGAGAGGGTTAAGACCGCTTTGGTGGACCAACCCGGTCCTAGTTCTTGTCCTCTTAACCGCTTGTTTGTGCCTCAGGTTTTTGAGGGCTGAGGTGCTTCAGTGGGCTCATAGCTCCAGACTTTCCTGCCACCCTGGAATTCAACGTACCAAGGGGATGGTCCTACAACGGTTCTGGTGGGCCACGCTGGAGGCTGACACCCGGGAGTTTGTGAACGCCTGTCCTGTGTGCAATCGGCACAAACCATCTCACCAAGCGCCAGCTGGCCTCCTTCATCCATTACCGGTCCCACGTCGCCCTTGGTCACATATTTCATTGGACTTTGTGACTGGTCTACCACCGTCCCACGGACATACTGCCATCTTGACGGTGGTAGATCGGTTTAGTAAGATGGCTCATTTCATACCCCTGCCTAAGATCCCGTCAGCTAAGGAGACGGCAGAACTGATTCTGCTCCACGTGTTTCGCATTCACGGACTGGCGACTGATGTGGTTTCCGACCGGGGGCCCCAATTCACCTCTGTGTTTTGGAGGGAGTTTTGTGAACTGATCGGGGCGACGGTTAGTCTCACCTCCGGTTTCCACCCCACAGGCCAATGGCCAGACCGAACGGAAGAATCAGGAGATGGAGACCACTCTCCGCTGCATGGCTTCCGATCATCCCACGACCTGGTCAAAACAACTCCTGTGGGTGGAGTATGCCCACAACACCCTCATCAGTTCCGCTACTGGTCTTTCCCCTTTTCAGTGTGCATACGGTTTTCAACCCCCATTGTTCTCTGCATTGGAGAAGGAGGTTACCTGTCCGTCTGTCCAGGCTTTCATCCGACGTTGTCGGAGGACTTGGAGGCAGGCTCGTACAACTCTGCTTCAGTCTGCTAACCGGTACGCCACATCAGCGAACCGCCGACGAACCAAGGCACCTGTGTACCAGGTAGGCCAGAGGGTGTGGCTTTCCACTCAGAACATTCCCCTTCGGATGGAGTCTAAAAAGTTAGCGCCCAGGTTTATTGGACCCTTCAAGATTGTCAAGGTCATTAATCCTGCAGCAGTTCGACTGAGTTTGCCCCGGAACATGAGAATCCATCCCACCTTCCACGTCTCTAGGATTAAACCTGTCCGGGAGAGTCCTATGGTTTCCGCCGCCCCTCCACCACCACCCCCGAGGATGATCGATGGGGGCCCTACCTACACCCTTCGTCGTTTACTCCGTTCCCGTCTCAGAGGAAGAGGGGTTCAATATTTGGTGGACTGGGAGGGCTATGGTCCTGAGGAGAGGCAGTGGGTTCCGGCTCGTCATATCCTCAACCCTCAACTCATCCGAGACTTCCACCTGCGTTACCCGGAGCAGCCGTCTAGGACCCACGCTCAACCAGGCGTTAAGCCAGGGAGTACTCGTCCGCTACGGACCAGAGGCTTCGTCGAGGAGGAGGGGGAGTCGTCATCGGGCGAGGAGGACGAGGATTTCCAGGAGGGAGAGGCCGAGAGAGCAGTCTCAGACGAGTACTAACCTTTCCCATACCTCCACCTTCCACCCGGTGTCTGTAGGGTTTTTTTTTTCTTGAGTCTCTTTTTTTTTTTTAGTATTGTTTAGACGTCTGGAGCCGTCCATTAAGGGGGGGGTTCTGTCACAGTCTGCTTTCTCACTCACCTATTTTCTGCATTATCATTCCTTAGTCACCTGGTAGTCACACCCTGTCTCTCTCTCTCTCTCTGTTACACCCATCAGCTCCATTAGTATTTAGGCCCACTTCACCTTCACCTCAGTGCCAGATCGTACTTCGCAGCATGCTTGTCTTTCCCGCACTACTCCTCAGATTGCTCTCCCGGTTTCGACCCTGCCTGTCCCTGACCAGCCTGCTCCCTGACCCGTTCTGTACCTGCGACTCCCGTCCTGCCTTCTCCCGGAACCCTCGCCTGTCCCTGACCAGCCTGCCTCGCCTGCTTCCTGACCCGTTCTGTGCCTACGACTCCCGTCCTGCCTTCTCCCGGAAACCTCGCCTGTCCCCGACCAGCCCTTTGCCTACTATCTGCCGTGTTGTCTCCTACCAGCCGATTGCCTCTAATAAAGCTGGTTACCGACTATCTCTGGTTTCCCGTGTTCTGCATTTTGGTCCTCAGCTCGTTTGTGACAGAGACAGATGGACTTTGAATTGGAATAAACAAAAAAATAATCATCCTCCCACTCGGAGTGAAAATGATATATTTTGAGCTTTTTTGCTTCTGCCATAATTGTGGTCTTGTGTGTGTGTGTGCGGACTGTCACTCCTGTTGCCACGGACAACGTCAGCTAACTAGTGCCCACTGCCCACCTGCCACGCCCCGCGACACATGGGGTCACGCCAATCACAAAGCTTTGATGCGTTCAAGTGCATTATTCTCGCGATCGACTTGTTGGGCACCCCTGGTCTATACGATAGAGAATGTTAGCGGATACAACTGATATCGTCTGTGTGGACGGGGACTAGATAAACACACAAGAACAACTAGGGAAGACTCTTAAATAAGAGTTTTCATACATAAAATAAATAGCTAACAAACAATAAACAAAAGAACAACCTCACTTCTTAAGTGGGATAAGAACTAAGCTAACAAAAATAGGCTGTTACAAAACACAGCGTGAGGACAAGTTCACAGCAGTTAACGTTGTACTTAAGATAAACAGATACACAGATATAAGCACAAATATACCAATAAACGACTTAACCACTGTTAACAGGGCTATCACAAGAATGTACGGAGGGAGTATATATATATATATATATATATATATATAATGAAACATATGTCAGAGGTGAGGTGTTAAGAAGATCACATGTTTAAATGGAAATGAGTAAAAGTAAATACCTTGCTATAACTTAGTGACAGCTACATATTTATGTTGTGGCTGAACTGTTCAGGGGACTGTTTCATTCCAAAATGTTACATATTGTTGTATTTGAAAATATGTTTCATATTGAGTTGTGTTATGTATAAGCGTTTGATCTGATTTACTTTTTTAAGTACTGTAGGGTTGAGCTTGTCTTTGTGGTGATGGAAATGGGAGTATCGACTCCCCCTGTGAGTGTGGGGCATTATAAACTGTATCCCACCTGGCATGAGATTACCTCAGGTGTTCAGAGGAAGAGCTGCAGAGAAGGATGCTCATTCTACCGGTAAACTGGCGGATGGATTTGCCGTCTGAGATTTGAAGCATTGTGTATTGGGAGAAGTTAGTATTATCCTCTCTATGATCACTTGTTTTTGGGTTAAAACGTGTGTTAAGGTTAAATCAGATTATGTTTAGGACCATGGTCATGTGGTGGTTATGGTGAAATGCAAGTCTAATGGCAAAAAGTGTGTGTGTGTGTGTGTGTTTGAGTCTGCTGTAACAGTGCTGATACTGTGACACACCACTTAACAGTGGCTCACAGCATCAATCAATGCCGTTAGCCACTGTTTACTGCAGCTCCAACACTCCATAACGTTTCCTCTGTTACCCAATGGTGAGAAATGTAAGGACTTTTGTTTACTTCTTATCTTTATATATGCCTTCTAAAGTAGTAGTATTTCCTAAGACAATAACCATCTCTGAGGATATGTCCAGACCGAGTTATTCAGACAGATCACTGGATTTATCGATGTATTCCTTGTATCATCATCTTTAACAATTCGTTTTTCTATTAGTCATTGTGTATTAGGGCAGCACAATAACTCAAAATGTTATCAGAATTGCAATCCCCCCCCCACATCTGGTTGTGTGGATTGTCTGGTCTTCATATCAAACATGCACTTCTCTTCACTTTTCGCCTGCTCTTACCATAACACTACATGACATTAAGTATTCTATTCTGCCCTAACTCTTTTTGTGAAGCACTTCCATTGAGTGACATACAAATACATTTAAAGGAGACCTATCATGCTATATTTGAATAATATATTGTAGGGCCACACCTATAAGGTAATTTATACGTTTTCTTTTTCAAAATACCAAACAGATCATACATTTTAGCCATGCCTCATTTCGCTCTATTTTGCTCTCCTCCAACCTGTCTTTGCATGCGCTGCAGCTGACCACGCCCCCCTGCAAAGGAGGGGGCTGAGCGGGGCCGAGTTACCAGCATCATGTTACCATGCTATTACCATGCCATGGCAACCTCTCATTCCCCTGATAGGTGGAGAGTTGGCCATATAGGCGGAGCTCCTCGTCTATGACGTCAGAATATTTTCAAATCTGTATCAGTCTATCAGATCCGTTAAAGCCCCGCTTTTAGAGATTTGGGTATGGAGGAAAAGAGAGAGGGTTGTGTTTTCTGACACTTGGTGAGTTCCCTGACACACCGGGGGGGGACACATATTCATGTATAAAAGTACAAATTCGTACAAATTCAAGTCAAAATTTCAGACTTGATCAGTCCTTTAAGTTGATGACGTAGACATGTTTACCGAAAGCGTTGCAAACCTTAATGGCTTTTTGACGCTTTGTGTCGTGCTCTGCATTGTTGTGGCAGTTAGAGCAGTCGCAGTTGCTGCACATCAGTCCATTAGCAAAACACTCACAGTAGCTGCAAGAGATAAACCACACACACACACATACACACACACACATTAATTTTGTTCAAATAACGTAGAAGTTGTACAGTGTGATGTTGTTGTGCAATACATTTGAAGGAAAACAAATTAAAGAAGGCTAATAAAAAATGGAAAGATGTTTCAAGGAATAATATGTAGTTTAAAAAAAACTACATCAACACTTACCAAAACCAAACTTTTGCACCTAAAGGCACACACTTCACTTATAGTACAAGATTCTTTGTCCCACCAACTACACACACTGTGGTGCTTTATCTAAAGCACACTCGTCTCCTCCCTCCATGAGGAGAATTCTGCATATACAGATTGTTCAAGTCTCCAAACATATCTGCAGAAACACAAATATCCTGTAGGATAAGAGAGAGAGGGGATGAAGTGAAGTCATGGAAGAGTTATCTGCAGCATAATGCTGTATCCGTATGAGCGTCAGGCTGCAGCTCGATGAGGGGCTGTGGTCAGACCCAGTGAGGGGGTCAAATGCAGACTATTTTTCTCTCCTGTTTTTGGAATTGATTTCTCCTCAAAGTTTTCCTCTCAATTAACTGCATTTGACGGAGGCATCATTTTTGTTGACACAACTGTAACTATGTGTTGTGCAGGAATGTAGCACCAATTTGTTTTGGAGAAAAGTAAAAGTATAACAACAGTATATTTGTGTTTCAAATGTAGACTGAACAATCTTTTATGCAGAATTCTCTCCATACAGAACGCCATAAAAGGACGAGTGTGCTTTAGACAAAGAGTCTTCTCCTGTGAATGGAGTGTGTGCCTTTTGGTAAGTGTGTGTGTAGTTCTGGGTGCAGTGCTTCATGCTGCAGTATATATGAGGTGGTTTGCACTTTGGGTGTGTGCGTGTGTGAATTATGTTGAGTGTTTTGAGAAAATGAGCCCTGTTGTCAAAAAATGTGTTTTAGCATTTGAAAAAACTGTAAAATGTGTTAGAGGAGATTTGAGCTGAGGTTTGTCTCTTTGAGTGTGAGTTTAAATAATTATGCTTTATGTGGGATTGTTGTGTTAGTGACTGAAAAAAACTGTAAGTTAGCTACTCAAAAATATATTTAATGGCATAAAATGTAATTAAAATCAATAATTAAAAATTCATTTACAGGCATAATAATATCATTTGAAGAACGATAAAGGTATCAAATGTGAGTCAAATATGGTGATGTGAAGTCATCTGACTGTGATGTAGTTAGTTAGTAGCCTAACATCTTATTTTCTGATATATTCCAAAACCCAAAGTTGTCATCCCTTCACCAGGAAGTGACACGCTGGCATGCTCACAGTTTGAGGCACTGGGATCTGGTGCAGTGGCAGGGTTTCCTGGACCTCAGCTCACACAGAGCTCCAGCAGTCCTGCAGAGGAAAGGGAGAGAATGTACCTGGCTGTTTCAGGTCAATGTGTAACTCCAGAGCGCCCGTACTGAACATACACTCTCTGGATATCCATAGGTTGGCCTGCAGGTGCTTTACTTTCCAATATGAAGTACAGTGTCTACATAGTGCCAGAGCCTTTATATTATCCTTCATAGACAAGAGCTAGTTTTCACAGCTTTTAGGGAAGTCATTTTGGGTCATCTATTCTTTTCTCAAATAGTTGGACGGGCACATCTTTTCTAAATGTAGATTAAACAAACCTATACATAAGATAAGGTCCCATGGTTGAATAGGGTTAGAATGAAGCCCCAATCAATCCTAAAATGAAATGCAGAGGTAAACATCTACTTTGAAGGGTCTTTAACATATTGTCTTCAGTGATTGTTATGTTATTTCATAATGTCTGTTTTCTTGTATCTTCAAGAGAAGTCTTCATTTCTGTCCGAGCTGATGTTACAAATGGAGCTGCTGAGATGCAAGAAAGGTTTCAGACATGAGCTGACAAAAAGTATATCATATTGTTTGGTATCATATTGTGAATGATCCTGTGGTTGTTTGAGAAAGGAGGTGATGGTCCTGTCATCAATGAAATCTATTTCACATATGAAGACACGTCTTTTGAGTCTTCTGCTGATGGTTCTTACTGTGCTGGGGGGGCTTGAGGCTGCATGTTGGAGGTCTGACCAGACAGGGTATAGGCTGCCTGATGGTAGTGGGGAGGCTGGATTTGAATGAATGATTGAATACATGATAAATGATCAATCAATGAATGGATCACGCAGTAATGGTGAAGATGGAGCTGGGGTCGTTGTACTGGGGTCTGCAAAAGCCCCTTCATTGTTTCCTACCTGCTTTGTAGTCCGGACCACACTCACGTCTGATGAACACACAGCCAAAAACAATATCACTAGAACAATGCATGAACACATGCACATACCTTGCAGAAGCGTACACTTTGGTTGAGCAAATGATTGGAGTGGTGCAGGAATGAGTCCTTCCGCCTCCCATGTCTCAAATTCAATGTTTTTGAATGTGTTTTTTGGTTTGTAACCTGAAGTAAGGTCTGTGGTTAGCACAAGCTGAAGAGGTTGTAATGTTATCAGTAAATACCCCACTTAGATGTCTGAAGCCGTCATAACTACAGTGACTAAATGAGATACTAAACGTCATCACAGCAAACATTATCCGACTTTAGCTTAGCAGTGGTGACAAAGCTATCTGTGTATGATAAGTATTTAACACTTTATACATTATAAATGAACCCACACGAGTTGGACCGTCATCCCAGCCTCTTCTTGTCTTCCTTTCAGGCCAACGCATAAGGGGAATGTACACATGTTCCTACTCATATCTGGCAGGACTTTCTCCTCTGTTCTTCTCATAGCTGGCATCGAGCTAACATGTAGCCTGAGTGTGCTCACCTTCTTCTCTGTGTGTTGGTGCACAACTCAGTGTGAGATACACCGGCTCACTGGGGTTCACCAGCACCATCTGTCCATCCCCACTCACATTCCACAGCACCTACACACACAGTGATTATGGATCAGTTCACCTGAAATCAATCAGCAGCTAGTTGGGTTGAGATGAAAGGTACTGCTTCCAGATTGTAAACATCATTGTAAACAACATGCTTCATTGATGAAGCACGTGACACGCCTGTCTGATAGAAACATGACTTTCTTTGGGTTTTGGACTGTAGATTGAATGAAGCAAAACATTTGAAAAGGTAACCTTGGACATAAGGGGAGGGACATTGGGAAAGAGTTCTTTTTTTCTGAGATTTTATAGATTCAACTATTAATTGTTCAAAAGAATGTGCAAGTTAACTGATATGGAAACTATTATTTGCATACTGACTACGTCCCTCCAGGACACCCTGTCCTCACTGTGCAGCTCCTTCAGCGACAGGCTGCTGCACCCCCGCTGTCTCACGGAGAGATACTGCAGGTCCTTCCTTCCTGCAGCGGTCAGACTATACAACCAGCACTGCACACACACACACACACACACACACACACACACACACACACACACACACACACACACACACACACACACACACACACACCACACACACACACACACACACACACACACACACACACACACACACACACACACACACACACACACACACACACACACACACACACACACACACACACCACACACACACACACACACACACACACACACACACACACACACACACACACACACACACACACACACACACACACACACACACACACACACACACACACACACACACACACTATATCACCCCTTGCTGCTAAATACCAACAAACTATGTGCAATATATAAATGCTGTTAATAACTGTGTAATATATACCTGGCTACTAAATCCTTAGAACTGCTGCAAGATGTGTATTTTGTAAATTGTGTAACTTGCTGCTGCTAAATACCAACCACCTATGTGCAATATGTGCTAGATGTGCAATATATATAGATGTCGTTAATAACTGTGTAATATAAATCCTAAGAACTGTTACAGGATGTATTTTTTTTTTTTATTATTATGTAACTTTTCATTTTTTATTATATATTTTTTATTATATCATAACTTAGTACTTTTTTTTAATGCATGTCACATATTTAACATGTGCTCTTTCCCTGCTGTAACTACGCACATTTCCCCTCCGTGGGACCAAGAAAGAGATTGTGATTCTGCTGAATCCTTTATCAAAACTAAGCCAGTGAAATACATGTATCTCTCTGAAGCAAATGCATCCTGCTAGAGTTAAGGTAGTGCTCCCTCCTTTTGAACAGAATCAGCTAAATAGATTCCTTTCATCATCATTCAAGTCTGTGTTGATGGAGGTCAGGGGGGAAGGGGGGAAGGGGGGCTGTTCTCTGTGGTTGTGTCAGGATGAGTCCATGAACAGTGTTTTGGGTCAGTGACCAGCTGCTGAGCCTGGTCAAAAGCATGTTTACATTTTCTTCTCAATTTACAACTCTAGTCCAACATGTAGGCGTATTTAATGTACGTTATATTTAAGACATGCATACATACCCAGGCTAGTTGAGTTTCCCTTTGGAAAACTACATGAAACTACATGAGATCTATTCATGCTGATGCATCTGTCTCACTTACAGGCTGTGTATATGCAGCCAGTCCCTCCTGAAGCTGCTGCTGGTCCATGGCCTGAGGCACACAGATGTTGTGTATGTCTCCCTAAACAAACACAAATCACACTCAAACACATCAAAACAAATAAGGATTATGAAGATTCTGTGTTACTTAAAAAAAGAAAAGGTTAACTGATTGTGAATACAAACCGGCATCATGCTGCAGAGGACGGGTTCATTAGTGAACCATGGAGCAGGAAGTGAGCCGTGAGAGCTGCTGGCTGCAGGCGCAGGGCTGGAAACCAACACTTTAGTCACATTACAAACTTGCTTTCCTCTCACATAGATCTGTACACCTTCAAGCATGAGAGGATATCCTTGAATCTTACATTCATGCTGCCCTGTAACCCTGGTATCATTTGAATACTGAAACATATACTAGTCTGTTCATTTACCTGATTTAGACTACGTTTGTAGAAGTAATCCTAAGTATGTGTAGAATGTCTATGTGATAATAACAATTTTGAAATGATTCTGACAGCAAATGAAACAATCCCAGTTAAAGTCCTGCATCCTGTATATCAGGCCCGCTCAAAGCAGAGCCCTGTGTCATTCTTAGTGTCGCCACCAGGTGGTGCAAAGGTTAGGATAGTTGTGGTTTCAACGTTTTTTGTCATTTGTTAAAGATTTTTTCTTTGTGTGACATTTTTAGTAAAGGGACTCCAACATGCCACAGTAGAGCACCACCTGTAACTTGAAGAGGACGTACCCAGGGAGGAGCTGATACTGACTGGACTGGGGATCCAGGAGGTCGTCTGGGTAAGACAGCTGGCACTGAGCGGACTGACATGGACAGTGAAACCTGTAATAAAGGTGTTCATCTTAGACCAGACCAACTATACATCACCCAGAAATTAGTGAGCACTTCCAGGCATGAATGGCTGCCTTGCCAAAAGGCAGCCATTCATGCCTGGAAGTGCTCACTAAAGACTCATTCCCGCATCACTCTATTCCTTAAGATTTTTTTTGTACTTCACATGGTAAGGTCTACTGTGCAACAGTATGGCGGTTAAGTCACTTTGGAACATTTTAAAATGAATGAACATCATACCTTAAGGTGAGAGGGTCCACCATTTCTGGCTGGATGGTGTGCTGGTAAGGATAAGGAGCCCCTGCAGGAACACTGACATGTGGAGGGGCCCCTGGGGAACAATGGTCCTCAGTGTAAACATGGGGGTTTTCTCTTGAGTCCAGATTTGTCAGAGAACTATTCATCGCGCCAGCATGGCAGGTACCTGCTGTAAACACACATCAGGGCAGAGGTGAGAAAAGTACTCCTTAAGTAAAATGTGCAATACTACTGTAAAATAAAAGTAAAAGCCTTGAGTTCAAAATGTAACTTAAGTTAAAGTACAAATGTATCAGGTACATTTACTTTACTGTAAGTTTTAAAAATAAAAAAACTTATAATGCATTAGTGTTGTAATATTATCAACTATTATAGTATTCTGTTTTTACCAATTAAAATACATAAAAGATCATGTTGTAATTATGTAAAAGTAACTACTAACTAGTGTCAAATAAATGTAGTGGAGTAAAAAGTACAATATTTCACCCATGTAGTGGAGTAAAAATTAAATAAATGTTAATACTCAGGTAAAGAAACTTACAATGATATGCTTAAGTACAGTACTACATGTACTTAGTTGCTTTACACCACTGCAAAGACGTGAGTCAGCGTTTGACACAAACTCACTTCAAGTGTAAATGAAGACAGTAAGCTTTCCTTTGGTTGTCATACAGTAGGCTATAAACCTTTACCCTACAAAAAAGTATCATAGTTAAAACTGTACAAATAGTTATTATAACCACGGTAATACGGCTCTTATTTTCCGAACACTGTCATTATGTTCTTCCAAGTTGCCTTCTGAGCAACCGCTACATTAGCTAGTAACTGGTTAGCTTTAGCATTTCGCTAGTAGCATTTTCGATCTACTTAGTTTATTCATGTGAATTAGGTTAGATTACAAAAGAAGGCTATGAGCCAAACGCCACAGCTGCTTGTTGTTGAGAGATGTATTTAACTTTAACTAAGGGCGGCCGCAAAAAAGTCAGAATAACGTTACCATCAGAGCTGTCTGTAGTTCCGTTAACTGTTGATGATTCCATTTCTCAAGAGCATTTACTGTATGTCTGACTGAGCCTCTTGTCTTTCACCTTTTCAGTTATCTCGCGCACTTTTTAGTACGTACGGGAAATATTCAGGACCGTGACAATTCCTGTATGAATTCTAAATCACTAATCATTGAATACAACTTTTATGTTTGGTTTGACCGTGCACTCGCTTGAGCCAAACTATGAGCGCAAATGGGTGCCTTCAAGTACTTTCACAAGTGTCGAAATTACGAAACCTACCCAGTGAAGCTAGAAAAGGGAGGACTGGGGGATAAGGAGAGACCGAACTGGTTCAAAGTAATTAAACTGAACTCCATCTTTAATAGAGCTGCAACATGAAAGGGATGAGCACATGTATGCATCAATAATTAAAAAACAATTATATAATATCTATAATTCTGAATTGGGCCATTCTACAAAAACAAGTAGTCTAGTTTAACTCGTGGAACATTAATTGTATTTTGATGTGAGTCCTTTTGTACTTTTTACTTAATTTTGAATGCAGGGCTTGTAAAGTATTTTTAGTAGTAGTAGTATTATGAATATTAACATATTTTTCTTTCACTCACATTCAGAATTGATATACAATTCATGCACCAGTCTTGTTTTATGAAAAAATCCCCCAAATCTCCCAAACTGTTGGTTTTCTGTTTAACAAGTTAAATAACCTCAAATAACTTCCAAACGGTAATAAACAGCAGAAATAGGGGATGTGCTGTGAGTTAGATACTCTACTGTAAAAAACATTACAAATCAGTGTGATGTAAACAGTTTATTTTATTATTTCGGTCTTTTTAGTGCTTCTGAACATTGATACGTCGATCTGAATTTTTTTTTGGGCTACAACCTTCCATACATGTCATTTTTTTGTATATGTTCATGCCTTGATTAGAAGAGAAACACTTTACCTGACTTTTGTTTCTATTAAAAAAATACTATCTGCAGTTCCACAATACTGCCGCTGAGTGTCGCTGTCGTAACACTCTGGGTGTGGGGGGGACGTTCATGGGCGCCGTTGGAGGGTCGGACCCGTGGCTACTTAACGAGACTATAATAAATAGAACAATAATACACACAGAAACCCGACAATGACTTTATTAACTGTGCAACATTTTCTTTAACAATGTCTGTTCTAAGTGTGTAATTTCCAAGCTGAATTATTTAATATTGGTTTATTTCAAACATATTTTCTGTGTCAATAATTCAGTTTAAAGTCTGGTTGTTGACTGACATGACCAGACTCTCATTTCAGTCTGAGAACAAGCTATAAAGCTCGAAACAGTCGATTAACTGTCGGAAAATTGGCCTGAGTAAATCTGGATCTGTATAAAATATATTTCCA
This sequence comes from Harpagifer antarcticus, assembly GCA_902827135.1. Taxonomy (NCBI): domain Eukaryota; kingdom Metazoa; phylum Chordata; class Actinopteri; order Perciformes; family Harpagiferidae; genus Harpagifer; species Harpagifer antarcticus. Next base: position 3,415,298 of record CADEHL010001357.1, read on the forward strand.
AGAATCAAGCAATTGGTAGAATTTGGGTATATAGACTGCGAGTCCTTCAGCTTCAGTCCTAACTCCTAAACATGGGCTGCGGGGGGCTCAGGAAAAGGAATGCTAATATTTAACCTATAGACCTTTTAACTTTCATACTTGTTTTGATGACCACAGAAATGTTACTGTGCTTATAACTGCCATAGAGAAGCGAAGTCTCTCCCTTTCCGGTGGACCTCCATGGGACCTTATTTGGGAAAAATCATGTATTGAAGTCAATGGAGAGAGAAAGATTATCTGTTGATCCCGTTTGAATTGTGCAACGAATTACACATATGATGTTTGTCAAAAAAAGATAATTTCGCAAGTCAACAAAATTAAATTGTGTCGTAAAACTGTGAAGTAACACATTTTGTTGTGTGAAGCACTCAATGAACTACAACTCTGGTCTTGCATATGTCACCAACACCAAGATGGCCGTCACGTTAGCACATTTCACCTCTTTCTTTCAGAATGAAGTAAAAAGTATTAAAATAGGTGAAAATCACTACAAGTCTGGGCATGTTGAGAGCTGTACACAAAAGGAGAGTTAATCGGTTCCGTAAGAGCCAGCATGCAGGACCGGCTTTACAAGGTGTTGGTGAGTAACACGAGTGTAATGTGTAACGTTAATGTACGCGACTCTGGGATTTGTAGTCTTTCTAGTTGCGTATTTTTCATGGTCTTATATTTCAACAGTTTTAAGAGAAACTGTGACTTTTTGACATGGAAATGATTTTTTAAGATTGACAAACATCATATGTGTAATTCACGGCACAATTCAAACGGGATCGAAAGATACGTTTTCTCTCTCCATTGACTTCAATACATACTTTTTCAGAAATAAGGTCCCATGGGGCGGAAGCAGATGGGTGTGACTTTGCCACTCTATACTATTCACCTACTGACCAACAAGGTCACAGTCGCCCAGCGGTAACAGCTGCCTACAGAAAAACGAGACTCAATATGCTGCCATTACACAATTATGATGCAGGTTACTTATTAGCGTTTTACATCACAAAACAAACAACAACAAATGTGTATTAAAACGGACAAATTAAATGCATACCAGAGCAAGAACAAACAAACAACCACAATCCAAATCATTAGCCTTATAAATACTGTTGCTGATAGCTAAAACAATGGAAGGCCAAATGCAGAGCCACCAGCTGTTGGAAACATACACAACTCCTGCTAGCTGTAGCTCGAAGCACCCAGCATGTGACAGAACTTCAGAAGTTACATAATTTGATCTTGCGGCACTTACTAACATTAGTGATGAAGATCATGAGACAAGTTGTTGTGTCTGATACAGAGCTGTTTGTAGAGATAAAGTCCCATGACATGCTGATAAAGCTGTTTCTAAGCCTCCCTCTGCTTCTACTGACAACATGCAAAAGATAGTTAGCGCCCTACTTATCAACACTGGAACGCTATTAGCCCACCCATTCTGACTAACCCCAGTCTTTGCGTCAATTTACTATCATCTGAACCCCCATATTTTTGTTCTGGGTATCAACAGCCATCTCACCAAATGTAATTTCCATAGGCCTACAGGGGATTTGCATCCATTTCACTCTCATATGTTGCTAAAGCGAGTTTTTTGACAGAAGGTAACCTGCGATTCTTTTAGTATAACGTTACCATGTGGCACTGCTGCATAGACGTGTGGTTTTGTGAGCTATTTGTGTGACTAAAAGTGAAATCAGAAATAAATGTGTCACTCAGCAGTGAAATTGACAGTGGTACAAAATTAAAGGGACAGTCTATTCAGTATATTAAATGGAGTAGGCAAACGCGTGCACGTAATAATAATATCAAATACGTGGACAACCATGCTAAAATATCCCTAGCAGTAGCAGCGTAATGAAAGTAAGTAAATACATATACATAGAATTATGTAATAACAATACAATACATGGGATGATATGATAATTTATCCCTGACAAAGTAACAAATTCAGGTGTTTTCTGATTTATTTCTCGAAAATAAACTTGAATATATTTCCTGAAACTGCTAGTTGTATGACATTATGGTCGTACAGTGTGTTGTAATAACCTACTTCTGCTGACCTTGCAAACCACAAACCAAAAAGTTAACAAAATGCAGAAAAGGCATGAATGATACCATAATAAGACATTCTGTCAAAGTATTTCCATTCTTATTTAATTAAAAAACCAAGAGGCAAGTCTGCTCATGTCCTGAAACACAATGTATATGATTAGGCTCAAATTAACTCCAGAGAGAGTGGTAGGGGGTGTGGTCAGTGAAGTGCATATCTGTTGAGTCAATCTCTCTCTCTCCGAGCATTCAGCCGCTGCTATAACTGAACACAGTGACTGCTAACACCACAGGAGAAGTTTAGTCTGCCTTTGGATAATTTGGTCGTACATTTGAGGTAAGAAACCACTTCATTTAGTAGTTATTCATCTTTGGTAGTTTAAGATACAGAGTACCAGCAAAAGGGACTTTATTCTCAGTGTAGTCTATTTTGTTCACCAATGTGCCTATTCGTTTAGTTTTTCCTGTTCAGTACCACTTTATTTTTTGATTTCAAACTCATAATCCGTATCATGTGTTCTTAAGGCTCCGCGCAGCTGATCTCACTGTGAAAGCATGCGCACCAAATGAGGAATCCACGTGGGCTGCCGGGAAATAGCCTGCCCACATGAGAGTAACACTTGTAAATACTGTGGCAGGACTGTTATCACTGTATTTAGTTTGCCATTTGTTTATATGAGCTTATATTCCTAATGAAACACTTTCCTTTCTTCTACTTCCTGTTTATTATTCTTTTATGGACTACAGATTCAAGTTCAACAAATTGAAGGTAGTTGCTGTGTCTCAAATTGCACACTTCTGAACTTAGATAAGCTTTTAGTGTTTAGGTGCATCCCAAGTCCTATATTGAGATTTGGCAAAAGTGTGAGAGAGAGCAAGCGCATTTCGTGCCATTTGCAAGCAGTGGCAGACCACTTCCGGTCAGATGCCCTACTTGCTGAGGCATCTGCAGCTGCTGAAGGGGAGTTAGTACCTGCCACTGCTTGCAGATGACACGAATTGAGCCAAATACACTGTGAGTACTTGGTTAGTGTTCTGCAAAAAAAGTTGTGGAAAGTGTGGAGCGCTGGACACTTCTCACACTTAACATCTTGGCATCATAACTGAAACTCAGTCACAAGTGTGGTTGCTCCGATAAACACAGAACTATACAAATAATAGTTATACATGTTTTTTTTCACTATTAAAGTAACATACCATTATAGTGGTGTTGCCACTGTTTATTTGAGCAGTCTGTAATAATTGTGTGCCGCCAACGATTTATGCTAGCTAGCTAGTTAACAGCTGTGATAGGCACTTCTGGTGAAGGCACAGCTACCATGTGCGATTTAAAGGTCCCCTATTATACTGTTTTTCATCAATATAGGCCTATTATAGGTCTCAGATATATATACAAAACATGTCTCTGAAGTGTTTTGCTCGAAATACCAAGCAGATTATGCATTGTAGCATCCCATAGTCCCCTCTGTTTCAGCCCTGTTTCAAAAGTGCTGATTCTGTGTCTTTGACTTTAGATGAAAATAAGGAGCCACTCCCCACGCCCCTCTGAGAGATATTTGGTTAAAAAGAACACAATGGTGCTCTAGGAGGAGATTCAGGTGATAAGGTGGGGGGGGGGGGCAAATATTTTTTCCTGAAACGTTCAGAATCTCTTTACACTTTAAATAGGTGACCTTTAAGACATCAGTAGGCTACATGGTCAAAATTGACGCCCAGCTTAAAGGTAGGGTAGGTAATTCACTTCAGAAACACTTTTTGTTATGTTCCATGGAATGCTCTTAACATCCCGATAGCAATGAATATATGAAATGCTTTGACAATAAACACATTAAAACATTTCATCTGCGGAAGTCATAGCGCTGTAAAAAGCACGGCTAAAGTAACTGGATGGCCTACCTGCCTGTCAGCCTTCCACCTCGTGCACAAATGTATCTCGTACCCTCATTGGTCATGTGCGCGTTTGTGTGTGTTGGAGGAGGGGCTCTGTAAGGAAGACTGAAGGAAGGGGCAGATTTCTTTTCGGCTGCGTACTTTCAAATTCTAGCGCACTCGAGCTGGTTTCTCCATTCTTACCCTACCTGTAAGTGTTAAGGGTGCACAACATGGCAGTGTACTACGGAAAATATCCGAATTGAGACACGTCAAGTTTTTGACGTCACATTAACGTAATTGTATGTTATTTTTTATAGATAAACATAGATAATACTAAAGAAATAAGAGTCGATAATGTTGGTTGTTTTCTTTATGGTGACAATGTAAGTATTTTGAGAACCATAACCTTTAGGCTATCTTTACATTACTGCTCACACATAGCCAGACCATGGTGAATCCTTACTGCATGCCAGTCTATTTATTGTCAGAAATGTCCTCACACATTAAAATCTTATTTTTAATCTATTTTTCCCTGGCCCACATCCTACAAAACATGAGAAACTACGTAAATAATTGGGAAACATTTGGACTTTGAGTTTTCAAACACTGAAAATATGTTAAGTCAAGGGGAGTTTTGTGCATGTATGGGAAGGTGGATGGGTGATTTTGTTTTTCATTCAGGGTAAGAGCAATTGTTTTATATTTGTTCCCCTCACTGGCCTCTTTATGCCCTCCAGCCAATATTGCATTATTTCGGTTAAAACAACACAGGAGACACAGCTCAAACTTTGTTCTTTCCTTTCTGTGTCTCTCTTCTCTTGCGGCACAAATCCTGCTTGCGCCAGATTCCTTTAAATATGTAAGCTATGATATCGGAGCCACGAGAATCAGTGAGCCATGGTGTGTGTGTGTGTGTGTGTGTGTGTGTGTGTGTGTGTGTGTATGTGTGTGTGTTTTCGGTCATGTTAATTTGTTGACAACTTCCAGGGGACTTCCTGTAGGCTTCGTGAGTCACTACCAACTGTTTGTTACAGGGTGATGTGGGGATACATGGCCCTCACACACACCCACACAGTACCTGGCTTCATAGGGACTTGCATCTATTATTTTAATGGAGACTGAGGAGAATGCCAACAGGAAATAACCCACAGTGGTTTGTAGTTGTGGAAAAATTCCTCATCTGGTCTTTGCTCTCGGCGTCTTGCAACATAAATCGAAGCATTAAAAGTAGCGGGCCAATGGATTAAAAAATGTAATCAAGTTAAACCCAATAATCTGGAAATCATTTATATAAATCACAAGTGGAAAATACAAGTATTCAATTGTATTTTGGTGAGAGATTATTACATTGTGTTGTAAAAAATGAAATGACAAACTTGTAAGAGAAATGCTTTTTACTTTATAATAACATGATTTCTGAATATTTCCTTGCGCCTTCAAATTAAGAAAATGAAATTGAAGTGTTAAAAGTATCTTTCTCTTCTTCTTCTATGTGTCTGCAGCCCTCGTTTGTAGAAGTCATGTTTTCCAAAGCCACTGCCAACTTCGTCCATCAGATTGACCCTGAAGGAAGCCTCATCCATGTGTCGCGAGTAAACGACTCAAAAAAACTGGTTCCTATTGGACTAGTTGTCAAACGCAACCGCATCTGGTTCTGGCAGAGCCCCAAGTACCAACCCACAGTTTTCACCCTCAGCGACTTGTTGCAAGGCGACCAGGTGCTAAGTCCTGGTAAGTCTGCATATACAGAAAAAAAGGGAATAGAAATTGCTCAAATATTTCCATGCCTCCTTATTTCTAAGACACATTTACCCTCACACATATCCACATCACATGTTTTGTCAGGAGTGTCCGAGACAGACTTTCTGACCTACAAGGGGACGTTTAGAGACGCAGTCTCCGGGAAGCTGGACCCCGAGTTTGGCCCCGTCGGTGGAACACTAGAGGGCCACGGCTCCTCCGAGCTCCAATCATGTTTTGGCAGGATGTTGAAAGAGGAACTGGATGTGAAAAAGCTGTTACGGGACTCCAGCAGCAGGTCATTCATAATTTACGTATTCAAGATTCACACATTGTGGACAGTGAGCAGAAGGTGAAAGGGTGACAACTTTATTATTCATGTAATCAATGTAATTAGACAACGCATTTGACACCTCAAACCAGTAACATGCAAACCACAGAGTTCAATAGTGTCATCTTACTTAAATACACTGCACTTGATATGTCCTTGGTTCTAGTGATTTGGTTTCTAATGTGAATAGCATGCTGCAGGACTTAGGAATCAGTTAGCACCTTATTACTTCTGGCTTCCTCATATTGTTTTACAACCTAAATTACATCAGTAAATACCCCAATGATTAATGTCTGAAGCCTCTATGTGTAATAAAAACAGTGGCTGTTAACAAGTGACCACTAAAACTCATCACGGACATCATCAGGTTAAGTGAAGTCATGCAACTGTGATGTTGTTTGTCTTGAATTCAATGTTTTATATGTGTTCTGGGTTAAATTCCCAAAATAAGGCCTGTGGTTAATACAAGTTTAGTAGATTTACAAATCCAACATACAATATGTCAGTAAGTACACCACTGGTGAATGTCTATAGCTTTTAAGTGTCTTATTAACAACTTCATAAAATGAACGTCACCCTGCTCAACATCAGCCGCCTCTAGCGTAGCAGTGTTTACATGATGCTACTGTGTTTTTGTTCGCTAATAGCCTTTACGTTAGCTAAAGCTATAGTTTTGCTATTTACTTTTAGCAATATACTTTTAGCAATTTGCATTTTGCATTTACGCTTCAAAAATCGTAAAAGTGGTGTTAATACATTGAACAAAAATATAAATGCAACACTTTTGTTTTTGCTCCCATTTTTCATGAGATGAACTCAAACATCTAAAACATTTTCTATATACACAAAATAACCATTTCTCTCAAATATTGTTCACAAATCTGAAAAAATCTGTGATAGTGAGCACTTCTCCTTTGCCGAGATAATCCATCCCACCTCACAGGTGTGGCATATCAAGATGCTGATTAGACAGCATGATTATTGCACATGTGTGCCTTAGGCTGGCCACAATAAAAGGCCACTCTGAAACGTACAGTTTTATCACACATCACAATGCCACAGATGTCCCAAGTTTTGAGGGAGCATGCAATTGGCATGCTGACTGTTGCCCGTGAATTGAATTTCTCTACCATAAGCCGTCTCCAAAGGTTTTTCAGAAAATTTGACAGTACATTCAACTAGGGATGGGAACGATTAATCGAATATTCGAAATTATTCAGGTATTCGAATAATTATTCATGTGTTCGAATATGAGTTTTGAATATTTGTATTAATCTTTTTTTTTTTTTTTGGGAGTGATGCCTAAATTGATATTATCAAATTGAATAATTCAATGTATATATATAATGTATCTATATACGATAGTGCCATAGCTAAATGTGTTAGTTGACGTCTAAGGGTGTGTTTTGCTCCGCTCACCGGCCCCTCACAGCGGGCAGAGCTGCAGGTGCTGATCTCTCTCTCTCGCGTCCGGTTATACTTCACTCGTGTTTATGTCCAAATCCATCAGATCTAGCTAGTTCTAGCCAATGATATGGCTCATGCCCCTCCCTACACGCAGATCACGCAGACTCATTTCATTTCAAACCTTTATTTATACAGATAAATCCCATTGAGATCATTGATCTCTTTTTCAAGGGAGACCTGCTCAAGTAGTTCCACATGAAACATAAAAACATAAATAGAACAACAAAAGGACATCATACAGCATCATTTACATAATTATCCACATAAACAGGTACCAATAGCTTCCGATTGACTAGCATCCAACCGAGCTTTAAAAACATTTAGTGGCACCAGATTGTTCAGTTTCCATTTAATTTGCAGACCATTCCAAGACAGAGGAGCTGCGCATCTAAAAGCTGTCTTCCCTAAGACAGTCCTAGCAGTTGGCACATTTAATAAAACCACAGCATTCGATCTCAGGCAGTAGCCACTTACAATTCGCCGTGAGATCAGGGAGCAGATGTAGGATGGAAGTTTCCCTAACATGGCTTTGTATATAAAAATGTACCAGTGACTGAGCCTCCGTACAGTTAGTGAAAGCAAACCAGCCCTTGCATACAGGGTACAGTGATGGGTTAATGCTTTACAGTTAGTCACAAATCTTAGTGCACTGTGATACGCAGCATCTAACTTGACCAGGCAATTGGCAGGTGCATTCATATACATCAAATCACCATAGTCCAGCACAGGTAAAAAGGTCACAGTGACTAGCCTTTTCCTGGCCTCATGTGAGAAACAGGACTTGTTCCTGTAGAAGAAACCTAGCCTAACCCTCAGTTTTTTAAGCAGGTTATTGACATGAAGTTTAAAAGTGAGACAATCATCAAGCCAGACACCAAGGTATTTGTAACAGGTAACCACTTCAAGTTTTATTACTTGCGTAGTTACAATATCTAAAACAGGCTCTGGTGTCTTTTTAGCTTTAGAAAAGAGCATTACCTTGGTTTTATCAACATTTAAAAGAAGCTTTAGTTCAGAGAGCTGAGTCTGAATAATGTTTAACACCAACCTCTTTAATGGAGGGACCTGCACAGTACATCACGGTATCGTCCGCATACAAATGTAAAGTAGCTTCATCCACATTTTCACCTAAACTATTGATGTAGATGGAGAATAAAAGTGGACCTAAAACAGAACCTTGAGGAACACCATTAGCAATGTTCAACCACTCAGAAGACAGCCCATCAAAATGAACACATTGGGACCTTTCAGAGAGGTAGTTTACAAACCACCCCACTGCATGGCTGGATATGCCTATACTGGCTAGCCTCTGCTTTAAAATGCGATGATCAACGGTGTCAAACGCTTTTGAAAGGTCAATAAATAGAGCTGCACAACTCTGCTTATTATCTAAAATACTCGCCACATCATTCACCACTTTCATTGTGGCAGTGATGGTGCTATGTTGCTTTCTGAAGCCTGACTGATGTTTAGACAGGATGTCATTTGTACATAAAAACACCTTTACCTGTTCACTCACTAAGCGTTCAAGAACCTTAGCCAGAACTGACTTAGACTGACTATAGGCCAACTTAGAGATTATAATTATTTAATAAGGTGGCCTCCCCACCCTTTAGTAGAGGCAGGACATATGCTGACTTCCACAATTTTGGAATTGTGTTTGAGCTGAGGGAGAGGTTAAAAAGAGTAGTGAGAGGTGGAGCAATAAGATCTGCAGCTATCTTTAAAAAGAAAGGTTCTACGTTGTCCGGGCCAGCCGGTTTCTTAGGATCTAACTTGGTTAAAGCTTCACGAACAACATCAACAGTAAAAGGGGTAAAACTAAAAGGGTTTTCCAACACACGTTTTTCAGAGTCACATACTGTAGTGTTCACAGAAGCAGAGTTAGTGACAGAATCAAATAGAGAACCACAGGACACAAAATGCTCATTAAAGCAATTTAGCATAGTAGCCCTGCTCGATATAGAGCCAGATGCTGTGGTAATGCACGGAGGTAGCTCATTACGGATATCGCCAGTGGATAACGATTTAATGGCTTTCCAACATTTTCCAGGATTATTCAGATTCTTTGTGGTTACTGACAGATAGTACTTTGATTTAGCACTTTTGATATGAGAAGTGAAGCTATTTCTTAGCTGCCTAAAATGCAGCCATTCTACCTCTGAGCCTGATTTCCTAGCCTTTGCCCAGGCCTTGTTTCTCTCATGAAGGAGACTGGACAGATTAGCAGAAAACCAAGGATTGTCTCGTTCCTTTACTCTAAATGTACGCAGGGGTGCATGTCTATCAATGATCTCCATAAAACCAAGATAAAAATAAGACCATGTGGTTTCTACATCAGCACACAGATCGATTTTACCCCAATCAAAATCAAACAGATCATGAACAAAACCCTGCTCCACAAAATGTTTAGTGTCTCTCTTAATAATAATGCGAGGTTTAACCTTTTGGACCTTAGTGTCCCTAATTGTGGCTACAACACAGTGATCACTCAGATCATTTGCAAATACTCCCACAGATGAATATTTATGGGGAACATTAGTTAAAATGAGATCATTAAGGGAGGATTTATTAGGGGACTTAATGTTAGGGCGAGTAGGACTGTCAACAATCTGAGTAACATTTAAAGAGATACAAAGGTTTTTAAAATCCTCTGACACTGCAGTTAACCAGTCCCAGTTAAAATCTCCAAGTAGCACTATTTCCTTGTAGTCTAGTTGTGATAAAAGATTTGCAAGTGAAGACAAGGAGTCTTTGACAGCTAAGGGGGGTCTGTAACAACTCACTACCATGACCTGTTGACCCTTTGCCACTTCTATATTTATGTCTAAAAATTCAAATTGCTTACTGATCGATTTGGAAACTAATGTGGTTACACTGAACTTATTCTTAACATAAATGGCAACGCCACCACCTTTATTAGGCCGGTCGGTACGATACACATTATAACCATTTAAGGCAATGTCAGAGGCCAAAATAGATTTGTTTAGCCATGTTTCTGATAAAACAATGACGTCAGCGTCAGTCGAGCTCGCCCAGATACGGACAAAATCTAGTTTACCTAACAGACTGCGCACATTCAAGTGGATGAAACCCAACCCAGACCTAGCTTTAAAATCAGCAGGAGTAGCGATCTGACTACTACTACTGGGCGGACCAGGGTTAGGTTGTCTTATGTCTTTATTGGGATCCCCATTAGCACTAGCATGTGTGGAGGAAACTTCTGGTGTAGCAGTGCAATTAGGAGTCACCGACTCAGGAAGGAGACACGGTAGAGCAGGAGCTTTTGATGTCAAACACTGATGGTTTATTTGGAGTTACGGCCGGAGGATTCACATCACAAGTCACAGCAGTCACGGTGAGACTGCACGGGAGAGTTGCCACGTCAATTCTGAAGCGCCTCTCTCTTGTTAGCCCATTTAACTGGTTTCACAGAGATTGATCAACATGTTTTGATAAGATAGTTTAGACAGTTGGGCACACGGAGTCCACTTGCCTCCATCACCTATGGCCTCGAAGATTTCATACCTTGGAGGTCACAAACAACGAAGAAGGAAGTGTCCCAGTGTACCCACAACAACAGACCATCTGTGACCTAGTGTTGACCGGTCACAGAACGGGAACAATAACTTTATGGCTGAAGCAGCCTATGTCCTTAAAGGAGATAAACAGACGTCAGGGTTAGTCATGCACGTCATCTCTAGGAGTCGAGGACAATTATTTCCATAACAGTCCACTCTTTTTATCATTTATGATAACCTAAAAACATTAGTCTAATAATAATTTGGTCAATACTCAACTCAATAGGCGTCTCCAGATTTGAGTGTGGTCTCACCTTACATTAATTACATCACAAAGTAGAATAAGATTGAAACACTCAATCACAATGATTGATACAGACAATCATAATAGGAAAAATCATCTCATCAGTGTTTGATCATCTTTCGTCAAAAGCACAATAATGAACACACATAAAACACAGATGCCAAAATAGCTAAATATTTGTTTTAAACTAATATATCTTATCATTTATCATTAGTTAATTTCATTCATCAAACTATAAAATCAAAACCAGCTTGCCGTTTTAAAGATTTACTTCAAGGCAATCACTAGTCAAAAGCATTTTAAAACTAAGGATCCTAAGAGATCCAGCTAAGGTATACAATTCACAGTTGTGATTTTATCAATATGTAATCTGCAAAAGTGCAGTGTCCTCAATATTAGAATTACTTTTACGTTTACTTACATACGCTTTAGTCATTAGTAAGGCACTTTAGTCAAATCAATACATTCATTTTAGTCAAGTACATTGTTCAAAATCTGAAAAGGAAAAGTTAGGCAAATATTCAAAGACTTTTGTAAAAACCTGGAAAGGAAGGATTAAACATTCTTAAAACTTGAATTATCACATTTGTAAATGCTACCACTAATCTGTGCCAAATAAGTCTATCAATTATTCCCATTAGCCATACTTACCTGAGCATCTACTTATGGTACATGGAAAGGATTCTTCTGTGTTTATCTAATGTTGAATATAGAATATCAATTTCTTTAAATTATACTTCTCTAATTTGAGGATCAAATATGCTACATAATTGTTATATGAAATATTATAAATGTTTGTTTTGGGCCAAAACTGAAATTAATCCAGTACTTGAAACATCATTGTAGGTCTTTCTGTGCATGGATAATACATTAAAGAGTAGTGTTGTTAAGCCTGATTGCTGGACGATTAAGGATATTAACATTATCTGTGATAATAGTAGAAATATCTTATTATTCAATACTTTATAATCTGAAAATATTAATTAATTAATTTTGTTAAGTGCGAAGGTGTAATCTGATCCGGCAAAATATATTAATCACCACTATTCAACACATGTCTGGTCATTAGAAATATAAAAACAGTCATTAATTGTACATCTGTAAACATCCAAGATATAAAATCAATTCAAAGTTCATCTTTGTACGAGAGCTGGAAGAACATGTCCTTCAGTCTTTCTGACTCGTTCTCCTCCTCTCTTTATGACAAAGAGTGTCTGGTGTGTGTAAAGGCATCCTGATACTGTAGATTAGCACTGAGGTGCTGATTGGCTCAAACTCTTCATCCTCAGAGCGCCATATTTCAACCCCCCCAATTGCTCTGCTTTTGTGTGGCTCAATTCAGTGAGCACTGTATGATCCCCCAGTGAAACGGAGGCTCATCTGCCTGCATTCCTTCTGCTATCTGCTTGAGAGCAGTGCAACTGCATATTCCAAATGGTGCATCCAGGTCTCCCCCCGTGGATGGGAGAGGTTATGAAGACATCTGCTCCTCCAAGAAACAAGGAACCTTGTATGAAGCCTCTGAAGCCCTCGCTCGTCCCGCAGGGTTGTCTGCCTGAGCCCACCGAGCAGAATGGTGAAGAAGCATCCCATCTCCTCAGATAGTTGAAGATTAGAATCCTCTCATCTCGAACGACCTCGTGCCTCCTTGCCCGTGGATGGGGGTGCCCTCTGCAGCCGGAGAGTGTGACCCTCTCTCTCGGACCCTTGGCCTTCAGAGCTGTCCTAGTTATTGGGTTAACACCTGATAGGGATGTTTTCCTGAGTGCAGACAACTCAAAGTAATGGATTAGCACATTATCATTTAATTACAAAAATAGGATAGGCCCCTCAGAATTATTTGGGAGCCTTCCTGACACATGCACATGCATAAATGTAAGGTTTGTGTTAGTCATTTAACATACAAGAATCATATACTCATCAGTCCAAAGCAGAGAAATGTTATTGTAATTTAAAGGTGAGCTAGTCCCTGGATATAACCCCTTCTCAATGATTCTAAATGTTATATTAATTCACCATTTGCTAAAATACTAGTTTATCAGAAATATATATTCTTCCTCTTCCATAAAATAGGTTTGAGTAATAAATGTTCCAATATAAAATCAATTACTCAATATAATTGACTCTTCCCTCCCTTTTCTTACATATGTCACATATGAAATAATAACTTAGGAGTCTATTTAAGCATGGTGTAGTTTATAATCTATTACTCGAGAAGACTCAGTATCACCTGTGTGCAGCTTGCAATAAAAACAATTGTGAGAAACATATATTATGCAGGAAATGCATACCTTTGTTGAAAAACAAAGCATATCTGATTTGGGAGGGAAAGCTTCAACCCCCTTAACATCTGAGTTATTTACTTATGGCATAGCATGAATGATATTGGGTGTCTGAGGGTGTTATTACTGAGAAATGTCAAACAAATTCAAAACCTTACATTTGAAAACAGGTTTGCATTCCTCCACTTAAGGTGACGTTATCATTGGAAACAATGAAAGCTAATTATTTTGACGTAGAATCTATCAATTGAATCGTTAGAGCAGAACAGAATGGTCGTATTGTAGCCTGAGTTTCGTGCAGCCTCTAGTTTTTACCAGGTGGACACATTGTTCTATATAATGTGAATACATGCAGAACTAAGAGGCCCCTGACATTAGGCCTATTTTAAAAATAGTAAGGGCTTTTAACAGCTTGCCAACTTACAGGCATCCTCTGCCTAGCAGTATGAATAGCCTTAAAAAAACAACCCACTCTGCGGTAACGAGAGTCATATTTCTGAACCAAATGCCCTAAGTGAAGCCGTTAATCCCATCTGACTGACCCAAGGGTTGGTGCTGGTGTGACAGGGAGGTTTCCAGGTGTTCAAAGCAGAGGTCAAGCTTTCAGTTCATGGCTCGGTGGGGGGAGCAGACCCACGTGAGACAGTATCAACGGCTGTAATGTTCAGTTTGAGGAGCGTCATTCTCTCTGGGAGCAGGAAATGGTGTCCATTCTCGGACCAGACCATTAATGTAATTTCATGTAGAGCAGCCATAGCATCTCTGTGACTGCACTCAGCTGGACTGTAGCAGGGTAGAACTGGGTGACTCTTAGTGAAGTCGTCCAAGGCCAGACAAAATGGAACCACGTACCAACAAAAGGGACACAAGGTCATCAATGTCTCTCTTTACCTTTGGCCTAATTGCACAGCAATTGAGTGGAAAAAATGTGGAACACTAATCCATCATGTGAAATGTTGAATTAATCTAAATAATTACTTATGGGTTGAAATCAAATTAACATTAACATTAGAACTAAAGTCAGTCAAAATTGGACTTGCACGGATCAGAATCTAATCAATACACCATTTTCCCAGCTCTGTAACGAAAAGGATAACAAGATTAGGTACATTACAGGAGTGTTAAAACACCCAAACATGCACACTTATCTTATTCTAGTAGAGATTAGAGGACAAGGTCTAATGTTGTGAACAAAATAATCAAGTCAAAGTTATTTTATTTATTCTATGTTATGTACCACATTTAATTTAATAATTCATCTTGAATTACTAATCAACTATTTACAATTTGGATAAGGTGAATACTTGTGTGTGTGTGTGTGTGTGTGTGCGTGTGTGTGCTTGTCTGCCCAAGGTTTAAAAACATTTGGGACAGCACAGCAGTGAGAATGTTATGAGACTAAACTCGAAGGAAGCTAGACTGGAGCATTTTAACTAAATCAAAACACTTGCACATTAATTAAATACATTTGACATTTAGCTCGAGCTGGGTTCAATACTTTTCATCATGGTATTTAAAATTGGGCTCGAGTAGAACCCCTGGATTTGGCTTGCAACACAAAGTGATACTGATCTCTGTAGGACTTGGAAGTGTCATGATTCAAAGTGTGGGCCTGTGAAAGAGAGGCCCTTGGAAAACAGCATCTATTTTTTTAACTGTAATTACTTATTTTAAAGAGATTGCAACATTATACTTTTTAAAGAATTGCTCAATTAATTTAAACACATTTATTATGCACACAATAAAAGACTTCAACAAATATATTGATCCTGGCTTAACCAGCGACCTTTACTCTGTTGTTCATAAGCTCGGTTTCAGAAAACTTGTCAGTAGTTTAACAACTATTTTAATTTTTAGTAATGTCTATGGAGACCAATTGGTTGATACGAGAAATCATTTGAACTATTTTTTAAAACTGTAATTGAACTTCAACTTATATTAATTATCTGATTCTAGTGGCCAGTTGGAACAGATAATCAGCAAAGTTTCCATTTTGCAGCAACAGTGCAAAAGGTTTCAACAACAATTAGTATTATGTCTAGTTCTGTCTTATCTGCTTTGTTTCGGAATGTGTTCAATACACTACGTTTTTATTCATTATTACCATACAATACATGGATTTAAGAATAAATTAAACAAATAATACAACATTGACCTAGAAAAAACGGATTTTGCAACCCTGATCTCCTCAGGCAGGTCTTTACGACCAGCAGTGATGCCTCTGAGGGTCTCGGGGCGCAGGACGGGGCATAGGGTTTATACAAGGTCACAAACATATCTTAACATACCAGCAATACCATTTAAGAATGGATTCTTAAAGCAATATAATCTTATTTTCTTCGTACACATCGCACACCCTGAACAGTGTGCTTCTTGTTTACTTTTTCACACTCAGAGGCAGGACATTTTCATCTTGCAGCACATTTATACGACCAGAATTTTTTGCTTTACATCTTTATATTATTTATTTTTCTCAAGTCATTTACTTTTGGTGGGATAACTAAAGTTTAGTTCATTTTACCCTGTCTATGGACTGATTCATTATTAGTTGTTACAAAACATACACAAGACGGCGGGTAGACAAACCAATATAGACCACCCATACAAACAATCAGACAAACAAAACATGAACTCGTAATAAACACCAGCGTGACAGCAAAGCTCATCCAGCTCAATTTAGTCCGAATTAGGAGGTTTCAGAGGGGGAGGGGAAATGCAGATGGGGCGCCTTAACTCACGCACCCACCCTTGTATACAAGTCCTAGATCGGTGCCCGAAAGCCGTCCAAGAGCGATAACTAGCTTATCCTCTTGCGACACCACTATCCATTTCTAGTGGCGCTGTGCCCCCCCGACCGGAGCCCACAGACTTTTTTTCCTCTCCCTTTCTCTCCAAACGACAGCCCAGTTGACTGTAGTCCTACACGACCAGCCTATACACTTGCTATCGAGCTCATCCAATGATGAAACACAGTTTGCTCTATGTTTGCGTGCCACTACCCACCTGTGATCAATTAGCCTATAATTTTATGTATGCACCCCGGACCACCACCAGCTCCTCAATGTCTAGGGAACTGTGGCGCATCGGGCGATGCACGCACCTCGCGCTGGTCCGTCTAACCATGAGAAAGGGGTCCCAAGCAACGGGTGCTTTTAGACCATTTCTTTTTCCATTTTTTCAAAAGAGATGGCGGTGGCGTGAGTTAAAACTTTTATAGGCAAAAACATGTGACTTTCTCCCTCTCAGCTGCACTTCTCCAGCTCCACAAGCACGGGGAGGTTTACACACACACACCCACGGCTGTAGCTGGAGCCGTGTTTTATAGAGGCGATAGCAGTAATATCTCTGGCTGCTTATTTTCAACTGCTGTGCTTGGCCGCTGAAACCCCCAGAATTCGGCGATTTGTTCAATACAAATCTTTACATTGCTTTCACACAGAAGCTCCACTTTACTGATGCCTTTCTTTTAAGGTCTCTCTAAACATGAGCTGTGTATGCTTGTATGGCACTTCAGTCCAGAGCAGCACACACAGAGGAAAATCAGCCAGACACTGATCCCCTGGGTCTATTATCCCCAAATGTTTATTAACCAAAAATGAACCACAGCCGCTCAGTTTCACAGGTAATTTTAGGATACCGTCAATCACAGATTCTGGTAAGGCAATGTCCAAATGTAAATTTGAAATCACACTTACCAGTTCTGAAGATTTGTTGGTATCCTGCCGACAACGCCAATTTGTGGAGGAAACTTCTGGTGTAGCAGTGCAATTAGGAGTCACCGACTCAGGAAGGAGACACGGTAGAGCAGGAGCTTTTGATGTCAAACACTGATGGTTTATTTGGAGTTACGGCCGGAGGATTCACATCACAAGTCACAGCAGTCACGGTGAGACTGCACGGGAGAGTTGCCACGTCAATTCTGAAGCGCCTCTCTCTTGTTAGCCCATTTAACTGGTTTCACAGAGAGTGATCAACATGTTTTGATAAGATAGTTTAGACAGTTGGGCACACGGAGTCCACTTGCCTCCATCACCTATGGCCTCGAAGATTTCATACCTTGGAGGCCACAAACAACGAAGAAGGAAGTGTCCCAGTGTACCCACAACAACAGACCATCTGTGACCTAGTGTTGACCGGTCACAGAACGGGAACAATAACTTTATGGCTGAAGCAGCCTATGTCCTTAAAGGAGATAAACAGACGTCAGGGATAGTCATGCACGTCATCTCTAGGAGTCGAGGACAATTATTTCCATAACAGCATGAGCATTGGCTATTCTTCCTGGGGTCCTCACACACTCAAAACATACATAAACATACATACAACAAAATTAAAACAGCACAGCTCATAATTTCATGCAATTTACAGTGAAATGAAGTGAAAACTAATATGGTCATCCAATTATCGCCATCCTAATGCCAAACAAAAGTAAATACAAATAAGTGTACATAATAATATATGCATACATAGCCACAGGCACAGTTCAAATTTACTTTGTAATACTTAAATAATTGTTTAGCAACCTTTTGAATTGTACTTGACAATTTTGCTGAATGATGTGAACCGGTAAAGAGTTCCAGCTGACCATGGCTCTGTACATGACTGTTTTCTGTCCCATATTTGATTTAGATTTGGGTAATACAAACCTTCCTTCTATTGTATGTCGTGTTTGATAGTTATGTTGTGCATATTGCGCTATAAACCTTTGTGATCAAATATGTGGTGAGTGAGTCACTGTAATATTTCTGACAAAATGTAATAAAATATAAGTTGACCTCTGTCTGACAGTTAACCATTTCAGTGTATCCAGCATTTCAGTGACTCTGGTTCTGTAGGAGCACTGCAGTGCACATCGTGCTGCCTTATTTTGTGCCACTTGTAGTTTGTTTAAATCTTTTTCTGCAGCACTAGACCATATAACCAAACTATAATCAAGCTGCGACACAACCAAAGCATCCAGAACTTGTCTACTGACATCCATAGGCAAATATTTTACAATTCTTTTTACAAGTGACACACCCCTTCCCATTTTACATACATCATTATCAATAGACCAAGATTATTTATGATCCAGGGTTATACCTAGCAATTTTGTCTCCTTGACCTGTTCAATTTCAATATGGTTTAAATGTAGTTGCAATTTTGGTTCACCTTTTAACTGATGATTTGATCCTATTAATAACGATTTTGTTTTTCCCGCATTAAGTACCAACTTATTATTTATGACCCACTCTGAGATCAGTAGTAGATCTTTATTCATAACATTTGTCGACTCTCTTGTAGTGGATGCTGCATAATATATTGTTGAGTCATCTGCATACATTACAATTTTAGCTTTTTCTAACACTAATGGTAGGTCATTTGTAAAAATAGAAAATAAAAGTGGTCCCAAACAACTACCCGGAGGTACTCCACAAGTGACTGTTTTCATCTTTGAGAGACTTCCATTAAAAAAAACAGTTTGACTTCGATTTGTCAGGTAACTTTCTAACCACTTCAGCGTTTCAAAAAGAAAACCATATTGTTCCAGCTTGTGTAACAACAAAGAATGGATAATGACATAAAAAGCAGAACTAAAATCGTGTAGTACTGCACCCACTAACTTCCTATTATCTAGTTCGCCCTTCTAATCATCTATCATTTGTGTTAAAGCGGTGCATGTGGAATGGCCAGGTCTGTAAGCATGTTGATACACAGTATTAAGTTTGTTACCTTCAAAGTACTTTTGTATTTGATTGAAAATTATTCTCTCCATTATCTTTGCTAATGCTGGTAATACACTTATTGGACGGCTATTTGTACCAGAAAATGGTCCAGCTGGATTTTTTGCAAGTGGAATCATTTTTGCTATTTTCCATGCCTGTGTGCAAATACATTTATCAATACTCAAATTTAA
This sequence comes from Harpagifer antarcticus, assembly GCA_902827135.1. NCBI lineage: Eukaryota > Metazoa > Chordata > Actinopteri > Perciformes > Harpagiferidae > Harpagifer > Harpagifer antarcticus. Next base: position 3,434,790 of record CADEHL010001357.1, read on the forward strand.
AATATGACAGATAGGCTCTGTAACAAAATTAGCAACATATCTAAGAAATGTACCGACTAAATTATCCACTCCTGGTGGATTATCATTACATTTACCTAGTAGACATTCAACATCTGTAATTGTCACTTTTTCTATTTTAAATGTACACTTCTTATTTTTCATAATTAAATCCTTTATTAGAAATGTGGAGTTACTATTTATAGTTTGATTCATATTTCTCCTCAAATGTTTTACTTTATCAAGAAAATAATCATTCAGATGATTAGCAATTTGTACTGGTTTTGTCAAAAATGTCCTATCTTGAGGTGGATTTCGGCTTACGGCCCATCATGCCATTCACTAAACTCCACAGTTTTTTCTTGTCATCCTTTATCTCTTTAATTTTATTTCCATAATACAACTGTTTTTTATTTTTATTTAATGCTGTAACATAATTCCTTAACCTTTTATACATTTGCCCATCTGACTCATAACTTGATGAGAGAGCTACATTTTTTTGCATCATCTCTTTGTTTCATTAGATCCCTTGATTCCTCATCTAACCAGGGTGCTCTAAAGTTCCTTACAGTCTGTTTTCTAAGTGGAGCATGTTTATTAATCACCTGCATGAATAACAAATTAAAGACATCAAGAGCATCATCTGGATCGACTTTCTCAAAAACATGTTTCCAACATATCTTTTGAACATCCTGTATAAATGACGCTTCACTAAAATATTTCATTGATCTCCTCACAATTACTATTGGTCCAGCTTTTGGCACCTTTGTCTTTCTCACGATAATTATTAAATTATGATCAGAACACCCTACTGGAATTGATCATGCCTGAGAACATACATGGTTCAAATTAGTAAATATATGATCAATACAAGTTGCACTTTTTGACCCATCTTTCTTTATGCATACCCTAGTAGGTTTAGTCACCATTTGTACCAAGTTAGATGTATTAATGATTGTCTGCAGCTTGTTTTTAAGGGCACAGTGCAACATATTCCAGTCAGTGTTTAAATCTCCGATAAAATTAATCTCTCTGTCAAGATCACAAACTTTGTCTAACATTTCACATAATTTGTCTAAATAAATGAAGTTTGCATTTGGAGGTCTGTAACAACATCCTACCAACAAAGGTTTCAAGTGAGGTAAATTAATTTGCAACCAAAGTACTTCAATATCAGCAGACATCAAATCATATCTCACTTTAGCTGGCATTTGCTTTTGAATGTAGACTGCCACCCCACCTCCATATGCATTCCTGTCCTTTCTAAATATTCTATATCCATCAATATCCACAGCAGCGTCATTAAATGTGTCAAAAGTGAGTTTCAGATATTGCTAACAAATGAATACCACATGATAATATTTCCTCTATCTCAGACACTTTATTTCTTAGACTACATATAGTTATGTGAGACAATTTAAACCCTTTACTTGGTAACTTATTCAACATTAAGATGGCAATTTAAATGTTATCTCTTTTTCACTTCCTATCAAATTGAGAGCTGAACTAAAACATACATGTAACACAATTTCAACCACACACACCATCACATACATAACCCAACATTTATCTGCACATAGATTGCTATAAATGTGCATACTCACTCGCTCAATTAGACGAGCTTCCCGGTAGCTCCCAAACATTTTTAAATAATAGTATGAAATAGATTCATGGTAATGTCTCGCAACACTAGATATAATCAATACATCAAAATTATATTTTAGGAGGAATGAACAACAATAGAGACAAGTTGAAATTTGTCTCTATTCAAAATCTAATAAACACAAATTCATACTCGCAGATGATGAAGTAAATAACTTCAAATAAATTAGTAGATAACTCATAGACCAGTGAATATTGGCCTACAAGAAAATAAAACAATTGTGGAGATCACCAAAACTGCAACAATTCCCATTTTCATAATACAATTCATTTCTTCTCCTATATGTATAATCATACCATCTATCAGGTCATGCCAATCAGTCATTTCCCACCTTCATTTCTGGTTTCAGTTGAAACCGGGCTTATCACTGTTTTTATAGAAATGCTCAGCTTCACTACAGTCCAGATAAAGTTTGGTTTGTCCATTGAAGGTTACGATGAGCGTTGCGGGGAACAATAGTCCATGCCTCACCTCAGCCTTGCGCAGCTTCATCCTGACGTCATTGAATAGGGCTCTCTTCCTGGCAATATCCGGAGTAATATCAGGAAATATCTTCACTCGCATCTCATCCTCCTCTGACTTCAGACTTTGCTCAAACCTCATCTTAGGCCCAAATGTGCCGCAAATGCGCTCCGCAGCCGTTGCGAGGTTCCGGGGCTAACAGTTCATGAGCGTGCTCCCCCGCCCCCTGTCAACACTCGCGACACATGGCCAGCCTAAACAACAATAAGCGCTGCTTGGCAACCGTGTGTGGCGGCAAAGTACATAGAGATTTTGACTGGAGAGATTTAGTTTTGCCGGTATTCAACATATTTTACCAGTCATAGTCCGGTAATTATTTACACTCTAAGAAGAGTCCTACACAACAGACATGGCGTCAAAAAGGAGTAATGAGTGGAAATATTTCGACCAGGTTAGAGAGTGCGGTGTAGAGGTCAAACTATGCCAAATTAAACTTATTTATACATGCTATACCTTGCTATACCCGCAACCTCCGTTCCAGCTGAGAGGGTGTACTCTACAGCTGGGCTGATTGTGAATCGCCTCTGCACATGAAAGCTGGAGGCCTATAGCTGTCAAACTGTGATCACTAGTTCAATACATTTGACAAATTCGACTTGGTTTCTACACTTATTTGAACATGTATGTATTTATTTCCAAAAAACATGGGGAAAAAAAAAAATGTTTACCCAATTTTCTTTTTTATAGGATATGTACATTTCGGTTATCCGGTTAACCGTTTTTTGGGGGGTCGAATATTCGAATATACATTTGCTTTCAAATTCCCATCCCTACATCCAACCGGCCTCACAACCGCAGACCACGTGTAACCACACCAGCCCAGGACCTCCATATCCAGCATGTTCACCTCCAAGATCGTCTGAGAACAGCCACTCGGACAGCTGCTGCAACAATCGGTTTGCATAACCAAAGAATTTCTGCACAAACTGTCATATTACAGGATAAAGGAAATACAGTTTAAACTGCCGTATGCAGAGAAGACGCCGACGTGTCGCACTTATCATTCATATCACACTGATATCACATCATCAATCAGATCATCAATCACATAATAGGCTATCACAATATTTCCTTATCTGAGTCAGCTTCTCGAGCCGTATCTGGCCGTGCAACACTTACATTGTCACATTGTCACCTATACTGTATGCAGACGTATTATTTTAAGCAACACATTAAGTTGACTCAAATGTAATTAAAGTCAGATCCACTCGTCTCTTAGATGGGGCAGTATCATAAAACTGTTGTACGCTTTCAAACACTCTAGTTTATTTATTTTGTAACCAGTTGTTCTGTATTCACCTTGCAGGTGCAACTCTGTGGCTTGTATCCTGGATTATATCTTTAAGTCATGGATGTTTAAAGTTCATATTTGTCTAATATTAGTTTACTTTTCATTAATGAAGTATGATGCTGCGCTGTCAGTACACTTGTCCCTGTTTGTGATTGGTCAAATGTAGCTAACCCCGCCCCTTTCACGTGAACGCGCTCTCAGCTGGAGAGAGAAACACCCTGGCTTACCGAGTTGATAACCAGCGTCGTAGGACCGCTTAGCGAGATCTCGTTTGTTAGGGTTAGTTAAGATAACTCAAACATATCCAGGGTCTGTTGAACTAGCTTCGGGCACAGGTGGCTAGCACCGCTAATGTCAAAGACACAAACATTATACATTATATTTATATTTTACCAGGATGCAGTGACACAAATATTTGGGAAGGCTTAGCCTTCCCTAGCCTACAGTACCCGCCGCCCCTGGGTTATGGTATGGGCAGGCTTATGTTATGGACGACGAACACAGGTGCATTTTATTGATGGCATTGTGAATGCACAGAGATACCGTGACGAGATCCTGAGGCCCATTGTTGTGCCATTCATCCACGACCATCACCTCATGTTGCAGCATGATAATGCACGGCCCCATGTTGCAAGGATCTGTACACAATTCCTGGAGTCTGAAAACATCCCAGTTCTTCCATGGCCAGCATACTCACCAGACATGTCACCCATTGAGCATGTTTGGGATGCTCTGGATCGGCGTATACGACAGCGTGTTCCAGTTCCTGCCAATATCCAGCAACTTGGCACAGCCATTGAAGAGGAGTGGACCAACATTCCACAGGCCACAATCAACAACCTGATCAACTCTATGCGAAGGAGATGTGTTGCACTGCGTGAGGCAAATGGTGGTCACACCAGATACTGACTGGTTTTCGGACCCCCCCAGACCCCCCCAATAAAGCAAAACTGCACGTTTCAGAGTGGCCTTTTATTGTGGCCAGCCTAAGGCACACCTGTGCAATAATCATGCTGTCTAATCAGCATCTTGATATGCCACACCTGTGAGGTGGGATGAATTATCTCGGCAAAGGAGAAGTGCTCACTATCACATATTTTTGAAGATTTTTGAACAATATTTGAGAGAAATGGTTATTTTGTGTATATAGAAAATGTTTTAGATCTTTGAATTCATCTCATGAAAAATGGGAGCAAAAACAAAAGTGTTGCATTTATATTTTTGTTCAGTGTATGTGGAGATTATCCTGCTGAACAAAATATTTAAGTATCATAAACGTTGCTTTGCCAAAGATCTTATTTTCTGCAATAATACAATTGCCTTTTGTCAAAGGGCACTTTGGAATCTAATATTCCCGCCAGTTTACAACAATGTGTCATGCCTTCACCTCTCTACTAATTACTGATAGATTACACCTAAATACCACGCACATACACTACATTGCCATTGTAATTCATACACTTTTTTATTTTGCGTTAGGCTGGTGGACATGCAGAATAAGCTGGTGAAGCAGATGGAGAAGCGAGAGGAGGTGCTGGCAGTGGTGAAGGAGAGGATCCTCACCACCACCCCCTGCTCCATCACCCAGAAGAAAAGGGAGCAGTGCATCTTCCAGGGGCTGGTGGGCCTGCTAGGGAGCCCTGCTAAGGTGGGTGTGGAGTGTGAATGTGTATTTTCAGAATTCAATAAAACGTTTGATATTGTTTATTTTACTGTAATCTGTGCCATTATTAGACAATGAATCAAGTTAACTAATGATTATGAATGCTTTTTCGTTATTATGTAAACATAAATTACCTTTCAATTACTATATATAGTGTTTTCTTATCATTAACAAAAGGAGAAATAGTTTGACGTATCTATTAATTATGGTTTAATAAAGTGACACCAATGTAATATTTGTTTATTTTTCAGTAAGATTGTCACTTAAGTACCTCTTAATTTAACATTCCTGGCCTGTGTGTGTATTCTCAGTTGTGTGTGAAGAACAGCAGCAACATTGAGGCGGACAGCGACGTCTCCTTGGAGATCCCGTCTGGAACAGTTATTGCGTACAGCGTCCTGGAACTGGACATTAAAAAGGATGGACACTATGGTGAGTGTGTGTGTGTGTGTGTGTGTGTGTGTGTGTGTGTGTGTGTGTGTGTGTGTGTGTGTGTGTGTGTGTGTGTGTGTGTGTGTGTGTGTGTGTGTGTGTGTGTGTGTGTGTGTGTGTGTGTGTGTGTGTGGTTACAGAGAAAAAATTGGGTCATTGTGACAAAAATGTTCTTGGAAAATGGGAAGTGTGAATCACATTTTCACTTCTCTTTAGTTTGACAAGATATAAAAAAATAATTATGGTATTCATTCCATTGCGTACCAACATCTGGATCTGCGGCAAAAACAAAAACTGTTACTGTTTCTATTTACCAGTCTTTAAACACTGCCAGAGCCAATACTGTTTACTTCCTGTCTCACCTCTGTAGCTCTTCTGATGTCCAGTGCGCTGTATTTAAACCTGTTTCTTTTCTGGGGACAGTTCAGCCATCTTGAAACCAACGTTTTGTGCTCTCCACAAATATAAAAGCTAATATTCAAAAAGTATTCCATGGTGTTTTTTGATGGATGATACCTAATGTTGAAGTTAAGTCGACCGGACTTCTTTCCGCTGATTGAAGTGACTGCACATTGTCCCTTGATCCTCCCTAGCAACGGTCATGTTATCCTTAACAGCTGTGTGTTAGCGAGTATTACAAATCTCTGGCATAAATCATTTCCTTTTTTTTTTGCATGGTCCTTGTTTTTTAAATGCATAATAATAAATACAAATATAGTAAATACTACACTGTATAGAGAAGTACAGTCAAACATCACTTAATATAAATCAGTCCATCATTTTTTAACATCCCATAGGCTGATATTCAATAGTGAATTGTCTAATTTTGTGTTTTGACTATGTGATGTTGGGTGTAGATATATGCCTACGGCCTGGAACAATAGGAGGCATTGAAGCAGACTCGCCTGAGTCCTGGCCATCCCAGGATTCCTTGGATTGGGTGGACGGCATGTTTCCAGAGAAAGTAGCTTTGATTGAAATGCAAAATGGTTTGTGCTTTTATATATATAATAAGTCAGTTAATTGGAAATAACTTTAATGGATAAGCTTCCATTTACACTTGAAAATGACAGACATTAAGGAAGTGATGGAAAGGAAATAAGATCCCTTTTCTGCTGCAGATGGCTCTGTGGATTTAATGTTGGGTGGAATTGTGGTTGGTCTGACCAGCATCAGAATATAAAACTTCAACTTTAAGTACAATGCTCAAGTCAGGGTACTTTGAAATTATTTTTGGATTACTTGAAATTGAAATATTGCCTTTTCTTCTCTTTCAACATCTCAAAAATGTTTGCAAATTCAGTGTTTCCCTTGGGGCAACCATGTTTCCCATACAAAAAACAGTACTGACACAAACTACATGTGCTGTCTTTATTTAAAATAAAAAATGTTTTAGAAAATTGCCATGTTTCGAAGACTAAACAAAAATATATTTTCTATTACATAGAAATCCTTAGCAAAGTAACCTCAATCGTATTGCATATTTTCCCACAGTCAATCTTGGTTTATGAGGCTGCAGTTCACCTTTTTTGCAATTTGATTTCGTAATTCTGATTACATGTTATACATTTTTTCCCAACTCTGACTATTACTAGTAGGTCTTTATATATCTGTCATTGTCAGAAATGTACAGCCCGTTATACTAATATATACATAATATTTTACAGTTTGCCAAATAGTCTTCTTCTATTCTCAGATTTTAGATGACAATTCACACTTTTCAACTCAAACTAATTTATCAGTTATTCCCAACTAAAGGTTCAACTAGCAAGAAGCTATAGAGGACAAACCCTTACCACAAATGTTTAGAATGAGTTAATTATGCAACAGTGTCTGGGTCTGCATTAAATATAGGCTACATGATGTTGAAAAATCATACTATTTTTGGAGAATTATAAGTAAGTCATTAAGTCGGTTCCAGATGAGAACAGATAAGAAAATGCCGGGTACCGGGTACCCATACAAAATACACAATTTCGGTTCTGCTTAACGGTTCCTAAATGCGGTAGACCCTGTATTCCACCGGGTCCGTCTGCGCCGCGGCGACCCGGTGGAATACAGCCAGGGTAAGGGAGGACTGACCATCTGTGTGTTCTAGAGAATCACAGAACGGCCGGTCGTCAGTCGGTTAGCTGACAGCCGGCACCGCCCTTCATTTTTGTAAACGGCATCATGTAAATTGCGGAGACAGAGGTCCACAGTTGCCCCGCAGCGAGGCTCCCCGCTCCCGTAGACAGTTCACGAGCTCAGTCACTTCATAACACCAAAGATTGATCGCGGTAAACGCTCTAAAGTGAGGCTCCACTACACTAAAAATGAAAAAGACAAGGCATAGTGTAATGCCTGTTAATAGCTTACCACAGGCATAGCTCAGATAAAATAAAGCACAGCTATTGCATGTATATTTTTTATTTGTAAAAATGTCAGTTAAAGCTTTAAAAAAAGAAAGATATTTTTGTTATCTAAACGTTTGACCTCTTTCTTTTACAATTTTGGAATCAAAACGGGGAATCGATAAGCAGAACCGGAATCGGAATTGATAAATTTCAAACGATACCCATCCATAGTCATGACTGAGTTACTTCCATTTTAACTGTCATGAAAAATGTGAGTGTAATTGCGTAATGTCTTCAATAATTGTGGTTGTAGGGGTTTACCAAGAACTCTGTACCTGTTTGTAAGAAAGCGGAATATCTCAAAATAAAAAGGTTGCAGTACTATTTATACATTTGGAGATTAAAACGAGTGGATAATGTATGTAGGTAGACATAATCCCGAGAGTGAGACGTGTTCAGTTTGAAACCTGACACAGTATCTCCTTTTTTTTTTACAGGATCACATGAGATGGATCTTTCTCCTCTGGCAGAGCTCCCCCAGTCCACTCGATACGCTTTGTTCAAGAGACTCCAAGAGACTCTGAGGGACAGAACTGCCCTGTCACATGTTGAGTGTTCGGTGAGTGACACTCTGACTTTTGGTAGGCAAAGGTCGAGGTCACCGTGACCTCCCAAAACACATTTTTGGCCATAACTCAATGAGAACTTCATACAAATGTCTAATAGGATTAAAGCATTAGGAGATGACATTTTGGACAGACATGGATTTGGATTGCAACAGGACTGGTATGCAGTGTTATAGAGTGTTCGTGTGGTGACGTCATTTTGTAGGCCGACCCAGATGTTAGCATCGCAAAGGTCCCCTTTTTTTTACTATTTCATTTTAGAATATTGCAGACAATGCAATGTTCACCAAACACACGTTTATGATACTTAAACATTGTTTTCAGCAGGAAAGACTCCACATATTAACAGAACCTTTATGATCAACATCCCGGTTGCATGGTTGCACATCACCACCGCTAAGCTAAAGGCGGCTAATGCTCGGAAATTAGTCAGCATTATTTTATGTTGTAGAACAAAACATGAGAATATCTTAGTCTTCTTACACCTAGATAAACACACATATTATTTAAGGCATCTTAGCAAAACACATGACATAAACAGTTGACTTCAAAGGTAACACAAGTTGTCAAATGCTCACTCATTTCTACGTTTTTGGAGTCATTACTGGACAACTCTATATTATTTTTCGTGTTTTTTCTATTTCCTCTCCTCTCTGTACCTGTCTCTCTTAGCTGGACGAGTTGTGCAGTGGTGAAACACTGGATATGGCCAAGCATAAGGATCTGTCAGAGAGTCAGAGAAAATTATTGTCAGCCATACTGGAGCTGCTTGGCACAGACAGTGCTGCTGACGTCCCTTTACACCTTAATGCAGCTCACCTGTTGGTCAGTGCCATGGAAGGTGAGGACAAACTTGAGTCTGTAGAGGGCTGTAAACATTTTCCCACAGTGATTTTGAGCAAACATGTTTCATATGTGTTTTTTTTGCAGAGTTGCCTGATGAAACTCTGAGCCTCTTGAGTGAGAGCAGCTCTCATTTTCTGGAGGCCTTCAACACATTGGTTAGTTCAATTGTACTGCAGATTGTTTCATGTTGTCTGAAAATGTTATTTGTATAACAATATGAAGCTACAGCTAGGAGCCTCTTAGCTTAGTTTACCATAAAGGGGAAAGCTGTTAGAAGGGCGAACTAGATAATAGGAAGTTAGTGGGTGCAGTACTACTTGATTGTAGTCATTGACCATTCTTTGCTGTTACACAAGCTAGAACAGTATGGTTTTAATTTTGATATGCGGAGGTGGTTAGAAAGTTACCTGACAAATCGAAGTCAAACTGTTTTTTTTAATGGAAGTCTGCCAAAGATGAAGACAGTCACTTGCGGAGTACTTCAAGGTAGTTATTTGGGACCACTTTTATTTTCTATTTTCACAAATTACTTACCATTAGTGTTAGAAAAAGCTGAAATTGTAATGTATGCAGATGACTCAACAATATATGAAGCAGCACCGTCTACAAGAGAGTTGACAAGTTTTATGAACAAAGATCTACAATTGACATCAGAGGGGGTCATAAATAATAAGTTGGTACTTAATGCTGGAAAAACAAAATCTTTAATAATAGCGTCAAATCATCAGTAAAAAGGTGAACCCAGATTGCAATTACATTTAAACCATATTCAAGTTGAACAGGTCAAGGAGACAAAATTGCTAGGTATAACCCTGGATCATAAATGATCTTGGTCTATTGATAATGTTGTATGTAAAATGGGAAGGGGTGTGTCACTTGTAAAAATAATTGTAAAATAATTGCCTGTGGATGTCAGTAGACAAGTTCTGGATGCTTTGGTTGTGTCGCAGCTTGATTATTGTTTGGTTATATGGTCTAGTGCTGCTGAAAAAGACTTAAACAAAGTAGCACAAAATAAGGCAGCACGATGTGCACTGCAGTGCTCCTACAGAACCAGAGTCACTGAAATGCTGGAGACACTGAAATGGCTAAGTGTCAGACAGAGGTCAACTTATATTTAGTTACATTTTGTCAGAAATATTACAGTGACTCACTCACCACATATATTATCACAAAGGTTTGTAGCGCAGTATGCTCAACATAACTATCAAACACGACATACAATAGAAGGAAGGTTTGTATTACCCAAATCTAAATCAAATATGGGACAGAAAACAGTACAGAGCCATGGTCAGCTGGAAGTACATTTCAAAAGGTTGCAAACAAATAAAGTAAAATTGAACTGTGCCTGTGGGTATGTATGTATTGTATGTATGGCCTTATGATGGCTAAAATTGCATGAAATGATCAGCTGTTTTGTTTTAGTTTTGTTGTGTGTTTATGTATGTTTTGTGTGTGTGAGGACCCCAGGAAGAATAGCCAATGCTCATGCTAGTGCTAATGGGGATCCTAATAAAGAATAAGAATTAGACAGCAAGCCTGCTGTAGCTCCTGTGCTGTGGTTATTGTTGGGCAGTAGGTTTATAGAATTGCTGTGTTAAACATAACAGCATCTTCTGCGGTGTTTATAACAAGCATGTTTTGCCTCACCCAGCCACCGCCTATGTATCCATTTCTCAAATTCTGTCCCTCCAGATGTGCAGTTTAAAGAAGAACAGCGAGGCTCTCTCCATCCAGTGTCTCCCTGTCCTCCTGCAGGGTAACCAGGCCTTTCAGCAGGCAGAGCAGCTGCTCCGCTCCGCTAACGTGGTGCTGAAGAGAGACAGCGACAGGCTGTGGTCAGAGACAGGAAGTGAAGCAGGAGTGCTCCCATTAATCCTCTCTCTCTGCATACAAGGACTGGCTCTGCTGTGCAAAGGGCAAAAGTAGTACTTAGTGTCTGCATGTGCACTTTTCTCTTTTGTATGAAATGTATTCCTTCCATTTCTTTCTTCATTGGAAAGTTTATTCTAAATTAAGCATGAAATCATTGTATTATTATAGTATTTTTCTCATATTTTCATACTATTGCTACAAATCTTCCCGTTACATTTTTACTTAAATATATTTTATGAGCAAGCGCTTATTTTTTAATTACAAAATATATATATATCTATATTTTACGCGATGAAATTATATACTGTTGTAGACATGGTTTATACATGTTCACTTTGGGGATGTTTCCTTTAATGGCACCTTACATAAACCTGTACTACTATTTCTTTGTATATATATTTGTATTTATACAGTACATTTTCTTGTTCACTTACTTGTCAATCAATGAGATATAACATTTTAAAATTAGCAACAACATTTGAAATGTAATGCATGCAGAGGGTATACAAATTGATCAAATATATACATGCATGCAGTATTAAATGCATACAAGTATATATGCAGGGATGCAAACTCATCAGGTATGAAAAAGGTGACAAGGATCCGAGCCCCCCGACCCCACGGAATATCGGCTTTAAAATTAAGAATAACAGAGGATTTTAGCAGTCAGAACAACGAAAGCAGCAGTTAATAACAGAAACGCCAAAGAGTCTAATAGAAATATATAAAAGCATTTATTTTAATTGTGTAGCAGTCAGTTTATAATTTTGGCAGCACTGTTGAGCATTTTGAAAATGTATTTTCATGCCTCTGTGCAAGGCTTAGTCTTTCTATCTTTATAGCCAGTGGTGTAAGGTAACTAAGTTCATAAACTCAAGTACTATACTTGGGTACAATTTTGAGATACTTGTACTTTATTTAAGTATTTCAATGTTTTGCTACTTTGTTCTTCTTCTCCACTACAGTTCAGAGGTAAATGGTGTACCTTTACGCCACTACATGTATTTAATACCTTTAGTTACTTTACAGATGTGGATGAATGATGTGAAATATAATCAAGTGTTAAATCAGACTGTAGTTCCACCTGGAGTAAATCCACCAGCTACCCTGCAGTCTACAAAGTCATTCAAACTATCTGCACCTTCACCAGCTTTGAGAACACTTTAATGATCAATCATTATACAACATATCATATATATTATTCTGAAATGGACCAAGCTGTTGCAACAATGACTACTTTTACTGTCGCTACTTTCACTATATTTTGATGATAATACTTTTATACTTTTACTTGAGGAACATTTTGAATGCAGGACTTTTACTGTAACAGAGTATTCCTACACTCTGGTACTTCTACTTTTACTCAAGTACAAGACCTGAGTACTTCTACTTTTACTCAAGTACAAGATCTGAGTACTTCTACTTTTACTGTCGCTACTTTAACTATATTTTGATGATAATACTTTTGTACTTTTATTTGAGGAACATTTTGATAGCAGGATTGTTCCTACACTCTGGTACTTCTACTTTGACTCAAACCTGAGTACTTATACTTTTACTCAAGTACAAGATTTGAGTATTTATACTTTTACTAAAGTACAACATCTGAGTACTACTACTTTTACTCTAGTACAATATCTGAGTACTTCTACTTGTAATCAAGTACAAGATCTGAGTGCTTCTACTTTTACTCAAGTACAAGATACTTATACCATCTCTGTTTATAGCCTATGAAAAAAACTATTAGAAAACGAAGGCTAAAACTAACGTTAGCAAATAGTGACAATGTATGCTAGTTAGCTAGCTCAATGATAATATTGCGACAGAATCCCTTTTCAGTGCACATCACGCTCTGCCGCTCCGACAGGGAGCTCTGCTCTGAACACCTGAACGCCCCGTTCTAACAGCTGTTCACCAGCGGTCCAGTCTGTGCCACAGTGACTCCGGACCACACAGTTAATATTAACGAACGCACCCGTAGGTAATGTAGCTGCTGAAGCTAGACCATCATCGCGGCCGCAGATTACTCTGGCCGCCCCCCCATAACCCAACAATATTTGTATTGCAGATCTACATGAATCACACACACGAACTATTTTGCATTCAAAACGGCGAATTTCGCCGAAAGGTGACAAGTTTGCATCCCTGTATATGGATAAACTGCAGACGAATGCATATTATTGCCGAGGTTTTTATTTCCAATCAGGCTGTATTTTATTGCTGCTAATGCTCCTTATGAAAATATGTTCTTTTCAACAATTTTATTTATAATGAACGATATTTACCATTCCCTGGAATACTGTCATTGAATACATAAAGTTACCTTATATTACAATTCTTTATTTTCATCTGTGGATTATGTGTATTTTATTTTAGCTATGAAGTTTTATGAAGCTGACGTTGCCTTTTCTCCACTTTCTTAGTTGTGATTGTTGACTGGAAAAAGATATGTTTTAACCATACTACAGTAATCTATTTTGAAAAATGTCTTACTTTATGTTTTTGTCCATGTCATTGCTCTATTAAAGTGTATTATTGTGTCTTACATATAGGGTGAATACGCTTTTTTATTGTATGATTAGTATCTCCCCAATATGAAGAAATCTGATTTATTGAACATATTTAGGTCAGCCTTCACATTAAGGCTACATTAAATGTTATAATATTCATCGTGTCCTTTCTACTGTATATGCATATATTCCTGTCTATTGCTTTTATTTGTATTTAATGTTATTATGTTTATACTTGTTTCCACACATTTCACAATTTGGGATGAATTAAGTATCTATCTACATATCCATCTATCTATCTATCTATCTATTTGTGCATCTATCTATCTTCATTCATCCCAAATTGTGAAATGTGTGGAAGTGTTTTCACTTTGGTCTATTTATGTAATATAAAGTATAACTTATCTAACAGAGTCAAGATCTCTGTATGACTTTAGTAAACTTCTGAATTGAATACAAAATAAGTGTAAACAACAGTGCAGCACGTCCAGCTAGCTAGTTAGCGTCACATATTTATCCATATTATTAAACGAAAATGTACGTTGTAATGCCCCTTGGGTTTGACATGTGTGACGTTAGTGAAAACAGCTAAGCGGCCATTATCTCAAACAACAGACTCTGAAGATTTGCTTAATGACATAATTCATGATGTCACAAGTTTGTCGGAAGATGTCCAACATGTTTATGAGGATCTGCATACAATCTCAACTCCAGACCAGGACACGCGTCGAAGAGTGGATCTGTCTGCAGAGATTTCTAAGTTTGTCATCATCAGAGCCTCAAGTCTCCTGGATGGAAAGGTTCCAGAAGGAGAAAAGAAAGATTGGCCTGAAGCAGGTTCTCTCTTTCACTCAAGCACCTACACTTCTTCTTCGGAAAGAAATTCCAAGCAATCGAGAAAGAGAACATTTGGAAATTCAGCGCCTGGAAGCAGAAGCTAAAAGAAAGATGGCTGATCAAGAGACTGCAGCCACGAGGCGTCGTTTAGAAAGAGAAGCAGAAGAGTTAAGACATCGTTCAGAAAGACAGGAAGCTAAAATGAAAGCTCATCTAGAAGAAGAGCATGTAGCTCTACAACAGACTCTGGATGACAAACGGAGAAAAATACAGAATTTGGAAGCAGTAAAAGGTTTCAATGCAGCACGAGCAAGAATGCAAGTGTATGGCCAAGAAGAGTCCATTAAAGAAGAATGGAAAGACGTGCTAGAGAGGGATCTGGTAAGTAACCCAGTGCCTTCTCCCACAAGTCCTCAACGACAGGTTGTCACTACTTCCTCAAGTGAAAGTACAGTAGAGCTTGTTAAGGTGCTAGTTGGTGCCTTAACTGCCAACAGAATTCCAGTTCCTGAACCTTCAGTATTCAGTGGGGATGCATTGAAATACAATGACTGGAAACTCTCATTTGAAATACTGATTGATCAGAAGAACATCCAAGACAAAGAAAAAATATACTACTTAAGGTGATATGTTGGTGGACAAGCTAAGAAAGCACATGATGGTTATTTCCTACTCGGAACCAAATCTGGCTATGTTGCAGCATGGGAGATTTTGGAGGAGAGATATGGGAATCCATTTACAATTGCAAAAGCCTTTAGAGACAAGCTTCAATCGTGGCCCAAGATAGGATCTAAGGACAGCTTTGAGCTCAGAGACTTTCTCCATAGTTGCGAGGCTGCCATGGTCCACATCAAGGCATTAGAAATCTTGAATGACTGTAATGAAAACAGGCAAATACTTTCAAAGTTACCAGATTGGCTAACTGCAAGCTGGAATCGGAAGGTTACTGAAGTCCAAGAAGACAGTAAACAATTTCCCTCCTTCAGACAATTTGTAAAGTTGTTGACAAAAGAAGCAAAGATTGCTTGTAACCCTGTCACATCACTGAAGCATGGTGAAGCTGAAAACACCAAATCTCAAAGACAACAAAGCTTTGCAGCAAAGACACTGGCCATAAGTTCAGATGGAAACATCGTCTTAACATGTATTCTCTGTAAGAAGAATTGGCATTCCTTGCACAATTGCAGGAAGTTCATGGAGCAAGCTGTTCCAGACAGAATCAAGTACATTCAAGCTCAGAAGCTATGCTTTGGATGTCTCCAGACTGGCCATCAGTCAAGGAGCTGCCACAGTAGGAGTGTATGTGAAGTGTGCAAGAAGCAGCATCCTACTTGTCTGCATGAAGAGCGTACAAATCAAGAAAGATACAAAGAAAGACCTCAACCAACACAACAAGAAGAAAGAACCACAGCGGCTATTTCCAACAGAGTAATACTTGGTCAAGGTAATACACAAACAGCTGCTATAATTCCAGTCTGGCTTTCATCCACATGTCAACCAGCAGAAGAAATCCTTTTATACGCTCTGTTGGATTCTCAAAGTGACACAACATTTGTGCTAAGTGAAGTAGCTGAGGCTTTGGAAGCAAGTAAACAACAAGTCAAACTCAAGCTATCTACTATGACCTCAAGAACCACAGTTGTAAGCGCTCAAAGAGTGAACAACCTACAAGTCAGAGGCTTTTACTCCGGTAGAAAGATTCTCTTACCACCAGTCTATACACGTGACTTCATTCCAGCCAACAGAACTCACATACCAACAGATGAAATTGCAAAAGCATGGTCTCATCTAGAGCACCTCCAAGAAGAGATTGCACCTCTGCAAGACTATGAAGTGGGTCTGCTCATAGGGTACAACTGCTCACAAGCTTTACTTCCAAGAGAAGTTGTGTCTGGCAAAGAAAATCAACCTTACGCACAACGTACAGACCTTGGATGGAGTATTGTTGGAAACATGAATCCCTGTCTAGATTATGGAAACGCCATTGGCGTTAGCCATCACATAGTAGTAAGACAAGTGACTTGGGAAACCCTTAATGTTTGAGCACCCTCTATGAAACGTCAAGCTACCCCACAGCACCCTCTAGAGAAAATCTCTGGCGCCGCCACTGGCTACAAGCACTATCAGCAGCAGCTTAGAACAATTGCAAGATGATGAAGAGAATGATGAGGGTGCGAGTTCAGATATACAGCCAGCTTCCTGCGTTCATGATGAGGGACAGAGTTGAGCTGGTGGAAGAACCAGGTGGTAAACCAGCCTGACCAGCCAGTCAATATTAGGCTGGATTAGTTTGCTGGTTTAGAGGGGTTTTGGACACTTTAGCTGGTCAGGATAGCTGGTTTGGTCACAGTGGTCTAGCTGGTCACCATTAGCTGGTCGGGATAGCTGGTTTAGCTGCAGTACAAAGCAAAAAGATAGGTACAGAAATGTTCTGACATTTTCCGATTCACACAACATTGCGTACCGGCAGCGAGGGAAGTGCGTATAGCACTTCCTACGCCGGCAGCCACATGGAAGGCACCACATGGAAGTCAGCTTTTGCGGGCTTCACGTAACGCCCATATTTGCCTATAGTAAATAGTCAAAAGAAACGCCCATTCATTCATTTTGACTACGGCCCAATCCCAAACCACTCACTCGACCCTACCCCTCCGTGATGGAGTGAACTCCGTCTGTAGCCACACTCGCAGCTCAACGAGGCTCCCTCCTGTCAGATGGAGGGAGTAAATACAGCAGCAAGCTTTGGGACGGCCTCCCCTCTCTCCCCTCTCTCCCCTCTCTCCGGCAGAAACAGGAAATGCCGTAACTGTATGTAACAACGGTTTCAAATCAGCATCTGTTAGACAAAAAGTTTAAATGAATAACTCAAATAAAACTCCAAAGATCTTTCATTGTGTTTCAAAGCTCTTTTAGTTTTAAACCTGATGTTTATAAGCTTCTTAGTTTTTGCAACGGTCTGTAAATATACACAACTTTATAATAAAATGCACACATTTACCTTTTTCTAGACTAAACACAGGTTTGATCCTAAGTTAAAAACATATGAGGTTATCGTGAGGTTGTTAACATCGCAGTTTATCAGTGGATGTTTGCTGGAACTACTTGTAAACAGCGTGTTTCCTGACGGTCACACACAGAGTGACTCCGGTCAGGTAGAGACCGGTCTCAAGTCAGCACCGCTGCAGACTCGCTGTTTGAGGGCTTGATAGCCCACTCCCCCTCCACACTCGTTGCTTTGGAACAGCCCTCAATATGGCGGATCCTCCGCGTGAACGCGCAAACGCGCAAACGGAGGGGTAGGGTGTAGGGGGCGGTTTGGGAATGGGCAGAAATGAAGAAGATCGCAGGAAATGACGACAGAACAGCTAAAAAAGACATCTCACACCGTGTCAGATTTTGGTTATTTTGGAGAGGTGGAGATAAATCATATTGTTTGGTGGATGCAGTTTGAACCAGAGTAGCAGCATGGAGTTCGGATCGTCACCAAAATAAATAAATAAATGGCCCGAAAAAGGTTAATGACAAAAAATATATACATAGCCTTCCTCAGGCAGTGTGTTTGTACCGGGGACAGGAGACCCCCCCTTGATGAGAAACTGTAGTGATCGGGAATCCCTCCGGAGTGGAGTCATGACGACTGGATCTGAATTATTTGTTTGTATTTGGTGGTTTGTCTTCCAGCTGTCAATCAGCAACTATATATCCATAATCCACCAGTTAAAGGAAATACAACTATTGTGTTGTGTTATATTAGCTGTACAATTTACCACATATGGTGTTCTTAGTTTCCATACCTCCTGTGTTTTACGAGCGACTTGTCAAGTAGGCTATCGAACGGCATAAAACATGATTAAACATGATAGTAGGCTATATAAAACCATGCTCATCTATACAACCTATAGAAATGCAAAACGGCGTCAGTTTAAAGTAATTCTGTCCTTCATGCAGGGGCGGATGTACGGGGGGCAGCTGCCCCCCTAACTTTTGTTTCCCTAAAACTGTACTAAAACAAACCTACACTATTTCCACAAGCTTCTCAAGCAACGAAACAAGCATTACATTAGTTAAAAGTGAATCATTTTAAATATCATTTTAGGCCCGTTAAAAATGCAGCTACGGCCCTGCCCTGTATCTGCTGTCCCAGCACCTATGGATCAGCTTCCCCTGGGAGCATTTCCCCTTCCACTAGTTTTGTTTTTACTAAGGACGAGAGCTTGAAACTAAATATTAATAAAACGCTGCCGTTTGAAGCGTTTAACAGTTGGGCGCTGTTTGGGGCATTACGTTACAAAATACTACGCAGACAGTGTTAGCTGGGAGATCGATCACTTTGCTAAACTATGCGGTAGCCTACTGTTAAATCCACGTAAACTACACATCACAGCAATGAGGCCAGATCAATGAAACCAGGATACATCCTTTACCGTAAAAACTGGATCTAAACACAGAGCCTGTGTGCGCTTGATAAATACTTTCTGATGTTATATTTATGATATGCTACATATTAGCTACCTACATGGCCCTAACGTGTAAAGTTATACAAGCATTTGTACCAGTGCTTTTCACAAGTAGACTCTTGCAGGCCAGAGTATAGGAGTGATTCAACAACAACAAAAAGACATATGAGAAGTGATCAGGACGAACAGAAAGAGGAAAAGGAAAAGAGAGTTCACTGAAGAGACCAGGAGGGTCAGAGCAGGAGGAAGAGGAGGAGATGAAGAGACCAGGAGGGTCAGAGCAGGAGGAAGAGTAGGAGATGAAGAGACCAGGAGGGTCAGAGCAGGAGGAAGAGGAGGAGATGAAGAGACCAGGAGGGTCAGAGCAGGAGGAAGAGGAGGAGATGAAGAGACCAGGAGGGTCAGAGCAGGAGGAAGAGGAGGAGATGAAGACATTAGTGAAGAAGAAGAAATATATGTGAGGAATATAGATGAAGTATCAGAAAGAGGGACTGAGGCAGGGATCAGGAGGCAGAGGAGACTCCAGCTGGACCACATGGTATGTTCTTATTCTCCTTACATATTCCATCACAGCAGCACAATCTAGCAGCTCTTTGTATTGACAAATATTGATTGAAATGTGTTGCTGCACAGGTCACCTGTAGCTCTCTGAAGAGATGGGTGATGTAATTTGTGTACTTAATTATAACTAAGTACTTACAGTATGCAGAATTAGAGTATTCTCTGAATCGGGTGCCTTTTGGGTCTTTATATCTTTGAAAAATGAAACCAAAATGTTTGGTCATAACATCTGGTAGTGGACTACTTACATTTTCTCACCCCCGGCACAAAATATAAATAATTACTAGGAATTTCCTTGTGCAAAAATGTAACAGGGTTGAAGTTTTTGACAAAAAGTAGGCATGAGACCTTGTTTAGCTAAGATATGGCACCACATGGAAATCAAGGACATTACAAAATTGTAATATTTTGCAAAACTATTGTTTATTTTGTAATAAACAATTATTTACTATTATTAATTCATATAACAGAGTTGAAATGTTGAGCTTGTCAATCTTAATATGAAAATACAAAAACTGAAATATAGGTAAGAGAAGAAACTGATGTAATTCCCTCAATGCAGATCACACATGGACTGATCCATTGTTTTAATAGGAGGGTAAATGGTATGGCGTGACGGGGTTGAAACAAACTGAGGGACGTGTGTCAATATTGCAATTTCATAGATAATTCAAGTATTTTTTCAGAATTTATTTTTGATCAGTTAAAGTTGACAAGCATATGATTATATTAGCAGCAACATTTTGGGATAATTGGCCATTTTGATTTGTTTAATATTAAATGAATATGTAATAATGCTTAGTGAGGACATGCAAATATGTCTGTCTAATACTAAGACAACACATTTTTTAAAAACAAAATATATATATTTAGTTTTATATTCTAATGCAAAACAACCTGTTCCATTAATTAATTGCTTTAAAATACATTTTTTAGTTTCCTTATATTTAAAATGATTGAAGTAAGCTTGGGGGACTCGAAGGGCACCCGATTGTTTGTCTGAACAGCTTGTTTCTCTTGTGCATTAAGAACACTTGTGTTAGGGCATGAATTAACAATAAATAGGTTATATACAGTGTAAAATACCACGTACTGTCCGCCCTCCCATGCCACCCTGGCATGACCTCTTGCCCCCCCTTTGCCCCCCCATGTAAAATGTTCTAGAACCGCCACTGCCTTCATGTTTACCGCATCATTTATGAGAATACATTTCTTAACAAGAGAACATAATCAAGGGGTGATCAATAACATTTCCGTATTTATTTATTTCTCCAAGTTATGTTTTTGTGTGCACCGAGGAATCTCAAACAGGCGTTTGTTAAATCATTTTAAGATCAGCTTTAATCAATTTGTGAAAATGAATTCTTCATATATGATAAATGAGGTACCATTTTATTTATGGTATTATTTCCACATATTTCTCTCCATTCTTCCTTCTGCCAACGGTGTCGCAGTTTCTCTTCTCTCCCGTGTTGTGCTTAGTGCAGTGGTTAGCAGTGGTAGGAGAGGGGAGTTATCTTTGTATTTAGGCTGCAAGTCGACAAGAATAGATTACAAATCGCTTAAAAAATGGTTCAGACAAGAGTCACCATGTGTTACACAGGTGTGGCGCTGATATATAATGCGGTTGAACTTTAAAGTTAAATTATTTCCGGTGCAGAGGCAAACACTCGAGGTGGATGTATAAAGTACATACTGGTGTTAATAAAATATAGCGTATATCGACAATAAGAATGACAATACATACTTCCGGGTGTAAAGTATACATATCGATCCTACACATCCACTGGAGGTAGATTCTGAAAGTAACTAGAAACATAATCATAAAGCATTATTATGGCCAAACTATCCTACAATTTAGGATTTTCCACCGAAAAAAGTGTTGGATTCAAGATTCAAAGGTTTTATCATCATATGCTGAGCAGCTACAGTGTAGAAATGTCAATGCAATTCTTCTGACCTGAGCTCCTCCAACAATGCAACATATATAATAAAATACAAAAATACAAATTAAAAAGTAGTGCAAAAAGTGTATATACTTGTAATATACTAGAAAATGATATTTACAAGAACAGAATATGAAATTAAATAATGTAAATTAAGAAATGTTTTAAATACGGTGTATTCCGTGGATAATAGACCCAATCACAGTGAATGTTCAAAACTAAATTTGATACTTTTTCTTTTTCATCTCACAGTTCACATATTTAAGTAATCATAACACAAAGCTAAAAGTTAATCTGTTTTTCCTTTCTCTTTTCAAGAGTGCTTCAGAGGATGGCTGAATTCACAAAACGTGGAGAACACCGAGAGGGAGAAGTTGGCCGGTTACTACATTTCACAAAAATACAGGACCTTGTGAAAAGTGTAAAGAAACAGTTGAAGGAAATTGATTAAAATATGAAGTAATGGGTGTTTTGAAAATATTTTCAAATTTGTGTTAATGTTCATGTTGTGTTATAAATGATGTTCCTGCTTCTAATCATTTGATGTATGAGTATTTATTTTCAGACAATACATTCTATACTCTCTGGTACCTTTCTGGTAAGGTAGGGGCTCTGATCTGAAATGATAGATGTTCATTGAGCTACTGCAATTGGGTGAGAGTGTTTCATCATCATATATGTTAGACAGCTATATGCCATACATGTTTGCATACATTCACAGTAAATATGTATTCAGTATGATAGCTGTCTAACAGAAGTTAAATCCATTTCTCACTTATTCTGACAATGTACTTAACCCCAAATAAAAGAACCCAATAAAAAGAGTTGTTAAATAATAGTGAAGTCACGTTGTAATGACAATAACTCATCTCTCTCGAGTTTTCTTTTTGTGCTTTGCCAAAAGCCACTGTGTCAAGTGTCCTTCTTGGGTTGCCGTACGGAGTTGTCCAATATGGCGGACCATCTCGCACATGCGCACTGCAGGGCGGCAGATCGGGTAGTGACAGTGGGTGTTTCTCAATCGCGAGTAAAGCTGCTCCAGAGCCACTATTTCAAGCATACTACGTCATCGAGTGCCACCGAAGTACTGTTCCAATGTCCAGCATACTTGGAATTCTACCGAGCCCTGCGTACTTCGTTTGGAGAAATTTCGAGGCTGCACATGTGTGGACTCCGCGGTCTAACAATCCCCACAATGCTTTGCGCACGGACCAATTTCCCCACATCTGTGGTGGAAAATGTAAGGCGGGGCCTCTCATATGACGCACACCTGCACACTTGCTAGCCTGTTCCACTCTTTGTTTTCCGAATGCCAGGAAGTATTCTTGCCTCGCTTCTGAAGTAAGACGCTCAGAAGACGTGTGCTACTAAGCAAGCGTAGTCGAGATTGAGAAACACCCAGTGACAACCATGTCCATTGGGGGAGGTCACTTCCTGGTTCAGCAAAGGGTGTGGCCGAGCGCTGAGGACCCATAAATACTGCAAGGAGCCAATTAGGACAGATTGGGACAAACCACCTGCTTCCATGTCAAAGGGGGGATTTGGGTTTTGTCAGTGTCCTTTGTGTATTCTGTTACTATTAATTTTCCCTTGGTTTCAACTTGGTTTGGCCAAGGCACTATCTGGTTTCCTTGGTTTTTCATTGTAGCAGGTCAGTTTGTTGAGTTAACACCGAAGTGTTCAGTTGATGCCATGTTTCTTTGAGGTATTTTCTGTTGACCTCTTTTATGGGCCTAGTTATTAGAAACCATTGATTTAGGATGTTTTCTTTGGACTTTTGGGTAAATAAAAACCCCAGTTTATGTAAACCACTCCTGTGTCCTGTTGCCTTACTGCTTGGTCCCTGACATACTCTCTATGTAGTGAAGTAGACCAGAGGCGGGAGAAGTACTCAGATCTTGTACTTAAAGGTGGGGTATGTCATTTATTTCAGAAACGCTTTTTGTTATATTCCATGGAATGCTCTGAACATCCCGATAGCAATGAATATCTGAAGTGCTTTGACAAAAAATACATAAAAATCTATGGAAGCCGTAGTACTGTAAAAAGCACGACCAATCATCTGAGCCGGCCCGGCTAAAATAACTGGACGGCCTACCTGCCTGTCAGCCTTCCATCTGTGCACAAACTTATCTCGTGCCCTCATTGGTCATGTGCGCGTTCGTGTGTTGGAGGAGGGGCTCTGTGAGGAAGTGGCAGATTTTTTCCGGTTGTGTATTTTCAAATTCTAGCGCACTCGAGCTGGTTTCTCCAAAATTATCTACCCCACCTTTAAGTAAAAGTAGAAGTACCAGAGTGTAGGAATACTCTGTTACAAGTAAAAGTCCTGCATTCAAAATGTTACTCAAGTAAAAGTACAACAGTATTACCATCAAAATATACTAAAAGTACCAAAAGTAGTCATTGTGCAGATTTACTCCACGTGGAACTAAAGTCTGATTTAAGAGTTGATTATATTTCACTTCATCCAGATCTGTAAAGTAACTAAAGGTATTAAATAAATGTAGTGGAGTAAAAGTACACAATTTAGCTCTAAATTGTAGTGGGGTTGAAGTTAAAGTAGTATTCAATAGGCGCATTCACACTGCGGTACTTTTCCCACAAAGGTTCATGCGAACTTAGTTCAGTGAACTCTTTTATCGCGTTCACACCAAAAAGAGCCGGTACTAAATATAGCTCTTTTCTCACAAAAGAGCCGCTCGTAAGTCCCTGCTAGAGAGCAGGGACTTTCGAGCGGCTCTTTTGTGAGAAAAGAGCTATATTTCTGATTGGCTGGGCGGATTGCAAACCACGCCCCGTAAAACTTCCAAAAAGTTTTGTGAAGCCGCCATTTTATTATCCTCGCATTAGCATTATTAGCATTAGCATTAGCCCAGCGCAGAAATGCAGAGAGACTAACTTATGGCAACACAAAATAAAACATGGGAGCGGTGGAGATGAGGAGGTGTCGGCGTTCTGGCGATTTACTCGGAAGGCTTCAGTAGAAGCTGCTGGGAGTCCCAGCAGCTTCTACTGAAGCCAGTCCCCAACTCCGGGGACTTCCGGCCGGGGACTTTGGGCGGCAGTATCCGCCGTGAAGTTGTTTGTAGCCTGCCAGTAAACCCAAAGCAGAAGAAGAAGAAGTGAAGTCAGCGGCTTCATTTGCCTAATCCACCCCCAGGGACTTTTTCCGGTGTGAACGCGATCTGTACTTAGTTCATGAGAACTAAAGAGTTTGCATGAACTAAGTTCGCATGAACCTTTGTGGGAAAAGTACTGCGGTGTGAATGCGCCTAAGGGAAATACTCAAGTAAAGTACAAGAACAGTGCTTGAGTAAATATACTTAGTTACTTCTCACCTCTGATGAAGACAAGTACAACAAGTATACAATCCTTTCAATTCACAGCTGGATTTTAGGTTTTATAACAAACATTACTTCCTAGTGAGTAGAAGTATTTCAGACGTGTTGATTATTATGACCATTTGTGAATCCACTGTCCTCACCTACTTGAAAACATCAGATACGTTATGTACTGTAATCTAAGTGATTCATGTGGTGATACTTATGTAAAGAAATAAACTCCAATTCAAGTCCAGTGCCATTTGTTTATTAATTTCCCTCCATTTTCTTAGATCAGATGAAAGAATACTAAGAAGACAATACAGTGAGCTTGTGAACAGATCGTCCCACAGCCAGCAGACACTCGCTGACCTTTTTATTTACATAGGAGCAGACAGATCTCATATTTGTATTGGGGGGACAATCATTCAAAGAGTCAAAGAAGCAGATCTCTGGAGCCAGGACAAATCCAGCGTCAGGGTATGGATGGTAGGACAGGAAGGGGACATGTAAGACGGAGGGGGTCCGGATAGCAGAAGCATGACTCGGGCTGATAGAGGTGTGGAGAGGGGGGGCCATTAGGGGTTGGCCAGTTCATCTGATGTCACAGAGGAAGGCAGGCTGTCCAAGGCTCCCATCTCTGCAACACACACCAGCACAAGTACAATTATACAGACATAAGAGGGTCAGCCAATCACAAAGCTCATCATGTACTCACAAACCAGCCATAGCTACCAAATATATATCTGACCATGGTGCATTCACTTAAACACTTGAGTGTCCACTTGTGACGTTTGTAGTTTGTTCATAGCCTAAGGTTAGCTTTTAACTTCTAGCCATTGCATTTACCTTTACAAAATCTAAAAAATGATATTAATATGTTAATATGTGCAGAATATCCTATTGATCAAAACGTTTAAGTATCATAAATGTTTGTTTGACACAGAGATTATATTCTGCAGTATTCCAAAATCCAATGGAAAGGTCCCATTGCATTTTTGTCAATGGTAGTGGAGGAAGTCTGTGTGGTAAAGTTAATAATGAAGAAATGTTCCATTCCACATTCTGTAGCATAACCCTCACTTTGAGGAATGTTGAAACAAAGCATGAGCATACCTTTAAGTTTAAGGTACGACAGGAAGTCGATGACAGTGCGGATGATGTCTCCATCTGCTATTCTCTGGGCACCTGTGGAGGCAGAGCAACAAAGGGCAGTTTGACAGGAGCTGTGCTTACAATAACATATGGGAAATTAATATCTTTAGATACCAAGATATCTGCATCAAAGAAGAAGCTTTTATTATCCAACATGGCAGAGAGTCAGAGAGAAACCTGAACCAAAAAATGATATAAAGTAAATCAGCGCACCTAAGGTTTAAAACACAAATGTAGTTTGTCTTTACACAAAGAGAGGAAGGTTTCTGTTTCACAGGGCACACATATCTACAGACTAACAAAGATAGAAACACACAAACACACACACCTGTTCTGTAGTCCTCCTCCATGTCCCTCTTCCCAGCGAGCCCCGCCTTGTCTACGAGCGTCCTGTGTCCATCGATCCCGTCTGAACAGGGAGGATCACAGTCATACAGCACCACATGTCAGAGGTGTGAACTGCAGTTCAACTTGATTAAAGTATTACAGCTACTTGGATGCATTTCCTAAATATTCCACACTTTCAGAAGCATCACATATTAGAGACAAATACATAGAGTACACACATGACACCACTCTGCCTAGGTTTCACAAGAAGATCTAAAGGACATTGTTGTACACTTGGTTATTTCAGCATGGTATTTGGTTTGTATTTGTTTGGTTACATTTCCAAACTTGTACGGACCACCTGCAGGGCTTGGCTCATGGAATTGCAGTAAAACAGAAAAGTACAAAACATAGAATGGACAACAGTTTTAACACACAAGGAAACGCATTTGGATAATAAAACGTAAAATATATATATATATTGGACAAGCAAAGACATGGTACAGGAAGGACTCTCGCCACTTTAGTACACAGCACTAGAAGGTCTCATAGAGAAGATATATGCCTAACCAGACGTTCATTTTCCCAAGCAACCACTTAGTCCTCACCCTTTAAGCTTGTTCTATCTTAACACTGATTACCACACATTTGACTTGGCTATGTTTAGCCTAGCTTAGCGCTAGCCTTGTCCTGTGAAAAAGAAAACATGAAGAAATGACCATTACCACGATGTTTCACCTCAGATAGCACCACAATGATAGAGTGGTGCAGATGTGAGTCATAAAACTGAGAATTGAGTCAGCATTTAACCACTTTCGGTTCCCTCGTTTCAAAATGCAATGGTTTTGGTTATAAGCCTGAAATAAGGTCTGTGAGTAACACAAGCTGTGTTTGATCAATGGCAAAATATGTCAGAAAATACCCCACGGATGACTGTCTGAAGCTATATGAGTCATAAAACAGCGGTTGCTAACAAGTGACTCAATTAAACAACTAAACGTAGCAGCTGTTAGCTTAGCGGTGTTCAGAATCATTAGAGTTTTGCTTCTGCCGATTGCATTTCATCTTCAATAACCATGAAAGTGTGTTAATATGTGGAGATGAATCAGCTGAATGAAAAGTATAAGTGTGATAAACATGTGTTTGCCACATATATAATTATAATCAAGGCACAAAGCTTTTACTAGCCCAAGTTTGTGCCTCTCAGCATATTATAATTATCTATGGGCTTAACACCCAATTTTGTATGAAAAATATGAGGCTGCAACTTGGACTCGGTTGCACAAGTTGCAGCAAAATGCTCCTGTTAATATATTAAAAGTAAAACCCAATGTTAAATGTTTGTTTTTTTGCTTTTTCAGAAAAATAGATGCTTAACTCTGTGACCTATTTCAAAACGTAGCCGTGTAACAGTGTTTTCTGATGATGAATTCATTCAGTGAACCGCAGAACCTTATCTGTGTTCTTACACTGCAGCATTACTCACCAGTCATTTAAAGTATGTGTATTTATCACATTTGACTTGATGTTACGAGTGGTCATGATGTGTGTTTGAAGAGAGCCATTAGGTGGCTTCCTTATTAGGTAAAGTAGTGCTTGAGCTGCTCCCCCTGTACTGTCTGCGTTTGTTGAACTTTAAGTCCAATTAAAATTCATGACATTGAAGTGATCACAAGGGGAAAATTATAAAAAAATGTTTTAATGGTTTTGTGTTTCAAGTATAAACTACTTTTCTCCTGCTTTTCTGGACCCTCCTGATTTTACTTTCACACAGACTGCTGCTTCAGGAAGGGTGGGGACGAGCTGTTTTTCAGAAGGAATGGCTCTTGAATTATACTGCAGAGCCTTTTGAGACCTGACAACAGTTTGATTGAAACATGAGGACATGATTGAGGAAATCTGAATCCTCACATTTCTGACATTGAAGTGCATTAATAGTATATATCTTGCACATGATGTTAAACACAGTGTAGTCCCACCTAACGCCTTCGCTAACATTCACTCTAAGGACATCAACATGGATGTGTTTGCTTACAGAGCGGAGAGAAATGCAATGTTTGGATGCATAAGCACAAAAAGCAGTGGGATGAAAGGCGCCCCCCCCCCCCCCAGACGTGGGACAGAAGCAGCTAAGAGATGCGGGATGTTTGCACAGAGCAATTCGTAGCCTGACACCAAGGCCCTGCAGCGGCCGTACGTTTCTATCTTACATTGAGCGACCAGCTCCTCTCTGCCTCTGGCACTGGGAGAATCCTTTATCTGAATTAGGTGATCAATACGACCTGAAACACAGGATGAGGCACAAGCAACCTTTACCTGGGCTTCACACACACACACACACACACACACACATACACACACACACATACACGCACACACTCATCTGGATACCCAGTGTTGACGGTAATGAGGCTGTCTTTAAATGATAGGTAATGAGCTGACAGTGGAGACAGTGGACAAAGAAACAGAACAGCAGCTATTCACACAGGATGAGCTTGACCTTTCCTGTTGTAAGTCGTGTTACAAAAGCAACATGTTTTAACAATACAGGTGAGCTCAGGGGTTAGGAGAAAAGCACAGAAATCATTTTAAAGAGATTAGATTATTATTATTATGTTCTCTGTTTACTTAACGCCGTTATATAAAGAAACGTTTTACTCAGGGTTTGAATCAAAACGTTAGTCCGTGCCAACATTTGGTTAAATATCAACTAGTTAGTTAGCTAATGTTCGGGGAGCAGGGCCACGCCTCAACAACACCTCTGATTACCTGCTAACACATCCTGCCTCTGTGGTCTCTAGATCCACGACCCACCCCCCTTTCCTTTCCATTGATCCACTCCCCTTCCTATCTCCTTTTTAACCACATTAGTAAACCGCATCTCTCATCCCTTTGACCATGTATCCTTCCCTAACCCAATTATCTCTTCCTCCATTCATGTGTCCGTTCCCATTCATCCCTCCCTACATCGCTTCGACCATTCATCCCTTCTTCCCAACAACTCTTTGACATGTTATGCCTCCTTCACTTCATCCATCTTTCCTTACAACCCTTCATCCCTCCATTCCTTTATCCATTCATCCCTCCATTTCCATATTACTTAGACTCCCATCTCGTCCCTTCTACTTTGACCTTTCACCCCTCCCACCTTACATCCCTTTATCAATGAATCCCTCTCCTCATTCATCGGATTGTCCCTACATCTTTTTCATCCATTCATCCCTCCTTCCCTACATTCCTGTATCCCCCTTTCCTGTCTCCCCTAATCTATTCTTCTTTCATCTGGTGCATACTTTTTGTCCCATTCTAGTTACTGTCTGGGGTCTGGTATTCAGATCTGGCAGAAACACGCCTGAGACTGAACCCCCACCCTGAGTCTCTCTCTGTTGGACTTCAGTCTGTCCTCCAGACCAGCCTGACAGACAGCATCCCTCATCCTTCTTCATCCCTTACATTCAATATCTCCTTAAATTAAATCTGTAACCCTAACCCTAACCCCTAACCTAACCCTAACCCTAACCCTAACCCTAACCCTAACCCTAACCCTAACCCTAACCCTTGAAATGTAGCTTTAAACTAATGTAGAGTCATTCAATCCACCTCTTTCATAATGCTGTGTGTTTCAGCTGGCTTACGGCTCCTAAAGCCTAATACATTTGCTTCTGGCTGTTCTTTTCTCTCACTTCTCATTTCTTGTATGTATTATCATTCAACTCTGGCAAGTCTGGCTTCAAACCCATGCACAGCACTGAAACAGCCCTTTTAAGAGTTTTTAATGATCTGCTCCTAGCCGCCGACTCAGGTAGCCCAGCTGTCTTGGTGCTGTTAGACCTGACAGCTGCTTTTGACACTGTGGACCATAGCATCCTGTTGTCACGGCTTGAACAGTCCGCTGGCATCACAGGCTCTGCCCTTGCATGGTTCAGGTCCTACCTGACAGACCGTAGCTTCGCTGTGCAGCTAGGTGCCTTCTCCTCTGCAAAAGCCCCTCTTACCTGTGGGGTTCCCCAAGGCTCGATTCTGGGCCCCATCCTTTTCCTACTGTACTTACTGCCCCTAGGCTCAATTCTCACAAAACATAATATTCCCTTCCACTGCTACGCCGACGATGTACAGATATATCTCCCTCTCGAAGCAAGTGTCACACACTCATTACAACAGTTGATGGACTGCTTAACTGAGATAAAATCCTGGCTGAGCAAAAACTTTCTAAACCTCAACGAAAGCAAGACTGAGGTCATCTTTTTTGGACCCCAACCTCCAGCCTCCCAGGTTGATATTCTGGGCTCCCTCCAACAAAACATCCTCCCCTCGGTCACGAACCTTGGGGTGACCTTCTCCAGTACTTTTAAATTCGACAAGCAGGTCAGCAGCGTAGTCAAATCCTGCTTTTTTAAAATAAGACTTTTGGCCAAAACCAAGTCGTATTTATCTTTTAAAGACCTGGAAAGGGTTATTAACGCCTTTGTGACCTCGAGACTGGACTACTGCAACGCTCTGTATATGGGTATGGACCAGGCATCAATTAAACGCCTGCAGCTAGTCCAGAACGCAGCTGCACGTTTGCTGACTGGCCATAAAAAGCGTGACCACATCACCCCAATTCTGGCCTCACTGCACTGGCTTCCAGTTCGGTAAAGAATTGATTTTAAAATCCTTTTATTTGTTTTTAAAGCACTAAATGGGCTGGCTCCGGCCTATATAGCTGAACTCCTCCAGCGCTACACCCCAGCCAGAGCTTTAAGGTCTGCTGACCATCTGCTGCTGGTAGTGCCCAAGACCAGGCTCAAAACCCGAGGGCACCGAGCCTTCGCAGCAGCTGGCCCCAGGCTCTGGAACACTCTGCCCCTCCATGTGAGGTCGGCCCAGACCCTAGGGGTTTTTAAATCCACACTTAAGACCCACTTCTTCTCTCAGGCCTTCTAGTTAGAGCGGAGCACGACTCCTGACTTTTCCGTGTGTTTTGTTTTTATATTTGCTGTTGCAATGACTGTCTTTTGTTGTTATTGTACTGTAGTAAATTGTTTTTATTACTTGCACAGCACTTTGGCTCGACCAAACATCGTTTTTAAATGTGCTATATAAATAAAACTTGATTTGATTTGATTTGATTCAACTCCTGTACATGACTTTGTTAAATTCTTGCTTTGAGACCTGAAATATAAATAATACTTGGTAATATATTCTGGAACTTATTTACCATATATTGTGTCGTTGTTATCTGAGGTCTTTGACCAATACCGATGTCCTTGTACTCTTGAGAGGGCTGTTTTTTAATAAGCTATTATTGTTGCCCTCCTGCTTCAAGTAACTTGGTTTTCTTGTGTGTATAATAAGGATTGTATTTTAATTAATGTGATCCTTTGTTTTTGAATAAATGTAAAAGACTCAACAAGACAAACCAGATGCCGTGTGAGCACACAGAATGATGCACAGATAGAAGGAGCATGGAGTAAGAGATGGGGGGTGACAACATCTGAAATGTTCACAGATCATTTAGTACTAAGCCAGGACAGCAGCATTAATCATAATGTATGGATGATGTATTGAGGTCCAGGAGTTTTGCTTGTATAGCAAATGACACCTTGTCAATTATACTAATTAAGTTGTGCGGCACAAACTAAATGGATAGAAAAGATATTAGAATTCAAAGGAAATGTAAACATAATTGGACCTAATATTAACTATTACTA
Source organism: Harpagifer antarcticus (assembly GCA_902827135.1). Classification (NCBI taxonomy): domain Eukaryota; kingdom Metazoa; phylum Chordata; class Actinopteri; order Perciformes; family Harpagiferidae; genus Harpagifer; species Harpagifer antarcticus. Next base: position 3,466,847 of record CADEHL010001357.1, read on the forward strand.
AAATGTGATAATAATTTAGCAAAGAAGTTAGCATATTGTTAAATCATGGCAGAGAAATGATTTGAACATGTTGGAGGCTCAACAGATTGCTGTGTGTGCGTATGTGTGTGTGTCTGCAGTTGGTACTTACGGGGACCTAACAGGTAGCCAGCACTGTTCAGTGTCCAGCCACGCTTCTCCTTCGCCTGCAGGGTCCACAGACGTGATCAGAGTCATCAAAATATCAAAACTGTTCACAAGTAACAAAAGGTATTATGATTTAAAAAACCTCTTTCTTTGTAGCCTGCCAATGGTCAGTGGTGTACCAACACACAGTACACAGGTGTATGATGTTCTGACATGTACAGTGTAGTGTGTAACTGTCTCTCTCTTTGTCCTTAGTGACCTACACATCTACCTACTGAAGTAACCCCTACCAAACATATATTTAAATGATACTGGTATTAGTATTAAAGAGGATATGTACCAAAAGATGATTTTCTATTAAGTTTGTAAAAGATGGTTAGTCTGCTGGGACTTCTCTGAAGCACAAGAATACAGATATGTTCACATATTTTGCATTATTATTGCTCTTAATGTAATTTGGATATTGCACTAGTCCATAATGCGACTTTGATACAAATACTTGTGCAACCCTAATTATTATATCAATTCACCTCTCATACACTGCTGACATAGACATTGATATTAAATCTGCTCTTAACGTCCGAATATTGTGTGGATATCAAGCATGTTTTCCTTCTGTGGACAACAGTCCCACCTACCAGCACACACAGTTAATGTATATATGAGCTAATGTTTTTTTTAAACAAAGATCTTAACACTATTGACAGAAATACATAAAGCAGTGCAGCTCTATCATAGTAGGAAGAAAATCCAGATTACTAACAGCAGAGTCAGCAGACACATCTGCACGGTGTTTTAATACCTCTAAAGCTAACGGTATTTATATGCTATCATTACCTGTTGTCAAATTGGTCATTTAACATTGCAAATTTTATTATTAACATTATACTAATTCCTATTCATATTTGTATTCTACATTTTAATATGCTTTTTACTTTAACTTCTTTATTTAATGTTATATTGTCATAGCACATTTTTACTTAAACTCTTTTTGGTTATACAAACATCTTTATTACATGTTATGTTTTCATTGATCAATCTCATTCCTATATCTTTTATTAATTATATTTGAATGCACATCCTAACTTTAGTTCTTTATATCTTTATTTAATTAAATGTTTTAATTGCATATTCTCACTTTGACGTCTTGTTAATTTTTGTATCCCTTTTTTGTCGTATTTATTTCCTTCTAAAATGAATCAACTGCGCAAAACTCGGGATAAATCAAGCATTCAGACTCTGAATCATATGATTTAACATGCTAAATATGTTTTGACATTGTAATTGCATATTTTATTTGGTTATCTCTGAATATTTTGGCACATGCACTAAAATGAAATGTGAACGTCTTACCGCGAGGACCAGCCCGATGGTCTCAGACAGAGCTGCGCAGAAGATGAGCGACACGCAGAAAATCCCAAAGCTTCTCTGCATCTAAAGAGACAAAACAACATCAACAATAACAGGAAAGTATTAGAGACAGTTTCTACTGAATCTAAACATCATCCGTAAACTTTCTCCATCTTTTGGAGGAAAAAAAAGTCAACTTTCCCGGAGAATAAGAAGAGGAAGCACAGCAGTGACTCACCTTTAAACCGACCTGTGGACTGTGGGCTGCAGCAAGAGAAGTTTAACTCTCAGTGGTTCGGAGGATCTGAGGACTCCCTCCACCTTTTATGTCCTCCACCCGGACCCCGCCACTGGGATCTGGCGTCAACAACCCCCCCCCCCCCCCCCCCTCGTTCGCAGGATGGCAGGTCACGAGCGCAACGCATAATGAAATTCAATAATATCATATAATGCCTGCCATCAACACATTTTTCTATGTCGCTCTTGGAGACATGGGATTACATTTAAAAAGGGAAAAAATACGTCTGTTCTAATTTTCTGTCCTTACCTGATGTGTGACTTAAACAAGCAGATTCAAACGCCAATAAGGCATGTTCTTGTCAGTATCATCTCATATCAAATGGGTTGTCTTTGTTTTTTAATATAATAAATATATTTTACATTTCTTTGTGGTTTGCTTTACATTTGACCGTTTTGTAAAGAGGCCAAATTGTTATAAACCAAGCAGTCTCACAAAAACATGTGTAATAGAGCTGTTCGACAGGGCAAAACATAGTATGTTCACAAATAACCCTCTCAAGACGTGACATGGATACAATATTTTTTCCTATATTCATTTATCTTAGGCGCATTCACACTGCGGTACTTTTCCCACAAAGGTTCATACGAACTTAGTTCATGAGAACTCTTTTATCGCGTTCACACCAAAAAGAGCCGGTACTAAAATTAGTTCATGAGAACCTTTTTACCCCCACGAAAGCGAGAGCAGGGACTTTAGTGCGGCTCTTTTGGGAGAAAAGAGCTATATTTCTGATTGGCTGGGCGGATTGCAAACCACGCCCCGTAAAACTCCGTTCCGCGTAAAAAAGGTTTTGTGAAGCCGCCATTTTATTATCCTCGCATTAGCATTATTAGCATTAGCATTAGCCCAGCGCAGAAACGCAGAGAGACTAACTTATGGCAACACAAAATAAAACATGGGAGCGGTGGAGATGAGGAGGTGTCGGCGTTCTGGCGATTTACTCGGAAGGCTTCAGTAGAAGCTGCTGGGAGTCCCAGCAGCTTCTACTGAAGCCAGTCCCCAACCCCGGGGACTTCCGGCCGGGGACTCCGGGTGGCAGTATACGCCGTGAAGTGGTTTGCGGCATGCCAGTAAACCCAAAGCAGAAGAAGAAGAAGTGACGTCAGCGGCTTCATTTGCCTAATCCTCCCCCAGGGACTTATTCCGGTTTGAACGCGATCTGTACTTAGTTCATGAGAACTAAAGAGTTCTCATGAACTAAGTTCTGATGAACCTTTGTGGGAAAAGTACTGCAGTGTGAATGCGACTAATGACCGGCGGTGACCATGGATCGCAAACTTTCTCAGCGTGAGAAAAAAAACATGGCAGCCACCCGATTTATTTTAAGTGGAAAATCCTAAATTGTAGGATAGTTATTATAATGCTTTTTGATTACACTTCTAGCGAGAAGTTTACATTTTACTTTTAGAATCTACGTCAAGTGGATGTATACAGTAGGATCAGTGGCGACTGCTCATTAGGGACACAGCCCCACCTAGTGTCAGCAGAAAGTATTAAAAATAATGATTACAACAAAATGCAAAACAAATATATAAAATATATCTTAAGATCATGTTTAATAATCTGATTCGTATGTACAATGCTGTTTTAGTCTGTGTTCTTCTAATTAATGTCTAGCTAAGCTGTCAAGCTCAACCTTGACAAGACTGAACTGCTTTTCCTTCCCGGAAAAGATTGTCCCACTCTTGACCTGACAATCAACATCGGCACCTCTGTTGTTTCCCCGACTCAGACTGCAAGGAATATGGGTGTGATCCTAGATAACAACCTGTCCTTCACTGCAAACATCGCTGCTACAACCCGTTGCTGCAGATATACGCTGTACAACATCAGGAAGATTCGTCCCCAGCTGACCCAGAAAGCCACCCAGGTTCTGGTCCAGGCTCTCGTCACCTCACGCCTAGACTACTACAACTCCCTACTGGCTGGTCTAAACTAAAGTATGCTTTTACTGTAGAAAAAGGCACACATGCTGGAAACCCAACCCCAGAAGGGGGGTCTGGGGGGATTCTCCCCAGGAGATTTTTAGAAATACTAACATAAACTATGCATTCTGGTACAATCTGAGAAGAAAATAAATAAATCTATCACTACCCGACATATTAATAATATTGTATGCCATTGTTTGTTTTTCACTTTGTTCTGAAGCTGAACTTGCTGCTCCTCACAGAGAGAAGAGCAAAGAGGAGAGAGTCTGTGTGACTTACTTTAAATTGTGGGTTAGGGTAGATAACTCCCATTATTCTGTGACCTGTCAATCATCAAACTGGGGGTCATATTTCATTACGTGTTCATTTGTATCTGAAGTTGTACCCATGGATGTATAAAGAATAGTTCTACCGCAAAGTTATTCTCCGTGGGGACTTCCGGCAACAATCTTGATTCTGATTGGCCAGAAGACTCGAAAAGACATCAGCAAAGATGTTTTATTGAGAAGATGATTACTACGTGACAGACGTTTTCAAAGCCGTTTATGGTCTCCGGTACTTCCTGTCCAACGCCTACTGCATGCACAGCGTTAGAGAATCGGGCCTTCAAAATAAAAGTTTGACTATATTCCAAAAAAAAAAGAAAATTCCAATTTCTTTTTTCAATTTTTTGTCTTCACTTTTTCCGCGACCCACTCGAAACGGGTCCGCGACCCACTTTTGGGTCGCGACCCACCAGTTGAGAACCACTGGTCTACAGTGTTGTGCCTATTGAGCTGTTTAGAGCCATGTGGGACAAAACCATGCCCCTCCTTCTCACTAGAGGTTTCTCAATACTCAAATTTCCCCTCCTCGACTCCTCGACTCCTCGGTCCTCCCCCAGAAATGAATTTCAGCGCGCCATTTTGAAGGACATCTCATTTCTCTAAATGCACTTCGAGGACCGAGCATCGAGCATCGAGGAGGCTCTCTGGAGGAGCTCTACATACTTGCCAACTAGTGTTAATTTCGTTGACTAAAACTATGACGAAATATGTTCGTCAACGACCTTTTTTTCCATGACGAAAACGAGACGATGACGAGACGGCACCGACAGCAGTAAACAATAACTGTAACGAAATCATCATGCAATATCGTTGACGAAAAGTGACGAGACGAAAATGTAGTTTACTAAATAAAAACTATGCCAAAATCTCTCTTTACTTTCGTTGAATGCGAATGCATTGTTTTATCAGAAGGGAAGCAATGTGGCCATAACACAGGTAAAAACACCACAAACCTGACCAGATACTCTCTGCAAAGCTGCATTCTTAATCATTCAACCTGTGTTTTTCATCAGATAAGGACAAGATATAATCTTATTGTGAAATACGTTTGACAAAAATGACAAATTATTGGTTTTGGCTAGACTAGTTTGACTGAAATGTTCTATTTAATCTGATGACTAAAAAAGACTCAACAGTTTTCATTGACAAAAAGTAGACTAAAATAATTAGTTTTCTTTGGCTAAAATAAGACTAAAATGCTCAGACTTTTAGTCGACTAAATCTTGACTAAAATGTTTACTGTTTTAGTCGACTAAAATAAGACTAAAATGCTCAGACTTTTAGTCGACTAAAACTTGACTAAATAAAAACAGGATGAAGGTGACTAAATATGACTAAAACTAAAAAGGAAATTTAACACAGGACTAAGACTTTTCTCAACTCAAATTTCCCCTCCTCGACTCCTCGGTCCTCCGGTAGTGACCCGGAAATGAATTTCAGCGCGCTATTTTGAAGGACATCTCATTTCTCTAAATGCACTTCGAGGACCGAGGATCGAGCGTCGAGGAGGCTCTCTGGAGGAGCTCTAACCGAGGATACACTGATGGTTCCTCCACGGCTCCTCCGCGGATGCATTTCCGGGAACGGTGGAGGCGTGACGCACGGCCGGACTTATCTCAGCCAATGACAGCTCTGCATGCATCCTCTGGATATTATTTTAGAAACTGCTTTCATCGCGTCGCGATGTTTCCAGAGAGAACAGCTGTGAGGTCCGTGCAGAAAGCAGAGCAGTGTGTAGAATGTATATCACTCAGTATAACAGGCCTACTCTCTTTATTTGCTTTAGTTTAGTAGATATCTAAAAACAAAGCCAATATTTTTCTAAAACCATTTAGTGCTTCACATAATAAAATACACAACGGCTGTAGCCTGATTATATGCTTTAGGAGCTGTGTGTGTGTGTGTGTGTGTGTGTGTGTGTGTGTGTGTGTGTGTGTGTGTGTGTGTGTGTGTGTGTGTGTGTGTGTGTGTGTGTGTGTGTGTGTGTGTGCGTGCGTGTGTGTGTGTGTGTGTGTGGTAGGCTACAGTATGTAGGTGTGTGTGTAGTACAGTGTGTAGGTGTGTGTTGTACAGTGCGTAGATGCGGCGGACAGACGGGTCTCAGTTGGTTTGGTGTCCTTACTTTTAATACTTATAAATACAACTTTTGGCCCGTCATTTTAATTCCCCATTTCAGGGACCAGAGAGAGGGGCGGATATATCCAGTCTCTGATTGAATTCGAAGTAAATGTGTGGGGGAACAATGTTCAGCTGATCTAACAGAGATTATAAAATACAGCGCTATGACAAAACACTCGACAGCTGATGCAGCTGTTGCCACGTAATAATGAACGGACGCACTTTAATATGACCGCTCAGAGGAGAGGAGTTCTCATTTCTTTAAACGTCTGCTGCTTCCCCTCCTCTCTCCTCGGTTCCCATCCTTGGTCCTCCGCTCGCATCTCCTGTGGGCCTCTAGTGAGAACAGCTGTGAGGTCCGTGCAGAAAGCAGAGCAGTGTGTATAATATATATCACTCAGTATAACAGGCCTACTCTCTTTATTTGCTTTAGTTTAGTAGATATCTACAAACAAAGAGTCGATATTTTTCTAAAACCAGTTAGTGCTTCACATAATAAAATACACAACGGCTGTAGCCTGATTATGCTTTAGGAGCTGTGTGTGTGTGTGTGTGTGTGTGTGTGTGTGTGTGTGTGTGTGTGTGTGTGTGTGTGTGTGTGTGTGTGTGTGTGTGTGTTGTACAGTGCGTAGATGCGGCGGACAGACGGGTCTCAGTTGGTTTGGTGTCCTATGCTTACTTTTAATACTTGTACAACTTTTGTCCCGTAATTTTAATTCCCCATTTCAGCGACCACAGAGAGGGGGGGGGGGGGGGGATATATCCAGTCTCTGATTGTGTTACGTTATTATGAGTGCTCTCATACTTGTTTGATTCTGAAATTGTATATATTTATATAAATATATGTGTGTGTGTGTGTCCCCATCTGTAGCCTGTTATTGTCTCATTATACCGCACTGTGAATGAATTCAAAGTAAATATATAAGTGGTCATGAACACATCTGTCCATCAGACAGAGGGCTGCTGTGCCTCCTGTCATCATTAATGGACGTCTCTTTAAAATGACCGCTCAGAGGAGAGGAGTTCTCATTTCTCTAACCGCCTGCTGCTTCCCCTCCTCTCTCCTCGGTTCCCCTCCTCTCTCCTCGGTTCCCCTCCTCAGTCCTTCGCTCGCATCTCCTGTGGGCGGCACCAAGTCTTGAGGATAGGAGTCGAGGAGGGGAAATTTGAGTATTGAGAAACCTCTACTGTCTAATCCAAAAATCAGCTCCTAAATTCTAACCCTATCTCCTATTCCTTGACCTCTGAGTGAAACGTCACGGGGTTAAGGGATAGTGGATAGGAGAATTCAAAAGGACTTAGGAGAAGAGACTGTGGTACTTTAGAGAATCCGACTGCACTTTCACTATCCGACGTGTTTATGATGCGCCAGCGGACGTCATGAATGTGCGTCTGCTGCTGTGGGGAAACTATGGAAACTACAGTTTTCTATAGCGGACTACAACATGGATGTATAATAAGAAGGAGGGACTACTGTAAACTCATCTAGAGACTCTGCACCGTGCTCTGATGCTGTTGCTTTATGAACGTGGACAACAGAGAAACATATTCTTCATGACCAAAGTTGGAATTGAAATAAAAAAGGAAAGTGAAACTTATGCTCGTCACCCTCTCCCTCCGGTCCACATTAATACAAATGATCCCAATACGTATGATTGTATGAACTATGAAAAGATCTTAAAATCAATACAAATGTATTTATTATAAACGTTAGTCCTTAACATCTATCACTGTGTACATCACCATTCAAACATCTTTTAAAAGTTGAACAAACTCCACACAGCTCAGTGAAATGTTGACTTTATTTGATCATTTCAGTAAAAACTAACGTTCATATTTCTCTTTTTGATTATAATACTGATGAACGTTCAGAACAAAGCACTTTGGCAACTTACTAAGGTAGGGTGACCATATTTTGATTTCCAAAAAAGAGGACATGCTGCCCCTAGCCTCGAGATACTTAATGATACTCAACGTTTACTCAAAGATGCCTTATTGTTTTAAAGTATGCCTCCTCTGTATGGATATAACATTATTATTTATATTATTTTACTGTATATAACACAATAATATCTCTCTATAACCAAAGACACACCAAACCAAGGTTACTCAACAATCAACATGCTTTATTATGCCTAGAATTATCTCTGACAAATCTCAAATGCACAAGAATAACTTAAACATCAACCTGTAACAAAATAATAGCTCTCTTTTCAAGTCTTACTGGACAAAAAAAAATAACAAAATATATGAAATAGTAGAAAATAGAAAGACCAGCTTTAACAAATAATCTCTTTGTATCTTGTCAATGTAAACAATAAAACAGTAACCTCACAAAGATACTAATATAATTATTTTAAAAGTGCACTATGCAGTTTTGGATTTTACATTTGCATAATTGCCATTAGTGAACATAACATAACACATTTTGAGGCACCATGAACCAAATATAAGCCTACTTTAAATGTTTGTAAACACAATTCCAGGCCCTGTCATTGTAAACACACAGTGAAACGACAACTTTTCACATATTTCTAGCTTCAAACAGTTTTCTAGGGTCCCAATTTAAAATTAAAAGTTTAAAGTTTCTCTCCCACAGCTACATAGCTTTCTCTCTCTGCATAGCTGCATACTTCAATCTTCTTCATCCTGCTTTTCTTCTTCATCCTCCTTGTCTGCCCATCGATATTTAGCTGTGGAGCTGATCTTTCCCAGCAGTGTTCGGTTGCTCAACAAATAAGCATGAAAGTCTTTGCAACACATGTCTTTCAAATTGTATTGCACAAATAGAATCCCCTTCAGTGACTCAACAGACAGCTGGTTCCTCTCCTTGGTCCACTGGCTCTGCATCAGTGAGAAAACCCTCTCAACATGTGCATTGTGAGAGGAAAGTGCAAAGACAAACTGTGCAATCTTCAGTAGTTCTGAGTAACATGCAATGCTTTTGGCCTTCTCAAGATATTTGGTCCACTTCTGGTGCACTTGCAGGCCACTGAACTCCTCAGCACCTTTCTGTGAATCTCTTCAGATTGGTGACCTGGTCAAAACACTTGACATCATCAATTACCACCCCCTTCTCTCCTAGGAACTTGATGCAGGCCTCCACATCATTCCACTCTGGTGGCTCACTCAGATCCATCCACGTGAATGTGGAGAACTCTTCCATGGGAGTCATCCACTTCTCCAGATACTCCAGACATGTACTGTACAGGCCTTGCACATCAGCACAGAACTGGTCATATTCCTTACCAAGTCCATCACTACGCCTTTGTGCCAGTAGTCCCTTAACTTTAAGGGACATGAAGTTGTTGCTCTTGCGTTCAAGAAGAATGGTGTGGATGCTGTTCATTATTTTCTTTACCTCCATAATGGAGTTCTTCTCCTTTTCCATGTCTTGAATGTGGAACGCAGACATGAGTGAGTGCATGTGCCAGAGGTAGATCTCACTGAATTCGTTTTCAAAAGACTTCTTGATCACTGTGGGTGGTTTTTGCTGAGACAGAAAGAATGCCTTTAAGGCTGGAAACATCTGTATCATACTCTCAATGCCTGGAACAAGGACAGCCACCTTGTCTTGCTGTGAGAAAGCATCCTTCTGTATTCAATGTCAACAAAATCACAGTACTCCTTCAGGCTCTCAGTGCGCACAGTGTAAATGTGGAAGTACTGGTAGATTTTGAACATGATATTCTCAAGGTCAATATCTGTTGTGTCTGCCCCATGATGAACACACTGATTCAATATGTGTGCTGGGCAACCCACACCGACCAGAGTGTTCTTCTGCAGCAACCTCTTCAAATGTGCAAACACATTCTTTCCCCCTTCATCACGTCGGATTCCTCCAAAGTTTGTGTTGCAACTGTCTCCAGTAAATGCAATGCATTTTTCAGAGAAATAGTTTTTTGCCAATGTTTCAATGAGATATTGTGCAATGGTTTCTGCTGTCTCATTTGGTGTGTCTTTAACCTCGATTAATTTTGTTTGCATGCCACCCCTCTTCCAGTCAAAGTACTGGATTATGATTGGGAATATTTTCACTGCTCCATGGTTCCTCCCGTCTGTAGAAACACCACAGTACTGGATTTCTTTGAGTGCTTCATGTGCGACATCAATCGAGTGGGGCGCTATAACACCATTGACAATGGCTTCGGTTTTAGTGCGCGCACTACTGAATTTGTTGGCAGTGTCAGAGTCTGGAAATGCTTTTTTTAGCAAGGCACTTGTGCAAGCCATAGATCTGTAGCTGTTGTGATGTTTCACAGTGTGAAATGCAAACGCACCCTCCGCGGGATTTACAGCATCCTCTGTTTTGCCTGGTCTAACAAAGAAGTCTGTCAACTTTGCCGACAAACTCTCACCTTGCACAGCTTTCCTATGTTTGTCTGTGTCCATGTGCGCTTTAAGATCGCCTGCACCTTTATTGGACACACACACGTATGTGCAAGCGTTGCACACGGTGCACTCCGCCTCCCATTTGTTCCGACTGGGTTGGTACATTTGGAATTTCTTCTGCAATTCATCTGTAAAAGTACATTTGCGCTTTGGCATTGTGAATGTGAGCTGCGGTCTGCTGTGTCCCCTTCCTCTGCTTGTGTGTCAGCGTAGTTGTCGAGCCGCCCACAAAACTTCAGACTCAGGGATTACGTCACACACACAACAGAGTACCGTAGTATTCTGTGCAATGCGCCAGTCAATTTAAGTACATGCAAACGGTCCGCGAAACCCGGACATTTTCATGAATTTATAAACCTCCCCCGGACGACCCGGACAGGGCGTGAAAAGAGGACATGTCCGGGCAAAAGAGGACGTTTGGTCACCCTAACTAAGGGCTTAGAACAGTCTCATAATACTCACATGCACACAGAAGGATTCACACTTGTATTTCATGATTCACACTTGTGTTTTTCAATGCACACACAAATGTGTTCCGTTTCATACACATGTAAATAAAATCCAAATACAGAAAAAAGTTTTACATTATTATTTTTGATCCTCACATATTTGTTTTCCCTGTAAAACCTCTGCACCTGCAAACACAAACCGCTTTCTGTGCACGGATCGCTGTGCATTCGTGTGTTGGTTTTTTGAGACTCCCCTGACGGTCAGCCGATTCTGAGGCTCAATCCCAAACCACTCCCTCGACCCTACCCCTCCGTGATGGAGTGAACTCCGTCTGTAGCCACACTCGCAGCTCAACGAGGCTCCCTCCTGTCAGATGGAGGGAGTAAATACAGCAGCAAGCTTTGGGACGGCCTCCCCTCTCTCCCCTCTCTCCCCTCTCTCCAGCAGAAACAGGAAGTGCCGTAACTGTATGTAACAACGGTTTCAAATCAGCATCTCTTAGACAAAAAGTTTAAATGAATAACTCAAATAAAACTCCAAAGATCTTTCATTGTGTTTCAAAGCTCTTTTAGTTTTAAACCTGATGTTTATAAGCTTCTTAGTTTTTGCAACGGTCTCTAAATATACACAACTTTATAATAAAATGCACACATTTACCTTTTTCTAGACTAAACACAGGTATGATCCTAAGTTAAAAACATATGAGGTTATCGTGAGGTTGCTAACATGCAGTTTATCAGTGGATGTTTGCTGGAACTACTTGCTAACAGCGTGTTTCCTGACGGTCACACACAGCGTGACTCCGGTCAGGTAGAGACCGGTCTCAAGTCAGCACCGCTGCAGACTCGCTGTTTGAGGGCTTGATAGCCCACTCCCCCTCCACACTCGTTGCTTTGGAACAGCCCTCAATATGGCGGACCATCCGCGTGAACGCGCAAACGGAAGGGTAGGGGTAGGGTGTAGGGCAGGGATCACCAACTACATTTGTCCAAGGGCCAAAATGTATCCAATAGACACTATCGCGGGCCACTTGTTTTACTGTTTTAATGGCTTATCAAGAACTCAAACACAACATCTTGGTGTCATTCTGGACAGCTCCCTCTCATCTGCACCCCACATAAAAAACATCACCCGGACTGCATTCTCCGACTGTAAACCTTTCCTTAGAATATGTTATGAATTGTAAGGTGTCCTTGGTTGCTTTGAAAGGCGCCCCTAAATAGAATGAATTATCATTATTATTTATTATTATTATTATTATTATTATCTGAAACGATGTAATAACTTTTAAAACTTGTTCCAGTCACTTGCTCCATGCATTCAGCAGCAGCAGGCCATTCACTTTGATTTGATCCCGTTATAAATGTCATAATTTCGACAATAAAGAAATGCTACATCAACGTTATCTTGCACATTTTATCTAACCATCTCCGTTTCTAACTTTCAATATATTTTAAAAGAGATCTCTCTCTCTCTCATCTGCGTGCGTGCGGGGGCGGGGCCTCACAGACACGCTGCATCTCTCTCTCGCTCACAGACATGCTGCATCTCTCTCTCGCTCACAGACACGCTGCAGCGCCGTGCAGTGTGCACACAGTTCTGCCGGTAATGCAGATTACATTTTGTGAGGAAACTTTTCCACCAATAATTCCAATAAGTATTCCAAAATGTATTCACTTCAGGTTTACGAAAGTAACTGTAATCAGATTACTCGTTTTTCAAATGTAACGCCAGCTGAATACAGTTAGCCTACTTGATTTTTGTATTCTGATTACGTAACGCCGTTACATATATTCCGTTACAACCCAACCCTGCTTCTAGGCTACTGTCCCGCAGCTCCTGCCTCTCTGTTGGACTCTGTTGCAGCGGGGCTGCTGCTGTGGTGCGGAGTGCACAAAGCAGACTCTTCACAACGAAGGATCACTTCTTCTTCTTCAAGGAAGGGAAGGTTTCGCAGTACGCAGTCTACTGTCCCGCAGCTGCTGCCTCTCTGTTGGACTCCGGTACTGCACCTTACTCACGAGACGTTGTAAAAAAAAAAAATGGGTGGGGGGCGAACGCAGTAACCACTCCGCCAACGCCACAGTCACCCCCGTCTGGCGGGCCGGATGTGGCCCGCGGGCCGCCAGTTGGTGATCACTGGTGTAGGGGGTGGTTTGGAAATGGGCCTTCATATACGCATTTTGCGCCGTCCGGTCAGCTCGCTAAACAGTGGGCGGGGCTTCAGGTGATCATGCAGAGCTGCGTGTCTCCATCAGACTCAGCAGCTGATCTGATCTCTCTCTCGCGTCCGGTTATACTTCACTCGCGTTTATGTCCATATGGATCAGATCCAGCTCTCCTGATCGGCCTTTATAGAGAGCACAGATCAAACTATTAAGAGTGAATGTCGGCCCCCCCACCCCCGTTGACAGTTCACTGTCTAGTACTGGCTTCGTAATGCACTGATCGATTAGGCTAAGCTAACCTGTAGCTGCTCCCTCCACACTCACAACAACTTCATACAGACATAAAGAAAGCAGCTGTATTCGCCACACAGGAAACACACATTTAAAACGGTTTGCCTGCCGTTTTTGTGAACACAGGCTCCATGGACCTGTCAGCTCCGGACTGGGCAAAATGCGTACATGAAGCGCTGCGTCATGAATGCAAGAAATCTACCCTCGTGGGGGCGCGCTCATGTGATTGGCTTAGAATTGAGGAGACATCTGATTGGCTATAGATAGAAAAAATTACAAGTACGAATCGGCTGACCGTCAGGGGAGTCTCAAAAAACCCACACACGAATGCACAGCGATCCGTGCACAGAGAGCGGTTTGTGTTTGCAGGTGCAGAGGTTTTAAACGGAAAACAAATATGTGTGGATCAAAAATACATATGTAAAACTTTTTTCTGTAATTGGATTTTATTTTCATGTATATGAAACGGAACACATTTGTGTGTGCATTGAAAAACACAAGTATGAATCCTTCTGTGTGCATGTGTGTATTATGAGACTGTTCTGAGCCCATAACTTACCACATACGTTTTAAAATGCTTAATAAGCACCGTAACGTTCATGATATAATTTCTCGTTCATAATCGTTGGTTTCCATGGTAGCGCGTCTCTTTAGTAGCGCCGCTAGCGCGCAACAGAAAGCCTGAGGGGGTGAGGGAGATAGTCATAGAACAAGAATCGACAACTCGACCCTCTGCTCACTCCTTTCCTGTCAAATACAGGTCCAGCCCACACATATGCTCCATCAAGGATGGTGCTACAGGCCGCAAGGCAGTGCACTTACAACTACAATAAGCATGCTAATGTTAATCTAACAGCTCTGCCCTGTCGACCAACGTAGCTATTACACTTTTTTTGTGAGACTGTGTAGAATAAACCCAAGTTATACCATGTTCAAAGGGTTCTTGACCACATTCCTAAAATCAAGCTTGAGTTTTCTAAAGAAAGAACAAGCACGTATCGCTTCCCCATGTTCAGTGTTTCTGCTTTCAGAATTTGGTCCATGTAGCCAAAGGTTCAGTACCATTGACGCAGCAGAAAGAGTCTTTGTGAGCCCGGTTAAAGGTTCAGAAAGTACTGACTCTGATGGTCCATGCTTCAACACCACGGACAGAGCAAAGCTATTTCCATTAAAAGGCATAAAGCTGCTCCCTACATAACAAACACTTTTGTTCCATAGTTTTTGTCATAAATTAGGATAACAATTAGTTTTGACCTAGACATAAACAGTAAATGATCTGCATGTTGATATACACTGAGTTTATGAGTTCCACCTGGTTAAAGTGCTGGCGTGCTTCCTCCTTCATGAAGGCTCCAATGTTGAGTGTTAGATACTGTTGAGTCCTTTGAGAGGCTGCAGTTTGTGGTGCTGGTAAATATGATTGTGTTATAGTTACAGCTGTTTCAGTATCCACTCTAGCAAGGGGAGACCATACTAAGAACATGAATGAATGTGACTGCAGCAGGAGCTGTAAAGATGGTTCGGCATACTGCTCTTGCGGAGACAAAAAAAAGCACAGTGAGAAATAAAAAATTCAAAGTTAATACCAAATGTTCATATTCTTTTTTACCATCCTTTTTTTGATTTTGTTTTCCAGTGCAGATTTCAGAATATTGTAATAAATAAGATCTGTGGCAAACACATGTTTATGATACTTACTGACATATTTTATGTCGGAAAACAAAACATAGAAATCTCGTAAACTTGTATTAATCACGGACTATTATACGTCTCCTCTTTAAAGATCATCTTAGTACACCTTCTGCCACTGGTATATGTTAATATAATTATACAGACTAATAGGTTGATAAAGCGTTGTGTGCTGGAGTAGAGTTTTGCAGTTTGTTTCATTTTCAGTTGGGAAAATGTAGAAATATGATCAGTAATCAGTAATCTGTAACATACATGTGAAACCATCCATTTGACTGTGATGTTTTAAAACCTCCCAATTCCAAATACTTGTGCATGGGTATACAGCCCCTGTAACTGCTGTCCAACAGATTGTCCTCTGATTTGGTATGATTTGATGCACCCTTCACATTTGCAGCTTTCTCCTTCTATACCAGGACTGAAAAACATCATCCTGATAACATTGTGGCAGACGAAAATGAAACAATGTGTCATGAAGCTTTAGAATTCCCTGGACACCACGCTGGGAGCCAGTCTGGCCGTGATACTTAAAATCCTGTTATTTGGCTCCTCTGGCACATCTCTGCAAATCAAACACATTACACATCTTAACACATAATGAAAAGCTCTTGAGATGAGGCAAATCACAAGGTCTAGTCGTGGTGAAAATGTGTGTGTGTACACTGATCTTTATTTTGTGCAGCTTGAATTGTTTTTGGTGTAATATATTTACACCATGCTTACTTTTCTTTTTAACATCCAGATCAGTATCAAAGCTTACTTCAATCTGATCATTTGCAAGATGATAAATCAAAGTTCCTGATTGGGCACACAGTTTTGTAAATGAGGCGTTTAAAGACCCGGTTGAACCTGTTTCCCGCAATTGATACAGCAGCTTTTCAGATCTGCTAATATCCAAATACATAACAAATAGAAAAATATCTTAAGTGTCTTTTCAAAACTGGTCCAACTTTCAAGTTTGTGTTTTCATGTAGAAAGTGGATTGAGAAATGTACCCCGATTTTCAGGACTCGTGACTCGACTCGGACTCGCGCACTGATGGAATAAAAGTCATTCAGTACAGTGATGGTTTATTTCAGTGGAATGTGAATGTCTTATAAGGTTTCTGTGGATTTGGGAACCACTAAATAAAGTGAAATAAGCCTGAAATGGTGACAGTGGGTCATTGTGTGGTGTGACGAAGGTAACTGTGGACTGACGGCTTCGGGTCTTGTAATATTGCACTTTATGAAACAATTTCCTTTGCAGAGATAAAGTCACTCAGCACTTTAGTGAACAGTTTGCACTTTATTAGCGTGATTGCACAGTACAGTTTGGCATTGCATATTTGCACATTTTATATAATTTATACTAATTATTGAGGTAGTATTTATTAACTGATTAAACCGTATTGATTGGAATGTCGTCTGGCAGGTGCTGGTCGGGTCCTCGGCTCCGCCTGAAAAGATAGGGGAGTTAGCGAGAGCGCCGAAAGTATTTATGCTGGTGTAAGAATGACAGCGGTTGAGAATAATCAGGGTGCAATTAATATGTGAGGGTGTGAAAATTATGACGTTAAGTTGCATTAATTGTACAAGTTACCACTGTGTACAGTTGACATATCACTCACCCATGTCTGTTGCTGCTGATTGTGTGCACCTGGTGCCCTGTGTTGTCTCCTCCCCCCTCACCTGGGTCTTGTTGATTGATTAGTCTGTGGGCATTTAGGCTCTGTGTTTCCTGTTTGTAATGTGGTGTGAGATCCTTGTGGCTGCAGGATGTGTTCAGGGAGAGCAGCAGGATTGAGGCTGTGAACTATGTGCACATGATTTGAATAAATGTACCACACCGGGTTGTATTTGGGACGTTTTGCCTCCTTGCTTGGTCGGGCCGCTCAACGGTCAGTCTCACATGTAGAACGTTTTTATTTGTAAAGCAGATCTTTCAAGGAACTCGACTCAACCTTGATAATAATAATATTAATATTAATAATAAGCTTTATATTTGTATAGAACCATTTAAACAAGAATTGCAGCCCAAAGTGCTTCACAGCAGTTATATAGACAGATCAGTACATAGTCTGAATAAAAGCAATGTAAACAATGACAAATATTGATTGATAAGAACCAAACCAACAGCAACATTTAAACAAATATATCTGTTTACTGTACTGAGACACAACAGCCTTCAGTTATAGTAATATTGATTTGTTTTATTATTATCATAGTTATACTGGATGATGGTTATTCAACCCATTCGGACGCCCGGAGGAACAAAAACACACAAATGAAATGAAGTTAGTGAGGTAGAACACATCTCAAATATATTGGATTTATTTTACATCTTCCTCGCGGTGGTGGTAATGAACACTTGGTGATGGTTTAATATTCACATGAAACATACAGCAGGGAGGCAGGAAGCCATTTCATGATGTTCACTCTGTGATAACACACACTGACCTCACCCCCCCCGAGGATTTACTGTTACTGACTGTAATGATGGGCAGTGGTACCCGACATGATGGTGGGTATTACCACAGAGTCAGGGCACCAGATGATGATGGTGGAGCAGAGACACAGTGAGACATGATACAAAGAGAAATAGAAGGGAATGTAACAAAAGAGGGGAAAGAACACAGACAAAGAGGTATGGTAGAGAACAAAGAGGAGAGGGCAGAGTGTATGAAAGAGAGCAAAATGGCCGAAGAAGAAGAACAGGGAAGAGGAGAATGAGTATATCACCCATATGCTACAATTAAGTCCATCCTGGAGAATTCTTCATCTCATAATTTGCGTCGTGTGCCAATGTTAAGTCCCAAACAGGAAGTAGTGTCTGCTTCATGTAGAGATGTCTAAAGTTAGACTTTTTAACTTTGGTGGTTGGTTGGTTGAGGTGTGTCTGACTTTAATACCAGAGACCACAATTATGTTAAATTAATTAACATTAATGTTTGATGTGTGGTCTTTATTAACCATACTGTCCAAGTGACACTAGTGTTCATTTCGTTGACTAAAACCATAACGAAATATGTTCGTCAACGACCTTTTTTTCCATGACGAAAACGAGACGATGACGAGACGGCACCGACGGCAGTAAACATTAGGCTTGTTTGAGACAAGCGAGACCTGCGCAGTTGCGATCAACGTCTTGCTAGTGCGTTGCATGATGGTTACGGCTCCTACACACCGCGGCGTGCGTTGTCGCCTGCCGGCGGGGGGGCTGAAACTCGACCAACAACCAATCACATGAATCTCCCGCCCCATACACACAAGCATGCGGTTTGATTGGCTAGAGCTTGCACTGGCATATGATTCGATTGGCTGGCGCCTCAGTCGAGGCGGCAAAAGTAGAACATTGCTGTCAATTTGTCTCAATGTGCGTAATTCTGTACTGAAATGATCTGTATCATATCATCAATCATAATATGTCCCAATGCCAAGCATGTCAACATGCACTTTAAGTACTCAGATGGTGCACTCATAACGGTCAAAAACTAAAGTGTGGAACTCTGGAATCCTAACCCTCTTAATGACCGCCATCTTGCTGCGTATAGGAAGTTACCCAACCAGCCGCAAGTATTGCTCCAGTCAAGACAGCACTAAAGCAATTCATGTTATACATGTGTTTTTTTTATTCTCCCTGTTTAAGTAACATACTACTGTTGAAAAGAAGAGTGTGTGAATTGATTAGGGTTAATAGAGCAGTTTGTAATGATTTGGTACTGCTAACTGTTGTTGCCAGCCAGCTAGCTAGCTAACAGCAGCAATCCTCACTTCCGGTGAGGGCAAAGCATAGACTGTATATGGGCAAAGCCACCATATGGCATTGAAAACAACAAAAAAGGAAATTCACACATTGCAAAGTATTTAAAGACACAGACATGGCAGTGTATAGGGAAGTATCCAAATCAAGACACAACATGTAACAGTGTCTGTGCCGCATGCTGCTGAGCAGGAAGTGTACAGCAGCATCATCATCAGAGCATTCTTCCTGATGGAGAGCAGCCTTCTCTCGCTTGCTGAGAGAAGGAAATGTTTGTCATATAAATTAAAGAAATATGCCAATTTTATACTTCTGTAAATTGATTTACATCAATTAGCTTTTATCTAATCTGTGCCTCTTGCCATTTATCTTTCTGTTGCTGTTTCTCTGGCTTTGCCACAGAAACATGACATCCCCGTTCTTCATCGATGCCATAGGAAACTCAGAGTTAAAGGTAATGTTATTAGCTAGGATCCTTATCATCATGCTTTTCATGAATTCTGGTGAGAATAAAAAGAATGCATAGGGCTCAGTGATCAAGCTGCATCAAGTATATTCAACTATAATATCAACAAAAACTAAACTGTTATGATTTTTTGATTGCCCCATTTGAGACACGTTGCCATGGTTCACTGTGGCAATTTGACTGATGCTGTGTGTAAGAAGTGAGTGTGTGCCGAGAAGCTTTTCTCCACAACATTATAGGCAGCAGCCCCTTGACTTACACTTTGCACATCACATTCTGACCCCATCTCCATTGACGAATGTATTTGCACTTTTCAGGCATCTTCTAGTGGTCATGATGTGTCTACTTGCCCAGAGAGCAGCATTTGATCATTTGAAGGTCAAAGATGTTGATATTAACAATGCGCTAAAATCGGTTGAGAAATCTAAAGGGTTCCCTCGACAAAAAACACCAGGATTTTTACATTAGGTTTCAGAATATTGCTGAAAATTAACATCCCGTTTATGATACTTACACATTTGTTTCAGCGGGATGATCTCCACATACCACATTTATGATTTTTGAAGTGTAAATGCAAACGACAGAGGTACATTTCATGCTGTCTATAAACGACAACATCACGGTCACATGACTGCAAATCACCACCGCTAAGCCAAAGGCGGCTAATGATAGCCTGATGGCGCCTAGTAGTCTTGATTAGCCACTTGTTAGCATCTGCCGCTTCAGACATTCACAAGTGGGGTGTTTACAGAAGTACCTTTTTACTGACGTACATTCCAAAATCAATTGACTATGATAAAGGGCACTAGAAGTCGATTAAACTAATTCCCAGCTTTCAGGACTCATTCCTCCACCACTCTCTATGGTTCACTGATTTGGCTCTTTAGGCTGACGTGGGTTTGTTATGCTGTATATCTTCCTGACTGAAAATCATTGTGGAGCTGCGTGGATTCACTTAGAATCGGTCGTAGTGTTGCGTTCGGGATCTGAACCTGATCATCCTGCTCTGCTTTGCCTCAGTCTTGTTCTCTTGCTGTCAATAAAGAGCACTGTATAGGTCGCAATTGGGTTAGAGTGACAGTAATAAATAGATCTTGTACACTGTAAACTATTGACCTGTCTGGATCCATGTTTTAAATAAGGTTTGGTATTTTGGTTTGATGCTTCCATAACTCTTGCATGTTCATGGAGTTTTGATATTACCAAACCAAAGATAAGAAGAAGAGATCGAGTACATTATTATAAATTTATCACAAAAAGTAGAAAATGTGTGTTTGGTAGATTACTTCATTGTTGTAATGATTCTTGGCAATATATCTTATACTGTTGGCGAGCCTGTTTATGTCCCTTTTAAATGGTGCCACATGTGTGAGGAACATGCATGTGTGGGATGAGAAGCAGAGCTGAGTATCCCACACAACCAGGGGAAAGGCTTTTTCTAAAAAATTCCCTACTACCCATTTGTGAGAGTTTTGGGGATCACATGTTTGTTGTGCTGTCCTCAGCATCAAAGCAGAGCCAGCAGTGCAGCAGAACAGACCTCTGTTTTCTGAGAAGGAACAGATGTCTTGCTGAGAAGAAGAGAAAAGGATGTGACCATTGAGCTTTTTCAGCATCATTGACAGATCCAGGAAAAGGTATCTGGAGAGACGTCCACAATAGGACAGCCTCAGCAGGACACAGAGACAAACAGCACGTCAGAGGGGTCATTTCATACTGCATTCCAATTTATCATTTTATTTAAAGGGAAATGACACTGCAGCACTCACTGACAGGCACGTTATAATCCTCTATTGTAGGATTCTAGATATTTTGAATCTCGCCTTATGTCAAACATAATGATTAATCATTGTAATCGCTCAAATAAGTTGATTGAAACCAATAATTTGATCCGTTAGAGCATCCAATGAAAAGCTCTTGTTCTCTTCAAGCTATCACGATCTCATATAAAATCACCTGTAAAGAATTCCAGATGATACTAATTGGCTTTTTTTATTCAGCATCTGAATCCACTTTTATTACATACAGTCCAAAATAGACCTCCAAGATTATTGGTGGCACATTTTCAGGAAGAAAGAAAATACAGAGATACAGAAAAACTAATTCAGTCTAACTTTTGGCCCTCCTCAACAACAGAATGTACAAACAGATATTACACCTGGTTTATCTGAATAACAATAAGTTAGATATATTATTTTACAGTTCTACTTTGTTTCCGCTTAAAATAAGTTTGTCTAAACTGGAGGTTAGTTAACAACCCATCACAATATTTGTAGTGATGTGAATATGTCCTTAGATCTCAGACAAGAGATTTACAATTTACAAAGAACAATGTTGTGATTACGAATAGGACTGATGGAGAACTGCAAAAATACAACCCAATCAAACCATTCTTTTCCATGTTCAAATCAAGCTGAGGGTGTCCATAAAATGTACAACAATTACGCATATTGTAAGGTGCTTAGGGAAGGTCTACTCAGGTTATACATCTGCTAAATAGGAAACTAAAATTCAACCTCTTGCTTGGTCCTTGTGATTATTTTGCAGTGAATGAGAAAGGCCTAATAGCTGTAGATCAATTATAGTCCTCGTGCTTCCCTGCTGGTCTAAAGCAGGGCTCTCTCGATCACTCACCTACACACATCATTAGCATTTAGAGAGGCTGGGATCATCTTGGGATCCACACCAATACACATATTTTTAATCCATCAGAGGTGTTAAGAAGATTCGCAGTCCCACACAAAAGCAGGAACGGAAAAAACAGCAGAAATTTCCGATTCAAATTCTATTTCTGTTTGAT
Organism: Harpagifer antarcticus; assembly: GCA_902827135.1. NCBI lineage: Eukaryota > Metazoa > Chordata > Actinopteri > Perciformes > Harpagiferidae > Harpagifer > Harpagifer antarcticus. The sequence continues at coordinate 3,488,993 of CADEHL010001357.1, forward strand.
GACGAGCATGTGTTACTGAGCAGTGCTATCCTCAATGTGACATCGGGCCAGGTCAGGTCTGCTTATTGTGTGAGTTCTTCATTCATCTTTGTTGTGTCCTGGAAAGCAACTTCTCCTCTTTCTTTCTTCTCCTTATTATGGAAGTGCCAAGCCGCATCAAGAAAAAGAAACTGTTGTTTTTAAAGAAAGCATTTCTGTTACAGTAACAACTCATCAACAGATATGTTGTCTTACATACATTTCATCAGAAGTGGAAAAAGTACTGGAGTAGCAGAGTGTAGGAATACTCTGTTACAAGTAAAGGTTCTCAAAGCTGGTAAAGGTGCAGCTAGTTTGAATGACTTTGTAGACTGCAGGGTAGCTGGTGGATTTACTCCAGGTGGAACTAAAGTCTGATTTAACACTTGGTTATATTTCACATCATTCATCCAGATCTAGTAACTAAAGGTATTACATAAATGTAGTGGAGTGAGGGAACACAAGTTACCTCGGAATTGTAGTGGGGTAGAAGTACAAAGTAGCATAACAAGGAAATACTCAAGTAAAGTACAAGTATCTCCAAATTGTACTTAAGTAGAGTACCGGAGTTAATGTACTTACAGTATGGCGCTTTTCCACTGCAGGACCTAGCACGGCTTAGTACGGTATGGTTAGACCTTGGTATGCCAGGCTCACTTTATGCTGCGTTTCCATTACAGTTTAGTAACAGGGGTAGTAACTAGTGATGTTACGTATTGCGTCGAGGCTTCAGAGCGTGTGTCGAGTAATCCCCGAAGCTTTTTATGAAGCCTGTATCGAGGCTTGTATCGTTTTGGGCCAGTGACGTCATCGATGACAAACGAAGCCTCGCTGCCTGTCGATACCACGTGACTGCTTCAGGAAGCGATTCAGATCCGTTGAACCACAACGCTCATATTACCCATGGATGTATAATAAGAACCATATTACCCCTCCTTACCCGGGCCCGGTGACACGATGGAATTACGAGAGCTCAGACCCTCACTTATAGAGGTCGGAACATGTCATAAGTATAAATAGATACATCCATAAATACATGTAGGAATAAAAACATGAATAAATACAGGAATAAATACAGGTCCAGTGTTTTCAGGGAGATTCAGTGTGTGTGCTGTGGCTCAGCTGGAAAGCAGTTGACTCATGACCGCAGGGTCCCCGGTTCAACTACTGAACAATATGTCTTTTTTGTTTGTTTATAAAAGCTACAGCTAAATGAGATAATGTAGTTAATAAATGTATTCTTTGATATGGTTTAGCCTTTCTCAGGCTACAACATGGTTACATTTACAAATATTATTAAGGAATACAAATCCCTCTTTGCAATGTTTACCAGCCTCCTTAGCAGTGTTGTGCTAGTTACTGAAAACCAGTAACTGGTTACCTTTACTAGTTACTTCATTTCAAAAGTAACTCAGTTACTTTACTGATTACTTACACCAAAAAGTAATGCGTTACTGTAAAAAGTAACTTTTTAGTTACTTAAAAAAAGAGCTCCCATGAATGCCCTTATAGCCTTCATTTCAGTTTGTTATTGCTTTGGAGAATAATACAATCTGTTGATCAACTTGCCATGCATTATATGCAATCTGGATTGCATCGATATTAGCTGGCTTTCCATTTTTGTATATTCTTTCTCCAGGTAGTTGGAAAAAGTGTTCCGTCCCATATGCCGTGTGCCGCTCGGACATGGTATCATGCTAACTAGCTCCCTGCAAGCGGGTGACTCCACTGTAGCAATAGCCTGCATGTGTTCTACAACATACCGTGCAATGGCTTTATCGACTTTTCCCTGGATAGCAGTCCCTTGGGTAAAATCCAGCCGCTGTTGCTCAGGTGGAGGTGGAGTGGCGTCGGCTGAGTCTCTGTGGTCTTAGTTACTAGCTTCGTCCCAGCATGTTGTTTTTGCAGATGTTTTAGAGATCTGAATTACTGCTTTGGGCAGTAGATAGGATCTTTGACCCGCCAGGACACAACTTACATTTAACAGAAACTTTCTTTTCTTTGTGCTCGACAAAAGTGAAATAGTGAGAATATCTCCAGGTGGAGAAACTAGACTTGAGCTCCGCTGCCGCCATGATAGTCTTGTTAGTAAACAACACAAACACGCCCACAGCCCGTCTCCGCATGTGACACAGGAAGTATCTAAGTACATTTACTCAAGTACTGTACTTAAGTACTGTTCTCATCTCTGTTCGCCTGGCTGTTGACTATATAAAATAACTAACGCAGTAACGGAGTAACGCACCATGTAGTAACGGTAACTGAGTTACTGAATTTAAAAAGTAATGCGTTAGAGTACTAGTTACTGCCGAAAGTAACGGCGTTACAGTAACGCGTTACTTGTAACGCGTTAGTCCCAACACTGCTCCTTAGGCTTTTCAATCACAATCATTCAACGGGAATAAATACTATATTGTTAACATGAAAATATGATTTAATGTTCGTTGTTTAGAGTTATTCTAAGGCTTTACTCATTGGGAACTCGGTATGAGATAGAGCACACTGAAGAGATATCCAATCTGCCTGTTTTACACACTTTGACCAACAGGGGGTTTGTGTTCAAATGAAGCCCATGATGAAGCCTCATGAGATGAACCCATAGGATGAACCCTTTTGCGAACCAATTGGCTGGAAAGCTTCAAAGCTTCACAAGGCTTCATCTCGCCATCACTAGTAGTAACTATAGTAACGCAGTGTAGGCGGGGCGATCGGCTGTTCGGCGGGCGGAGCGACGCTGCGTAAAACTGTGACTTGATTTAAATGATGACAGACAAAGACATTGTGAAGCCGCCTTCTGTTGATCTGGAGCCAGTTGCAGTCATATTATTGTGTTTGTAACTAGTTCTTACATAAAGATAAGTTGATACTGAACATTCACATTAATCACTGATGTTGTTTACTCCCTAAAGTTAAAGGTCCCATGTCATGCTTTTCCGGTTATTACCCGTCCCCTTGTGTTATGTAGCTTTTTCTGCATGTAAATGGTCTGCAAAGTCACAAACCCTCAAAGTACACCCTGTAGCAGTAAAACTCTAACACAGAGAAGACCTGTCTGTGCTGCCCCAGAACGCCTCGTTGGACATTTGTCTCTTTCCGTTGTTTTCTTCCGGGAACCAAGTGACGTAACGACGATCCAAATGGACCAATCCGCGGAGCTCCTCACACACACACTTAGCCAGCCTTATTTTTTCTCAGCTGCAGCTCCGCGGATTTCTCAGCCTGGACTCAGCCTGAGACAGCGGGACACGGCGAGGCCGTGCACACACACACACAGACCCACAGCCAGGCTGCGAGTGTGTGTGTGTGTGTGTGTGTGTGTGTGTGTGTGTGTGTGTGTGTGTGTGTGTGCTCCGGCGTGTGCTCCGGCCGAGCTGGGCCGGGCCTCGCTGTGTCCCTCAGACCTGTGAATACACATGCTATAAGAAACCAATGTGAGTTTGGAAAATTGCACAATATAAATCTATTCTAGTAGACCTCAACAATGGAATTATGATCAGTAGAAATGGCCATGACATGGGACCTTTAAGTCTCAACCGTTTAAATGATTACCTCATCCGTTTCTTGTGATTTGTGGTTACTCTGAATGCAAACATGTTGAACTTAATTTGTGTAAAAAAGGTTGATATTAATAAGTCCTATTCAAAGTTGATGTAGTTTGTTAACACATTTGAGCGAAACTGTTACTTTCATTATTTTGAGAGGAGGAATCAGAGTTTGATCGTTGAGCTCTCTTTCAGCTAATGGTCATCTCAATAAAACTAAACTAAACATCAAGCCTTTAGCGTTGGTTTGTATTTGATCACAGAGCTAATTGGCCGTGCTCTCACTAAACCCATGCGGCAGATGACGAACACCACTCTGTCACCTCCAGCTTTTAATAATATGTGCAAATTACACTTAATCACTCCTCATAGGTCATCTTCAAATGGAGCCTCATGCCAGCCATCTGAACACATTACATTGTGACACAGCAATTATGTGTTATTTAGGTACAGAAGGTATAATGGCCCTTGCTCTTTGTGGGAACATCTCTCTTTGCTTCTTATGAGCTTTACTGTCTAATACACTTTCTGTGTCCTTCCTTTATACCATAATCGGCAACTGTGATTCATTCAAACTTAGTGACTTACCCACTACTACATTTTTACTAATACTATCTCGTCCTAAAACCTTATTTTGGGGTTTTTGGAGTCTAAGAGTTTCAACGCCTTATCTTATTATACGCCTTATTATTCTCGCCATCGTTGGTCACTTTTTGTCCTGGACTGATCATGAATCACGACCAACAATTTATTCCTGTGTTACAACCAACAACATAATTAGGTGACTCATATGCACGTACACACTCAGACACACAGAAACACACTCAGTTGAGTGTGCCTGTATATGGTAAGTCACATCATCCCATTATTTATACTAATAACCTTCTTCCCTTGTCTCTTTAGAAGTCACGCTTCTGTCGCTTGCATCTATCCCTAAAGCAACTTTTTTTCCTGCCAGTCTGATGCCTTCGTACACTTTTATTGACATTGTCAGTTGTACTAATTCATATTTTACGTACAAATGATTAAAAGACACCGTAGTTCTTCCTGTGTTTGGTTGAGAAAATGAAGAGTGTGACTGTTTACATTTCGTTGTCTCTTGTATATTGGTAAGCTTTGTTGTAGATTTATTTGCTCTCAATTTTGAGGGTAGGGAAGTTAAGAAGCACAGAAAGATTAACACTTTGATTGTTTTGATTTTTTTATGTGATTGTTTTGGGAGTAAAGTGTAGGAACAGGGAGCGGCAGACTTAGGCCCATTCCCAAACCGCCCCCTACACCCTACCCCTCCGTTTGCGCGTTCACGCCGAGGGTCCGCCATATAGAGGGCTGTTCCAAAGCAACGAGTGTGGAGCGGTGTGGAGGGGGAGTGGGCTCTCAAGCCTGTCACTACCCGATCCGTCCCTCTGCCCGATCGGTACTGCGCATGTGCGAGATGGTCCGCCATATTGGACAACTCCGGACGGCAACCCAAGATGGACACTTGTCACAGTGGCTTTTAGCAAAGCTCAAAAAGAAAACTCGAAAGAGATGAGTTATTTTTATTACAACGTGACTTCACTATTATTTAACAACTCTTTTTTAAGAGCCTCGTTGAGCTGCGAGTGTGGCTACAGACGGAGTTCACTCCGTCACGGAGGGGTAGGGTCGAGGGAGTGGTTTGGGATTGGGCCTGCAGGTCAGCCGACTAGCAACGCAGAGCAGCATTGTTAGCCTTTGCTAGCTCGGTGGGCGTGTTTCAGCAGCCAGGCCCGCTCTGGCTCCGCCTCTTTGCCCTGTGGATTGAGCGGGAGAAAGTGGGCGCTGATGTCACTGCTAAGATGTCGCCATACTTGGATGGCTCAGCATACTTTGGACTTCTAGAATCACAGGCAAAAACTTATGATGAGAGCCTCAATGAGCAGTTTGGCAGAATCAGCAGAATCAATCAAAGTTCATTTATATAGCCCAATATCACAAAAGTTCCATTTGTCTCAGTGGACTTTACAGTTTGTACAGAATATGAATATGACCAAAAAACTGGAAATAACATTTACTGGATACGTTTGTAGTTTGAAATGTATTGGTTATTCAAAGTAAACACACTAAACTAAAGCAGGGCAGAAAACAGCATCAACCACAGCCTCTGTACCTATCTACCCTACACTAGGAAAACCCTACAACATTTGACTGGGAGTGTGAATTGAGTCAAGTGTGATTATTATGCTTTATATTGTTTAAATAAAAAGTATAATTTTATACAAAGACTTGGGTGTAATGATCTGCTGTCATGGAAAGACCATGTTAATTATCTCTGCAAAAGGACAAAACTGAATAGATTTTTCTGCCGCCATAGGTCTTTTGGGGCGAGTAGACTAATTATTCTGTTGTTCTTTACGTCTGTAATGCTGACTATTCTACAGTATTGCAATACACTTGGTACAAATGTTTGTCGACTGCTTTAAATCAAAACTGAAAATCTGCTCAAAGATTGTAGGTCAACTGTGTCAGAGACTTTATGAGTCAGCATAACATAAAAACCTAGTGAGGCTGTCCAACAAAATCCCCTCTGACCCAAAACACGTTCTGAACTGTGAAAAGGAATTGTTGCCATCTAATCGGAGATACAGAGTCCCTCGTTTTAATAAAGTCAGACTGAAGCACTCCTTCATGCACCACTTGCACCAGTCCATTCAAATGTCAAATGCACGCCAAAGGGTCTTTGAGCATGTTTCTCTCAGTGATTGTGATTTTATGTTAAATGTTTGTTTTTCTTGTATTGTGTCTTAATATCTGTCCTTGTTAATGATGCAAATGGAGCTGCTGTTACACAAGTCAAATTTCAGACTTCATCTAAAGGAATATCTTATTGTATATATATTATCGTATACATATTTCCCACAAAGGAATGTACATTTCAGTCGGCCAAGAGTCCCATAATGCAACGCATTAAATGATATGAAAAGATTAGCGTTGTGCGCCCCCATGTCAGTGATGGTATGAATGGCAATGATTTTTGTGTTAACTACTACGTTTTTAGGGTGTCATCATAACACAAATGAGTCAATTATTTTATCAACAAATTAATCAATAAAAAAAATCATTATCTGTGTGTGTGAGTGTGTGTCTGTATGTGGGTGTGTTCAATTGAATAAAAGTAAGGAATTTTAACTTTTACTTGTTTAAGCTTTTCAAAAGGGAAAATATTTTGCTTTTCATTGTCTTAACATTACATTAAATTACTGTTTACTGTTTTCCGATCTAACATATGTCACACGATGGAAAAATAGTCAACAAATGATCAATTATGATAATAATATATTTTTTAACCTAAAAAGGTGTGAGATAATATCCATGAAAGCAGATGTGAAGATGTAAGTATCTGTGCGTTGTCTCACTCCAGGTTATTAGAGCTCATTTAACCAGACAGCCTCCTCTGCTGGTTGTAAGACATATTGGAGAGGGGGACACCAGCGAGACTTATAAACTGACGAAGAAGGTTTTCCATCATCCACTGCAAAATACAGGACACTGAACAAACTGTTATCATAATGGATACTCCGTTTCTCTAATTGTTTCATTTTACCCCGATTCCACTAGGTTTTTTCCTTTCAATAACCTTAAACAATTTGTATATATTGTACTCACACTCTACCCCATTGCAAAAAACATTTAATTTAAATAACTGCAACCACTTTTCTCACTTTTATAATGTGTATACTATTCAAAGCTTTTATTGTTTTAACTAGAGGCTAGGTCTATTATAGTATTCTAATTTATTCTGTTAATTGTATATTGTGTATCTGTAGAGTATCTGTGTTTTTACTGTTGATTTGTATATATAAACTCTTTATGTTTCTTTTTGAATTGTTTCTATTTATGTGCAATGCCATGTTAACATGCTGCTTTGAAAAAACTATTTCTCATTTTGGATTATAAATACATTTAATCTAATCTCATGTTATCAAATCTAATCTAATCCAATCTCTCCTTGGCTTTACTGTCCGTCCTGCTGTTTACTGTTTGATAGTATTGCTTTATTAATACAATAAAGGAAAGTGGACGGAAAGCAGAAGGTATTTTTTTATTTAGCCTTTATTTATACAGGTAAAATCTCATTGAGACACAGGGTCTCATTCTCAAGAGAGACCTGAAATGATAGTTCAATAAAAGATTATTACCATCAGTATCAAGTACTATACAGTACCGTAGGCCTATAAATCTTATCCTGGCTGACTGATTGGCGCTGTGCTGATATTATTGTTGTATTGACCCTCCCCCCCTGCAGGTGGCGCTGATGCAGACACACTCGCCTAGTCACTGCAACAGAAGAGAGCAGCATTCCAACATTTTGAGCCTTTGAGCTTTCCGTTGTCTTCAAATTCAATTTCAGAAAGCCTAACTGTAGTACCCAGTTTCATACATATCGTGCACTAAATGTATTTAAATATATTAAAGCTCTAAAAGAGCAACATTAAAACGGTAGTTCTGCTAGAAAGGAGGCATTTAAACCCGGTTAGGTTTACTTCCGTAAACCCTGGAAGTAAGCTAGTAGCAAACCCACTGTCGCTGGTAGCCCTCTTTATTGACTTCACTATCAGTCTGAAGCTTCTCCAAAATGATGGACTACGATGACTACGACTCTGACGGATACTCGTCTAATGAAGATGCAGACTACGTCCCTTCAGGTTAGGGCGGTAAACAAAGCTGTGCTTTATCAGAAGCGTGGTACACACCGCATGGAGGAGGACTGTTGTGGTTTTAGTTGTTGTAGCTAATGAATTGACTTTTTATATAAAATAGATTATATTAGCTATAACTAGCAAAAGGTACGCTTTTAAAACGATAACACCGCTGTGTAGAGACTTTGAGCTAAAGTCCATCAAGAACAAGGACATTTATTGCTGAATTTCTTCACAGCAGATGTACAAACCTGGAGTCTAAAGACCACTGGCGGTTCTAGAACAATTTTCCTTGGGGGCCATGTTGGGGCGAGTTATTAATCAGGGGGGGTGAGACAGTGTTCAAGATTTGTGTTTTTTGTTCAGTACAAAGTCATAGCGCACAAAAAAACAACATGTTTGTGTTTGTTTCAGGTACAGAATTTGTAATGGCAACTTAGTTAAAATGTCATTACATTATACATTTTTAAAACAAATATTATAACCTTTTATAATATCCAGTTTATCACACCACAAACAATGGTCTTAATGCAAACATATTCAATGTAATTCAAACAGAATTATTGATATATATATTAGGGCTGTTCCCGAATATCTGAATATTCGTTCGTTGGAGTACTATTCGGGTTTCAATTTCGTTATTCGGATATTCGTTTTGTTTGTTTTTTCCCCGTTTCTTTTTCAAATTGAATTGATTGAAATCTCCAATATCAACGTAACAGCTTGTGCCTCTTCGGGGGGTGCTAACACTTAACCATAAACGTTATCGTTTACTTTCTCCGTCTTTATATGTAGATATTACTTTTCTCCGTTAATCTCCGTCACGTTGTTTCCAAAGCAACAACAACTTCCTGTCAGCTGCGCTAACTCTCCTTCAAAATAAAAGCATGTCCATAAATAGGAAGCCAAGCCAAATTACACTTAAGACATAATACAACTGCAATGAAAGTAACAAACACAATGCAATATCCTTTTCAATTTCAAAGAACACAAATTGGGTTACATTAACAAATAACTATAAAACAACAATACTGTAGAATAACAAAATGAATGCCGTGAATACACAGAAATACATGTGTTGAAGTGGTTCGCTGCTGATTACTATGCCCCCCGCGCGGGCCGAATATTCGCTGCTGATTACTACCGAATATCCGGAGCCTGAAAAATGGTATTCGGGACAGCCCTAATATATATAATATATGTCAAAAATGAACTGTGCAAATAAACTGCATGACATGAAATCAAACAAACTATTTGTGTAAGCTTTAATTACAGGGTAAATTATAACATGATTAAATCATACCATAACAACATGATTTAGCTAATTTTTAATAAACTACATTATTGATCTGTGTATTCACATTCTTTCCTTCTCATGTCTGCCTCCTGTTCTCTCCTCAGATGATAACCTGAGTGAGGATGACCTTAATGAGTGTGAGAAGGAAGACCCTCTGAACGAGAGTGACACTGTGTCACATGATGGCAGCGATAGCAAGAAGAAGAGGGGAAAAAAGGACATCAGTGTGAGGTGAGAAAATAATAAACAAGTTATAAGATGAAAGAAATAATGACAGAATGAAATCAGATGAAGGGCTAAACTTTCCATATCCATCTTTAAAAAAAGCCAAAAGGGGCAATTAGCAGTCCAACACGTTGTTAGGATCTATTTTTTCCATTTCCTTTTCCACATCACAACTTCCACAACTCCAACATCTTGGATAAGCAGCATTTTATCAGCAGGCATGTTAAATAACATCTAAAATGATTGTACCGTAATGTCCGCCATTTTGATTGAATTAACCACATTTAGTACTTTTCAGCGCACTTATATCTTATATTAAACAGATAAATAAAAAAATACCCTATTTGCTACTAAAAAGATGATGTGAATGATGAAAACCATTCTTTTTATAGAAAGAGGAAGAAAGGAGTACTGAAAGTAGATAATGAAGAGGGGGACGGAGCAGAAGCAGAGGAGCGGCCACAGGAAGAGGTGGAACAACTCACCAAGGTAGGGCCGAAGGCTGAGGACAAACTGAAGAAGAAATCTGACGACCTGTGGGCCAGCTTCCTGTCTGACGTTGGAACCAGACCCAAAGAGTCCGCACTGGCCGCTCAGTCCGGTTCCACAGAGAAGGTAAATATATCCTAAACCCAATCAAGAACGTACCAATTTTGAATAGGTTAACACTCAAACCCAATTCCTAACCAAACTTACACATGGTTCTTTGTCTTATATTGTCTTTATAAGAATCAGCATTAGCTAATCTAAACACAGTCAAGCACACATTACACACTACAGACTCTTAAACACAACAAACATAAAAAATAAAGTGAGGTGAAACAATATTGATCATCCTTTCAACCATTATGAAGCCAAACAGAAGATTAACAATCAAATAATTCCTCATGAATTGGTAACAGGCTTTTTTACCATGGGCGGTTCTAATTTGGGGCCAACAGGGGCCAGTCATTGCCCCTGCCACACTGAGCTTGGACCCCCCTCTGGCCCCCTTCAGATATAATAGTCTATGACAGTGTCACGTATGAAAGTGTTGCATGAAAGTAATTGGAAATAGTTTTTTGTTTTTAATGATGTCATTAAATACCTCTTCACTAAGTTACTGAGGCACATTCTGGAACTGAAACAAACACCAATCATGGTATTTTATGTTTCTTTTGTGCAGCATGACTTTACGCTTGTCCTGCATTTAATGTGCAACACTCATACAGAACAGCCCCCATCAACAGCCGCTTGCTTTTTCTACAAATAAGAACTCGTCTGAAATAAATTGTAATAATAATTTATTACACCACCGGGGCGGTGGTGGCGCAGTGGTTAGAGCGTTGGTCATCAGATCAAGGGGCGTTGGTGAACTCCAGTTCGAATCCCGCCTCGGCCGCCACTGCGTCAGGCCGTTGTGTCCTTGGGCAAGACACTTTACCCGCATTTGCTCCTGTGGGTATTGTCCGCAGTAATGACTCTTACATGTCTAATATGTGTAATGTGTAAAGCGCTTTGAGCACCTGTAAAAGCGCTCCTGTGCACCTGTAAAAGCGCTCTAAAAGCACCTGTAAAAGCGCTCTAATAAAAAATGTAATGCATTATTATTATTATTATTATTAATAAATGTTCACACTTCTCCATATTTCCTTTCATACACCATAGTTCATAGTTTGTTGTGTACATACACTAAACATAAACTAACTAAATAAAGTCACAGAAGGCCATGTTTAAAATGGTTATAAACCTGTATAAATAGAGAGGGAAACAAAGTGGTTGTTTTATTGTCTGTTCCACGTTCCTCCGGCCCCTGACTTGGGATATGATCTTTTTTAAAGTTGCATAACAATATCACATGTAAAGCATTGATTATGTGTCTCATCCTTGTCACTCCCATATACTGATGTATTGTATTCCTCCTCAGGAGGATATCTCAGTATTGAAGGTTGCTCCCTCGAGTAAAGACACCAAAGCTCCTGAACCTGCTAAAGTCACCATCACCCAAGTGTTTGACTTCGCTGGAGAAGAAGTAAGGTATGCCCCTGAACACTCATCAACAGTTTAAGACTTAAAATGTTCTTTTAATAAACCACAGAGATTTTGTAGGAAGATGAGCCAAATAGTTACATTTGGTAAAAAATAAAATCAGAGCTTTAAAGTTTACAGAAAAAGCTAGGTTGGGTAGAGTATTTAGTAAATGAAATGCTCTGACAAAAAAAAAAATCCAGTTACTTTGGCTGTGGCAGGACAGTAATAAGACGGGCCAACCTCTGCTCACTAATTGTGAACGGGCAGGGGCTAGTCAGTTAGCATGCTAATTTCGGTAGATATCTCTCCAACAAATTGAAACTTAATTATAATGAAGTAGATGAAGTAAGTACAGCCTTTAAATACAAAGTTAAATACAAGTTCCTGACATTCTGTAAATAACCAGATATCTCCAAATTGTACACCATTCTATAAATGATGTTGATAGTCTCAGTGGTTTAACTATTTACACATTGACCAGTAGGCGGTGCCAAACACACACGTAACCTCCTGAACTCTGTGAAAGCATAGCAGTACTACAGTATGTGTCCCCTTACCAAGGTTTATTTTTACAGTCATTCAGACATTAAACACCTTCAGCTAATTCATGATGATTCAAATGGATCATAACCATCCAACAATGAATAGGTTGAAAATATCTCATCAGAGAAAGAACATGATGTCTAGTCATCAATCTCCATCATTTACACATAATAAAAATATTTCCCCTATTAAAAATAATCACTTAAGATAGTGCTTTGTTTCCAATAGTGTTAATACCATCATAATATACAAAAAAGAAACTGGACCGGGCTCTGGTGAAATACAACAGTTCCCCTGCACCCCCCCCCCCCCCCCTCGCGCCCAACTTTATATACAGCATCAGTGTGTTGTTCATTCTGTCTGTTCATAGGCTGTCACGTTCATTTTTAGATGCAGAACACAGGGTCATTATGGAGGATTGTCTTAACAGTCTTTGATGGACAATCCGTGTGTAATGTAAAACACTTTCCACAAACAAATCTGCAAATTAAAACAAAAATACCACCCACAAAATCCCCCAAAAATCTCTGAAAACATGTCTTTTCTACCCCCTCAAAAGCGCTTTACATGCTACGAGTCATTCACCCTTTCACACCTCATTCATTCGTTAAGTATCTTGCCCAAGGAAACATCGACATGTTGACTGCACGGGCTGGGATTGAACCCACAAGGCGATGTCACTCCCTCGCAGCCACAGTCGCCCCACAGTCGGGAGTACATTGATTTGAAGTCAATTATAAGTATTTGTAAATATATTTATCACCTTTACAACACACATTAACAAGAAGGCCTTTGTGGCTTTCAATTCTACATGTGTGGATTTGCATTTTACACACAGTGTTTGAAATACCCAGCAGCTAGAAACATGCATTCTTTATTTGAATATGTAGATGTGACACTGAGAGTTACTGTGTTTGAATTGGTTCTATTTATATTACCTCGCACACATTTGTGTACAATAACCTGCACTACTGCTTGGTGATCTGTTCTGAAAAATAATACTGACGCAAATGAAGCCCTATAAAACATGTTGTTAACAGACTTTACAATGCAAGCACTAATATCTTTAATTATATGTGGCTGCTAATGTGAACAGTTAAATAAGGTCCTGCAACAGACTCAGTTTGCATGTCTTTAACCAGGCACAAGTAAATATCCTAGCTCATGAGATTGTGTGTTCCCATCAAAACAGTTTCATTATTACTGTGTAACAGAACCAAACTGTACATCCCACTGACAGCCGCGTCCCTGCAGTCTGAATGTGGAGCATGTAATGTCCCGTCCTACATGTTTACATCTGAGCAGTCTTTACTCAGAAACCAGATTTGACTCTGGGTATAATAATTCATAAGGATGATTATGCATGAAGCTTCGTGCTCTGTAATTACTGAAACAGATTGCTCTTAAAAACATCCCCAGAGCCACAATAAATGCTGCTGAAGTGAACATAGTACTGAGTTTATGTCTGAACATCGATTTTCTATGAAATAATCGTCTGCAAGTACTGAAATATTTCAAAGAGTATCCGTACTGCGGTGGCCCTCTTGTTTTTTCAGCTCTCTCTGGGACTCCCATAGGTTTCTGTTCCCTCCCTGCGACGAGACTCAGTGTGTACTCTGTGTAATTATGGCTGCATGTAATTAGCATATATAACAGGGAAAGCCTTTTAGTGCCGCCATGATGGATGCAAGTGGTGGTGTAGTCTGTGCAGAGCTGATGTTCCCAGAGGATGCAGCGGTTGTTCCTCATATAGCCTCCCTATCTAACCCCACAGTGAGACACACACACACATGTTTTCCTCTGACTGCGAGTGTGTGGTACAGCATGTGTAGAGGGAGAGTTTCGTGTGCAACTCGATTTTGACAGGATAACAACTGGTGACTTCTAGAATTGTGTGAGTAAGATTCTGTTTTTAGACTTCTCTGTGTGTGTACTCTGTATAAATGCTCTGTAGTTGATCTGATTGAAATTGTGATTTTAAATCTCAAAACCTCTACAGTATCTGTCAGGCAGAAACTTGGGACAACTCATTTGACAGAAACCTTAAAACTGAACTAACTGACTGCTAGGGTTAACTTTGATTTAAACATTTGTAGAATACTAAGAGCTTTATTGAGTAGGTGTAACTGTATTAAGGGTTAAATTCATAACTTTATAACTTAGGGTTTAATGTAATTGTAAAACCATTGTGCCACTGAAAAGACAATAACAACTCAGGAGGGAGCCAGTCTCGATTTCCTTTTGAGGGCCACCAGCTGCAGAGAGTTAACTAATTAAAGGGGCGTGGCACCATAGCTGTAAGAACTCAGCAATCAGGTGTCCATTTTAGGTAGCACTTTCCTGGAGCTTCAGCGTCAGACAAAGACAAAGGAGTCCTGATGGAGTCATTAGACGCGTTCACACCGCAGTACTTTTCCTACTTTAGTTCCGATATAGTTCCGAAATGTTGCGTTCACACCAAAAAGGGCCGGAACTAAAATGAGTTCATGAGAACCTTTTCACCCCCTTTTCCGTCCCTGCTAGAGAGCAGGGACTTTCGTGGGAGAAAAAGGTTCCTATGTCTGATTGGCTGGGCGGATTGCAAACCACGCCCCGTAAAACTCCCAAAATGTTTTGTGAAGCCGCCATTTTATTATCCTCGCATTAGCATTATTAGCACTAGCCCAGCGCAGAAACGCAGAGAGACTATAACTTATGGCAACACAAAAGAAAACATGGGAGCGGTGGAGATGAGGAGGTGTCGGCGTTCTGCCGATTTACTCAGAAGGGTGTAGAAGCTGCTGGGAGTCCCAGCAGCATCTACTAAAGCCAGTCCCCAACTCCGGGGACTTCCGGCCGTGGACTTTGGGCGGCAGTATATGCCGTGAAGTGGTTTGCGGCCTGCCAGTAAACCCAAAGCAGAAGAAGAAGAAGTGACGTCAGCGGCTTCATTTGCCTAATCCTCCCCCAGGGACTTATTCCGGTGTGAACGCGATCTGTACTTAGTTCATGAGAACTAAAGAGTTCTCATGAACTAAGTTCTGATGAACCTTTGTGGGAAAAGTACTGCGGTGTGAATGCACCTGAAGAGTGACAAAGACAAAGGAGTCCTGCTGGAGTCACGAGGGAGGCAAAGAGGAGGCAAATCCTACTTTGATTGAGCCAAGTATCGCTGGTGTTTTATTTTATTTGGTTGTTTAGCCCCTCATGCTATAATCATGTGTATTTTCTCCATTCCCGTTTATGTGTCTTCTCGTAATTATCACTGGCCCTGTGTATCTCCTAATCGATATAACCGGCCTGCTCTCGTCTATCCCACATGCTCCACTGAGATCCAACATCTAGTTTCAGGTGGCCTGTGGAACTGCCAGTCAGCTGTTCCTAAGGCTGACTTCATCTCTGGCTACGCTTCCCTGCAGTCTCTGGATTTCCTTGCTCTCACTGAGACCTGGATTACTCCATCCAACACATCCACCCCAGCAGCTCTCTCCACAGCATATTCCTTCTCCCATACACCCAGACCCACTGGCAGAGGAGGTGGCACTGGTCTCCTGCTCTCTCCCAAATGGAGCTTTTCCCTCTTCAAGCTACCTAACTTCACTCCTTCCACCTTTGAATTCCATGCCATCACAGTAACCCATCCTATACAATGAACCATTGTTGTTCTCTACCGTCCACCAGGCGCCTTGGGGGACTTCTTGGAGGAATTAGATAATCTCCGCTCACACATCCCTGAAACTGGCCCTCCCGCTGTACTTCCCGGAGACTTCAACCTCCAGACAGGGAAGATAGACGAACTAACATCTCTTTTAACCGCCTTCGCTTTCACACTGTCTCCATCCCCACAAACACATAAAGCTGGCAATGTCCTTGATCTCATATTCTCAAGGAACTGCTCTACTTCTAACCTCTCTGTAAACCCGCTCCACACCTTGGATCACTTCTTCATTTCATTCTCTCTACCCCTTTCCAAACGTAACAAACTAATCTCTTCTCATCCTGCACCTGTCCGCCGTAACCTTTGTTCCCCCTCTACCTTTGCCTCATCGGTGCTCTCAGCCCTCCCTTCCTCTGACTCGTTCCAACTTCTGCCTCCAAACTCTGCTGCAGAAACTCTCCTCTCTACTCTCTCATCCTCTCTGGACTCTCTCTGTCCTCTCACATCTCGGCAGGCTCGTCAGTCCCCTCCTGCTTCCTGGCTAAATGACGCACTGCGTGCTAATAGAACCATCCTTCGGGCTGCTGAGCGGAAACGGTGGAAATCCAAACACCGTGACGACCTCCTAACCTATCAGGCTCTCTTCTCCTCTTTCTCTGCTTCGATCTCTCAGGCAAAGAGCACTTTCTTTCAAGATAAGATCCAATCTTCCTATTCCAATCCCAAAAAACTATTTTCCATCTTCTCCACCCTCTTGGACCCTCCCAAAGCCCCTTCCCCCTCCTCCCTTCTTCCAAGCGACTTTGTTAACCACTTTGAAAAAAAGGTTGATGATATTCGCTCTTCTTTTTCTGACTCACCTTTACACACCACTGGGTCACCAGACCCTCCTTTCACCCACACACTAACCTCCTTTTCCCCTCTCTCTCCAAGTGAGGTTCTTACCCTCATTACCTCTGCCCGCCCTACCACCTGTCCTCTGGACCCTCAACCCTCCTTCAGACTATCGCTCCTGATATTCTACCATTTCTCTCCCATTTAATCAACACTTCTCTAACTTCTGGTCAGTTTCCAAATAGTCTTAAGGAGGCAAGAGTAAACCCTCTCCTAAAGAAACCCACTCTCAACCCGTCTGATGTTACAAACTACAGGCCTGTCTCTCTCCTCCCGTTCCTGTCTAAAACACTTTAAACAACTCTCCTGTTATCTCCATCAGAACAACCTTCTGGATCCGCACCAGTCTGGTTTCAAGGCAGGTCACTCAATAGAAACTGCCCTCCTTGCTGTCTCTGAGGAACTGCACATGGCTAAAGCAGCCTCCCTCTCCTCTGTCATCCTCCTTCTGGACCTGTCTGCTGCATTCAACACGGTGAACCATCAGATCCTCCTTCGCACTCTCCAAGAACTTGGAGTTTCAGGCTCTGCACTTTCCCTCCTCACCTCATACCTCAAAGACCGTACCTACAGGGTAACTTGGAGAGGGTCCGAGTCCGACCCTTGTCAATTAACTACAGGGGTCCCTCAGGGCTCTGTTCTTGGTCCCCTCCTCTTCTCCCTGTACACAAACTCGCTCTGATCAGTCATTAGCCCGCATGGTTTTTCATACCATTGCTATGCTGACAACACCCAATTAATTCTGTCCTTTCCCCGCTCAGAGACCCAGGTCGTCGCACCCATCTCGGCTTGTCTAGCTGACATCTCTCAATGGATGTCTGCTCACCACCTCAAGCTCAACCTTGACAAGACTGAACTGCTTTTCCTTCTGGGAAAAGATTGTCCCACTCTTGACCTGACAATCAACATCGGCACCTCTATTGTTTCCCCGACTCAGACTGCAAGGAATCTGGGTGTGACCCTAGATAACAACCTGTCCTTCACTGCAAACATCGCTGCTACTACCCGCTGCTGCAGACACACGCTTTACAACATCAGGAGGATATTTCCCCAACTGACCCAGAAAGCGACGCAGGTTCTGGTCCAGGCTCTCGTCATCTCACGCCTAGACTACTGCAACTCCCTCCTGGTTGGTCTACCTGCATGTGCCATCCGACCTCTGCAGCTCATCCAGAATGCAGCGGCTCGTCTGGTCTTCAACCTTACTCAATTTTCCCACACCACGCCGCTCCTCCGCTCCCTTCACTGGCTTCCAGTAACTGCTAGAATCCACTTCAAGACAATGGTACTTGCGTACCATGCTGCGAATGGATCTGGCCCTTCCTACATCCAGGACATGGTTAAACTGTACACCCCAGCACGTGCACTCCGCTCTGCATCAGCCAAACGGCTCGCTGCACCCTCGCTGCCAAGGGGACCCAAGTTCCCATCAGCAAAAACACGTGGGTTTGCTATCCTGGCTCCAAAATGGTGGAATGAGCTCCCCATTGACATCAGGACAGCAGATAGCTTACACACCTTCCGGCGCAGACTGAAAACACATCTCTTTCGACTCCACTTCGAGCGATAGAATTACTAACAAAGCACTTATATACTAATAAAGGACTGGCTTATTTAAAGCCAGTTGAGTAGCACTTGAAATGTTTTAGCTCTATGAAACCTGATGTACTTATATGATTCTGTTTTCTTCAAGTTTGTATCTTGTTGGTCGAACGCACTTATTGTAAGTCGCTTTGGATAAAAGAGTCAGCTAAATGCAATGTAATGTAATGAGAGGATTGAGATGCAGAATGGGCTGTGTAGATTAGTTATATTGATGACAAAAAATATCCCCTTTCTATATATTAATTTGTTTAAAAAGGTAACATTAATCCACATTTGAATGAAGAATTGTCAAATCTATCAACAACTTTCTATATAAACTAGTTTACTTGCTAAATTAAAAAAGTGTTCTGCATCCCTAAGCAGATTTCCTCTCATCATTTGGAGCACAATGGGAAACTGAAACTCCACATGTTCCCCTCAACTGTGATGAATCTAATACTCAATAGACTGAATTGTTGCCCTTTTATACACTCAAACATAATGACTGATTTCAATTTAGTGGACTTTTTTTCTGAGTTGGCTCAAGTGCTTTACTAAAAGTAAGGGGTTAACATTGAGCAAGCATACAAATAAGTCAACTTACTAAAACCAGAGAAATTAAACTTAGTTTCTTGACTGTGGGATTGGTCAGTATGCCGTGTGAGTAGAAAATGGGTGTCAGATATTAAGAATACAAATAATTGGAGATGTAAATCAATGAAAAATAATTGCATTAGTGATGCATGGTTAAAAGTTTCAAACACTTGTTTTTACCCGTATTTTGGGGGGAGTCAAAATCTAAACATGTTTGGTGTTATAATAAGGAAATGCACGTCATACTGGTAAGAAAATTCAGACACTTAGTTACAGCATTGACACTTCCCCCTGTGTAATATGAGCTACACAGATATCGTCCTGCAGCTCTATCTGTTCCTACAGTGGAGACTGTCCACTATCTCACACTCTTGTGCACTTCAAGAACCTCAAGCATGTTTAGAAAAAAATTCCTTTACTCTGTTTTCAACACATCTACATGTAAAGCTAACAATTGCAGTAACCATTCTTCATCGTCTGCTTTCTTTGCATTTTCACTACCATGCAATTCATGGTTAAAATATTCATTGGTATTACTGGATGAAGTTGGGGTTGAACTTTTTTACACATTAAGATTTCCAGGTGATTCCAGAGTGTTAACGTTAACAACACAAAAGTAAAAACGACACAAAGTCTTTAATTTGACCTGTTTAGATTTAGTTTTCAGGGTTTTTCCGAGCTAGTAAGGCTAGTTTCACATATACTTACATCATATACTGGCTGTTTCAAACTGCTCCATAGACATACTGTATTTCTTCTATTCATGTGCAAACAGTTGAGCACGCTGTGTGTCTGTCTCCCTCTGTGAATAAGGGTGAATAAAGTGGTATCAGCTGACTCCAAAGAAGCTAAGATGTATCTGGAGAACCAGAAGGAGGACGAAGAAGACGAGGAGGAGGAGACCTCAGGCGGCAGCCAGCCCCCTCTGCCTGGCCCCAGGTACCCTCACATCTTTACATACAGCATTCCCCCACACACTGACACGTACATGATGTGATTGCTGCCTAAAAGAGCCCCAGGATTGGTTGAATCACATTTAGTATTGTGTTATTGAAGCTACACTCTACTCTAGTTTGTGTGCGTGTGCCTTTTCTCTACCACAGTTATGACCTTTCGTTGCCATGGCAATTGAAATCATTTGGGAAAGGGCACATCTTCCCTCCAAACCCCCAGACAGGAAACAGGAAATCATCTTCCAACAGACAGGAAGTACAGTGTGTCCAAAAGCTATTTCCTGTTTATCTCAGCTGCGTGTAAAATGGGAAAGAGCCATCTGCGTCACACACACACACACACACACACACACACACACACACACACACACACACACACACACACACACACACACACACACACACACACACACACACACACACACACACACACACACACACACACACACACACACACACACACACACACACACACACACACACACACACACACACACTTCCCCCCCTACATCTGTTTCCCCTACTTCTAGTCTTTATGCTAAGCTAGGCTAACCACGTCCTGGCTCCAACTCCTAACTCAACACACAGACATAAACAAGATATCCATCAACTTTTTATCTCACTCTGCAAAAGGAAAGTGAACTCCTCCTTTAGTAGTATGTTTAGCTCTGTGTTGGACCTAACACATTCACATGTATACATCTCCAGACTGCAGGATAAAGGCCTTTTTAAAACATAATATAAGCATATCATTTGAAGCAACCAGTTTGAGCCTTAATACAAAATGATTCTTTGGAATTTGGTAGTGCTGAGATACAGAAGGGTCTACCACTAAACACACATTCGTTTTCTAAAATACCATCTATTCTATGGCATGATGTTACACAAGATTTAACTACAATTATTGGAATTGTTAATATTACTACCTGCATACTTGCATATCTGCGTTTTTAATTATCTCGCCAACTCTTACATTTTGCCATGTGCTGCTGAGGATCTGAGAGAGAATACTTCCTACATGTTATTTGGATCAGTTGTTCTGTAGAAAACTGTAAACACGTCTGCTATTGACCACTAAGGGACGTCTCTGTATGTTTTATTTAACAAAAGAATGTCATGCAGGAAGATATTGTGTATGGAAAGGTGCATTTGCTGCTCAGATCACATTGTAAGGGATTTTAAATCTCCTTCCTTCGAGAAATATGGCATCCTATGACGCTGGTTCACTTCTTAGCGTGAAAATGAATAGAATATCACCTCCCATCTTCAGAGCAATCTGACTATTATAACATTAGTGCCACAACATAAGTAACCGGATCAAAGTCACATTACGTACAGTCCGCGGCACTGTGAGTGCAGACGTCGATGTGTCCCATTATCATTCATATCACATCATAATGTAGCCTATCATATATTTCCTTATCTGAGTCAGCTTCTTGAGCCGTATCTGGCCGTGCAACACTCGCATACCTCATTCACACCAACGGTGTTTCAGGGCCGGTTCGGAGCTGGAGCTTGAAAAGCACCAGGTTTTCCTGTTCACACCGCAGCGGAGCAGCCTCTTAGCTCCGGAATCCGGTTCATTTCGAGCACCAAAAAATTGTCCGGCTAGAGCAAAAGCACCACATACGTCACGCTTATGTCGAGGCGGGGGCAGGGGCGGGATCAACTCCTGAACAACAACAACAATAAGCTGGCGTTTTATCCAGTTTGTACACAACGATGGAGAAACCTATCAAGCAGCAGTGGTCCACTGAAGAGACCAGCTACCTACTGGGAATCTCGTCTTCTGAAGAGGTACAGAGGAAGCTGGAGCACAATCGGCCATTGTTGTTGTTGTCGGTGTGAGCCGTTCTTAATATACATCCATGGTGTGAGCTGTGAGGGGTTTCCGCGCGGTTTGGCTTTATGAAGCAGGCACGCGAAGGCTTACGTCATGACGCAAACGATGACGCAGCATCAGTCCGACTCTGGGCGGTGTGAAAAGAGACGGAGCTAAACCGAAGAACCGGTTCTGAACCTGAAAAGCTCTAGCACGGAGCTTGAACCGGAGTTGCGTTGGTGTGAATGAGGTAACAGTGTCACATACTGCATGCAGAAGTATTATTTTAAGCAACACATTAAGTTGACGAAACACTCGAGTCAAATGTAATTAAAGTCAGATCCACTCGTGCCTTGGACGGGGCAGTGATATCATAAACCTGTTAATGTACGCATTCAAACACTTTTTCTGTTAGCAGCTGTATTCACCTTGCAGGTGCAGCTATGTGGCTTTTATCCTGGATAAAGTGTTTAAGTCATGGATGTTTAAAGTTTAACTTCTTCATATTTGTCTAACATTATAGTTGACTTTTCATTCAGGAAGTATGACACGCTGCGCTGTCAGTACGCTTGTCCATGTTTGTGATTGGTCGAATGCTCCAAACAGGGCCGGCCCTTGGCACTTGCGAACTAGGCGGTCACGCTGCGCTGGGAGAAATGTTTTTTTTTTTTAAAATTATTTATACATTTACATTAATAATAATAAATAATACATTTTTATTTCTATAGCGCTTTTCTTGAACCCAAAGACGCTTTACATTTGGGAGGGAGGGTAGACAAACAAAACAAAAACAAAGCCAAAAAGAAACAAAGAAACAAAACAGAAAAGCAGTCAGGAGGAAGTTGAATAAAATAAACACCCTTTGCACCCCGGGCCGGCAACATTTTGCATTTGCCCTTTACGATGCGCGCTGTAAGGGATTAATCAAACGGTTTGGTCACAATTTATGTAAACAAATATTTCCAAGACACACCTTTATAATAGGGAGGCTGTGGCGCAGTGGAAATCATAATCTTGCCTAGGGCACCAAAATGTCTAGGGCCGGCCCTGGCTCCAAATACCACCCCTTTCATGTGAACGCTCCCCTAACTTGGCTGGCTTGAGTTAACGAGTTGATAACCAGCGTCGTAGGACCACTTAGCGAGAGCATGTTAGTTTTGGATTAGGTAAACCGGGTAACTCAAACATATCCAGGTTATGTTGAACCGGCTTCGTCGTACAGGCCTCAGGACTCAAAGGATTAAATCAAACACTCCATAGAAAGGCACGCACCCCACCATGCACGTGCTGTAATAAACTAAAACTATTCAACATTTATTCATAGACTGACAAAACAGGTTGACAAAAGGTTGTGTCAGGGATAATTGATGAAAAACACAGTATTACATTAGGACATTAGCTAGAAAATACTTTCTTTATATAATTCATTTAACATGAATTCATTTTTTTATATATGTTATGATTTCTTTTAATGTATGGGTCTATTCATGGACAGGTAGGAATTCTCAGCCTGATGTGAAATGATTGAAAGACCTTTGATAAGAGGGAGACAAAAGGGAAACTTGGACTTTGGAGCTTCACACTGCAACTTGAGCACGTTACTATGAGTGGCTGTATGTAATTGTGGAATGCCAAAATGAGCGGTGTTTAAATGGCTCACAGTAATTAACGACGTCTGTGTCCAGTCATGCAGCAGTAAATGAAAAGCCCAGTCTGCTGTGGTTTCCAGGGGAACATCATTATGCTTTCATGAAGTGATTAATAGCTTCTTCTTTTTTTCTAGAGACTCCTCTGATACTGTATAAATCACATCACTTGAGGACAGAGTGTATGCCATCTTAAGACTGGCGGTGTTAGCGACCAGCGACTCACCATCAGTGAGAGGGAAAGTCATGACCTGAAAACAATAAAAAATATATTATTTTCTGAGCAGCAGAATAGATTTTTATACAGCAAACGTCTGTAATCTAATAACATTTTGTTAATAGAAGTTGCTTAACAGCCCCGTTGCATTTTGTTGTGACATTTAAAGCCCATCTCATTAAATCAATCCAGTAAGTGAAAGGGCAGTGAGTCTTTCTGTGTGTGTGTGTGTGTGTGTGTGTGTGTGTGTGTGTGTGTGTGTGTGTGTGTGTGTGTGTGTGTGTGTGTGTGTGTGTGTGTGTGTGTGTGTGTGTGTGTGTGTGTGTGTGTGTGTGTGTGTGTGTGTGTGTGTGTGTGTGTGTGTGGTGTGTGTGTGTGTGTGTGTGTGTGTGTGTGTGTGTGTGTGTGTGTGTGTGTGTGTGTGTGTGTGTGTGTGTGTGTGTGTGTGTGTGTGTGTGTGTGTGTGTGTGTGTGTGTGTGTGTGTGTGTGTGTGTGTTCCCAGCACTGCAAAAAGATGCAGCTTGGAATTGGGTTAGTTTAGTTGTTTGCAGCAGTTGACTGGAGTTAGGTGTTAAGTTGTGATGGTGAGTTTTTTTGTTGTGGTCTAATGGATAGTGAGGTGGGCTGATGATCGGAAGTTTGCGAGTGCGGAGCCCCTACGAATAGAATGAAATGATGTGGGAAACACTGCAATAGTGTGAAGTCAAAAGGTAACAGCTATAAATGAACTACATCACGGTCGCATGACATCACGTCACCACCGATAAGCTAAAGAGCTATATTCGCCATGATGACGTTTAGTGGTCCCATTTAGTCACTTGTTAGCAACCACTGTTTTTATGACACATAGACATTTCAGATATTCACCAGTGGAGTATCTACCTGTGTGTTTACTATCGTAAAACAAAACGTGAAAAGTCTCTTGGGCGTGTGTTATCCACAGCCGTATTTCAGGCATTTAACCAGAAGCATGTTTTTGAAAACCAAAGCCAACTCGGTAATGTTTGGATTTGAGGACCCATTCCTGCACCACTCTATGGAAGAGCTGTTAGTTTGTGTGTTTGTGCAGCATTTCTATAGAGTGGAACTTTGTATCTCATTAAGCTTCAGTGGATGTTTGGATGCTGGGCTAGTTTGTTTTGTATCTCTGCCATGATCTCTGCATGTCTTTATTGATTGGTATTTGACCGAGTTCTTCATAACACCATTTTTGACTTTTGACATTTTAGTCTACATTAAAAAAAAAGCCTCATTATGATGGTTTAACAGTAAATCGTATATTTACAAATGGCAGCATGGATTTTTGTTCACAAAATGTAAAAAAGGCATTACAGCTGATCAGATCAAGCTGGTCCATTGTGAGTCGGAGGCCATTTAAAAGTGTCAGTTGATGTATATTAAAGTGTTACATGGTTCTTATTTCCTCTGATCTCTGTTGATCTCATTAGCATGATTTTGAACACGTGTAGCAGAACGTCTAAAGCCCCCCCCCCCCCCTCCTTGTGTGTGCGCAGTGTCAAGCGGCCTGCAGGCATGTCCAGCATCATGAATCGTCTGGGCGGAAAGAAACTGAAGATGAGCACGCTGGAGAAGTCTAAGATGGACTGGGATGCTTTTAAATCGGAGGAAGGCATCACCGAGGAGCTGGCCATCCACAACCGTGGAAAAGAGGGGTAAGAGACCCTCACAGCACGAAAACCTCTGATGGTCAAAGAGTGTCAAACAGGCAGATACGATCTCTGAACAACACGATCTTTGATGTTCAGAATTCCCCGATGAGAAAGGCTTAGTAATACCTGTGAACAATGAAAATAAAACTTACATTTCAATTCAAGAGTATCTATTTACTAGGATTATCTTGGATTAAAGTGCCTAATCGGGTTGGTGAAAATTGTGAAGGGGCAATTTTTGATAAATGTGACGAGGCAATAGTCTCAGAAAAGCTCAATAATAACATAAGTAACACGAGTCGATTTTATGTATCCCACGTTTATTTCAATAATTTTGTCCATGCAGCATTTTGACTGTTAATCTACAAGAATTACAAAATTAATAAAAAAATAATTAGAATACAATACAAATAAAACACATTTTAAAACATTTAAAACATTTAAATCAACATTAAAACAAGTAAAAAATACCTATATTCACATGAGTATCTACACATTATAAAATATACAATATAAATTAGAATACTCTCCAAAATACCAACCTACTGAACATATAAACATAGTGTGCTGTATCGTTAAAACATTTTGTACAGTAGCTTGAAACTTAGAGTAAAATTGTTGATTGCCATTCTGTGCCTCTCTCTCACACACACACACACACACACACTCACTCACTCACTCACTCACTCACTGACACTCAGATACATACTTAAAATGTACTTAACTTAACTTACCTTCCAAATAAGCATAAGGATGGGGGCTAATTTAAAAACACTTAGACACAACAGGAACTCAAGTCATTACACACACACCAACACACGCATTTGTTTGTGCTTGTTCTGACAAAAGTAGGTCTAATGGTGTGTGTGTGTGTGTGTGTGTGTGTGTGTGTTGTGTGTGTGTGTGTTGTGTGTGTGTGTGTGTGTGTGTGTGTGTGTGTGTGTGTGTGTGTGTGTGTGTGTGTGTGTGTGTGTGTGTGTGTGTGTGTGTGTGTGTGTGTGTGTGTGTGTGTGTGTGTGTGTGTGTGTGTGTGTAGGTATGTGGAGCGGAAGAGTTTCTTGGACCGCGTCGACCACCGGCAGTTCGAGAGAGAGAAAGCAGTGCGACAGAGCAACGTGAAACAATGACACAGTCCCTCAGAGCGGAGCAGATGTTCCTCTCTCTCTCTCTCTAATGACAGACTTGCTGTTCCCGGGTAAAGTGAGCTCAAACCGGTGCTGTGGCTCCACTCTATTTCAGGACGGATATTATTAGGCTGAGTTTGTGGGACGATGGGTTGCTTAGTTCTTGTTCTTCCATCTCTGTGGGAGTCGATTAGAGCTTCAAACCTTCACACTAAGGGCATTTTCTGAAAGTGGTCACTCTTTCCTGTCTTACACAGGGCTGTTTTACAACTAGGACGATGTTTTGGGGTTAAAGAATAATTCTGGTTTAATGTATTTGTTATTTTCTGTTTCTACTCACCATGTTAACTGCTGAGGTATTGGATCACAGTGACATCATTAAAAAAAAGTCTGAGGTCAAGAAACATCCAGATGATTTACTACTTAAGTAGAAACTGAACATGAGGTTGAGTAAATGGATGGGATTTGTGGCTAGGTTTTGTTATGTTGTGTGAAACTTTGGTCATCTGGATTACCAGGATCAGAGAAAACATTACAGGTGTAAAATCATGTACCACACATTGCAATCAGAATGTATCAGATCTCAGCTAGGTCTAAAGGACATCTGTACAGGGTAGTGTGACACATCCTGATGAAAGGTTGACAAGTCACCTATAACCCTATAACAATTTCCTGCTTTGTCAATTTTCTCTTAAATAAGCTGCAGGCCGTTTCTTCCTCTGCAAAGGAAAAGTAGATCCATACAGCAACTCTTGAGGGACAACTGCCAAGTGACTGACGCTGGTAGCCAAGCTAGCACAGTGCTTCTAAACTGGCTATGTTACCTTCTAACAAAAAGTACCATGATTCTAGTTAGCCAGGCTAGCAGAGAGCAAAAAAACTGAGATCCAATCACAAGGATCTTAAGGAGGACTTCAATGTTTATTAACAGGCACTGAATCTGCCTGCTCCACTGACATCATGACCACGTGGTTTCATGCACACAGGTGACCATCTTTCTGGGGACACTGTACTGTATTTCTAATCAATACCACCATGGAGGTGTGATCAATCAAACTGCCTGTTATCCATCAGATGAGAGGGCCACACTGACTCCTGTCCCTCAGGGGCCGATCTGTCCTTTAGGAACACACAAGAACAGAGAGTGTTGAGAGGAGGACATCTTGTTTCTTCATGTAAATATTAGATATTCAATAAACACATTTTAAGTTTGCAGGTTGAGTTTCTTTTTTTCTGAGTTGCTTGCAGAAAGTGAAGAGTCTCTGTTCTAAGTGTGAAGCTGACTTCCATAGATCACATATGGAACCCCCAAATGATCAACAATGAATTATAAGGCGAAATGAAATGAGTAATTATAAAAATGAGTTGTGTAAAATGTAAAAAGAACCAAAACTCTTCAATATTCTAAAATTCCATATAAGTACACATGTTACGCAGCCTTTTTGTTGTAAGGTGTCCTTACATTTTATTTCTATTAACCAAAGTAAGTCTACATCTGTTTTTTAGTGCCTCTAGTGTGGTCAAATAAAACAAGGCTTTTGGTGAACTTCATTATTGTTCCTTCCTCACACACACACACAAACACACACACACACATACACACACACACACACACACAGGTTTTTATGGTTGACAAGAGATTATCCTCAGCAGAGGTCATTCACTGTAACGGCTTCCTATAAACAACCGGTGGAGATCATCTCTTATAATAATGGAAACAAGCAACAAGGTGCTATATGTTCCAGTTGGAGCAGATTAGGATGTACTGAAGGATATGAGCTCTACATCAGCAAACTGCCTCATGTTTTATTTTATTTACGTGATAGCCAGAGGGATGATCATTTTAACATGAAGCTGTAACTATTTATAGAGACGGGATAGCTTCACTAAATCTCTTTTGTGTGCAACCTGTTCCAGCGCAGTAGAGGTGGGTTTGGGTTTCATACAGACCATCAGTTATGAGGGATTGATGTGCACTTGACAGTTTCATTTCCTTGATAAGACATGCATCAAATAAAAAAAATGTAATTGATCATTTATGACACAACCCAAAGATACACAGTTGGTCAGAACCACACCTGTCAATTAAGACAAAATGCAATAGAGTGTTGCAGGAATAATTCCTAAACACCTGGAAATGAGTCAGCATTTTACGATTCTGGTTCCCTTCTCTGTCTTTTGAAAGTGTTGTTGGTTAAGTGCCTGAAATAAAGCCTGTGGTTATCACAAGTTGAAGAGAATTTCAAGTTTTACGACATAAAATAGGCCAATAAATACTCCATTCGTATACTAACGTAGCATCTTTGTGTCACAAAAAGGGCGGCTGCTAACAAGTAGCTTAATTAGACTACTAATTGTCTGACGCCAAACATTAGCCACCTTTAGCTTAGCCGTGGTGACGCGTGGCCATGCGACTGGCATGTAAACGTGTATGGTCTAACTTTAGCTTTTTACTTTTGGTGATCGCATTTACACAAATCATAAAAGTGATGTTAACGTGTGGAGATTATCCTGCTAAACATAACTTATTTTCGCAATAGACTCCAGTACACATTTGCATGTAGCTACTGGTGTTACTGGGCAAATAGAAATGAGAATAGCTGCCTTTATTTAACCCTGAGCCTGGATGTCACACACACACACACACACACACACACACACACACACACACACACACACACACACACACACACACACACACACACACACACACACACACACACACACAGCAGTAGGGTCTTATACCACACATCATTATGACAACCTATCTAGATACTCCAATTATTATAATGATTTACTGATTTCACACTCCTGCATGTTATCAGAGGTGATTATTAATAACCCAATATGATTTGTGTCAGTCTAAATGAATCTGGGACACATTGTTAAAATAAGCAGAAACATGCAACTAACTTCAGACATTGACTTTACAAACAAACGCACCACGTCAAAAGATGGGATGGAATAGAAAATAATTAAAGCTAGTTAATCATATACTGTAAATACATTTCAGACACTGTGGAAGGTTACGCAAATCAACATCACAGCTAACCATTTTAAAAACTGTGGTGGAACACAAAGTTCAGTCAATTTTCAAGAGTTTGCTAATAGATTATAACATTTGAATGAAGCCACTGGCTGTGATTGTTAAAAATATACTCTCTTTAAAGTTGTCAATCTCACCCCTTCTTATAAGCATATAGTATGTTATTTAATATTTCAATTGTTTGTGAAAACGTGTTATTCTTTTTATTGTACAGGAGTCTGGGGACGGTTCCAACAGGTCTTATTCCTCCAACCAGAAACATGCCAGAATAATGACTGCTGCTGCACATATTGAAAAAAAAGTTGTTTTAGCGTTACAGAAACATGTTTTTTTCTCTGAACCGGATTTATGGGATACTTGTGTGACCTTTTATGAATGTATCCTAACTTACTTAATAGGAATCATAGTTGTGTTGACTTCCGTGACCTGGGTGGTAAGGAAACGATATAATGTTAAATAATGATTTCATTACAACTATTGTAATGTATTTTAAACATGTTGCAACTGTCCCTGTAAGGGTCAGTTGCAGACAAACACTGAATGATATGTTATAGTTATCCTTTATAAATGGTATGGGAAATAAGCAGATATTTAAATTAAATATACCGGTCTAGACCGAATAGTCTCCGATAAACTGAGAGAAATGCAAAAAGTGTTTCATCCGTCCCCAGTCTCCCCTATCATGTTTAGAGTAGTACTGTTGTTCTGTGCATATAATCCATATTGTGATTCAAATCCCCTAAATACATTAGCAAAATGTGTCTGCAATATAAATCAAGTGTAATAAATGAGCATGCAACACACTAGTGTGTTCCTTTAAGGGGGGACCGTGCAGTTGGTTTTTAAGTGCAGGATGTGGAGTGTACAGTATGCGTGTAGCGCATAGACTGTGTAGCGGCGGGTAGCTAGCAGGCGGTCTCTTTAAGGCTGAACTGGATCATCCCTGTGGGGGCACGCGCGGCAGCACACCGCGGCACAGAGGCGGTTCTCTCCGGCCTCATTCACGGTTCAGACCGGCTGTCAATACAACGGTCGAAGTCGCTTGACCTCCAGACTCGTCGCTTCGTCGTTTAAAAGCTTTTCTTGAAGCATTTCTGAAGGGTTTCGTGAAGGAATTCGTGAACGAAGCGAGGAGCGGCTGAGATAGAGGGAAGGCGGGAGACGGAGGAGAGACAGCCGGCTGTGCTGCACGTTCATACGGCCGCACTGCTGCTTCTGCTGATGAGACATATGCTAGCCCTCTGAAGTCAAAGAGCCACACACCGCCCTACAGCTGGATGTTTGCCTCTCACACAGGGTGCAGTATGGACTGGCTGAAGCAGGACTGACACTTGAAGAAACCCTCGTTCTTGTGGAAAAGTAGCAATTTGGGAAAAGGACCACCGTGCGGTTGAAAGCCAGAGAGTGACAGCAGCAGCAAGATGTCTGTCCCTGTGAGTATGTCAGCCCTGGGGCTCCCAACATGTCTTATTTGTATGTCCCCAAGTGTTTCATACCAGAGACTATTTGTCTACACAGCACAGCAAGACTTAACACGTCCATTATTCAATGCAGCACACACCCAGTGATACACAGTGGTGGAAAGTAACTAAGTAGGCCACATTTACTAAAGTATTGTACTTATTTTTATATATTTGTACTTCACTTGAGTATTTACATTTAATGCTACTTTATTATTCTAATCCACTACATTTCAGAGGCCAATATTTTACATTTTACACATGCTATGCTGATAATGCAGTGCTTTACTACTAATCTACACAGTCATTCTATTATCTAAATTTGGTCCACATTGACCAACTACATTACTAAAATGATCTTACATGTATACAGTAACAACAGGATCAAATAATAATATAATACTGTGAAAAAAGCCATTCTGCATAACGTGTACTTTTGACACTTGAAGTTCATTGAGCTGATCATATTTCTGTACTTTATTCTGAAATGGGTCATTGTGCATAATGCATACTTTAACTTTTTGACGACTTGATTACTTTTGAACTTTTACTTAAGTAACATTTTGAAAACAGGAATTTTGTTGTAGTGGAGTTTTTTAAGACCATAGTATTTTTACTTTTACTACAGTAAAGGATCTCAGTACTTCTCCCAACACAGCAGCACTGCAATCATTTCAATGTCAACTTTCATTAACCTGCGTTTATTAAAATAGCTAGCAATCTTAATGGCTGTAAAACCAAGGCTAAATATTTACATTATGTTGGAATAAAGTACATCTCAATGTTTGTAAAATGTGTGGAATAACCAGTGGTGCAATGTTACAAGGTACATTTACTCAAATACTGTACTTAAGTATGATTTTGAGGTACTTTACTTTAATATATTTACATTTTCTTTAGCCTAGTTCTTACTTTAATTGTTGATACTTTATATACTTTGCTGAGTGATGATGCCTTTATATTTTTACATAAATAACATTTTCAACTCAGGACTTTTTCTTGTAATGGTGTATTTTGAGATTTACTAAAATAAAGGATCAGAGTACTTCCACTTCATGTGCCAGTTTAGTGAGGGCTCTTTGGTGTAAGCACCTTTATAACAGTCTCTGCCTGTGTAGAGCCAGAGCTATTCTCGGCAGGCAACACCTTTAGACAGCTGATAATACTGTGTGTTAGGGATGGATTCATGTTGCTTTTACACAACATCTCAGATGTGCTGCAAATGCTGTAGGAAATTATTGCTATTGTGCTTTATTACATTCCTGAGGATCTGTTTCACAAACTGCCTGGAGGACCCTGATTGTGTGCGTGTGTGTGTGTGTGTGTGTTAATAATTGATTAACAAGCAGATGTGCACAGCTTTTACAATGTGCTGATTCATTGCTAATGCTAGAGATCTTTATTGGGATTTCACAGTGAATTCTGCATGTTTGCACTTTCTATTTTGTGCTACATGCTTTTAAATCTCTCTTGTGCTGTCAGAATTAGTTAAATCTGTACTTTCAATCGTAGCCAAAAAGTACATTCAAAATGTTATTTTCAACACTAGAACAGGAGCTTTTATAGGTATCATGGCTGTGCACTGCAATTAGTGGCATGTAAATAATTCACATAATGAAATATTGCTACATTTTGGACATGATTTAGATATCACTCATTATCCTGATTAAGCCAGGGATAATGTGCAGAGAGCTGGGTATTAATGAAAAGAACTTAGATAGGACGAGCAGGTTCCTGATGCGAAGTGTAATTTAGTGTTTACTTCCTTTCTGTCTTCTGCTGATTTATCTGATGCCCAGCTCTCTGTCTTTTAACCTCTTTCCTTCCCTTGTGCAGTTTTTTGTTTTTGTTCTCTTTTTCTTTACTGAGGACAGTTCTGCCACTATTGAAACCTGTTTTGTGTTCTCCACAAATATTAAAAAAAAAAGTCAGGCCCTCCCAACACAAATAGTCACGTAATGGGCCATGTAAACATTTATTAAAATACATCAATATGAACGTGAGCATTCCTTTAACAAAAATAAAAACATCACTTTGCTAGAACAGTGATAATAAAACAATGCTCCATAATTCTGTGTGCTCAAAAAAATAAATACATAATACAATTGTGCAATCCTTTTGCTAGAACAATAAGTTATAATACTTTGCCACTTTGCAATCTGTGCGAGAAAAAATTAAAAGAAAGAAAATGCTGATATTTGGCAAAAAAGTGTGTCTTATCACAGCATTAGTGGCTGCAATGAGCCTGTTGGGCCCTGCACATTTCATCAAAACGGGGTTGCAGGCTCAGTGGCGGCGCCAGAGACTTCTTTTGGGGGTGCTGTTGGGTAGCTTGACGTTTCATAGAGGGTGCTCAAACATGTAGGGTTTCCCATTGATGTACCGGGCGCTACAGAGGAATTTTCTACTGCAACACTCCCCACGCAAATACACAGTGTGACCGCGACTGTTACAATGAAGGCTCGATAATCAGCTCACGGCATATAGGTGTAAGCAGGGGTAAAGTGCTATTTTTATAGGTGGTATGTGGACCTCACATAGGGGGGTCTGGGGGCATGCTCCCCCGGGAAGATTAGTTTTTTAAATATTGAAGTTAAAAGCATCAATCTGGTGCACTTTGAGAGCAAAATGAAGAGATCTATGGATACCTCTCTCAACACCTATGAAACAGAACTGTAAACAGATTTACTTTTTCTTTATGGATATTTTACAAATCACCCTTTTAAACTTTATTCTTTTTTTACTGTCATATAGTATTTCATACCTGTTTTTCATTTATTCTCTTGTTTTTTTATAACTATAATGATCATATAAATGTGTGCCTCGGAAATAATTGTTTACATTAATGGTGACCAAAACGTTTGAGAACCACTGAGATAACTTAGACTAAAGTTAACTATCTAAACACTCAGAGAGTCCTTTAGTTCACTGAGCCTCTCAGTCTGACAGGAGAGGACTCTCCTCCAGCTTGTTGTGGAAAAAGCTCCTTATATCCGTTAGCGTAGCTCGCTAGCACCAGAAGCTAACAACTACGATCTCCGGTGCGCTCTCTCTCTCTCGCTCGCACACAAAATGGCTCGTTCCACACACACACACAGAGCCGAGCTTGAATGAAACACAGAGACCCAGACGTACTATACTGTATCATATTATTTTGGAAAAACAATAATTTTCCAAATTATGATTTTATTTAAATAAATAAAAAAGTCTAACAATTTTTCCTCCTGGTCTCTCGTCTCTCGCCTGTCATGCCTCTGCGCCCCCCAGGCGGGGTGTGCCCCCCACTTTAGGAAACACTGCCCTATACTAATAAGATGGCCAAGACACACCCTTAACAATAAAACCGTTCCATACATGCAGTTGTCTGTTGTCCTTGGATTGTGTTGGCCATAGCTTGTAGTTCCAATAATAGCTAGTAAACCCTGGCCCTATAACACTAATATATTAAGGCGTAGACACGTATTCTTTCAGGTGTTTGGTTGACTGACAGCTGTCTGTGGTGGTTGCTGCTCTTTTATCAAGGCCTGCATTGAATGGGTTAACGCCGACCCTGTCTCTTTTAATGGAGGTGTAACTGATGTTGGAAATAGAGCAGTGGGTGTGCATGTGGCTGCTCTCCATGGCTGTCGTCTCCACTCATGTGAGATGCCGTGTGGAAGGTGCAGAGGCGGCTCCCGCTCTCTGTGGCAGGATGTGTTCTGATTTGCTAAACTTGGCTTTCACACAGGGACCTGCTGCCTCCTGCTATTTCATGAGGCACACTGAAGATATGTGTTTGTGTGTCTGCGTGTTGGTTTGTTTCAAGCAAAGCATGTGTGATCCTGCCACAGAGCAGCAGATTGTGTAACGCAAAGGCAGAAACTGTGCTTCATAAAAGTGATGCACCCAAAATGTATTGGATGCATCTATTTTTGTTGTTGTGTGTGTGTGTGGGTGTGTGTGTGTGCATGCGTGTGCGTGCGTATTTTAAGACAGCTCCCATCTTCTCTGACAGCATTCAGTCCGGCAGGCAGACATTAAGTAGGTCTGCATTCTCCAAAGAATTTGCTGTGTGTTGCTCACAGAAGTTTGGATATAAATATATAAGCAAATGTTCAGCTCGGTGCTTCTCTTCACAAGCTTGTGAAATCTCAGTGGTAAAATGTTCTTTCACTTTCAGAATCATTTTGATGTCCTGAACACACTGTTACTGCCAGTGGTTAGAAATACTTCAATGTAGTTTCTGAGGAAATCTACACTATAGCCCCGCTGGGATCATTGTGTTCCACAGTATACTGTGCTCAGTTTGTTTTCCATTAGTTATGTGGCAATAGAATGGTGCAGATTTTTTTCCTAAATCCCAGAAATGAGTTAGCATTGAACG
Organism: Harpagifer antarcticus; assembly: GCA_902827135.1. Classification (NCBI taxonomy): domain Eukaryota; kingdom Metazoa; phylum Chordata; class Actinopteri; order Perciformes; family Harpagiferidae; genus Harpagifer; species Harpagifer antarcticus. Next base: position 3,524,300 of record CADEHL010001357.1, read on the forward strand.
ACTTCCGGTTACCTCATTGAAAATACGTGATCACTGCACCACTCTGTAACTTGTGAAGTGTGCTGATTGGTCATTGATTTGGCCAAAAATGGCTAGGGATACCCTGGTCACTGGTTTCAAGTGATATCAATAGACGCTTTCACGCCGGAGTACTTTTCCCCGTACTTTTCCCTTTTAGTTCCGATAGTTCCTGGGATTTTGCGTTCACACCAAAAAGAGAACTTAGTTCATGAGAACTTTTCCCCCCTTTTTAGTCCCTGCTAGAGAGCAGGTACTTTCCTGGGGAGAAAAAAAGTTCCAATTTCTGATTGGCTGGGTTAATTACAAACCACCCCCCGTAAAACTCAGAAAAGTTTTGTATTTGCTGGCATTAGCATTATTAGCATTAGCATTAGCCCCGCCCACCAACGGAGAGAGACTAACTTATGGCAACACAAAATAAAACATGGGAGCGGTGGAGATGAGGAGGTGTCGGCGTTCTGCCGATTTACTTGGTTGGCTTCAGTAGAAGCTGCTGGGAGTCCCAGCAGCTTCTACTGAAGCCAGTCCCCAACTCCGGGGACTTCGGGCCGGGGACTTCGGGCGGCAGTATACGCCGTGAAGTTGTTTGCGGCCTGCCAGTAAACCCAAAGCAGAAGAAGAAGAAGTGACGTCAGCGCCTTCATTTGCGTAATCTTCCCTCAGGGAACTTATTCCAGTGTGAACGCGATCTGCCCTTTAGTTCCATGGGGGAACTAAGTGCTGGGAACTAAGTGCTGGGAACTAAGTACGGCAAAGCGGCTAATCAGCTGATCTGATACTAATCACCTATTGGCTTTTATCTATTGGAGTCAGAGCTTCTGCATAAGGGACCTTTTCGATGTGTTGGTGTGTTAAGTCATGCTTAAGGCTCCATGGACGGCAATATCTCAACAACTTTGGATGGATTGCCATTGCCGTGATTTCCCAAATTGTTGCTGTATAATACGCCATTGATCGGCTCCTTTTAATTGAGTTGTTCTCTGATAATAAATGGAATTTTGGATTGGACCTTTATATATCAGTACAGGACACGAGGCGTTTCTTTTCTTGGCTGCGGTATAAGATTTCATGGTGCTAGTGTTGGCTCAGCTACATGGTTACAAACAAATAATTCTAAATGTGTTTACTGTTTACTTTCCTGAGTGATAGTGGGGTCACTGTTAGTGTGTGTGTGTGTGGCAGATGTCTCCATGTACTGCTCCCTCATTCTGTCAACTGTACTTAAACTAGTGACATCAGCACACCTGCGTATTACCCAGTGGAATCCTAGTTGCCTGAGCAACCGTTCCCATGATCCCTCTGACCTGGTCACATCCCACACAAACACACACAGCCGTGCTTTCCATGACGCACATGTTACATGACAGGTTTGTTCCTAGAAACAGTGTGTGTGTGTGTGTGTTTCTGGAGCATGTTCAATTGAGCATGGTTTAATTTTCTGATCAAACAGGGGGAAAGAAACAGGATGTGTTTTGTGCAAAACCACACACACAAACACTCACACACATGTCTACTGTAGCAGTAGAGAGCAGGGCTGGATCAGATATTTATAGAATTGGAAGCGAGAAACCTGATTTCACAAGCTCAAAGCAGAACACATTAAAGGGGCCCTATTCTGCTCATTTCCAGGTTCATATCAGTATGTACTACAGTGTCTCTCCTGGGACATGTCTCATGCTTTAATGTTCAAAAAGCTCTTTATTTGTCTCATCCTGCCTGTGCTGCAGCACCTCTTTTCACCCTCTGTCTGAAACCAGAGCCCAGTCTGCTCTGATTGGTCAACCGCTTAGAGATGTCCTGCCTATCACAAATCAATGTGTTTTAGCGCTAGCGAATAGAAGCGTGAGTGTTGCTTAGTGATGTCACTATGTTGCGGAAGTAAACCGAGGAGTCCAATGGAGGCATTTCCGGCAGGAGGGGAGTGTGTGGGATTTTAGCCTTTGCAGACCACAAACAACAAGCAAAATGTGGCCCTAAAAAATACATTAACATTCAGATTGAACTTTAGAAAGTTGTAAGCTCACTGTTATCTGATACACATTTGACATTCAATCACCATACTGATGAGAGGAGTCACACACATATGTCAGTGTTTCCCCTACCATTGTCTTGGAGGGGCGCTGCAACAATAATCCACAGCTCCTCTCTCTGCTCCAGAGGATTTAAAAAAATATATATCCCAATGCCAATAACATTACCGTTCAGTATTGTCTCACAAAAAAGAATCATGTTTGGATATTTTATTTAAAAGGTGAAAAAACCACACAAATATTGAGGTGATTCAGTTTGAGCACTGAAGGGTGTGTGGATTATTTAAAGCAGCGTGTCCACTGTGAGTGTGTGAGAGGACACAGAGGAGAAGGTTAAGTGCTTGTCATGCTGACTGTGTGTTTTCTCCTCTCTGCCTCCTCCGTTTGTGTGATCCCTAAATGGACACATGTGGAATACATAAATTCTGTTTTAAAATGTAATGCAGGCAAACAGTTTTTACATTCATGCATGCATGATTCAGGTGTGTGTGCATGTGTGTGATTGTGTCTGCACTCAGACACAATCATTCATGCATCTCATTCAATAAGCGCATGCGGGGCATATACATAAATACATACATAAATGTGTGTGTGTGTTTGTGTGTGTGTTCATCCTAGCTGATTGTGGTTTAGTATTTACAATGCTAAATGTGTGTGTTGTGTGTCACCATGTTGGGCTACGTTATGTTTGTGCTTGTCACACACACAAACACACTAACAAATACCCTGCTATAGGATAGGTGGGGTTTCCTGAGGCGATGTACAGGGACTGCTTAGCCTGTGCATTCCTAGTGCTGTGTGTGTGTGTGTGTGTGTGTGTGTGTGTGTGTGTGTGTGTGTGTGTGGGTATTCGCAATTGTAAGGCATTTCACTTCAATATTAATCATTGCTGCTTAGAGATATAAGCACCTTTCTCCATCTCAGTGCTCTCACACACACACACACACACACACACACACACACACACACACACACACACACACACACACACACACACACACACACACACACACACACACACACACACACACACACACACACACACACACACACACACCTTGCATCTCAATTTCCCACAGCTCTTCACGTTGGTTGAGAGTTGCTAGGAGCAACAGCAGGGTCCGCTCAGTCTCATAGGGAGCCGTGTGCTTTTTCAGTGACATTGTAACGTAAGGACAGTGAGACGAATAAGCCCATATACAACAATCCGGCACAGTAAAATCAAAAGAAGAAAACTATTTTGTTTAATATATTTTTTTGTATTTGTATTTATTTATAGAAGGACCATGCATACAAAAACATTAATCTCAGCAAAGAGAAGAGATGCAATATGCCAGATTATAGCTAATAGCTAATTTCCATATGTGGTCCTCAGGCAGGGTCATAACAATCAATAAACAAATAATAACATTGCATGATCTCTTTCAGTCAAACAATTTTAAAACCTGATTTAAGTACAGCTCAATACATTAATACATAATACACTTGAAATACACTTACATGATCTCGGTCACTCAATTAATTTAATATATTTAGGATCATTCAGATTTATTATAACTTGAGGTAATTCATCCCCATCACTTATATCAACCAATCAAAATAACAGCTTGAAACATGGTGACATCACTAAAAATTGGTTCGAAGCCTCACTAAAATATGTTGCTTACAAATCCGGCTAGTCAGCTTAACTGGAATGAAAAAAGGAAAGGAAACAGTTAAGTGTCTGTTATAAACATCCAGCACAGTTTACAAATTGACTTCCTGTTTCAACTCTGACGTACTGTACTGTAGTTGTGCACTGAGGGATGTTTAGTCTTCAGTTTCGATTTGACCTGATAGAAATTATGGACAAAACTATGAAAGAAAGCAGAATCCAAACTGAAGGTCTGACCTGTCTCAATCTGAGACTTCAGCAGTCTTTTTTTACTGCGTCTACCACTTGCTGAGTTTGCACGATCACCAAGCTAACATCACACAAGGTCATTGTCTCTGTTTCAAGACAATATGGAAACATGACATGCAAAAGTAATATACAAAATATAGCAACTCTCTTCTTTCCTTCTCATGATTCCTCAGTGAAATTGCAGCACGGCTCTCGTGGCAGAGGCAGCGAAGTGGCTGTTAATAATATATGATTGGTTTACATTATGTAAGCTTCTTATTTTTTTGTTTATGTATATTTGTTTAAATGACAGCCATCACCTCGGAAGAAATCATACCTTATTAATCCCCCATGGGAAATTCAGTTTTCACTCTGTTGTTGTTTACAGTTTAAATGTGCATGCAAACAGGACCGATACACATTATGTACACAATGAACAATAAACACGAGCTGTTAGAACAAAGGTGCATCCATTTTTCGGAGCCCTGGAGCAGTTTGTGGTACGGCGTCATGCTCAAAGACCTATTGGTCAGGGGCCTCATTTATAAACGGTGCGTACGCTCAAAAGATGGCGTACACCAGTTTCTATGCAATGTTTGTGATTTATAAAAAACAAACTTGACGGGAAAATGTGCGGTCCTCCACACAAACTCTAACCCATGCGTAAGCACTAAGCACAAAAATGGTTTTACATAGCCTACTACCATGTTTAATCATGTTTTATGCCGTTCGCCAATAGCCTACTTGATAAGTCGCTCGTAAAACACAGGAGGTATGGAAACTAAGAACACCATATGTGGTAAATTGTACAGCTAATATAACACAACACATTAGTTGTATTTCCTTTAACTGGTGGATTATGGATATATAGTTGCTGATCAACAGCTGGAACACAAACCACCAAATACAAACAAATAATTCAGATCCAGTCGTCGTGACTCCACTCCGGAGGGATTCCCGATCATTTCTTACAGTTTCTCATCAAGGGGGGTGTCTCCTGTCCCCGGTACAAACACACTGCCTGAGGAAGGCTATGTGTATTTTTTTTGTCTTTAACCTTTTTCGGACCACTTATTTATTTATTTTGGTGACGATTCTACCTTCATGCTGCTACTCTGGTTCAAACTGCATCCACCAAACAATATGATTTATCTCGACCTCCCCAAAATAACCAAAATCTGACGGTTTGAGATGTCTTTTTTAGTGAATGGGCGCTTCTTTCACTATTTATAGGCAAATATGAGCGTTACGTGAAGCCCGCGTGCACCACATTTCGAGTTGATTGTGATTTATAAAGGGAAACCGGCGTAGGAAGTGCCGTACGAACTTTCCTCGCCGGTACGCAATGTTTTGTGAATCGGAAAATGTCTGTGCGTATTTATTTGCTTTGTCCTACGTAAGCAACCTTCCCACGTCAATCCTACGCAAGGCTTTATAAATAATCCCAATGAGCTACTGCCACCCTAAATTCTAATATCACATATAACTTCAATTATATATGGAGCTAATTATCATAAATTGGCCAAAATACAATATGAAATGCTTGGCTTTAGTCAAGTTTTGTGTGTATGTGTTTAACTCAGTGTGAGATGTGTGACATTTACCTGGAGATAAACACTGTTTCTATGAAAATGTTACCCTACCAGGGCTCGACAGTAACGGTTGCCAGGTCAACTTCTCAAACGAATGTTCAAAGTGATTCAACTGATGAAGCGCAAGGTGAACCCGAACGAAAAGCGGAAATGTGTAAAGCTTTGGGAGGCGAAACATTCTGCTCCGTTGTCCATTCACTTCTGGTAAAACTTCCTTCAAAATAAGAGTCCCGATCTTATTACTACCAAAATAAAAGTGCAACACGAAACTTTACCATAGGAAAATATTGGCATACAAATATAATCACTTCTATAAAAATGTAACACACTTTAAATATAGTTAGACATATTAAAGGTACAGCATTAATAATTAATATCTAATTCTTAACTGTGAATGGTTTTAATTTATTTAACATTAGAAAAGTATTAACTTGCCAGAAAGTTAAAATAATTTAATTTAGATATATTGTAGCACATAGATAATAAATGTAAGGCAAAATGATAATTATTATTGAAGCAGCTCTGCTAAGCATTAAGCACAAAACACATTTAAGCCAATCATAAACTGGAATAAAATATGAAAATATACTAAGAGCTGAAAGCTACAGATGCACCTTTCCTCCCCAACACCACAATATTAGTATCTGGATTTGTGAAACATTTGTCATTCCACTGAGCATCTGAAGAAGCCTAGAATTCCTTGTATTTCTGTTAGACAGAGGCAGGTAATATATGCAGAGCATGAGCAGGATAGCAGTGTGTGTATAAAACAGAGACATCGAGGTGCAGAGCTGTCAGTACTATCAGCACATTTCACACTTTGTTGCTTCTGGGTAAACTGTCTGTCAGTTGGAACAGTGTCAGGTACGGCAGCAGGGTGTGAGCCGACTGTTACAGTTAGCTGAGCATGCATCAGTGTGATGCCTTGTGCGTACATATGCACATACATGCACTGTGTGTTTGTGTTTACCTGAGGCTGATATGTCAGTTTTTTGTGTCAACACGTTGGTGTTTTCAGACACATCTTTAATAAATAGTCACTGAATACAGGGGCTCCACAAGGCTCCGTCATTGGCCCACTCCTTTTCTTCTTCATATTGGGAATTATGCTGATGACCCCCAGCATTTCTTCTCTTTTTCAAACAAACTTGTTTTCTCTGAAAACATGGCAGCAGTAGCTCATGTGGATTACTTCTGTAGTACATCCGCTACTGCTAGTTTAGAATATTGTCAAAAGGAGCTGGACTATATATATGAATATATAAAAATATGCTGGTCGATAAGAAACAAGATTGCAGTACCACAATGTCACACACAGGTCATTTAGAAACAATTGTCTCCATGGGTAAACAATAAATAAATAAAATAATTTTTAGCAATCTTTATCAAAATGTGTTTTTATGCTATTGAAGAATTTCAAAGACTACTAACATCTGATATATTTCTAAAGTTTCAAATGGCTTTATCAGCCTTAAGAATCCCTTATGTATTGGACTTGAATTTGAATTATGGTTTTAGCAGAAACCTTGTTTGTACCGTGTATAATACAGTGTGTTGTTCGGGGTGATGTTGTGTCCTCATCCGTGCCTCCATTAGCCATACATGGTTTAGTATTGATAGCCAGTATGCTGGTACAGAGTTTCATTGATTGATGGACATGTAGGCTATATCTACAGTTCATGATTCAAATGCACCGAACCAAATAACATTCTACAGTCTCTGAGAGATGCAAAGCTCCAGAGGAAACACTGTTTCCCATCAGTGTCTCTGAAGTGTAAGGCTGTAGTAGTTTGTGTATTTGTGTTGAACAACCAGGTTCTGGTACACAACACACACAATGTAGATGGATCCATGTAATGAGGAACCAAAGCTCAACTTTAGCAACAGGTTAGCACAAGAAGCTGATTGGAGAGGAGTCTATCAACCTATGCAGCTCATAGTGTGACAGCTACAACAGCGACAACGAGTGAGTTGTGTGGAAAGATTCTATGTGGGTATCGTTTCAACATTGTATGTCCACAGACGACGCCATAGCCCTCACCATCCACACTGCCCTCTCACACCTGGACCAGAGGAACACATATGTGAGAATGCTGTTCATTGACTACAGTTCAGCCTTCAACACCATTGTGATATAACTATATCGATAATAATATTTATTGCATCCAGGGGTAGAAACATGTTTTTTTCTGCTGTAAAGTTGGGAATTTTAACATGGGGGTCTATGGAAATTGCTCCTTTCTGCAGCCAGTCCCTAGCGGCCCATGTATGAACTGCAGTGTGTGGCACTTCCGTATTGGCGTCCCGGCTGTTCCCCAGAGTTTGCCGCTTGGCTCAAGCACAGGTATTTCATAACGTCGTTAGCTCAAACACAAACACCTGTGTGATGCTGTCATAACTCCAACTGACATGCTCAGAACGCCACCAAACATCACATGATGGTTAACACTGTGGCCCTGAACAGCTCTACGTACAATCTGGTGTTACATAATGTGGTGTTACCATGGCAACGCATCCCTCGCCATAAAACACGATGTCGCTGTGACTCCAATTGACACGTTGCGATCGTCCCCCAATCTTCACTTGTATATCACCGGTACATGCCTCAACAGCTTTAGCCAAATCTGACATCTCACCATATGCCGTTTCCATGGAAACGCACCCCTCGCCAAAAAACACGATGTTGTCGTAACCAGGCGCGTCGCCTGGCCTTTAGCTTAGCCTAACACAAATACTAAGAGCAACTGAAACTGCTTGCCTAGCTCAGTCATAGTGATCAACAACGCTTGCAAAACCCTACTGGCTATAATGATCGTTTTGTGCAATGAGGCTGTTTATAATATTGAGTGTTCCATTAAATGCAGCTTTAATGTATGTATGTGTGTGTGTGTGTGTGTGTGTGTGTGTGTGTGTGTGTGTGTGTGTGTGTGTGTGTGTGTGTGTGTGTATGTGTGTACGTACGTGTCTTGCTGACATTCATTTAAAGGGTAGATTAACATTTTTAATAGCATCCCCTCTGATTGTTGGAAGGAATCTATAACATTTTTATGTACATTGAAAAGCTTATTGAATCATATATTTTACAGTGTAATTATGTCTGAATGCATATACTGCATGCCTTAATTCAATGTACCTTTATTTCAGACACATGGGTTCATATCAGTATTTAAATGTTAAAGACTTGCAATTAATAGAACATTTGTTCCTGAATACTTTAAATGAAGAATATTACACGTATAAATAAATAGTGAGGGCTTTTTTGTATGCATTACCTGAGTCAGATATGCATTTATAAAGACATTTGCTTGGCTAATAAGAAAATCAAAGAGGTAGCATTCTGCTTCATTCTCCCTGCTGTTTGACCTTCTGTTTGCCCTTCACCTCTCCGTCACCCCCCTGCTTCCTTCATCTAGTTCCTTCCTTAACTCCCTTCATCTGCTCTCTCATCCACCGCCGCCCTTCAGCTTCAATTTAGACAGAAGAAAATGCAACTGACTTGTTGTTGTTTATTGGATGACCCATTTAAAATACGACATGACATGAAAAAAGCATTTGCCCGTTTTGATTATGGCTGCATAATAAATTAAAATGTTATGGAAATTGGAATTATGGCAAGTGCAATATTGAAATTGCAGTAGGTGCAGATTTTTTAGAGGCTAAATGTATTAAAATACATTTTGATAGAAATATTGGTGAGCCGCAGATATGTCCCGGCCTACAAATGTTAACGACTTAAAAAAGATAATTTTTCTTTAGTAGAAATCCTCTTAATAAATCAGATTATTATCAGTTTCTTATATATTTTTCAAAGGTACTGTGAATAAGTCGATATATTGAACATTAGTTATTTCTTTCCATAACCTTCCTGTTGTGCTATGGTCAAATCTGAACCGTTTCTTAAAGTTTTTATATATATATATATATAAGAGGTTATTTCAATTGTATTGCCACAAAAATATCATGGAGGGTTTCATACTACGTTCTTCGCTAGAAAAATCAATGATAAGCTAAATAAATGAATTAAAACTGTGTTTTATTTCAAATGAATAGCATCTGGTGTCATTATGTGCTACAATATATACAACAAATTTGAATGATTTCAAAACAGAAACCAGACTTATAACATATTCCAGTCCGTGATAACCCATATAGAAGACATGTTCTGATCTCAACTATAGTCAAGTAATCCAGGGAACTGAACTGAAAATTCTATTTTCTGACTACTTTCTTACATTTGAATTGACTGAATAGTTATCAAGTAATCAAAAAACTAATCAACAAACTAATCAATCAGGAAAACCACAGATTTTCATGAATCTCATCTTGTGCAGAGTCTCATTTTCTCTTTGAAACCCTGAATACCTCCGGTTATACGACCATTTTCCCTCTCTCCATCCATCCTCTCTCTCCGGCACGCCTCATCCCAGTTTGTCTGCGCTTGACCTCTGGCCTGTGTCATGATGGGCTCTACATCAGGCCTGATTGGATGATTTACACAGAGTGGAGAGGCAGCAGAGGGAGAAGTATTGAGGGGAGGGGTGGGAGAAAGAACTGGAAGGAAGGAATAAGAGGGGGATAATGAAATGGTAAATGGATGGAGGAGAAAGGGAGGACGGAGAGAGATTAATGATGTGAAGAGGTGGATATTACTGAGCTCGGACTGAAAAATGGAGGGCTTGATGTCATTTTCCCTGCAGATACTTTCTCACTCACCTTTCACTACTTCCCTTTTACCTCATCCCTTGTTATGCATCCCTATTCTTCTAATCAATCATCTCTCACTTCATGCACTCTTCCTTCTTCTTGATATCTCACTCAGCAATCGGCATAACGTTTGCTGGTTACTTCCTTACTTCCCCCTTAGCACACAGCATGTGAATGCAAATACAGTACATGTGTGATTTCCAAACGTCTATAGTGTTGTCTCAAATCGCACACGGCTCCTGTGCCCTCATCAGAAGGGATGATCGCATCAGCTAGGTAGAAATCTACCTAGCTAGCTAGCTAGTACCAACATTTGGCGCCACAAATCCATGATAGCTCTCTAGCTATAGCTAGCTGTTTACCTAGCTAGTTAGGTATATAGCTGACATAAATGTGTGATACTAACTCATTCATAAAATTACCTGTAGCTTCTTTTCGGCACCACTGTAGTGTTACAATACTTGAAGAGTAAGAAAAAACGTACACATATAACTTATTTTTGTAATACCGGTTTACAAGTGCAACCTAAATGGTAGCTGCTTACATGACTTCCATTTCTCAACCAAGATGGTGATTGCATTTTTTGACAGTTATGAGTGTACCACCCGGGTTCTCATATTGCACTGCATTTTGCTATCACATTTCCCATTGAGACGCACTTATCCAATCAAAACAACAAGTGTAATTACTGAAGTATGGATTTGAGACACAGCATCTGTAGTTTATGAAAATTGTAGAACACATCATTTGTATACTTGTCCTCCTTTTTCTTCCTCAATATATTCATGGAAATGTAGAAAACATTGAACATCTACTACATTAAAATGTCCATCACCCAACATGTTTCACTCTTGCCTGTAGTGATATCACTGCATGCAAATGGTTGCACTTGTACACATCTGGTGAGAGGGGTTAAGGGTTCTGGATAATCAACAGCCTCTTTCAAAGATTCCTTTGATCGCAGTTTCTGCAAAGTGAGGAAACAATGGACCAATCTACGTTTGTAGGCAGGATTAATGGGGATTACACTCTAATACAGACTGGAGCTTGTTACATTAACACATCACAAATAGTGACAGGAAATGGTGTGAAAAAATGATCTTAGAAAAAGTTGATCTAGCAAAAGCCACCACCGTTCAATGAGTGCCTGGATACCAGACTTACTGTGTGTTGTAAATAAGATGAGATAAGAGAAGATGGTACTTTATTGATCCCAATTTGGGACATTTGTTGTGTTGTTTTACAATAAAACAAAACATTTAGAAATAAACAAGAAAATAGAAAATATACAGTACATGTTGGATTTGACAAGATATTATATATACAAATATATATATATATATATACATAAATATTTGACATATGGAATATTAATATAAAATATTGAACAGATGATATATGTGTAATAAATGGAAATCTCCATAACTGCAACCGGTCATTTCTTGACGGAAGTTATACACAGTCATTAATTACATCGTCCCTGGTGTTGCTTTACCTTTGTTCAGGGTGCTGACCTTGCATTACCATAATTACGTTTTTCAAAAAAACTGTATAATTTTTTCTGTTTACAAAACACTTAATAATAGAAAATAATATACATTTAATAATTTTACACTTTTTTTTGTTTTAACCTTGTGGTACTTTTGGGTAATCTTTGGGAAATGACTATGGGCAGAGGCTTCCCAGTAAAGCAAAGAATCTCTAAAAGTGCCAAATGAACACACAGCCATTAAAAGCAATGGAAGTCATGAAGTGTGCACTGGAAAGGCATCATTTTATCCAACAAAAAAGCACTTTAAAATGTATTTGGCTGTTTTGTTGTGTGACATCTTAACACCTTTATTTGTCCCACATTAAAAGCACACAAGCTGCAGGGTCACGACATGTTAGTTTGCTAATTCTCAGTTTCATTTGATAAAGGCCTTTAGTACAGAATGTGAAGTGGCAATATCAGTGCAGGTTCAGCTGCTGTTGACTCTTCTGCTGTGTTGTTGTTCACAAATTGAGTCATTGAGAGTTCTCAGAGTTCTGGCTTGTCGAATGAGACTCTCCACACTTCACACACTCCTGTGTCTGAACACACTGATTTGTTCCTGGAGAATCTACTCTCAAGTCTTTTGTTGGACTTATACTTTTATCAAAGCGGTTTACTAAGTGCTATGAATGTTATCTTCTTTTGTATTGTGATGCTACTGTCATTGAAAGTAGCAGATACATCTATGGATCCATGTGATGTGGGTTAGGGTTAGGGTGACACACCAATATGAAAGCACTCTGTATAGCAACAGTTCCCGTCTGAGGTGACTTTTAAAGGTTTCTGGTAAAGGAACCCGCTGATTTTCTTATGAGTGGCTTTCTGTGTCAAAGATAATATAGGACTGCACTGATGTGGTGTAATGTTTGTAACAGAGTTGTATTCCAGAAGAATACTCCCATCAGCATTCTGAAAGCAGTCCTGTAGTTGTGAACTTACTGCCTCAGGCCACACTCTAACCTGCAGTTAGTTTAACTCTGCTCATAAGTGGCTTGTCAGCTGGCAACATTCACTGAGCAAGGTGGTCGGACTGTCATAACTGTAAGCACGGACTTGCCTTCAATGCATTGTCTACCTTGATTTTAAACACTGTACCAAATGCAATGCTTATATTTCAGTCTCCAACAAAGTCAGAAATCCCAAAGTAACTTCATCAACGTTAATGTGAACAGTAAAGGGCCTATATGGGCTTACAGCACACAGTTACTATTTTAGCCAAGATGATCTGTAACAAGCTTAGATGTCTTTACTCAGGATGTACAAAGTATGAGCAGCTATAAACTAATACAAATAATAAGAACGTGTTCTAAGCATCTGGCTAGCAAATTCAAATAAAGCATGTGATAAATCACAAAAAGCATGGTAGAGATAAATATTTGCAATAAAATACAATTTATAATTCATACTCAGAAGCCACACTTTCTGAGAGAGTAAGGTATACTTACGATTATTATTATTATTATTATTATTTCACAGTGGAGAGAAAAATAGATAATCACCACTGAAATGTGGCTAAATGTGTGGAAGTCAATGTGTGGAAGTCACACACACACCACACACACAACCACACACACACACACACACACACACACACACACACACACACACACACACACACACACACACACACACACACACACACACACACTGCTCAGTGGTGTGGAATGGTCTTTGTGAGGAGTAAATTGCTTGGCCTCTCAGTTCACAACCAATTCACAGGATGGCAGCTGGGCAGATTAAACTCACAGCTCCCATCAAGAAAGTGAGTGTGTGTGTGTGTGTTTCTGTGTTGACCACCCAAGCAGCTGTCCCCTTAACATCTGTGTGTGTCTGTCTGTCTGTGTGTACAGTTGTTACTGTTAAGAATACACTGCCATTAATAGGAAATGACTAGAAACATGGAGAAGGAAATTAGCTGCTGATTATTTGTGCGTTTCAAAATCATTAGAAAAACACACACAATGTGTAAAACTGTCGAATGCTTTCACTGCAACTGTTGTTTTGTTATTGATGTTAATGTCTTACCCCTATTTCAGCCCCAGTTGACCTCCAAACAAAGTGGTTATATGAAGAGGTGTACAGATGAACGTGGAAAACATGAATACAAATCCTAGTAATAACAAACAATATGTAAATATAATTTACATATATAATATAATATTTAGATTTCTTTCTCAATAGAATTCAATTCTGATTGCAAAAGTCTAAATATAGAAAAGAACATGATGGTGTAAGCTGCAACACTTCATGTTATTTATCGCTCACTTTTATCCAAGGCAACTAACATACCCTCTAACACATAGACATGCCCACGGGAGACCTTTGGAGTATCTTGCCCAAGGACACTTCTACATGATGACTGCTCGTGTTGGCAAGCTTTTGTCAGACACTCTGCAAAACAAACATGTTTGTGTGCTCAGAGAATTCATGCCAGCTGCAGGAGAACTGCTGATAAACATGTTTTCATGCTTTCTAGATGTGAAGCAGATATTTGAGTTTAGACTCCCCATGTTGGCTACAAAGTTTGGGCCCAACTGATTACACAGCTTTCAAATGTCAAACTAAATGCATTTATTTCCTGAACCACATAGTTGCGTAACAGGGTTGTGGCTGATCAGACTTGAGATCTTGTCTGCAGGTATCTTCTTGTTGAAGAATGCTCAAGAACTTCTTGAGAATTTCTGTATAGTACAGATACTATGGAGTATATGAGAACAGTTCATGTCAACTTACTGCACTATTCATGAATCACCCAACATGAAATCTACATGTTTGCACTATAATTGCCGTCTCAGTACTTGCTTTAAATGGATAGCCTCTGAAATACTTTGGGTGACTTACTGATCATTCTTCTATACCAATAGCCGCTTTCACACCAAGTACTTTGCTCACAGCACTTAGCTCCCAGCACTTAGTTCCCAGCACTTAGTTCCGAGCACTTAGTTCCCAGCACTTAGTACCCCCATGGAACTAAGAGCCGATCGCGTTCACACCTTTACAGTCTATGGTTCACACTGGAATAAGTTCCCTGAGGGAAGATTACGCAAATGACGCCGCTGACGTCACTTCTTCTTCTTCTGCTTTGGGTTTACTGGCAGGCCGCAAACAACTTTACGGCGTATACTGCCGCCCGAAGTCCCCGGAGTTGGGGACTGGCTTCAGTAGAAGCTGCTGGGACTCCCAGAGGAAATCGCCAGAACGCCAACACCTCCTCATCTCCACCGCTCCCATGTTTTATTTTGTGTTGCCATAAGTTATTCTCTCTCCGTTGGTGCGCGGGGCTAATGCTAATGCTAATAATGTTAATGCCAAGCAAATACAATGGCGGCTTCACAAACATTTTCCGAGTTTTACGGGCCGTGGTTTGCAATTCGCCCAGCCAATAGAAATTGGTACTTTTTTCTCCCCAGGATAGTACCACCTCTCTAGCAGGCACTAAACATGGGGGGTAAAAGTTCTCGGAACTAAGTACTCTTTTTGGTGTGAACGCAAAATTCCAGGCTCTAACGGAATTAAACGGGAAAAGTACAGGTAAAAGTACTCCGGTGTGAACGCGCCTTATAGAGATAAATAAGGCCTAAAAACATTTCAGTATAACTTTAAAGTCTTCTCATATTATGCCGGTTCTGGGGGATTTGATGATATATACAGAGCAGTTCGAAGATTTAGCAATACTGTTTACAGCAAGCCATTTCTCCTATAATATCTGTAGTGTATAATCAATGAGCAATACAATTAATGAATTGATTTTTAGGGGTGTATAGATTTTGTGATGATGTACTTTAATCAGGTATTTAGGTGGTGGATTAGCCAAACTAACTATCTGTAATTTAATCTATAACAGTGGATTTTAGATACTATTGCTTAACCACGACATATATCGATTCTGCAATTAATGACAAATACCTGATAGATGATTCCAGCCCTCTGTGTGTGGACTGGTGTGTGTGAGCCGCTGTGGTTTGGAGACACGGAGAGTGGAGAAGGCATCAGGAGAGTTTGTGCTGAGTGAAGCTTTAAACGGAGCCTTTCTGCTGACTGCTCCAGTTATAGCACTGCATATCAGCCTCAGATGGTACATTCATTAGGACTTGTGTGTGTGTGTGTGTGTGTGTGTGTGTGTGTGTGTGTGTGTGTGTGTGTGTGTGTGTGTGTTGGCACTCTGCTAATGTACGTAACAATGGAGAGAGGAAGACATAAAAACTGGGCGTTCGTGTCTGTGTTGAAGGAATGATAAGTTAGAGAAAATACACTGAGTCAGCGTGCTCACACACTCTCCAGAAAAATATAATGTTTTATTTTATACAGTATAACCCGTTGACTGGGTTAGGGTTAGGTTATGCTTCAAGTAACTCAACACTGAATTCACTATTTGACTGTTTTTGCTATTGTTGTGGCTAAAGAGGTAGAGTGTCGTCCTCCAATCAGAATGTCTGTTGTTCGATCCCAAAGCCTTGAAGTCAACTTGTCGAATTGTGTGTCTTTGGACAAGATTCTTAACCCCACATTTCTCCCAGTTGCCTACGTGTTATGAGTGTGTGGGAATGTTAGTCTTCTGAGCAGGCGACCTTGTATCAGCCTGTATGTGTGAATGACTGTGTGAATGGGAGGATACTGACTTGTTTATGTGAAGCACTTTTAGGGGTAAGGGTTAGTCCAATGGCAGTCCATTTACCACATTTACCTTTGTTAAGTCAGTCCTTTGCATTTTTCCAGAAACGCTCATGTAATTGGATCCTATGTTAAGAAACAATCCATGAGAAATCAGCCAGCCTGCATCTTTTCTATTTATGTGCTAACAGTGCGTCTGTATTCAGGACTGTTTGTGTCCGTTTGGATGAGATCCAGCCCTTTACTCTCTGCCTGCAGCTGACGTCACTCTGGTCTCTCGGTGTGGAGAGCTCTGTTTCATTCCCCCTGACAGCCTCAGACAGAGTGTCTCTGGCTGCTATCCAGAAGTCACGGACCATGGTCGCATACATTTCTTGTTCCTAATCTAAAAAAAGAGAGCGGAAATGCATGCCAGTGCAGCTGGCTTGCATTTACATGTGAGGCCGAGCTCCAACGTTCAGTTGCTCCTTAAGCTTATGGCCTACAAATCTTCAACATCTTGATATTCAATAGCCTGCACAGATATAACTAGTATACATTTGGTAAGCACCGTATCAGTAGTGTATTTCTGCAATGAGGCTGTGTTTCATCTGCCACACTTGCTTCTGTTCTGGCAAATAAAATCTGACCCTTTGCTATTTTTACAGAAATAGAACAACTGATCTATTTTCACTTCAGCTACAGCTCCCATGAGACACATTTCAGTTGTCGGAGATTTAAAAGAGCCTTCGGTTGGCACTCAAATAAAAACAAATCTGTCTGAAAGACTTCCTAACCATGATGAAACAAGTGAAAGCTCTAACCAGCTTCTAATAGCTCCCAAATTCACTCCTATTCATTTACCATGAGGGGTGTAGGCCAAATAGTTGAAGTACACTTATTGCTGTACACACCAAAGCTCTGAGTAACTGGGCCTGTGAGAAAATGTTTACGGCAAAGCAGGATTGTGGGAAAGTGGGTGAAAGTTGACGGGTAGATCAGAATGTGTATGGATTAGAATAGGAAACAGTGAGGGGGGTTCCAGTAGCTGCTGGATCTACTTCTAGAAAAGGCTAGCCTATTTCCTTATCAAGCTGCTGGGATCGGTTGGAGGCCCGATGGGAAGCAGTCCATGTGCACTGATCACAACACACAGGAAACAGAGCATTCCTCTGGCCAGACAGAGGAGGAAGTGGGACATAAGCCAGGCTGCAGCCAGTGTGTGTGTGTGTGTGTGTGTGTGTGTGTGTGTGTGTGTGTGTGTGTGTGTGTGTGTGTATGTGTATTTGTACATCTCTCAAACACATTCTTGACCTCGCTGGAGGAGTGTAGCAATGAAATTACAGTAGTCTCCCAGCAGGCATTATGTAAAAAAAAAAAGCTTCCTCAACTCTTGTAACTTTAAAAATAGATCCTTCTTTGTCCTCCCGTAGTTTCAGATTCTGCTTACTGCACTGTATTTCCTTTCTGTTCACACACTGGTGGAGGGCTGCAGTAGAGACCTCGTAAATTACTGAACAGATGTCATGGCATTTGATACAGATGTCCTGTTCCCCAGAGGATGAACCTTAATCACGGCTCTGACCTTTCCTCTGGCTCCACTCGGGTCAAAATGTCATCTTTGCACACAGGCTGGATTGCCATCATAATTGCTTCATGGTCCCAGGAGGAAGAGGACTATTGATTTTGATGATCATGCAGCTTTGGATACAAAATCATTTCAAGGATTTTTATAACATGTTTCCAGGAGTATAAAGATATCCCGCAGGAAAAATGGTGTGCTGTTGATGTTGGCGTAGTGCTGCAGCTGGAACTGCCTGAGTACAATTGTAGTAAACATCAAATAACCGCTCAGGGACTAAGCTTGCGAACCGTGTAAATCACTGGTTCAAGTCCCCAAACGGACTCAGTACGGAGAGTGGACCAGTACTTTGGGAGGTTTGTTCAATCCCTGGGAATTTTTCACGCCCCTTGAACAATTCATCAGACCCCCACACTGCTCCCCAGGCGCTGTACAGTAGCTGCAAGTTACAGACACAAAGTCTTACTGTGGGAAGGTGGAGGAGTTATTGGGGCATTTGAAGAAGGCTTTACTTTTAGGAAAATAAAAGTCGTAGAAGAAATTGTTATGGGTTTGTTTGATCATGGAAACCTAGGGAAAATAAACTCGTGTCCTCCTGATGAGTTTCTTCTTTTAGCTCTTGTTTGGGGACATTAATGCGAGCTGAACTAAAACAGTTTAGAACTTGTAAAGATAACACATTCATCTAAAAGAGTGTAAGCTGTGGAGAGTTTGTGAGATTGTGATCATCCATCAACGTCATCACCTTTCACACACAGGCATGTATCCAAGGTGTTAGATGGAAAGGAAACTTGGACAGGATTAGTGTATGCTTCAAAGGTCAGAGTATCTTAAAATATTGAGATCCTACAGTAGTTTTGTGACTTTCGTAAAAACAGAAATATACCACTTTTAAGGGAACTCTCTTTCCCTCTTTGCTGCAGTCCACTGAACTGTGTGATGGCATGAGAGGACGGAAACCTGCGAAACCATCTCCTGTCAAATGAGGTGATGTTAAAGGCATTAAAAGATAACTAGCTGGGGACAAATGTAATAAAGCAGAAACAAATAAGTGTCTCATGTCATCAGCAGGATCATTTAGCTAATAGCAGCTTAAATGAACTCTACTGCTCAATGAATCCCTAAGGCTTCCCTGCTTTGAGCTTGAAGGGATATGTGGATATAAAGGAATGTAAGATGAAGCATTACAGCTCCTGATTGGCTCTGGTCCATCAGAATGATTTAGGTCAGTCATGTTACTGCGCCTCATCCCAGCTGACATGTCAGTGCTCCTCCCTCTACCCTTCCTTCAGTTCACTCGTTTCAGTGTTCAGTCAGCGTGTGATAGAGTTATACGAACAACTGAGGCAAAAACAAGTACATAAAAGGTTCAACAAAAAGACTATGAACAATAATGATTTGTGTTTTGGGCTGCATACTGTATTTTACGGTATGGAATCATCTGGATGGCAAAATCCAAACTGAGTTAAGACTGTCAGATTTACTCTTTCTAAACCTGGGTAAATCTTGAAATCATATTAAAATATGCGCCTTATAAACTCAGGTCTTACCTCAATATTCATCATGTTTGAAATTTTTGGTTGTTGTATCAAATCAGTCTAGTAATTGATATCTGTTCCATGGTTGCAGTGAGAAACAGGAAGTAATGCAGTATCATTTTTCCATGGTGCAGATTTATGGAAATTAAGAAATGCAGACAAATGTAACAGCGCTTAATGACTCCAAAGCAACATTATACTTCCTGTTAACATCATCCAGAGCATGATTGGAATCCTGGTCCAAAAATATTAAAATCCAACTAAATACTGAAAAACATTACAAGAAAACTACAAATGTACTGATCTCTCTATCAATTTTGACAGAACTAAGGCACCCATTTCACACCGGAGTACTTTTCCCCGTACGTTTCCCGTTTAGTTCCGTTAGTGCCTGGAATTTTGAGTTCACAACCCAAAAAGAGTACTTAGTTCCGAGAACTTTTACCCCCATGTTTAGTGCCTGCTAGAGAGGTGGTACTATCCTAGGGAGAAAAAAGTACCAATTTCGATTAGCTGGGCGAATTGCAAACCACGCCCCGTAAAACTCTGAAAAGTTTTGTGAAGCCGCCATTGTATTTGCTGGCATTAGCATTATTAGCATTAGTATTAGCCCCGTGCACCAACGGAGAGAGAATAACTTATGGCAACACAAACAAAAACATGGGAGCGGTGGAGTGATGAGGAGGTGTCGGCGTTCTGGCGATTTACTCGGAAGAACTCCGGGGACTTCGGGCCGGGGACTTCGGGCGGCAGTATACGCCGTGAAGTGGTTTGGCGGCCTGCCAGTAAACCCAAAGCAGAAGAAGAAGAAGTGACGTCAGCGGCTTAATTTGCGTAATCTTCCCTCAGGGAAGTTATTCCGGTGTGAACGCGATCTGTACTTAGTTCCATGGGGGTACTAAGTGCTGGGCACTAAGTACGGCAAAGTACTTGGTGTGAAAGCGGCTATTTTCCCATGATGCTTATGGCCCTGTAAGATTCATATATATATATATTTTTTTTTATTACAAATATTTGCATTCATATAAAGATTTGTGTTGTTGGATTCAAATTAGTTTTAGCTTTCAAAAGAATAAACACATCCAGATATGTCCAACTTTTTTCTGGCGCAGTCTTTTCTTGTTCTGGATCAATATTATTATTATTGATATTATGTAACAGCCTAAACACCCTCAGGTAGGTTGTGTCGGCGCCCTGATGGTGAAAATCCATCTATAATCCAGGTAAATCTCTTGTAATCACATTACATGGATTAAAGAGCAACGTGCTCCTGCGGGGACTAAAGGTCACTGAGCAGCTCCGTGCTTCAACTCTCATCAGTCATTGTTACAATCAGCACGAAGCTAACAGGCTCCCAGAGTGAAGACCTGGGGCCTCATTTATAACGCTGTGCGTAGGATTCACGTGGGAAGGTTGCTTACGTAGTAGAAATCCAAAAAATAGGAACAGAAATGTTCCGACATTTTCCGATTCACCAAACATTGCGTACCGGCGAGGAAAGTGCGTACGGCACTTCCTACGCCGGTTTCCCTTTATAAATCACAATCGACTCGAAATGCGGTGCAGCTTTTGCGGGCTTCACGTAACGCCCATATTTGCCTATAAATAGTAAAAGAAACGCCCATTCATTCATTCATGTCATTCTGACTGACTGAATGAAGAAGATCGCAGGAAATGACGACAAAACAGCTAAAAAAGACGTCTCACACATCGTGTCAGATTTAGGTTATTTTGGGGAGGTCGAGATAAATCATATTGTTTGGTGGATGCAGTTTGAATCAGACTAGCAGCATGGAGGTCGGATTGTCACCAAAATAAATAAATAAGTGGTCCGAAAAAGGTTCATGACAAAATAATAATAAATTCATAATAATACATTTAATTTATATAGCGCTTCTCATCTGCCAAGACAAATCTCGAAGCGCTTACTATGAAATAAATACACATAGCCTTCCTCAGACAGGAGACACCCCTCTTAATGAGAAACTGTAAGAAATGATCGGGGAATCCCTCCAGAGTGGAGTCATGACGACTGGATCTGTATAATTTTTTTGTATTTGGTGGTTTGTGTCCAAGCTGTCGATCAGCTGTGTGCGGCGTCTCCACTGCAGCCTGTGCATCAAAGTATTGCCAAAAAAACAAAAAACAAAAATAATATCAACATGGAGCTTTAACTGTAGCAGCAGATTCTATAAAACTGTTCGCCAAGGCTGAGGCTGCGGTCCATCAATCAATCAATCAATCAATGTTTATTTATATAGCCCAATATCACAAATGTTACATTTGTCTCAGTGGACTTCACAGTTTGTACAGAATATCAGTATGACAATACGACACCCTCTGTCAATGGCGGTAGCGCTGCTAACTGGCTGCTCTCTCCCCCCCCCCCCCCCCCCCCGTACCTCCAACTTTAGCCCCACCCTCACCACCTGAGCTAGGCGCACCTCTTGCTGCAATAGAAAAATGCTATAATAAAACGTACACATAGATCAAACAAAATGAAATTCGCTTCCTATACATAGTGTATTTTTCCATACTTAACATTGGCACGCACTCATGCAGCAAATATAAGTACATAAGTACGCATTTCGAGACGCAGCATGAGCCTGAGATAACATTGTCTGAGTGTTGTCTGAGAGATGTGTCTATTCCAGCAGCAGACAGGCAGACCGAGGGTTCTGCTGCTCTATTTTAGGGTTCAATGCTAATTAGCCTACTCCACTTGCTATGCTTAAAAGGACAGCAGAGCCTCTGGAGAACTTTGAGGAACGGATCTGTCCTCTCTGCAACGTGAGGATGAGAATGGCCCTGTTTATTTACAGCAGTACACTTTCATACAGCATATAGGCATGATGCTGGCCTGGTGTCACAGGGAGCAGGTTTGAGATAAAGGGATTCCTCAACAGGGACTTGTTGTTTGGGTGAACGGAAAGTACATGTAATCATATGGATGATGAGATGTAGCAACATGATTGAATGCTAAGAAGCTTACATATCCTGACAAATCAAGATT
Source organism: Harpagifer antarcticus (assembly GCA_902827135.1). Classification (NCBI taxonomy): domain Eukaryota; kingdom Metazoa; phylum Chordata; class Actinopteri; order Perciformes; family Harpagiferidae; genus Harpagifer; species Harpagifer antarcticus. The sequence goes on from CADEHL010001357.1 coordinate 3,546,786, forward strand.
ATTCAAAGACTATATATATCCCCAGCTTTTTGATGTAAATATGGTCCTATGTGCTCTGCATTATGCCCTTAAATTGCACCTTTTTTTTTTTTTTTTCAAAGCCAGTTCAAGAAAGTATTTGGGAAAGATATACCTCTAAATCCATATCATGTTGTTCTGGGATTAGACTTTAATTTTGAATGCAGACACAGGCACATCCTCAGAATAGCTTTGTATGCTGCATGCCTCACAATCATTGAACAAAATGGTTGGATAAAGACCCCCCTGATACTAAAGAAAAGGTCAACTTGTCCCATTTTGCCATTGGAGAGATGATCATATCTACTAAGAGGATATCTTGATCAGTTTATTGTGGACTGGTCCCGAATATCACTATACATGAAAGAGGAATGATGATGCTTTATATAACTATAGGCTTTACAAATATCACAGAATAAGGACTCACATTTGGTAAACACTGTTTTTTAACAGTGACTAGTTTTGTTCTTTGGCTTTTTGGTATTTGTTGTCTTTAGGTCCTTGGTTTGTATCATCTTATGAATGTCTTAATGCTGAGAACTGGGCTTTATGGGTTCAAATCCGTGTTTTGAGAAGACTGTCCAGTAGGATTGCGACACATATTCCAAATGCAATATGATTTACGATTTTGGAAAGAATTACTTTTTTTTATTCATAATGCTTCCCATTATTGAAAAGTAGATACAGTACCACACCAACATATTTAGTTCAGTTTGAAGAATACCAATGTTAGGTTTGTGCAATTGCGTTGAATTGCTCTAGTCCAGTGGTTCTCAACTGGTCAGGCCTCGGGACCCACTTTTTACTTGGTCAATACATCGCGACCCAACATTTTGAAGCACTCAAATCTATTCAACAAATAATCGTGCTGTAATATATACGCTTTTCAGCCTACACTATTAACTAAAGTGAAGTACAGTGCATATATCCCTTATATTCCTTCACAGAACTAAAGTATGCTTTTAAAAAAGGTTTAATGAGATGATGGAATCAAAGCTGAACTATATAAAAAGGCACGCATGCTGAAAACCCAACCCCAGCAGGGGGTCTGGGGGGATTCTCCCCCAGGAGATTTTTTGAAATACTAACATAAACTATGCATTCTGGTACACTCTGAGAAGAAAATAAATCTATTACTAGCTACCCGACATATTAATAATATTTTATGCCATTGTTTGTTTTTCACTTTGTTCTGACATCTTGCTGCGAGAAGAGTAAAGAGGAGAGAGTCTGTGTGACTTACTTTAAATTGTGGGTAAGGGTAGATAGCTCCCATTGTTCTGTGACCTGTCAGTCATCAGACCGGGGCCTGGGGTCATATTTCATTATGTGTTCATTTCTATCTGAAGTTGTACCCATGGATGTATAAAGAAGAGTTCTAACCGCAAAGTTATTCTCCGTGGGGACTTCCGGCAACAAAAAACATCAGTAAAGATATTTTATTGAGAAGATGATCACTATGTGACAGAAGTTTTCAAAACAGTTATATGGTCTCCGGTACTTCCAGTCCAACGCCGTCTGCATGCCACAGCGTTAGAAAATCGGGCCTTCAAAATAAAAGTTTGACTTTTCCCCCAAAAAAAAAAATAAATAATTCCAATATTTTTTTTCCCAATTTTTTTTTTTTTCACTCACACATCCGCGACCCACTCGAAACGGGTCCGCGACCCACTTTTGGGTCGCGACCCACCACTTGAGAACCACTGCTCTCGTCCATGTTCTGATTTCGATACAATTCTGATTAATGATGCAGCCCTAGTGTCTACCATCAAAGCCTTAAACATTAATAATAAAGTTATTTCAAAAACATTGGTCACACGTTTATAATATTCAGAACCAGACCATTCCTTTAATCGTCCACATAGGGGGAAATGTACATTGTTACAGCAAAAAGTGAAGATATAGACACAAAATAAAACAATATTAGATAAAGGGCTTCCACATTATATTTAAAATAAAAAATGGTTATTCCAATTTAAAAGTAAACATTCATATAAGTTGGCATCATATAATCAGCAGTACCCCCATGCTCTGCCCCTGCCTGTTCTCTATGGAGTGAGCTGTGTGGCACAGCCCTGCAGAAGAGACGGCCTTGTAGTGGCGGACTGCTCCAAATTGCCACGGTTGTGACGCAGTCAGAGTGACACAGGCAATCAGGGGAGGTTACCATAGAAACAGAAGCCCCTAGCTGCTTTCCCTACTCTAAGGCTCTGCTTCCTACCTTGCAGCGAGCAAAGAGAACATCTCCCATCATGAAGGGATCTTATCTGTGCAAAGGAAGATATCTCAGAGTCTTCCACAGAGTCACAGGCTGCAGGCTTAGCAGCCATAATGAGATATTTAACAGTTTTTATGTTATGTGTAAACCCCCACTTGACTCATTTGTCCTGGACCCTTCCTCCTGTCACAGTGGGACGATTCTGGAAGTATTTATTGCTGGTGTAAACGCTTATTAGGCATTTGTGTCTGAAATGTAATTAAATCAAATATGGGTCAAGTGAAAGACAGTCTCAGCAGTGTTAATAAAGGTGTTAAGTGTGTGTGTGTGTGTGTGTGTGTGTGTGTGTGTGTGTGTGTGTGTGTGTGTGTGTGTGTGTGTGTGTGTGTGTGTGTGTGTGTGTGTGTGTGTGTGGTGTGTGTGGGTGTGTGTGTGTGTTTTAGCTCCTTTATGGTTGTGCACTGTACCAGCTGTGTGTCTGGGCATGCAGGTGCAAGTATGTGTGTGTTTCAACTCATCCTATGTATGGTGTTAAGATCTGTCTACACTGCAAGTGTGTGTGTGAGTGTGTGTGCGCGTGTGTGTCCTTTTATATGTGTTATCAGCAAATCTAGATCATTGCAGACTGATTCACTGGCCCTTCAGGCTCGGTTGCCATAGTAACCTCCCAATGTGTGTGTGTGGAAGGTAGGGCCAGATTTAAAATGATAAATGATGTAAGGGTACGGCTCATTTAAAGTCTGTTTAAACACACCTCAGCTGATGCACTGTTGTAAAGAATCACAATGAATATATATTTTTAAAACCTTTACAAATTCAACGTTCCCTCAATGTTTCCATGCTCACCTGTGTGCTGTGTATTCTGCTGTCCCTCCTGTCCTGCAGGTGTTGTGTAGAATGTTTGGCTGCCTGCAGGGGGCGCCACAGGTGGAGGTAGGTGTGACAGCATGGAGTGGAGTAGTAACAGCTTGCAACCTTTGATGTGTGGACATGAAACACAAGCTGACCTGAGTGATATTTGAACTCCTGCAGAGCTCAGTGACTCTCAGCATGTCTTTGGAAACAGGTGATGATGTGTTGCCTTAGATTAACATGTGTACGTCTTAATGAAGAAGACCATGCCTAAAATACATTGCTCTCAAATCATTTATGCCAGATTATAGGTATTGGCTCATTTCCATCTGTTCAATGTTTCCATCAATCACAAACACTTAAAACAATACATTATCTCTAGCACACTAACAATTATACAGACCCATTAGAGTGGCAGATCCACATATGCATTTCAGAACATTTATCAGTAAAGCCATAATATTGCATATGTCACTTGCATATTATGGACATATGCAAGTGACATATGTCCATAATATATATGGACATATATATATATATTATGTATATATGTACATAATACATAGGATTGAGCTACCTATTGTTTACATGTTCAAATGCTATAACTGAATGTTAGGCTTCAGTAGTTTAAAACATCATCCAGATGTACGTTTAACAGAGTATAAAACCCAGTCCAGGGGCCGCTCTAGCTCACTTGATTTAGATGTCAAGAAGACATTTAGGTCTAACTTTGGCAGGAGTTAGGAGGTAACCAAAACACTTTGCTTAGCCTGTGGGGAGGTTTGATACGACAGTGTAGAAGCGCTGCACTAAACGCAGCCATCGCACCAGTAGTGTGTAAAAATAGAGCGCAATATATAATGCACAAGAAGAAATCACAAAAGTACTCAAGATGCATAAAATATAGTGATATGTCTGTGTAGTGTACATTTGATTATTTAAAAGTGGCACACATCATCACAATTGCGTTGTTGTGTGGCTTTGCTTTCAAACATACTGATTGGTTGATCCAATGTCCTGTTGATGGTGGGTTTGTAACATGGATCTACTGAATGAGAACTGCTTACAGCGTTTGAGGGCCCGTTCATTTGTATGAAAGTTGCTCGGTGGCGCATGAAGCCAACATGGCCTGACTCAAAAAGGACCCAGATCATCTAGGAATCTGGGCCAAGAGAGCAGGCGCAGATGTGTTTTTGTTAAGCCCCGCCTCCAAGATTCTCAGTCGGGTCTGGCTCAGTCAAATGAATGGAGAAGGAAAATAACTCAGCTTTTCACAATTTTTAGGACTTAATGATTTAAATAAGGGCTATAAAGTGTTTGTCGTGGGTGGTTGATTTATCTAAAAAATATCAGCTGATTTACGATGTCTCTTTCAATTCAATGAGAAAAAGTGTTTTGGTGCCTAATGACGCCACGGACATGGTAGTACAACTGTTTGGCCACTTTGGAAATGTACTTCCTGGGGGCTTGCTTGAAAACAGAACACCAGACGCATTAGGGTTCATCACCCAATCAGATTTAAAAAAAATGATGTCATGAAAAAAAGAAGACTTCTCATTGTAAAAGTACAGAAGCAGTGTGCTGAATGTTGTGGCTGCATGAGAGCCTGCCCTCCACATACAGTGTGTGTCAGGAGAGGTGCAGGCTGTGCGTGTGTTGCTCTGCCTCACTGTCAAAGGGCTGACTGTCTGACACAGTAGAATAAAGTGTTGCCTCCGGCAGGCTGATTCTCCACTGTTAGTCCGTGACAAGGTTGCACTATAATCACTAGGGGGTGCTGGGGTTTGGACATGTTATTCAATTAATCATATTCTAACTCTTCAGTACCACAGTTTGGGATTTGCTACAATGTCTGTGAGTCCTAAAAGCGTATTGAAGTTTGATACAGAGCCCAGAGCTTTAGCTCCATTTACATGGTGCTGTATCAGAGAGGACGACTGACTGTGAGTTCAGTGTGTCTGTCTCTTCAATAGGTGTCCAGCTGCTTCGTCTTCTTTCTGCTGCGCTGACAGGGTGCCATTCATGCCACGGTTTTATGATAATGGCCCAGACAGCTGGTGGATGGCTGTTACTGTGCAGTGAATAGGCTGCATTCACACAGTGCAGTTCCATATTGAAAGAGATTACAGCTGATAAAAGACTGTTGACCTCCAGGATGGAGGCATGAGAGACACGACTGCATCAGCCTTTGTACAAAAAGCTAGAAAATGTGTGGTGTGTGCTATGTGCATGTGTGTGTGTTCGTGTATGTGCATGTGTGTAACCATCAGTCCACATCATTTTTTTTGCTGACCCCTGACCTCTTTGTATCCAACATTACACACAGAGAGACTGTTTGTCCGGTGGTTTTTTCGACCCCCTACTTGTAGCAGGAAGTCGGTCCTGAACAAATTCTCTCATCTGTATTAAAAAACATCCAGTACTAGAAGAGTCAAGGGTTGTTGAAAGTAAGGTGACAATTTGCATTTTTAAACATACCGTGTTGGTTCCCTAAACTATCCCAATAAAGGGGTGTTGTTGAAAATCACACTTCAGCAATCTCAATGTTGTTCTGCCAACGAGGTGCAGGCCATCGCGGATTTGGGGTGAGTTAGGGTTGTGCCTGGTCCCATACTCCTGTTCGCCTGTGTTGGCGATTATGCATTGCCTGATGTGAGGGGGGCTCGGGTTAAGCCTCTTACACACCAAACTGACACCAAGGAACACCGTCGGGACGCGTCGCCTCACGTCTCCTGCGTCTTGGCCATGTTTCGCACTGGAACACACCCGCAAAAGGACTTCAGCAGCCGACGGCCAAGTTGCACGTACGAACTGTGCATGCGTGAGTGGTAATAACTCTCCTTACCAGCAGGCGGCGGTAGTGTGTATTCGTCATTCAAAAGAGGCAACAACCGGAAGACAGACTGCGTGATACACCAAGAGAAGAAGAACAGACTGCGTGATATAAACAAACAACAAATAGCATATGCGTTCCATTTTCACTCTACAAACGAGAAGCTCATGTGGCTTTCCCGAACCTGTGTCGAGAGCTGGAGTTAAATGCAATCTGAGATTTGCCTTCTTAATAGTTTGTTTGGGTCCCTCACTTCCGTTTCGCTTCTCATGCACTGATTCGCTAAGCTGAACAGCCAATCAGAGTGATTTCTTTGGCCGATGGCCTTTGGCCGACAGGCCTACCGATTCAACATGTCGAATTGGGCGCGGAAGGTGTCGGCACGGCCGAAAAGACATGACGGTGCAGTACACACCAATCTGAGTAGGGCGACACAACGCTCATCGACGGCCCGACATCTATCAACATCTATTGACGCCGAAAATCGGCTTGGTGTGTAAGGAGCTTTAGGGTTAGGGTTAGGTAAAGTATAATGTTAAGTCTTAATGCATCCCGTGAAAATGTGGCAGGTGTTTGCTGTCTAAGTTTGTCATTCATAGCGATATTCATGGGACCTCTTTTGGTAGCAGACTATGAACGTTCCCAATGTCCCACAGTGGAGACAGTGGCTGGTCAAGGTCTATAGGACACAGGAAAAGCCCCTTGCCTTACTCCAACCATACAGAGACAGCCACAGCTATGTGCAATACAATCCTTTTGTATCCCTTTTTTGACAGAGCTCAAATGCACAGTGTGGTGTTGTCTCAAAGTGTTTGTTCTCACCACTGGTTCAATATGTGTCTGTTCTGGGGCGATGGAAGAAATCATTATGACTCCAGCAGGAGAACATCCTCTCTTCTGTCGTGCTGCCAGCCAGGGATCCCTGTTGTAGTTACGATGCTGTTCTGCTAAATGTCCTTTCAAATGAATCAGGTTTGGATCTAGTTATTTTCTACATCTGATCTGAGTTAAAAGTTTTGTTAAGTGCTCCAAAATGTAGATTACTAAATGTCATTATGTCAAACATGAGTCAACCTTTAGCTCAGTGGTGGTGATGCGCAGCCATGCTAGCATGATGTAATTGGTTAATTGCCTGGTTCATAGGTTCACTTTTTCCTTTTGGCAACTGAATGTACGCTTTAAACTTCATGAAAACGTGCGGTGCAAGTATCATAAACGTGTGTCTGCCACAAATCTTGTTTTGTGAAATATTTCAAATTCCAATAGAAACATTGCAACCATTGCTTTTGTCAACCCTGGTGAAGCTGACTCCCTCGTCAGCCTACACAAAGTAGTCGTGACTGCACCACTCTGTAAAGACCTCATTTTAAGGTAAGAAGAAACAGCCATTCTCAGTTTCAGGTGATGACACTTATTAAACATAGTCTGTACTCATAGTCCCTGTCTGCTGTTACATCCCCCTTAAGGGATATCGGTTAATCATTTTTAGAATCCCATTTCACACACACTGCTATATGAAAAAACATTAAGCGAGTCAACTGAGGACATCTTATAGCAACTCACAGAGAGGATCCAATAATATGTAAACCCAACCAGATTCAGAGCATGACCATGATTAATTCTCATTTAGCCCTGTGGGAATTGTGTGTGTGTGTGTTTGGTTGTGTGTGACTCTTTTGACCCCTAAATGCTGCTTGTGTTGAATTAAATATAGCCTACCCTAATGTTTGGCCTCAGGTATTCAACAAATGTTACAGTCATTAGACTTTTTGTGAAAAGAGTGCACAGCTCTGCCTGCAAGTGGGGATTAAGAAACCTTATATACTTCAAAATGTTGACAGAAAATTCAACTTTTTAGTATTCCTTGTTTGGAAATGTAATTAAGATGAGTCAAAGGCTTGTACCAGCCCAAGTTTAAAAAAGTAATTAGCCTGTGTAGTACAGTTCATGTTCATCACAAAGTAAGACATGCAGTTTTTTCACCCGAAAGCCGCCATTTGTATTCTGTGCTCAAGGCTGAGAGAGATCAATTGCTGTAATAATAGGCGAGCTAACTGATGAAACCACATTCGCATGCACACACACCCACACACTCTCTCCAAGCTCATTAATTAGTGCGTGTCAGCCGCTGGACAGGGGTTAATGTAGTTATTAACCATGTGAATGCTCATCCACACACACACTGTCATACATCTGATTCTACTTGCATTTAAGATGGGAGTTTAATCTAGTCAAGGATGAAGGGCTGTGATGTAGAAGAAAAAGCCCCTTTCAGCAACGCTTAAGAATAGGAATTAAATGTCGACAAATAAAAGTGTATATAATCTTTATATAATAAAAAGGGGACAATAAAAACCATGAAACACATTTTTAAAGTCTTTAGACACCAAATACTTTATTCCCGGAACAAGTTATTATTACCTTCTTTTTTTAAATAAATATAAGTATCAAGGGTCATAATATCCAGTAAAAATATTCCTCTATTAAAATAGGCTATGGTCTGCAATTTATTAGCTCTCTAAGTTATGTGCTGAACCAGCCAACTGAACTATTATTGGTCTTTTAGACCCAGAGATGATCAGTGGGGACCAGTTGACCTCCACCACAGTCGCTCTGATGCCACATGCACACAACAAGATGTAGTCACTGTAATTATGGATGCCTACAATTTTCAACAACCTGCAAAGTCCTCATCAGGGATTTCAGTAATTATTTGATGGCTATAATGTAAGACGAGCGAGCGAGTCACTCAGTTAAAAGAAGACGGTTTGACCCAGGTCTTATAAGAAGTTAACTTGTTTCTTTTGTTTGTGTAAAACAAAAGAAGTAGCTAATTTCAATAAAATATATGTGAACTCTAGACTACAGTCCTTGATAATGTGCTGGACCTATACTTATGCCAAGTCAATTAATGAACACTGGAATGTATTTGATAGGCTAACACGGGGCATTCTACTGATTAGCAATGAGAGTTTAAGTGCCAGGTTTCGCTTTTTGGCGACTTGCCTTTGGTTTGCTGGAGAACTCTTGTATAAGGTTTACTGCACCACTGCAGTGCTCTCATTGAAATGCATGGGGGGTGCATTTGTTAATGCAATGTTGGTCTCAAAATAGTCTTAGTCAGCATCATTTTGTGTCTTTCTGGTATTCAAAGACCTTCCAGGCCTGTAGAGATTCGATCAGATTACTGCAGAAAACCATCAATACATTGGTTTCTTAGTTGCATCTTAACATGTTTGGCTTAGCTAATCTATGAATCTTTTGTCTGTTTTATGTGTAACTCATAATTCTCAACGTCACTTTTCCACCAATACAATGAAACACAATGTTACCAAGGTGCTTCTTTGTTGCGAGACAACACAAAGATTTGAGCCAGCACACATCATAGCTGATTGTTTGTCCATTTTCCATCATCATTTCTCGGTACAGGTATAGACGTCCTAAATCTGAACTGAGAGTGAAGACAGAAACTTCTTCAGTGAGACCATTACCATATTCAGATTCTCATTGACCTATATCGCTTATCCTCAATGACTGCTTTCTGTTCTATGACTGTGTGTGTGTGGTAAGCATTTATTTCGCTCTCATTTGTAGATCAGTGTGACAGAGGCTGTTGTTGTCCAGTGCGTTGCTCAGAGAGGGCAGAGCCCCAGTAAGTGTGTGTGTAGGTGTGAGGAATGTTCTGCTTGGCATCCGACACACAGTGACTTCTGTTCCTCAAATATTAGGGAGGACCATAGGGTAGACTGCCATATTTGGACATCCTACATTTGATACAGGCAAAACTACTTTTTTTTATCTTAGCCATTTGTAAATTAGTGTTCATTCATCTAATGAAATTTAGATCAAGGTGAGACTTCTACTCAAGGACAGTGGCTGTTGACTGCTGGGACCTACAGTATAATCATAGTGTGTTGTGTTGAAGCACTCCATTGTTTTAATCCTGAGTCATTACCGTCTGAGAACACTGCTGGCAATTTTCTGTAATTTTCTTCTTGTCCACAAACCAGAGGTAAATGCATTCTCTATTGTGTGTATCGACGCCTGACATCTTCTTCCTCAGTGGCATAGAGCTTCATTGTTGTCCTAAAAAACCCAGAGACGCAGTTTGGCATGTCTACATTTCCTGTTACACCAAGGTGGACCTTCATCATATCATTAAACATTATTTTCAGAATTAGCATGCTCTCAGACAGATTTGTCAACTAGTTACACTCCATTTCCGTCTTCAGTCTGACATTGCCTTAATTTTAACCAATTTGCTTTCATGTAGGGGATTGCAATATTAGAAACCAATGTACCTTCCTGAGTCGAACAACATTCAAGATCAACATTATGCAAAAGTAATGCCACGTAATGGTTTTGCCTGGTCTTTAAAGTGGCCCTGCCAGAGTCTAAACCTTTAAATTCACCGACTGGACCGAGATGACTCGAGATGTTTGATTGTTCTGGCAAAGAGTGGAGCGGAATAGAGTGAAAATAAACTGTGATGTCGGGACATGATGCCCTCTACGACGCACAGCTTGAACAGGGTTAGTCACGCCTTGTGTCGCTGATGGGCTTAATTGCTTTTCAACCGAGAAATCGTTCTTTCATGCCAGACGGATCATTTCAGCCAATTACAAAATCAAAGGTCGGACCTAGGCAATGTCAAAAGTCTTACCGAATTTGAACCTTCTGCAAAACCTCACGACAATCTAAAGATCAGAGATGAGATTGTGAAATATTCACACTATTTGCAATGATGCTCATTGTGACACTACCTGTGAAGTTGTGCTGATCACCTTAGGCATAGAAATCAGCAGGCCGACCAAAAAGTATTGGAGAGTAAAATGTGGCCATGTGCTGGAAAATGTCCAGTTAGTCCTGGTGCCTACCGGTTATGTGTTAACTTGGTATAACGCAAGGTTACACCAAGTTAAAACGGTTGCTAGACCCAAACAAAAAAAAGAGCTTGCTAGTCCTTTTTTTTGTACAGGACTTAGGACGCATTGGTAGGGACGGTAATGGAGTTGACTGGCGTTGAGCCATAGTATCGACGTCCTGAATCAAGATATTGTTTGTATTTAGTTTTTTGGCAAAGTCACTGTGCCTTTCCTTTTGACCTGCAAAAGGGACTGCTCAGGAAAATGTATGAAATATAACATATTCTTTTATTGTGTTAATGTGCAATGTGTGACAATAAGCACTGTACAGAATAACCCAGAGCCATTTAAAAATACAGTTAATCCAAATGTACTCTAAAGCCACTTGCAGTTTTTTTTTTTGTCTTTAACCTTTTTCGGACCACTTATTTATTTATTTTGGTGACGATTCTACCTCATGCTGCTACTCTGGTTCAAACTGCATCCACCAAACAATATGATTTATCTCGACCTCCCCAAAATAACCAAAATCTGACGGTTTGAGATGTCTTTTTAGTGAATGGGCGCTTCTTTCACTATTTATAGGCAAATATGAGCGTTACGTGAAGCCCGCGTGCACCACATTTCGAGTTGATTGTGATTTATAAAGGGAAACCGGCGTAGGAAGTGCCGTACGAACTTTCCTCGCCGGTACGCAATGTTTTGTGAATCAGAAAATGTCTGTGCGTATTTATTTGCTTTGTCCTACGTAAGCAACCTTCCCACGTCAATCCTACGCAAGGCTTTATAAATAATCCCAATGAGCTACTGCCACCCTAAATTCTAATATCACATATAACTTCAATTATATATGGAGCTAATTCATAAATTGGCCAAAATACAATATGAAATGCTTGGCTTTAGTCAAGTTTTGTGTGTATGTGTTTAACTCAGTGTGAGATGTGTGACATTTACCTGGAGATAAACACTGTTTCTAAGAAAATGTTACCCTACCAGGGCTCGACAGTAACGGTTGCCAGGTCAACTTCTCAAACGAATGTTCAAAGTGATTCAACTGATGAAGCGCAAGGTGAACCCGAACGAAAAGCGGAAATGTGTAAAGCTTTGGGAGGCGAAACATTCTGCTCCGTTGTCCATTCACTTCTGGTAAAACTTCCTTCAAAATAAGAGTCCCGATCTTATTACTACCAAAATAAAAGTGCAACACGAAACTTTACCATAGGAAAATATTGGCATACAAATATAATCACTTCTATAAAAAGGTAACACACTTTAAATATAGTTAGACATATTAAAGGTACAGCATTAATAATTAATATCTAATTCTTAACTGTGAATGGTTTTAATTTATTTAACATTAGAAAAGTATTAACTTGCCAGAAAGTTAAAATAATTTAATTTAGATATATTGTAGCACATAGATAATAAATGTAAGGCAAAATGATAATTATTATTGAAGCAGCTCTGCTAAGCATTAAGCACAAAACACATTTAAGCCAATCATAAACTGGAATAAAATATGAAAATATACTAAGAGCTGAAAGCTACAGATGCACCTTTCCTCCCCAACACCACAATATTAGTATCTGGATTTGTGAAACATTTGTCATTCCACTGAGCATCTGAAGAAGCCTAGAATTCCTTGTATTTCTGTTAGACAGAGGCAGGTAATATATGCAGAGCATGAGCAGGATAGCAGTGTGTGTATAAAACAGAGACATCGAGGTGCAGAGCTGTCAGTACTATCAGCACATTTCACACTTTGTTGCTTCTGGGTAAACTGTCTGTCAGTTGGAACAGTGTCAGGTACGGCAGCAGGTGTGAGCCGACTGTTACAGTTAGCTGAGCATGCATCAGTGTGATGCCTTGTGCGTACATATGCACATACATGCACTGTGTGTTTGTGTTTACCTGAGGCTGATATGTCAGTTTTTTGTGTCAACACGTTGGTGTTTTCAGACACATCTTTAATAAATAGTCACTGAATACAGGGGCTCCACAAGGCTCCGTCATTGGCCCACTCCTTTTCTTCTTCATATTGGGAATTATGCTGATGACCCCCAGCATTTCTTCTCTTTTTCAAACAAACTTGTTTTCTCTGAAAACATGGCAGCAGTAGCTCATGTGGATTACTTCTGTAGTACATCCGCTACTGCTAGTTTAGAATATTGTCAAAAGGAGCTGGAATATATATGAATATATAAAAATATGCTGGTCGATAAGAAACAAGATTGCAGTACCACAATGTCACACACAGGTCATTTAGAAACAATTGTCTCCATGGGTAAACAATAAATAAATAAAATAATTTTTAGCAATCTTTATCAAAATGTGTTTTTATGCTATTGAAGAATTTCAAAGACTACTAACATCTGATATATTTCTAAAGTTTCAAATGGCTTTATCAGCCTTAAGAATCCCTTATGTATTGGACTTGAATTTGAATTATGGTTTTAGCAGAAACCTTGTTTGTACCGTGTATAATACAGTGTGTTGTTCGGGGTGATGTTGTGTCCTCATCCGTGCCTCCATTAGCCATACATGGTTTAGTATTGATAGCCAGTATGCTGGTACAGAGTTTCATTGATTGATGGACATGTAGGCTATATCTACAGTTCATGATTCAAATGCACCGAACCAAATAACATTCTACAGTCTCTGAGAGATGCAAAGCTCCAGAGGAAACACTGTTTCCCATCAGTGTCTCTGAAGTGTAAGGCTAGTAGTTTGTGTATTTGTGTTGAACAACCAGGTTCTGGTACACAACACACACAATGTAGATGGATCCATGTAATGAGGAACCAAAGCTCAACTTTAGCAACAGGTTAGCACAAGAAGCTGATTGGAGAGGAGTCTATCAACCTATGCAGCTCATAGTGTGACAGCTACAACAGCGACAATGAGTGAGTTGTGTGGAAAGATTCTATGTGGGTATCGTTTCAACATTGTATGTCCACAGACGACGCCATAGCCCTCACCATCCACACTGCCCTCTCACACCTGGACCAGAGGAACACATATGTGAGAATGCTGTTCATTGACTACAGTTCAGCCATCAACACCATTGTGATATAACTATATCGATAATAATATTTATTGCATCCAGGGGTAGAAACATGTTTTTTTCTGCTGTAAAGTTGGGAATTTTAACATGGGGGTCTATGGAAATTGCTCCTTTCTGCAGCCAGTCCCTAGCGGCCCATGTATGAACTGCAGTGTGTGGCACTTCCGTATTGGCGTCCCGGCTGTTCCCCAGAGTTTGCCGCTTGGCTCAAGCACAGGTATTTCATAACGTCGTTAGCTCAAACACAAACACCTGTGTGATGCTGTCATAACTCCAACTGACATGCTCAGAACGCCACCAAACATCACATGATGGTTAACACTGTGGCCCTGAACAGCTCTACGTACAATCTGGTGTTACATAATGTGGTGTTACCATGGCAACGCATCCCTCGCCATAAAACACGATGTCGCTGTGACTCCAATTGACACGTTGCGATCGTCCCCCAATCTTCACTTGTATATCACCGGTACATGCCTCAACAGCTCTAGCCAAATCTGACATCTCACCATATGCCGTTCGCCAAAAAACACGATGTTGTCGTAACCAGGCGCGTCGCCTGGCCTTTAGCTTAGCCTAACACAAATACTAAGAGCAACTGAAACTGCTTGCCTAGCTCAGTCATAGTGATCAACAACGCTTGCAAAACCCTACTGGCTATAATGATCGTTTTGTGCAATGAGGCTGTTTATAATATTGAGTGTTCCATTAAATGCAGCTTTAATGTATGTATGTGTGTGTGTGTGTGTGTGTGGTGTGTGTGTGTGTGGTGTGTGTGGTGTGTGTGGTGGTGTGTGTGTGTGTATGTGTGTACGTACGTGTCTTGCTGACATTCATTTAAAGGGTAGATTAACATTTTTAATAGCATCCCCTCTGATTGTTGGAAGGAATCTATAACATTTTTATGTAAATTGAAAAGCTTATTGAATCATATATTTTACAGTGTAATTATGTCTGAATGCATATACTGCATGCCTTAATTCAATGTACCTTTATTTCAGACACATGGGTTCATATCAGTATTTAAATGTTAAAGACTTGCAATTAATAGAACATTTGTTCATGAATACTTTAAATGAAGAATATTACACGTATAAATAAATAGTGAGGGCTTTTTTGTATGCATTACCTGAGTCAGATATGCATTTATAAAGACATTTGCTTGGCTAATAAGAAAATCAAAGAGGTAGCATTCTGCTTCATTCTCCCTGCTGTTTGACCTTCTGTTTGCCCTTCACCTCTCCGTCACCCCCCTGCTTCCTTCATCTAGTTCCTTCCTTAACTCCCTTCATCTGCTCTCTCATCCACCGCCGCCCTTCAGCTTCAATTTAGACAGAAGAAAATGCAACTGACTTGTTGTTGTTTATTGGATGACCCATTTAAAATACGACATGACATGAAAAAAGCATTTGCCCGTTTTGATTATGGCTGCATAATAAATTAAAATGTTATGGAAATTGGAATTATGGCAAGTGCAATATTGAAATTGCAGTAGGTGCAGATTTTTTAGAGGCTAAATGTATTAAAATACATTTTGATAGAAATATTGGTGAGCCGCAGATATGTCCCGGCCTACAAATGTTAACGACTTAAAAAATAATTTTTCTTTAGTAGAAATCCTCTTAATAAATCAGATTATTATCAGTTTCTTATATATTTTTCAAAGGTACTGTGAATAAGTCGATATATTGAACATTAGTTATTTCTTTCCATAACCTTCCTGTTGTGCTATGGTCAAATCTGAACCGTTTCTTAAAGTTTTTATATATATATATATAAGAGGTTATTTCAATTGTATTGCCACAAAAATATCATGGAGGGTTTCATACTACGTTCTTCGCTAGAAAAATCAATGATAAGCTAAATTAAATGAATTAAAACTGTGTTTATTTCAAATGAATAGCATCTGGTGTCATTATGTGCTACAATATATACAACAAATTTGAATGATTTCAAAACAGAAACCAGACTTATAACATATTCCAGTCCGTGATAACCCATATAGAAGACATGTTCTGATCTCAACTATAGTCAAGTAATCCAGGGAACTGAACTGAAAATTCTATTTTCTGACTACTTTCTTACATTTGAATTGACTGAATAGTTTATCAAGTAATCAAAAACTAATCAACAAACTAATCAATCAGGAAAACCACAGATTTTCATGAATCTCATCTTGTGCAGAGTCTCATTTTCTCTTTGAAACCCTGGAATACCTCCGGTTTATACGACCATTTTCCCCTCTCTCCATCCATCCTCTCTCTCCGGCACGCCTCATCCCAGTTTGTCTGCGCTTGACCTCTGGCCTGTGTCATGATGGGCTCTAC
Organism: Harpagifer antarcticus; assembly: GCA_902827135.1. Taxonomy (NCBI): domain Eukaryota; kingdom Metazoa; phylum Chordata; class Actinopteri; order Perciformes; family Harpagiferidae; genus Harpagifer; species Harpagifer antarcticus. The sequence goes on from CADEHL010001357.1 coordinate 3,562,963, forward strand.
ATCAGGCCTGATTGGATGATTTACACAGTGTGGAGAGGCAAGCAGAGGAGAAAGTATTGAGGGGAGGGGTGGGAGAAAGAACTGGAAGTGAAGGAATAAGAGGGGGATAATGAAATGGTAAATGGATGGAGGAGAAAGGGAGGACGGAGAGAGATTAATGATGTGAAGAGGTGGATATTACTGAGCTCGGACTGAAAACTGGAGGGCTTGATGTCATTTTCCCTGCAGATACTTTCTCACTCACCTTTCACTACTTCCCTTTTACCTCATCCCTTGTTATGCATCCCTATTCTTCTAATCAATCATCTCTCACTTCATGCACTCTTCCTTCTTCTTGATATCTCACTCAGCAATCGGCATAACGTTTGCTGGTTTACTTCCTTACTTCCCCCCTTAGCACACAGCATGTGAATGCAAATACAGTACATGTGTGATTTCCAAACGTCTATAGTGTTGTCTCAAATCGCACACGGCTCCTGTGCCCTCATCAGAAGGGATGATCGCATCAGCTAGGTAGAAATCTACCTAGCTAGCTAGCTAGTACCAACATTTGGCGCCACAAATCCATGATAGCTCTCTAGCTATAGCTAGCTGTTTACCTAGCTAGTTAGGTATATAGCTGACATAAATGTGTGATACTAACTCATTCATAAAATTACCTGTAGCTTCTTTTCGGCACCACTGTAGTGTTACAATACTTGAAGAGTAAGAAAAAACGTACACATATAACTTATTTTTGTAATACCGGTTTACAAGTGCAACCTAAATGGTAGCTGCTTACATGACTTCCATTTCGCAACCAAGATGGTGATTGCATTTTTTGACAGTTATGAGTGTACCACCCGGGTTCTCATATTGCACTGCATTTTGCTATCACATTTCCCATTGAGACGCACTTATCCAATCAAAACAACAAGTGTAATTACTGAAGTATGGATTTGAGACACAGCATCTGTAGTTTATGAAAATTGTAGAACACATCATTTGTATACTTGTCCTCCTTTTTCTTCCTCAATATATTCATGGAAATGTAGAAAACATTGAACATCTACTACATTAAAATGTCCATCACCCAACATGTTTCACTCTTGCCTGTAGTGATATCACTGCATGCAAATGGTTGCACTTGTACACATCTGGTGAGAGGGGTTAAGGGTTCTGGATAATCAACAGCCTCTTTCAAAGATTCCTTTGACGCAGTTTCTGCAAAGTGAGGAAACAATGGACCAATCTACGTTTGTAGGCAGGATTAATGGGGATTACACTCTAATACAGACTGGAGCTTGTTACATTAACACATCACAAATAGTGACAGGAAATGGTGTGAAAAAATGATCTTAGAAAAAGTTGATCTAGCAAAAGCCACCACCGTTCAATGAGTGCCTGGATACCAGACTTACTGTGTGTTGTAAATAAGATGAGATAAGAGAAGATGGTACTTTATTGATCCCAATTTGGGACATTTGTTGTGTTGTTTTACAATAAAACAAAACATTTAGAAATAAACAAGAAAATAGAAAATATACAGTACATGTTGGATTTGACAAGATATTATATACAAATATATATATATATATATACATAAATATTTGACATATGGAATATTAATATAAAATATTGAACAGATGATATATGTGTAATAAATGGAAATCTCCATAACTGCAACCGGTCATTTCTTGACGGAAGTTATACACAGTCATTAATTACATCGTCCCTGGTGTTGCTTTAACCTTTGTTCAGGGTGCTGACCTTGCATTACCATAATTACGTTTTTCAAAAAAACTGTATAATTTTTTCTGTTTACAAAACACTTAATAATAGAAAATAATATACATTTAATAATTTTACACTTTTTTTTGTTTTAACCTTGTGGTACTTTGGGTAATCTTTGGGAAATGACTATGGGCAGAGGCTTCCCAGTAAAGCAAAGAATCTCTAAAAGTGCCAAATGAACACACAGCCATTAAAAGCAATGGAAGTCATGAAGTGTGCACTGGAAAGGCATCATTTTATCCAACAAAAAAGCACTTTAAAATGTATTTGGCTGTTTTGTTGTGTGACATCTTAACACCTTTATTTGTCCCACATTAAAAGCACACAAGCTGCAGGGTCACGACATGTTAGTTTGCTAATTCCTCAGTTTCATTTGATAAAGGCCTTTAGTACAGAATGTGAAGTGGCAATATCAGTGCAGGTTCAGCTGCTGTTGACTCTTCTGCTGTGTGTTGTTCACAAATTGAGTCATTGAGAGTTCTCAGAGTTCTGGCTTGTCGAATGAGACTCTCCACACTTCACACACTCCTGTGTCTGAACACACTGATTTGTTCCTGGAGAATCTACTCTCAAGTCTTTTGTTGGACTTATACTTTTATCAAAGCGGTTTACTAAGTGCTATGAATGTTATCTTCTTTTGTATTGTGATGCTACTGTCATTGAAAGTAGCAGATACATCTATGGATCCATGTGATGTGGGTTAGGGTTAGGGTGACGCACCAATATGAAAGCACTCTGTATAGCAACAGTTCCCATCTGAGGTGACTTTTAAAGGTTTCTGGTAAAGGAACCCGCTGATTTCCTTATGAGTGGCTTTCTGTGTCAAAGATAATATAGGACTGCACTGATGTGGTGTAATGTTTGTAACAGAGTTGTATTCCAGAAGAATACTCCCATCAGCATTCTGAAAGCAGTCCTGTAGTTGTGAACTTACTGCCTCAGGCCACACTCTAACCTGCAGTTAGTTTAACTCTGCTCATAAGTGGCTTGTCAGCTGGCAACATTCACTGAGCAAGGTGGTCGGACTGTCATAACTGTAAGCACCGACTTGCCTTCAATGCATTGTCTACCTTGATTTTAAACACTGTACCAAATGCAATGCTTATATTTCAGTCTCCAACAAAGTCAGAAATCCCAAAGTAACTTCATCAACGTTAATGTGAACAGTAAAGGGCCTATATGGGCTTACAGCACACAGTTACTATTTTAGCCAAGATGATCTGTAACAAGCTTAGATGTCTTTACTCAGGATGTACAAAGTATGAGCAGCTATAAACTAATACAAATAATAAGAACGTGTTCTAAGCATCTGGCTAGCAAATTCAAATAAAGCATGTGATAAATCACAAAAAGCATGGTAGAGATAAATATTTGCAATAAAATACATAATTTTATGTATTTTAATTTATAATTCATACTCAGAAGCCACACTTTCTGAGAGAGTAAGGTATACTTACGATTATTATTATTATTATTATTATTTCACAGTGGAGAGAAAAATAGATAATCACCACTGAAATGTGGCTAAATGTGTGGAAGTCAATGTGTGGAAGTCACACACACACACACACACACACACACACACACACACACACACACACACACACACACACACACACACACACACACACACACACACACACACACACACACACACACACACACTGCTCAGTGGTGTGGAATGGTCTTTGTGAGGAGTAAATTGCTTGGCCTCTCAGTTCACAACCAATTCACAGGATGGCAGCTGGGCAGATTAAACTCACAGCTCCCATCAAGAAAGTGAGTGTGTGTGTGTGTGTTTCTGTGTTGACCACCCAAGCAGCTGTCCCCTTAACATCTGTGTGTGTCTGTCTGTCTGTGTGTACAGTTGTTACTGTTAAGAATACACTGCCATTAATAGGAAATGACTAGAAACATGGAGAAGGAAATTAGCTGCTGATTATTTGTGCGTTTCAAAATCATTAGAAAAAACACACACAATGTGTAAAACTGTCGAATGCTTTCACTGCAACTGTTGTTTTGTTATTGATGTTAATGTCTTACCCCTATTTCAGCCCCAGTTGACCTCCAAACAAAGTGGTTATATGAAGAGGTGTACAGATGAACGTGGAAAACATGAATACAAATCCTAGTAATAACAAACAATATGTAAATATAATTTACATATATAATATAATATTTAGATTTCTTTCTCAATAGAATTCAATTCTGATTGCAAAAGTCTAAATATAGAAAAGAACATGATGGTGTAAGCTGCAACACTTCATGTTATTTATCGCTCACTTTTATCCAAGGCAACTAACATACCCTCTAACACATAGACATGCCCACGGGAGACCTTTGGAGTATCTTGCCCAAGGACACTTCTACATGATGACTGCTCGTGTTGGCAAGCTTTTGTCAGACACTCTGCAAAACAAACATGTTTGTGTGCTCAGAGAATTCATGCCAGCTGCAGGAGAACTGCTGATAAACATGTTTTCATGCTTTCTAGATGTGAAGCAGATATTTGAGTTTAGACTCCCCATGTTGGCTACAAAGTTTGGGCCCAACTGATTACACAGCTTTCAAATGTCAAACTAAATGCATTTATTTCCTGAACCACATAGTTGCGTAACAGGGTTGTGGCTGATCAGACTTGAGATCTTGTCTGCAGGTATCTTCTTGTTGAAGAATGCTCAAGAACTTCTTGAGAATTTCTGTATAGTACAGATACTATGGAGTATATGAGAACAGTTCATGTCAACTTACTGCACTATTCATGAATCACCCAACATGAAATCTACATGTTTGCACTATAATTGCCGTCTTAGTACTTGCTTTAAATGGATAGCCTCTGAAATACTTTGGGTGACTTACTGATCATTCTTCTATACCAATAGCCGCTTTCACACCAAGTACTTTGCTCACAGCACTTAGTTCCCAGCACTTAGCTCCCAGCACTTAGTTCCCAGCACTTAGTTCCGAGCACTTAGTTCCCAGCACTTAGTACCCCCATGGAACTAAGAGCTGATCGCGTTCACACCTTTACAGTCTATGGTTCACACTGGAATAAGTTCCCTGAGGGAAGATTACGCAAATGACGCCGCTGACGTCACTTCTTCTTCTTCTGCTTTGGGTTTACTGGCAGGCCGCAAACAACTTTACGGCGTATACTGCCGCCCGAAGTCCCCGGAGTTGGGGACTGGCTTCAGTAGAAGCTGCTGGGACTCCCAGAGGAAATCGCCAGAACGCCAACACCTCCTCATCTCCACCGCTCCCATGTTTTATTTTGTGTTGCCATAAGTTATTCTCTCTCCGTTGGTGCGCGGGGCTAATGCTAATGCTAATAATGTTAATGCCAGCAAATACAATGGCGGCTTCACAAACATTTTCCGAGTTTTACGGGCCGTGGTTTGCAATTCGCCCAGCCAATAGAAATTGGTACTTTTTTCTCCCCAGGATAGTACCACCTCTCTAGCAGGCACTAAACATGGGGGTAAAAGTTCTCGGAACTAAGTACTCTTTTTGGTGTGAACGCAAAATTCCAGGCTCTAACGGAATTAAACGGGAAAAGTACAGGTAAAAGTACTCCGGTGTGAACGCGCCTTATAGAGATAAATAAGGCCTAAAAACATTTCAGTATAACTTTAAAGTCTCTCATATTATGCCGGTTCTGGGGGATTTGATGATATATACAGAGCAGTTCGAAGATTTAGCAATACTGTTTACAGCAAGCCATTTCTCCTATAATATCTGTAGTGTATAATCAATGAGCAATACAATTAATGAATTGATTTTTAGGGGTGTATAGATTTTGTGATGATGTACTTTAATCAGGTATTTAGGTGGTGGATTAGCCAAACTAACTATCTGTAATTTAATCTATAAACAGTGGATTTTAGATACTATTGCTTAACCACGACATATATCGATTCTGCAATTAATGACAAATACCTGATAGATGATTCCAGCCCTCTGTGTGTGGACTGGTGTGTGTGAGCCGCTGTGGTTTGGAGACACGGAGAGTGGAGAAGGCATCAGGAGAGTTTGTGCTGAGTGAAGCTTTAAACGGAGCCTTTCTGCTGACTGCTCCAGTTATAGCACTGCATATCAGCCTCAGATGGTACATTCATTAGGACTTGTGTGTGTGTGTGTGTGTGTGTGTGTGTGTGTGTGTGTGTGTGTGTGTGTGTGTGTGTGTGTGTTGGCACTCTGCTAATGTACGTAACAATGGAGAGAGGAAGACATAAAAACTGGGCGTTCGTGTCTGTGTTGAAGGAATGATAAGTTAGAGAAAATACACTGAGTCAGCGTGCTCACACACTCTCCAGAAAAATATAATGTTTTATTTTATACAGTATAACCCGTTGACTGGGTTAGGGTTAGGTTATGCTTCAAGTAACTCAACACTGAATTCACTATTTTGACTGTTTTTGCTATTGTTGTGGCTAAAGAGGTAGAGTGTCGTCCTCCAATCAGAATGTCTGTTGTTCGATCCCAAAGCCTTGAAGTCAACTTGTCGAATTGTGTGTCTTTGGACAAGATTCTTAACCCCACATTTCTCCCAGTTGCCTACGTGTTATGAGTGTGTGGGAATGTTAGTCTTCTGAGCAGGCGACCTTGTATCAGCCTGTATGTGTGAATGACTGTGTGAATGAGAGGATACTGACTTGTTTATGTGAAGCACTTTTAGGGGTAAGGGTTAGTCCAATGGCAGTCCATTTACCACATTTACCTTTGTTAAGTCAGTCCTTTGCATTTTTCCAGAAACGCTCATGTAATTGGATCCTATGTTAAGAAACAATCCATGAGAAATCAGCCAGCCTGCATCTTTTCTATTTATGTGCTAACAGTGCGTCTGTATTCAGGACTGTTTGTGTCCGTTTGGATGAGATCCAGCCCTTTACTCTCTGCCTGCAGCTGACGTCACTCTGGTCTCTCGGTGTGGAGAGCTCTGTTTCATTCCCCCTGACAGCCTCAGACAGAGTGTCTCTGGCTGCTATCCAGAAGTCACGGACCATGGTCGCATACATTTCTTGTTCCTAATCTAAAAAAAGAGAGCGGAAATGCATGCCAGTGCAGCTGGCTTGCATTTACATGTGAGGCCGAGCTCCAACGTTCAGTTGCTCCTTAAGCTTATGGCCTACAAATCTTCAACATCTTGATATTCAATAGCCTGCACAGATATAACTAGTATACATTTGGTAAGCACCGTATCAGTAGTGTATTTCTGCAATGAGGCTGTGTTTCATCTGCCACACTTGCTTCTGTTCTGGCAAATAAAATCTGACCCTTTGCTATTTTTACAGAAATAGAACAACTGATCTATTTTCACTTCAGCTACAGCTCCCATGAGACACATTTCAGTTGTCGGAGATTTAAAAGAGCCTTCGGTTGGCACTCAAATAAAAACAAATCTGTCTGAAAGACTTCCTAACCATGATGAAACAAGTGAAAGCTCTAACCAGCTTCTAATAGCTCCCAAATTCACTCCTATTCATTTACCATGAGGGGTGTAGGCCAAATAGTTGAAGTACACTTATTGCTGTACACACCAAAGCTCTGAGTAACTGGGCCTGTGAGAAAATGTTTACGGCAAAGCAGGATTGTGGGAAAGTGGGTGAAAGTTGACGGGTAGATCAGAATGTGTATGGATTAGAATAGGAAACAGTGAGGGGGTTCCAGTAGCTGCTGGATCTACTTCTAGAAAAGGCTAGCCTATTTCCTTATCAAGCTGCTGGGATCGGTTGGAGGCCCGATGGGAAGCAGTCCATGTGCACTGATCACAACACACAGGAAACAGAGCATTCCTCTGGCCAGACAGAGGAGGAAGTGGGACATAAGCCAGGCTGCAGCCAGTGTGTGTGTGTGTGTGTGTGTGTGTGTGTGTGTGTGTGTGTGTGTGTGTGTGTGTGTGTGTATGTGTATTTGTACATCTCTCAAACACATTCTTGACCTCGCTGGAGGAGTGTAGCAATGAAATTACAGTAGTCTCCCAGCAGGCATTATGTAAAAAAAAAAGCTTCCTCAACTCTTGTAACTTTAAAAATAGATCCTTCTTTGTCCTCCCGTAGTTTCAGATTCTGCTTACTGCACTGTATTTCCTTTCTGTTCACACACTGGTGGAGGGCTGCAGTAGAGACCTCGTAAATTACTGAACAGATGTCATGGCATTTGATACAGATGTCCTGTTCCCCAGAGGATGAACCTTAATCACGGCTCTGACCTTTCCTCTGGCTCCACTCGGGTCAAAATGTCATCTTTGCACACAGGCTGGATTGCCATCATAATTGCTTCATGGTCCCAGGAGGAAGAGGACTATTGATTTTGATGATCATGCAGCTTTGGATACAAAATCATTTCAAGGATTTTTATAACATGTTTCCAGGAGTATAAAGATATCCCGCAGGAAAAATGGTGTGCTGTTGATGTTGGCGTAGTGGCTGCAGCTGGAACTGCCTGAGTACAATTGTAGTAAACATCAAATAACCGCTCAGGGACTAAGCTTGCGAACCGTGTAAATCACTGGTTCAAGTCCCCAAACGGACTCAGTACGGAGAGTGGACCAGTACTTTGGGAGGTTTGTTCAATCCCTGGGAATTTTTCACGCCCCTTGAACAATTCATCAGACCCCCACACTGCTCCCCAGGCGCTGTACAGTAGCTGCAAGTTACAGACACAAAGTCTTACTGTGGGAAGGTGGAGGAGTTATTGGGGCATTTGAAGAAGGCTTTACTTTTAGGAAAATAAAAGTCGTAGAAGAAATTGTTATGGGTTTGTTTGATCATGGAAACCTAGGGAAAATAAACTCGTGTCCTCCTGATGAGTTTCTTCTTTTAGCTCTTGTTTGGGGACATTAATGCGAGCTGAACTAAAACAGTTTAGAACTTGTAAAGATAACACATTCATCTAAAAGAGTGTAAGCTGTGGAGAGTTTGTGAGATTGTGATCATCCATCAACGTCATCACCTTTCACACACAGGCATGTATCCAAGGTGTTAGATGGAAAGGAAACTTGGACAGGATTAGTGTATGCTTCAAAGGTCAGAGTATCTTAAAATATTGAGATCCTACAGTAGTTTTGTGACTTTCGTAAAAACAGAAATATACCACTTTTAAGGGAACTCTCTTTCCCTCTTTGCTGCAGTCCACTGAACTGTGTGATGGCATGAGAGGACGGAAACCTGCGAAACCATCTCCTGTCAAATGAGGTGATGTTAAAGGCATTAAAAGATAACTAGCTGGGGACAAATGTAATAAAGCAGAAACAAATAAGTGTCTCATGTCATCAGCAGGATCATTTAGCTAATAGCAGCTTAAATGAACTCTACTGCTCAATGAATCCCTAAGGCTTCCCTGCTTTGAGCTTGAAGGGATATGTGGATATAAAGGAATGTAAGATGAAGCATTACAGCTCCTGATTGGCTCTGGTCCATCAGAATGATTTAGGTCAGTCATGTTACTGCGCCTCATCCCAGCTGACATGTCAGTGCTCCTCCCTCTACCCTTCCTTCAGTTCACTCGTTTCAGTGTTCAGTCAGCGTGTGATAGAGTTATACGAACAACTGAGGCAAAAACAAGTACATAAAAGGTTCAACAAAAAGACTATGAACAATAATGATTTGTGTTTTGGGCTGCATACTGTATTTTACGGTATGGAATCATCTGGATGGCAAAATCCAAACTGAGTTAAGACTGTCAGATTTACTCTTTCTAAACCTGGGTAAATCTTTGAAATCATATTAAAATATGCGCCTTATAAACTCAGGTCTTACCTCAATATTCATCATGTTTGAAATTTTTGGTTGTTGTATCAAATCAGTCTAGTAATTGATATCTGTTCCATGGTTGCAGTGAGAAACAGGAAGTAATGCAGTATCATTTTCCATGGTGCAGATTTATGGAAATTAAGAAATGCAGACAAATGTAACAGCGCTTAATGACTCCAAAGCAACATTATACTTCCTGTTAACATCATCCAGAGCATGATTGGAATCCTGGTCCAAAAATATTAAAATCCAACTAAATACTGAAAAACATTACAAGAAAACTACAAATGTACTGATCTCTCTATCAATTTTGACAGAACTAAGGCACCCATTTCACACCGGAGTACTTTTCCCCGTACGTTTCCCGTTTAGTTCCGTTAGTGCCTGGAATTTTGAGTTCACACCAAAAAGAGTACTTAGTTCCGAGAACTTTTACCCCCATGTTTAGTGCCTGCTAGAGAGGTGGTACTATCCTAGGGAGAAAAAAGTACCAATTTCGATTAGCTGGGCGAATTGCAAACCACGCCCCGTAAAACTCTGAAAAGTTTTGTGAAGCCGCCATTGTATTTGCTGGCATTAGCATTATTAGCATTAGTATTAGCCCCGTGCACCAACGGAGAGAGAATAACTTATGGCAACACAAACAAAAACATGGGAGCGGTGGAGTGATGAGGAGGTGTCGGCGTTCTGGCGATTTACTCGGAAGAACTCCGGGGACTTCGGGCCGGGGACTTCGGGCGGCAGTATACGCCGTGAAGTGGTTTGCGGCCTGCCAGTAAACCCAAAGCAGAAGAAGAAGAAGTGACGTCAGCGGCTTAATTTGCGTAATCTTCCCTCAGGGAAGTTATTCCGGTGTGAACGCGATCTGTACTTAGTTCCATGGGGGTACTAAGTGCTGGGCACTAAGTACGGCAAAGTACTTGGTGTGAAAGCGGCTATTTTCCCATGATGCTTATGGCCCTGTAAGATTCATATATATATATATATTTTTTTTTATTACAAATATTTGCATTCATATAAAGATTTGTGTTGTTGGATTCAAATTAGTTTTAGCTTTCAAAAGAATAAACACATCCAGATATGTCCAACTTTTTTCTGCGCAGTCTTTTCTTGTTCTGGATCAATATTATTATTATTGATATTATGTAACAGCCTAAACACCTCAGGTAGGTTGTGTCGGCGCCCTGATGGTGAAAATCCATCTATAATCCAGGTAAATCTCTTGTAATCACATTACATGGATTAAAGAGCAACGTGCTCCTGCGGGGACTAAAGGTCACTGAAGCAGCTCCGTGCTTCAACTCTCATCAGTCATTGTTACAATCAGCACGAAGCTAACAGGCTCCCAGAGTGAAGACCTGGGGCCTCATTTATAACGCTGTGCGTAGGATTCACGTGGGAAGGTTGCTTACGTAGTAGAAATCCAAAAAATAGGAACAGAAATGTTCCGACATTTTCCGATTCACCAAACATTGCGTACCGGCGAGGAAAGTGCGTACGGCACTTCCTACGCCGGTTTCCCTTTATAAATCACAATCGACTCGAAATGCGGTGCAGCTTTTGCGGGCTTCACGTAACGCCCATATTTGCCTATAAATAGTAAAAGAAACGCCCATTCATTCATTCATTCATTCTGACTGACTGAATGAAGAAGATCGCAGGAAATGACGACAAAACAGCTAAAAAAGACGTCTCACATCGTGTCAGATTTAGGTTATTTTGGGGAGGTCGAGATAAATCATATTGTTTGGTGGATGCAGTTTGAATCAGACTAGCAGCATGGAGGTCGGATTGTCACCAAAATAAATAAATAAGTGGTCCGAAAAAGGTTCATGACAAAATAATAATAAATTCATAATAATACATTTAATTTATATAGCGCTTCTCATCTGCCAAGACAAATCTCGAAGCGCTTACTATGAAATAAATACACATAGCCTTCCTCAGACAGGAGACACCCCTCTTAATGAGAAACTGTAAGAAATGATCGGGGAATCCCTCCAGAGTGGAGTCATGACGACTGGATCTGTATAATTTTTTTGTATTTGGTGGTTTGTGTCCAAGCTGTCGATCAGCTGTGTGCGGCGTCTCCACTGCAGCCTGTGCATCAAAGTATTGCCAAAAAACAAAAAACAAAAATAATATCAACATGGAGCTTTAACTGTAGCAGCAGATTCTATAAAACTGTTCGCCAAGGCTGAGGCTGCGGTCCATCAATCAATCAATCAATCAATGTTTATTTATATAGCCCAATATCACAAATGTTACATTTGTCTCAGTGGACTTCACAGTTTGTACAGAATATCAGTATGACAATACGACACCCTCTGTCAATGGCGGTAGCGCTGCTAACTGGCTGCTCTCTCTCCCACCCCCCCCCCCCCGTACCTCCAACTTTAGCCCCACCCTCACCACCTGAGCTAGGCGCACCTCTTGCTGCAATAGAAAAATGCTATAATAAAACGTACACATAGATCAAACAAAATGAAATTCGCTTCCTATACATAGTGTATTTTTCCATACTTAACATTGGCACGCACTCATGCAGCAAATATAAGTACATAAGTACGCATTTCGAGACGCAGCATGAGCCTGAGATAACATTGTCTGAGTGTTGTCTGAGAGATGTGTCTATTCCAGCAGCAGACAGGCAGACCGAGGGTTCTGCTGCTCTATTTTAGGGTTCAATGCTAATTAGCCTACTCCACTTGCTATGCTTAAAAGGACAGCAGAGCCTCTGGAGAACTTTGAGGAACGGATCTGTCCTCTCTGCAACGTGAGGATGAGAATGGCCCTGTTTATTTACAGCAGTACACTTTCATACAGCATATAGGCATGATGCTGGCCTGGTGTCACAGGGAGCAGGTTTGAGATAAAGGGATTCCTCAACAGGGACTTGTTGTTTGGGTGAACGGAAAGTACATGTAATCATATGGATGATGAGATGTAGCAACATGATTGAATGCTAAGAAGCTTACATATCCTGACAAATCAAGATTATTCAAAGACTATATATATCCCCAGCTTTTTGATGTAAATATGGTCCTATGTGCTCTGCATTATGCCCTTAAATTGCACCTTTTTTGTTTTTTTTTTCAAAGCCAGTTCAAGAAAGTATTTGGGAAAGATATACCTCTAAATCCATATCATGTTGTTCTGGGATTAGACTTTAATTTTGAATGCAGACACAGGCACATCCTCAGAATAGCTTTGTATGCTGCATGCCTCACAATCATTGAACAAAATGGTTGGATAAAGACCCCCCTGATACTAAAGAAAAGGTCAACTTGTCCCATTTTGCCATTGGAGAGATGATCATATCTACTAAGAGGATATCTTGATCAGTTTATTGTGGACTGGTCCCGAATATCACTATACATGAAAGAGGAATGATGATGCTTTATATAACTATAGGCTTTACAAATATCACAGAATAAGGACTCACATTTGGTAAACACTGTTTTTTAACAGTGACTAGTTTTGTTCTTTGGCTTTTTGGTATTTGTTGTCTTTAGGTCCTTGGTTTGTATCATCTTATGAATGTCTTAATGCTGAGAACTGGGCTTTATGGGTTCAAATCCGTGTTTTGAGAAGACTGTCCAGTAGGATTGCGACACATATTCCAAATGCAATATGATTTACGATTTTGGAAAGAATTACTTTTTTTTATTCATAATGCTTCCCATTATTGAAAAGTAGATACAGTACCACACCAACATATTTAGTTCAGTTTGAAGAATACCAATGTTAGGTTTGTGCAATTGCGTTGAATTGCTCTAGTCCAGTGGTTCTCAACTGGTCAGGCCTCGGGACCCACTTTTTACTTGGTCAATACATCGCGACCCAACATTTTGAAGCACTCAAATCTATTCAACAAATAATCGTGCTGTAATATATACGCTTTTCAGCCTACACTATTAACTAAAGTGAAGTACAGTGCATATATCCCTTATATTCCTTCACAGAACTAAAGTATGCTTTTAAAAAAGGTTTAATGAGATGATGGAATCAAAGCTGAACTATATAAAAAGGCACACATGCTGAACACCCAACCCCAGCAGGGGGGTCTGGGGGGATTCTCCCCCAGGAGATTTTTTGAAATACTAACATAAACTATGCATTCTGGTACACTCTGAGAAGAAAATAAATCTATTACTAGCTACCCGACATATTAATAATATTTTATGCCATTGTTTGTTTTTCACTTTGTTCTGACATCTTGCTGCGAGAAGAGTAAAGAGGAGAGAGTCTGTGTGACTTACTTTAAATTGTGGGTAAGGGTAGATAGCTCCCATTGTTCTGTGACCTGTCAGTCATCAGACCGGGGCCTGGGGTCATATTTCATTATGTGTTCATTTCTATCTGAAGTTGTACCCATGGATGTATAAAGAAGAGTTCTACCGCAAAGTTATTCTCCGTGGGGACTTCCGGCAACAAAAAACATCAGTAAAGATATTTTATTGAGAAGATGATCACTATGTGACAGAAGTTTTCAAAACAGTTTATGGTCTCCGGTACTTCCAGTCCAACGCCGTCTGCATGCACAGCGTTAGAAAATCGGGCCTTCAAAATAAAAGTTTGACTTTTCCCCCAAAAAAAAAAAAATAATTCCAATATTTTTTTTCCCAATTTTTTTTTTTTTCACTCACACATCCGCGACCCACTCGAAACGGGTCCGCGACCCACTTTTGGGTCGCGACCCACCACTTGAGAACCACTGCTCTCGTCCATGTTCTGATTTCGATACAATTCTGATTAATGATGCAGCCCTAGTGTCTACCATCAAAGCCTTAAACATTAATAATAAAGTTATTTCAAAAACATTGGTCACACGTTTATAATATTCAGAACCAGAACCATTCCTTTAATCGTCCCACATAGGGGGAAATGTACATTGTTACAGCAAAAGTGAAGATATAGACACAAAATAAAACAATATTAGATAAAGGGCTTCCACATTATATTTAAAATAAAAAATGGTTATTCCAATTTAAAAGTAAACATTCATAATAAGTTGGCATCATATAATCAGCAGTACCCCCATGCTCTGCCCCTGCCTGTTCTCTATGGAGTGAGCTGTGTGGCACAGCCCTGCAGAAGAGACGGCCTTGTAGTGGCGGACTGCTCCAAATTGCCACGGTTGTGACGCAGTCAGAGTGACACAGGCAATCAGGGGAGGTTACCATAGAAACAGAAGCCCCTAGCTGCTTTCCCTACTCTAAGGCTCTGCTTCCTACCTTGCAGCGAGCAAAGAGAACATCTCCCATCATGAAGGGATCTTATCTGTGCAAAGGAAGATATCTCAGAGTCTTCCACAGAGTCACAGGCTGCAGGCTTAGCAGCCATAATGAGATATTTAACAGTTTTTATGTTATGTGTAAACCCCCACTTGACTCATTTGTCCTGGACCCTTCCTCCTGTCACAGTGGGACGATTCTGGAAGTATTTATTGCTGGTGTAAACGCTTATTAGGCATTTGTGTCTGAAATGTAATTAAATCAAATATGGGTCAAGTGAAAGACAGTCTCAGCAGTGTTAATAAAGGTGTTAAGTGTGTGTGTGTGTGTGTGTGTGTGTGTGTGTGTGTGTGTGTGTGTGTGTGTGTGTGTGTGTGTGTGTGTGTGTGTGTGTGTGTGTGTGTGTGTGTGTGTGTGGGTGTGTGTGTGTGTTTTAGCTCCTTTATGGTTGTGCACTGTACCAGCTGTGTGTCTGGGCATGCAGGTGCAAGTATGTGTGTGTTTCAACTCATCCTATGTATGGTGTTAAGATCTGTCTACACTGCAAGTGTGTGTGTGAGTGTGTGTGCGCGTGTGTGTCCTTTTATATGTGTTATCAGCAAATCTAGATCATTGCAGACTGATTCACTGGCCCTTCAGGCTCGGTTGCCATAGTAACCTCCCAATGTGTGTGTGTGGAAGGTAGGGCCAGATTTAAAATGATAAATGATGTAAGGGTACGGCTCATTTAAAGTCTGTTAAACACACCTCAGCTGATGCACTGTTGTAAAGAAATCACAATGAATATATATTTTTAAACCTTTACAAATTCAACGTTCCCTCAATGTTTCCATGCTCACCTGTGTGCTGTGTATTCTGCTGTCCCTCCTGTCCTGCAGGTGTTGTGTAGAATGTTTGGCTGCCTGCAGGGGGCGCCACAGGTGGAGGTAGGTGTGACAGCATGGAGTGGAGTAGTAACAGCTTGCAACCTTTGATGTGTGGACATGAAACACAAGCTGACCTGAGTGATATTTGAACTCCTGCAGAGCTCAGTGACTCTCAGCATGTCTTTGGAAACAGGTGATGATGTGTTGCCTTAGATTAACATGTGTACGTCTTAATGAAGAAGACCATGCCTAAAATACATTGCTCTCAAATCATTTATGCCAGATTATAGGTATTGGCTCATTTCCATCTGTTCAATGTTTCCATCAATCAACAAACACTTAAAACAATACATTATCTCTAGCACACTAACAATTATACAGACCCATTAGAGTGCAGATCCACATATGCATTTCAGAACATTTATCAGTAAAGCCATAATATTGCATATGTCACTTGCAATATTATGGACATATGCAAGTGACATATGTCCATAATATATATGGACATATATATATATATTATGTATATATGTACATAATACATAGGATTGAGCTACCTATTGTTTACATGTTCAAATGCTATAACTGAATGTTAGGCTTCAGTAGTTTAAAACATCATCCAGATGTACGTTTAACAGAGTATAAAACCCAGTCCAGGGGCCGCTCTAGCTCACTTGATTTAGATGTCAAGAAGACATTTAGGTCTAACTTTGGCAGGAGTTAGGAGGTAACCAAAACACTTTGCTTAGCCTGTGGGGAGGTTTGATACGACAGTGTAGAAGCGCTGCACTAAACCAGCCATCGCACCAGTAGTGTGTAAAAATAGAGCGCAATATATAATGCACAAGAAGAAATCACAAAAGTACTCAAGATGCATAAAATATAGTGATATGTCTGTGTAGTGTACATTTGATTATTTAAAAGTGGCACACATCATCACAATGCGTTGTTGTGTGGCTTTGCTTTCAAACATACTGATTGGTTGATCCAATGTCCTGTTGATGGTGGGTTTGTAACATGGATCTACTGAATGAGAACTGCTTACAGCGTTTGAGGCCCGTTCATTTGTATGAAAGTTGCTCGGTGGCGCATGAAGCCAACATGGCCTGACTCAAAAAGGACCCAGATCATCTAGGAATCTGGGCCAAGAGAGCAGGCGCAGATGTGTTTTTGTTAAGCCCCGCCTCCAAGATTCTCAGTCGGGTCTGGCTCAGTCAAATGAATGGAGAAGGAAAATAACTCAGCTTTTCACAATTTTTAGGACTTAATGATTTAAATAAGGGCTATAAAGTGTTTGTCGTGGGTGGTTGATTTATCTAAAAAATATCAGCTGATTTACGATGTCTCTTTTCAATTCAATGAGAAAAAGTGTTTTGGTGCCTAATGACGCCACGGACATGGTAGTACAACTGTTTTGCCACTTTGGAAATGTACTTCCTGGGGGCTTGCTTGAAAACAGAACACCAGACGCATTAGGGTTTCACCCAATCAGATTTAAAAAAAATGATGTCATGAAAAAAAGAAGACTTCTCATTGTAAAAGTACAGAAGCAGTGTGCTGAATGTTGTGGCTGCATGAGAGCCTGCCCTCCACATACAGTGTGTGTCAGAGAGGTGCAGGCTGTGCGTGTGTTGCTCTGCCTCACTGTCAAAGGGCTGACTGTCTGACACAGTAGAATAAAGTGTTGCCTCCGGCAGGCTGATTCTCCACTGTTAGTCCGTGACAAGGTTTCACTATAATCACTAGGGGGTGCTGGGGTTTGACATGTTATTCAATTAATCATATTCTAACTCTTCAGTACCACAGTTTGGGATTTGCTACAATGTCTGTGAGTCCTAAAAGCGTATTGAAGTTTGATACAGAGCCCAGAGCTTTAGCTCCATTTACATGGTGCTGTATCAGAGAGGACGACTGACTGTGAGTTCAGTGTGTCTGTCTCTTCAATAGGTGTCCAGCATGCTTCGTCTTCTTTCTGCTGCGCTGACAGGGTGCCATTCATGCCACGGTTTTATGATAATGGCCCAGACAGCTGTGGATGGCTGTTACTGTGCAGTGAATAGGCTGCATTCACACAGTGCAGTTCCATATTGAAAGAGATTACAGCTGATAAAAAGACTGTTGACCTCCAGGATGGAGGCATGAGAGACACGACTGCATCAGCCTTTTGTACAAAAAGCTAGAAAATGTGTGTGTGTGCTATGTGCATGTGTGTGTGTTCGTGTATGTGCATGTGTGTAACCATCAGTCACATCATTTTTTTTTGCTGACCCCTGACCTCTTTGTATCCAACATTACACACAGAGAGACTGTTTGTCCGTGGTTTTTTCGACCCCCTACTTGTAGCAGGAAGTCGGTCTGAACAAATTCTCTCATCTTTATTAAAAAACATCCAGTACTAGAAGAGTCAAGGGTTGTTGAAAGTAAGGTGACAATTTGCATTTTTAAACATAACCGTGTTGGTTCCCTAAACTATCCCAATAAAGGGGTGTTGTTGAAAATCACACTTCAGCAATCTCAAATGTTGTTCTGCCAACGAGGTGCAGGCCATCGCGGATTTGGGGTGAGTTAGGGTTGTGCCTGGTCCCATACTCCTGTTCGCCTGTGTTGGCGATTATGCATTGCCTGATGTGAGGGGGCTCGGGTTAAGCCTCTTACACACCAAACTGACACCAAGGAACACCGTCGGGACGCGTCGCCTCACGTCTCCTGCGTCTTGGCCATGTTTCGCACTGGAACACACCGCAAAGACTTCAGCCGACGGCCAAGTTGCACGTACGAACTGTGCATGCGTGAGTGGTAATAACTCTCCTTACCAGCAGGCGGCGGTAGTGTGTATTCGTCATTCAAAAGAGGCAACAACCGGAAGACAGACTGCGTGATACACCAAGAGAAGAAGAACAGACTGCGTGATATAAACAAACAACAAATAGCATATGCGTTCCATTTTCACTCTACAACGAGAAGCTCATGTGGCTTTCCCGAACCTGTGTCGAGAGCTGGAGTTAAATGCAATCTGAGATTTGCCTTCTTAATAGTTTGTTTGGGTCCCTCACTTCCGTTTCGCTTCTCATGCACTGATTCGCTAAGCTGAACAGCCAATCAGAGTGATTTCTTTGGCCGATGGCCTTTGGCCGACAGCCTACCGATTCAACATGTCGAATTGGCGGCGGAAGGTGTCGGCACGGCCGAAAAGACATGACGGTGCAGTACACACCAATCTGAGTAGGGCGACACAACGCTCATCGACGGCCCGACATCTATCAACATCTATTGACGCCGAAAATCGGCTTGGTGTGTAAGGAGCTTTAGGGTTAGGGTTAGGTAAAGTATAATGTTAAGTCTTAATGCATCCCGTGAAAATGTGGCAGGTGTTTGCTGTCTAAGTTTGTCATTCATAGCGATATTCATGGGACCTCTTTTGGTAGCAGACTATGAACGTTCCCAATGTCCCACAGTGGAGACAGTGGCTGGTCAAGGTCTATAGGACACAGGAAAAGCCCCTTGCCTTACTCCAACCATACAGAGACAGCCACAGCTATGTGCAATACAATCCTTTTGTATCCCTTTTTTGACAGAGCTCAAATGCACAGTGTGGTGTTGTCTCAAAGTGTTTGTTCTCACCACTGGTTCAATATGTGTCTGTTCTGGGGCGATGGAAGAAATCATTATGACTCCAGCAGGAGAACATCCTCTCTTCTGTCGTGCTGCCAGCCAGGGATCCCTGTTGTAGTTACGATGCTGTTCTGCTAAATGTCCTTTCAAATGAATCAGGTTTGGATCTAGTTATTTTCTACATCTGATCTGAGTTAAAAGTTTTGTTAAGTGCTCCAAAATGTAGATTACTAAATGTCATTATGTCAAACATGAGTCAACCTTTAGCTCAGTGGTGGTGATGCGCAGCCATGCTAGCATGATGTAATTGGTTAATTGCCTGGTTCATAGGTTCACTTTTTCCTTTTGGCAACTGAATGTACGCTTTAAACTTCATGAAAACGTGCGGTGCAAGTATCATAAACGTGTGTCTGCCACAAATCTTGTTTTGTGAAATATTTCAAATTCCAATAGAAACATTGCAACCATTGCTTTTGTCAACCCTGGTGAAGCTGACTCCCTCGTCAGCCTACACAAAGTAGTCGTGACTGCACCACTCTGTAAAGACCTCATTTTAAGGTAAGAAGAAACAGCCATTCTCAGTTTCAGGTGATGACACTTATTAAACATAGTCTGTACTCATAGTCCCTGTCTGCTGTTACATCCCCCTTAAGGGATATCGGTTAATCATTTTTAGAATCCCATTTCACACACACTGCTATATGAAAAAACATTAAGCGAGTCAACTGAGGACATCTTATAGCAACTCACAGAGAGGATCCAATAATATGTAAACCCAACCAGATTCAGAGCATGACCATGATTAATTCTCATTTAGCCCTGTGGGAATTGTGTGTGTGTGTGTTTGGTTGTGTGTGACTCTTTTGACCCCTAAATGCTGCTTGTGTTGAATTAAATATAGCCTACCCTAATGTTTGGCCTCAGGTATTCAACAAATGTTACAGTCATTAGACTTTTTGTGAAAAGAGTGCACAGCTCTGCCTGCAAGTGGGGATTAAGAAACCTTATATACTTTCAAAATGTTGACAGAAAATTCAACTTTTTAGTATTCCTTGTTTGGAAATGTAATTAAGATGAGTCAAAGGCTTGTACCAGCCCAAGTTTAAAAAAGTAATTAGCCTGTGTAGTACAGTTCATGTTCATCACAAAGTAAGACATGCAGCGTTTTCACCCGAAAGCCGCCATTTGTATTCTGTGCTCAAGGCTGAGAGAGATCAATTGCTGTAATAATAGGCGAGCTAACTGATGAAACCACATTCGCATGCACACACACCCACACACTCTCTCCAAGCTCATTAATTAGTGCGTGTCAGCCGCTGGACAGGGGTTAATGTAGTTATTAACCATGTGAATGCTCATCCACACACACACTGTCATACATCTGATTCTACTTGCATTTAAGATGGGAGTTTAATCTAGTCAAGGATGAAGGGCTGTGATGTAGAAGAAAAAGCCCCTTTCAGCAACGCTTAAGAATAGGAATTAAATGTCGACAAATAAAAGTGTATATAATCTTTATATAATAAAAAGGGGACAATAAAAACCATGAAACACATTTTTAAAGTCTTTAGACACCAAATACTTTATTCCCGGAACAAGTTATTATTACCTTCTTTTTTTAAATAAATATAAGTATCAAGGGTCATAATATCCAGTAAAAATATATTCCTCTATTAAAATAGGCTATGGTCTGCAATTTATTAGCTCTCTAAGTTATGTGCTGAACCAGCCAACTGAACTATTATTGGTCTTTTAGACCCAGAGATGATCAGTGGGGACCAGTTGACCTCCACCACAGTCGCTCTGATGCCACATGCACACAACAAGATGTAGTCACTGTAATTATGGATGCCTACAATTTTCAACAACCTGCAAAGTCCTCATCAGGGATTTCAGTAATTATTTGATGGCTATAATGTAAGACGAGCGAGCGAGTCACTCAGTTAAAAGAAGACGGTTTGACCCAGGTCTTATAAGAAGTTAACTTGTTTCTTTTGTTTGTGTAAAACAAAAGAAGTAGCTAATTTCAATAAAATATATGTGAACTCTAGACTACAGTCCTTGATAATGTGCTGGACCTATACTTATGCCAAGTCAATTAATGAACACTGGAATGTATTTGATAGGCTAACACGGGGGCATTCTACTGATTAGCAATGAGAGTTTAAGTGCCAGGTTTCGCTTTTTGGCGACTTGCCTTTGGTTTGCTGGAGAACTCTTGTATAAGGTTTACTGCACCACTGCAGTGCTCTCATTGAAATGCATGGGGGGTGCATTTGTTAATGCAATGTTGGTCTCAAAATAGTCTTAGTCAGCATCATTTTGTGTCTTTCTGGTATTCAAAGACCTTCCAGGCCTGTAGAGATTCGATCAGATTACTGCAGAAAACCATCAATACATTGGTTTCTTAGTTGCATCTTAACATGTTTGGCTTAGCTAATCTATGAATCTTTTGTCTGTTTTATGTGTAACTCATAATTCTCAACGTCACTTTTCCACCAATACAATGAAACACAATGTTACCAAAGGTGCTTCTTTGTTGCGAGACAACACAAAGATTTGAGCCAGACACACATCATAGCTGATTGTTTGTCCATTTTCCATCATCATTTCTCGGTACAGGTATAGACGTCCTAAATCTGAACTGAGAGTGAAGACAGAAACTTCTTCAGTGAGACCATTACCATATTCAGATTCTCATTGACCTATATCGCTTATCCTCAATGACTGCTTTCTGTTCTATGACTGTGTGTGTGTGGTAAGCATTTATTTCGCTCTCATTTGTAGATCAGTGTGACAGAGGCTGTTGTTGTCCAGTGCGTTGCTCAGAGAGGGCAGAGCCCCAGTAAGTGTGTGTGTAGGTGTGAGGAATGTTCTGCTTGGCATCCGACACACAGTGACTTCTGTTCCTCAAATATTAGGGAGGACCATAGGGTAGACTGCCATATTTGGACATCCTACATTTGATACAGGCAAAACTACTTTTTTTTATCTTAGCCATTTGTAAATTAGTGTTCATTCATCTAATGAAATTTAGATCAAGGTGAGACTTCTACTCAAGGACAGTGGCTGTTGACTGCTGGGACCTACAGTATAATCATAGTGTGTTGTGTTGAAGCACTCCATTGTTTTAATCCTGAGTCATTACCGTCTGAGAACACTGCTGGCAATTTTCTGTAATTTTCTTCTTGTCCACAAACCAGAGGTAAATGCATTCTCTATTGTGTGTATCGACGCCTGACATCTTCTTCCTCAGTGGCATAGAGCTTCATTGTTGTCCTAAAAAACCCAGAGACGCAGTTTGGCATGTCTACATTTCCTGTTACACCAAGGTGGACCTTCATCATATCATTAAACATTATTTTCAGAATTAGCATGCTCTCAGACAGATTTGTCAACTAGTTACACTCCATTTCCGTCTTCAGTCTGACATTGCCTTAATTTTAACCAATTTGCTTTCATGTAGGGGATTGCAATATTAGAAACCAATGTACCTTCCTGAGTCGAACAACATTCAAGATCAACATTATGCAAAAGTAATGCCACGTAATGGTTTTGCCTGGTCTTTAAAAGTGGCCCTGCCAGAGTCTAAACCTTTAAATTCACCGACTGGACCGAGATGACTCGAGATGTTTGATTGTTCTGGCAAAGAGTGGAGCGGAATAGAGTGAAAATAAACTGTGATGTCGGGACATGATGCCCTCTACGACGCACAGCTTGAACAGGGTTAGTCACGCCTTGTGTCGCTGATGGGCTTAATTGCTTTTCAACCGAGAAATCGTTCTTTCATGCCAGACGGATCATTTCAGCCAATTACAAAATCAAAGGTCGGACCTAGGCAATGTCAAAAGTCTTACCGAATTTGAACCTTCTGCAAAACCTCACGACAATCTAAAGATCAGAGATGAGATTGTGAAATATTCACACTATTTGCAATGATGCTCATTGTGACACTACCTGTGAAGTTGTGCTGATCACCTTAGGCATAGAAATCAGCAGGCCGACCAAAAAGTATTGGAGAGTAAAATGTGGCCATGTGCTGGAAAATGTCCAGTTAGTCCTGGTGCCGACCGGTTATGTGTTAACTTGGTATAACGCAAGGTTACACCAAGTTAAAACGGTTGCTAGACCCAAACAAAAAAAAAGAGCTTGCTAGTCCTTTTTTTTGTACAGGACTTAGGACGCATTGGTAGGGACGGTAATGGAGTTGACTGGCGTTGAGCCATAGTATCGACGTCCTGAATCAAGATATTGTTTGTATTTAGTTTTTTGGCAAAGTCACTGTGCCTTTCCTTTTGACCTGCAAAAGGGACTGCTCAGGAAAATGTATGAAATATAACATATTCTTTTATTGTGTTAATGTGCAATGTGTGACAATAAGCACTGTACAGAATAACCCCAGAGCCATTTAAAAATACAGTTAATCCAAATGTACTCTAAAGCCACTTGCAGTATACTGTATCTCCCCTTTACATCTCTCAGAGTCTCGCAGAGTATACAGCCTGTTTTTTCCCCCATTTTATTCCATTTTCACTTTTTCCTCTGTTGCCTTACTTATTTCCACTTTTCTGGTTGAATATGAATAATACACTGCAGATTTCTTATTGATGGTGCATATAGCGCTCATGGGGTTTGGCGGTTGCGTAGTGACAGAATATATTGAAGTGTTATTCCTCAGTATATAATTCTATCAGAAATAAATAATCTCTAATTTGGTTAAAATCCGTCTTTGTGTGCAGTTTTTGTAAATTCTCTATTCACTCTGAAACACTGCCGAAAAAACCAGACCAAATATCTTCTTCTTGTGTTTTTTTATGGTGCTGGGAAACACTGACTGTGGATCAAAGGGAAAGATGTGTTTTGATTTAATCTATATTTGACATGGCTTCAGGGCCCAGTTAGTGGTTCAAACTGAAAATAAACAAGCAGCCCATTCAGAAACCTCCTGTTGAAAACCCCCTCAATTGCCCTGTGGACGACCCTCAGAAAGTAAGGACCTAACCTTTGATAGTGTGTCTGTGTGAGGGTTGGGGGTCAGAGATAGGAGCTGAGCAAGTTTCTTGGTGTCACAATGTCATGAGCTCCAGTCTCATGATGCAGCAGTCCAACTTGTTCTCACTGAGCTAAATATGTCCTTGGTTAATTATGTAAAGACTCAGGTATGAAGACTCCTTAATGGCGCTCTCACTGTACCATGACCAAAACTGAATTATTGAGTCCAATCAAATTACAGTATATCACCAGTTACATTACATGTCACTTGTTAGACGCTTTTATCCAAAGCGACTTACATACTCGATACTGTGGGCAATCCCCACAGGAGCAATTTGGGGTGAAGTGTCTCAGGGACACAACGACATGCTGACTGCAGTGGGGTTTGAACCTGTGCTCCCCTGATCCGAACACCAACGCACTAGCCCACTGCGCCACACGCGTCCCATTATTCATTTTGTTTTCATTAACTCATGACTTTGTGAGAAAGATATTAATGGACATATTTAAAAAAATAGATATATGGAGACACAAACTAACCTTTCGGCTCATCTGTATTATAGTACTGTGTTATTAATGTATGTATATGTGGATATTATGCTCACAGCTGAAATCGCACAATAATATCCAGCAGGTTACTGGATTGTTCCAAATATCATTACAACTCCCATCTTTTTAGGTCTACCATAGTGGTTTCCAGCAAAGTTATAAGTCAACTTTTTGCAACATTCCATTTTTACTTAATTTGAAGTGTCAATATCTTGTAATAATTTGTTCTGACCTTTATTCAAAATGGCTGATTGAACATTTTCAGAGGAATACCATTGTAAAAACTGCTCTCTTTAAACTCAAGGTAACATTTAATGTATAATTCACTTCAGATTCAGATATAGGTATAATAGAATCATTATCTCTCATATTTGTTGAGTTGTTTGCTTGACTGTTGAATTGTTTACATTTATGCAGTGTAATTTAAGAAGTTGCAATAGCAGTTAATAAGTATGCATTTATAAGTGCTATTAAACATTGGTAACATTCTGAGGTGTTATTGTCATATGCACAATAGCTACAGCATAGTTTCCCAAGTCCCAGACTCCGCCAACAATGCAACATACAATAAACATTAAAACATCAACAATAAATATAAACAGTGCAAATAGAAACAGAAATAAAATAGTGCAAGAGAATGGCAGAAGAGAGACAAGAGGGACTATCGGAAACTATCTGACCAGTTTTTCTTCTGCAGCAGCCCTGGGTTGGTTAGGGTTAGGGTTAGTGACCCTTTAAGGCAGTTTTTACGGAGGCCCAGCCATTTGAGGGTAGAGACAGTTAGCTGTTACTGTTTGCTCATGGGCAGCACTGTCCGTCCCTCACAGCCAGGGGGAGAGAGAGAGAAGGGGGGAGAAGGGATGGGACAGTGGGAGGGCAGAGTGATTAACATGAGAAGAGCTCCTCTGGCCAATGGCCAGACTGGATCGAGGGAATGTCAGGATCCTGCAGGAAGTGACGTGTCGGGTTACACACTCCTCCCTCTTTTCCTCAGGCAAGAGAGAGAGGGAGATCAAGGGAGAGAGAAGGGGGCGAGCGGGGTGGAAGTAAATGGGCCAAGCAGCAGTCTCATTCTTGCTGTGTGAGATCACGGAGCAGCAGAATGTGTCGGGGTCTGCTCCACTGCTGAAAACAAGACTGAACAAGGCAGAAGGAGACACACACAGGAGGGAGGACTCAGGGAAAGGAAAGGAGGGCGGAGCAGGAGACCTGGAGGACTTTTTGGGATCTGTTGGGATCTACTCTGTGCTGAGGATCGAGTTGGCAAAGTGTCTCACAGGGGCTGAGCTACAGCCCTGCCCCGTTAGCGCCGCCGCCTCACTGCAGCAGGGACAAAATGAACTATCTGGTGAGTGTGTGTGACAGAAGCTGAATCCCTGGGAGAGAACAAGTCCTGTGCCTTGTGTTGGTGTTTGTCTGGTCCTTCATCCCCCTGTGGCTCAGTATGTGTGTGTGAGTGTTTTAGCAGGACCAGCTATGTCCCAGCTGTGCAGGGACTGAGGTAGGAGGGGGGGGGGGGGGGGGGGGGGTCGGAGTATGAAGAAAAGGAAAATGTGAAGAAGGGGGAGGAGAGGGAAACAAGTTAACATTTTTTCTGCGGATTCTTACCTTTTGTTGGCTCTCAGCCGGGAGTACGTGTGTGTGTGTGTGTGTGTGTGTGTGTGTGTGTGTGTGTGTGTGTGTGTGTGTGTGTGTGTGTGTGTGTGTGTGTCTGTGTGTGTTTGTTTATTTGTGGTAATGGGGTCTGAAGTCAGGACACACTCTGACTTTTGCTGTCCTGTAAAGGAATGTGCAGACAAAAGATAAACGTTGACAAACAATCATCCTTTTTCTCGTGCTTATCATCTTGTTTTTTGTGGAAATAGTTTGAGTACGTAAGTTAAACACTTTTATGGAAGGCATTTGAAGATATCTAAATTCCTATGTCATTAGATACCAGCAATAAAACATTGAAAATCAGTTGTGAGTGTCTGGGACAGATCTAGGTTGCATACAGTAGAAGCAGAATTTAGGAAAGGTTTGTGACTCAATTCCCTTAATCCCCTTAAGAGCTTTCCTTTCTGAATCTTAAAGACACAACACACTTGTTTTCTTTGAAACTTTCTTTCTATCAGAATCGGAAAACAAAGCACGGGGGACGTCGTCTGGTTGATGGCAGAAAGAAAGAAAGAAAGGAGAGAGAGAGAGAGAGTCTGTCTTTCTGCTGACTCAGAGGAAAGTGGGGAGAAATGAAGGTTTTATGGCTGGAGGACGGGGGCTGGGAGAGGGAAGCATGCTTCAGTAGAACAAGAGCAGAGAGGAAGAAAAGAGCAGGACGATATGATATGTGCGAGTATTGAATATGACATTGATTTAGTGAAGCAGAATGAGACTGGAGGAATGCAGGAAGAGAATAACGATTTAGTGAGGAGGGAGTTAAAAGTCCTTAGAGTAAAGATCGAAAAAAAAAAGTCCTTCCCTGCTATTGTTTAAAAGCTCCTGCGTCAGTGTTGGCTCACTGCTCATGACATACCACTGTGTGTGTGTGTGTGTGTGTGTGTGTGTGTGTGTGTGTGTGTGTGTGTGTGTGTGTGTGTGTGTGTGTGTGTGTGTGTGTGTGTGTGTGTGTGTGTGTGTGTGTGTGTGTGTGTGTGTGTGTGTGTGTGTGTGTGTGTGTGTGTGTGTGTGTGTGTGTGTGTGTGTGTGTGTGTGGTAACTACATGGACAGGAATGTGTCAGACAGTGAAATAGTGTGGAGCAGAGCACTGTGTGTGAAACGAGTAATTACACCCCAGTAATGAGTGTGTAATTAATATAAAATAAGACTCAGTGTTGTTCAGAGCTTTCCCATTGACTGCACAGCGCTGCCATGTTCTGTCGGCTTATTCTCACTCTTTATTCAGACGTAATGTTATCTTTGAATTTATGAGGGAAGTAATTGGCTTAAATGTAAACCCAATAAAGCTGGTAATTAGTATAGTTTTATTTGAAGCCTCTGAAATCAACTCTGAAATGAAAAGGAGCAGATACAAAATATGACTGATTTAGTTTTTTGGTAAAGAAAACGTGTTACATGGCGTTGAGAACATTTGAACATTTCAGGACCTTAACAGCTACAGTATTCTCACATAGACAGTTAAGTTCTGCTTCAAATGTAACATTTGTACGTCAAATAACTTCTACCATAACTATCAAATAAGGATTTGTTGAAATGTCAAAATATCATTCTATAATATAAACGGTATTCTACAGACTTGTTATACATTTAACATTGTTTTGGTGATGGGACTGACTGTCTGAGCTGGTCTCTGCTGTTGATTAAATCATATGGTGTATGATATGGAATATTGTAATCTTGTTGTATGGTAAACACTGCTTCCTGTCTGTTGGTTGTTGTTGTTGTTGATGTTGATAACTAAAGTCACTTGAGTGATGTCGATGGACATGTTGTGCCACAATGCACAGACGATGCTACAAAATTCTGTTGAGGCAGAGATATTGTTCTGATATCGCGGATGACTTTCAAAAATGTAAAAAGTTATAGTAGCTAGACAAACTAATAGCTTGATACCTTGCTTTGAGGAATAGCCTCACACCGGATATTACACAAATACCGGTCTAAAGAGTCTACATTTCTGCTCATTTTCAGGTATAGTACATATTATTATTTAGCTCCTCTACTGGGACATGTCTCCATGCTTTAATGTTCAAACAGCTCTTTATTGTTCTCATACTGCCTGTGCTGCAGCACCTGCTTTCACCCACAAAGATCTGGTCACTGTAGTTTTTTGTAGATTTTACAATCAGGAGGAAGTGCTTTTTTTAGAGACTATTTTTCAGCAGCGGATTTATCTATTTTTGGTACTCTAGTCAGTATTTTTGGCAGCAGTATGTATGTAATTAAGGAACACATAACCCATAACTGCAGTGTGGCTCACTGTAATGTACTTTATGTAACGAACATAGTTAGACCCATATCGCATATTGCATCATATACCTGACTGTCTCTTTACCCATTTAGATTCACACTGATGCAGGTCCTTGTTATGCATTGCAATATGAATATAAAGAAATGAATGACTGTCAGTGTTGGAGGACCACGTTTGTTAGCACACTTTTCTTTCCCCATGTATGTGTCCTGACTCACTCACTGAGTCATGGGGGCCTGGCTAACTGAAGGAATTCCATTCTGTGTGTGTGTGTGTGTGTGTGTGTGTGTGTGTGTGTGTGTGTGTGTGTGTCTCTGTGTGTGTGAGATTTACGGCTGACCCCCATCTACTGAACCACACACATACAGATCCACTGAACACAGCTTGTCTTCACTGACACCTGAGTAAAAGCATACACACAGGTCTATTGTAAGTTAGTGGAGCAGTGCATCAGCCAATCAGAATAGTTGGTGACGTTTTGCTTTATATTTTCTCATTTAGACACCTGAAACTGTGTTTTCACCCAGATCCTGACCTTACCTGACACTTAGCCCCGGTTTATAAGCCAAAGTGTTAGTATGTGACTCACGAATTTCATCAAACGTGACTCAGAGTCAACTTTGACCCACATACCATGGGGTTCATGGACACTGCCCAGAGCACCTGAAAATGTTTTGGAGACGTTGGAGAGGGACAGTTTTGAGCCTCTGGGATTACACTTAGCTGAACAACTTAAAAATATCCATGCCTAACAGTTTTAGGATGAACACCTGTGGTCCTCCTTATGGTGGAATGGTCATAAATATACAGGTATTGTCAAGGAATTGGTGCTTTGAATGAAAAAGAGGGATTGAATATGGCAGATGATTTAATTATGTATACCCTCGTTCTTGTCAATAATAACAATAATTTCATATTTGACTGCAGTTTTACAAGTATGGTTGTAATGCTGGTGTATCTTCTCCATCATCAGTCTTGACAGTGTCTAACAGCTCTGATTTCACCTGTCCTGACTGAAAAGTGAGCTTATGTTATCTAGCAGTTTTTAAATGTTCATATCGATCAGTTTGGAGTCTGGACATGGCCAAAAAGGAATATAATGTATTTACTGACTGATTGAAGTGTCCTTAGCCACATGGTGCTCAGTCCTCGAGGACCCTAGGCAACATGGCAAAAATAATAATACATATTATTTACAAGCGCATTTAAAGGCACATAATGAGAGATTTGCAGTGTTGATGGGTTGGTTGAGGTGTAGAGCTGGACACCATTGCTAGATAGATAGATAGATAGATAGATAGATGGATGGATGGATAGATAGATAGATAGATAGATAGATAGATAGATGTATAGATGGATAGCTAGATAGATAGATAGATGGATAGATAGCAAAAGCGACTTACATACACTTCAATACCGTATAAGGGAGTAAGTTGGGGTTAAGTATCTTGCCCAAGGACACTTCATGTCATGTTGGATGCAGGGGATTGGGGTCGAACCACTTACCTTCTCATAGGTAGAGGCCCATCCACCCTTGGGCCACAGCCAATGTACCAGGTATACTTGCAGAAATTGTATTTCCTATTTAATACAAATTGTTCTAGACATTTTTGTTTTAATTAACTAGCATACGATAGGTAGAGATCGGCAATCTTACAAGAAAAAGATGGGTGAAATCGCCCAACATTCCCTTTTTTCTTTAACCTCTCCAAAGCAATGATGTGAGAAATGATGTCTGTATTGTCACGTCAAGTCTTCGCTGTGTGAAAGACATTTCCCATAAATGCTGCAGTGTCTTTGAGACACATTGAGATTTGGACCAATCCTGAAAGAGAAGGCTTTGTCCTGCCCTGGCCTGACTCATAGCACTGTGTTCATGCACGGCCCATTAGAGAACACATTCCCATGCTAATCAACATTCTTTCTATACGTAGTCATCTTCCAGAACATGAACAGGCGGGATCAGATGTACTTTCTTCATTCATTAATAGCCCAGATTGTTCAATTGTGAAGTGTTTTCTAATTAGCATGAATAATGTAAGTTCATGTTTCCATCTATGGATTTGTCTCGATGTGCATTTAAAGCACCACAGTGGCTCAGTTGTTGGCACTCTGTGACATGACATGAAATCTCATTGAAAAAGCAAACCTTTTTCCTGAGGTTTAACACAATAATGTTATGCTCAAAGGTCCTATCAACTAATTGTTGTGGTCTGTTGGAAGCGACCTAAACTAAAGCTATCAAATGGACCTTTTTGATTAAATGTTTTAACATTGGACTCCTACGGTGCGTCCACACAGCAGCTTTAGACGAATCTTCCACCGCTTCCAACGCTTCTCTGCCCATGGACTTTGAATGGGGATGACGTCACTTTGCCTCGCTTTTCGCCGAACTGCATTGTGGGGGAGCGAAGCGAAGATTTCCAAGATTTCCAGGATTTTCAGGATTCAAAAGTTGAGCAATGTTCAACTTTTGAAGCTGAGCTGGAAGCGTCAGCCAATCAAATCCCGTTTATGCAAATCTGACAGTTCAAGCGCTAGCTGATTGCTTTTACTTATAACAGAGTATTTTTCTAAATTCTTGTAAGGATGAAATGCACCTCTTAAATGGACTTATCCAACACATTCTCACTCCCAACTCATACTATAGTGACGTTATGTCATGATCCCTTGGCGTCACTATCAAATGCAGTGGGGGGCCCTTTAGCGTAGATTTTCAACTATCAGGGAGTCCCATTGATTTGCATAGAGCTCCCTGAACGTTGGTAATAGACGAGTTGGGATCGCGGCGAAATGCTCGCCGCAGATCCATTCTCACAGCGTTTATCAACCTTTTTGTTACTCAATATCAAGCCACACTTATTGTTTTTACTTCTTTATTTTAATTGAATAATGTAGGACTTTTGTTGCCATCAGTTATGGGGAGAGTAGGGGCTCAGACTACTGA
This sequence comes from Harpagifer antarcticus, assembly GCA_902827135.1. Classification (NCBI taxonomy): domain Eukaryota; kingdom Metazoa; phylum Chordata; class Actinopteri; order Perciformes; family Harpagiferidae; genus Harpagifer; species Harpagifer antarcticus. The sequence continues at coordinate 3,594,598 of CADEHL010001357.1, forward strand.
AATCTGTATTCTTTGATAGTTTTTTCCTTCTAATTTTGTATTCTTTTCTAAACCACACACTGTTATTAACTCAACAATAAGACACAATTATCCTTGTGTTTATTTATTTCTTTGATTGTATAATGTGGGACTTTTGGAATCTGTCAGAACCGAGGGTCGGAGCAGCTCATAGTAGTTGCTCTAGAGAATTTTACACCCGGAAGTAAGTATTCTCTCCACTTTGCTTGACAAACCCCGCGATTAGTCTTCAAGCTCTGTGATTGGATGTTTGAGTGTGCGCCAAGGTTACGCCGAGCGTCAAACAGCACTTTGAAATGGGATGAAGCCACAGCACACTATCCAAAACAGCATTCGAAAGTGTGTGTGTGTGTGTCCCCCCCCCCCAGAATTACACATGCTGGCTATTGTGTGTTTCGCAACATGTTCTATGGCATGTCTCTACTGGGAATTGTAGTTTTAAAAGACGTTTTCTTATTTCCCATTAGAAGTTGCCAGTATTAACCTGTGTACACCCTGGAGGCAGAGTTCCCGTTAGCCGGTAATTACCGGAATATGACCGGTAAAATATGCTGAAGACCGGCAAATCAAAATCTCTCCGGTCAAAGTGTCCGGTCAAAATAATTTTCGTTTAGTGCAAATCCGCATCTCTTGCGCCACTTATGTGACAGATGACACTTCAGGTTAGAATATCACACGTAGCTATTTTAATGACCTCTCAAACTACCGTAACTAGTTATAGATATGTTTAGTTTTACTGTCGGGTCACTCATTACTGATCCGCGAGCTGCATGATACTGACGGGCTGTCAGGAGAGAGAGAGAGCTCGGTTTATTATTCCTGTGTTATTGTAAGTTACTGTACACTTTTGAATAGTTAATCTACTATAATTAGTTTGTTTAATATCGAATCATATCAATTTGTTTTAAAGCTCAATAAATAACAAAGAAGACCTTTGACCGGCACTTTTCAAATTTTGTCCGGAAGATTTCAACTTTAACGGACATGTTGACCGGCGAAAAAATATTCTAACGGGAACTCTGCCTGGAGGTTTAGGGGATAGGAAACACATTGGTGTTAAAGCATATCATTAATAAATGGGTGAAAATTGCTTGTGCCCATAATGGGCAGCATTAATATATACCCACATGACAGCTAAGGTCAGAAGAGCTTTATTTAACAGCTGGTCTTATGTCTGTGACCCCTCCTGTTGTTCATTGATAAGCCTGAAACATGCACTTGTCAAGGTTCAGAGGCACATTTTGCAAATATGGCAGTAGCCATCGATCATCTTGAGATAAGATATACTTTATTGATCCCAAGTTGGAAACATTTGCGTTACATCAGCATGTGTAACAGTTGTAAATATGCAGTGGTGTTTATTTGTAAATCATTTAGTATAATCACACAAATGCTGTGTTTTATATTTAATAATTCTGTGTTCTTCATTTATTGAATGTTCAATACCTGACAAGGAGATGAAAAAGGTCGGAGATGAAAAACTTGGGTCACAGGTTCCTCAACGGTGCATTACAAGACATCTATCAATATGTGTGTAATACCTCCACCATTAAACTATCATATTCTGCACATTTCTTATTCTATCTACTAGGGGTCGACCGATAATCGGCATGGCCGATTTTTTTTATCAAATTGCCGATAAAACTTTGATTTTCCGGGCGGGAGCCAGCCAGAGAGGCGGGACCTTCTCAGATTACAGGCAGGTGCGAAAGAACGCAGACACAGACTGAAGCTAGCAGCAGAGCTCACTCACTACTGCGAGTGGAGCCTTGCAGTTTTTCAGGTTGATATGTGAAGCTCATTAGCTAGCCAACATGTAACTAGCAAATGTTTAGCAAAATATTAGAAGTGAGGCTACTACACTAACGTTAGGTCTACTGTAATAGCCTCACTTTTAATAGTTTGCAAAACATTAGCTAGCACTAGTGTTTTGCAGTTGCTCGCAGTTTATTGGGATTTTATGCTAGATAGACAGGCATTGTTTTGATATAATAAATTAAGCATTATTGTTAGTTAAGCCAGTCAGCCTGCAGCCCCACTTCTTGTCTCTCTCTAACTCGTTGCAGATGACTGCACTAAAGAAAAGGGCACAGAGAGGAAACCAGTTGTAAGATGTTTAAAAGTTAATTAAACATAATATATGCTTAAATGCATTTCAAAGAAGTTGTGTTGAGTTGTGTTGGAGTTTGTGTTATTCTACATTTTGACACCAAGATTTTCTGATTTTAATGCAAATGTATATCGGTTCCAAATATCGGTTATCGGTCTCCTTGATTACTAATAATCGGTATCGGTATCGGCCTTGAAAAAGCCATATCGGTCGATCCCTACTATCTACAATACATCTTATAAGAGTATAATTAATATGTATAATATCAGTTAAAATAAGTGCTTCAACAACGTTAACATTGCAGGAAAGTTGATTGTCAAGTCCCAAAACAAACTATGCAATATATTAAACGTTAAGTACTTTGTCAGGCTTAATATTTATCTGTAGATACCCCCAATGCTTTTTTCTTATTCAAAAGTAGACCTTAACTTAAAGTATTCTTTAATATTTAAATAAAGCCTTATTAGTTTGTCTGTTTTGCACATCCTCCTATTAATATCTTTTGACGTCCTACACTAAATTGTTGTATTGTAGAGATCACTACAGTATCATCTTGATATTTTCTATTCTATATTTCTATCATTGACCTTCTACTTTCCCCCTATGAAAGTATGCACTCTTATATTTGTATTGTTTTCATCAAATATAACATATTCAACAAAATAAATCAATAAGTGCTTTAACCACTAGGGCTTAAAAAAAAAGGTCAAGTTTAAAGTGTTAACACAATAAATTATACTTTCCAGTATAATTTTCCAGTTTAGTTTATGACGGATGTATTTTGTTATCCACACATATATTGTTTTGATATGTGTACCACCAAACCGACAGAAAATATGGTCTTAACATGACCCAGTGGTCTAGTTAATAAAAATTAATATTATCAAACATCATTTTAAAATGAACTCTTATTTTGAAAATACGGCTTCCTGTGTTTGAATGAGCTACTCGGTCCTGACAGACTCCGAAAGTCCGACATTATACAATCAAACAAATAAATAAACACAAGGATAATTGTGTCTTATTGTTGAGTAAATAACAGTGAGTGGTTTAGAAAAGAATACAAAATTAGAAGGAAAAAACTATGAAACAATATAGACTTCAGTATTCTGAGCCCCTACTCTCCCCATAACTCACGGCAACAAAAGTCCTACATTATTCAATTAAAATAAAGAAGTAAAAACAATAAGTGTGGCTTGATATTGAGTAAAAAAAAGGTTGATAAACGCTGTGAGAATGGATCTGCGGCGAGCATTTCGCCGCGATCCCAACTCGTCTATTACCAACGTTCAGGGAGCTCTATGCAAATCAATGGGACGCCCTGCCTGTTGAAAATCTACGCTACAGGGCCCCCCACTGCATTTGATAGTGACGCCAAGGGATCATGACATAACGTCACTATAGTATGAGTCCTAAATGAATCCTAAAATTAAACATTATGGTGTTTTGATGAAGGGTTTTTCTTCCACAATGATGGATAAATTCATGTATTTAACGTATTAAAGTGGTGGAGGATACCAAGGCAAAAGCTTTCTTGCTGAAATATGTGAATGCCTGTATGTATTCATACCTGTATGTGTTGCCCTTGATCTCACAGTACAGTTGAGTACAGACAAACAACAAGCTATGAATCACTGGATGTTTTTCCCCGCTGCTCAGTGCTGAATCATAGAGTCAACACTGCAGTTCCAGTTGCAGCTTTCTCAACAGATTTATGTGATTGATCAAAGTGCTACAGTTCAGATTTACACCCCCGTGGTTGTGAAACTATTTTAACCCATACACCTTGTTGTTTTTCATAGCCTTTCTGTGGAGATATATATGCAAAATATTCATGTGATTCATGCGGCTTCATGTCTGGGTGATTTCGAGCTGTTTTGAACGTTGTACTTCTTGTACAGGTGAAGGCTCCCATCATAAGTGTGTTTTGAGCAGAGAAATAAAGACTGTAATCTGTGTCACTGACGTACAGCCTCAGTGATCAGATGGTGTGTCCGCCGTCTTTGCTGCCTCTGTAAGTGCAGGTTAGTAAAGCCTGTAAACACAGGTGTGTGTGGACACACATACAGATCTGTGTGTTGACACACAGTCCTTGATACTCCAAATCACCACCATTCTATGACAACGGTAATAACTTCATCATATCCAGGCTGAATGAATGAATGAATAGAAACACAATTCAATCGGATAAAATAGCACCGCAAAATCGCACTTAAAAATTACTTTTAAGGGAATTTAGGGGAATCAATTCTAACTTGGTCAGTCATGTAACCTGTAGTAAAATGTACTTCTACTTGCGTAAGATGTTTTGCTTCTTCCCTCCATTTCTTGCTGCTGTGTGCGAAGACACGCTGCTTTCAACCACACAACTATCTGTGTGTGTGTGTGTGTGTGTGTGCGCGTGTGTGTGTGTGTGTGTTGTCTGTCAACAGGTTAAGCAGCACTCCAGCCTGCCTCTGTGAGCCTCTCCTGTGCTCGGGGCTACACAATCCCTGCTGTTGTTCGTGCAGTTAGTCACTGCCTGCAGGCAGGAATTCTTCAGCTGGGATCATCGCTTGTTAAAGCTGCAGCTTTAACAAGCACTTACAGGGCACGTAAAGCTGGGTCTGTTTGGACTGGTTGTGTTGTAGCACCGAAAGGTGCAAAGAATGACCCAGTACACGTGGGTCTATTTATAACGATATATTTATGGTGTGTTTAGAACAGTGCTTCTCAAAGTGTGGTCCGCGGACCACTGGTGGTCCGTGAGCGCCCCCTAGTGGTCCGTGAGTATATTGGTAACATTTCACATTTTAAATAAATTTATTTATTTAAGTTTTCCACACTCTCGCGGGAATATTTCCGCAATGGAGCGAGCTTAAGTTTAACTTTCGATTGCATGATATAGCCCAGCGCAACACCTTCATCACACATGTTGCCACTTGTTTGTACCATTTTCAGGCGATTTGTAATCTGTTCTAAAAAAACGATGATATTTGTGGAGTTAGGTGGTCCGCGAGTGTTTTTTTATTGGTTAAGTGGTCCTTGGTATCAAAAAGTTTGAGAAACACTGGTGTAGAAGATAGTCTACACAGGGACGTTTGGAAAGGGTTGGATCCTGAAAGTTGACTAAAGAATTAAAGGAAAGACACAACTAAGGTTAGAACTTTTCCTTCAGAGAAAAAACTAAGGGAATCTACCCAAATAGGGTTTAATCGCGAGTGACGCCACTCAAAGGACCACAAACACTTAATGATAGTCCTGTCTTTACACTCCTACAAAGACTTAGCAGATGACAAGATATCCTTACTTAGTCCCTAGTTTCTTCTAGGTCTTAAGTCCTTGGATTCAATAGAGTGGTGAGGTGATGACATAAGGCGCATTCACACCGCAGTACTTTTCCCACAAAGGTTCATGCGAACTTAGTTCATGCAAACTCTTTAGTTCGCATGAACTAAGTACAGATCGCGTTCACACCGGAAAAAGTCCCTGGGGGTGGATTAGGCAAATGAAGCCGCTGACTTCACTTCTTCTTCTTCTGCTTTGGGTTTACTGGCAGGCTACAAACAACTTCACGGCGGATACTGCCGCCCAAAGTCCCCGGCCGGAAGTCCCCGGAGTTGTAAGAGGACTTCAGTAGAAGTTGCTGGGACTCCCAGCAGCTTCTACTGAAGCCTTCCGAGTAAATCGCCAGAACGCCGACACCTCCTCATCTCCACCGCTCCCATGTTTTATTTTGTGTTGCCATAAGTTAGTCTCTCTGCGTTTCTGCGCTGGGCTAATGCTAATGCTAATAATGCTAATGCGAGGATAATAAAATGGCGGCTTCATTCACAAAACTTTTTGGAAGTTTTACGGGGCGTGGTTTGCAATCCGCCCAGCCAATCAGACATATAGCTCTTTTCTCACAAAAGAGCCGCTCGAAAGTCCCTGCTCTCTAGCAGGGACTTTCGAGCGGCTCTTTTGTGAGAAAAGAGCTATATTTAGTACCGGCTCTTTTTGGTGTGAACGCGATAAAAGAGTTCTCATGAACTAAGTTCGCATGAACCTTTGTGGGAAAAGTACCGCAGTGTGAATGCGCCTATACAGTATTTTTAGGCCGACCTGGAAGTTGGCATTGAATGGTCTCCTTCAACCAAAGCAATGGGATTTTCCATTGATGTTGTACTATTGCGAAAAATAAGATCTTTGGCAAAGACACATTCATGATAACGACACTTTTGTTCAGCAGGATAATCTCCACATATTAACACCACTTTTGTAATTCTTGAAGGGTCAATGAAATTGCCAAAAGGCAATAAACAAACAACATGATAGTCACCACTGCTAAGCTAAAGGCGGCTAATGTTCGGGGTGATGATGTTTTTATGTTACCAGTACCAATTGAAACACAAAAAAAATCTACTCTAAGACATTAGTCCCGTACTGCCCTCTGGCATGTGTCTGTGACATGTCTGACTTAGTTTAAATTTGACCTTGCAAATTTAACACAACGGACTAATACGAGAACAAAATCGGTTTGTTCATTTTTATATGCAAACCAAACACAATAAAATCATGACATTCTTGTTTCTTCTCATGGGTGTTGACATTGCACTCAGCTCGTCCAGACTTCACCTGCTGGGCTGACGTTGTCTGAATGCATTTGTGTTACATTTGTTGGACACAGTGACTGCAGGACGCATTTCCACATCTCGAGACATCCAGTAAGGATGCTTCGGAGGTGGGTCAACCTCCATTGGAGAACATGTGCTGGGCTGATGTTGTCTGAATGCATTTGAGTTATTTGTGTTAAATACAGCAGCAGGACGCATTATCACATCTCGAGCCATCCGGTTGGGATGTTTCGGAGGAGGGTCAACCTCTATTGGAGAACATCTGCCTGTCATAGTTTTTTTGTTTTGAAACATCTTGCTTTTGTTTGACCCAGCGTAGACAGGAGCAGGAGTCATCGTAATGTCATTAAGGTATTTCTTCCCATCACTGCTCTTTAAGTCCATCATTTTGTGGGCAGGTGGGGGCCCTGGAGGCAGTGGGACCGTCTTGGCCTCGGAGTGTCCAGAGCGGTAGTGTCTGCTTCAGTGACGTGCAGAGGCTGGCTTTTGAAAGCTTTTGATCAGATAAAGACATGTTTGCACAGTTTGTTAAAAGCTACCTATAACAATGGATCCAGATATCATCTTTGGAATATTATATTTAAAGTCTAATGAAACACTTACTTGTCAGTTTGGTCACTACTGTTTCATTTTGTTAGTAGATTTGGTTATTGATAATAGTTTTCAGCTATAAAGCAGAGACAGAGAAGAGACTTACCATTGTCCCAGCCTTTCTTTGGTACGGGGTGTACCGAAAGTCCATGGTTGACTTGGTTTAACAATCTGTATAACATAACACAAAGTATTGTCAGAGTGTAATGTATTCCGGAACACAGGAATGTTTGAATTTGTTTTTTATAAAAAAAAGAAATGAATGTCCTTTATTGCACTTTAAACCCCATTCATAGCAAAAGCTATATATGCAGGGCTGTTGTGAGATTTCATTCACGTTGCTGAACGGATATTTTATTTTATTATATTTTATATTTTATTTATATTTTATATTTTATTTTCAAGTCTCAGCGTAGCGTCAGCATTAATTCGTTTTGTTAAAGGGAGTTTGAGAAAGAATCTAACTTTTCACATACAGTAAATGCGCTATATAAATTAAATGTATTATCTGCTGTTTCTATGACACATGGAAGCGTCAGATATTCACCAGTGACATATTTTGTGTCGTAGAACAAAACGTGAAAATCTCTTCAGACCTTATTTCCGCCATCTCCTCAAAAACATGTTAAAAAAAACGTTGACCTTTGACAGAACCTAAAATGGTAAAATGTTAACTTTTTTTCCGGGTTTTGAGGACTCCTTCTTTCACTACTCTTTTTCCCATGTTTCAGCTCACTAGTTTCAACAGGACTAGTTGTTATGACTAAATATGTTGGGAGGACAATTAGAACTGTTCAGAATGGTCCCACTCATAGGTGTACTGGGGGGGGGGGAGGGTATTTTGTCCTTTAATTACAGGAATAATGACAGACGATATCTCTGCTGCACGCTGTTGTTCACAGGAAAGGTTCAAACCCAGCTTACTTTCTCACCCCCACTACGAATGAATGTAGGATAGGCAGTTTTGAGAAGTCACAGATGTGTCGGGACACTTCAACAGGGTTATTTGATCAGTGTAACGACACAATACATGACACCACTGTGACCTGACTTTAGTGTGTAACATCAGTGCAGTGCTGCTTTAAAGGTTCCCTATTCTACTCTTTTCCAACAATATATTACAGGTCTCAGATATACACAGAACCTTTCCCTGAAGAGTTTGGCTGAGACACCAGATCATTGTAGCATCCCATAACCCCCTCTGTTTCAGCCCTGTTTCAAAAGTGCTGATTCTGTGTCTGTAGCTTTAAATGCTAAAGCTGCTGCTGGCCACGCCCCTCTGAGAGATATTTGGTTAAAAATAACACAATAGTGCTCTAGGAGGAGATTCAGGTGATAAGAAACAAACAATTGTGACATCACAAAGTGGCCAAAATCTGATCAGCTCATTTTCAGACAGGTTTTTATATAAATGGATCAGGACAAGAAGAGAGAGAATCTTTTTTCCTGAAACTTTCGAGTGTACCCTTAACGTCATTGTGCTTCTTTACCCTTATGTAATATCATAGTTTCCAAAATTGTGAATTCTCAGCACCAAACGCTTACTGCCCCTTCAATCAAAATGTAGTTTATTTGACACTCCAGGTCCTCACTGAAACCAAATGTAACACATAGTTTCACACACCGCTGCTCTCACGTCAGGGAGTATTCTTGGATTGTGTGATGGATGACTAATACACAGCTCCGTCTCCATGTACTCTGTAAACGTCAGGGTCCTGCAGCAGGAGGGATCTTTCTGCTGTTTAACAAATCAGCCTCGCACACAACTATTTCTCAAGAACAGTCTGAGACGTGCCAGGTCAGGAAAAAGAAGGGAGGGGGGGGACTCTTAAGGAGGAAGAGGTGGAGGTTGGGAGAGAGAAAGAAGCAGAGAAAGAAAGAAATGAACAGAGGATTGCTTTATTTATTTATTTGTTTCTCATCGTTATGCTGAAAATATTAAAGTGTGTGTCTGTGGTGACACCTCTGGAATGTGAGGTAATAGGAGAGTTGTGTGAGTGTGTGGAGGCTCAGGAATGCTGTAGTGAGTTGGACTGTGTGTGTGTGTGTGTGTGCGTGTGTGTGTGTGACACAGGCCCAGGCTTGCTTCAGCATTTGCAGCGAAGCAGAAACACATACACACCTCAGCTTTGCAATGCTACACATATTATGTGCACACAGACACAAGTACTAGAAAACATCTAGTAATCAGTGGATAATTATATTCATATTTCTTTTTCACTCAACCAAATCAAAACAAATCAGAGTACAGTACCAGAAAACGTTATGACTTCATGACCTGCGGGTATATTTCACTCCTGTTACCACTGCTCACTAAATACTTTGTGTTTCTGATGTGGGCTATACTAATGATGCTCAAATGATATACAATATTTGCTTCAAATAAAATGCAGCAGCCATAAAATAATCAAGTATTTCCCTAGTCATTGGATATCTTCATTTGTAATATTTAATCTTTATTTTTTAATGTTAATAGTTTCTAAAATATTGTCTTTTTATAATCCTTACATTTGTATCCTTCTCTTACAACTTATGTACTTATACTGTTTTGATGTTTGCACCACTACGCACCAAAACCAACTATTTGTACGTGTAAACCTAATTGGCAATAAACCCCAATTCTGATTCTGACTCCAAATGTGAAACTATTTCATAATGAGATTTAAACACTTTGGATATTCAGATCAGTGTTTAACTCAAGTACAAATGTCTAGAATGTGCCACTTCCTCGTTTTAATATCATTTTAAATTGAATATATTTGACAATGATTTTCTAAAAAATAAGTATATTTGCCATTGTATTTAAAGCAACATTTTTATTTATTCCGTTTTTCCTTTTGGGACGTACACTTTTTTTTATAAAGCATGAAATTAAAACCAATAGTGATGCGCTCATGTGATTGGCGGAGAATGAAGGAGGCATCTGATTGGTTGCAGACAGTTGTTGAAAGAACATTTATTTCTAAATCAACCAACAAATCCGCTATTTCTACATGAATGTAACCACATCTAAATATCTTTTTTCTTTGTATTCACACACCTTTAAAATACATACATTTATGGATTTCTGTTACATTCAATTAAAACAATAATATATATTTGCTGAATAAAAAAAAAAAAATGTAAACTTACTTTCATAGATTTTATTTACATGTATATATACTGATAAACATTTGTCTGTGGGTTTGAAATGTTTTGGAACTGATCTGACACCATATACCATCGTTACTCAAAAAGTAATATCTTACATTACTCGTTACTTTACTCACAGGGCCACCCCTCCCTACAGGCAGAGCACGCAGTCTGCGGAGGGTGCTTCATTTTGCGGAGGGAGCCTAATCTGAAGCGCATATGCAGTGCACCTACAGTGCGTTACTTTACTCGACATCCTAACTCTGGTTCCGGAGGTCCTCCTTAGCTATTAGCTTCACGTTAGCATGTGTTCTTTGCAGGTGCTTGTTGAGGTTTGACGTTGTGGATAACAGCTTCTGGCCTGGACACAGTTTGCACCTCAGCGTCACATTCCTGTCCTTTCTTCGGACCAACTCAAAATAGTGGGCATACCTCCACCCCTCCAAAGTATGCTGTTGACTCTGCCATGTTCATGCACTGCATGTGGACGCGCAAGTCGCGCAAAAGTTACGTAAATATAAACCTGCGGTGGAAATCCCTCTTGTCTGTCAAAGGGAGAATCTAATTATTTATGTTAGTAGGCTAACTGTATAGTGTGATTACTGATGTTATAAAAGTAACGCAGTAACGCGTTACGGGCAATGTTAGTAACTAGTATGATTACTGAATTATAAAAGTAACGCGTTACATTTGTCGGTGTAACTTGTTACTTTGTACTCTGCATATAAGTAGATTGCATTGGGAAGAAACAAAAGCAAAACACATGCACATGCTCCTCTGTCATGTGAAGGCTAACCCTGAAACCAACAACACATGTGTTACTGCCATTACAATCTCTCACACACACACACTTTCCGTGTCCCTCCCTGCAGAGGGAGCGTACACTATGTGGTTCCAATGACTGGTTTCTATCTGTGTGGTGAGGCAGAATGTGTCGTGTACTATAGAGGAGCCACTCATGACTGCACATGTGCATGCACTGTATGAATATGTTTACTGAGAAGAGTGGTGCAGGAAAGAGTCCTCAAACCCTGTAATGAGTTAGCATTTTATCACCACTGGTTTCCCCGTTCTCAAAGTCAACGTTTTGTTTGAGAAGTTTATGTGTAGATGCCTGAAATAAGGTATGTGGTTAACACAAGCTGAAGAGATGTTGATGTTTTGTCCTACTACATAAAACACGTCAGTAAATACCCAACAGGTGAACGTCTGAAGCGTTTACGTAGCTATCAAACAGCGGTGACTAACAAGTGGCTAAGTGAGACTACTAAACAGGGCGAACATTAGCCGCCTTTAGCTTAGCCGTGTTAACGTGAAGACATTCGCACATGGTTTAGCTTGTTTGTAGCCTAAAGTAAAGTTGGCTTTTTAGTTCCGGTGATGTTTGTCGAAGACCTTTCCGCAAAATGATGAAGTCCAATGGACAAATCCCATGACTTTTTGGTCGAGGGAGCCGTTGCATTGCTAACTTCCAATGGCTAACATTTCACAGAGGTGGAGCAGAGTAACCATAGAGGTGTGTTCCTGAATCTGTACAATCGTTATCATTTGTTGGCTGTTTGATTCATTCCAAGTTCTCTGTTGGATGTGATGCAAGAGCGTGTAAAAAACCTCGTCTCTCACTTGTCCCACTCTGTCCCGCTTTGCTGTGCCCTGCTCCAGCTCAGGCTGCAGGGAGCTGTTAGACGTACTGCTGGAGAGCTGGAGATGATGGACAGAGCAGATCCAAACAATGAGAGAGAAGAAACAGAAAGAGCAGAAATAAATGGTCTTTGCTGCAGAGATGGCAGGGGGGAGACGTTAAGGAAAGAGAGACAGACAGGGGGAGTGCCATGAAGGGCCTTTTACACTTTTTCTTTGTGCATTGTGGTGAAAAGGCACACACACACACACTGGCAGACAAACACACAAAGTAAAACACATAAAACCTCTTGTGGCAGGCTATTATTTGTCCCCAGGGGTCAAATAGGAGGCAAGAGACGAAAGGACATTAAGCCACACACACACTCTCACAGATGAGCGACCTGTCTATACTGAGCCCGCTGCACCAGCTGTTCACATTACTTTCTCCTCAGTGGACATCTCTGCTGTTTCTTCCCTTCTCTTGTCTCTTCTTTGGAGCACGTGCACTTGCTAGATATCATAATTGACAAACTAAAATGTCAAGAAACCTTATTTTTGTAGTATTGATGGTAAAAGGCCATGCAAAGTATCAGTCTAATCAAATATGCATATCATTCAGTTCAATAACAGCCAACCGTTCAAAACAAAGGGCGATGACTTCCCTGTTTCATTCATTGTTTAGTCTATGAAAAGCTATTTCTTACAACCCAAGGACATCTTCAGATGTGTTGTCTGAGTGAAAGATGATGGCAATGATCTTCCACGCAGCAACATATATGAAAAGTGATACATGTTGGAATGGTTCCAGCATTACTTTTGTGTGTTTGATTAACTTTGTATGAATTAAGTAACTTATTCAAGTCCACACGATTTCTGCTGAATTTGTTGTCAAAGTCATCCTAATTGTTCAGAAAGCCATGTTATAATATATGCTAAACTTATGAAATAATAGCTGTTGTAATAGCAAAAACTAAGGTGGAACATGTATGTGCTTGCTACATTTAGTTCATCAATAAATGAGGTTATCAGAGATATTCGTAACTCCTGGAGATACAGTTCATGTTTCCTGCTGCAACCATAACTGCTGCATTACTTGCATCAAATAGCAATACGGAGGAGGCGCTATATTTGGGAATATCATTCTATTTGAATATTGTGGTGATGCAGAGAAGGCCCAGCCTCAAAACTATTTTGCAGACTTTAAAAATCTTCTTAACAAATCACAAAGAGATCCGTTTTTTTATAAAAATGTGAATAGTTTTTCATTCCACGTAATATATCACAAATGCAATGTCAAACAAATGAATGATTGTTTTTCCAAAATCGTGAGGACCTAATCAGTTGATCAAAGTATGTACTTTTTTCTAAAGTGATATGTTTTTTATTGAAACATATATTATATTTGCAACTAAGCTAAACAGACGTCATATATGAACCGTTCCCATTAGATGTTTAGTTCTCTTAGTAAAGTCCTGAGAGGAGGAGTGTCCGCCCTTTAAAGCCTCTCTTTGTCCGTCCTGTTTCATCCTCCATCGTCTCCCTGACGACACAACGCCATTGAAGTTCTGGCGTAGCTCTGCCGCAGCCGGTTGTCTCGGTGACGGTCGTTGTGGGGCCTCATTCTGCTGGGATTTATCCCCAGAGGTCTGGCTAATGTGATTAGCTCCCACTGTGCTCTCATTTCTCCACACTGCCAGCCGCCACTGCAGAGTGCTCCTACAAGTGTCTACTTGACGGCTTTCTCTTGCTGAATAGCAGACAAGGATGCTTGGCGGCCATTGCTATGCTAAGCTGATTGGGCTTTTCAAAGCTTAATTCATGTTTACTGCCACAAAGCAGTACCTTATAATGCAGTAGAAACCTCATCACGGGTCCATGGGTCTGTCAAGCACTTGTCTCCAGAGCCAAGTATAAATGTAAAGCAGGACAGAAAGGGTTAGGGTTCAGAGTCTAACAGAAATCTATTCTTGTCATTGTAATGCTGTACCTCAAACAGTACTCAGCTCACCACTGATGATAGAAAGTGAATAAGTCTTGGATCATGAATCCACTTTTACAATAAAAACATTACATGTTCAAGGTTCAAGGCTTTTATTGGTCATGCGTACATAGCTACAGTGTAGTTATGACGATGAACACCTTATGTCACAGGCTCCTCCAATAGTGCAACACAATAACACAGAAGAAGAAAAACAGAAAAACTGCAAGTAAATACAAAAAGTGAAATAGTCCAATAAGAGTCTATATGCAAGTGATTGAATATGATATATTAGATACATACTTTCTAAGTTGCAGGCAGATTAATGTTATGGATGTTGCTGTTCAGGTGTTTAACAGATGTTGTTTCAGCAGTTCAGTTGTTTAACAGTCTTATTGCCTGTGGGATGAAACTGTCTCTGAGTCTGGTGGTTTTAGTCCTGATGCTGCGGTAACGCCTGCCAGACGGCAGCAGACAGAACAGTTTGTGGCTGGGGTGATGGGGGTCTTTTATAATCCTGAGGGCTTTCTTCCTGAGCCGCTGGGAGTAAAGATCCTCCATGGATGGCAGCTCCGTCTTGGTGATGTTCTGTGCAGTTTTCACCACCCTCTGTAGAGTCTTACGGTTGAGGGCGGTGCAGCTGCCGTATCAGACCGTGATGCAGCCAGTCAGGATCCTCTCTATGGTGCACCTGTAGAAGGCCAGGATCCTCTCTATGGTGCACCTGTAGAAGGTCAGGATCCTATCTATGGTGCACCTGTAGAAGGTCAGGATACTCTCTATGGTGCACCTGTAGAAGGTCAGGATCCTCTCTATGGTGCACCTGTAGAAGGTCAGGATACTCTCTATGGTGCACCTGTAGAAGGTCAGGATCCTCTCTATGGTGCACCTGTAGAAGGTCAGGATCGTCTCTATGGTGCACCTGTAGAAGGTCAGGATACTCTCTATGGTGCACCTGTAGAAGGTCAGGATCCTCTCTATGGTGCACCTGTAGAAGGTCAGGATGCTCTCTATGGTGCACCTGTAGAAGGTCAGGATGCTCTCTATGGTGCACCTGTAGAAGGTCAGGATGCTCTCTATGGTGCACCTGTAGAAGGTCAGGATCCTCTCTATGGTGCACCTGTACAAGGTCAGGATGCTCTCTATGGTGCACCTGTAGAAGGTCAGGATGCTCTCTATGGTGCACCTGTAGAAGGTCAGGATCCTCTCTATGGTGCACCTGTAGAAGGTCAGGATGCTCTCTATGGTGCACCTGTAGAAGGTCAGGATGCTCTCTATGGTGCACCTGTAGAAGGTCAGGATCCTCTCTATGGTGCACCTGTAGAAGTTGCAGAGTATCCTGGAGTCCATGTTGAACCTCCTCAGCCTGCGGGGGAAGAAGAGCCGCTGTCGAGCTTGTTGGTGATGGTGGTGGTGTGAAGAGTCCATGTCAGGTTCTCAGTGATGAGTCCATGTCAGGTCCTCAGTGATGAGTCCATGTCAGGTCCTCAGTGAAGAGTCCATGTCAGGTCCTCAGTGATGAGTCCATGTCAGGTCCTCAGTGAAGAGTCCATGTCAGGTCCTCAGTGATGAGTCCATGTCAGGTCCTCAGTGATGAGTCCATGTCAGGTCCTCAGTGATGAGTCCATGTCAGGTCCTCAGTGATGAGTCCATGTCAGGTCCTCAGTGATGAGTCCATGTCAGGTCCTCAGTGATGAGTCCATGTCAGGTCCTCAGTGATGAGTCCATGTCAGGTCCTCAGTGATGTGGACACTGAGGAACCTGAAGCTGATGACTCTCTCCACCGTAGTCCCATTGATGCGATGGGGGCGTGTCCCTCTCTCTGCTGCTTCCTGTAATCCACAATCAGCTCCTTTGTTTTGCTGACGTCGAGATGGAGGTTGTTATCCTGGCACCAAGATGTCAGGTTTGCGACCTCCTCTCTGTACGCCGTCTCGTCGTGCAACTTTAGCTAACGCTTTTATCCAAAGGGACTTCCATACACTTCAATACCGTAGACATGGCGTACAGGACCAGTCTTTGGGTTTCAGTATATTGCTCAAAGACACTTTGACATGTTGACTACAGGGGCTGGAGATCAAACCACTGAACCTCTGATTGGAAGACGCCCATTTATCCTGAGCCCCAGCCGCCATGTTTCATGGACAATCTCTCTACCTTTACTCAAAACCAACTGCAGAAGAGGCAGGAGCAGACATTTTGCTCCTGGGTGTTGTTTCAATGTTCAATTTTGGTGCCAATACAGTTTTCAACAAAATACATGTTTTCTATTTACATCAATCAATCAATCAATCAATCAATGTTTATTTATATAGCCCAATATCACAAATGTTACATTTGTCTCAGTGGACTTCACAGTTTGTACAAAATATCAGTATGACAATACGACACCCTCTGTCCTTAGACCCTCACATCGTACAAGGAAAAACTTCCGAAAGAAAACACACAGTTTAAAGGGAACATGGGAGAAACCTCAGGGAGTGCAACAGAGGAGGGATCCCTCTCCCAGGACGGACAGACGTGCAATAGATGCCGTGTGTAAATTGAAAAGATAATACATTTGCAACATAGGTAGTCCAAATGTTTGGAAATGCATGTGTGTGTAATAGGAAGATGAATCCACGAGGATATCCATCCAGGACCTATGATCCAGGACCACAGCAACAGGCACAGCCACGACTCAAGATCCAGGGCTCGCGATGCAGGACACTAGACCGCAGGATCATCCATGACTCCGGATCCCAGCGTATATAGACACCAAGAAGAAAGAAATTTGGGGAAGCTGGGTTAATCGGAACATGAGAGTACACAGGTATAGACAGAGAGAAGGAAGAAGTAAGATGTCCCCCGACAAACTAAGCTTATATCAGCAAAACTAGGGGCTGAATCTAATCAGCCCTAACTATAAGCTTTATCAAAAAGGAAGGTCTTAAGCGCACTCTTAAAAACGGATAGGGTGTCTGCCGCCCGAACACAAACTGGAAGCTGATTCCACAAATGTGGAGCTTGATAAGAAAAGGCTCTGGCTCCCATTGTACTTTTAGAGACTCTAGGAACAACCAACAACCCTGCATTCTTGGAACGCAATGCCCTAGTAGGACAGTAGGGTATAATGAGTTCTTTAAGGTAAGATGGCGCCTGCCCATTAAGGGCTTTGTAGGCGAGAAGAAGAATTTTAAATTCTATCCTGTGTTCTATAGGGAGCCAGTGTAAGGCAGCCAGAACAGGAGTAACGTGGTCCCTTTTCCTAACTCTGGTTAGTACACGAGCTGCAGCATTTTGAATCAGCTGAAGCGACTTAACTGACTTCTTGGTACACCCTGATAATAAGGAGTTACAATAATCCAGCCTTGAAGTAACAAATGCATGGACTAGTTTCTCTGCATCGTTTTGAGGCAAGATATGCCTGATTTTTGCAATTTTACGTAGATGGAAGATATTTACATATCTTCATCATACGTTCAGTTTTATGTTCCATGTGTCATAATAACAGCAATTGCTAACTAGTGACTAATTGAGACTAAACGTCATCAAACCATTTCATGTTATGTTATGCTACCGTTTTGTAATTAGTTTATAGCCTAACAGTAGCTTTTTACTTCTATAAAAGTTGTGTTAATATGTGGAGATCCTATGAACTATGTATGTATTTATATATATCTTTGGAAGAATACGTTATCCAACCAGAAATGTTATAATAAAGTTCTCAGTTAAAGAAATCCTTGTTTTCCCATCGAAATAGGATGCAATTTTCAATCATGGGAAGTAACAATGTCTTAAAAACACCAACTTTTCATTGGATAATTTTAGCCTTTGTAATAATTAATTACATATTTTCATCTCATATCTCATATGTAGTAACAGGGTACAATACAAACCAATTGTTTAACCAGTTAATACTATGTAGATTATGCATACTGTTCCCTTTTTAAACATATGTAATCAACAGGATTCAATCTCTACCCTTTCTATGGCAGCTTTATTTGGGGAGACACTAACTTCATTCTAAAAGTTGTGCTGATCTGTGATTGGACGAACTCGACTGGGAATGACAAAGAGACGGAAATAGAGAGAGCATGAGAAGCTATTCAGGGTGACTGTAGGACCTCAGGGTCCAGCCATTGACTCATGTGTGAATCATCCTCTGCACTTCCTGTTTCTCTGGACACTGGACTGGACTTAGATAGGGGATTTCTCTGTGTGTGTGTGTGTGTGTGTGTGTGTGTGTGTGTGTGTGTGTGTGGTGTGTGTGTGTGTGTGTGTGTGTGTGTGTGTGTGTGTGGTGTGTGTGTGTCTGTGTGTGTGTGTGTGTGTGTGTGTGTGTGGTGTGTGTGTGTGTGTGTGTGTGTGTGTGTGTGTGTGTGTGTGTGTGTGTGTGTGTGTGTGTGTGTGTGTGTGTGTGATTCCTGGTCAGGTGTCCAAAAGCTGTTTCATATGTATAAGACAGGCCTCATGTGTTGGTGTAATCCTCTGGGTTTGTGTGTGTGACCCCAGTGTGGTCTCAGTAACTGTGTATATTTTTCTGTATCGTTGAACAGGCTCTCACACAGAGAGCCAGCTGGTTGGCAGTGTGTGTGGGTACTGTGTGTGCTGTGCACACACAGTACCCACACACAGCATCTGGAGAGACCCAGAGGGAGAATAACAGAGGAAGAGATAAGGCCGTCTTTCTGACAATAGGAAATTGCATTTTCAAGATGAATATTTCAAAAAATATATCAAACTAAGAAACACACCATTAAGATTAGGTTATGTGTCATGCTCTTGTTCAAGAGCAAACGATGGGTAACTACTGTTACCAGCAGTCAAATGAAAGAGTAAATAAAGAGCTTACCCTCTCTGACACTGGTTTAAAGTGTGTGTGTGTGTGTGTGTGTGTGTGTGTGTGTGTGTGTGTGTGTGTGTGTGTGTGTGTGTGTGTGTGTGTGTGTGTGTGTGTGTGTGTTTTACCTTTAGCCACAGCCACCTGTTCTGTTTCCGTGTCCTGACACACTGTTGCAGGTCTGATCTAACTCTAATGATTAGCTTGTCTTTCATCCAGCCCCTCTGAGCTCTATTATATCTGTTGGAGCTATTTATTTGTAATAGTTATTGGCTAAACATTGACTTTCTGTTGTTTAGAGTTATCTCATTATTTCATCTATTTGAGTAGCTGTTTCTGATGTTGTCTTGAAGGCAGCCTCAGGCACTGGGCTTACGCTTTTTATTGATCGTTTTTTTAATTGTTTTTTTTTCTCGGGCAAGGTAGGAGGCATTACCAAGAAGCAATTTTTCTTTGCACTTTGTAATGGTAGAAATAAAGTAAGAACACAACAAATGCCTGGATCATGGACTTTATCCCTTCGTAGGATTTTGTTATCTGGTGCCTCGACAGAAATGTAATTTGGGTTTTATTTGGTTTGAGAACAAACACCTGCTACAATATCATAAAGCACTTTGTTGTTCAGCAATCCCTTTCAAACACTGGTATATGTTCTCTCAAACAAAGCAACGTGTTCTGTTTTCCGACACGCAGAACATCCTCTATGCACAGCCAGTGAATGGGACTTTAAGGTTATTTAACTGCTACTGCTGTATCTTATTAGAGAGAACTCTTCAAACAGTTCTCTCTACATGCAGCTCAGCACAACAGTTCATCTCACATCCAACATGCACTAATGCAGCCGAAACACATCTCAGATCAACCTTACAACAGACAGGAGGACACTTCATTGTTGCATGGACTGTGCTACCTCACAGTGATAACACAGACATTAATAAGAGATAAGAGATGTGTCTGTTTTTCAGTTGTGCTCAGAGAATTTCCAAATGACATGAGAATGCAAATATTGTTAATCTCAAAAGTCAATTAGCTGGAAGTCTCAGTTGATCTGCTGTGGAGGTTTGAAGTGTCATCATTGAAGTTACATTCTGGACCCCAGTTGGCTCCAAACTTTAAGGTGAGCTCAGAGAAAACCTTAGCGTATGAAACAGCCTTCTATCGTTAAGTTAAACTTTGTCATAACATCATAGTCCACAGTGAGGCTCAGATATACATGTGATGGAACAAGAGGCAATGCATTTTGACTAAAGGCCAAAGTATATGACAAGAAAGACAGAGAAAAGATGAGTCTCTAGGAAAGAGTTTTGATGACAAATTAACTGAGTACCACATCATTTTAGAGTGTCTGGCATTTAGTTGTTTCCTTTAAAGAGGGAATTATCCTCGCCTGTTAACACAACTGGTGAATGAAGTTGATGAGGTGAGTAAATTAGAGTGGAGTGTCTCTTTCTGTCTCGCTCCCAGCCCCCTGTGAGGTCATGGACAGACCCTCTTTGGCCCTCAGCCAAAGAGGCTCACTATAAATCTTGAAGCCAATTACATGGCCTCATTTAGATGGCCAGTTCTGTGTGTGTGTGTGTGTGTGTGTGTGTGTGTGTGTGTGTGTGTGTGTGTGTGTGTGTGTGTGTGTGTGTGTGTGTGTGTGTGTGTGTGTGTGTGTGTGTGTGTGTGTGTGTGTGTGTGTGTGTGTGTGTGTGTGTGTGTGTGTGTGTGTGTGTGTGTTTTCACTGTAGTCTATGCTCCATCATTCTGTGAGACTGGCGAGGCATGTTTTTCAAATTACTGTAAGCTTGGCATGTTTTATTTCAAAAATAAAAGTCCAATAGAGTA
The DNA here is from genome assembly GCA_902827135.1 of Harpagifer antarcticus. Classification (NCBI taxonomy): domain Eukaryota; kingdom Metazoa; phylum Chordata; class Actinopteri; order Perciformes; family Harpagiferidae; genus Harpagifer; species Harpagifer antarcticus. The sequence continues at coordinate 3,615,297 of CADEHL010001357.1, forward strand.
CCTGTATCTTAACAGTAAGATTAGGATGAGGCATGATTTCTAAATAATAGCCCAAAGAGTTACTGTTTTCTTACAGGAAGCTCTGACAAGGCCTATTTTTTTCAAATTAAAAGCCCTTTAAATAGCCTGTATATTATCAGAAATATTAAGTTTAAGCTTGTTTTTCAAAATAAAAGCCCAAAGAGTTACTATATTCTTACAGGACGCTCTCGACAAGGCCTGTTTTACAAATTAAAAGCACCTTAGAGTTACTGTATCTTTACAGAAAGCTAAGGATAATGCATGTTTTTCAAAACAAAAGCCCAATTCATTCATTGAATCCTAACAGGAAGATAAGCATGAGTCTTGCATCCTTGCAGAAAGCACCTGACGATGCATGTTGAATTCAAATGAAAGACCCAGAAAGGAACTGTAAGAAAAAGGGAGATCAGGTTTAGGCTTATCTTTCAAATCAAAGCCACAATACAGCTACTGATATCATTATCTACTTAGCGCCTGAAATATTAGTATTGAGATTAGCATGCGGAATGTGAATCTCTTTGACCTTTTAATTTGTGTACTGTCTGTGTTTGTTGTTACTGTGAATGAATGTTGTTTATGTTTGCAATGCAATATGATCCGCTTTCTTCACTAAATGTTGGGACACTACCGATCAGATGGCTTTTGAATAAAAAATGCACTCATATTAGTCATATTGACTCTTTATGCTTTTATGTTGTTTTATTACCTTGATCAAACAGTTATAGTGGTTCAGTGTCCTTGTACTTTGCCCTCTCTTTGGCCGCATGCTAACACAGCATGTCACTTATGAAAATGAATTGGAATATGGCTGGAGCAGCCGTTCTCATTCTATGCTCAGCTTTGGCTGTGGATTGTTCAGTGTATCTCCCGTGAGGACACACTCCCATGACTCACCACAGGGACATTTATCAAAGCTGCTGGCTCCCCATTCCAAACTCCGGACTCATTAGAAGTATCCCTAAAAAGTATGAATACTGAATGTGTGCTGTCGAACAATATCATGGACCCATACAAATATTTGATAATGATGAAGCATTCAAAATATGTTAATTATAAGGGAGGAGGAAGTAGCAGGGTATTTTACATTGGAAAATGGAGACAACATCTTGCTATAACTGTCTGTTATGTTCACACATGAAAATATATTTTTTGGTTTCAAGTTCTGACTGCGTGGACAGGATCGACCAGCACATGTACTATCAAATGCTAAACACAAGAGATAAAGACTTTCACGTCACTACAACAATCAGAGTACACACTGGAAATGTGAACAGACAGCTGTACAGCACACTGAGCTGTTTTGTCTTGTCAGCAGTTCTTCTTGTTCCACACAGTAACAACATCTAACACACTGGCCTTGTGGACCACTTATTTTCCTGTTACACTGCTTTATTAACCTTAACTAGCAGATTACACAAATGTGTTTTTCTAGAATAAAAAACTGATTTTCATTGCTTTTTGGTTCATCTTAAAATGATTACAAAGGGTTATACATGACATTTTTATTTTTATTTACATTGTCTGGTATTCTATTATTATGTCGGGCCTTAAATATGACTTTGTTGACTTTGACTTTTTACCTTAACAAGGAGCTCATTCTCAGGTTGATATTTCTATGAAGTGTCTGTACTGTGACATGTCTCCATGCTTCAATGTTTCTCATACTGTGCTGCAGCACCTCTTTTCACCCTCTGTCTGAAACCAGAGCCCAGTCTGCTCTGATTGGTTAGCTGGCCGGCTCTGTTGTGATTGGTCAAGCACTCAGGCTAAGGGGCGGGACATCTCTATCACGTACAATATGTTGGAGCTCTAGCCAATTGAAGCACGAGTGTTACATAGTGATGTCATTATGTTACAGAAGTAAACAAAGGAGTCCAATGGAGGCATTTCAGGCAAGGGGGGGAGTGTGTGGGAGAGAAATTCCCTCTGGAGGAACACAGGGATGTTAGCCTTTGCAGACAATTGACATGCACAAAAGCCTATAGGACACACGACAGGAAAGGGAACCTCAGAAGGCATAATACGGCCTCGTTTCAATTGTTGATTTGTTGAAAAACCAAAACAGCACAAGGTAAACATGGACGCTCCTGAGTATTGATTATATTTCTAAATATTTCCTTCTCCCACAGAACGTGTTGGCCAAGGCGCTGTACGACAATGTGGCGGAGTCCCCGGACGAGCTGTCCTTCCGTAAGGGGGACATCATGACGGTGCTGGAGCGGGACACGCAGGGTCTGGACGGCTGGTGGCTCTGCTCCCTCCATGGTCGCCAAGGCATCGTCCCCGGCAACCGTCTCAAGCTTCTGGTCGGCATGTACGACAGCAAGCAGCAACAGGCCATGCCTTCCACGCCGGAGCCGGCCTCCTGTCCCTCTTCCATCCAGAGACCCCTCCCCCCTCTGAGCGCCTACGCCAAACCATCACCTGCTACGTGCTCCTCTGGGTATCCCATTAAGCCCCTCCCCTCCACTCAGTACACATCTATGCATCCGGCGTACTCCAGCCCCGCACAGCCCAACCTTGACTCTGTGTACATGATGCCCCCCTCCCACGGCCCCAAACCGAGTCCTCAAAGTGTGTACCAGATCCCCTCTGGCCCGAGCGGGCTCCCTCCAGGACCCCCCAGCAAAACCTCTCTTGCCCAGAGACAGTACCACAGCCCTGGGCAGGACATCTACCAGGTGCCCCCCTCTTTGGGCCCCGGGCCAGGCCACACTGGGGGGACAGGAGCTGGGCAGGATGTGTACCAGGTGCCCCCCTCCATGGAGAAGAGGAACTGGGAGAGCAGCACCAAGCCACTGGGCAAGGTAAGGTAGGGAGAAGGAAAGGAATGAAGGAGAGGCAATATGTAGCTGAAAATAGAAAAGTGTTGAAGCAACAGACGAGGATAGAACATTCAGTGCAATTGTTCCTGGCTGAGCTGTGGATGTATCACACACACACACACACACACACACACACACACACACACACACACACACACACACACACACACACACACACACACACATCCTGTTATTGTCAATGTGTTCTGGTGCATGCTTCTATTTCTTGTCATACCAACCTCCCAAGGTTGCTCCTGGTGCTGTGTGTCAGTTTCCAAACATGTACCGGTTATTGACAATCTGCATTGGTGTAGTGAATCAAAGTCTATGTCCAGGTGTGGTTAGTGCAGTAAACCCTAACTCAACGTGTATCATTATTATTCTGGGGCTCAGTGGGGACATTCTTGTCAATTTCCAGTTAAAGAAATATAGCAAACATTTCAAATTATATTCATTTAAGATTATAAAAACACTTAAATCCAATTAGGAGAGGTGTGTTCTACTCTTCCAGTGTTGTGATACAATGCTGCATTGATTTGAAGGCACTATAGAGAACATTATTTTGAAATATGCTGAGATAATAAGGTGTGTCCTGTACTTGTTACACTCTGTCCTCTCAGTGAGGTTCAGTGTGAGGAATGCAGAGAAAAGGCTTCATGATACAGAGATGTAGAAAGATGGTTAACCTGCTGACAGGAAGGACAGAACACATATTATAGTAAGTAATGGCTTTCTGACACGTAGATGTTCCTGACATCTTTATACAGACCTGATAGAACTTGTTATCAGAGCGTTGAAGGAGTTGAGAGGTTAGGTAATGATGAAGAAACAACACTGAGTTTCAGTTGTCTCACAAGCTGAACATCTTAATGCTTTACCTGTTGTGTCCCACAATGCACTGGTTTAGGGCCACAAGACGTTCAATTGCTGCTATTCTTAAAATCCTATTTGCTCTCAAACACATAATGTCCTTATGATAATGTGGCTGAATCAGGTAATGCACACATATGTTTACTGTTCCTCATTTAAAAGAATAAACAAATGTTCTATTAATGCATTGCATTCCAACAATCAGAGACGATGCTATTTCAATGTTTATTACCAAAAACATGTTAAATGATTGTCAGCAAGACACATACGAGCTCAATTTGGTAGAGCTGATAGCTTGGACCCGATATATACAATCTATATACACACACACACACACACACACACACACACACACACACACACACACACACACACACACACACGCAATGCTCTACATTTGTATTCATGCATGCAGTTGGCATTACTGAACTTGAACACATAAGGAGGGAGACATCTGGTGAGATTACTATAACTTCATTATCATTCCTAACAAACCATGGAAAACTACAAGATGAAATGTCCTTATGCCAGAACGCCATAGCAACGCATACCTTAATGAATTTAAAACTCCACATCACTGCACCCTGCAGAACAATTCACCTTGATAAGAAGGGGAAGGCAGAAGAGTGTGTGTGTGTGTGTGTGTGTGTGTGTGTGTGTGTGTGTGTGTGTGTGTGTGTGTGTGTGTGTGTGTGTGTGTGTGTGTGTGTGTGTGTGTGTGTGTGTGTGTGTGTGTGCTTTCAGAGGAAACAGTGAAATAATAAGATTGTTAATAATTCAGCTCTGATCTTGTGGTTGGATGAGTATGCACTTTACTGCACCAGGTGACATGCTGTGTGTGTGTGTGTGTGTGTGTGTGTGTGTGTGTGTGTGTGTGTGTGTGTGTGTGTGTGTGTGTGTGTGTGTGTGTGTGTGTGTGTGTGTGTGTGTGTGTGTGTGTGTGTGTGTGTGTGTGTGATCGGTAATGGTTGATTCCAGCTGCTCTCCTAATGCGTTCCTCTGTCTGCTTCATAATAAATGAATAAGCACAAAGTGGAATGAAACAACCAAACAGATCCCTCAGCTGCACCATGGGACAGTAACACTTACATGAGGTGTTTTAGATCATGTTGGAAATGGAAAAGCTATATATGAATGTGGGATGAGAGGCTGGTTGCCTTATTTCCGTAGAGCATACTGCAATCAGATTGTGTAACGTGCTCAGCATGAATCCTCTTTCATAGCATGGAATGGTAAAGCTGTTTACTGATGATGATGATGATGATGTGAAAGTAGAGCTGGTTGCCTGCAGCTCTAATCTAACCGCTCACTATGCCTGTGTCCATATTGTTCTATGCACACAATCTTTATCAACAAACAGAAAGATATTCCATGACGTAATATGGCATCTCCAGAGATCGTGCTCCCCTGAGGAAACCCCTTTCATTCAAAGCAATCCACTTGGTGTTCTTGTGCTGTGTCTCAATTCACATACTCCTGTACTTACATGTGGTGTTTAGAGTGCATACATGATCATTTCCTAATGCAAAGTAGAGCCACATGCACTTACATTTTGCACTCATAACATTCAAAAATTGGAATGTGGAATGCAGGACATTTCTCACAATCAACCATCGCCCTTTAGGCTAGCTAACAGAAGTAGCGTGACCAGCGGTGACTGCTGCAGTAAACACAGCAATATATAAATAAAGGTTACACACGTGAGTTTTTTCAAAATGTAATACACATACCACTATGCCAGTGTCAAAGATAAGCCACTGGGTTAGTTAAGCAGTCTGTAAAGCCCCTGTCACACTGTCCCGAAATGGACACCCGATGGACACACGATAAAGGAAATGTTCAAATATGGCTGTGATCGTAGCAACATCGGGCCATTCGTGAGGGCATCTTAAGCCATCGTATGACCGCCGGTGGAGTTTCTCAGGCTCCGGCAGCAACTTCGTGAGCGGCAACTTCGTAAGGCACTCGTGAGGGCATCTTGTCAAATCGTGTCATCTTCGTGTTATCATCGGTGCATTCGCCTTCACTCTGATCGGGGCGAATGCCCGATGGCACCGATGATAACAAGATGCCCTCACGATGGCCTTACGAAGGGCAAAATGGACACACGAATTCAACACGAAAATGAACCTTCTCAAGGTCCTTCGGCTATTTTTTGGCATGCCAAAGATTTTGCCACCGCTCACAAAGTTGCTGCCGGAGCCTGAGAAACTCCACCAGCGGTCATACGATGGCTTAAGATGCCCTCACGAATGGCCCGATGTTGCTACGATCAGAGCCGAATTTGAACATTTCCTTTATCGTGTGTCCATCTGGTTACTTTATAGCACAACAAAATCATGTAAACATATTATGTAAATAACCCAATTTGTGTTCTGTGAAACTGAAAAGGATATAATATATTATTTTGAAGGCGAGTTGACAGGAGGTTGTTGTTGCTATGGAAACAACAACATGACGGAGAAAACGTAATATCTTCTACATATAAAGACGGATAAAGTAAAGAACAAAGTCTGAAAATATCAGTACAGTATCATAGTACTTTAACATAATTGTTTTTGTTACTTTCGTTGCAGTTGTATGTCTTAAATGTAATGTAAATGTTGCCTTTGTGTGTGGTTCGGGCCATCTTCGTGCAAAATTCACAATTCAATATTCGTGTGTCCATCGGGTGTACATTTCGGGACAGTGTGACAGGGGCTTTATGGTTTGCTGCCTGCAACAAAAGCATAGCTAGGTAACAGTGGCGATCATCACTTGTTGTCGACATTCATCTTAAGTGTTAACAATACACAACATGACGATGTTCTAAGGAGCATATCTGAATCAAGACACAGCATTAGTTTCAACCCTAAAGATAAGCACTAAGGATATAGAAATAGTTAGAACACTGTTTGTTTCCCCAAAATGTTCTTATTGTAGGATACAATGACAATAACAGCCACTATCAAAATCAACCATCAATGGTGGAGACTTGTGTAGAGGCTGGATGTTGTTCCATATGGTCTAACTCTTATAGTGCCAAGCTAATCCCCTCTGAACCGAGTTACTGCACGTGTAAAAGGGAAAAGTGTGTATAAGCTCCACCTGTATGCATCATCATTGAACTAGGATGACGGTGTCTTTAACCGTTTTTGCACATTTTGGAACTGAGAGCCACAGGGTAGGAAAGTCCGGAAGTATTGGGATTAAATGATCTTCTTTCCTTGTGTCATTATGGGGTTTCTTTCAAACCCTCAAATATCAATCTTGATATCGGCCTTAAAAATCCAGTTCAAACCCATTTAAACTGTGCAGTTCAGTCTTAATGTCCTATTAATACACTAATATACCACTATATGTATTGGAAAATACCTTTATATTCTGTAATACAATCTTTTTATTGCACATTAATACTTGAACTGTTTATAAATAGTTGTATTCATTCATCTTTTATTTAGTTCTCTATAATATGGAGCAGCCGTCTTGAAACCCAGCTTCCCCCGGGTAAATGAAGTATTCTGATTGTGATATTTATGAATGTGTGGATACATTTGAAAGGTCTGCTCCGTGTCACCGGGGGACGATATGAATGATTTATGAATTGTTCTTTAAAAAAAATGTTCACTGGGACGTTTTTCATGAAGGTCAAGGACACGTAGCGAGGGCTGAGAAAGGAGCTAACATTTTAGTCAGAGTTGCGTAAGTGCTGTGCGTGCATGCTTTATGTATTTACCTTGCCAATGCCCTTCATTGTAATGACTTGCTCTTATGCTCACTTACCTCCCATTCCCAAGTGCTCCACACACACACACACGCACGCACACACACACACACACACACACACACACACACACTGTTAAAACACACTTCCCCCTTGCCAGTTAGTTATTATGAGATAAGGAGTTCCTGCTGAGGGAAAACTACGCACACTCTCTCTCTTCCACCCACACACTCACACAGATGGGCAGTCATTTAAGATTGACGAAAACGGCAGTGTTTGTTTCAAACATGGAGGCAGAATGGAGCAGGAAGTGAGCAGCGGGCAGAGGAGCTCCAGCTGCAGAAGCTCAGCTGCTGTGGAAGTCTCCAGCTCGGCTTTACACACCAAATGTTCCTTTGTGTGTCGGGGCAGCTTTTCTTTGTGTCTCCAGGCGCATATGAGAGACACGTGTCTGTCTGCGGCATGCACACTCCAGAGAGGTGCTAACAGGGAGAATGTGAGGGGACTCCAAGCTGTGGACACATGGCAGGACATAATACAGAATATGACAGTTAAAGAGTCCTGTATTCTTTGTGTTCTCTCCTGTAGTGTTCTACAGGTTTGTGTGCATGTCAATGGTCTGCAAAGGTTAAAATCCCTGTGGTCCCCCCATAGTGACATCACTAACACTTGCGCTTCGATTGGCTGGCATACGTGAAAGTCTAAGGGGGCGGGACATCTCTAAGACCAATCACAACAGAGCCAGCCAGCTAACCAATCAGAGCAGACTGGGCTCTGGTTTCAGACAGAGGGTGAAAAAAGGTGGTGCAGCACAGAGACAAATAAAGAGCTTTTGAACATTAAAGCATGGAGACATGTCCCAGTAGAGACACACAATACTGATATGAAGCTGGGAATTAGCATAACATGTCACCACATCACTCCCGTCCTCCAGAACCTCCACTGGCTCCCCGTCTGTCAAAGAATCAACTTCAATGTCCTCCTCATTACTCACAAAGCCCTCAACAATCAGGCCCCCCCCCCCCTTCCCGCTGCCTCCGCTCATCAGAAGCCAACCTCCTATCCATCCCCACCCGCACCAATCACCGGACCTGGGGGGACAGAGCCTTCTCCGTCGCTGCCCCCTCCCTCTGGAACCCACTCCCCCAACCCATCAGAGACTGCACTGACCTCACCACCTTCAAAGCACTCACAACAACTCACCTCTTCAATCTGGCTTTTAATGTGTGATTGTTTTTGTATTATTTGACTTTAACTTTAACTATATTTATTTGTTGTTCTTTTCTCTTCACTATATCTGTAAAGCGTCTTTGAGCACCTGTAAAAGCGCTAACAAAATAAATCTATTATTATTATTATGTCTTCTTTAATGTAGATTTCTTTATTGGTTAAACAACACAACGAGAGTGGGATCTGATTTCCCTAAAGGCCAGAGGGGGTCAGGACTAAATTAGTTTTTGATGCTCATGGATTACACATCCGTTTGCATGATGTACCGTACTGTTAACCAATAGTATAAACGTGGCATCATCAGCATATTGAGAATGCTTAGTCGTCAGATATTACAGATAATGAAAAAGCTAATAAATGGTCTTAAGATATCATTGTGTGTGTGTGTGTGTGTGTGTGTGTGTGTGTGTGTGTGTGTGTGTGTGTGTGTGTGTGTGGTGTGTGTGTGTGTGTGTGTGTGTGTGTGTGTGTGTGTGTCAGAGTGTGTCAGAGTGTTAAGCCAGGAGTCTCTGCGACACGTGGCTGCTGACACACCCTTACTAACATCAATGCCTTTGATGACAGCTGTCAGCTGACACGACAGCTTGACCTCCTGACACCCACACACACACACACACACCCCCACCCCCCCCCCCCCCCCCCCACACACACACATCACTTTTGGGGACCCGGCAATCCCCCACACTACCACTAGGGGTGATGTAGAGTTATACACAGATTGAGTGGGGAAGTGGAGTAGTGAGCACACACACACAGATAATCTGAAAAAAGTCACTTTTAGGGACAGTTGATATTTTAAGGCCAAAATACATTTTGGAGTATTTTGAATACATTCACAATGGAATCTAATTGGGGACGGTGGTTTTGGTCCCCAAAGGGAAAGGCGTCCCCAAATGACTGGTGTGTGAGCTGATGAAAGTCCCCAATTTGAGCATAAGTAAACCCACACCACACACACACACACACACACAGACACACACACACACACACACACACACACACACACACACACAGCTTCAATACATATTTCAGTGAGTGGGATTTTGAAAATAATAATGTAAAGTATTCTAGAGTTGATCCTGTGCTTGTGTGCACAGCCAGTGTGTGAAGCAGCAGCTACTGTATAGGCCATGTTATTGGTGTAGGTGTAATACAAATCAAACAGTCCCTTCAATATTATATTTGTTACAAATGAGGTAGTTCACAGGAGAACTGGAGAATCTGGCGGGGATATTGATGAAGTATCCAGCACAAGTCATTCCATGCAGCATGTGAGTTTTAACGGCTGTGATAATGAGGAAGAAAAGTTGTTTCTGTTTTCCCACAGCCTGACGGATTTGAACACTTTGCATTTGAAAACGTAACATTATGAACGCTTGCGTGATGCTCATCCCGATCCCTCACTTATATATTAGAGTGTGAAAACTAGGCCCATTTCCCTTCCCTTGCTGTTGAAGTAAGTCTCACACATGGATTGGATCTAAAGCTGCTTGATTTGGGGGATTTTGAGTCTTAATGAATAACACCATGAGCTTTATTATGTTGTAGTTGGTTTAGTTTTTAAACTTGTCTCTATATACTCAAGTCAGTCACCCCTTTTCCATAGAAATTAGTTATTTTTCATATTTACTTTCACGGACTGTCTCACACCATAAGATAAGATTCACCTGTATTAGTCCCTGGGGGAAATGCAGGTGTTTAGCAGCAACAGAATAAGAGTGAAACACAGGACAGTACAAATAAGGGTTCACACTAGGATAATAAGAAACAAGAGTAAACATGTAAGTAACATATATTCCTCATATTCATTTTGAAAACGGGTATACTTCCTCTTTATTTAGCTGTCAGAGTAATGTAAAGAGGAGCATGTCTGCATGACTCAAATCCATCACACACATCAACACAGATTAAGCTAGCAATGTGACATATTGCAGGTCTGAAAAATATGATGAATATGTGTGTGTGTGTGTGTGTGTGTGTGTGTGTGTGTGTGTGTATAAACTGTCAAGTATGCGAGCCTAAATTCTGCACCACATGCTGAGAGATTAACTGGAGACTAATGAAGTCAACACGGCTGTCTGGCACACTCCCACTCATATCTGTAGACATATCACACACACGCACACACACACACACACACACACACACTGATTGAAGTAGGAATATTTGTGGTTCTTCTCATTGTCCATGTGTTTCTCTGACAGCCTGTGTGCAGTCTGCAGCCTGTTATCTGAATATCTGAAACATTCTCTGTTAACATTAAAGTATAATTCTGCTTTGTGCTCACCACAAATAGTCCAAATGTCTCCCAGTTTATCAGGCCCTGTTCAGCCAGTTTAAGAATGAATTTCTAATAGCTTTGGCAAGGCTCTGCCTGCAGTGTGTCTCAGCCAGTTAGAGCTGAAACCCCTTTACTAATTCTAGATCTTCATCAGAGTGGTGTAGGGATGATGTATTTGTGTAGGTCAACCTATAAATTGCATCCCAAGGGCTCCCTCGACAAAAAGCAATGGGATTTTACCATTTGATTTTGGAATATTGAAGAAATAACATATGTGGCAAACTTATATTTATGGTAACTGTTTTTTATGTTCTAGTACAAAACGCAAAAATCCCTTCAGCTTATGTTAACCACAGACCTTATTTCAGGTGTCTAACCACAAACATAGTCAAAAAAGTGGACTTCCAGATGAGGGGAAAATGCTAACCAACCAGTTTTAGACTCATTCCTGAGCTTACACCAGCAGGATGTAACGATCTTGAGAGGTGTAAACTCACATTATGGCAGTACAATCTGGTGCAGGAAGTGTGACAATGTAACCTTTGAACATCAACTTCAATTACCTTTTCAGTCTTTGCTGAGTTTATCCCTGACGAGTGAAGGTCTGTAGGAGTGTTACCTCACTATCACAACCAATAGACAACACACAGCAACAATATGACCACACATGCACAATGAAACATAACAGTAGTCCCCAATACGTCACAGCAATAACATGCATTACATGATGACATCCTAATAAATCCAAACTGTTTCCATCACCATCAGAGGTGAGTCTGTCCATCTGGCTTGTGCCAGACAGTCAGTCTGAGCATGCAAACACACACACACACTCACCCACAGACACACACACAGCATGCCATGTGGTGTTAGAATCCAATTCAGTGGGGGGTAGAGCGTGTCGCTTCTCTCTTGGAGACATGCCCCCCGTACTAATCTGTTAAGACCCCCCTGCACTACTGCTTGGTGCCTGTGTGTGTGTTGTGTGTGTGTGTGTGTGTGTGTGTGTGTGTGTGTGTGTGTGTGTGTGTGTGTGTGTGTGTGTGTGTGTGTGTGTGTGTGTGTGTGTGTGTGTGTGTGTGTGTGTGTGTGTGTGCTACATGCTCCACATAGCTAGCATGGCATTCTCAGGCTGTTATGAGGGGGGGGCCGTGTAGGCCAAAATTCAAACTCACCTTGCTGAAAACATCTGGCCTTGCACACACAACTACTGAAATACTCTCACATTCACTACTGACCACCTCACACACACACAACTGAAAATTAAACCTCACACACACGCAACTGAAAATTAACCTCACACACATACTACTGAAATACTCTCACATTCACTGAAAACCTCACACACACACACACACACACACACACTCCTGAGAACATTTAACGGAAAGGTTCTCAGTAGGGAATGTGCATGTGTTTCACCTATGTGTGTGAGGGGGATTCTTGCTGTAACGGAAGTCATTGTAATGAAACGGAAGTACCAAACTGCTAGTTGTCTCTCTGCTAGGTCCGTTAGCTCCAGGCTGCTACAGGGGCTCAGCTGCTTGGCTGATCCGGAGAACACAACTTGTGTTCATGCCTGGTGGAGTATTCTTCATTGAAATATCGTACTTATCTTGTGGCTCTGCGGTTAAAACAGACCGTCCATGAATGCGGTTTCTTCGGTAAGTGAAATTCAAGCACTTTATTTCTTACTGGTGTTTTTATTCAGCTAAGCTACATCTGTACTAACGATGCTATCCGTAGCATCCAAGTTACACATAATAGAGAAGTGTACAACATTGAGAAGGATTGTACTGTAGAACAAAAGGCTTCTGTGTGAGGTTGGTAAAATAAGGTCATCCTCGTACATTAGATAGTTAATTTGCTAGTTAGGTAACTGTATGAATTGTTATTGACGATGCAGACAGCTAGCGTCACAGTGTTGAAGACCAGCGTACTGTATATGAGATTAACCTCACTATGAGATATGTGTATTTTAAAAATATGAATCTCACATTTCCAGTTGGTTCCAGAATTAACGTTAACCTAGAGATTGCAATATTGTTTGTTGAGCTGGAGTTAATTATTGAAGCTTATTGGTTAACGTTCATCATATTAAACGAACGAACCCAAACCTTGTTATTTTTATTAATATTATTACTAATACTTACTAAGCATTTTATTATCATTACACTGGAGAAACCGACTTATTGTGGCAGCAGAACGTGAACATGTAACTTAATGCCTGCATTTAAGGACGAAAAATAGCGTAGTCAATGCTTTAGGGACAAGGAAATGATTTGTTTAGATATGATGTTATGTGTGCTTCTGTGACAATTAAGCTTATTCATTGCATTACATTTGTTGAAGATCTTTGTTTTTTACCCTTACGTGTGTTACAAATGAATGTGAATATGGCATAGGACAAATATTTAATTTGACTGTCTCATGAAAAATGATTCCAAAATAACAGTAAAATAAAAAGGACCCCAACTAGACTTTAAGGATAACAAAAAGATTATGACATGAAGTTTGCATGTAAAAAAGTCTGTGACCAACACATGTTACTTTACATATCTGTTTGTTTGAATGTTCCAGGTGATGCAGACGGACCAGAAGATGCTGAACACGAGAGACAGACCGAGATTCCTGACATCAGTGAACTTCAGCATGGAGTTCTGGTTTAAATAGATAAAGTAACGACTATAATACACTGATATACATTCCTTTAAACACGACTAAATACTGACACATCAGGGAAGTTGAGTGTTTTTTCCTTGCAAACATTTACATTTCGATTTCACCAAGCAACATGATTATTCTGTCAGTTTTCACATTTCAATGTATTTGAGAATTGCTACCATTTGTCTCTACATATTGTCTGTAAAAGACGTGGTGAAAGTGGTTATTGCAGTTAGACAACCGAACAGCATGATTCTACATTTACACTAAGTTCTGATAACAGATGAATATTATTTAATAATAACATATTTTAATGTTGATTAACTGCAGACTGTTCATTCATAATCTGATTATCTTTGTAGTACAAAGTGATGAATTTAAAAAACACACTCAAATAAAAAAATATACTATTTCTACAGCTGCTAAATAAACAAACCTCTTTCATAAATAACACACTTGCTCTGCAATAATGTCATAGGTTTTATGTTTCTTGTCATTTCTGTTAGGAAAGGACATAACTGAAGGACACAACTGCCTCACCGTTTTCTCAGAGGGGCAAGAAGAAAACTAAAAGCTGACATCAGATTAAAGACAATACAGGACATTCACTAAGAAACTACACTTTTATTTTGAACACAAAGTCAAACAGGATCATCATTTGTTTGTGACAGCTGTGCCCAGTATGGGCTCACAGATGCAGTTAGGTGGTTTCTTCATCAGGCCTGGTCCTCCTCCAGAGAAGGACCGCTCCACCTCAGTCCTCTCCATCCAAACCCACAGACTGGACATCCGTCACACTGAGGTTCCTCCCAAAGTCTCTGCAGCTTTGTGGACATCCACGCAGCCTCAATTGATCCACACTGTGAATATAAGAGGGGAAAATGTGTGTAATAAATGCTTAAGACAATAAGAAATATGAAGTTAACTGTAAGGAGTGGCTCAGTTTTTTTTAAATAAACAATACTATTCAATATATCACGTCTGAAAGTTTAATTTAAAAGAAGAAGAGGCCCCAAAATTAAATATTGGTATATCAATAAATGTAGTTGATGGTGTCTTTTTAATTGTTTAAAGTCGACCTATCATGCTATATTTGAATAATATATTGTAGGGCCATACCTATATAAAACATGTCTGCGACGTTTTTTTTTCAAAATACTAAACAGATCATGCATTTTAGCCATGCCTCATTTCACTCTAAACAACAGCTCCAACAAGGCATTTAGGACAGAGAGTGAATAAACATACTATACAGAGATACTGTGAGAAACCAATGTGAGTTTGGAACATTGAACAATGTAAATCTATTCTAGTAGACCTCAACAATGGAATTATGATCAGTAGAAATGGCCATGACATGGGACCTTTAAATGGTAAAACAAAAAAAGGAAAGGTTCTGGATAAATTTCAGCTTAGTTAGCTTGTTAGCTTATTGCAGCTGTGCATGTTGCTAGCGGGCCACCTCACGAGCTGCACCAGGTGATGGAAACAAGAAAACCTTGATAGACCAGACCGTTTCTCTATAAATCCATGCTGAATTGAACCTTCTGTTTCGTTCTTCTTCTTCTTCTTCTTCCTCTTCTTTAATGGCGACTTGCAACCAGACGAGCATTATCGCCACCTACTGTATCACTGCAGCATTGTTCTTTGTTAGTTCCGTTTCATTACAATGACTTCCATTTCATTACAATGACTTCCGTTACAGCAAGAATCCCCCTCACATACATAGGTGAAACACATGTACATTCCCTACTGAAAACCTTTCAGTAAAATGTTTTCAGTAGTATGTGTGTGAGGTTAATTTTCAGTTGTGTGTGTGTGAGGTGTTCAGGAGTGAATGTGAGAGGATTTCAATAGTGCGTGTGTGAGGTTAATTTTCAGTTGTGTGTGTGTGTGTGTGTGTGTGTGTGTGTGTGTGTGTGTGTGTGTGTGTGTGTGTGTGTGTGTGTGTGAGGTGTTCAGTAGTGAATGTGAGAGTATTTCAGTAGTGTGTGTGCAAGGCCAGATGTTTTCAGTAGTGTATGTGCGAGGTTAGTTTGAATTTTGGCCTACACGGCCCCTCATAGGCTGTGGCTCCATCTCTCATTCATTCTTTCTTCCCTTGTGTTTTTTCATCTTACTCCGGGTTTTAAGCAATAAACAAATTATATGTACTTTATAAGTTGTTTACACTACAGTTTTTCATGGTAGGTTAGGTTTTATTTGAAATGTTTAATCTCTGAGATTTCTGTCTCTATCCAATAAAGGGGAATTAAAATGGTTGTGTTCTGCTCAAAGCATAGAAAAAACATCATTTAAAGAATAAGCAGCAGCATATATCTCTGTTTTAGTCATAAAACATTCCCAAGGAGAACTCTGAATTATCCAAAGTAGCAGGGTTATAAAATAATAACTATGCATAAAACTAAACTATCTGCATGACTAGGTACCACAAGAGAGAACAGAGAAATGTTGTCTTTTTATTATTTCAGTGAGTCAACTCTTTAACATTTAATATGCTCCCTTGTATCTGTGTTAGTGTTGCTTTGTGAAACAGAGCAGATTAGAGAAGAGGAAAATTAAAATGTTCTATTTAATAAACAATGCACAGGTCTAAAATAGTTTCACTGTAGCATGGAACTGGAGCAAGACACAGCAGATACAATCTGACTAAGAGTGGTTGTAATGCATATATGTGCACACATGTGCATATAACCACTTACACATGCATGACTAATACATTCATGTATGTTCCCCATGCACATACTGTAGATATGTGTACATACAGGCAGCTGCTATGTATATATTTGTATACGTTATGTATGCAACCCAATGCAATATCTATTGAAAAATTATGAATTGATTTAAAACGAGATATATAGAGCAACTCATACGTAGAATATGTTTCTTTATTTATTCTGCTCTCTTTTTTATATATGTATAAATATTTGTTCCTGTGTAAAAAGTTGAAGGACATTATAAAATAGAAGAACTATTTTTCTAAATAAACAGAAAATATTTCCGATGAGGATTTACTATAAGTGTGTAAGTATTACAGTGTAAGGGATATATGCAGCGATATTATCCTGCTTATGACACATCTAATTACTAAATTAATTAATCATTTAAATCCAAAGTTTTGTGCGCTTTACAAATATAGAAATAAGAGTTAAAAAGTATTCCATGTTGTTTTGGGATGGAGGAATACTAATGTTTGGGTCACAGCTGAAGTTTGAATGACGGGACTTCTTTCTGCAGATTGATATGACTGCACATGGTCCCTTAATCAGAGAGATAGTGTAATAGCACTTTCCTTGTACGATGTGAGGGTCTAAGGACAGAGGGTGTCGTTTTCTCATACTGATATTCTCCACAAACTGTGCTGTTGTATTTGCTGTAAAGCGTCTTTACTGTAGGGTATTTGTATTATATGTACAGCACTTTGGCTCGACCAAAAATCGTTTAAAAATGTGCTATATAAATAAAACTTGATTTGATTTGATTTAGCAGTATTACACTATCGAAAAAAGAGCAGGTCCCTAAATCCTCTAATCCAGTGGTTCTCAACTGGTGGGTCGCGACCCAAAAGTGGGTCGCGGAACCGTTTGGAGTGGGTCGCGGATGTGTGAGTGAAGAAAAAAAAAAAAAAAAAAATAGAATTTAATTTTTTTTTGGGGGGGAAAAAGTCAAACTTTTATTTTGAAGGCCCGATTTTCTAACTCTGTGCATGCAGTCGGCGTTGTACTGGAATCACCGGAGACCATAAACGGTTTTGAAAACTTCTGTCACATAGTGATCATCTTCTCAATAAAATATCTTTGCTGATGTTTTTTCGAGTCTTCTGGCCAATCAGAATCAAGATAGTTGCCGGAAGTCCCCACGGAGAATAACTTTGCGGTAGAACTCTTCTTTATACATCCATGGGTACAACTTCAGATAAAAATGAACACATAATGAAATATGACCCCCGGTCTGATGACTGACAGGTCACAGAACAATGGGAGCTATCTACCCTTACCCACAATTTAAAGTAAGTCACACAGACTCTCTCCTCTTTACTCTTCTCGCAGCAAGATGTCAGAACAAAGTGAAAAACAAACAATGGCATAAAATATTATTAATATGTCGGGTAGTAATACATCTATTTATTTTCTTCTCAGAGTGTACCAGAATGCATAGTTTATGTTAGTATTTCTAAAAATCTCCTGGGGGAAAATCCCCCCAGACCCCCCTGCTGGGGTTGGGTTTTCAGCATGCGTGCCTTTTTATATAGTTCAGCTTTGATTCCATCATCTCATTAAACCTTTTTTAAAAGCATACTTTAGGGATATAAGGGATATATGCACTGTACTTCACTTTTATTAATATTGTATGCTGAAAAGCGTATATATTACAGCACATTTTTTTGTTGAATAGATTTGAGTGCTTCAAAATGTTGGGTCGCGATGTATTGACCAAGTAAAAAGTGGGTCCCGAGGCCTGACCAGTTGAGAACCACTGCTCTAATCCAGTGATTCTCAAATCGGGGTACGCGGACCCCTAGGGGTACGTTGAGGTACTGCAGGGGAAACGTGAGATTTATAATGAAAAAAATTATGTCAAATTGGTGTTTTGTATTTTATAGTTTTGCATAATATATCATTTTGTTAATTGGTTTGTTAAACAGATATTACTTCAGTTGAAAAACTCCTTTGAAAAATCAGGCAACATCATCTATGTTGGAATTATATGTATAGGCTTTTTCGATCAAACATTTTCGGGGGCGGTCAGGGGGTACTTGGCTCAGAAAATGTTTCAAAGGGGGTACATGACTGAAAAAAGTTTGAGAAGCACTGCTCTAATCTACCAATCAGAATTGAGTATTCAAGTAACATGTCCTCAGTCTAACCACCCAACCCTCTCCTGTAATGAGGCCTCGCTCTATTTTTACCACATTTCTCTTTTAACTTCACATCTGTGCTGTACAGATTTTTTCTCAGCTGCAGCTACATATATAGAAAGTATATTTCTCTCCATGTGGTTGGTGGTCATTTTGAAGCTGGAGGACTGGGCTTCCTTAGAGAATGTGCTGTTTTTACCAGCAGATAGCATGGAGGACATTTCACCCTGCTTGTTTGCAGCCTGAAGCCCACGCCCTGATTTCTCATCGGCATGAAGCAGAGATAGAGAAAGAGAGAGAAGGAGAGGAAGCCAGGGAGAGGGTGCTGCTGGGAAGAAGGAGGGATGTAGCTCGGAGCAAAGGTCATCTGTTGAACAAAGACTTCAACTTGACGTAATCATATAAATGGAACAAAAGAGTGAACATCCCAGCTTGTGCCACACATGGCCCTCTGTCATCGTGTGTGAGCATATTTGCTTGTAGAGGAATTTTCCTTCACTGGATCCTCATAAATAACGATAAGTGACGATAAGGCATTTGACTGTTGGTAGGTCAGAGAAGCTTCAGCTTTTATGAGGCCACTGATTTATTCCAAGAACATAACACAGAGAATCTTCTTTGATATGTAGGTCAGAACATTTGAAAGTATGCAGCCGTGCCCAGACCAGAGTTCTGTGGGGAATGTGACAACCGCTGCCTTGTTATCTCTGGTACCAACCTTCTGGCGTATGTTCCTTTAAGGTTTTCCCTTTGGTCTATCAGCTGGGATTGAGGACACCTGGCGGCCGGTACCAGAGGGTTAAAGGGCCTGAGTGAGAATCTCTCTCTGGCAGGAGGACGCAACGCGAAGAGCAGCCACGACCAGCTGACCTCTTGTTTCGTCGTTTGTTTCGCCTGTTTGTGTCCTTCAGCAGCAGTGAATAAACTCTTTTTTTCTATTCACGCCCTCGTTTTCTGTCATGCCCTCGTTTACCTGCATGTGCCATCCGACCTCTGCAGCTCATCCAGAATGCAGCAGCTCGTCTGGTCTTCAACCTTCCAAAATGTTCCCACACCACGCCGCTCCCCTGCTCACTTCACTGGCTCCCGGTAACTGCTAGAATCCACTTCAAGACACTAGTACTTGTGTACCATGCTGCGAATGGATCTGGCCCTTCCTACATCCAGGACATGGTTAAACTGTACACCCCAGCACGTGCACTCCGCTCTGCATCAGCCAAACAGCTCGCTGCACCCTCACTGCGAGCTGGACCCAAGTTCCCATCAGAAGAAACACGTGGGTTTGCTATCCTGGCTCCAAAATGGTGGAATGAGCTCCCCATTGAAATCAGGACAGCAGAAAGCCTGCACATCTTCCGGCGCAGACTGAAAACTCATCTCTTTCGACTCCACTTCGAACAATATAATTACTAACAAAGCACTTATATACTAACAAAGGACTGGCTTATCTAAAGCCAGTTGAGTAGCACTTGAAATGTTTTAGCTCTATGAAACCTGATGCACTTATATGTTTATGTTTTCCTCAAGTTTGTATATTGTTGGTCGGATGCACTTATTGTAAGTCGCTTTGGATAAAAGCATCAGCTAAATGCAATGTAATAAAGTAATACAAAAGTTACAAGAACAAAGTCTCCTTAAATACCTTGTATCAATCAATCAATCAATCAATGTTTATTTATATAGCCCAATATCACAAATGTTACATTTGTCTCAGTGGACTTCACAGTTTATGTGCATGAGGTTGGGCTTGAGTGTAGGGCTATAGCTGTTTTTCAATTGGATACTCCCTCAAGCACACTGACTTGTTGTCTTAAATCGTGAATGTTGGTGTTGTCAGGCAATCAGTGGACTGTCTGAAATGCTGTAACCTTCTCTCAAAATCATACTTTACATCAGTCTAAGTCAGTTCTTACATATGTGCATGAAAGCTACAGTATAAGCAGTTCTGTGGAAGGTTGAGGAAAATACCTTATTTCTCTGTTTATTGAGGATGGAGATGATATCTTTAATTGAGTTTAACAAATAAACTATTTCATAAAAAAGCACATTGCACATAGGAAGTTATGCTAATATGAAATTATGTCATTAGCTAACAGTCATGACACAGACAGGTTAACTCTGGTGGTGACCATTGATCCATAGCTCTGATCTCCTAAAGGGATTAAACGTCTCAGCTGGTCATACTATTACTAAACCTTACACACACACACACACACGCACACACACAACCACAGACACACATAGATACACCGATCACTTAGTGTTAGTGTATACGTGTGGGTCCATCCTCTAGGGTGCACACAGACAGGTTATCAATAGCTTGGGTCATCAATCTGTGTGTGTGTGTGTGTGTGTCTCAGTGCAGAGGACACATCTGGCACTTAGCCAAATGTCGTCAATACTGTTGAAAGCTTTGTGGCAATGAGGTAAAGTGTGTTTACAGGAGTGTGATGCAGACTGAGAATTAACATTTATCAGATATGTTCTTATTGCATGGTGATAAAATGATTACCCTAAGAAAATAAACATTGACCTAAATCCCTTGGTGTGGAAGAGAGAATAAAAAAGCGGGTGAGATGAAGGCAGATTAGTGCCGGCAGGTTGTCAAATGGATGGTTATATCATTTGTCTCACACAAAGCGTCCCTCTGACAGCTGGAGAGCCGAGCAAATATTATCAGAGAGCTTCCATTCATCAAAGCTGGAGGCTGGTGATTAAACAATGATTCTACACACTGATACACAATAAGTCTGTTCAGAAATTAACATAACATAATCATTCAATCTAAAGATACACACTTTATTATAGAATAATTTGTACAGCTCATTTGATAAAATGTACTTTTTGGGGGGGTTGAGTGTTTTTTTAAGCGTGGCTTCATATTAGCTCTATACCAGATCATCCATAAGATGATGTAGGCCATTTTGTGTTTTTCTTTTGTCATATTTTTTTTTGACAAGATATATATGTACCTTTCAGTTACAAAAGGTTTTTCTGGTCTCGTTATCCTCAACAAGATTGAAAGCTGTACCAGTCTCTTCTCTCTGCATCCGCTTCAGAGACGAAATAAGTTAGCAGTTAGCTGCAGTTAGCTCAACATGAAGACAAGTGTAAAGAGCAGCTCTAAATAGCACTTTCCATCTACTATAGAATGTGTTATTTAGAGTTTTTGTTTTTTGTTTTAGTTAAACAGTTTTGTTGTTGTCCACTTATCCCCACTAAGTTTAGAAGCATTCATTATCTTCTCTCTGCACTCAAAAAGCAGGAAGCAGTTAGCTACAGTTAGCTTACCATGTTGGCAACACAAACATAAAAAGCAGCTCTTAATAACACTTTTCATCAACCTATTATTTGATATGTTGTATACACATCGATATGAATCATGTGCTGATATAGAAATGTAAAAAGGAGCAGTTAGCATTAAAGCATTTTGAATGTGTTGAAGATATTTACAGAATTCTCAAAACAAAAGTTATTTCATGTTAATGTTCCTGATAGTAAATTAAAACTAGTAAATTAGTAAGCTTGTAAACCAAGAGTGTTTATAATGCAGGCAATGGTAAATTACTTCCACTGAGTAGCATGCTAGCTAATAAAAAAACAATATTCCATTAGCAGGTGTTTAGGGCGAGGCCACACAGCAATTGGTGTTGGTCATATAAACCAGGACATGGAAATGTTGTGGAAATGACAGTGTGCATGTGTGTGTGTGTGTGTGTGTGTGTGTGTGTGTGTGTGTGTGTGTGTGTGTGTATGCCTTTGTGTGTATGCCTTTGTGTGTGTCTGTGTATGTGTTGTATAGCACAGCTGTTGTGGTTTCCCAGGATGGCTGGTTGACTCTACACTTACAGCGTATAATACTCAGTTTAAACAGGCACACAATAGGTCAGCCTGGTTCCCACGACGAATAGGACAGGTCCCCTGCTCTGTTTTTATTGCCTGTGTGTGAGCAGCGTGCTTTTAATGAGACCAGACAACCCTCAGTCTCCGTTCATTCGGTGTGAGGAAGCAGCAGCACATTCTCAGTGAAAGGTTAAGAAGCCTTTTAGTTGAGTAAATTGAGAGGTGACTTTGTGGTGCATTGTGACCCTTGCAGGCTACCATAGTCCCTTCTACATTCATATTTCCCTATATACTTTGCTAACCACTTTTCCTTAAACTCAGTGAAAAATGTTATGGGATTAAGAAAAGATGAGGAAAGACTCACTTTAGAGGAATTTAAGGAGTTTATTGTAATTTTGTTAAACGATTAATTTACTTTTTATGTCTGGTGATATCAATAATAATTATCTTTAAAACAGATTGTTGCAGTATAAATGTGAACTATATAACTTGATGCTGTTCTTCAGTCTCACCGGCCTCTGCTCTGTTTCTGTGTCCAGGTGGTGGTTCCTACCCGGGTGGGACAGGTGTATGTGTACGACACACTGAAATCAGACCAGGACGAGTATGACGTCCCACCCAGACATCAGCCCCCGGGCCAGCAGGACATTTACGACGTCCCACCCACCCGCCAGCAGTACAACACACAGGTGTGTGTGTGTGTGTGTGTGTGTGTGTGTGTGTGTGTGTGTGTGTGTGTGTGTGTGTGTGTGTGTGTGTGTGTGTGTGTGTGTGTGTGTGTGTGTGTGTGTGTGTGTGTGTGTGTGTGTGTGTGTGTGTGTGTGTGTGTGTGTGTGTGTGTGTGTGTGTGTGTGTGTGTGTGTGTGTGTGTGTGTGTCCGTACAGTGTGAGAGACACAGAGCGAGCTTGATTGAAGTACAGCGAGGAGTAATAAAGTGTTAATAGATAGACACGTTGGAGCGGTCTAATTGTCTTGTCCTTTTCCTAACCACCATTCCTCAAAGAAATATGCGAAGGAGAATCGATCAGGATTTATGAAAGTACAGCCGAAGAGGATCTGACTTCACTTTTTTGGGCAATGTGATTAAGTTCCATGGTAAAGAAGAACGACCATTGGTGGTAGATGGATTACTAAATGTGCATCTAGATACTCGCCCCTGTGCTTTCTTACCATGTTATTTCAAACAGGCTAAATAACTGGATGACAGTGAAAAATATAACGTAATTACCACAGTTTGAATGAAAATGTAAGAGATCTGATTGGGGAGCAGGCCGGCTCTATTGCACCTTAGCCTATCACGTCCAATGTGTTGGAGCGCTAGCCAATAGAAGTGTGAGTGTTACATAGTGATGTCATAATGTTAGGGATAAGGAGTCCAATGGAGGTGTTTCAGGCAGGGGGGGGAGTGTGTGGGAGAGAAACAGCTCTTATCATGGCTGCCTCTTCTATGTTATTTAACTCAGTTAGGGACCTTCCCAAACAAATAATACTTTTCGACTGCAACCTTACTCAAAAGGTTTCATATCAAGGTGATCATGTGACCAAAACTGCTTCACATTCCTGGGTCAGCTCTCTTCCCCTCCTTTCTCCCTTTTCTTTCCCTCCTGCTCCTGTTTCTCTCCTTTCTTCTCCTCTAATCCTCTTCCTGCACCTGTGTTTCCTTCCTCTCCTCTCTAGCTCTTCATGTCCTCTCCCTCCCGCGAGAGACAAAGGCAGTAGATGTGAGGCATTCAACCATTTAAGCTTTGTTTTCTGACTCGTTAGCTCCTCTCACACTGTGTCTGTGTACTGGCACCAGCCATTTCACATGAGCCAGCAGATAGGTATGTGTCCTGAGTCCTGTCAGCCACAAACGGTTGATAAGGCTCCTCTCACATTTTAATCAGGTTCTTTTTCTCATTCAGTAATTATATGATTAACAAACTTCCTGAATAAATGAGTGTGCCTGTTTTTATGTCACCATTACCCTAGATGACACCGTGTAAAGAAACACGATGAAAGCAGCTTCTTCTCAAATGTTGTGATGAAATGATCAGAACATCTGGTACCAACAACTACACTCATTTACATCTCCCATCTGGCTTATTATACAGTCGTGTAACATTGACAAATGCAGGGAAGAGTCAGAACTGAATAAAGTTACCTAAAAAAAGTGTGTGTCCGTTTGTGTGTTTGCAGTGTGACGTGTGTAACAGCATGTTTATTGATGTGCCTCTTTCTCTCTGTGTTCAGGTGTATGACACTCCTCCCATGGTGGTGAAGGGACCCTCTAGTGGTCGGGATATATATGACACCCCAGTAGGTTCAGACAAGCACACACAGCAGACGGTAAGGACGTGTGTGTGTGTGTGTGTTTCACAAATGTACGTCACAAGTTGCTTGATACTGACAAATTGAAGATGTACTGTACATGTGTGTGTACGGCGTACTGTGTCCTTACTGCGATGTTTATAAAATATGATATAAATTGATCGTCAATTTAAAGGACTAATATGCAGCATTTTCCTGGGAGAAGAATGTGTTATGATGACTCGTTCTAAAATCATTTGTTTTAATCATCGCCTCTGACACACGGCTCCTCTGAGGGTCTGTTTATTTGTGCTCTAGTATTTAAAACTGACTTGAGGTCTCTCTCTCTCTGTATCTCTGTCGTTGAGGCAGTACGCCTTGATGCTGTGTGTTTACAAACCGTAACATTTGTATAACAATGAAATATTTCTCCCTCTCTCCCTTCAGGTCTATGACTTCCCCCCCTCGGTCAGTAAAGATGTCCCTGACGCTCATCCAATTAGAGAGGAGACCTACGACGTGCCACCTCACTTTGCCAAACTCAAGCCAGTCCCCGCCCCCCCCGGCCAGTACCCGCACAACCATCTCCTCGACGACGACGAGCCGCCCATTCCAGAGGACGTGTACGATGTCCCGCCCCCAATCCTGACTGACAAGCGTTACCGCGCCGACAGGGACGGGGTCAGTCAGCACTCCCAGGACATCTACGATATCCCCGCCAGCCTGCGGAGCGGGGGGCACTCCGCCCAGGACGTGTATGACTTCCCCCGGGACCGAGAGGAGAAAGGGAGAGAGAGGGGAGATAACAACATCTACGATGTGCCCCCACAGGTAGGACAGTTAAAGGGCAGTGACACATTGTTGGAGTTAGTGAAGTGTGGAACTATCAACATTACAATAACACTCTGTATACATTTCATATTTGTCATGGGGCAAAGTTGCGTACTAGAGAAGCAGCCAACAGAAACTAGGCTCCCTATATTCTCCCCCTCTAACTAAGCTAACTATTAGCAACTGTGCTGGTGATTCTTAATTAGCCCATGATCTACACACACATCCACACAGTACACACACATCCACACAGCACACACACATCTACACAAGACACACACATCCACACAGCACACACACATGCCCACAATAACCAACAGTGATAAAAGCCAAAACACCAATTTGCCCCTACACTGAAAAAACTGAAACGTTGACAGATTTCACAAAAGTGTATCAGGTTAGATGAAAGCAATACTATGAAGTTGAACCTAATATGTGTTATTTAAACGTAATATTATTGTTTGTTGAAAGCAATAATATTACGTTTAAATAAGCAGCCAACAGAAACTAGGCTCCCTATATTCTCCCCCTCAAACTAAGCTAACTATTAGCAGCTGTGCTGGTGATTCTTAATGAGCCCATGATGTACACACACATCCACACAGCACACACACATCCACACAGCACACACACATCCACACAGTACACACACATCCACACAGCACACACACATCCACACAGTACACACACATCCACACAGCACACACACATCCACACAGTACACACACATCCACACAGCACACACACCTCTACACAGTACACACACATCCACACAGCACACACACATCTACACAGTACACACACATCCACACAGCACACACACATCCACACAGCACACACACATCCACACAGCACACACACATCCACACAGCACACACACATCCACACAGTACACACACATCCACACAGCACACACACATCCACACAGTACACACACATCCACACATCACACACACATCTACACAGTACACACACATCCACACAGCACACACACATCTACACAGTACACACCCATCCACACAGCACACACACCTCCACACAGCACACACACATCCACACAGTACCCACACATCCACACAGCACACACACATCCACCAGACCACACATCCACACAGTACACACACATCCACACAGCACACACACATCTACACAGTACACACACATCCACACAGCACACACATCTACACAGTACACACACATCCACACAGCACACACACATCCACACAGCACACACACATCCACACAGTACACACACATCCACACAGCACCACACATCCACACAGCACACACACATCCACACACACAGCCCCACACACACCCACACAGTACACACACATCCACACAGCACACACACATCTACACAGCACACACACATCCACACAGTACACACACATCCACACAGTACACACACATCCACACAGTACACACACATCCACACAGCACACACACATCTACACAGTACACACACATCCACACAGTACACACACATCCACACAGCACACACACATCTACCAGTACACACACATCCACACAGCACACACACATCCACACAGCACACACACATCCACACAGCACACACACATATACACAGTACACACACATCCACACAGTACACACACATCTACACAGTACACACACATCCACACAGCACACACACATCTACACAGTACACACACATCCACACAGCACACACACATCCACACAGTACACACACATCCACACAGCACACACACATCCACACAGTACACACACATCCACACAGTACACATACATCTACACAGTACACACACATCCACACAGCACACACACATATACACAGTACACACACATCCACACAGTACACACACATCTACACAGTACACACACATCCACACAGCACACACACATCCACACAGCACACACACATATACACAGTACACACACATCCACACAGTACACACACATCTACACAGTACACACACATCCACACAGCACACACACATCTACACAGCACACACACATCCACACAGTACACACACATCCACACAGCACACACACATCTACACAGCACACACACATCTACACAGTACACACACATCCACACAGCACACACACATCCACACAGCACACACACACACACACAGCACACACACATATACACAGTACACACACATCCACACAGTACACACACATCTACACAGTACACACACATCCACACAGCACACCCACAAGTCTACACAGCACACACACATACACACAGTACACACACCATCTCCACAGTACACCACATCTACACAGTAACACACACATCTACACAGTACAACACACATCCACACAGTACACCCCCATCCACACAGTACACACACATCCACACAGTACACACACATCACACAGTACACACACATCACACATTACACACACATCCACACAGTACACAGCACATCCACACAGTACCACACACATCCACACAGTACACCCATCATCCTACACAGTACACACCATCCACACAGTACACACACATCCACACAGTACACACACATCCACACAGTACACACACATCCACACAGTACACACACATCTACACAGTACACACACATCCACACAGTACACACACATCCACACAGTACACACACATCCACACAGTACACACACATCTACACAGTACACACACATCCACACAGTACACACACATCCACACAGTACACACACATCCACACAGTACACACACATCCACACAGTACACACACATCTACACAGTACACACACATCCACACAGTACACACACATCCACACAGTACACACACATCCACACAGTACACACACATCTACACAGTACACACACATCCACACAGCTTCAGTTATGTGAAAATCTGTTTTCTTAATACATTGAATTAAAGTCAACGTCTACATTTTTGAGTTGGCTTTCATTTATTTCAAAATTGTTGAACATTTACAACTTTTACATTATCATGTAGTTAGTATTTGTTGACTAACATTGCAATCATTTCCCAAAGTAAATAATAATAAATCATATAAATATAAAAGTAATAATCATAGTTTGTACTGATGTAATGAACCCTGTTGGCTAAATACGCATACAGGACACTGCTAGCCTAGCTTGTTAGCATCTGCTTTAATCCAGATGTGCTGTGTTTCCAGGTGGTGCGTGACGCCCAGTCCACCAGTGAGGACCTCAGCCTGTCCTTCAAGCGTCTCTCTGCCTCGAGCACAGGAAGTACACGGAGCAACCACTCTGCCTCCTCCCTGGACATGGTCCCAGTCCGAGACAGCTCCTCATCCTCCTCACTTCCTGGCTCTGCTCCAGGGAAACCCCTCATCCTGGACCTGGAGCAGGCCATGGAGCGCCTGTCCCGCCTGCAGCAGGCCGTGGAGTCCAGCGTGTCCCTCATGATGTCCTTCATCACAGGAAACTGGAGAAGCTCTGCTCAGCTGGAGGGGAACCTCCCGGCCATCCACCAGGCCGCTGACCGTGTGCGCTCTGCGGTGAGGGACTTCCTGGAGTTTGCCCGGGGCGCGGTGGCTAACTCCGCCCAGGCCACGGACCGCTCTCTGCAGACCAAGCTGTTCCGTCAAGTGGGGAAGATGGAGGAGGTCTTCCAGAGTCTGATTCAGCACAGTCAGGGTTTGGACGCCATTTCCTGGTCGCACACTGGGCTCGCAGCGCCGCCAGCAGGAGGGGACGACTTAGATCGGCTCATCATGACGGCTCGAGGTATCCCTGACGACGCCAAGCAGCTGGCCTCCTTCCTCCACGGCAACGCCTCGCTGCTCTTCAAGAGAAACAACCGGCAGCAGCAGCAGCTTCCGCTTCCTCCAATCCCAGGAGACATCAGCGGTCACATGACAGGATCAGGAAGTGGGAGCTATCAGGGAGGGGAGAAGGTGCACATTCAGTCGAGACCCCTCCCCTCGCCGCCGAAGTTCTCAGCTGCAGAGGAGGAGGAGGGTATGGAGCGGCCGTACGAGAGCACAGAGGAGGGCTGGATGGAGGACTACGACTACGTACATTTACAGGTACACACACTTTTCATAAAGCCCAGACTGAGAGAAAAAGATAGTTTCATGTTACTTACTTTAGCAATGAACTGATCACACGCCTTCAGTCAGGATACTCACATCATGTGCTCATGTGTTGCACTGGAGCAGAGTCCGTGAGCTGCCCTTAATATTTTATTTTTGTCGACATTTTATTTTCATTTTTCTTCTTTCTTTCCAACAAATAGTTATACATCATGTCTTTATAAAACAAGGGCCATGCAACAAAATACATTGATTTTAAAAAGAGAAGACATGACTTTTGCCCAATTTAGCCGTTAGCTTATATCCATCTACACCAGGGGTGTCAAACTCAAGGCCCGGGGGCCAAATCTGGCCCGCGACTTCATTTTATGTTGCCCTGCAAGAGCTTGCAAAGAATATAATGTTTATTATACGGTTACATGTCACTTTACAGAAGCCGGTTGCCCATAAACTACATGTCCCACAATGCATTTCGTTGTGTGACATGCACACTGAAGAGACTTGCAATTATTTGCCCTGGACTTCTGCTTTCAGACGTAGTTAATTACTAAGTTATTATCCTATCCGATAATAATCCAATTCAGAGGCAATAATGTAATATAATACATTATTTTATATATGATATATTTATATATGTATATTTATATAGTTACAACCGGCCCTTTGAGTGCAACCATAATGTTAATGTGGCTGTGATGAAATTGAGTTTGACACCCCTGATCTACACAATCAATAAACACTTAAAACAGTACATAGTCTACCAACTAACAATTATAAAATAGAAATTAGCACGGACCAACATTATCAGTACAACTATAGTATAACAAATCATTTTTAACTCAAACTAAAATGATTGTTAAGTTGACAAGAGTGGTTATTAATACCCATTTGTAGAGAAATGCAGTAAAGCTCCTTGCTATCACTCTGTTTGACTGTGTGTCGTTGATGCTGTATCTGAGAGTACTATGAATAGTTGTTCACTATTGAATGGTGCCAAGCTTTGGTGTTAGCCTTGAGTAAACATTTCCTTATCCAGCTGACTGACCTTCAAAGTCACTATGTCATTACAGATGTACAGATAAGCCATAGATTTCAACTCAAAGTGATTGCAGTGTCTGTCAGTCACCACTAGAGGGAGACAGATCATTACTTTTCTTTGTCCACTGATCCAGAAACAGAGAGATGTGTGTCCAGTGGTGTAACAGCTGTGTGTCTGTGTGTCCAGTGGTGTAACAGCTGTGTGTCTGTGTGTCCAGTGGTGTAACAGCTGTGTGTCTGTGTGTCCAGTGGTGTAACAGCTGTGTGTCTGTGTGTCCAGTGGTGTAACAGCTGTGTGTCTGTGTGTCCAGTGGTGTAACAGCTGTGTGTCTGTGTGTCCAGTGGTGTAACAGCTGTGTGTCTGTGTGTCCAGTGGTGTAACAGCTGTGTGTCTGTGTGTTGATCTGTCAGGGAAAGGAAGAGTTTGAGAAGAACCAAAAACAGCTGCTGGAGAAAGGCAACATCAGCAGACACAAGACACAACTGGAACAGCAACAGGTACCCGTCTTTACTCAGTCTACACACACACCCACACACACCTACACACACCTACAGCCTCTACACACAACAAACAGCATTTAAGAAAAGTGAGTAATATGATATATATTATAGCCGTTATATCGTTTATTCTGTGATGCACTACAAATAGGCACAGCAGTATATCTAAAAGATCTACTCTGCTCGATTTGTATATGTCTACTATACAAATAAAAAAGGACATATTCAGGGCTCGACATTATAATTGGCCCGCTGGCCCGGAAGCACTATTTATACACCCCGGGCCAGCATAACG
The DNA here is from genome assembly GCA_902827135.1 of Harpagifer antarcticus. NCBI lineage: Eukaryota > Metazoa > Chordata > Actinopteri > Perciformes > Harpagiferidae > Harpagifer > Harpagifer antarcticus. The sequence continues at coordinate 3,646,564 of CADEHL010001357.1, forward strand.
TACTTTCCACTTGCCCGCTCGGGCCACTACAAATATTGTTTAAAAAAAAATGTTTCCTGTGGTATTGGTATTTTGACTAGCAATGTTGTTCAATTGTTTCGTTTATTAACACTACAACATAGCGTTTCGTGAGTCGCTTGTCGTTGTTGGGAGAAAAGCAAACAGCGCGCAGCGCGAGCAGGCTCCCGTGAGCGCGCTCCTTCACTACAGACTATCGCGCCACCTAACCATTCGCCAAAATGTTTTTAATACCGGCGGTAACCAGCCAAGCGCCGAGCAAAAATATTTAATATTATTTTCAAATAAAAGAAAGTCACCGGAGGAGTTAAAGAAGAGTGACAGGGAGCATGAGAAGAAGAGGGAGAGAAAGTTTCAGCCAGCTTGATCGATGGAGTTGGCTTCTAGTGGTGCAGTGACGCGTCCTAAAACCCTTTTATAATCTATCGATTAGATTTATGATTCGAAAATTATAAAAGTAGGGTAGACATGTGGAGATTATCCGGCAGAACAAAACGTGCATTTAACAAATATGTTTGTTTTCCACAGACCTTATTTCCAGCTATTTTCCAAAACCCTGTGGAGAAATCCCATTGCTTTCTGTCGAGGGAACCAGCAGCTTACTTCCTGGTTTTAGGACACGTCACTGCACCTCTCATGATGATGCCAATATAAACAAGGTCTTCTGTCGGCTCTGTACGTCAATGCGACCTATGCTGACAAGCAAGTGAAGAGTAGACAATATAAAGGTATTGGCTTTAGGGAAATGTCCCAGCAGTTTAGGATAATGAAGGTTCTAATCTAATCTAAAGCCATTACATTTCTAACTCCTAATGACAGGAAGGCAGAAAGTGCATTATACAAATAATAATACTCATAATAGCAGACATTTTTTAACAATGACCACAATATCATTATTTTAATAAACCAAATATGAACAATTGAGGAAAATGAGGAAGAACTGATTGTTAAAATGTTGTAGTACAAGTAGTTAGTGCATAAATTACTATAGCAACAAATGTGTTAATTTTCTTCATTATTAGTCGATTTTTTTTTTTTGGACGAATGCTCCGGGCCAGTGGTTACAATGGTGGGGCCAGTGGTTACAATGGTGGGGCCAGTGGTTACAATGGTGGGGCCAGTGACAATACAATTCCACCGGCCGGAGGGCCAGTGGCTTTTTACCCTTAATGTCTACCCCTGCATATATTTAATAATAATAATAATAGCTTTGATTTATATAGCGCCTTTCAAGGGACCCAAGGTCGCTTTACAAGTAATAGGGCAAAAACAAACATAACAAAACAAAAGTCAGACAAACAAAACAACAGATCGATTTAGGGGCCGAAAGCCTTGGCAAACAGATGGGACCTGAGGGCCCTTTGAAGGCATCGAGTGTGGGGATGTTGCGAATCTCCGCAGGGAGAGCGTTCCAGAGGTGGGGGCTGCCACGCTGAAGGCTCTGTCCCCGAAGGTTCACAGTTTGGTGCGGGGGGTGGTAAGCAGGCCGGAGTCTGAGGACCGCAGGTTCCGGGGTGGGGCATGTGGGTGAAGGATGTCCGATAGGTACTGGGGGGCAAGGGCATGGAGGGACTTGTTGGTAAGGAGGAGGACTTTGTAGGATATGCGGGACTTGACCGGCAACCAGTGTAGGTGGATGAGGGTGGGAGTGATGTGCTGCCACGGCTTTGTGTGTGTGAGGACCCTAGCAGCACAGTGTTGGACATACTGGAGCCTGTCCAGGGTTTTGTTGGGAACCCCGAACAGGACACCATTGCAGTAGTCCAAGCGGGTGGTGACAAACGCATGCACCAGGGTTTCGGCAACCGACTCCGAGAGTGACGGTCGGAGTCTGGCAATGTTCCTCAGGTGGTGAAAGGCCCATTTGGTCACAGATTTGATATATGATTGGCTTAAAATAAAGATGCTATGAGCTAAGTGAGTATAATAAGCTGTGTATAGCAGCAGAGTTTGATAATGATTCTGTGTTTGTATCACTATCAGCATCCCTTCTAAGGTTCCACACACACACACACACACACACACACACACACACACACACACACTGGAATGTCAGATGTTACTCAAACAGAATTAATTCATTTATAATTTACATTAAGTATTAACTGTCCCCCTCCTCTCCTCTCCAGATTAAACAGTTTGAGCGGCTGGAGCAGGAAGTCAGCCGGCCAATCAACAACGACATGACGGGCTGGGTCCCGCCCCCACTGCACCCTCCAGCCAACCAGCAGGCCCAGAATGGCTCTGGAGGCTCCTCCTCCTGCTCCTCCTCCTCCAAGCTGTGCCACGGCGACCGGCAGCTCCTCCTCTTCTACCAGGAGCAGTGTGAGCAGAACGTCACCACGGTAACCAACGCCATCGACGCCTTCTTCACCGCTGTCAACTCTAACCAACCCCCAAAGATCTTCGTGGCGCACAGCAAGTTTGTCATCCTCAGCGCACACAAGCTGGTGTTCATTGGGGACACGCTGTCCCGGCAGGCCAAGGGCCCCGAGGTGAGGGCCCGCGTGGGGCAGAGCAGCAACACGCTCTGCGAAAAACTCAAAGACATTGTGATCAGCACCAAGACGGCGGCGCTGCAGTACCCCTCCCCCGGAGCCACCAGGGAGATGACTGACAGGGTGAGGGAGCTGGCGGGGTGCACGCAGCACTTCAGGATGGTGCTGGGGCAGCTGCTGGTGATGTAGGGGGGGGGGGGGGCAGTGACATAAACTCAGAGTCCCAGGAACATTGGGCAGAGACTCCCCCCCCGGAACGAAGGGATGGTACGCCCCTGCAGCTCGGGGTAGGAGGACCTGTGGAGCCCCTCCATCCACCCTCTGCTCCCTTCCTACCTCACCTTCCACTGGGACCATTCCTCCCCCATCCCTCCTTTTTATTCTACTCAAAGGAACATTTGTATCTTCAGTGGGCTGGGCCAATGGTTGTAAAATAATCACTGTAAATATTTAAGTTACTGTTAAGTCAGAAAACCAAGAAAGAAAAAGGACTTCCAGTATATAAATATAAATATATGGTTCTTTTTTTGAAGAAGAAGAAGAAGAAGAAGAAGAAGAAGAAGAAGAAGAAGAAGAAGAAGAAGAAGAAGAAGAAGAAGAAGAAGAAGAAGAAGAAGAAAGAAAAGATGAAAACATGAAAACATAAGTGTAGTTTTTAGACAATATCAATAATTGTTATTATTATTGCTATACCGTATACTTCTGGCTGATTCCTGACCCGTGTATCCTTGTTGTTCCAGATGATATGTATGACTGTATGTTGTAGTACATCTATGCTCTTCTCCATCCTGACAAAGGCACACTTTCTAAAAAGCACTGGAGCACACGGCCATCTTGAACGTTTGGCCGCGCTGCAGTGAGTTTCACACTGACTACAATGGAGCAGTGAAGGCAACACGAGCCCTGCTCAGGTCCGCTGATGCCGGTGGGGGCAGATCCGGTGGCTTTCTGAGAAACTATATGTAGGTTGTTTTGTAAGAGGCATGTATTAGAGACAAGGAGTGTAAAAGGTTCAAATCTAGAAATGAAATTAAACCTGCTTTTCTCTTTTCTCTGAAACTGTGGTCGTTTCTTTCAAATATTCAAAACTGTGAATAAGAGGTGAACCATACGGTGGCCGACAGGTGCAAACGCGCTGCAACCGCCCAAAGCTTTTGCATTAGGAGGAACCGCTCACTGAAGTTTCACGATGCACATATAAAAACAGGAATGTGCAAAAACACATGCAAATGAAGAAACATCTTCACCAAGCTCTCAAAACATGCGGAGCGGTTAATCAAAGCGCTGCTTAAACAGATTGCATCGTTTTTGAAGAGGCAGCGTGTTCATCCTAATGGAAGTGCTCTTGGCCGTTCTAATGAGTTTGCCCGTGTCGGCCACCTCAGTCAAGGCCAAGTGTCGGTGCTGAGCAGCTGCATCTCGGGAAGACAACAACTGTCTGAAAATGTGATTGAAAACGTACAATGTCCGTCGCAAGTTTTACATAAACAATGTACCATATGGATCAGGGGTGGCCATTCAGTCAGAGGGTAAGAGCCACTTTGTTTCTATGTTACTGCAAAGAGCCACATCACACACACAGTCACTGATACCGCTTGTTTCACTTTTTGGTTTTCTGGAGACAAGATTTCAACCACGTCACTGATGCATTTTTGTGGCATTGGGATATATTTTTTTAAATCCTCTGGAGCAGAGAGAGGAGCTGTGGATTATTGTTATTGATTAATGCATCAGTGTTTCTTAGGGTCAAAGAAAGCGCCCCTCCAAGACAATGGTAGGGGAAACACTGGATAGTGTTTAATCAACGCTAGCTTTTCCCCCCCTCAAAGGTGATTGATTCACTGCATCACAGGTATTATTGTGATTGGCTCTTGGGCAACATCAAAATTAGACGCGCTGTCATCCTCTCATACTGACACCTGACACCACACATACACACGTAGGGAGAGCCGGGACGAAAGTAACGGAGCGATTTTATCCGAGCCCAAACAACTTTGACCGGCCAAATTACGTCAGAATGATCAGCATTTAATACTTAACAGACCTACTAAATATCAGTTTTAACTGTCAGGAGTAGTTAGTGTTGTCACGATACCAACATTTTGGTTTCGATACCAAGTCAAGAATTGCGATTCCGATTCTTTTTCGATACTTTTCTTAAAAAAAGGGAAACAGTCTTAAATGTAATTATTGTGCTTTATTTCACACCAGAACCATAACACAAACTTTTAAACAATGAGAACAATAAATACAATAAATGACAAGAATTCGTATTAAATTAAATTAATACATTTCTTACAGACAGGCCTCGTGGTGTCCGTAGGCTTGCCCTCACTGTCAGAGATATAGCTAAAATACTTCCAAATTTCGCTTCTGGCGTCTTTTTTGTCAACAAGCCGAGGCGCAGCGGCAGTTGCACTCCCACTTGCAGCCATGCTTCTCGTTTTCTCACATGCTCTGGCAGCTAGCGCGTGCACGAGAGAGGGGAGGCACTTGAGCGTGCTTGAGAGGGGAGGGACTGCAGGCACGGCTGCAGTGCAGGGAGTGGAAGCAGAGCGCTGAACACACACGGCTCTTATTAAACGGCGCTTTCTCACCGGAGTACTTTCCCCCGTCATTCTTAAAGTACCGATACTAATGAAACGGAGGAATAGTAAAGTTTTTAACGGCAGGGTATCGCGGTACCTTTCAAGTATCGGTACACTGTGCAACACTAGTCAGGAATCAGTGTCTCTCCCCCAAACTCACACAATTCGATATGAACTGAAGAGCCGCATGAAACTAGGCAAAGAGCCGCATGCGGCTCGAGAGCCGCGGGTTGGCCACCCCTGATATAGATATTCAAAAAGGGAAACTCCGGATGACTAAGTTGTGTTACATCTGTTCCTGCTAGAAACAAAGGTAAATGACTCTCCGTTGTTAGCACCATGATCACAGCAGTTTCATCTGAACAGGGGGATTTAGCTTGCACTGTGCTTCCTGACTGTGTTATACCTCCAACTAGCAATATGTGTTGCATGTGTGTGTACTCTTAGTGTGCATGAATCAACAGCTACCTAAAACTCATGTGTCGGAAATATTTTTTGGACGACTTGTTACGGAATAGAATCAGATCTCAGGGCTCAGGGACGTCGGTGTGACTGGAACAGATATACGCTTAACAAGAAAGGGATTTCTCTTCTTCAGTTTTATTAAGTTCTGTTGACTTTATTTCTGACAGGTAATACAGGCCGATAAGATACAGGTTGATTTCAGATGTGACTCCATCTTTTTTACGGTGGTTGTCATGGTGACTGCTACCAGGGGATTGTGTTGCCCTCCCAGTCCAGGAGCATCCCAGAGTGTTTGTTGCTGAGTGATGTCAGGATTCTGAGCATCCCCCCCACGCTGTCCTGGGGGGACAGAGAAGCCTGGGGGAGACGAGACAAACAATCACAAGAACAAAGAAAGTGAGTAGAAGTCACGGGACACAGCTGCTCGTCTATAGGGTGGGGGCCTCCGCGGGGAACTACCGGGGGCCACTGGCACCCCTTCTCCACTGAAACCAGTTCTGTTGCATGAATTCAGAAGGTGGTCTGAACTACCCTATCCCTCCCCCTTAGCTCACCTTTCCCCCCCCCATCGCCGTGCGCACCCATCCGGGGTGGACCGCCGTCACCAGGATGTTGTGTCTTCTGAAATCCTCAGCTAGACAGCGAGTCAGCATGTTCAGTGCGGCCTGGTGACACACAGCAAGAGAGCAGGGGGTTATATTGATTTCTAAAGCAAGATGGATACCTGTTTATGAAACTATCCACAAACATTAAAGGTCTCCTATCATGCAAAATGCTCTTTATTATGTCTTTAATACATAAATATGTGTCCCCGGTGTGTCAGGGAACTCACAGCGGTTAGTGCTCAGCGGCAGCTAGCGACCTGCTAAACCTGGTGTGGCTAGCCTTTAGCCTGGATCCGGGTGGGTAGGTCGCTGAAGAGCTGTGATGCTGTGATCCTCTACAGCCGGGACACTATATAGGACCACCGAACGTGAGCCCAGCCTGCCCTTCGGAACAGAGTAAGGACGTGCCAAGAGGGAACCCAAAGGAGGCTAACGTAGCTGCTAACAGCAGCTAACTGGAGTTAGCGTCAAACTCACGGTAACCAAGCAACCATGCCGCCAAGAGGAGAGGACAACGTCAGCCTGTCACAGGTGCGTGAACTGTTAAAACAACAACAGGATGCATACGGGCAGCTACTAACGCAGCAAGAAAACAATTTTAAAAGTTTCATCCAAATCTTGGTTGATTCCACCAACAAGAGAATGGATGATATGAATAGGGAGGCTCAGGACCTTAAGAACAGTCTACCGTTCTCCCAAAAAGAAGTGGATGAACTAAAAGACACTTGTAAGGAGTTGAAGAAGAAGAGCCAAGAAGCACGCACAGACATTAGTACTGTGCGTGAATCTGTTATGACAATGAGTGGAAAATCAGACTATCTAGAGGGCCAATCGAAACGCAAAAACTTAATTATTGATGGAATCCCAGAGTCTCCAGGGGAGAGTTGGGAGGAATCGGAGTACAAGGTCCGGGAGCTGCTCAGAACAGAACTACAGATGGATGAGGAGAGGATCGAGGTGGAAAGGGCACATCGAATGGGAAACGGCAGGGGCGCAGACAAGCCTAGGCAGATTGTTGTGAAGTTCCTGCGTTTCAAGGACAAGACGGCTGTGATGGGGAGACGAAACAGGTTGAAAGGAACGAACATCTTCCTCAACGAGGATTATCCTGAAGCGGTACGCCAGAAGAGAAAGGAACTCATCCCTGCCATGAAGGCCGAAAGGAGCAAAGGGAACATTGCTTACATTAGGTACGACAGACTAATTGTTCATCCTCCGCAAACCCCCACCCATCCCCCGATCCCCCCCTCCCAAAGGGCTAAGAGAACGGACTCACGCCACTCATCTCAGAGGACTGAGAAAAGGGACTAAAGAGACAGAAGGGGTTTGTAGCTTGGTGCATGCATATACACACGCACACACAAGGGATATACACATACACAAACATGCACTTTAGCATCAGAACTGTAATGGACATTGTGCTTAATTTTTTGTTAGTCTATCTCTATTTATGTCAGTGAATGCTAAACTACCTAAGAAAGGGCTAAAGATCGCTCACTTGAATATCTGCAGCCTTAGAAATAAGGTTCAGTGTGTTCAGGATATGTTGATATCAAATAATATTCATATTTTGGCCATCTCTGAAACTCACTTAGATGACTCGTTTGAGGACGGTGCAATATCAATACAGGGGTACCATTTTTACAGAAAGGATAGAAACTGCAATGGGGGAGGAGTGGCTTTTTATGTACAAAGTCACATTCCTGTGAAGTATAGGGAGGATTTGATGTTAGGTGAGGTAGAGATGGTATGGCTGCAGGTTCACCTGCCCCATTTAAAACCTATGTTGCTGGGATGTTGCTATAGACCACCAAGCTCTGATAGTAATTATCTAGATAAACTGTGTGAAATGATTGAGAAGGCATGTGATGAAATCAGGGAGATATATTTATTGGGTGACGTGTGTGGAGGAAACTTCTGTGTAGCAGTGCAATTAGGAGTCACCGACTCAGGAAGGAGACACGGTAGAGCAGGAGCTTTTGATGTCAAACACTGATGGTTTATTTGGAGTTACGGCCGGAGGATTCACATCACAAGTCACAGCAGTCACGGTGAGACTGCACGGGTGGGTTGCCACGTCAATTCTGAAGCGCCTCTCTCTCGTTAGCCCATTTAACTGGTTTCACAGAGATTGATCAACATATTTTGATAAGATAGTTTAGACAGTTGGGCACACTGTGTCACTTGCATCCGTCACCTATGGCCTCGAAGATTTCATACCTTGGAGTCCACAAACAACAAAGAAGGAAGTGTCCCAGTGCACCCACAACAACAGACCATCTGTGACCTAGTGTTGACCGGTCACAGAATGGGAACAATAACTTTATGGCTGAAGCAGCCTATGTCCTTAAAGGAGATAACAGATGTCAGGGTTGGTCATATCTAGGAGTCGAGGACAATTATTTCCCTAACAGTCCTCTCTTTTTATCATTTATGATAACCTAAAAATATTAGTCTAATAATAATTTGGTCAATACTCAACTCAATAGGCGTTTCCAGATTTGAGTTTGGTCTCACTTTACATTAATTACATCACAAAGTAGAATAAGATTGAAACACTCAATCACAATGATTGATACAGACAATCATAATAGGAGAAATCATCTCTCATCAGTGTTTGATCATCTTTCGTCAAAAGCACAATAATGAACACACATAAAACACAGATGCAAAAATAGCTAAATATTTGTTTTAAACTAATATCTCTTATCATTTATCATTAGTTAATTTCATTCATCAAATTATAAAATCAAAACCAGCTTGCCGTTTTAAAGATTTACTTCAAGGCAATCACTAGTCAAAAGCATTTTAAAATGTAGGATCGTAAGAGATCCAGCTAAGGTATACAATTCACAGTTGTGATTTCATCAATCTGTAATCTGCAAAAGTGCAGTGTCCTCAATATTAGGATTACTTTTACGTTTACTTACATACGCTTTAGTCATTAGTAAGGCACTTTAGTCAAATCAATACATTCATTTTAGTCAAGTACATTGTTCAAAATCTGAAAAGGAAAAGTTAGGCAAATATTCAAAGACTTTTGTATAAACCTGGAAAGGAAGGATTAAACATTCTTAAAACTTGAATTATCACATTTGTAAATGCTACCACTAATCTGTGCCAAATTAAGTCTATCAATTATTCCTATTAGCCATACTTACCTGAGCATCTACTTATGGTACTTGGAAAGGATTCTTCTGTGTTTATCTAATGTTGAATATAGAATATCAATTTCTTTAAATTATACTTCTCGAATTTGAGGAATATGCTACATAATTGTTATACGAAATATTATAAATATTTGTTTTGGGCCAAAACTGAAATTAATCCAGTACTTGAAACATCATTGTAGGTCTTTCTGTGCATGGATAATACATTAAAGAGTAGTGTTGTTAAGCCTGATTGCTGGACGATTAAGGATATTAACATTATCTGTGATAATAGTAGAAATATCTTATTATTCAATACTTTATAATCTGAAAATATTAATTAATTAATTTTGTTTAGTGCGAAGGTGTAATCTGATCCGGCAAAATATATTAATCACCACTATTCAACACATGTATGGTCATTAGAAATATAAAAACAGTCATTAATTGTACATCTGTAAACATCCAAGATATAAAATCAATTCAAAGTTCATCTTTGTACGAGAGCTGGAAGAACATGTCCTTCAGTCTTTCTGACTCGTTCTCCTCCTCTCTTTATGACACAGAATGTCTAGTGTGTAAAGGCATCCTGATACTGTAGATTAGCACTGAGGTGCTGATTGGCTCAAACTCTTCGTCCTCAGAGCGCCATATTTCAACCCCCCAATTGCTCTGCTTTTGTGTGGCTCATTCAGTGAGCACTGTATGATCCCCCAGTGAAACGGAGGCTCATCTGCCTGCATTCCTTCTGCTATCTGCTTGAGAGCAGTGCAACTGCGTATTCCAAATGACGCATCCAGGTCTCCCCCCGTGATGGGAGAGGTTAGGAAGAGATCTGCTCCTCCAAGAAACAAGGAACCTTGTATGAAGCCTCTGAAGCCCTCGCTCGTCCCGCAGGGTTGTCTGCCTGAGCCCACCGAGCAGAATGGTGAAGAAGCATCCCATCTCCTCAGATAGTTGAAGATTAGAATCCTCTCATCTCGAACGACCTCGTGCCTCCTTGCCCGTGGATGGGGGTGCCCTCTGCAGCCGGAGAGTGTGACCCTCTCTCTCGGACCCTTGGCCTTCAGAGCTGTCCTAGTTATTGGGTTAACACCTGATAGGGATGTTTTCCTGAGTGCAGACAACTCAAAGTAATGGATTAGCACATTATCATTTAATTACAAAAATAGGATAGGCCCCTCAGAATTATTTGGGAGCCTTCCTGACACATGCACATGCATAAATGTAAGGTTTGTGTTAGTCATTTAACATACAAGAATCATATACTCATCAGTCCAAAGCAGATAAATGTTATTGTAATTTAAAGGTGAGCTAGTTCCTGTGGATATAACCCCTTCTCAATGATTCTAAATGTTATATTAATTCACCATTTGCTAAAATATTAGTTTATCAGAAATATATATTTTTCCTCTTCCATAAAACAGGTTTGAGTAATAAATGTTCCAATATAAAATCAATTACTCAATATAATTGACTCTTCCCTCCCTTTTCTTACATATGTCACATATGAAATAATAACTTAGGAGTCTATTTAAGCATGGTGTAGTTTATAATCTATTACTCGAGATGACTCAGTATCACCTGTGTGCAGCTTGCAATAAAAATAATTGTGAGAAACATATATTATGCAGGAAATGCATACCTTTGTTGAAAAACAAAGCATATCTGATTTGGGAGGAAAAGCTTCAACCCCCTTAACATCTGTGTTATTACTGATGGCATAGCATGAATGATATTGGGTGTCTGAGGGTGTCATTACTGAGAAATGTCAAACAAATTCAAAACCTTACATTTGAAACAGGTTTGCATTCCTCCACTTAAGGTGACGTTATCATTGGAAACAATGAAAGCTAATTGTTTTGACGTAGAATCTATCAATTGAATCATTAGAGCGGAACAGAATGGTCGTATTGTAGCCTGAGTTTCGTGCAGCCTCTAGTTTTTACCAGGTGGACACATTGTTCTATATAATGTGAATACATGCAGAACTAAGAGGCCCCTGACATTAGGCCTATTTTAAAATAGTAGGGGCTTTTAACAGCTTGCCAATTTACAGGCATCCTCTGCATAGCAGTATGAATAGCCTTAAAAAAACAACCCACTCTGCGGTAACGAGAGTCATATTTCTGAACCAAATGCCCTAAGTGAAGCCGTTAATCCCATCTGACTGACCCAAGGGTTGATGCTGGTGTGACAGGGAGGCTTCCAGGTGTTCAAAGCAGATGTCAAGCTTTCAGTTCATGGCTCGGTGGGGGGGAGCAGACCCACGTGAGACAGTATCAACGGCTGTAATGTTCAGTTTGAGGAGCGTCATTCTCTCTGGGAGCAGGAAATGGTGTCCATTCTCGGACCAGACCATTAATGTCATTTCATGTAGAGCAGCCATAGCATCTCTGTGACTGCACTCAGCCGGACTGTAGCAGGGTAGAACTGGGTGACTCTTAGTGAAGCCGTCCAAGGCAAAATGGAACCACGTACCAACAAAAGGGACACAAGGTCATCAATGTCTCTCTTTACCATTGGCCTAATTGCACAACAAATGAGTGGGAAAAAAATGTGGAACACTAATCCATCATCATGTGAAATGTTGAGTTAATCTAAATAATTACTTATGGGTTGAAATCAAATTAACATTAACATTGGAACTAAAGTCAGTCAAAATTGGACTTGCACGGATCAGAATCTAATCAATACACCATTTTCCCAGCTCTGTAATGAAAAGGATAACAAGATTAGGTACATTACAGGAGCGTTAAAACACCCAAACATGCACACGTATCTTATTCTAGTAGAGATTAGAGGACAAGGTCTAATGTTGTGAACAAAATGATCAAGTCAAAGTTATTTTATTTATTCTATGTTATGTACCACATTTAATTTAATAATTCATCTTGAATTACTAATCAACAATTTACAATTTGGATAAGGTGAATACTCATCCAAATTGTGTGTGTGTGTGTGTGTGTGTTGTTAGATATTGAAAGGGATTTACGCTCCACGTTTCAAATCTCTCCGCGTCCGTCTAGAGCTGTTTTATATGGAAGGAATCCAGATGCCAACAAGTAAACAATAATCTACTTTAATGGTAATACAACAATGCATACACAATCAATACAATATACATTCAATACAGAGCACACTGCAACAGTACTCCGGGCTCAATTCCTACCACCGGGTGCCATACGTACCACGACAGCCAGTCCGGAAGAGAGCTCTGAGCATACAAACTTTACAGTATTTATACACATAAGCTGGGAGGAGTCCTTGGCCGGTTGCCTAGGCAATGAGTCAGCAGTTTGTTGATTCCATGTCCTTACAGTGTGAGTGTGTGTGTGTGTGTGTCCCCTTAGGCAGTCCCCCCGTCAGGCTTTGGAGTCATATGATTTCACAGACAGAGGACTCCTTAACAGAACGCACACACATTCCCCTAAAACATCTTTAACACACACATCTGTTTCCTCCAGCTCACCACACCAATGTCACATGTCTTTCTCTAAGAAAGCCATATTTGTTGAGGTTTACCAGTCATCATCTCATGACATCCTCAGGACCAGCTAACCAACTAAGCTTAACTGTTCCCATACCCTAAGGCCATTTCTGAACTTCCCTTGCACTCCCAGTCAGCTCACCCAGAATCAGAAGGACCATTGTCTCTCTAATTGTGTGTGTCCCACTCGTCTCCTGCTCTTTCCTCACTGTGCCCTGGGGCTGCCTGCTCTTTAGGAGTCTTCAAAAATCACATGATCTCTCAAAAGTCACCTGCTGTAGGCCTCCAAAGCCCAGTTCACAGTTTAACCTAAATCATTTCCATTTTTAAGCTTATTCATTTGGAGCTAACATGAATACATTCAAATATTCTACTGCAATCCCCCTTTTGATTTAGATCTAATAAATCAATTACTTTCAAGACATTCACATTCGTTCTGGGATTCAGACTATTTAACGTTCAGAAATGGCTCCACATATCAACTTCATACGACTGTGTTAGAAATACCAAAATATGTAAATAACTCCATACATCAATTACATCACTTAGTAACAACAAAGTTAAAACCCTTCAATCAGAATGATTGAGTATCGTAATAAGGTATAACCTTCACCGTGGTGATTCAATTAATCTGTAATCGGCAAAATTGCAGTGTCTTCAAGCTTTAACATTACTTCATGTATACTTCATTCCGCTTTAGTCAAAATGAGATATTTAGGAGACAGCAAGTCTGTCTTCTCATAAATATGAACAACCTGAAATGCCCTGCCTCCTATCATAAGAAGAGGCAGCTGCAACGTCATATACAGTTCAGAGCCACACATGATATCAGTGCATTAAAACTTCCCAAAGAGTGGAGACAACAGTATGTCTCCAACATATCCCTCCTGTTTATACTACGGAATAACATAGAACTTGGAAAAATACAAATGATTGTACTATCACTCAGACCCGTTACTGTTTCCCTGCTCACGTTCACTCTTTAAATTCTACTGGGTTCTGTTGGTTTCTTCACTGGTTTGAGACAAGTGCCCTTATTGGAATCACCTCCCTTTGTAGCCAGACTTCACCACAGTAGAGGCGAGTTTCTGTCTTTTAGGTTTAAACAGCTTCAGTCAGATGTATCCAGGATGGTCTCTCCGCCACTCTAACTGCAGTCGATGTAGACAGGAGTGCTTGGTAGGGACCCTCCCACTTTGGCGAGTGCCTGCTCTTCCTCTTTATCGCTCTGGTGAACACTCCCTCTCCTGGTTTCACTGTCTGCGTAGTGTCAGGTACTTCCATCCGTGGCGAGACCCGGAACTCCTGATACTGCGTCCTTGGATACGCTTTCCACACCGTGGAGTCGCCACCCTTGCTTGGACAGGTACAGCAGGCCCAGCACGAGGAGGATGATGACAGCTTTCACACGCCAGCCTCTGGTGGAGGAGACAGACGCCATCTGGAAGCGTTGATCCACCCCGCTCTGCCTCGTTCCCTCAGTGCCGTTCCTCGACATCCTCTGCATCACCCGATGGGGTCCAGAGAACCTGGGTCCCAGCCACTTGGGTCTGATGTCCCCCTTTTGCCTCTGCAACCTGGGTGGAGAAATCTGATACAAATCCCTCAAGCCTACGCTCAGGGCTCCTGATTGACATAAGAGCTAGAGGCAATGCGTCTAACCATTTCATGCCTGTCTCTTTTCTCCTCCTTCTCCTACATACTTTTTTCCAACTTCACTCGTGATATTTTAACCACCTTTTATCCTTCTGAGCAAGATATCACTTCAACACATGTAATATCTTGCCCTGTCCATCTATTTCAGTCTTCTTTACTGCTATTTTTAATTTACCAATTGATTAATTCATGGTTAATACAACTTTTTATCTTTACTTATTTATCAAGTCAATTCAATTTCTTTAAATTTGTTTCTTTAAAATACATTAGTAGATACCTTGTGGAGTATTCACAATAACTAATCCTCTCTAGGATATGAAATCCATTCATCTTTAACAAGATACTATTTCCCTATTTATTTTTAGTTCATGATAACAATGGTATAAAAACCACACGTTTTACTCATAGCTAGTTTCTATGTCAAGATTATTATGTGTGACATAATAATCAGATGTCTTGTTTGCTAAACAAGAATAATAAACTTTAATATTTTCAGCATTCCAGACCATCATTTAAACAAGCAGCCTCCCATCTAAAACACTAAACCTAATGTTGTACACCACCCTCTGGAAAACTCTTGCACAGTTATGCTGTCAAATCATTGCATAATTTCTTCAGTTTCTGTAGTGAGCAACCTTTCACTTAACACACTGATTCAGAGTACAACCCAAAGGTGGCGCACAACTATCTAGTGCTGCTGTAATCACAGCAAATCAGCAACTGGAGAAAAACTCAATTTAAATCTCTCCCCCTTTTCTGAAAAAGAAATCCCATTTACTGTGTTTTCATTTTCAGAAACATCAAGAAAGAATGGTAATGCATCCTCATAGCTGTCTTTTAATACCATGAGGGAACAGAAGAGTGTTAACTTCATCTGTTTTTATGGGGATCAATCTCCTAATCTGTTCCCATTGCTCCCGGTAACTCCCTGGAATTTCAGAATCGTTTTTAGCCTTCTGTCGTTCCATATTCACTTCGCTTTTATTTATCTGACTCAATTAATATGTGCTCACATGTATTAATATACTGGGCTATTGTCGTAGTTACTATTAACGCGCTTCCCGTCTTCAATACCGGTCAGCAATGTAATGTTTAACCTCAACGCTTGAAGCTAAACTCATATAAAAATGTCAAAGGTGTACTACCCCCTTTCAGCCACTAGATGGCAGCAGCAGACCACAAATGAGCTTCACACATCCGAGTGCATTTTTGAGATCCGCCGATATTGAGTAATTAACATAAAACAGACCTCCGGCTTTTAGCTTTCAGCGTTCGTCTGTCCTGTAAAAACTCCCAGTTTTTAGACGGCGATCCGATCTGAAATATCGGATTTCCAGGTCTGTCGTGCGGGAATCAAACCACACAACCCACAGCCTGCACCGGCCCTACGCCACTGAGGACTAAAATACCTACAGATCCGCGCTAAACTGCTATGTACGCTACGCAGGACTTTGGTCTACCTACGATCAACGACTATGTTTGTTATATAATAAAATATGCATTGTATATTCCATTTAAACTTTAAAAACACTGTGAAACGCCTTCAGACAATCCTACAATTTTAGTGTATTCAATCACAGACAATCGATTTACATAACAGGCGTCTGTACCTTCTTTGTAGAGTTGTGCAGGGCCCTGCTTGATTGTCTGAGGTGTTTAAAAGCGCTTATTCCCGACCCAATCCGGTCGTCTGAATTCCTCCTCAGCTCGTTATCTTGCACGTCGGATCACCATTTGTTAGAGATTAAAAGGGATTGACGCTCCACGTTTCAAATCTCTCCGCGTCCGTCTAGAGCTGTTTTATATGGAAGGAATCCAGATGCCAACAAGTAAACAATAATCTACTTTAATGGTAATACAACAATGCATACACAATCAATACAATATACATTCAATACAGAGCACACTGCAACAGTACTCCGGGCTCAATTCCTACCACCGGGTGCCATACGTACCACGACAGCCAGTCCGGAAGAGAGCTCTGAGCATACAAACTTTACAGTATTTATACACATAAGCTGGGAGGAGTCCTTGGCCGGTTGCCTAGGCAATGAGTCAGCAGTTTGTTGATTCCATGTCCTTACAGTGTGAGTGTGTGTGTGTGTGTGTCCCCTTAGGCAGTCCCCCCGTCAGGCTTTGGAGTCATATGATTTCACAGACAGAGGACTCCTTAACAGAACGCACACACATTCCCCTAAAACATCTTTAACACACACATCTGTTTCCTCCAGCTCACCACAACAATGTCACATGTCTTTCTCTAAGAAAGCCATATTTGTTGAGGTTTACCAGTCATCATCTCATGACATCCTCAGGACCAGCTAACCAACTAAGCTTAACTGTTCCCATACCCTAAGGCCATTTCTGAACTTCCCTTGCACTCCCAGTCAGCTCACCCAGAATCAGAAGGACCATTGTCTCTCTAATTGTGTGTGTCCCACTCGTCTCCTGCTCTTTCCTCACTGTGCCCTGGGGCTGCCTGCTCTTTAGGAGTCTTCAAAAATCACATGATCTCTCAAAAGTCACCTGCTGTAGGCCTCCAAAGCCCAGTTCACAGTTTAACCTAAATCATTTCCATTTTTAAGCTTATTCATTTGGAGCTAACATGAATACATTCAAATATTCTACTGCAGTGTGTGTGTGTGTGTGTGTGTGTGTGTGTGTGTGTGTGTGTGTGTGTGTGTGTGTGTGTGTGTGTGTGTGTGTGTGTGTGTGTGTGTGTGTGTGTGTGTGTGTGTGTGTGTGTGTTGTGTGTGTGTGTGTGTGTGTGTGTGTGTGTTGTGTGTGTGTGTGTGTGTGTGTGTCTTGCACATTAATTAAATACATTTGACATTTAGCTCGAGCTGGGTTCAATACTTTTCTTTATGGTATTTAAAATTGGGCTCGAGTAGAACCCCTGGATTTGGCTTGCAACACAAAAGTGATACTGATCTCTGTAGGACTTGGAAGTGTCATGATTCAAAGTGTGGGCCTGTGAAAGAGAGGCCCTTGGAAAACAGCATCTATTTTTTTAACTGTAATTACTTATTTTAAAGAGATTGCAACATTATACTTTTTAAAGAATTGCTCAATTAATTTAAACACATTTATTATGCACACAATAAAAAACTTCAACAAATATATTGATCCTGGCTTAACCAGCGACCTTTACTCTGTTGTTCATAAGCTCGGTTTCAGAAAACTTGTCAGTAGTTTAACAACTATTTTAATTTTAGTAATGTCTATGGAGACCAATTGGTTGATACGAGAAATCATTTGAACTATTTTTTAAAACTGTAATTGAACTTCAACTTATATTAATTATCTGATTCCAGTGGCCAGTTGGAACAGATAATCAGCAAAGTTTCCATTTTGCAGCAACAGTGTAAAAGGTTTCAACAACAATTAGTATTATGTCTGAGTCTAGTTCTGTCTTATCTGCTTTGTTTCGGAATGTGTTCAATACATTACGTCTTTATTCATTATTACCATACAATACATAGATTTAAGAATAAATTAAACAAATAATACAACATTGACCTAGAAAAACAGATTTTGCAACCCTGATATCCTCAGGCAGTTCTCTGAGGGTCTCGGGGCGCAGGACGGGGCATAGGGTTTATACAAGGTCACAAACATATCTTAACATACCAGCAATACCATTTAAGAATGGATTCTTAAAGCAATATAATCTTATTTTCTTCTTACACAGCGCACACCCTGAACAGTGGGCTTCTTGTTTACTTTTTCCTCTGCACACTCAGAGGCAGGACATAAAAACACTCTTTTGCTATTTATTTTCATCTTGCAGCACATTTATACGACCAGAATTTTGCTTTACATCTTTATATTATTTATTTTTCTCAAGTCATTTACTTTTGGTGGGATAACTAAAGTTTAGTTCATTTGACCCTGTCTATGGACTGATTCATTATTAGTTGTTACAAAACATACACAAGACGGCGGGTAGACAAACCAATATAGACCCCCCATACAAACAATCAGACAAACAAACATGAACTCGTAATAAACACCAGCGTGACAGCAAAGCTCATCCAGCTCAATTTAGTCAGAATCAGGAGGTTTCAGAGGGGGAGGGGAATTGTAGATGGGGCGCCTTAACTCACGCACCCACCCTTGTATACAAGTCCTAGATCGGTGCCCGAAAGCCGTCCAAGAGCGATAACTAACTTATCCTCTTGCGACACCACTATCCGTGTCTAGTGGCGCTGTGCCCCCCCGACCGGAGCCCACAGACTTTTCCCTCTTCCCTTTCTCTCCAAACGACAGCCCAGTTGACTGTAGTCCGACACGACCAGCCTATTCACTTGCCATCGAGCTCATCCAATGATGAAACACAGTTTGCTCTATGTTTGCGTGCCACTACCCACCTGTGATCAATTAGCCTATAATTGTATGTATGCACCCCGGACCGCCACCTGCTCCTCAATGTCTAGGGAACTGTGGCGCATCGGGCGATGCACGCACCTCGCGCTGGTCCGTCTAACCATGAGAAAAGAGATGGCGGTGGTGTGAGTTAAAACTTTTATAGGCAAAAACATGTGACTTTCTCCCTCTCAGCTGCACTTCTCCAGCTCCACAAGCACGGGGAGGTTTACACACACACACCCGCGGCTGTAGTTGGAGCCGTGTTTATAGAGGCGATAGCAGTAATATCTCTGGCTGCTTATTTTCAACTGCTGTGCTTGGCCGCTGAAACCCCCAGAATTCGACGATTTGTTCAATACAAATCTTTACATTGCTTTCACACAGAAGCTCCACTCTACTGATGCCTTTCTTTAGGGTTTCTCTAAACATGAGCTGTGCATGCTTGTATGGCACTTCAGTCCAGAGCACACAGAGGAAATCAGCCAGGACTGAGTCCCCAGACACTGATCCCCTGGGTCTATTATCCCCAAATGTTCATTAACCAAAAGTGAAACACAGCCGCTCAGTTTCACAGGTAATTTTAGGATACCGTCAATCACAGATTCTGGTAAGGCAATGTCCAAATGTAGATTTGAAATCACACTTACCAGTTCTGAAGATTTGTTGGTATCCTGCCGACAACGCCAATTTGTGGAGGAAACTTCTGTGTAGCAATGCAGTAGGAGTCACCGACTCAGGAAGGAGACACGGTAGAGCAGGAGCTTTTGATGTCAAACACTGATGGTTTATTTGGAGTTACGGCCGGAGGATTCACATCACAAGTCACAGCAGTCACGGTGAGACTGCACGGGTGGGTTGCCACGTCAATTCTGAAGCGCCTCTCTCTCGTTAGCCCATTTAACTGGTTTCACAGAGAGTGAGTGATCAACATATTTTGATTAGATAGTTTAGACAGTTGGGCACACTGAGTCACTTGCATCCGTCACCTATGGCCTCGAAGATTTCATACCTTGGAGTCCACAAACAACAAAGAAGGAAGTGTCCCAGTGCACCCACAACAACAGACCATCTGTGACCTAGTGTTGACCGGTCACAGAATGGGAACAATAACTTTATGGCTGAAGCAGCCTATGTCCTTAAAGGAGATAAACAGACGTCAGGGTTAGTCATGCACGTCATATCTAGGAGTCGAGGACAATTATTTCCCTAACAACGTGAATATTGACTTTCTGTCATCAGACTGTTCATTGAAAAACAAATTGATGACGGTAACAAGTGCATGTAACCTAGATCAGATGATCAATCAACCAACCAGGGTAATTACCAATAGCTCAGGAGTAACATCATCCAAATGCATTGATCACATATACACAAACGCAAGTGAACTGTGCTCAAAAGCGGTATCTGTACCAATTGGCTTCAGCGATCATAACCTTGTAGCAATATGTAGGAAAGCCAAAGTCCCAAAAGCAGGACCGAAAATAGTGCTGAAGAGATCATATAAAGGGTTTTGCTGTGATTCATATGTGGAGGATGTTAAGGAGTATGTTGGTCTAATGTTTTAAAGAGAGTGACACAAATGTGGCACTGGATGTTTTCATGAAATTGTTGTTACCAGTGATGGATAAACATGCACCTGTTAAGAAGTTAACCGTTAACACAGTAAAGGCACCATGGATTGACGAGGAGCTAAAGAAATGTATGGCTGATAGAGACAGAACAAAAAGGGCAGCAATGAATTCCAGCAATCATTCTGAGTGGCAGTTATATTGCAAAATAAGAAATAATGTGACAAAACTGAACAGAAAGAAGAAGAAAATGTATTATGAGATTAAGATCAATGATATAAAGCATGATGGAAAAAAGCTCTGGGGTACCTTGAATACCATCATGGGTAGGAAAAACAACTCGACACCTTCCTTTATAGAATCAGAGGGGGCATACATCACTAGACCACGAGATATTGCCAATTATTTTAATAACTATTGTATTGATAAAGTGGAGAAGCTAAGGCAGGGAATGCCAAAATCTAGCTGCGAGTCGTCCTATGTTAATATTAGAGAACGTATTATGAAAAATAAAAATTGCACCTTTGAGCTGGGTAAAGTTAGGACAGAAGAGGTGGAAAAGTTATTGTTGGCAATCAATAATGATAAACCACCAGGTATTGATAACTTAGACGGTCAGCTATTAAAGAATGTAGCCAAGTTCATTGCTGCACCCATCTGTCATATTTTTAACATGAGTCTGGAAGGTACATGCCCGCAAATCTGGAAAGTAGCTAAAGTTATTCCACTCCCTAAAAATGCAAAGAATGCCTTCACTGGCTCTGACAGCAGACCAATAAGCCTGTCACCTGTTCTAAACAAACTACTAGAACAAATTGTATTCAATCAAATACAATGCTATTTTTCTGTTAACAGTCTGATGAGTGAGTATCAACATGCGTATAGAGAGGGTCACTCAACAGCCACGGCATTAACACAAATGACAGATCAATGGATGAAAGAGATTGATGTGAAGAAAATGGTGGGAGCAGTACTATTAGATTATAGCGCTGCCTTTGATTTGATAGACCATAGAATTTTACTTGACAAATTGGAGTGCTATGGTTTTGCCTCAAAGGCGATATCATGGCTAGAAAGCTATCTATATAACAGAACTCAAAGTGTATACTTTAATGGCAGTATCTCTAGTGCTAGATGTGTTGCAAGTGGAATTCAGTCTTCATAGCGATCCGGTCGCGGCAAGACCTATTGAAGCAGCAACCGCCGTAAGGTATATTCTTGGTTAATTCAAACTGCTCTGTGTCATTTATTTTACTCTTTTAATTGTTCTGCAGTCATTTTAGCTGGTAGAGATCTGTACATCTCAGATCTGCTCAGAGGAAAGCTGTAATTCTGCTATCATCTCTGAAGCCCAGTCGAAACCGCGTGAGAATATACACGCCCTGTCTAGCTGTCGCCCATCAGCTGTAGAGAGTTAACTAATTAGAGGGGCGTGGCCCCACTGCTGTGAGAACTCATCAATCAGGCTCCTTTTTAGTTAGCTATTTCCTGGAGCTTCAGCTTCAGCGTCAGACAGACGAAGACTGACAAAGACATTGGAGTCCTACAGGAGTCACGAGGAAGCAAATCCTACTTTGATTGAGCTAAGTATCGCTGGTATTTTATTTCATTTTGGTTAGCCCCGCATGCTATAATCATGTGTATTTTCTCCATTCCCGTTCATGTGTCCTCTCGCCACTATCACTGGCCCCGTGTATCTCGTAATCGAAATATTCGGCCTGCTCTCGTCTATCCCACATGCTCCTCTGACATCCAACAGTTAGTTTCAGGTGGCCTGTGGATCTGCCAGTCAGCTGTTCCTAAGGCTGACTTAATCTCAGGCTACGCTTCCCTGCAGTCTCTGGATTTCCTTGCCCTCACGGAGACCTGGATTACTCCATCCAACACATCCACCCCAGCAGCTCTCTCCACAGCATACTCCTTCTCCCATACGCCCAGACCCACTGGCAGAGGAGGTGGCACTGGTCTCCTGCTCTCTCCCAAATGGAGCTTTTCCCTCTTCAAGCTACCTAATTTCATTCCTTCCACCTTTGAATTCCATGCCGTCACAGTAACCCATCCTATACAATTAACCATTGTTGTTCTCTACCGTCCACCAGGCGCCTTGGGGGACTTCTTGGAGGAATTAGATCATCTTCTCTCACACATCCCTGAAACTGGCCCTCCGGCTGTACTTCTCGGAGACTTCAACCTCCAGACGGGGAAGATAGACGAACTAACATCTCTGTTAACCGCCTTCGCTTTCTCATTGTCTCCATCCCCACCAACTCATAAAGCTGGCAATGTCCTTGATCTCATATTCTCAAGGAATTGCACTACTTCTAACCTCTCTGTTAACCCGCTCCACACATCCGATCACTTCTTCCTTTCATTCTCTCTACCCCTTTCCAAACATAACAAAATAATCTCTTCTCAGCCTGCACCTGTCCGCCGTAACCTTCGTTCCCTCTCCCCCTCTACCTTTGCCTCATCGGTGCTCTCAGCCCTCCCTTCCTCTGATTCGTTTCAACTCCTGCCTCCAAACTCTGCTGCAGAAACTCTCCTCTCTACTCTCTCATCCTCTCTGGACTCTCTCTGTCCTCTCACATCTCGGCAGGCTCGTCAGTCCCCTCCTGCTCCCTGGCTAAATGACGCACTGCGTGCTAATAGAACCGTCCTTCGGGCAGCAGAGCGGAAATGGTGGAAATCCAGACACCGTGACGACCTCCTAACCTATCAGGCTCTCCTCTCCTCTTTCTCTGCCTCGATCTCTCAGGCAAAGAGCACTTTCTTTCAAGATAAGATCCAATCTTCCTATTCCAATCCCAACAAACTATTTTCCATCTTCTCCACCCTCTTGAACCCTCCCAAAGCCCCTCCCCCCTCCTCACTTCTGTCAAGCGACTTTGTTAACCACTTCGAAAAAAAGGTTGATGATATTCGCTCTTCTTTTTCTGACTCACCTTTACTGACCGCTGGGTCACCAGACCCTCCTTTCAACCACTCACTAACCTCCTTTTCCCCTCTCTCTCCAAGTGAGGTTCTTACCCTCATTACCTCTGCCCGCCCTACCACCTGTCCTCTGGACCCCATCCCTTCAAACCTCCTTCAGACTATCGCTCCTGAAATTCTACCGTTTCTCACCCATTTCATCAACACCTCTCTAACTTCTGGTCACTTTCCAAACAGTCTCAAGGAGGCGAGAGTAAACCCTCTCCTAAAGAAACCCACTCTCAACCCGTCCGATGTTATAAACTACAGGCCTGTGTCTCTCCTCCCATTCCTGGCTAAAACACTTGAACGCGCTGTCTTTAAACAACTCTCCTGTTATCTCCACCAGAACAACCTCCTGGATCCGCACCAGTCTGGTTTCAAGGCAGGTCACTCCACAGAAACGGCCCTCCTCGCTGTCACTGAGGAACTGCACATTGCTAAAGCTGCATCCCTCTCCTCTGTCATCATCATGTTGGACCTGTCAGCTGCATTCGACACGGTGAACCATCAGATCCTCCTTCGCACTCTCCAAGAACTTGGAGTTTCAGGCTCTGCACTCTCCCTCCTCGCCTCATACCTCAAAGACCGTACCTACAGGGTAACTTGGAGAGGGTCTGAGTCTGACCCTTGTCAATTAACTACAGGGGTCCCTCAGGGCTCTGTTCTTGGTCCCCTCCTTTTCTCTCTGTACACAAACTCGCTCGGATCGGTCATTAGCCCGCATGGTTTTTCTTACCACTGCTATGCTGACGACACCCAATTAATTCTGTCCTTTCCCCGCTCAGAGACCCAAGTCGTCGCACGCATCTCTGCTTGTCTAGCTGACATCTCTCAGTGGATGTCTGCCCATCACCTCAAGCTCAACCTTGACAAGACTGAACTGCTTTTCCTTCCGGGAAAAGATTGTCCTACTCTTGACCTGACGATCAACATCGGCACCTCTGTTGTTTCCCCGACTCAGACCGCAAGGAATCTGGGTGTGACCCTAGATAACAACCTCTCCTTCACTGCAAACATCGCTGCTACAACTCGTTGCTGCAGATATACGCTGTACAACATCAGGAAGATTCGTCCCCAGCTGACCCAGAAAGCCACCCAGGTTCTGGTCCAGGCTCTCGTCACCTCACGCCTAGACTATTGCAACTCCCTTCTGGCTGGTCTACCTGCATGTGCCATCCGACCTCTGCAGCTCATCCAGAATGCAGCGGCTCGTCTAGTCTTCAACCTTCCAAAATTTTCCCACACCACTCCGCTCCTTCGCTCCCTTCACTGGCTCCCGGTAACTGCTAGAATCCACTTCAAGACACTAGTACTTGCATACCATGCTGCGAATGGATCTGGCCCTTCCTACATCCAGGACATGGTTAAACTGTACACCCCAGCGCGTGCACTCCGCTCGGCATCAGCCAAACGACTCGCTGCACCCTCGCTGCGAGGTGGACCCAAGTTCCCATCAGCAAAAACACGTGGGTTTGCTATCCTGGCTCCAAGATGGTGGAATGAGCTCCCCATTGACATCAGGACGGCAGAAAGCCTGCACGTCTTCCGGCGCAGACTGAAAACTCATCTCTTTCGACTCCACTTCGAGCGATAGAATTACTAACAAAGCACTTATATACTAATATACTAACATAGGACTGGCTTATCTATAGCCAGCTGACAAAGCACTTATATACTAACATAGGACTGGCCTATCTATAGCCAGCTGAGTAGCACTTGAAATGTGTGGCTCTATGATACCTGCTGTACTTATATGATTCTGTTTTTCTTCTGGGCTGTGTCTTCCTGGTCGTATGTACTTATTGTAAGTCGCTTTGGACAAAAGCGTCTGCTAAATGCAATGTAATGTAATGTAATTCCACAAGGAAGTTCACTAGGTCCTTTACTCTTCTCAATCTTTACAAATGATTTTCCATTGGCTCTTGAAAAAGCACAAGTCTCTATGTACTCGGATGACACGACAATATATACACAGGCTCCCACAATCGGTGAGATAACTGATATTCTGAACAAAGAACTGAAAACAGTAATGGAATGGGTGACCAGCAACAAATTAGTGCTCAACATTCAAAAAACAAAAAGTATTGTATTTGGCACAAATTACGTACTAAGGTCTAAACCGCAGTTGAATCTGATGCTGAATAATGTAGAGGTTGAGCAGGTGGAGGAAACAAAGCTCCTGGGACTCATCCTAGTGAACAATTTATCATGGACGAAACACATAGAGTCAGTGGTGGCAAAGATGGGGAGGAATATATCTGTCATCAAGAGGTGTTCAGTGTTTTTACCACCGCAACTGACAAAACAAGTCATTGAGACTCTAGTCCTTTCACAACTGGACTACTGCTCAATGATCTGGTCAGGGGCAAACAAGAGGGACCTGGGAAAGCTGCAACTGGTTCAAAACAGAGCAGCTCGGCTTGCCCTTAGGTGTACACCAAGACATAATGTAAACAAAGTGCATGTCAAGCTCTCCTGGACATTAATCACGGAGAGGCTGATGGTATCACTCCTTGTCTTTTTGAGAAACATAAATGAGCTGAAACATCCAACCTGTCTATATAAGAAACTTACACCTAGCTCTAAAATCCATACATATAAAACGAGACATGCCACAAGAGGTTGCTATCAAATCCCTAAAGCCAAAACAGAGTCTATGAAGAGCACAGTGCTGTATAGAGCCATGGCTGCATGGAACACACTGCCAGATCAGACTTCTAAAGACGATTGAAGAGGCATCTAGAAGCCCACAGATTGTAAATTACAG
The DNA here is from genome assembly GCA_902827135.1 of Harpagifer antarcticus. Lineage (NCBI taxonomy): Eukaryota > Metazoa > Chordata > Actinopteri > Perciformes > Harpagiferidae > Harpagifer > Harpagifer antarcticus. The sequence goes on from CADEHL010001357.1 coordinate 3,672,709, forward strand.
AAGCAGCAGACAGGTTATGGTAAACATACAGCAGCACACCGATTCATATAGGTTTTTTAAACACATGCCAAGGAAATGGGGAATCAGAAAATAAGCTGTATGTGATGGTTGATACGAAAGTCACTGTTTGAAGGAAAATTGACGCCGTACACGATTTGTATCAATGTCTTGTAATGTACTGTCAAATGTCCTGTTTTATGTTATTTGTGGACCCCAGGAAGATTAGCTGTTGTTATGCACCAGCTAATGGGGATCCTAATAAAATAAACAAATAAAATAAACAGCGTCAGAAAACAAACCCCTCTCTCTTTTCCTCCGTACCCAAATCTCTAAAAACGGGGGTACAACGGAGCTGATCCAGATTTGCGTCCGATATGACGTAATATCTGAAATGTGGACCCACGGCCCAATCAGAAAGTTGCTATCAGAAACAATGCGCAACGTTTTGGACGTAATATGGTCTTTGTTTACATTAGCAAGCATCGCTAACACTCAGAGCTAACCTCTACTGGAGAGAGTGTGTGTAAAAAAGCAGGAAATAAAAAGGAACTCACCTTGTGGTATACCAGCAAGAGAAAAAGCCTTTGAGCTCCATACTGTTTCAGAAATAATCCTTGATGTGTGTTAGAGCCAGTATTTTGATTTTATAAGAAAGGCCACCTAATTGTAACATCTGTAGTCAACACACTATAAAAGACTACAAATCCCACAGCACCTCCTCTAAAGTGACAGTGATGGGCAACATGCTAGAAAGACGCCATTGAGGAACCGTTAAACTACCCTTTAAGTTATTCAGTTATATAAGCCTTATCAAGAAGAAGTTGTTTGTTATTTTATTTGAGTTTTGTTTATTTGTTTTGACTATTGTAAAGGCCTCTTTTCTTTGTTGCACATGTAAAGGTTTGTTATTTTATTGTTGAGAAAACCCATGGCTTAGTACCATCCGATCCATCGGAGGCCAAGCAACTCTTCAAACTGTAAGTAACACAAATATAAAGGAAGAAAAGGAGTTCAAACATGTCTGTTTTGAGGCGTCCAGTGGCTGGATAGATAAACAAGGAAGGAAGCCACGACAATGTGGGTTGGAACATAATATGGCGCTTCATTACGGCGAATATCTGAGCAGGCCTAAAACGCCCCCCCCCCAGCTAAGGACCCAGAATCAGAACTTCTCTAACAGGGTGGAATAGAGCATGGCTGGAATGGGTGATCTGTTTGGTATCTAGACCTAGAAACAGTATAATAGGAGACCTTTAAATGGAAACAGATAACATGATTTGAATGACTGAATGTCAAATGTAATATTCATGTTACCCACTCACAGTCAAATCCGCTGAGCTCAAACAGGGCTTTGAATAACTCTCTCTTCTTAAGTGACTTTTTCTTAACAATAACTGGTATTTATGATAAGCTATATTTGTCTTTGACTTGAATATTTGCCTGAGGAGTATACTCAAAGGAACACATTACAATATAGGACTGCTTCATGCACAGCATTTTGGCATCGGCTTGACTGAGCATGTTCTGAATCTTGTCACTCATTGAAGGAGTTTTACTGGGTGATGTATTTGTTTACAGTTTAGAATGTACTCAAAGTCCTCTTACATTTAGATGATATATTATATATGATATACTGCACACTTCATTCTTTTTTTTCAGTGTAAATTACCAAATTATTATTGTACTTATTTATTAGTCACTTACTTCTTTAAAAAAAATTACATTTAAAATAGTGAAAATGTGTTTTTATAATTCTTTATTTGCTCTTTTCTTTTTGTTTACTTGATCTCTTTCTGTCTTTGTGTACTATGCACCATTATACACCAAAGCAAACTCGATGTACAATATGTGTCAACCTACTTGGCGATAACCTGATTCTGATTGGCAGATTAGATCATAGAAAATATAATTGTACAGTATAAAACGTAAAACAGCATGTCTCAAGTCTTAATGGCTCTTCAATAATGACCTGAATATTATTTTAGAACTCTGGATGACTAAGTTGTGTTACATCTGTTCCTGCTAGAAACAAAGGTAAATGACTCTCCGTTGTTAGCACCATGATCACAGCAGTTTCATCTGAACAGGGGGATTTAGCTTGCACTGTGCTTCCTGACTGTGTTATACCTCCAACTAGCAATATGTGTTGCATGTGTGTGTACTCTTAGTGTGCATGAATCAACAGCTACCTAAAACTCATGTGTCGGAAATATTTTTTGGACGACTTGTTACGGAATAGAATCAGATCTCAGGGCTCAGGGACGTCGGTGTGACTGGAACAGATATACGCTTAACAAGAAAGGGATTTCTCTTCTTCAGTTTTATTAAGTTCTGTTGACTTTATTTCTGACAGGTAATACAGGCCGATAAGATACAGGTTGATTTCAGATGTGACTCCATCTTTTTTACGGTGGTTGTCATGGTGACTGCTACCAGGGGATTGTGTTGCCCTCCCAGTCCAGGAGCATCCCAGAGTGTTTGTTGCTGAGTGATGTCAGGATTCTGAGCATCCCCCCCACGCTGTCCTGGGGGGACAGAGAAGCCTGGGGGAGACGAGACAAACAATCACAAGAACAAAGAAAGTGAGTAGAAGTCACGGGACACAGCTGCTCGTCTATAGGGTGGGGGCCTCCGCGGGGAACTACCGGGGGCCACTGGCACCCCTTCTCCACTGAAACCAGTTCTGCTGCATGAATTCAGAAGGTGGTCTGAACTACCCTATCCCTCCCCCTTAGCTCACCTTTTCCCCCCCCATCGCCGTGCGCACCCATCCGGGGTGGACCGCCGTCACCAGGATGTTGTGTCTTCTGAAATCCTCAGCTAGACAGCGAGTCAGCATGTTCAGCGCGGCCTGGTGACACACAGCAAGAGAGCAGGGGGTTATATTGATTTCTAAAGCAAGATGGATACCTGTTTATGAAACTATCCACAAACATTAAAGGTCTCCTATCATGCAAAATGCTCTTTATTATGTCTTTAATACATAAATATGTGTCCCTGGTGTGTCAGGGAACTCAAAGCGTCAGAAAACAAACCCCTCTCTCTTTTCCTCCGTACCCAAATCTCTAAAAACGGGGGTACAACGGAGCTGATCCAGATTTGCGTCCGATATGACGTAATATCTGAAATGTGGACCCACGGCCCAATCAGAAAGTTGCTATCAGAAACAATGCGCAACGTTTTGGACGTAATATGGTCTTTGTTTACATTAGCAAGCATCGCTAACACTCAGAGCTAACCTCTACTGGAGAGAGTGTGTGTAAAAAAGCAGGAAATAAAAAGGAACTCACCTTGTGGTATACCAGCAAGAGAAAAAGCCTTTGAGCTCCATACTGTTTCAGAAATAATCCTTGATGTGTGTTAGAGCCAGTATTTTGATTTTATAAGAAAGGCCACCTAATTGTAACATCTGTAGTCAACACACTATAAAAGACTACAAATCCCACAGCACCTCCTCTAAAGTGACAGTGATGGGCAACATGCTAGAAAGACGCCATTGAGGAACCGTTAAACTACCCTTTAAGTTATTCAGTTATATAAGCCTTATCAAGAAGAAGTTGTTTGTTATTTTATTTGAGTTTTGTTTATTTGTTTTGACTATTGTAAAGGCCTCTTTTCTTTGTTGCACATGTAAAGGTTTGTTATTTTATTGTTGAGAAAACCCATGGCTTAGTACCATCCGATCCATCGGAGGCCAAGCAACTCTTCAAACTGTAAGTAACACAAATATAAAGGAAGAAAAGGAGTTCAAACATGTCTGTTTTGAGGCGTCCAGTGGCTGGATAGATAAACAAGGAAGGAAGCCACGACAATGTGGGTTGGAACATAATATGGCGCTTCATTACGGCGAATATCTGAGCAGGCCTAAAACGCCCCCCCCCCAGCTAAGGACCCAGAATCAGAACTTCTCTAACAGGGTGGAATAGAGCATGGCTGGAATGGGTGATCTGTTTGGTATCTAGACCTAGAAACAGTATAATAGGAGACCTTTAAATGGAAACAGATAACATGATTTGAATGACTGAATGTCAAATGTAATATTCATGTTACCCACTCACAGTCAAATCCGCTGAGCTCAAACAGGGCTTTGAATAACTCTCTCTTCTTAAGTGACTTTTTCTTAACAATAACTGGTATTTATGATAAGCTATATTTGTCTTTGACTTGAATATTTGCCTGAGGAGTATACTCAAAGGAACACATTACAATATAGGACTGCTTCATGCACAGCATTTTGGCATCGGCTTGACTGAGCATGTTCTGAATCTTGTCACTCATTGAAGGAGTTTTACTGGGTGATGTATTTGTTTACAGTTTAGAATGTACTCAAAGTCCTCTTACATTTAGATGATATATTATATATGATATACTGCACACTTCATTCTTTTTTTCAGTGTAAATTACCAAATTATTATTGTACTTATTTATTAGTCACTTACTTCTTTAAAAAAAATTACATTTAAAATAGTGAAAATGTGTTTTTATAATTCTTTATTTGCTCTTTTCTTTTTGTTTACTTGATCTCTTTCTGTCTTTGTGTACTATGCACCATTATACACCAAAGCAAACTCGATGTACAATATGTGTCAACCTACTTGGCGATAACCTGATTCTGATTGGCAGATTAGATCATAGAAAATATAATTGTACAGTATAAAACGTAAAACAGCATGTCTCAAGTCTTAATGGCTCTTCAATAATGACCTGAATATTATTTTAGAACTCTGGATGACTAAGTTGTGTTACATCTGTTCCTGCTAGAAACAAAGGTAAATGACTCTCCGTTGTTAGCACCATGATCACAGCAGTTTCATCTGAACAGGGGGATTTAGCTTGCACTGTGCTTCCTGACTGTGTTATACCTCCAACTAGCAATATGTGTTGCATGTGTGTGTACTCTTAGTGTGCATGAATCAACAGCTACCTAAAACTCATGTGTCGGAAATATTTTTTGGACGACTTGTTACGGAATAGAATCAGATCTCAGGGCTCAGGGACGTCGGTGTGACTGGAACAGATATACGCTTAACAAGAAAGGGATTTCTCTTCTTCAGTTTTATTAAGTTCTGTTGACTTTATTTCTGACAGGTAATACAGGCCGATAAGATACAGGTTGATTTCAGATGTGACTCCATCTTTTTTACGGTGGTTGTCATGGTGACTGCTACCAGGGGATTGTGTTGCCCTCCCAGTCCAGGAGCATCCCAGAGTGTTTGTTGCTGAGTGATGTCAGGATTCTGAGCATCCCCCCCACGCTGTCCTGGGGGGACAGAGAAGCCTGGGGGAGACGAGACAAACAATCACAAGAACAAAGAAAGTGAGTAGAAGTCACGGGACACAGCTGCTCGTCTATAGGGGTGGGGGCCTCCGCGGGGAACTACCGGGGGCCACTGGCACCCCTTCTCCACTGAAACCAGTTCTGCTGCATGAATTCAGAAGGTGGTCTGAACTACCCTATCCCTCCCCCTTAGCTCACCTTTTCCCCCCCCATCGCCGTGCGCACCCATCCGGGGTGGACCGCCGTCACCAGGATGTTGTGTCTTCTGAAATCCTCAGCTAGACAGCGAGTCAGCATGTTCAGCGCGGCCTGGTGACACACAGCAAGAGAGCAGGGGGTTATATTGATTTCTAAAGCAAGATGGATACCTGTTTATGAAACTATCCACAAACATTAAAGGTCTCCTATCATGCAAAATGCTCTTTATTATGTCTTTAATACATAAATATGTGTCCCTGGTGTGTCAGGGAACTCAAAGCGTCAGAAAACAAACCCCTCTCTCTTTTCCTCCGTACCCAAATCTCTAAAAACGGGGGTACAACGGAGCTGATCCAGATTTGCGTCCGATATGACGTAATATCTGAAATGTGGACCCACGGCCCAATCAGAAAGTTGCTATCAGAAACAATGCGCAACGTTTTGGACGTAATATGGTCTTTGTTTACATTAGCAAGCATCGCTAACACTCAGAGCTAACCTCTACTGGAGAGAGTGTGTGTAAAAAAGCAGGAAATAAAAAGGAACTCACCTTGTGGTATACCAGCAAGAGAAAAAGCCTTTGAGCTCCATACTGTTTCAGAAATAATCCTTGATGTGTGTTAGAGCCAGTATTTTGATTTTATAAGAAAGGCCACCTAATTGTAACATCTGTAGTCAACACACTATAAAAGACTACAAATCCCACAGCACCTCCTCTAAAGTGACAGTGATGGGCAACATGCTAGAAAGACGCCATTGAGGAACCGTTAAACTACCCTTTAAGTTATTCAGTTATATAAGCCTTATCAAGAAGAAGTTGTTTGTTATTTTATTTGAGTTTTGTTTATTTGTTTTGACTATTGTAAAGGCCTCTTTTCTTTGTTGCACATGTAAAGGTTTGTTATTTTATTGTTGAGAAAACCCATGGCTTAGTACCATCCGATCCATCGGAGGCCAAGCAACTCTTCAAACTGTAAGTAACACAAATATAAAGGAAGAAAAGGAGTTCAAACATGTCTGTTTTGAGGCGTCCAGTGGCTGGATAGATAAACAAGGAAGGAAGCCACGACAATGTGGGTTGGAACATAATATGGCGCTTCATTACGGCGAATATCTGAGCAGGCCTAAAACGCCCCCCCCCAGCTAAGGACCCAGAATCAGAACTTCTCTAACAGGGTGGAATAGAGCATGGCTGGAATGGGTGATCTGTTTGGTATCTAGACCTAGAAACAGTATAATAGGAGACCTTTAAATGGAAACAGATAACATGATTTGAATGACTGAATGTCAAATGTAATATTCATGTTACCCACTCACAGTCAAATCCGCTGAGCTCAAACAGGGCTTTGAATAACTCTCTCTTCTTAAGTGACTTTTTCTTAACAATAACTGGTATTTATGATAAGCTATATTTGTCTTTGACTTGAATATTTGCCTGAGGAGTATACTCAAAGGAACACATTACAATATAGGACTGCTTCATGCACAGCATTTTGGCATCGGCTTGACTGAGCATGTTCTGAATCTTGTCACTCATTGAAGGAGTTTTACTGGGTGATGTATTTGTTTACAGTTTAGAATGTACTCAAAGTCCTCTTACATTTAGATGATATATTATATATGATATACTGCACACTTCATTCTTTTTTTTCAGTGTAAATTACCAAATTATTATTGTACTTATTTATTAGTCACTTACTTCTTTAAAAAAAATTACATTTAAAATAGTGAAAATGTGTTTTTATAATTCTTTATTTGCTCTTTTCTTTTTGTTTACTTGATCTCTTTCTGTCTTTGTGTACTATGCACCATTATACACCAAAGCAAACTCGATGTACAATATGTGTCAACCTACTTGGCGATAACCTGATTCTGATTGGCAGATTAGATCATAGAAAATATAATTGTACAGTATAAAACGTAAAACAGCATGTCTCAAGTCTTAATGGCTCTTCAATAATGACCTGAATATTATTTTAGAACTCTGGATGACTAAGTTGTGTTACATCTGTTCCTGCTAGAAACAAAGGTAAATGACTCTCCGTTGTTAGCACCATGATCACAGCAGTTTCATCTGAACAGGGGGATTTAGCTTGCACTGTGCTTCCTGACTGTGTTATACCTCCAACTAGCAATATGTGTTGCATGTGTGTGTACTCTTAGTGTGCATGAATCAACAGCTACCTAAAACTCATGTGTCGGAAATATTTTTTGGACGACTTGTTACGGAATAGAATCAGATCTCAGGGCTCAGGGACGTCGGTGTGACTGGAACAGATATACGCTTAACAAGAAAGGGATTTCTCTTCTTCAGTTTTATTAAGTTCTGTTGACTTTATTTCTGACAGGTAATACAGGCCGATAAGATACAGGTTGATTTCAGATGTGACTCCATCTTTTTTACGGTGGTTGTCATGGTGACTGCTACCAGGGGATTGTGTTGCCCTCCCAGTCCAGGAGCATCCCAGAGTGTTTGTTGCTGAGTGATGTCAGGATTCTGAGCATCCCCCCCACGCTGTCCTGGGGGGACAGAGAAGCCTGGGGGAGACGAGACAAACAATCACAAGAACAAAGAAAGTGAGTAGAAGTCACGGGACACAGCTGCTCGTCTATAGGGTGGGGGCCTCCGCGGGGAACTACCGGGGGCCACTGGCACCCCTTCTCCACTGAAACCAGTTCTGCTGCATGAATTCAGAAGGTGGTCTGAACTACCCTATCCCTCCCCCTTAGCTCACCTTTTCCCCCCCCATCGCCGTGCGCACCCATCCGGGTGGACCGCCGTCACCAGGATGTTGTGTCTTCTGAAATCCTCAGCTAGACAGCGAGTCAGCATGTTCAGCGCGGCCTGGTGACACACAGCAAGAGAGCAGGGGGTTATATTGATTTCTAAAGCAAGATGGATACCTGTTTATGAAACTATCCACAAACATTAAAGGTCTCCTATCATGCAAAATGCTCTTTATTATGTCTTTAATACATAAATATGTGTCCCTGGTGTGTCAGGGAACTCAAAGCGTCAGAAAACAAACCCCTCTCTCTTTTCCTCCGTACCCAAATCTCTAAAAACGGGGTACAACGGAGCTGATCCAGATTTGCGTCCGATATGACGTAATATCTGAAATGTGGACCCACGGCCCAATCAGAAAGTTGCTATCAGAAACAATGCGCAACGTTTTGGACGTAATATGGTCTTTGTTTACATTAGCAAGCATCGCTAACACTCAGAGCTAACCTCTACTGGAGAGAGTGTGTGTAAAAAAGCAGGAAATAAAAAGGAACTCACCTTGTGGTATACCAGCAAGAGAAAAAGCCTTTGAGCTCCATACTGTTTCAGAAATAATCCTTGATGTGTGTTAGAGCCAGTATTTTGATTTTATAAGAAAGGCCACCTAATTGTAACATCTGTAGTCAACACACTATAAAAGACTACAAATCCCACAGCACCTCCTCTAAAGTGACAGTGATGGGCAACATGCTAGAAAGACGCCATTGAGGAACCGTTAAACTACCCTTTAAGTTATTCAGTTATATAAGCCTTATCAAGAAGAAGTTGTTTGTTATTTTATTTGAGTTTTGTTTATTTGTTTTGACTATTGTAAAGGCCTCTTTTCTTTGTTGCACATGTAAAGGTTTGTTATTTTATTGTTGAGAAAACCCATGGCTTAGTACCATCCGATCCATCGGAGGCCAAGCAACTCTTCAAACTGTAAGTAACACAAATATAAAGGAAGAAAAGGAGTTCAAACATGTCTGTTTTGAGGCGTCCAGTGGCTGGATAGATAAACAAGGAAGGAAGCCACGACAATGTGGGTTGGAACATAATATGGCGCTTCATTACGGCGAATATCTGAGCAGGCCTAAAACGCCCCCCCCCAGCTAAGGACCCAGAATCAGAACTTCTCTAACAGGGTGGAATAGAGCATGGCTGGAATGGGTGATCTGTTTGGTATCTAGACCTAGAAACAGTATAATAGGAGACCTTTAAATGGAAACAGATAACATGATTTGAATGACTGAATGTCAAATGTAATATTCATGTTACCCACTCACAGTCAAATCCGCTGAGCTCAAACAGGGCTTTGAATAACTCTCTCTTCTTAAGTGACTTTTTCTTAACAATAACTGGTATTTATGATAAGCTATATTTGTCTTTGACTTGAATATTTGCCTGAGGAGTATACTCAAAGGAACACATTACAATATAGGACTGCTTCATGCACAGCATTTTGGCATCGGCTTGACTGAGCATGTTCTGAATCTTGTCACTCATTGAAGGAGTTTTACTGGGTGATGTATTTGTTTACAGTTTAGAATGTACTCAAAGTCCTCTTACATTTAGATGATATATTATATATGATATACTGCACACTTCATTCTTTTTTTTCAGTGTAAATTACCAAATTATTATTGTACTTATTTATTAGTCACTTACTTCTTTAAAAAAAATTACATTTAAAATAGTGAAAATGTGTTTTTATAATTCTTTATTTGCTCTTTTCTTTTTGTTTACTTGATCTCTTTCTGTCTTGTGTACTATGCACCATTATACACCAAAGCAAACTCGATGTACAATATGTGTCAACCTACTTGGCGATAACCTGATTCTGATTGGCAGATTAGATCATAGAAAATATAATTGTACAGTATAAAACGTAAAACAGCATGTCTCAAGTCTTAATGGCTCTTCAATAATGACCTGAATATTATTTTAGAACAATCAAACATGTCGGCCTACCTGAATATATGATCAATGACTGCCTCTCCTGCTACATGCTACTGTCAGAGAGATACAGCTGAACACCACCAGCATATTGATCGCTGCTGGAATATGCGTGTAAAGGAATGAGCCGGAGACATCTTCCTCACTGCATCAGGATTGATCCACAGTCATGAAACAGCAGAAATACAGACTCAGACTAACTTCTTTTGACTTTACAGCTGTACTCAGGCTGAGGCAGACTGTGGGTGTCCTGCCTAACAGGTGCAACAGAACTAACAGGAAAGTGATTAAGCACAGAACACACCTGTGTGCATATCAATGACTGGCACGTGCTTCCCTCCACACCCAGAGCATGTGATCTTTACATACCTTCTACACTACTGAATTGTACGCACGGCAGGGGGTGCTAGCAATGAAGGCTGGAAAAGGCTAAGTCTTGGCAGAATTACTGGACCCTATACTGTTGTGCACGCTGCATCAATATCGCCAGTCCACGCCGCGGGCTCAAAGTATGCTAATTGTGAACTTGTGTCAAATGTTGGTGCCTCGGGCTACAGCTGGATCTACAGTATGAGCAGTTTGTAACAACCGCATTCCAAATCTCATTCACCACAGAGAGAGCCTCGGGCTACAGCTAGCAGCAGTTATGTGTTTCATGTTGCTCAGTAATTGTGGGTGGCTCTCTAGGATGGTGATTTCTAGGCTTTAGTTGTGTTTCAGTCGTTTTATAATGCGTAACAAGTAGCTTCTTCTGTGGTGTTTGAAACAATTATAATAGTTAAATACTAGCCTTTTCCTAGTACTAGCCTTTTCCTTACAAGTATATGTAAACGGTACCTTGCTGGTCCTGTAAGGGTACATCTGTACGAAGGGGAATGTTTCTGGACATTTCTCTATGGACGAGATGAGCGTGGAGATGTTGACGATGGCCGACCTGCTGCAGGACATCTTATCACCTGAGACACAGAGTCTGAATCAGCACATATGAGTTCAACAATACGTTTATTATATTATGATCAATGTCAAACGTAACGTGTGTTTGTGTAGAACTCAAAGTATTTCAGGCTGTTTTCACTGCATTACCCTTCACAGTAGAGTCCATCTCTGCAGCCTTCTGGAGGAGCGGGAGCAGCATCTGAAGAGAGAGCAGTGTGTGTGAAGAGAGAGCAGTGGTGTGTGTGTGTGTGTGTGTGTGTGTGTGTGTGTGTGTGTGTGTGTGTGTGTGTGTGTGTGTGTGTGTGTGTGTGTGTGGGTGTGTGTGTGTGTGTGTGTGTGTGTGTGTGTGTGTGTGTGTGTGTGTGTGTGTGTGTGTGTGTGTGTGTGTGTGTGTGTGTGTGTGTGTGTGTGTGTGTGTGTGTGTGTGTGTGTGTGTGTGTGTGTGTGTGTGTGTGTGTGTGTGTGTGTGTGTGTGTGTGTGTGTGTGTGTGTGTGTGTGTGTGTGTGTGTGTGGGTGTGTGTGTGTGTGTGGGTGTGTGGGTGTGTGTGTGTGTGGGTGTGTGTGGGTGTGTGGGTGTGTGTGTGATTCTGAGGGGGGATTCTGAGGGGGTTTCCAAGATGGCGCCAGTGTGTGTGGCCTGCCGTCTGCCGATGCTTACGCTGTGTGTTTTTGTACTGTTTTTGTCATGTTTAATGCAAAATGTCAACTCTCTACTGGTGTACGATCGCCAAACACTGCTGGACCTTCGGTTTTCTGCCATTATTCCAGCAAAGTCTACTCGTGGTGGAGATAAAACGCTGCCTCCGTTTTTAACGGGGGGAGCAGTTTACCTGTGCCGCACCCCGGCTCCACCTACCCGCTGTAAACGCCACCGCCGCCGGGGAAAACGCAGTGGTCGACTGGTGAGAATGAAGGCTTCTTCAGCTCATCTTTTCTCTCATACTGAGTATGAGCCTCGTCTCTCTTTTTCGAGGCGCTTCCTGGACCCTGTCGACGCCTGGCTGGTACCTGTCGTCGACCCGGATGAGGCATTCCTGCACCGCGTGACCTGCTCCCCTCGTCCCCGCTGCCGTGGGGTTAATCCGCATAACCTGAGGTCTCTGTGTCGGGCTCCCCGGACCTCTAACGCCGCCAATCTGCCGGCCCCTGCCAGGTTTGGCCTGGTCAATGCAAGATCGCTAACAAACAAGACTTTTGTCCTAAAGGATTTCTTCACTTCCAAGGGCTTGGATTTCCTCTTCGTGACTGAGACATGGCTCAGTATTGGTGAGTCCAGTGCGTTTACCGAACTTGTACCACAGCATTGCTGTTATTTTAACTCTCCGCGGACGTCAGGCCGAGGTGGAGGTATAGCAACTGTTTTTAAGAGTGACTATAAATGCCAGCAGCTTTCACTGACATTCTCACCCGGCAGCTTTGAACTGAGCGTGTTCGAGCTTGGTCGCTCTCACACAGTGCTGTGTGCTGTGGTCTATAGACCTCCCAAATACAATAAGGGATTTTTAAACGATTTCTCGGACTTCTTGGCTGAAATTATGCCAAAATATGATCGTGTTCTTATTGTTGGGGATTTTAATATTCATGTGTGTTGCCCCGACAAAGCTATGGCAAAGGACTTTTTAGACCTTGTTGATTCCTTTAATCTTGTGCAGTCTGTGTCTGGCCCAACGCAGGAACGCGGACACACACTTGATCTTGTTTTATCTTATGGTTTGCCTGTTCTTAACCTGGAGATTTGTGACGCCTTTTTCTCTGATCATATGCCTGTATTATTTGATGTGAGTCTTGCTTGTGAAACGGTTAAACCGCGCGCTGCTCCTCGGCGCGCTCGTATGATTAACCCCTCCACTGCTGGTCAGTTCTCTGTCGCCTTTAAACAGAACTGTGTGAATCGGGAACCTATGTCACCTGAAACAGATGAGCTTAGCTCATGGTTTCACTCTACTTGCAAAGCTGCCATAGACACTGTTGCTCCTTTAAAAACCAGGCAACCTAAAACTAAATCTGAGCCTTGGTTAAATGACACGACTCGGGCTGTCCGACAGGATTGCCGTAGAGCTGAGCGTAAATGGAAAAAGGACAAACTGCAAGTTTCATTTGAAATGTTGAGGGAGTGTTGGCGTTTCTATCAGATCACTGTGAAAGAGGCAAAAAGCAAACTTTTATCTGACATCTTTCTGTCAAATCGTCATAAGCCACGTGTTCTGTTCCAGACTATTGATTTGGTCCTTAATGCCCCCCAGAATAGCTTTATAGAGACCTCTACCGCGGTCTGTGAAGATTTTCTTCACTTCTTCATTAATAAGGTAAATTCCACTAGAGCTCAAATCTCTGCGCCTGCAATTGACCCCTCAGTTCCTGCACCGTGTTCTGCTGTCTTTAATCAGTTTGAGCATGTAGCTCTGTCTTTTGTACAGGAGATTGTCTCCAAGTTAAAGCCCTCTGGTTCTCCAAATGACCCTGTCGCGCCTCGACTTTTTAAAGAGGTTTTCCCCACTGTTGGACCATCTGTGCTGGCAGTTTTAAACAGCAGCCTGCTCTCAGGGAAGGTCCCCGAAAACCTGAAGCATGCAGTAGTGCAACCTCGTATTAAAAAACCCAGCCTGGATCCCACAGTTCTGGCTAATTTTAGGCCCATTTCCAAAATGCCTTTTATGTCAAAGATCCTGGAGAAGATTGTCTACAGTCAAATTATGTTTTTTCTGGAAGAGAACAACATACTGGAGGTTTTCCAATCTGGTTTTAAAACTATGCACAGCACTGAAACAGCGCTTTTAAGAGTCTTTAATGACATCCTTTTATCTACTGACTCTGGGGACTGCGTTGTGCTCCTACTTATTGACTTAACTGCTGCTTTCGATACAGTCGACCATGACATCCTGATCTCCCGCTTGGAGAAGTGGGTGGGCATTGAGGGAAAAGCCCTGGAATGGTTTAGGTCATATTTGAAGGACAGAACTTTCTCTGTCAGCCTTGGTGACTCCGAGTCATCCTCTGCTCCACTCCTGTATGGGGTCCCACAGGGCTCAGTATTAGGCCCCCTGCTATTCTCCCTCTATTTGCTCCCTCTTGGGTCCATTTTTAGAAAGCACGGCATCGCATTCCACTGCTATGCTGACGATAGCCAGATTTATGTCCCTCTAACAAAGAAGGGTGGATACTTAATTAGCCCACTGATAAAGTGCCTAGATGACGTAAAGGCCTGGATGGCGTGCAATTTCCTTAAACTCAATGAAGGAAAAACAGAAGTAATGGTTTTTGGTAGCACCGCTGACACCACTTCTGTAGACCTGGGTTCCTTGCATCAGTACACCAAGCCCACCGTTACAAACCTTGGTATTAAAATGGACCGTGAACTCAAACTTGAGAGTCAGATTAAGTCGGTGGTAAAAACGAGCTTTTATCACCTGAGGCAGCTAGCCAAAGTAAAACCTTTTCTCTCCAGACAGCAGTTTGAGACAGTAATCCATGCCTTTGTTACCACCCGGCTGGACTACTGTAACTCTATTTACATGGGGGTCAGTGGGTCCTCCCTCGCACGACTGCAGCGGGTGCAAAATGCCGCAGCAAGGCTCTTAACAGGCACACGGAAGTATGACCACATTTCCCCTGTTTTAGCTTCTCTCCACTGGCTGCCAATTTATTTTAGGATCCATTTTAAAATTCTTTTATTTACTTTTAAATCCCTAAATGGCATGACGCCACCATACCTTACTGAGCTGCTACAGCATTACACGCCGAACCGCCCTCTCAGGTCAGCGGACCAACTGCTCCTGAATGTGCCTAAAACCAGGTCAAAGCTCAGAGGGGACCGTTGCTTCTCTGTAGCAGCTCCCAAATTGTGGAACGCTCTGCCCCTGGTGATCAGACAGGCCTCCACACTGCCTGCTTTTAAATCGCTTCTTAAAACCCACCTCTTCTCCTTAGCGTTTTAACATTTGGCGTTTTAACATCTTTCAGTTGTTGCTTTTTTGCTTTTAAATTGTTTTTTGTTTTTACTTGTACTTGTTTTATGGTGTGTGAGCTGAGCTGTGTTTCTTCTTTGTATGCTTTGTTTTATCTATTTGCCTGTACAGCACTTTGGTCTGGAGGTTTAAAGTGCTTTATAAATAAAGTTGTATTGTATTGTATTGTATTGTATTGTGTGTGTGTGTGTGTGTGTGTGTGTGTGTGTGTGTGTGTGTGTGTGTGTGTGTGTGTGTGTGTGTGTGTGTGTGTGTGTGTGTGTGTGTGTGTGTGTGTGTGTGTGTGTGTGTGTGTGTGTGTGTGTGTGTGTGTGTGTGTGTGTGTGTGTGTGTGTGTGTGTGTGTGTGTGTGTGTGTGTGTGTGTGTGTGTGTGTGTGGTGTGTGTGTGTGTGTGTGTGTGTGTGTGTGTGTGTGTGTGTGTGTGTGTGTTGTGTGTGTGTGTGTGTGTGTGTGGGGTTTAGTGGCCAAGGTGCAGGCGAAACAGGTTGCTTTGTAGTCTGCAATGGAAAACGTTCTTGTCTCCGCTTTTGTTTGGTTTCATAGATACATGATGATGTCATCATCAGGGTGTGTAGCTTCTTCTACAATCAATCTTCTGTCAGAGGTTGCAAACAATAAGAAGTGGAAGGAGTACTCCGATTATTTACTTAAAGGTGGGGTAGGTAAGTTTCAGAAACCGGCTCGAGTGCACGAAAATTTGAGTAGTACAGCCGAAAAGAATCCGCCCCTTCCTTCAGACTTCCTGACAGAGCACCTCCTCCAACACACATGAACGCGCAATGCACGCCCAATGAGGGCACGAGATACATTTGTGCGTGCACGAGATGGAAGGCTGACAGGCTAAACAGATTGGTTGTACTTTTTACAGTATTACGGCTTCCACAGATGACATGTTGTTATGGATTTTTTGTCAAAGCACTTAAGATATGCATTGCTATCGGGATGTTAAGAGCATTCCATGGAATATAACAACAAGTGTATCTCGAGCCGGTTTCTCAAACTTACCTACCCCACCTTTAAGTGAAATAAGCAAAACTACAATGTCGAAATCCTCAGCTGAAAGTAAAAGTCCTGCATTCAAAATTGTACTAAAGTAAAAGTACAAAATATTAGCATCAACAACTACTTTAGGTACCAAAAGTAAAAGTACTCATTATACATTTAAGAACCACATATTTGAATTTGTATTATAATTATTGGTGCAATAATGTGTTAATCACTTCACTGTTGCACTAAATGAATACTTAAATTGTTTCATATTCAATCGGGTAACCTATTATAGTATATGAACATTAATTAGTCGATGTATATTTGATCATCTAAATCAACAAAGAAGCTCGTTACTTATTCTGTGAAATAAATGTACAACATTTGCCTACAACATTTAGTGGAGTAAAAGTATAAAGTAGTATAAAAGGAAAATACTCAAGTAAAGTACAAGTACCTAGATGGGTTACTGATGTAGTAAATGTACTTTCCAGCAGTGTAAACCCTGCAGTGGTTTCCTCCTCTCACCACGACCACACATCTGATCCCCAGAACACAGACCTACCTTCACGAGGAGAAACGGGCCGACCACATTTGTTTCGTACGCCTCCATCATGTCTTTCTTCTCGCAGGCAGAGAGGGGGGCGGGGGACTCGGGTGTGTTGATGGCAGCGTTGTTGATGAGGAGGTTCAGCCCCCCGGCCCCGATGATCCTGCTCACTGTCTGGACCGCAGAGGAGATGCTGTCCACGTCTGATACATCTGCTCCAACACACACACACACACACACACACACACACACACACACACACACACACACACACACACACACACACACACACACACACACACACACACACACACACACACACACACAATGCTTATTCAGATTGTAACCCTGTGTCACTAAGTGTGGATTGTATCATTGTTTTTTCTAATTGTCTATTAGCTTGTATCTCTGCCGATGGATGTGCGTGTGTGTCTGTTGTGTGTCTGTTGTGTGTCTGTTGTGTGTCTGTTGTGTGTCCCTGGTTTTGAATATAAGGACTTTTCATTGTGCTGCTATGATCTGTGCTCTTGTTTGTCTTGTCTTAATGCCGTCAGCCTGCAGATTAGCCTTCACATGAGGGGGTAAGGTTAATCAATGTGTGTCTCCTCCTAAATAAATACATTAAAAACAAATGTTCAAACAAACATGACCCAAGCACATGAAGAGGTGAAACTGTCATTTTTATTTCTTATAGTTACAAAATACTATATTTATTTACATATTTTCGACATACTATGCTATGTCTTTTTTATACTGTGTGTGTATATGTTTTTTTAATACATGCTGTACTATGAATATGTTTCTGATATGTATTGATATACAACACTATCAGTTTTACATGATATTGTGAATATACAATACAATACAATACATACAATTTACAATATTTGTATATAAATGTTTTTTGGTATTTCACAGATGTATGAGGACGTGTAGTGTTTACCTAGCTTGACTATAGTGATCACCCCAGGACACTGAGTGGAGAGGTCTCTCAGGGCCTGCAGGGACAATGAGAGAAAGATACATGATGAGAACAGATAGAGACAGATACTCCAAACACAACATGTACACGTTTGGTCTCAACACAACAGACATTTACTTTTCTTTTCTCTTGTAAAAATCTAATGCAAGGAATGTTGTTGACTGCCGTTTCATGAAACATTTTAAAGCACCACCCAATCACTGAGGGACGTCTCTGAAAGTTCCCTAATCCTTTCAATAAGCCCTGGACAATGAAGCTGTCCACGGGATGGTCACACCCATGAGTTTTGTCTCTTAACTCGTTCAGCAGCGGCATCTTCCAGATTCAAATTTGGTTCAGTCCTTAAAGTATAGTATAATAGCTTTTAGTTTGTTATATGAAGATTAAAATGTATATCTAACACTTTGTTCAAAGCCCTCTCTAATTCATCATTTATTGAAAGGGTTACTTATTCATCAACAATCCCTTCAACCCAATAGAGATAGATGATAATTAGTAACAAATTATAAATAACAATTAAAAAAAATCTTGCTAATGTGTTGCTCCAGATTTCATTCCAATGTGTGTGTGTGTGTGTGTGTGTGTGTGTGTGTGTGTTTTACAGCTTTTCTGTGAGTGTCTCACCTGAGCCCCCGGCCCCTGGGGGTCCCGGCAGCAAGCGTAGATGTGACCCTCCTCTCCGGGGGTCTCTCCCAGCTGTTTGACCAGCGCCAGCCCGATGCCTCGGTTGGCCCCCGTCACTAAAATGTTGCCTTTGAGTTGCTCTGACATGTTTCCTGATCCACAGCTCACTGACACTAAACGAGCTGTGTGGGTCATGAACCTGATGTAGGTGTGTTCAGGACTCACCCTTGTGTGACATGTATGGACTTTGTCACCTGTTTTCTTATCAGCTAACCCAACTAAACCTGTCTGAGTAGTGAGTGCTCAGATGTATTCCAACCAAAAGCTGCCAATGGGCCAATCGCAGATATGCCTCGACAATAGCTTGAACTTTTGACAGTGCATTAAGGCAGGGGTTCCCAAAGTGGGGGTCGCGACACCCCGAGTGTACGAGGTTTTTTTTTGTATTTATTTTTTTTTAAATCCATTTAAAAAATATATTATTAATAATAACGTGTGCATAGACATTTTTCAGGGGCGGACTAGCCATCTGTATAATTTCCCCGCAGCGAGGCTCCCCCGTTTTGATTGATTGATTGATTGAAAAGTTTATTAACAGCTTGTATATTGGGTACAGTACAGTACAGCTCAAAACATACAATTGTTAAGGGGATGCAGACCAGAGAAAGACTTTCGTCTTGTTTACATCAGGGTCCCCCATTTCCAATTCATCATATCATTTAAGACATGTAAGACATATTTGACAAACAGATGGGTTATTTACAATTTACATACAGGTGGTTTTTTACATACAGATTTCTTATTTACAATTTTCATTTTAGATATGCATTGCTATCGGGATGTTAAGAGCATTCCATGGAATATAACAACAAGTGTATCTCGAGCCGGTTTCTCAAACTTACCTACCCCACCTTTAAGTGAAATAAGCAAAACTACAATGTCGAAATCCTCAGCTGAAAGTAAAAGTCCTGCATTCAAAATTGTACTAAAGTAAAAGTACAAAATATTAGCATCAACAACTACTTTAGGTACCAAAAGTAAAAGTACTCATTATACATTTAAGAACCACATATTTGAATTTGTATTATAATTATTGGTGCAATAATGTGTTAATCACTTCACTGTTGCACTAAATGAATACTTAAATTGTTTCATATTCAATCGGGTAACCTATTATAGTATATGAACATTAATTAGTCGATGTATATTTGATAATCTAAATCAACAAAGAAGCTCGTTACTTATTCTGTGAAATAAATGTACAACATTTGCCTACAACATTTAGTGGAGTAAAAGTATAAAGTAGTATAAAAGGAAAATACTCAAGTAGAGTTTGCACCTGGCGCCACAATCAGTGAAGAGCAAGAGTTCAAAGTGTTACCATTTATCGTCATTATCAGTTATCAGGAAAGTCAGATACTTCTTACTTTGTTTGTTAAAGGTGTCGTTTTATCTTCAAATTGTACATGCGTCTTTCAAGTTGTTAAAATGGTAGTGTTTTCTCCAAATTGTCACTGGTGTTACCGTCACTGGTGTTACTTTTCTTCCTGGTAACACGTAACACCAATGACATTCCTTTCCAAATAAGCTTTGTATAAAGTATAAAAATATTAAAAAAAATTAAAATACTTTAAGCTCTACTTGTTGTGGATTCATCAAGTTAAGAGTTAGTTATTGCTATTTAACAGGTTTTAGATGTTTTTAGAAGGAATATATTTCAGCAGATTTGTATCACCCAGATTTCACCTTTTCTGTAGAATGACCCACTGTGCGCTCTAAGACTGTTTTTCTTCATTGCTCTTATCTTCATCTTTCCCCACAGGCTCTGTCCCTGTTTTTCGTTTGTTTCTTTTTCTTTTTTTATCCTTTTCTGGCCCTTTCTTGTCCTTGCCTGTTTGTCCCTTTCTGTTCATTGTTGTTGTCATTTTGGTAGCTGTCTCTGTACTTTGTTGGTCTGACTCTTCTGTGTCTATCTCAGACTGTGGCTGTGCGTTACTTATTTCATCCTTTATGTCATCCTAACTTGTGTCCTCGTCTTCCTCACCCGTAGGTGCGCTGTAAGACTGTTTCTTGATACTGTGCTGTCCATCTCTCCCTCTTTCACTGACATATTTTCCTAAATACAAACATACATCTCATTTAATTACTGTATCGTTTATTTTAAGACTACAATGCAACTTTAAGCAATCTGCCACCCTTGGGTCAATTACAGTAAATTCTGTTAACATCCTACCGTGATGGTTGTGGTATTTAATTAAATAAGCACATTAACCCTTATGCCTCCCTAAGGAAATGTATTATCCATGCCACTGTTTAATTTTGCGAGCATTCTGACTGTGTTAAGAATATGGCACGACATTTGGTAAAGATGTGAGTTTTTTGGAAACATGTTCTTAATAAGTAAATGTGTAATCAAAATAGTGACTTTCAAATCCCTAGCGACAAAAATAAAAATGAATGAACATTTGATAATTATGATCAGCACTGAATTGGGTTAAAAGATGTAAGTAATTGAAAGTGGAACAAAAATATTAACATAGCCTATAATATCTTTATTACAGTATTTTTAGATGCGGAATTTTTTGTTGTTAGTGTTTAACGTAACGAGTAACGTTTTTAAAAGGGATTCACAAGGGTTAAGCTTCAACTTAAAAGCCTCTGGGGCAGAGTCCTGCATGGGTCCAGTTTTGCAAATCGGTCACATGACCTGGAAGGTATTGAAGAAATAAGCTAATTTTTCCATCAAATTATTAATATAAAATATTTAGAGTGTTAAAATGCAATAAAAAGAGGTGTGTCCTATGCATCCAGTGTAGTTCTTTGACCCAACATTGATTTTTTTTTCGTGGTGATCGTGCCTGTTAGGGAATATTGTTACAAATACCAGATAATTAAAATGTCGTGCTGTATGCTTGAATGTACTAACAGAACTTCCAAGAAGTCTACTTTCAGCTTTTTTCCGTGAGTAAAATGATAATATTATACATGTTAACCCCGTTAGCAGGTGTTTGTGTGCTTGTTAGCTTAGCTTGTTATGTAGCTTATTAGTCAGCTAAGGACGTAACCCTTTATACATATATACAGTTTAGTTTATGATTCAGCCTTGGGTAAGACTTTTATACTATATGGCTATGACGCCCATAATGCTAAACGGGAGCAAATGTGAAAAGGGGACCCAATTATCCCAGTGGGGCCGCCGGAGTCCACGCCGCCGAAGCTAACGGGGCTGCAGGGGGCTAGCTCGCTTGCGCGTCCCGGCCATAGGTCCCGGCGGCCGTAGCTAGCCCCCTGGGGCTCC
Source organism: Harpagifer antarcticus (assembly GCA_902827135.1). NCBI lineage: Eukaryota > Metazoa > Chordata > Actinopteri > Perciformes > Harpagiferidae > Harpagifer > Harpagifer antarcticus. Next base: position 3,694,249 of record CADEHL010001357.1, read on the forward strand.
GTTAGCTTCGGCCAGCGGCGGAGTCCGGCGTTATAACTGGAGATCAAGGAATGCATCGAAACGCGGACTTGGTTCGCCTGTAGCCCGCTGTAGTATTAGCTAAATAAATGATGTTGAGCAAGGTTTATTAAGCTGAACACCGCCACAATTATTCTGCTATGTATCGGTACTTATTTTATTTTATTAACGTGTGAATGACAAGCATTAAGAATAATACCAAATAGCTAATTATCTTGCAGATTGTCTCGTTTGATTATGAATGTAACGTTTATATAGTGGAACTACACTGTTTTATTAAAAACCAAAGTGCCACACAGTGACTTGGTATGCATGTATTACATTATTATTTAGCTTAATACTGAGAGCATGTTAGCTTAGCTTCTTAGCCTGAGTTAGGTCTGGAACGTCGCGCTCGTTGGCAGCAGGTCCCGCCCTGTCCCGCCTCAGCTCCGCCTCTTTGCCCTTATTTGGAGCAGGCTGGAGAAGGCGGAAGTTAGACTCTGACGTCACTGTCGAGCCGTTAGTAGCCGACTCCGCCTACTTAGGGCTTCAAGGCAACTCTGCAGAATCCTATGGGTGACGTGACGGATCCTACGTCCATTTATATATACAGTCTATGGTTAAAATGCAATAAAAAGAGGTGTGTCCAATGCAGCCAGTGTAGTTATTTTATCCAGCTCTAATTTTGAGTCATTAGGTCACATGATCTAGAAGTTATTGAAGAAATATGCAAATGTTTCCATACAAATATTAAAACGTATTTAAAGTATTAAAATGCAATAAAAAGAGGTGTGTTCAACAAATGCATGCTCTAGCGTGGATTTGCTTCACATTCACTCGATCGGGAAGCTGTCGATTTATTAAAAAGAAAAATGTTCTTGTGTAATTGAAAAGTCATTTGTTGATGGTCCCTAAGTGAAAGCCTCGTTTCGCGGAGAAGATCTCCCCGTTGCAATACAGCCAGCAGCAGGGGAAACTGACGTTGCTGGCGGGTCTGCGAATGTCCGTCGAATAACCAACCTAAAACTAAATTCACCGCGGTGTTTAAATGAGACTAACTGTCATTACACCAAACATTAGTCGGTGAAAGTCCGAAGTTTGTATGTTATAAAAATAGTGGCTTAACACGGACTGCGTTTAATGCATTTCATAGCATTGCATTAGCTATTGACTTCTGCCGATTGCATTTCCACTTCAACTTTTGGAAAAGTGTTGTTAATCTGTGAGATTATCCTGCTGAACAACATTTATGAGTATCATATGTTTGCAAAATATGTTATTTTCTGCAATATTCCAAAATCGAATGGAAAAATCCCATTGCTTTTTAATCGATGGAGACCTTGCTATGCTAGTTTGGGTCGGCCTACACAAATATGTCCTCACTGCACCGCTCTATAGAGGCACTGCCTTGGGAATTCATTTGAAAATATAGAAACAACAGGCTTTAACAGTGGTATCAGTTTTCCTTTAATTCATCTTTACGGACAGACAAAACAATGGCACCAACACCGGGTTTAACTTGATAACAGCTTAAAATTAGGGACATCCCCTTTAAAAAGAATTATCATAGCAGAATGAAATGTTAATACAGCAGCTGAACAGCTCATCTTTAAAGGTGGGGTATGTAATTCACTTCAGAAACACTTTGTTATATTCCATGGAATGCTCTTAACTTCCCGATAGCAATGAATACATTAAATGCTTTGACAAATACATAACAAAATGTATCTCTGGAAGTCGTGGCTCTGTAAAAAGCACAACCAATCATCCGAGCCGGCCCGGCTAAAGTAACTGGATGGCCTACCTGCCTGTCAGCCTTCCATCTGTGCACAAACTTATCTCGTGCCCTCATTGGTCATGTGCGCGTTCGTGTGTGTTGGAGGAGGGGCTCTATAAGGAAGGGGCATGTTTTTTTGGCTAGTTTCAAATTCTAGGGCACTCGAGCTGGTTTCTCCATTCTTACCCTACCCTACCTTTAAGCTGTGAAGTCAATTGATGTGAAATAATAAATATAGCAAGCAAATAAAGTAGTACACCTGATTTCTTACTTTCCAACATGCTTTATCCCCTTCTCTGAGGAACAGAAAGTGTGTGTGTGTGTGTGTGTGGTCTTCATGTTTTTGTTCAATATATTTTGCTTCTGATGCACAGGAGATGCACTGAGCTCCCTCTAGTGGTGTAAGGTGTGCACTACACTGAGAGCACTGGTTCAAGTCAGTAATGACATATAATAACGGTTTCAACACATTCCATAAGTACATTTTATCAGCCAAAAAACAAACAGATACGTTTTTCTGGGTCTCAATTTAGAAACCTCAACCTCACTAATGACGACATCATCATGTTCATGTTTACCATCATGTCTTGCGTCTTGAACATGGTCTTGAAGCAAAACCATACAGCTCAATACTGTAAGCACTTTACATGCGGACCAGGACCCATGTTTATCAAACTTGTAATCAAACACAATAAAAAATTCATATTATGACTTAGAATATTTAAAATCAAGTAAGATCTCTTTAAGTGGCTGAGGGCACACTCCTTATGTGACATGCTATAGAAGGCAGTATAGGTTCTATGTATAGGAATACAGAATAGACTTGTTTGGGGCAGCTTTCCTGCTGTTCCAGTCTTATGTAAAGATGCACATTTTAAAAAGATGTTAACCCACGTAGTTTCCTTTTGATCATACGAGAGCTTCACCGTCAGTGAGGTGTGTCGCCAGCTAAATCTGTATTCTTGTTCTCATTTTGTATGAATAAAACATTTGATACAGGCATTTAAACGCCCCAGTCACTGTTCAGTCTCTGTGATAAGGTTTTCTTTTCCTTTTGTAAATGCGGCCTGGGTCCAGACAGCCTCGAAAACAACACATTGGTGGCTGCAGCCGACTGTCCCCTGTTCTCTGAGTCAGCTGGTACCAGTGTTAAGGTTCTCATGTCCTGAAGGTGTCAGCGCCTCCTCAGGTCCCGCCTCAGTTCAAACTTGACCTCATGTAAACAGTTCCAAACACTGTTGAGTCCAGCTCCCTGTGACACTCCACATGTGACACAAAGCCATGTGTTTCTGTCCACTTCATCAGCTCCACCTGCTCCTGTCTCTCCGTCACTCAGTCAGATGTTGATGTCCCGGACATCTGTGGGTGTCGTTGAGAGGTCCTGCTCCTCGCTGATGTTCTTAGTTTCCATGGCAACTGAGTGTTGGGGTTGTTGTGCCTGTCTGAGGCTGGTTTCCAGCAGCGCCTCGATTTGTTCCTGACACGCCCTGAGACAGTCCTGTGGACAGAGGACAGGTTAGTGGAAAGTCAGACATTGTGTGTGTGTGTGTGTGTGTGTGTGTGTGTGTGTGTGTGTACCTACCGGGTCACTCCTGATGGTCTGTGCCAGCTGCTCTGTCAGTTTCTGAGACATCAAGCCGTTGCCCACCATCCTCATCTGGAGCCCCTCCACCGCTGCCACCATGCTGCCTGCTGCTATCATGGAGGGGGGGCTGGCAATAAACTTCACATCTGCAACACCATGGAACTTAACATTAATATGACACATTTTAAATAACAAGTGACACAACAATAGAAAAATTGTAACTCCATTCCATGCACAGGGTTTGGAGGGTTACTTTAAAAATGAATTATGTTAACATTACTAATATGAAAAATAGTAATCAGTTGCTTAATCTAAGTATCACCAGATAAAAGTCAGATAACCGTGACTTTTTGTTACTGTTCATTTACTTTACTAAAGAGCATAGTATAGCTCACAAAGCAGAGTACATCTGCTCTCTTATTGGCAGAGACGATGCTTTCAATAGAATATATTGATCCAACTCCTGAACTGCAAATACAAGAGATAAAGGCCCACAGGATTCTAGAGACAATTATAGTGAATAGTATACTTTAGAAATTCGGTTTTATTTCAATACATGAATTAAAAGCAAACATTATTTACTTTTTGCATATCAGGGGTCTACCTACAGCATTTAAATATATATATATTAAAAAAAAGGAGAAGATTAATGTAGATGAAAACTAAAAATCAGTCTGTAAATGAGATGCTGACCTCTTGACTGTATATTAACTGTAATGACATACAGTGACAGCTTTCTGTATTCTAATGAATACTCGTTACATGTCATGTTTCTCACCAAGCCTGTCACACAAAACAAACACAGGGGCTGGGTTCATGGGCAGGCGGTGTTAAAGGGAACGGTTAGACATTTAAATGTGACCCAGGAAGTCCAGGTGGAATAATAGATAGAGGTTGTAATGTCCCGTCACTACTCCTCTCATGAAAGTATTATTAAAACATGAACCAGCAGCAGTAATGGATCACTTATTTGTGTTGTTACTTTACTACCTCGGACTGTAACGCTGAGACAATCACTGTCATGTGTGATATACCATTTAAAGGGTTTCATTGGTTGCTACTTCAACTGTCCACTTACTTTCCCTATACTACAGTTTTTTTGTAGATGTTTTGTGAGTTTTGGTTATTTTGGAGTCTTTTCGATTGGTAGACAACCATTTAACAACTGTGTCACAGCTGAGAGAAAACAATCTCTTCAGTGTTAACGTAAAGCAATTGCAACGTTTTAAAAAGATTCCACCTTTCAGAGGGGTCAGCCTTCAGCAGAATACTGTGAAATACATGAGGACGGCCTCAACAGCGAATGGGAACACTTTCTCCTGATGTCAAAAGAGACGTATAGCCCCATGCGTACCTGTGGCACACAGAGCCACGAAGGTCTGAGCGTGCTTCCTGAGGATGGGCCTGTTCTCTCTCCTGACAGCCAGCTGAGACAGGAAGTGGTCGATGAAGTCAAGGGGGGTCACTGAACCCAGGTCCCACTTCAGCTTATTCAGAACCAGCAGCTCCATTTGCTGTGTGGACAGAGGGACAGGTTCAAGTTTGATCCCTCAGACAGATGCAGGGATTAACAGAGATGGAGACGAAGGGGTTCGGTCTACATGTGGGGATTTTTGGCTTTAAGATGAACAAGGAAGGTCAGGGGTCATCAAAACCCATTAGGGAGCCCCCTCTGGGGACCATGATGGAGTGTTGGTCACTAGGTAATGTATCTTGGTGGTGGAGCTTCAAGAATCGGCCTAGAGATGACTAAACATTTTAGAAGCTTTACCCCTGGGACAATAATAAATCGAGGAAATGTCTGGATCGAAGAAATCGTTCAGACGGACAGACGGAGGGCCTGATGCCAGACATAGGGAAATAAGTGATATACTTATGAGCTTTGCCTATTGTATCCCCAATAAGACTAGCTTTGTGGTGGACTAATCTTTTTGGCTTAGGAAGGTTCTTAGCGGAGGGAAATGACCCAGAAGTATCTAAGTGGCATTTTTGCACAAGACACCCTGGACCATCCTTTAGGAAAGGAGGCCTTGCAACTTTAAAAGTGACGCACCAGTCAGCCGTTTCTTAATCAAGCATTGGTAATGAGGTAATATCTTTGTTCCAGTTTTCCAAGTTGCCTGCCATAAACAACACCATGACAACGCACGGGATATCTAGAAGCACTTTTAGTAGTCCATGAGGAACATGTCTAGTTTTCCCCCAGCAGACATACATCTGTAACCTCCAGGTGTCACACAATCAAAACATCGCTCGGTGTAAATGCAGTGTGACTACTTGACCGAAGCCCAACTTTGTGCTGTGCTGTGATGGAGACCTACCAGCAGCTGGGTGGGTGTGATGGAGTTGTCGGTGTAGATGCAGAGTTTCTCGGCACTGAGTGGCATTGTCTCCTTCAGTTTAGATGCCAGGAACATGCAGACGGCCCCCAGCAGCTGCAGGTGGCTCTTCTTGGTGGGTTCCACAGACAGGAAGCGGTCCATGTAGTTCATCGCCAGAGGGAAGACCTCCTCCTCACACTTCTGCTCCTCACAGACCTGCACACACAGACCAGACACACTGCCATTAAACACCGTTTCTTATTTAGCTCATGAGAAGAATTCACTTTGATCCACTGCAATATCTGGCCAAGCGTTATCATGACTTCCATGATGTCCATGAGTGAGGATTATCGATATCACATCTGCAGAAAAGACCACTGGTGTCAGTTTCAAACAACACTAAGAGTTTAAGTATCTGAATAAAGACATTGTGAATCACATGTTTCCTTGTATAGTTTATCAAGAGTTCACAAGCCAGTGTGAATCCTATCTAAGATGGAGGGAATCCTGTTTGAGATGATGCCGTTTCCAACAGTTTGCTGCCAAAAATACAATTCCAATTAAAAGGGAAAAATGGAATGGATATAAAATGTTAAATGTTTAAGGTATCGCAAAGAACATGGATCATGTTAACAGGGATTCAACTGTGCGTAAAATAAGGTATAGGTTATTTATTTATGCCATGACAATATGAAAAAAATAACGAAAATTACCAGAAAAAAATATTGGAAAATATTAATAAAATCACAATTTTGATAATCAATGATTAAAGTAAATTAAAGTAATTATTCAGTGTCATTAAAGTGAGAATGTTTTGCAAATCTTGGTTTCATGTCTTTAACTATAACCTCTTGGCAAAAAGAGAAAGAGAGATTGCATTAGAATCTTTTTTAGATCAGTGGCTCAGTCAGTAGGGGCTTGGACTGGGAACCGTAGGGTCGCCGGTTCAAGTCCCCGACCAGACCTAAATATGGAGTGTGGACTGCTACATGGAGAGGTCCCAGTTCACCTCTTGCCCTGCCGTGGTGCCCTTGAGCAAGGCACCGTACAACACCCTTCCCCCCTACTCCCCGGGCGCTGTACAATAGCTGCCCACTGCTCCTAGTATAGACTCATGGTACTAGGATGGGTTAAAAGCAGAGAACACATTTCACTGTGTGTGCTTTGCATGTGTGACAATTAAAGAGGGTTTCATCCCTCCCTATTCTATTCTTCTTCTTCTTCTTCTTCTATTCGATATGGCCTAAGGGATTTAGTCAGTAGTTCAAGAAAACACAAGAAACCATGTCACTCTCAGATAATGGTATGGTGTTGTCATTGCAACACAGCAACTTAGGCTCAACAGCTTATGCAAAAAGACAACGGGCACTGCATTACAATAATAGGTATGAACATACAGTAGGAGTCCCAGTTACTGTAGGATCTACACACAGAGCATGTTACTGTAGCCCTGAGGACAAACATGGAGCCTGAAGAGGTCAAACCTGAGCCCTTTAAACTTCCTCACGTTCACCAACACAAAGGCATCGCGTGGTCTGCAGAGAATGGCAGCTCGAAACAACTTACAACATGTAAAAAAAAAAAGACTATATTTAAAGTCTTTTGAGCACATATTAGTATGCATTATTTGTGGATCTTGGTTTTCTTCCTACAGCGTTAAGTTGAACTGGCATGTGAGCATGGAAGTAGTTATTGTACGCAAGTGAAGACGTAGTGTATGGAAGCTATGGGAACTTTAGTCTTCTTTATGATCTGTTAAAATCACTAGCCAACGAAAGGCAGAGCATGTTTGCCTCATAACAGCCTCTTTAATTTATTGTGGACCAGTATCAACAAGTCTACCCATGGAGTTTCAAGTATTCGCAAGTCCAGTAAGTTACTAATTTAACAGCATTTAAAACGTCAAAAGGAAACACCAGTGGAAATCCCTAATTGCTGCTCTTTTTTAGCATTACTGCATTTTAAATTGTCTAGACTCTAAGCAATACAATTTTAAAAAACCGCATCGGCTCATTTGCACCCTTTCGTCCTCTCTCCCCCTTCTTACCATCAGCAGAGTGGGTAGTGAGCAGAGTGGTTGCAGGTTACATACTTTTAATGGAGATGAAGGCTTCTTAAAAGTGAACTCTGCAGAGGGACTTTAAATTCCCAGGTCTGTGAACGCCACTGTCTCTCACCCACCATCATGTTTCTGAGTTAACTCACCTCCAACATCCAGGTAGCCACTATCCTCCTCATGCACGGGACTATTTCTCTCTGGACGCATTTGAAGTAGTTGGCAGCGGGGAGGTACTTGTCTTCAGCCCGCAGCAGAGCGTTCAGGACCCGGTCATTCAACAGGTTGGAGTCCCGGTAGGCCCTCCGGACGACAGGCCTGTCCCCTTCACAGCACAATAACTGGGGGTCCATTCCCCGTGCCTGCAGCACTGTGTCTGTTTAAATGTGGTAAAAAGAAACCTTAAAAGTAACTTCGCATTAGCTAACAACTACTAATTAAAAGCCGCTCCACATTTTGTTCTACAACTTTCTTTTTACTCGTGGGAGATATTACCACTTTAACCGTGGGAATGTTAGAAGTAGTGAATTGAATGGTCCCTTGTTTGACTCCGTTAAGTCACTGTGCTAGTTTATTTCTTTTTCCTTCGGTCCTAAAGTTACTTCTTTTGTTGCACAGGGCACTCGGAGGGCCAGACGGAGCGGAGGCAGCATGTATGTTCACCGACACCCCCCTGCAGCGGCGCCGCTTTATCAATGCCCGGCCGCGTCAAGCTGATTAGCATAAAGGATTACACTTCCGGCACAAGCTGTCAAAAATAAAGCAGCACAGCGTTTTAATTTTTCATCTACGTTTGAAGGTCACACACTATTTAAAAAGGTAGTTTCCCTAACATTAAGTGGTGGAGGAGGTGTTTGGATCACTTACTTTAGTTGTGTAAGTATATCCCAATTATTGAGGATAAATAAGAAAGTATTAAAGTAATAGCAAAGAGATGACATGACATGTTTTAAGTTCAATATAGTAATGAATTATTTTCTTGATCTTGCAGTTGTCAACACGAGCATATGTATCTAATTGTGGATTGTTTATTTTGTTTAAACATCTTACAACAAAAAATACTTTTAATAATCTTGGTTTATGTAGTTAGTACCTAGATGTCAGATCAATATAGTGAAGTAGGATGTAAAGGATGTTTATACTCACTTTAGTTTACATTAGGTAGTATCATATTAAAGTATTTATGGAAAATGTTGATGAGCAAGACAAGCATATGATTTGATGTAGCCAAGAAATTAAATATTGAACTTTTGCTGAACTGACAAATGTCGTTCCTCTTATTTTGAAGAAAGATATCGTGCACTTCCGGTACCAGAGCGAGACTTGGCTAACTTGATAAAAGAGAGAGAGAGAGTGATTGAGTGAGAGAGAGACCAAAAACTAAAAATGAAAGCTAAAATTTTTTGCTTTTTCGACGATTTTTGGGAATGATTACAATGTTCAGGAACTACAAACTATAGTTATTGTATTAACTGTCTTCGACTGATACTTTGTTAAATCATGCCCTACAAAAACACTCTTTTCAGAGATGTATGAAGTAGGTGAGGAGAGGATTAAAAATAACAACTACTGTGCTTTCACTTTAGAAACATCGAAAAAATACGTTTTCATAACATTTAAATTTGAGAGTTTAGCTTTAATGAACTACATTCAGAATGATACTCCCCCATAGAGTTACTGTCTTACTGTGCTTTATTATTGGCACATTTTATTGTTAGTGAACCTGCAGGCACACACACACACGTGTGTATATGCCACTGCCACAGTGTACACTCCATCATTTTGTACTCAGAGTTTACACTTTAGATATTTCACACCTAATAAATCTTTTTTTTTAAACTAAAACCTCTTGCTGAATATATTTGATGTGACATTGATCAGAATACCTGTCTGACTAACATAATGCTGTTATGACAGCCGCAGTATACCCATTGTGACTCTGTTTGTCCAATTAGAAAATGGAGCACAATACACACAGCTTTTAGGCATTTTAAAATTCATTTAAAGTCCAAATCAACTATCCTGGATTGGTTACTGGATAATGTTTTAGTTCTTTTAATTTAGTTCCTGAGAAATCATGTTTTTTCCCATCATTTTGCAATGGGGGAGGGGTCTGTAAGTCTTACACCATGCCACTGGAGAATAAGCCAATCTAAGCATGTTGTGAATAAAAGACAACACCATAGTTGATGAATTCATCTTAATCCCACACAATCTTTTTTTTTAACTGCAGATTGTGGGAGCAGCAGAGGTGGAATATAAGTATATCAGATCTAGTACTCAATTAAAAGTAATGGTACAACAAGTTACGGGTTAAATGCCTGTATTCTCACAATTACATTAGTATTAACAGAAAACTAAATGTAACGTATAAAAGTAAAGGGATTCCTTATGCACAATGAATTCTTTCAGTTGGTTAAATGATGGACTAATCAAACTCCTAAAAGTTAATTATTTTCTCTCTTATGCAGACATTATCTAGGGCAACAACATATGCAACTTTGCCCAACTCCACCCTGAGTCTAATCAGCTTCATGACTCCAAACACCTGTGGGTTTGCAAAGCATACAAAGTATGACATTTCATATGTTCATTATTTGTTTCATATGTAAAATCATAGTAAGAATGACCTTTATCTGTTGTATAAAGGTAGTCCATTGACAAATACAATGTTTCCTCTGAAAGTTGAGTAGACCTAGACATTTGCAAATACATTGGATACTCTACATAAAGCTTGCACTGTAGTTATACCAATGTTGTATGTCACACAATTCAAAGCTTCGAGGTTGGATGGTTCATAAAACTGCAAATTGTAGTTATATTCTCATTCAAAATCTTTATATTCACAAGCTTGTATATTTAAGTTTTGATAATCAAGATATATTCCAAAATAGGGAGAAGTGATCATTGTCTACACAAGAGTTGCCATTTATTCAACTCAATTTAATGAGAACTTATTGGCAATGCCAATTATGGCACATTTCAAAAGCATTACATCCCTTGTACCCTTCTAGTAGTAGTATTTTATTTTAAGAGTTACTGTTTCCCATAGGAACCAATAGGATTTGGGTAGCCAGCGATGGACTAACACATTGTCGCTTATGATGTCTATTGGATCAGGAGTCTGAACAAAATGAAATCAAAGATTGGTTTTGCAGTCATCTCAACACACCTCAACAAAGAGTGTAGATACGTTTTAGGTCTGCCTGTGTCAGACTGGCAGGCTTTCTTGGATGGACAATTCCTCTCACACAACACACGCTTGGATATGCTCCAGCGATTCCTGAGCCTAACAAGGGAAGATGGGAAATAAAATATTCATAGACTGTGACTTGAGAAACCATGGATCTCACATGTGTAGAACACTCCTTACATTTGACTGTAAACCTCTCACTCCTTGACAAACAGAGATCTAAGTGGTTCAGTGTGTAGATGTCCATAGGAGAGAGCCGGAGACACAGATATGTGTGGCAACGTCTCTCTCTGTATGTGTGTGTGACCTTTAACCTCAGTTCCTCAGGGTGGCCGCGTCCAGGGTCATACTCTGGACGCGGCATACAATAGTCGTCTAAAGTTTCTATTGATACGTTTTGATTGATCCCTCTTACAATAGAGCCTGATCTGTGGTGATCAGCTTCGCTAGCCTTCTGCCATGTCATCCATTATAGTTTCTGGATGTGAGTTGGGCTTCATAACGAGATACAGATCATATATGAGAATATTGTTCTCTTTAGGGAATGAGCATCTAGGACCTGACAGCACATTTTTATGCTTAGTTTTTGTAAAAAATATTGAAATGCTTATCCGTGAATCCAATGAATCTTAAAGTTCTGTACCACATTGTACCCAATGTTCCAATTAAACATACATCCACAGCTTTACAAAGATGCTAACTAAGATAAAAGCAGGTGGAGGATGAAAGAGACTGAGTGTGTGAACCCAGGGAGAATGCTGAAGATGAATGTGGTGGCAGCTATAGAGAGCAAACAGAGGTCTCCATGCTGAGGAATCCAACCTAACCATCTTTCACTGGAGATTAATGAAAAGAAATGGACCTGACCGAGTGACTTCACAGAGACAGAAAGGGAGAGTAATGGAAAATGGCAGTTACTTGGCTACTAGTGTTGGGTCATTTGAAATGGAGCTGTCAACTAACATTTCTTTTAAAATAACCATTGTAATCAAACGAACATGATTTATATTTAAACAATGACGAATATTCATTGTTGCAACTACAACTTCTCTAAAGTTAATTTACTTAACGGGGGAAAGTCTATTCAGTCAGGGGACCAACCATTGTAGTGTCTGGGAGATATAAATACATTTAAATGAGAAATACATTTACTGAGGAAATATTACTGGAATCTCACATTTCATGGTTCAGTTGTATGATTCTATAATGAGAATTGTTTACATAAGAGTATCAAAAAATATTACAGCAAGGAAAAATAAAGCTAATGCTAAATTGAAACATAATGCTAATGGAGACAGACCCCACTAGGCAATGATACTGTCCATATGGTGCAAGTAAAGAAGTCAAGTGACGTCGTTACAGAGTCACAAAGTCCGCAGAAGGAGGATGGCTCAATCAAATGTTACCGCAGTTTTGTTGCATCCATAAATGTAGGAGTGATGTGTAACAGTCAAAGACAGGCAAAGAAATATGATATCATCCTGTTGATCAGGAAATGTTTATATGTGTCTTAAAGGTAGTTAAAACTGATGTATTTTGTCGTTCAAGCTAGAGGACTTGTTGTACAACTCATTGTTGCAATGCACTGTTTAAATACAAAGATTGTGTAGAAATGGCCGAGCACACACGTACTGATCAGAGCATTCCAGTATATGACAAATGTAGAAGCTGCTATGAATTAGCTGCCACACAACAGACAGCGGGCCACACACACTAAACAATCTATGTGTGTGTGCATGTGTGTGTGTGTGTGTGTGTGTGTGTGTGTGTGTGTGTGTGTGTGTGTGTGTGTGTGTGTGTGTGTATGTGTGTGTGTGTGTGTCAGGGGAAGGAAGGACGCTCCCGGTCGCTCTCAAGTGCGTCAGCGCCTTTTAAGTCCTTGAATGGCCTGCTATAGCACGGCTATCAAGTCTGGACACCAGCACAGAGGACGGACCAGGGCTTCTTCTCAAAGAATCTGCCCTTCACCCCCACCTTCAGCCCCCAACTGCTGCTTTGCTGAAAGGGGGGATGGTACTGTGCTGAGCTTCCGCTGGGGGTTTAAAGCTGAAGAACTTACTTGAACAATTAAGGGGACAATTGATTGCACTATTATTGAAAAAGGTGCTTCTACCAATGTTTATAGCATTCATTTGAAATCAAAGGCAGACCGATTGCTGTCTTCTTATTCGTAATGAAATATTATATACATAAACACTTCATCCCAAGGGTCCTGAGTAATCTCAATCAACCATGCCTTAGCCTCAGCCTTAGCACTCAGCACCATGACCTTTATGACTGAGTTTACACTGATTTTATGCCACAAAAATCACCTTTTTCGTCAAAACTTTTACAACATACATTACATTACATTACATTGCATTTAGCTGACGCTTTTATCCAAAGCGACTTACAATAAGTGCGTTCGACCAAGAAGACACAACCTTGAAGAAAACAGAATCATATAAGTACATCAGGTTTCATAGAGCCAAACATTTCAAGTGCTACTCAGCTGGCTTTAGATAAGCCAGTCCTTTGTTAGTAGGCCTATATAAAACATCCAGTCCATTTCAGGTCGATGCCCTCAAACAAGGCTTAAATGATGTTCTCATTAAATATAATGTTGTTAGTAGTCAGCAAGTATGTAGCTGATAGCTTGCAATTTGATTGGGCTACATTCAATTGTAGACTTTAAAACATTAACACATAGTCTCTTCTCATCCAGAGAAGTGTTTTTGGTTAATGAAGTGGTTAATTGTTTGTAAAGTGCTTACACCAGCACTAGCCATGCTTCCTTTCTACAAAACAAAAATCTGTGTGAAGAGGCTTTCCATAGAGCTAAGCTAGCAATTATCCCTTTCTCCTGCATTCTTTCTCACTTTCTCCACATTTTCAAACTAGGATTACCGTTTTAATATTCATCTTCTTATCTTATCATTTTGTTTTCATTACTACACACACCTACAAAACCAAACGGCACATGCCAGCATGTTCTTAGCAGCAGCAACTTATTAAGCACAGAAATAAAAAAAATATGTTAGAAAAGGGATACAATTGTAAGTTCTCCTCATTAAAGGTTATATATCAAGTCAGTATAAATCAAGTAACATGTCTGCTACTGACCCTGAACCTAAATCAGTAGCATCACTGTTATAAATGGTACAATGTGAATGTAGGCGAGAAGAAAGAGTTGAAAGCAGAGAAAGAGATGGTTTCCCCATAAAAGCTTTCTAAACCGAGGGTACAAACACAATAGACCATGATGAAAAGATGGATAGAGTAATTGTCCTGTTAAGTGATCCGAAAAGACAGGGGAGGGAGGGGGGGAGTGGAGGGTGTGTGGTGTGTGTGTGTGTGTGTGTGTGTGTGTGTGTGTGTGTGTGTGTGTGTGTGTGTGTGTGTGTGTGTCTCACAGCACACTGAGGCCAAGGGTGCTAACAAGAGGAAAAGCCCAAGACAATACACTCCTCAATGGGAGCCCCTCACTCTGTCTCTACCCCCGAAGACTTATAGAGGTAGCCAATCTGTACTTACTGCTGACCGGCTGCAGTCAGTGTGGTCTGCCCCCCATTATATAGTGGTCCAGTTTCATTTTTAATCTTTATCTATATATGTTTTTTGTTGGATGACATTATTGTCTCAGTTGCAACTTTATTGGTTGCCTTAACATTTAATGGTATCCAATACTACAGCTAAAGATTTAAATACATTAATGTTGAGTTGGAGAAGCATTCAACTATATGTTTGGAAAGGACATCGTAGTTTGAAATGACCTGCATTTAACGAACAGTTTCCATTTACTAATATAAAAAGGCAAGAATATAAAAAATACATCGACATAGTCCAGTGCAGCAACAACCATACCTGCCAACCCTTCCGATTTGGGCGGTAGTCTACCGCTTTTTACACGTTTCTACCGCTTACCGATTTAGCTGGCTTTTCCTACCGAATTTCGTTCTTCCCAAATTATAAAAAAATAAAAATGACACTCCATAGACACTGGACTGGACTTTTAGCGGAAACCGATTGCAGCGTGTCTGTGATCCCATCATACAACCAGTCCTCTGTGTTTCTGAAAGAGAAACAGCGTGCAGAGGAAGGTTAGCGTTACCCCCGGGACTGCGGTCAAGCCAGCCTTCACTTCGGAAAACACAGTCAAGCCAGCCTGTCACAGTCCCCCGGGACTGACTGATAATAATCAGTCATCACTCCCAAATGAGTTTAGGGGAACAGAGACGAGGCATTTGGGTCCTGCAGGGTTTCCCAGTTAATATCAGTGTTTCGAAAACACATGTTGGCGACTGAAAGACATCCAGTGTTTTGTCTTTTCCGGAAGCATCCTACAGAGTCTCAACTGAAAGAGGACCACAAACACACAAAAAATATAATACAATTTTGAGATTTGGGATATTTATCTCCCATTCTTTTACTTTTCTGGCATTTTACAGACCAAACATGTCGTTGATGTCACTGTTTACCAAACTACCACTTCTTTCTGAAAAATACATAAGATGATGCAATATATGTTAAATATATGGTGTATACATGAAATTACTGGGGTTCCATTTCTTCTGATTACCTCATTTGGGCGTGCACATTTACTGCGTGCAAACTTAACTCTTTTGGATTTGGAAAGGTTGGCATGTATGCAACAACAACACTAACTATCACTGATCTCAGTTAGATCGAAACACACATTTGATTAAACACTTCAAAAATGTTCAAATAAATGCTTTTTAAAAGGAAGAACATGTGGTAGAGGTGCTGTACTTGAATGCGTCAATTCACTCTGTAGAGGCAATGTGTTTGTCTTGTCACCATGTCTCTGTTGGTAATTGTTGGCCTGTGTGTTTGTGCTGTGTGGAAATGTGTGAGTACCTGTGTACAAGTGTTTGTGTATGTTAGCGAGTAATTCAAATAACCAGCGTACCCGTTCATCTCTATTTTATTTGGTCCTGTATTATGTCTACTTCAAGAGCATCATGTAAAGAGATATCTTTTCCATTTAGATTTCATTATATCATTTTCCAACATAACACATTAAGCGAAATAAGAGAAACAGCAATACTGTACAATTACATTGCTAACACTCAAGCAAAAAGAAATAAAAAGAAGTACGGGAAGGTAGACTTACGCTACTTGCCCATGGTGAATATTATGGGTCAAAAAGTGTCTTTTTAATTACTAAGGGAATCATTTGTGATAATTTCAGGTCAGGAATTGAAACGCATAACCTGTTATCTGTCCTATCAAAATTTGACAGAGATTATTTTGACGGATTACAAAATGTAGAAAGTAGGCTTTTGGATACAGTGTGTCAGACAGACCTCTCTGCATTAACCCTCTTAGTGGCTAATAGTTGATTTTGATCGTAGCTACAACACACTACTGTTAGTGTACCTATTACCAAGGAGTGCAATATCTGTATGTGGGATTAAGTGCTCAGTACGCTTGAAACAGACATGGTTTTACGACAGGTTGGCTGATTACAACTTAAAGGCTACAAGGCAGAAGTGTTTCTACGTATCAGTAGGGCCCTCCTTTGAGACATTAATAATCAGTTAACTACCAGTTACATGTAGTCAAGTGTGCATCAGTGCCATTGTATCCTTACTCCCCGTATTACAGTGGGTTTACATCCACATATACACAGACGCTGGAAGTCTTCCTTCGTGCTAGAAGTTTTGTTTGTGTTAAAGACGGACAGATGCGAATTTGCTCCGACGGCGAGCATGAAGCGGTGGATGCGGCGCGAATCACGCGATTGAACTGTGCCGCGTCAAACGCGAGAGTTCAATTTTTTCAACTCGAGCGTCAAATTCACGTGACGCGTTCTCGCGGAAGCCAATCAGCGGTGAGGATCTCAGCCTGCCGTTACTGACGTTCAACCAGAAAATATCAGCCATTAGCTGTTAGCAGTTAGCACACAGAGATCACAGCTCCTCATATCTGTTCAGAAACTAGACAGAAGTAAAACAAGTACAAACCACAGATTGTCTGTGTCATGGCGAATACAGTCGCTGGTTTATTTATGTCTGTAGGCCATTGTTATGAGTGTGGAGGGAGCATATACAACGTTAGCTTAGCCTGGTCGACCCAATCTCCATTCAGAAAACAAGCATTTTAAAAGATTTTTCGCCTGCCGTCTTGTCTGCAGACTTGTCAAGCATTAATTCATGGTTTTTACTAACCGTTATGTTGTTACGTCGGCATCATTTAGAAACGTGTATTACAATTTAATCACGGTAAAATATGTTAATTTTGTTGTAGTTAGCTCCCGAGCCAGCGGGTCTTGTTTGAATGATGCGAAACACAGCTGGCAGCAGTGGTAAAACTCGAGCGATTAGAACGAAGCGAATATTCGCATCGCGTCCGGTGTGAACGGACAATTCGACTAGAGTGATGCGATAAGAGCGTTTAGAGCGAAGCGAATATTCACATCGCGTCCGGTGTGAACGTAGCATTAGGCTTAGGGTTTTGTCTACTCCCATAAAGCATTTTTCAGTTGTATACAAAATTAGACCAACTGTCAAATTCCCCTAGGGACAAATAAAGTATTATAATTCTGATTATTCTGCTATGCCATGAAGCAACCTCAGGTGCTGAAAAATATGGCAACTCGGTGCAAAAAACTGGATTTTTTTCAAATGGCCACTAGCTCCAAAAGGGTGTCAATCACCATTAGGAGGGTCAAAGGGTGCCAGATCCCAAGGCTCAGGGAGGGGGCAATGGAAAGATCTATGGTGATAATGCTACATCAGGAACAACACATTTGTGTTGAAATTGAAGTAGAGCAAGTTAGCGGTTAGCTGTAAGCAGTCAGTGTGCATCAACAGCTATTGCTAATTTTACTGACGGTAGCATTGAGTTTAAGGAAAAGTTACCTACATTTTTTTTTAAAAAGCTCTCAAAGCCACTGTACAGCTTTAATGCCTATCAATCAACATCATAGACACAGTTAGAGACTAGCCGGAGCATTTAGCACTCTTTTTTATTTAAGAGTGTGAGTCCTCATCAGATGGGAAATGTGTGATTTGTGATATTGGCCTATATAAATCAAATTTACTTCACTTTAAGTGTCTCTAGGGTACTCTGTAAAGTTGTAACAATTTTAGCAACCATTAGAGTTTTTTCTTCTAGTGCATGATACATTTTGTCGCCCTGGGTTGGATAAAGTGTGTGAATGACCCTTTCCCCTCCGGTGCTGCAATACAACCCAGCAGCAAATGGTTGGTCAGGACAGGGGGGGGTGACCTCTGACCTTCTGTCTCTCTCTGTCTAATCCATGACTACCATGAATCTAGGAGCTGAGAGAGATGCATGGCTGGAAACCCCCTTCTTCCTGCCCTCCACTGCTCTTTCTTTACTCCTCCCCTTCCTCTTTCTGCTTTCATCCGTCCCTCCCATGACCCTTTACATCCATGTTCCCTCTCCTCTTTCTAACCTCCTAACACCCCCTTTTTCACCACTATCCTCATTTCCAGTAATTTCTTTGGTAAAGTTAGACACCGCAATGAGTTTTTCAAATAAAAGACACATTTAAATGTAATGAGAACGTAGGACACAACAATAACATATTATTGTTGTGTTTACAATTATTTTTGTGTTTGTGGCTTATTTTCTTGTGTTTCCCATCTTTGTGCTAAGATAAGCTAGCATTTAACATGTGTTTCCTTTCTTTGTACTAAACTAAGCTAGAGTTTACACTGTGTTTCTGTCTTTGTGCTAAGCTAGGCTAGCATTTACACTACTGTATGTTTACTTTGTTTGCGCTAAACTGCGCTAGCATTTACACAGTGTTTCCTATGATTGTGTTAAGCTAGGTTAGCATTTCCACTAAGTTTCCTCTCTTTAAGCTAGGCTAGGCTAACCCATCTTTGACACATTGTGTGTCTCTCTCTAAAAGCACAGCTAATTGAGGCACAGGAGCATCCACTCTTATGACATTCGAAGTATGTATTGTTCTCTATTGTTTCAGTAATATATTTTCTCAAAAACAATTAATAAAGCTTGAAGTAAAGATCAGACGTCTTGTGAATGGGTGAATGGCGCTCGGCAGCAACAAGCCGTAGCACCGTTAGCTATATGAATGCATATTACGCAACCCACATACATTCTTACAACTTTCTTTTATTTTCTTTGTAATCCACCTTTCTCCTGCCTTTTTTCGTTTAAACCAATGTCAGTGTGTTCAAAGTTGTAGTGCAACATGGGCTCATGTGT
Source organism: Harpagifer antarcticus (assembly GCA_902827135.1). Classification (NCBI taxonomy): domain Eukaryota; kingdom Metazoa; phylum Chordata; class Actinopteri; order Perciformes; family Harpagiferidae; genus Harpagifer; species Harpagifer antarcticus. Next base: position 3,713,383 of record CADEHL010001357.1, read on the forward strand.
AATAAATTGGGAGGTTTTTTTTGGCATCCAGAATTATAGAAGAATAAAAATGAAATGTGATAAACAGTTGGAGCTCTTAAATGAAAGTCATAATCAGTAAAACATGGAGATTAACACTTTACATCAATGTGAAACCACTTTACTTTGTTCATATTACTGAAAGTGACGAGTGACACTTATTCAAAATGGCAGATGTTTTCCAATGTTAGAGTGGTTGGAGATATGACGACATCAGCACAAAGTGTCCAAGTGGGTTAGAATCACCATTTATTAAGAGATTACGATGTAGTTATGTCATCATTATGCAACAGCCATATGCATATGCTCCTTATCCATAATCCTTAAATAAACAATGGGATATCCTTATGGGATTAACATTTAACAACATATGGTTCATATCCTGCACACACACACACACACACACACACACACACACACACACACACACACACACACACACACACACACACACACACACACACTCTCACACACACACACACACACACACACACACACACACACACAAATCCCATAACTGGCATAAGCACGGCCCCTTTTTCCTAAACGGTGGTTCAATAAGCAGATGACTGGTTCCTCTTGGCCCACTTATAGAACAATAGGCAGACTAAAGGTCACATACACAAGACTGTGGGAAGACAGGGTGAAGGCTGGAGGGATGGGTGGATGAAGGGGCTGGGAGGTGGAAGATGGGGGGGGGGGGATTTAGGATCCCAGGCGAGGAAGACATGACAATGCTGATATCAGTCATAATTGTCTGTAAATATTAATGGTTGTTATGTTTAAGTGACCTTAACACCAATCGGCAAAAAGTCCTCTTCACCAACATGCATGACAAGATATATAGAACAGTAATGGCTGAATTACCCAAAACTTTGCTGTAGAATGTATGCTTCCCAGAGTGGATACATGTAAAAATATTCGTAAACTTTGTGTGTTCCCACTGGTTCAAATTCTTGTTTGTGTCATTTTACACAATTTTGAATCCTGTCTGACTCCTTGTTTTCTTGTCCCTTCCGAACACTTATTTGTAATAAGACATGATAATGCTAAATATACAATTCAGTACAACCTTTTACAAATTATCAGATTCAATGGTTTTATTGTCAAATGAACAATTGCTAATTGTTGGCAATAATCTTAAATCCCAAGCTCATCAACAGACATTAAAGAGGCCCTGTTATGATAATTTTCAGGTCCATATTAGTGTCTCTACTGTGAAATGTCTCCTTGCTTTAATGTTCAAATGCTCTTTATTTTCCTCATACTGCCTCTTTTCACCCTCTGTCTGAAACCAGAGCCCAGTCTGCTCTGATTGCTGGCCATCTCTTTTGTGATTGGACAAACACTTAAGAGATGTCCCGCCCAGATTCGATTCATGCGCTCACAAAAGCCGTTTTAGGCATCGAAATGAGCCAAAATCCATGTTTTTTCCTGTTAAATGACATGCCAAACTTTAAACTGAACCCCAAACTGTCACGATCTGTCTGTGTTGTGTTTTGTATTGTCTAGATCTGTCTTTGGTTTTCTGTCTGCGTTGTGTCTTGTTTAGATCTGTCTGTGGTTCCCTGTCAGTTTCCCTGGTGTGTCTAATTTACCCGATTGTGTTCACCTGGTGTCCCTGTGTTTTCTCCTCCCTCCTCACCTGTGTCTTGTTTGTATGATTAGTCTTGTGTGTATTTAAATTCTGGTTTTTCTGTCTGTCTTTGTCGGTTCGTCTTGTGATATGGCTTGTTCCTCGGTGAGTGTTCTGTTTAGTCCTTGAAATAAAGGAGTTTTTTTGTCACTTTAATCTGCATTTGGGTCCTGCTTCCTACACACACCGTAACATTACGAACCGACCAACGATATGGTCCCAGCAGATCCGTTTGAGCAGGAATTAGTGGATTATACCTTTTCTTTGTCTGACTGCGCTCATCGATGGATAGGAGCGGTCAGGGTTCAGCAGCGATGCAGTCCACCTTACGCTGAGGAATCAAGACTTGGTTAAATTCTTACCGGCCTGGCTTTTGGATTACCTCACGGATTGTTTTCCCGATCCTGATAGACTCAGGTCTCCAGATTCCCTTTTTGATACCACACGCATCGGTGTGGTCCGTCTGGCGTCAGCCCCTGCTTCTCACCCAGTGTTTGCTACAGTCCAGGAGCCATTCGCTGGTACTCGTCGGGCTTTTGGAGGTCCACGGAGCCTCCAAACGGCTCCTAAGAGGAGTCGCAAGGCCAGGTTAGCAGCACGAGCCCAAAAGGCCATGGTTCCAGAACCAGTTCAGCCCCCAGCAGCCATGGTTTCAGCCCCAGTACAGGCCCCAGCAGTAATGGTTTCAGCCCCAGTTCTGGCCCCAGCAGCCATGGTTCCGGCCCCAGCAGCCATGGCTCCAGACCCAGTTCTAGCCCCAGCAGCCATGGTTCCGGCCCCAGTTCCGGCCCCAGCGGCCTTGTTTCCGGCCATGGTTCAAGACCTAGTTCTGGCCCCAGCAGCCATGGTCCCGGCCCCAGTTCTGGCCCCAGCAGCCATGGTTCCGGCCCCAGCAGCCATGGTTCCAGACCCAGTTCTGGCTCCAGCAGCCATGGTTCCAGACCTAGTTCTGGCTCCAGCAGCCATGGTTCCAGACTCAGTTCTGGCCCCAGCAGCCATGGTTCCAGACTTAGCCCTGGCCCCAGCTGCCATAGTCCCATCTCTGGTCCCGTCTCTAGTCCCTTCTCTAGTCCCTTCCCTAGTCCCTCCTCAGGTCACTTTCCTAGTCCCTTCTCTAGTCCCTTCACCAGTCCCACCTCAGGTCACTTCTCAAGTACCAACTCTAGTCCCATCTCGAGGTCCCTCTCAAGCCCTCTCTCGAGGCTCCTCTCGAGTCCCCTCTCAAGTCTCCGTTCAAGTTCCCTCTCAAGTCATCTCTCGAGTCTCCTCTCAAGTTCTCTCTCGAGTTTCCTCTCAAGTTCCCTCTCGAGTCCCCTCTCCAGTCACCTCTCGAGTTCTCTCTCGAGTCCCCTCTCAAATCACCTCTCGAGTTACCTCTCAAGTCTCCTCTCGAGTTCCCTCGCAAGCCCTCTCTCGAGTTCCCACTCAAGTCCCTACTCAAGTACCGTTGGAGGTTCCGCTGGGGGTCCTGCCAACCCTTTGTCCTGTCCCGTTGGAGGTCCCGCCGACTACTCTCCTGCCGGGGGTCCTGCCAACCCTATGTCCTGTCCCGTTGGAGGTCCCGCCGTCTACTCTCCTGCCGGGGGTCCTGCCAATCCTATGTCCTGTGCCGTTGGAGGCCCCGCCGACAACTCTCCTGCCGGGGGTCCTGCCAGCCCTATGTCCTGTGCCGTTGGAGGCTCCGCCGATTACTCTTCTGCCGGGGGTCCTGCCAACCCTATGTCTTGTGCCGTTGGAGGTTCCGCTGGGGGTCCTGCCAGCTCCATGTCCTGTCCCGTTGGAGGTCCTGCCGACTACTCTCCTGCCGGGGGTCCTGCCAATCCCATGTCCTGTCCCGTTGGGGGTCCCGCCGACTATTCTCCTGCCGGGGGTCCTGCCAATCCCTTGTTCTGTTCCGTTGGAGGTCCCGCCAACTACTCTTCTACCGGGGGTCCTGCCAACTCTATGTCCCATGCCATTGGAGGTTCCGCTGGGGATCCTGCCAGCTCTATGTCCAGTCCAGTTGGAGGCCCCGCCGTCACTGCCAACCCCTTGTCCTGTCCCACCGGCTCCGGTTCCTGTTCAGCTGACACCGGGTTCTGCCCGGCCTCCGGAGCTGTCTGGTCTTCACCCTCGAGCCTGGCGCCCTGTGAGCCGCAGTCTTCGCTCTCGATCCCGGCCCCCTGAGGGCCACGGCCTTTGCCCTTGAGCCCGGCCCCCTGAGTGCAGCGGTCTTCACCCTCAAGCCCGGCCTCCTGTCTTTCCCGGCCGCGGTCCTCACCCTCATGCTCGGCCCCCTGACTTTCCCGGCCGGGGTCCTCGCCCTCATGCTCGGCCCCCTGAGTTCGCCCGCGGTGGCCTTCGCTCCTCCATAACTCCCACCTTGGACTCTGCCTTGCCCCTGGGGCCGTCCGCCCGAGTCCCCCTTCTCGGCCTCTGCCTTGCCCCCGGGCCATCCGCCCGAGACCCCTTTCGGGTCCTCCGCTGTCAGCCCAAGCCCGTCCTCCAGACCCCCTCCACCCACCCTGTTGGCCTTAGTTTTGTGTCCCTCCTCCGGTCCCCCTCCACCCACCCTGCTGGACTTTTTTTGGGACGTCTGGGATCCGTCCCTTGTCACGATCTGTCTGTGTTGTGTTTTGTATTGTCTAGATCTGTCTTTGGTTTTCTGTCTGCGTTGTGTTTTGTCTTGTTTAGATCTGTCTGTGTTTCCCTGGTGTGTCTAATTTATCCGATTGTGTTCACCTGGTGTCCCTGTGTTTTCTCCTCCCTCCTCACCTGTGTCTTGTTTGTATGATTAGTCTTGTGTGTATTTAAGTTCTGGTTTTTCTGTCTTTGTCGGTTCGTCTTGTGATATGGCTTGTTCCTCGGTGAGTGTTCCTCGGTGAGTGTTCTGTTTAGTCCTTGAAATAAAGGAGCTTTTTTTGTTACTTTAATCTGCATTTGGGTCCTGCTTCCTACACACACGGTAACACAAACATTACAGAATACTAATCACAATAACATATTTTGCCAAGAAATGTATACTTTTACTCTGGAAGAATGAACATACTCCAACATTTAAACTTTTCATTGATCAGATAACACATTTTTTACCTCTGGAGAAAATGACATTGGACAAATATAATCGTGGACATATCTTTCAAGCTCTGTGGTTGCCATTGTTTTCTTATTTGGAAAATATATCCGAGATATGACCAGTGATGGAATGGTGCACTCTGTGGCTATTTTTCCTGACGGCTGGAAATACTAGTTGTGTTGTCATTGTCTATATTTTCGCTGTATTGTATAAATATTTGATTGTTTTACTTTGATGTGGGTTTATTTATTTATTTTTTTCCATTTTATGTTTATTTTCATGGCTCTGTTGTTTAAGTTATATTCTATAACACATAGGTTTGAGCAAGCTCTCTGATTGGTCAATAGGCGTGTTTGATTCCACGATCAAACAACGATCAAATAGAACGTGCCTAATCACAAAGTATCCAGTGGCCTACACACGCCACTAGCCTACCGAAACTACTTCCATGAGCCTACATCGTGTGGTTTCCATAGCGACGTTTAGCGACACACAGCCGTTACACTGTTATACATTGTCTCTCGTTGGAAATCGGTAGCTACAAAGTGTCAGAAGCACCTGCATACAGCGGCTGGCGGAGGCAGGGTTGGAGGCCAGAGAAATCATGTCCGTTAGCGGACATAAAAACGAGTCATCGCTTCGCAGCTACTGGGCTCCATCTCTAGACAACAGAAAGATGTGGAGCAACGCGCTTTTTGCCGGTCCGGGACACGCCATGAAACGGCCACTGGAGGAAAGCTCTTCCTATAACGTAGTCCTACCCGTGAACACCACAGCACCACCTGCAAAAAAGTCTGGCATGGAGTTCATGGAGAGCTGTTTCAAGAATTGCACTTTTAATGGCAGCATGAACATCCACCTTCATTCTGAACCCAAAATGTTTCAGCACCATGGAGCCTGATTTGATTTGTTCCGCTAATCCCACACAGTGATTACTCAGATATTTAAATAGCCTAATTCAAGAATTGTTTTCAATAAAAAATTTTCAATAAATTGGTTAATAATATATTATTTACGATAATTATATCAATAACTGTAAGCGGAGTAGCAGGAGTGTTTGGTCGGCTATCGTTACCATGGGAACTACTTTCTAGGAACTACTTTCTGACGGAGATTAACTCAAGCAGAAAGCGTAGGTTTGGGAGCAAATTAGCCCACATTATGACATTATATTACGATATTGTTGATTACAATGATAGTTTGTGTAATAGAATCGCAATCATACACTCCAGTACAGGCGTACGGACCTCGGCGCAAGCGCCTCGGTCCTGCCGCAGTACTGTCGTACCAATAATGACGTTCAAGAACGGCCTCAAGTGTATGATTGCTTAATTGATAAGCATTTTTTTTGCGGGTGGAGGGAGGGAGGGGGGAGTGTAGTGAGTGTACTGTGGTACTGTGATATTGCAATATAAATGAAATGGCATCGATTACTGTACAGTGCACTATAATGATATAAAAAGACTTGAAAAAAAAAAAAAGAGATGTCCCGCCCCTTAGCCTATACAATGTGTTTGAGCGCTAGCCAATATAAGCATGAATGTTTCATAGTGATGTCATAATGTCACAGAAGTTAACAAAGGAGTCCAATGGAGTCGTTTCAGGTGAATGTGTGGGAGAGAAACAAAGGTATTTTAGGCTTTGCAGACCATTTACATGTACACAAACCTATAGAACACACTACGGGAAAGAAAAAAATCAAAAAAGCATAATAGGGCCAGGAAATAGTGTCACAATGGTTAAATGCAATAAATGCAATAAATGTAAAATTGTATAAGATAAAACAAAATTCAAAATGAAATACTGTACAATGGAATACAAAACTATATTCGTAATAATATATATATGTTCTAATAAATATCTGGACTATCATGGTGTATATCTGTTGTTTTTGTGAATGTTTCTAGTTCTTCATCCTGTTTTTTCTTAATTTTATTTTGTGTAAAGGATTTCAAAGTGGTCTGATCTGTACTGTAAATAATTTCCAAATACATTTTCCATTGAAATGGGTTTGGATTACAATAAACCATGAGTTGCAGAGATCAAAGTAGGGTGGGAGGAATGCATGGGAATGGGTGTGAGAGAAAATGAGTGCAGTATGCATCACAAAGGAGAACTGCCGGCGTGTCCTCTGTTATCTCATCTTATCAGTCCACTTTAAAGAACCTCCATTCATAAAAGAAGACCTTTACATATCAATAGGGTGTGTTTGTGTGATTGTCTAAAGTTGAAATAGCAAAAACACTTTTAATTAGTAGGACGCCCATATATGGAGTCCCTTCAACTTTCTCTTTATCAATTATTTTTTCATAGGAAACCAACTTTTTAACCATATGCTTATCATGGTGGATGATTTAAAAGTGTACCTAAAATATGAAGAACTTTCATTTTTTTTAACTGATTTATGGCATACAGCAATCACAGGATCACAAACCATTGGGATTGGTTCAGACAGGGCCATGAATGTCTGATCCAAATGTAATTGAAATCAATCAGAAGACAAATACACTGCATTACAAGACAAAACTGTATGCTATGTGCCATCCATGTTTATTTTAAAACATGACGGTAAAATTAGCTCTTTTTTTTCTCTCCAGTCAGAGTAAAAACGATTTAGAGATAAGAAATCGCAGAAAATCTGTGAAATCTGTGAAACCCTGCATTAAGTTTGTTTTATTTTCCGGTAAAATATACAGAATTATTCATGAAGGAGACAATAACATGTATAAACAAACATGCTTGCATGAGTTTTTAATCTGTTGTATCAGTTGCTAATACTTTTATCCACACACCTACACACTCATTCTAATCTCAAACGGCTTTGCTATGTAAGAAATGTGACAAATTAAAGATAGGAAGAGGGCAGACGGCAGAAAGCCTGCACATCCTTCTGGGCTGTGTCTTCCTGGTCGTATGTACTTATTGTAAGTCGCTTTGGACAAAAGCGTCAGCTAAATGCAATGTAATGTAATGTAATGCATTCTAAATACAGATGATCTCATTCAGCTCACAGTTCCCCCTGAATGCTTTGATGAAGATGATGTGAATCAGAACATGACCTTCACATTCTCATGCTCTACCTGCACGGCTAAATTAGATCTAGGACAAAAGTTATGCTGTTCATCTCTCCAGTTGTCACAGACGAGCTGAGGACCAAAATGCAGAACACGGGAAACCAGAGATAGTCGGTAACCAGCTTTATTGGAGGCAATAGGCTGGTAGGAGACAACACGGCAGATAGTAGGCAAAGGGCTGGTCAGGGACAGGCGAGGGTTCCAGGAGACAGCAGGACGGGAGTCGCAGGTACAGAACGGGTCAGGGAGCAGGCGAGGCAGGCTGGTCAGGAACAGGCAGGGTCGAAACCGGGAGAGCAATCTGAAGGGTAATGCGGGAAAGACTGGCATGCTGCAAAGTACGATCTGGCACTGAGGTGAAGGTGAAGTGGGCCTAAATACTAATGGAGCTGATGGGTGTAACAGAGTGAGAGAGAGACAGGGTGTGACTACCAGGTGACTAAGGAATGTTAATGCAGAAAATAGGTGAGTGAGAAAGCAGATTGTGACACCAGTAGAGTTCCTCAAAGCTGCATCACATATTCAAAACTTAAAGGTCCCATGACATGGCCATTTCTACTGATCATAATTCCATTGTTGAGGTCTACTAGAATAGATTTACATTGTTCAATTTTCCAAACTCACATTGGTTTCTCATACAGCATCTCTGTATAGTATGTGTATTCACTCTCTATCCTAAACGGCTTGTTGGAGCTCCTGCCCCCCCCCCGCTTCCCTGTGAGCCCACTGTGCTCTGATTGGTCAGCTCGCCCACTCTGTTCTGATGAGTCCACCACCGTTACAGCTGAACATCAGTGATTATGTGTTACAATGGCGTTAGCAACCAGAAAGTGACACCAGTAATGACAAACAGATGAGAATGCTGCGTGGGGTCTGGGTGCCGTGTTGGCGGGACATTGCGGGGCTCGCTGCTGCGAGAAGCGGACAGTGTGAGCTGGCTTACTGGTGTGGTTTCCTGGTTGCTGTGTGGGCTTGGTGAGACAGCGAGACACAGCGAAACCCAGCCCGAAACCAGCCTGAGCACACACACACACCCGCAGCCTGGCTGAGTCTGTGTGTGTGCTGTGTGTGTGCTCACACAACGACTCACAGCCTCGCCACGTCCCGCCGTCTCACCCCCAGTTTCCACTGGGTCCGTCTGCGCCGCGCTGCGCCGCGTCACGTCACGGCATCGCCGCGTCACAGCAGCGCCGCGGTTTTGGTCCGACCTCCTCTAGCGCCATAACCCACCGGACGCGTCCCAGAAGCGTTTCAGAAGCGTAGCGTCGTGCGTGCAGGCTCGCAGTTTTGTTATTGATTCGGGCATCCTGGACATTTGTACTTCTACAAGAAAGTAAGTAGGCTACGTAGTTAAATGTTTTATTTTTGTGTCTGTTTAAATTGTGTTTATTGAATGGCTCTGTACTGTACCTAAAAGTATTAATTAACTTTAAAACATTAATATGTAGTTGTTACCTTCCACTCCACAAACTGCAGCGACTAAAAACCAGGCCTTGTCCTTTCTGATGTTGTCCTTGTAGTAAGCAAGTAGTAAGTAAGTTACATCATATCAAATAGTGTGTTTTTCCACTTCCATGATGAAAACCTCGTCGTCCATTGTGCGTATCGTAGTGGAGGTGTTGTGATGAAGGAGGGGGGTCTGCTAAATTAGTATATGTGGGGGATGGGCCTGGCCCGGATGCTCACCTTTCCACCTCCTGCGAGGGGGGGCTGCCTGCCCGACCTTACGTTACGACTGCGCCGAGCCGCTGCGCCGGGCCGCTTCTGGGACGCGTCTGAGCCGTAACACGGCGCGTGTGGTGGAATAGCACCCATTGACTAGAGTGGCCGCGATTCTTACGACCGCCGCGGCGCAGCCGTAGCGTGGCGTAGCGCGGCGCAACGCGGCGCAGCGCGGCGCAGACGGACCCGTTGGAAACTGGGGGTTTAGAGTTTTACTCGCTACAGGGTGTACTTTGAGGGTTTGTGACTTTGCAGACCGTTTACATGCATAAAAAGCTACATAACACACAAGGGGACGGGTAATAACCAGAAAAGCATGACATGGGACCTTTAATACAGTTGGATACAATACAATCAAACAATGTACACAACATGGATATAGGTTTGGGGAAACTGTAAGATGAAAACTGCCATGAGAGTAGAAATTATGAGATTGTTAAACATGGAAATTACTTTCTCAATTCTCCACTTTGAACGAATTATCAAAAACTGAAAAATCTCTTGAGGAATTAAAGTTAATGTGGCCTGTTTAACAACAGCAAAACTATATTAAAACACCTATTTACTAAGTCTTATACAAGTAGTGAAGTGTAATCCAAGTCTCATTCATACAGTCATATGCTCACTACTTCACAAATATATGACTTACCAGAAGTAACCCCAATTCTTTAAGAAATCTTAACTGAGTTTCTGAAAAGAAAAACTTTCAGGCTAACAATGGGAAAGTAATTGAAACAAATGGTAATTTGAGGGGTTTGTCTTCTCAAAAACTGGATTACTGATCAAACTGATGCATGTTCTCATTGATTTAAATGAACAGTTTATACGTTTATAGCTAGCTGTGTGTAAGAGGTAAGCACATGATGTCACTGAGTCGTCCTTAAAGCGAGTCACTGGGCAGTAAAGCCTCTCTTGTGGAGCAGCTTAGTAGCTAATGAATGTAGCGGGGTTCTTTCACCCTCACGGTCCCCCTGCGGGTGCCCCTCTCTGGGCTCTTTGTTGTGGTAACACGGGCGTGTGGGCTCGTGGAGCAGCTGAACACAGAGGACAGAGAAGAAAGAGCCCATCAAGCCTTCTCCCCTAACCACAATCAGAGACAATGATGCCAGCTGATGCCAGCTGCCTGCCTGGCAACCCGCCTGGCTTGTGGCATGTCATTTGGAGGAGGAGAAGTTTTATATTGCCCACTGAACCATAGCTGGGTTTGCCCTTCTGAAAAGGAGGCTCACTGCCTGTATAACACTCTCTGTGTGTGTGTGTGTGTGTGTGTGTGTGTGTGTGTGTGTGTGTGTGTGTGTGTGTGTGTGTGTGTGTGTGTGTGTGTGTGTGTGTGTGTGTGTGTGTGTGTGTGTGTGTGTGTGTGTGTGTGTGTGTGTGTGTGTGTGTGTTTATTTTTGTGCTCTGAATACCCTATCTGGTCTAATTAATAAGCATCTGAGAGATGATCATTTCAAAGATTGGAGATAGAATTAAACATTTGACAGCAACCGTCATTACGTGTGTGTGTGTGTGTGTGTGTGTGTGTGTGTGTGTGTGTGTGCGCGTGTCATGCATTTATTCTCAGTGGTCTGTGCTTTAACAGCTAACTGCCAATAAAACAATAAAGCAGAAAAAAGGAAGTACTATTGTTGACCGTTAATGTTTTAAATGGTCATCTCAGATAAGGGTGTCCTTGTGTTGTGCCTTTGTTAAAAGCCTAGAATACCAAAACACCATTATTTCAAATGAATAACAAATAGAGGATATCATTATTATACACTCATTACTGTAGCAGACACATTCCATGACAGTGAAAATACTGTACTGTATGTGTATTAGGGTTCAACAATACCCTATTATACCCCTTTCCACAGAGGCAGTTCCAGCGCCAGTTCCAAGCCGGTGCCTATTGCAAACTAGGTTTTTGTGTGTCTCGGCACGAAATTTGGATTAACTCGGGAACAAGCGATTTGCTTGACAAGAACCAACAACTAAGAGCTGCATATGTGTGACCGAACCCTACAATACTTTAGTTGGTTGCCTCTACTAGTCAGACTAGCTTCAAAGGCTTACAGGAGAGGAACTTCACATTATCCAATCCTTTATTGATGGTACTTTTAGCCACATGACTTTAGAGAAGAGTATAAAGTTATAGGAGTCGTGGCTGCAATTGAATCTGGTCCTGTAAATTTAGAAGCATCATGAGCATAGCTCTGATATTGTTTTTGTGAGGAATATTCATATCGCCTTCAAAGCAACACAAACAATGACGTCAGAGGTGTTCATGGACATATTTAACAGGTCACTAAAACCAGCAGCCTCAACGACTACTGCCCAGTAGCATTCACCTCCATGAAGTGCTGACATCTTGGTGCCAGGATAACAACCTCCATCTCAACGTCAGCAGAACCAAGGAGCTGATTGTGGATTACAGGAAGCAGCAGAGAGAGGGACACGCCCCCATCGCATCAATGGGACTACGGTGGAGAGAGTCATCAGCTTCAGGTTCCTCAGTGTCCACATCACTGAGGACCTGACATGGACTCATCACTGAGAACCTGACATGGACTCATCACTGAGGACCTGACATGGACTCATCACTGAGGACCTGACATGGACTCATCACTGAGGACCTGACATGGACTCTTCACTGAGGACCTGACATGGACTCATCACTGAGAACCTGACATGGACTCTTCACTGAGGACCTGACATGGACTCTTCACTGAGGACCTGACATGGACTCATCACTGAGGACCTGACATGGACTCATCACTGAGGACCTGACATGGACTCTTCACTGAGGACCTGACATGGACTCATCACTGAGAACCTGACATGGACTCTTCACTGAGGACCTGACATGGACTCTTCACTGAGGACCTGACATGGACTCATCACTGAGGACCTGACATGGACTCATCACTGAGGACCTGACATGGACTCATCACTGAGGACCTGACATGGACTCATCACTGAGGACCTGACATGGACTCATCACTGAGGACCTGACATGGACTCATCACTGAGGACCTGACATGGACTCATCACTGAGGACCTGACATGGACTCTTCACTGAGGACCTGACATGGACTCTTCACTGAGAACCTGACATGGACTCTTCACACCACCACCACCAAAAAGCTTGACAGCGGCTCTTCTTCCCCCGCAGGCTGAGGAGGTTCAACATGGACTCCAGGGTACTCTGCAACTTCTACAGGTGCACCATAGAGAGCATCCTGACCTTCTACAGGTGCACCATAGAGAGGATCCTGACCTTCTACAGGTGCACCATAGAGAGCATCCTGACCTTCTACAGGTGCACCATAGAGAGCATCCTGACCTTCTACAGGTGCTCCAAAGAGCATCCTGACCTTCTACAGGTGCACCATAGAGAGGATCCTGACCTTCTACAGGTGCTCCAAAGAGCATCCTGACCTTCTACAGGTGCACCATAGAGAGGATCCTGACCTTCTACAGGTGCACCATAGAGAGGATCCTGACCTTCTACAGGTGCACCATAGAGAGGATCCTGACCTTCTACAGGTGCACCATAGAGAGCATCCTGACCTTCTACAGGTGCACCATAGAGAGGATCCTGACCTTCTACAGGTGCACCATAGAGAGGATCCTGACCTTCTACAGGTGCTCCAAAGAGCATCCTGACCTTCTACAGGTGCACCATAGAGAGGATCCTGACCTTCTACAGGTGCACCATAGAGAGCATCCTGACCTTCTACAGGTGCACCATAGAGAGGATCCTGACCTTCTACAGGTGCACCATAGAGAGCATCCTGACCTTCTACAGGTGCACCATAGAGAGCATCCTGACTGGCTGCATCACGGCCTGGTACGGCAGCTGCACCGTAAAAGACCCCCATCACCCCAGCCACAAACTGTTCTGTCTGCTGCCGTCTGGCAGGCGGTACCGCAGCATCAGGACTACAACCACCAGACTCAGAGACAGTTTCATCCCACAGGCAATAAGACTGTTAAACAACTGAACTTGCACTATTTTATTTTTATTGTTGTTGTTTTATTGTTTTTTATATTTATTTTTGTATGTCTTGTAAATTGCACAGTTGAAGAACCTGCGATCTAAGTTTTTCAAACATTACATAAATACACCGTAGATTGTGTTATGACAATAAACCTTTGAATCTTTGAATCATGAATTCTGATTCTGATATTCTGATTGTGGTCGAATCAAAGCTCGGTAAGCTTTTATTCCAGATGTATCTCTTTATGCTAAACTAGGCTAACCTTGTCCTGACTTCAGTGCCTTACCTAACACAAACACATCAGAAGAGTCACCCATCAGTAATCATGATGGGTGACTCAAGAGAAATGAATCAATCTACAATCAAAAGAAGTGTCAGTGACAGTAACTAACATTCATACTGGTTATTACAGATACAAAGAGGGCAGGCTTGTCATTGGCCTGATACCTGGGCTGTTTTCATCAGTGATGTGCACAACCAGGCAGGTGCTGCCTTTGTTCCTTAGCAGAGATCCTAGAGCCTGTCCTCATCATCCTCACTGTCTGTCCATGGCTGTATCTATGAAAATAACTTGTCTGAAAAAAAATGGTCTATTCAATCATGCTCTGTCTGTTTATTGATGTACTGCTCTTTGAGTGAAGCCATATGCTGAACAAATCCTCACAGTCACTGCGCAAAGAGACAACACAGATCTGCATTCACTGACCCGCTAAACTCCCCGGCACTACAGCATGTTTTACCCAGGTTTTACCAGAGTGTTGGATACAGCCAATCGGTCGACCCTTTTCAGGGGTTTTCCTGGAAACATATAGTATGAGGGCGATAGATGAGAGCAACGCTGACGTCACTTCCGGACAAAAGTACAGCAACGCCCACTTGACCAGCGAAAATGAGGCATTAGAGCAAAGCGGAAAATAATAGTTTCTTCAATTCTTAAAGCTGCTGAGTCATATATTGCACCTCAAACAACAAATACATCCCAAGTTATAGTTTCTTTACTACCTCTACAGAAACAAGGACAGTAAAGGAAACGGTCTAATTCAGAAATCACAGTTTCAGTGTAAGCCTGCTGCCTGCCACTCGTCCATCGGCAGACCGACCGGACATCGATCCTCTATTTATTCGGAGCTCTGTAAAACAAAGCTGTCTTTTGCCGTCTGATGGTCTATTTCACACAATTTTCATATTTCTGGAGCTATATTTCAGTTTTCCACTAACAGAAAAATAGTTTTCCGGCATCCCTTTAACATTTTACAGGGAAAATCTGCATTTTGGTATGAGGGCCAACACCCAAAGTAAGAGTGAACAGCACCCCTGTTCCCCGGTTTAGACTAACCCATGATTATGAGTTACCTGGTTGTGCAACACATACAGACATATACTGCATATACATACAAAACACAGGCATGGGAGAAGGTTTGGATTGAAACAGTAAATCCTGAAATAAAAAAGGTACACCATCTTTTTTCATTCCCAAGGACTTTGAAGTAGAGCGGTGCTATGATGATGTGTTTTTAGGCCACCCCGGGCGTTAGCATATTAAGGCTCCCTCAATTAAAAGCATGTTTATAATACCGAAACGAGTATACACATTTAAGGTTTTTAGCCTGTGGGGGGCTAGGAGAACAATGCAGATATAGATCCTAAAACATCCTTAAAGGTTTCTTAGGGCCAATTGTATTACCAACTACTGAAAGGGTTGCAATGTGGGTAGGCACTGAAGACGCTACCTAACTAGCAGCAACATCAGGACTTATTCTGTGTGTGTGTGTGTGTGTGTGTGTGTGTGTGTGTGTGTGTGTGTGTGTGGTGTGTGTGTGTGTGTGTGTGTGTGTGTGGTGTGTGTGTGTGTGTGTGTGTGTGTGTGTGTGTGTGTGTGTGTGTGTGTGTGTGTGTGTGTGTGTGTGTGTGTGTGTGTGTGTGTGGAGAAAGGCATGGGAAAGTCCATCACAAAGCTGTAGAACATGCTTGATAAGACACATTAATTTATATGACATTATTCAGCTGATAATGAAGCAGGCCATGCCACCCGCTGAGGCTCAACAAGCAGCATCCTCTGATGCCAAGCGCTCCCTTCTCCCTCTCAGAGACACTTTTCCTCCTGAGGACCACCAGCATCGCCATCACGCTCATCAGCATGTCGTCCAGATTAATTATCATTTATGCATCTCTTGTTAACTTAAGTTGTTTCCTTAGGATAGAGTTTCAGGCAAAATGTAGAAATCATCATTGTATTCTTCATGAAAAGCTCCTTACCTGAAAACATATATCATCTGTTTGTCACTTACCAAAATTGCAAGTACTTGTTATAGCACCCCTGGTTATAGCACCCACCTTATCAGCACCATCTTAGAGAGACAACTGCCAGGCTGACTTGAAATAACACGTTAAACTTGACCTTAAATAGAAAGGCCTTCAAAAGTCTGTCAGCATTTGGAGCTAAATCATTTTGCCTAGTGGCTGAAGTTGGTATGTTAAGAGTCCTTGGAGTCTTTATTCTGACAGACTGTCCCCACCCTGACATGGTTTACTCAGATACTCCAATGTATGTTTGCATGTAGTAACAGCTGTGCTTTCCAATGCAATGTCTGCTGTAAAGAAAGGCCTATTAGGTTCATTATATTAAAATGTTAATATGCTAGTGATGAAAAACGACATTATTTTTCATACAATGGCGCAGCCGGAAGATAGCTCTCACTAGGCTCTGCCGAAAATGTAATTTGTTGGCATATGTTGACTGTAAGATTGAGGAACCATCTTGGAGTTCAGTATTCAGTTCTCTTTAAACATCTGGACATGAGAATGCTGACCTTTGAGTGAACATACCACATATAATGTATAATCTTCTGTTCTGCTGTCTGCTGGAGTATAAAGTGCTCCTAAAATGGTATTCAGGTCATCCAAAAGGAAGCTATCTTGGGTAGCCTTGATGGCTCTGAGTGCGCAAATTGTGAATTTGGTTCATGAAGTGTCTCAAATCAACACAGCAGCGGTGACCTCAATGGAAAAGACGATCAGCGCTATGAGCTTCAAACTAGTAAAATGATCGTCTGCAGTATCAAATCTTTATAGCCTGCTCATTTATCCCAATGAAATGAACAATGGCTTCTTTCCCACACCGGTATTGTGGTACATTTATACCTAAAATCAAATGTATACCTTCTATTTTTATAGTGCTGTGTTCAATGTAGCAACCGCAACCGCTGCTAATCCCACACGACTGTTAGGTAGCCAAGATGGCGGCCATTGAGTGTTCAGCGTACCGCACCCAATTCTTTGACTGTTATGAGTGCACCATCCAGGTAGTAAGAGTGCATTTTGCCACACTTAATAACTTAAAATAGCAAATGTAAGTACGCAATATGTGTGTACATCTTCAGGTGCACCCTTTGAGAGTATCCTGACTGACTGTTTCCCAGCCTGATATGACAGACCTCAACCTTGAGCGTCCACAGAGCTGCCATCCAGGGAGGAACTGTGATAACGATTTACGATTTGGATGCTTTCTAGCTGAACTCTCAACCACTGTCTCCTCCACAGCTTATAGATAAACATATCATATATCCTAGTAAATCGCTGAGGCGCATAAAGTAACAATACACACGTATATACAGAATACTACCAGTTAAACCAGCTGGAACCGCTGTAAATATAAAGTGAATATATATGTAATGTACCTTCTTATTTCAGTGTATCACTCACTGTTATTGTATTTCATACATGGTGTTTGAGTCTTAAATTAAGCTTCTGCATTATTTTAATGTTTTTTTGTAGTTGCAGGGAGCAATAAGAATGTCATTGTCAGCAACTGCTTCCTACTCCAATAATGGTCTTATGTAAGAGTGGAAGATTTACACATACACAATTGATAATCAGTTCAAATAAGAAAAAATTATAATCTTTACCTTACATTAATAGTTAAAGGTTAACATTAAAAGTGTGAAAAGAATAGTGGCATTTTGAGAACCCAGTGGAATCAGATCAGCAGATGGATCATTTTAGGTATTCCATTTTAAAAACACAAATCATTTCATTTTTTGGGTATGAAAAATGAAATGTTAAAAATCCTTTCATTTGGACTTTATTATGCAGATATTCTGTCTTTGTGTTCTCGGCATGTCACAGCACACTCTTTCTGTGTCACTTCTCACCCATATGATGCCTCCATGCATCCAGCACAAGCATTCGGGTTTTCTCATACCCATCATCTTTCTTTTTTCTCAGCCCATTACCCCATGCTTCAAGCCAAGCTGTGCTGTCTCTTTGTTTCCCCTACGCTTCGATCGATCTGACATGGCCTGGCCTCCAGCCGCATAATGGCCATCAGATACACAGGAACTCAGTACAACCCGACTGGCTTAAACAATACCAGCAACAATACCATCACATAAGGACAATACAGGCCAGACAGATTTCACTGAACAATGGTGTATGCTGCACACACACACACACACACACACACACACACACACACACACACACACACACACACACACACACACACACACACACACACACACACACACACACACACACACACACACTCACACACACACACACACACACAGCTATGAAGTAGGCCAAATTATGCTTTGTTCATCAGATTATAGTTATTTGCATTTCACAGAGCGTGGATCTAATTGATTTACAGCTGGACGTCAAAGTTGGACGTTTTTTAAAGTTCTGAAAAATGTGAAACCTATTTTGAAATGATTATATTGGACTTAATTTAGTCGGAAATATTTTACATTTCAGCGCCTTATGTAACAGAGAGTTAGATGAAGCTCCAGCGATTTTATCAGCCTTGACTCGCTGACACTGTAGTATACTGTTGATGTTGATGGATAAATTGCTAGAAAATTATATTTAGCAGAAACAATCTCGATGTGCAACTTTTTTAAATAAATGCATGATGCCGCTCTGACAAAAGATCAGAACAAAAAGTGGCTTCAGGTAAAGTCTCTGGGCATGACAGCTTTATAGCTGAATTATATAAACTGAGTTCCCATAGCATTACCCCCAGGCTCTGGAGCCACCAGCAGCAGTTATCAGGTTGCAGTCGCTTTCCAGCTTTCCAAACAGGTCCTACATCCAAGAAAGTCATGCTTTATGCAAACAATATTTAGTTATTTGTTACGAACTAGAGAGACAGACTCATCAAACTTACAGATATTTGCTTCATTATATACATTTTCAGGTATAATACTTTGAGCTATACGTCATACAGGCACTTAAAACCCTTTTAAGCCATTAACCTGGATCAGTTGGAACCGAAACAACAGGAGAAAGCATGCAAAATAATGTTTAAGTAACAACTGCTTATTTGCAAACTGAAAAACCAAAGGAAACAAGCCTGAACTAAAAACGTAAACGCAAGCTAATCCGACGAGTGAATGAAGTGCAGGTGGAGAGATGGTGGAGCTCAGGTGAGGGGAGTGAGGTAATGAGGCAGGAGAAGAGACAGAGAGCTGATTGGCTGAGGAAGAATTTGGGGGTCAGATTACAAAACCAACCTCACAGATTTAGGCAAAGTAAACATCAATAGAGGGAGAAAGTCTGTGCACTTCCAGGAAACAATAGTTTAAAGGTTCATTTAAATCAGGAGATCTATTTGGGTTAAAGTGTAACAGCGGTGAAGAAGAAAAGATAATCAGTGTGAGAACTTGGGAGATAAGAAAATACTTTTACTTTCAATATTACCACCTATCTTCCCCACTGTGTATATGCTAAGTCAGAGAACCATTGGCACACAATTCAAAGGCATTACCGTCACATGCACAGCAGGAAGAGCAAAGCTGTTGGCAAAGGAATTGTAAGTCCAAGGCTCCTCAATCAATGCAATATACAGTATAATTAACACACAAGTAATAAAGCAAAGAATACTGAAAATGTGTTACTGAAACATTTAAATACACAAACAATTCATAATGTCTAATTGGATCAAATGACCACATGTTTCCCTCAGCTCAAAGAAGCTTTTATTCTCTAGTACTTCCTTTTTCCAGCTACAACTTCATAATTGTGCTCTAGATGTTTTAATTTAGCATAATTCATAAACAAAATGCAATCAATCAAATGTAATTTATGAAGCCTCATATCATAAATTACACCCTTTTCTCAGGAGGCTTTACAGTGTCTCCAGCATACGGAACCCTCTGGAAGCCACCATTAACAAGAGAAAACGAGACTAGGACAGGACAGACCTCCTATAGATGTTGTTTGAATGTAAAACGTTTTTTGCGATGTATGGGCACTTGTATGGACAAGGACAACAACGCAAATAAATATTTAGAATATGCTATGTTTAACAAATATTGTGTTTAGCCATAGAGACATATCAAATACTTACAACTATGCTTCAATTGAGACAAATGATGATGAACAAGTATTTGCATGTAGTGCCAGAATCAGGACATGCTTTTCACTTCCTGCTTCATGTGAAAAAGACGGATTTATGTATTTGAGATACAGTATAGATTACACACTTCCTGTTTGAGTGAAGCACCTGCTGCTCCCTGTGGACATCTGCTCCATTCACTAAACCAGGACAGCTTATTGTGGGATGTAGCAGTGAACTCTTTCCTGTTTTACATCTCAATAGAGATTTGTCTTGTGCTATTTATCCATCTGCTTTTTATGATGGATTAGTAACACTGTTCATGTAATATTCCATAACCTAAATCCATTTTAATGAGAGTAAATGTTTCACTATTGAAGATGATGACGGTCATAAACTGAGGTTTGACATCCAGCTGGTTCAAAGGTTTTTCACAGTGACTGGTTTATAAAGGTAGACGTTAGCACCAGTGCCTTTTAAAGTTGATAGCATTGCTAATATACTGTTTGTCAGTAGCTTACATGTTTACAGCTAGAGGCTCACACACAGATTGTAGAACAGCTTTTTGATTATCATTAGTACCTATATTATTTTAATACAAATCGTCAGAGGAGGGGGATGACTTTGTCCTAGCTTAGCACAAAGACTGGAAGCAGGGGGAAACTGCTAGCCTAGCTCTTCCAAAAATGAGAGGGAAAAAAAGGATGCAACTTCTGGCATTAGATTATTTGACCAGTATGTGTTCTAACATACACTTAACACACACTTGATATTTATAGTGGACATATAAATACAACTGATCCGACTCTGGTTAACATAAAATCAAGGCAATATATCAACTTCAAGCATTATTTTCTGTAAGTTCTTCAGTAACATCTCATCATTTAGAGGTAACCCCTGAACAAAAGCAGAAAACTCTTCTTCTACGTCCTCTTTCCAAGTAGCAACCAGTTGAACAGCATTGCAGAGAACTGTGAGCATTGTAGCTAACTCCTTCTCTTCAGGGCACAATGCTGAACACCATGTTGTGTAGATCTAGTCCACGGCAGACGGTGCAATGTCCATTCAATAGAGTGATGCAGTGAATACATTTGAGTATTTGACACAAAAGTTAGCATCGCAAGTACTTTCTCGACAAAACAGTAATAGCATTTCTACATTGGATTTTGAAGTAGCGCAAAAAATAAGCTCTGTGGCAAACACACGTTTATGACACTTGCATGTTTTTTTCAGCAGGATAATCTCTAATAAACATCCATTATATGATTTTTTAAACGTAATGCAATCACCAGGAATTAAAAGATCAAAACTAACATCGCAGTCGCATGGCTGAGAATCACTGTCGCTAAGCTAAAAGTGGCTAATGTCAGGGGTGATAATGTTTGTTAGTCTCATTTAGTGAGTTGTTGCAACTGACGATTTTAAGACAAATATAAGAAGACATTCACTAGTGGGATTTAAGAATCCGTGTATCTACGGATCATTTGTTTTTCTTTAATAAACAAGTAAACGGAATAGCGTCTGAGAGGCGTTTTTACCTTACTAAATGGTCTAATGGTCCTTGGAGCGAGGGGCGGGGCGAAAGTCACGGAAGTGATTTCAAAACAAAAGCACTTGTATGATAAAATACACTTTGAAGCACTGCAGTATCCTGCTGAAGGAACGGTGATAATATTATAAACAAGGTGAATTTAGCGATCACAACGAAAATGGCCAAGACACACATTGAGCCCAGCGTTTTTACCCCTTGGAAAGTCTTTAGAGTCTGGCCTGGAAAGCTGGTCCTTCAGCACACTGACACGCCCTGTCACTCTTGTTGGCCTCTTACAAAGCTGCTGTCTTTTCAAATATGATTATTTCTCTGCTCCTAGTTCATTCCTCGCAGATTCTTCCATCAATCAATGGGGCTTCGAAAAATGTGTCCAATTCAACAAAATGTTTTTTTGTGAGTGAAGGCCAGAGCTAAATTATAGATTCATTGTTTGATTGTTTAATTACAAGGTGAGAGAACATAAATCCACATCCTCCGACTAAACTTATTTGATTTACTTTTCCATGTATTTCCATGTATTTCCATGTATTACAACATTTGCATGTTAAAATATATGCTGGATATCTTTCCCAGCCTCAAGGAAATACAATAAAATAAATTGATTCATAATTTAAAAAAAACTGAACATTATACAAATGTATAAATTAATAATGTTGTGTGTAAACATTTCAAATTTAAATATAAAATGAGAAAAAAGTTTACTTAGGAAATTATTTGTCACAAAAACCTTTCTAAATGATAATAAATTATTTAAAAATGTTTAGTCAATAAAGGTTTCCTGCCTAAAATAGTTGAAATAGAACGTACATATTGCAAAAAAAGGGCTCCAAAAAAGTTATCGGCTTAGCCAGTGTGTATTTTGTCAAGCACAAGATGCATAGTTTATAAAGTACAATTCTGAGCCATTGATTGTGTCATTTCTCCAAACACATAAAGTGTTTTGAAGACTTCAAATGAGGCAGGAAAAGGACTTTACATTGGGTTATACTTAAAGACAGGACTATTCAGTTAAGAGAAGAGAAAAAGGAAAAGAGAATTGTTACAATGGATTAACATTAATGACAGACATAATATGAGGTCCTTGGCGCTCAGACTTTAGAGGGGTCATTGTGTGATCATGGGGCATCACCCTTACAGCATCAGGACCATATCATATGGAGTCAGACACTGGAAGTGTGCTGGAGGCGTTGACTGGGCCTGATGGAAGGAGGAGGCTGAGGAGACTGAAGAATCTGCGAGGTACGAACTAGCGGCAGAGGAATAATCATATATTAAAAGACAGCAGCATCATAAGAGGCCAACACAATACAAAACAATAAAACAGATCAAATAGTACAAATAAATAAAGTAAAATAGAATAGAACAGAATATAATAGAACAGTGCAGAATAGTCTATACACAGTAATTGGGAGGGTTTACTTGTTTAATAAAGAAAAACAAATGGTCCGTAGAGACACGGATTCTTAAGCTTGTGTTAACAACAGACCTTATTTCAAGCCTCTAACCAACAAATGAAAAAACAAACGTTACATTTGAGGAAACCGCTCGTGCTAAAATGCTAATGAATTTACGAGTTTTAGGACTCACCTTTCAATTACTCTTTATCTATTTCTATGGCAACAGTCAGTGATGTTTGAACTGAGGGTGGGGGTTGATTGACTTTTTGATAACTTCCCCCCTCCCACTCATGTCAGTGTGTGTCTGTTCTCTGTCACACACAGCAGCTCTCAGTGCTTAAGCCTGAGGAGGGGGACCGTCTGGTCACCACACAGGATTAATACAGGACTTCCTGTTTTACATCAGAAATGCACCCTCTGTTATATGTTATATTTTAACAATGTTATGTTAGAAATACTATAATGTGTGTTAGTAATGTAGAGAACTTTAAAATGTAAAACATGAAGATCATGGATCTAGACAGGCTGCTGCACTGATGCATCCGTCAGCTGAAGTCCCCCCCCCCTCTCCATCTGTGGATGTCACACCCTGCTGTTGATCAGCACAGACACCAACAGTCCAGTTACTGGAGCTTCACCTGTATCTCACAGTCATCCTCAGCAGGTGGAGTTTGCTCAGTTGTCACATTGTGAGTAAGTGTAGACATGCAGTCACAGCAGAGGTGGTGTAGGGGTGGAGAGGTAACCCCGGTCTCTTTTCAAATCCCTTTTCATCAGGTCCATAATACATTTGATTTGGGAACGGGGATCAAGCGTTAGGGCAACAGATGAAATAGATACAGTAAGATGTCATGCAGTGTTAATACAGCCTTAGGGCTACACTCACTTACTCAGGCTTTCATTGGAGTTTGCTTTTATTTACTGTCGGATTAAATGCAACTAAAAAAGGTAATAGTATTCCTTTACAGTTACATACAACATCTCGTAATCAGATTACTGGTGCTTTTCAATACAAAAATACAGTTAACTGGTGGGACTACAATGCTGCAATACATTTTAAGATAAAGAAGGATGTAATACAAAGCACACGTGTCTCAAAATACCATGTGAAGCGAGTCGCAGATGAAACCCTAATCTTCCTGTCCATCATCTCTCGAGCTCAAAGGATCATTTCGCTGCGTGGAAATGTCTCCTCAAATGGGGGGTTTCTATTTTGGCAACTTCTTCTTTTTTGAAATATATTCTTTTTAACACACATTCTGTTTGCTTTATATGTATAATGTTGATTTTCTCTTGTATTTATTGGCATTTCATTTATTTATATTGAGGTTGTCCAAATGTAACAGAAAGTAATCAGGTTACATTCTTTTATTATTGTGATACAGCAGGGATTAGTTTATTGATCTAATCTTTTACAGGTCGTGACGGAAAACATTTTCAGAATAACTCTCCCAACCCTGAACATTTAGGATTTAAGAGACATGTCTTTGAAAGCCCTGAGCCTGCTGTGTGTGACTGCTGTCCTTCAGAGGAAACATGAGAGTGATGTTAACTCAGCCCGAGCTGTCCCATCCTCTCTGTAGTCCTAATGATGACTTTCACATAGTTCCCACCATATGTCCCGTCTGTGGGGAACATGTGATCTGCTGTATCCTCCCTCTCTGCTTTCTAAGGACTGCTTGTCCCAGTTAACACTCTCTTCAGTGATCGACTTCAGGGAGCGGTTCATGGAGGTGTACGAACAGTCACATGCAAATATACAATTTCAAAGAGGGCCAAAGTTATCAATTGAGCAGCTTGGGTCATTTATTCCATTACGTATATGAATTTGTCAAAGGGCCTCTACTTATTATTCTGTCAATGTACAACTTAGTTCTTACTTTCACAGTTTTGGCCATGTATTTACTTTGTAATATATATTTTGTGTACCACTTAAACGTATGGTAACATTGTAATCCTGTAATCATTCCCATTTAAACAAATACCAGTAATCTGATGGTGTTTTCTTCTTATTCTTAACTGTAAGAAAATCCAGTAACCTTTTTTTTATCGTTATATAATATATAATTCCCTTATATATATTCTATTGCCTAATAAGTTAAGTTATAAGTTAGCAAAATCAATCAAATGAAGGTAAATGATGCTTGATACTTTAATATGAAGAAAACAGCCTTGCTCCAAGAAGCTTTGGGAGCTCCTTCCTTAGAACAGAAGCCCTTATAATAAGGGGAAATATTAAGGGTTTTTTCAAGCTTGTAATGGAAATACGTTTTTTTATCAACTAAGATTTGTTAAAACATGTTTTCAACTTTAATTGACTGAATTTATTTGAAATTGGGAAACTGTGTAATATATTGTTACATATATATTAAAGAAGTACAATATAAGACAAGCACACGTTTTATGTGTGGGACGTATTCCATTATACTTTTAGAATCAGCTGAGGGCCAATTCTGAATGGGCAGCGGGCTGCAGTTCTCCTCCGGGCCGTAGTTTGGACACCCCTGAAATAAACAAATCATGCAGAAGAAATGTGTGAAGAAAATAAGGAAGCTAACGTTCTCTATGATAATGTTTGGTAGTCTTATTTAGTAGCTTGTTAGCAACTGCTGTTTTTACGACCCACAGAAGCTTCAGACATTAACGAATGGAGTATTTATTGTAGTAGTAGTAGTAGTACATAAACTTGTGTTATCCACAGATCTTACACAGACAAAAAAGTTGAGTTCAAAACAAGCGCACTGGAAGTGGTAAAATGCTAACTCATTTCCAGAAGTGGGAGAAGTACTCAGATCGTGTACTCAAGTAAAAGTATACAAGTATTAGCATCAAAATATACTTAAAGTAACAAAGGTAAAAGTAGTCGTTCTGCAGATTGGTCCATTTCAGAATAATATGATATGTTCTGATTCTAATGATTGATCATTAAAGTGTTCTCAAAGCTGGTGAAGGTGCAGCTAGTTTGAATGAGTAAAAGTACACAATTTACCTCTGAATAGTAATGGGGAAATAAATACAAAGTAGCAGAACAATTGAAAAGTACTAGTCTCCCAAATGGGTACTTAAGTACAGTACTTAAGTAAATGTACTTACTTACTTTTCACTACTGCTCATTTCCAGGTTTCATTGCTGCAGCACTTTTATAAAGCCATTGATTTGTTAAGTTGGCTCATGCAGAGTTCAACTGCTGTACAGAGAGTCAACAGGTTGAAGATATCACATTCACGTCCAGCTGCAGTGTGTCTGTGCAGGCCTCAAAGGGTGGTCACCTGGCAGGTGCTACACTCCTGGGGGGAGGAACAGCGGAGAGGGAGGGGAGGGAACATTAGAAGAATGTCAGGAGAAGAGAGGGAGATAAAGCAGAGGTGACAGGGAGAGAAAGAGAAAAGGGACCCACAGGTTCCAGGCAGCTGGTGTAATTATAGAGCGGCAAACTCACAGAGAGAAGAAAGGGGAAGAAAAAAAAAAAAGTTGTACAAGTAGTAGTGGCGGTCTCCACCTCTTCCCTGCCTCTGTTCAGCCCTCAGCACCTGTCCACCAGCTGGACAGGCTTCACTGGAACTTTCCCACTTCACCTGGACCACTCTGCTCCCATTTCACTTCTCTGTTCCACAAACTCACACTATAAACTTTCAACTGAATTCATTTGGGGACCACCGTTCAGTTTTCTTCAGTTTGTTAGCATGTATTAGGATATGATAGGATAAGAAAGCTTATTTGAACTACAGCTATAACCTGAAACTCACACAGGTTCAGTTAGCAGTTAGCATGGGTTAATAATGCTTAACAATTACTTATCAATTATTACCGATCTCCAGGTAGCGGAACAACTACAGTGATGTTACTGTGGAAACCCAGCAAAAGAGCTCTGTTGACAAGGAGTCCAAGAGGGCAAAGGGAGAGTGATGCAAGAGTGCTACATCAGTAAGTTCAAAAACATAGTTATTAACACCACCAAGAGTGTGCTCTGCCTTTAATATAGAACTGATGCTGTCTTCAATTAGGGTGGTGTTTGCCAAGTTCACAAGAGCACATTTGGACACCCCCTTAATGTGATATTTTAAACCAAGTGAACATTTTCTAACTGCGCAGTTGTGATTGTGTTTGCTTGTGTTCCCGACGACCTCTTTCATCATGCCTTTGCATTTCCTGAATTATTTTACCTGCTCACTAACTTGCTTATTTGTTAGCCTCTAAACGTTCAAATGGCTGCTGCTTCCCGTTTCTTGCTTTGGACAGTAATGTTAACATGCTGCTAGCGGTAGCCATCTTGCGAATGATAGATAGAAAATGTGGAGACTTGTATAGCAAACAGGTGTGTTTTTGTTGAGGGGGACCTGGGTAACACTTGCAGTAAGGTAGAAGCGTGGTGATTGGCTGATACATAGCAAAGTCTACTGCAGTGTGCAGTTTAAACATGTCCTGGAAGTATGAATGACTGGATCCATTCTGAGCACTGTAGACTAGTAGCCTGGAGGTGAGGGAACAGAGGAGGAGTAATGCCTTGGAAAGTCTGCAACAGGAAGTGACTGTCATCAGGCCACAGAGCTGCATAGAGCTCATCAGAGATGGCAGCAGTGACTCAGGTTTGATCAAAATAGCCATGTATTGACATGTGGGCCTAATGTCTTTCTTTGTACATATTATGTTATCAGGTGGGCTGATCCAGTGTATCCGTGAGATTGTGGCGGGCTGCCATCTTCTTAATCTCCTGATTTGTAACAAATCGCTCATGAGACATGATCAGAGGCGCAGAAGGCGCAGTGAGCTCAGAGGACAAAGGTCAAAGAAAGAGGTGTGACCTGAGGAGGTGGAAAAGCACTGGAAGAGAGCAGACTGGAAACACTTGAGATCAGTATCTAAAGAGATGTGTCTGACACCTTCACAGTGTTTACTATGTCTGCATCATGTGTGAGCCAAGAAGTGCTCTAGACTTGTCTCCTAGATACCCTTCATTTAGCCACAAGCTTACCACTTTCTATATTGTATTTGACATGTAATATATTGTAGCACAATATGCACATTAAACTTTAAATTAAAATATTATTTTTTATTCAGCATTTAACATTGCCTTGTTTTGTTAATATACATATATTTATTTGTATCCTTTTATTGCACAATCTTAATCTAATTTGTTATGTTTACATTTTATTTATCTTTTTATTTTATTTCATTACAAAATGGAAAAAACTGTCAAAAAACGAATTAGAGTCAAGCAAGAGAAGGTTCAAAAGGAGTAAATCCAGATTTAAAAAAAGATATGCACTCTATAGCACAGTTACAAATCCTTTCATTCGGTTTATTGATGTAAATGCAAATGAATTAGAGTGTAATCCAGTATCCTTGTTCAGTTCCATAACAGATCAACTGGTGTCTTGAGAAGATATAGTGCTCTCAACAAGGAACTTCTTTGTTATTTCCAATTCATCTCAGAAAGGCAGCTTCTTCTTCTTCTTTTTGAAAGATAAAGCTCCTCAAGTGTAACGTTTATTATTGATCACATTTTAATTTAAAGTTTTGGTGCAAAATAATTCAAATTGGTTAAGGTTTAGGGTGGAAAAATTAACTGACATTTGAAAGGGAGGTTTGAATTCACTCTTTCTTAATTATTTGAGGCATGTTTCATTCATGTCCCCCTGCAGGAGGAACTGTTATAACTTTATTGATCCCATTACCTTTGTCTGCACAATAAACAGGTTAACAATAATTTGTCCTACATTCTGGATAATGACACAGTACGAGCACGAACCAACTTTTACAACATATTACAACGTATTCAGTGTGTCTGTGATGCTCAGGAAGCACAATCAGCTTTTCCCGAGTGTCCTCGCCATTTTTTTAAATCATTTTATTTTTGATTATACTAGGCCACATTATAGTTTTCTAACTATATATATATATATATATATATATATATAGTTAGAAAACTATAAAAATATATATATATATATATATATATATATATATATATATAGTTAGAAAACTATAATGTGGCTTCATAACATAATTTTCCCATGAAAAATCCACAGATGCAGAGCAATGTGTGAAAAGTACAATACGTCAGAGCAAATATCAGAGCAAATTGCAATTGATTGTTTGCCCAGTAGATGTCAGCATTACACCACTTATCAAAGTGTAGTATGTGTAGGTTTTATAATCATTAACTGTTTCACTACAGGCACAGCGGCTCGTTGGTCTAGGGGTATGATTCTCGCTTTGGGTGCGAGAGGTCCCGGGTTCAAATCCCGGACGAGCCCAAATTTTAGTCACATATTGCTAACATTTGTTTTTTGATGCCATGATAAATGTAACAGTTTTCCATTGTTTATCTGAACCGAAATTAAGCTGATGTCTGTTTTTCAATCGACAGCATATACTCATAAATGATACCATACACAATACTGAAGGACTTGCATACGCCAGATATCGACATCTCTGCTCGCGCGCGCGCACGCACACATACACACACGAAAAGTACTTCATCTCATATCAGGTAACCTTATGGAGCTAATTTCCTGCCATAACTCCACAAACAAGCTAAACAGGTTTTACAAATGCCTCATGATTCACTAACAAACACAATGTGGTTTGCAAATACAAAACACCATCTACAAACTAATGCATTTCGTTTTGCAAAGAAAAACGTAGGCTATCTATCAAACAAACACATAACATTTTTCTAATAAATCATGTTTCAGAGACAAATTCAGCATACACTGATAAAAACGATACCTTTTTGGTCCTGTAAATATTACTTAGATTATGTGTTTTACTTCTACAAGAAATTACTAATTTAGTGCTTTAACTCAAAATGTCTCCTTCTATTTAATGTGTTACTTGCATTTTGCATGTCATTTTATATCATCATTGTGTTAAGTACATTTTAACCATAGAACCAAGTAAATATTACCTAAAGTATTGTGTTGATTGTAAAACGGTTAAAAGCTATTAAAGTTTACCTTGGCAATTTAAGTGAAGGTGGGTTACGCCCTATGACGTCAGAGTAGTTGCACACGGTACAGAGATTTGGGAGAAGAGGACCATTTACTGAGTAGAAGATGGCATGGATGGACCCTCCGCTAATGTGTTGAATAATCGTGGATTTGGAGTCATGTGAGTATATTTATGCGCTTGGTTATCTGGTTACATTCATGTTATCTTGTCAGCTGAATGCAGATATTAAAAACGCACATTAAGCTGACTGACTAGTCAGTATGCTTAGCCGGTGTTAGTGTATTCTGAACCCTGAAGGCAGGAGAGACTGAAAAGAGTCAAGTGTAGTGCCGGGAGATATGGGAGTCGGAGGCGGTGCATCGAAGGTGCAAAAGGGGACTTTAATGAGGAGCTGCAACGGACATGTTGTCGGGTCGCAGCCCGGGTCGACAAGAGAAAGAGCCGGGAGGGCACACAACATATATAGATATGAACACATATGTCCGTGCGGAAACAATACCCCCAACCCGTAGTTCCATGCGTGAATTATGTCCCAGTGTTAAATAGTGATCACTACACAAGCCCCCCCAGAATTCAACCATGGACACTATCCCCGTGTCCGGGAGGAAGCACCACAGGGGCCGAGGAGGGTGGGGCCGGGCCATGGAACGGGCCGCAGGAGAGGGCAGGGGCCCTAACGAGGGCGAGGGCATCCTCACCGGGGGTGGGAGACGGGCCGGAACGGGGCCGCAGTAGGCGTCGTAAGGGGGCCGCAGTGCTGCGACGTGGGGACGGCGTGAATATCCCGGTGGTCCCCAGCAGGGAGGAGCGCTGCCCGGCCGCAGGCGAGGGCACAACGGCAGCGGGCACAAAGTCCTCGGGGGGAAAGAGCCGGGTCCCCGGGGGGCAGGAGCAGCATCCCCGGGAGGAAGGAGCCGGGTCCCCGGGGGGCAGGAGCAGCATCCCCGGGAGGAAGGAGCCGTGGACAGGGGAGAGGCCAGACGGGGCGCCGTCCGGAGCCGCCGTCGAGGTGAACCGTGAGCCGCGGTAAGAGGAGAGGCCAGGCAGGGTCCCGGAGCGCGCCACCCACGGGCCGATGAAGGCATGGGCAACGTCCAAAACCGCCGAGGCGAAGGAAGAGGCCAGACAGGCTCCGGAGCGCGCCACCCACGGGCCGATGGCCGCATGGGCGACGTCCGAAACCGTCGAGGCGAGACGAGGTCCAGGAGTGCACCACCCAGGCGTCGATGAACGTGAGTGGCGTCTGGAACCGCCGTCGAGGTGGTGAAAAAGGTGAGAGTGTCCACACGAGGCCGACCAGACATGGTCGAACCTCCTCTCAGGCACCAGAAAAAGCTCAAAAAGGGCCGTACTGTCCACGGTCAAAAACAGGTGGGCGAAATCGTGAGAGGATTCACACGAGGCCAACCAGACATGGTCAAACCTCCTCTCAGGCACCAGAAAAAAAAAACTCAAAAAGGTCGACAGCCGTTAGCAGCTAGCCGTTAGCAGCTAGCCGTTAGCTGAGGCCGTTAGCCGGCAGCCATCGGTAGCTGCTAGCCGTCGTTAGCCCCACGTGGATAGCTGCTAGTCGTCGCCAGCTAGCGCCGCTGGGACGCGCAGCCGCACGCCCCGAAGAAACAGCCCCATGAGGTAGCAATGGGGTTGCTGGTCGACCCAGCAGGTCGTGCATCGTCCCCCCGATGCGGGAACGGCGAGCAACGTCTCCAGCCTTTTGCGGAGCACGCACCGAGCCTCAGTCCGCGTGCCGGTGGCAGCCACGGACGTCTCCAAAAAATCCCCGGCATTTCGAGAAAGGAACTCGAGTTCCTTTTGCCGTGTTCGGCTTCGTCCCGGAAACTTCTCAAGACGTGTCAGAGTCACCAGTGTAGTGCCGGGAGATATGGGAGTCGGAGGCGGTGCATCGAAGGTGCAAAAGGGGACTTTAATGAGGAGCTGCAACGGACATGTTGTCGGGTCGCAGCCCGGGTCGACAAGAGAAAGAGCCGGGAGGGCACACAACATATATAGATATGAACACATATGTCCGTGCGGAAACAATACCCCCAACCCGTAGTTCCATGCGTGAATTATGTCCCAGTGTTAAATAGTGATCACTACACAAGGGAAGCTTATAAAAGTTAACAGCATTTAATTACACAAAAGATGCGATGGTGTACAAAAAGAAATGTGCGAGTGGAGGCGCTCTCCTCATCCGACCGGTCAGTCCAGGTCAGCAGGTAGAAAGGGGCCGATCCTTGGCTTGCTCTTCCTGTTGTCATCTGAGGTCTTCTCCTATTGGCCGGCGTCGTTGGAGGGGCGGGTCCAATGCAATTCCTGTCTTTTTCTGTTGTTAAATTGTTTCATTCTGGTGTCTGTGGTTATTTAAACATTCCCTAATACACGTTATTCAGCGGTAATAAATGAGTGCTAAACCCAGTGTGCCCAGTGAACAACATCACATGTCATTTCACCTTTGATTCACGGTTTGAAAATGCAGCATTTCGCTACATGCTAATGCTAACCGGAAGTGAATAATTTTCAGAATAAAAGTATTAAGTTAATAGTTAGTGAACTTCCGGTTTTTCAGAATACAACTGATTTAAATTAAATAGTGTATTTAATTCAAATTAGGCCATATCAACATTGATTTTAATTTCTAACAATCCCTCCTTACATACCCTTTAAGGTATGTAAATAATATTGAAATCAATGAGTTCTTCATCCGAACATTGCATGGTACATAACTCATAAAAGCAAAAAATAAGAATACATATTCATCATAAATATGAAGTTTTTCATTTGTGCATAACTTCTAGCTTAAACCTTTAATGTCACTTCGTAAAATAGCAGCAATTAGCTTGGTATGGAAAACGTCTAACTCCCTCCTTCCACATCATAAATCATCTTCTTACTGTATCTGGTGTAAAGGCACTTGTTCTTTTACAAAGTATAAGAAGGATTAAACTGAAGTAGGAAAATAGCTAAATATTACTCTTTATTTACTTTGACTGTGTCTCTGGTGTAATTTATGAATCTCTGCTGGTTCTAGTAGATATAGTTCTCCCCATCCACATTCTTGTTGGTTGTGGGACAGAGGAATAATAATTCAGAACCTGCTGATATTTGAATCTTACTACTGGGCATATGTTACAAACAAAAAACATCTTCATGGTGAACTAAATAAAATCCTTGTAATCTTTCTCAAATCTAAATATAACAATGAACTATTCCTGTTTGTGGTAAAGACACACACTAACGTTATGTAATACAATTTCATTATGGATTCAAAAACAACTAAAGTCATGATGCTGTCAGAGTGAATGATTTCCTGAGTGTATCTGTCCTGTAAGGTACGTCATTCTCTGCTTGGATCGTGTGCAGAAATCCCATCGATTCACCTGGCAATACGGCTTCTACCTGTCTGTTATCAAGCTGAAAAATGAATACAGAATTCCAACATACTGTCATCAAATGTCTTTCTATTATGAATTTAAATTAAATGTATATCCCCATAATGAACTAAACAATAAAGTCTATGGCTTTTACTTCTAATTCTTTAACAGGCTAGTTACGAGATGTTGTCTAAATTAAATTCAGTCTCATTACATTACTATGTTTTAGCTTAACTGTAATATGTTCTTTCTACATTTCAAACCTCAGTTACTCTAATGTCTGTTAAAATATTACAAAATGGTGTCATTATCACAGGTCAACTTCTTCGGTAATTACATCTCTCACAGTAGCCCCTTGGCCACTGCTTCTGCATCTGTGTTACCTGTTATAACTCAATCAATATTTAGAAACATGTCAACATTCATCAAACAGTATCTTACCCCCAGATATGGAGCAGGTTAATTATAAAACTATCATTCAATGCTCAGTTTGAACATCTGGGTTTGTCACGGTTATCATGTCATGTCACAGTTCTATGTCTAGGTTTGGGTGTTTCCGCTGTTCTCTATGTCATGTTTTCCTCCTGTCGTTAGTTTCCCTGGTGTGTCTCGTTAGCTGATTGTGTTCACCTGTGGCCCTTGTGTTTCTCCTCCCCTGCCCGGCTGTTTCTCGTCTTGTAATTATCCCTCCCTGTATTTAGTCTTGTCTCGTCCTGTGTTCAGTGTTGGTGCTTCTTTTGTTGGTGACGGAATTCACCGGTGAGTGTTCTGTTTGTCTGTATTAGTTTCATTAGCCTTGAAATAAAGGTTTATCAGAGTTATCTGCATTTGGGTCCTGCTTCCTTCACTCAACCGTGACAGAAGGGCTGAAGGCATCGAGGTAGAGGACGCACCGGTCTTCAAGACAAGAGATGAGATTATGAAGAAACAACAGGGTCAATGACCGGTTTACCTGGTCTTTTCTGGTCTTCGCCCTCGATCCCGACCCTCTGTGAGCCGCGGTCTTCGCCCGCGGGCCCGGCCTCCTGACTCTTCCTGCCGCTGCCCTCGTCCTCGGGCCCGGCCCCCTGACTCTTCCTGCCGCTGCCCTCGTCCTCGAGCCCGGCCCCCTGACTCTTCCTGCCGCTGCCTTCGCCCTCATGCTCGGCCCCCTGAGTTCGCCCGCTGTGGCCTTCGCCTCACCATGGACTCTGCCTTGCCCCCGGGCCGTCCGCCCGAGACCCCCACCATGGACTCTGCCTTGCCCCCGGGCCGTCCGCCCGAGTCCCCCACCTTGGACTCTGCCTTGCCCCCAGGCCGTCCGCCCGAGTCCTCCTTCTCGGCTTCTGCCTTGCCCCCGGGCCGTCCGCCCGAGATCCCTTCCTGGTCCTCTACTGTGCTCCTGGGCGGTCAGCTCAGTCCCGTCCTCCGGACCCCCTCCACCCACCCTGCTGGACGTTGTTGGATTTTTGTTTTGGTGTTTAGGGACGTCTAGAATCCGTCCCTTGAGGGGGGGGGGTTCTGTCACGGTTATCATGTCATGTCACAGTTCTATGTCTAGGTTTGGGTGTTTCCGCTGTTCTCTATGTCATGTTTTCCTCCTGTCGTTAGTTTCCCTGGTGTGTCTCGTTAGCTGATTGTGTTCACCTGTGGCCCTTGTGTTTCTCCTCCCCTGCCCGGCTGTTTCTCGTCTTGTAATTATCCCTCCCTGTATTTATTCTTGTCTCGTCCTGTGTTCAGGGTTGGTGCTTTCTGTCACGGTTGAGTGAAGGAAGCAGGACCCAAATGCAGATAACTCTGATAAACCTTTATTTCAAGGCTAATGAAACTAATACAGACAAACAGAACACTCACCGGTGAATTCCGTCACCAACAAAAGAAGCACCAACACTGAACACAGGACGAGACAAGACTAAATACAGGGAGGGATAATTACAAGACGAGAAACAGCCGGGCAGGGGAGGAGAAACACAAGGGCCACAGGTGAACACAATCAGCTAACGAGACACACCAGGGAAACTAACGACAGGAGGAAAACATGACATAGAGAACAGCGGAAACACCCAAACCTAGACATAGAACTGTGACATGACATGATAACCGTGACAGGGTTGGGGCGGAAGGTTTCTGTCAATCCTTAAAAGAAAGATTTCAATTGTGAATTTGACAGCCATGTTGACATAATACATTATACACACTCCCCCCTTTTTACACATGAACTCATGTGTAATAAAACCCTGTAATGGGAGGGGGGGGAAAAACTGTCAGGTAAATATTGGTTAGGGACATAACGAACATTATTTACACAGTAAACACTTCAGTGAAAAGAAGTGTTTCTCTCCGTCCTTCATGGCCCAAAAGAAACAGAATCTTCAGATTTTAGTTTGAGTTTTACATTTGCAAAGCGCCAACTCCTGTGAGAGTAAAATATCATCAAGTAGATTAGAAACGGGTAATAATATGTTAGTCCAAAAACATGCTTGGTTAGTTATTGTTTTAGAATCATGCAGTTACACTGATCACATGCCGGCATTCATTCACACTCACACTGTATGGTTGTCACGTCAGGTTTGGTCAGGTACACCCCAGAGTCAGTCATGGACAGTGCTTTTGTCACACTGTCAGTCAGGGTCAAAGGTCATTTGGTCTCAGTCTTTTGGCCATGTCGTGCTCTGCAGAGTCTTTTCAGCGGTATTTCAGCATAAGCGGGTACACTTTTTCTACAAAAATATGTCATATGTGGAGCGCCATTCCATATTCATTCACGATTTCAACTATGATTTTCAGATGGTTCTAACTTTTCATTGGGACTTCTGCCTCCCACCTTTCCTGAAACTTGGTACAAAACTCACTTCCTTAGAGTACTACTACTACTGCAATTCATTTACACCTAATTAGTATTAAAATGTCTAATAGATCTATTTCAGAAACTTGTGTACATAACTATTATCTTGAGTCAAAACATTACTAGGATCCGTGTAGCTCTGCTATGCATTTCACAGCTCATCTTCAATTCTGGTCTACCTAAAAAACAATGTTAAACTCTTCAGCAGTGTGTGGAACCTTGGGTGTCCGAACATGCAACAATTACTCCCTCCTTTATCAAGGATTTAAAAACAGAAGTCATTTCATATCTCCATCTTAAAGCCCTCCTATGGTAATAACTATGCCACAATGGTGAAATCAATACTTTAGATTGGAATTATATCTGGCTTGGCACTAGCTCTCCCTTTAACATTATCCATTCAAATAAAGATTTGTCTTATAGAGTGGTTCCTAAAACTATCCCTTTAATGGTGATCAATATTGTAACAAATGAGATTACTACTTTATTCACACGTGAATAAAAATCTCTTAAAGAATATTTTGTGAACATGATGAA
This sequence comes from Harpagifer antarcticus, assembly GCA_902827135.1. Classification (NCBI taxonomy): domain Eukaryota; kingdom Metazoa; phylum Chordata; class Actinopteri; order Perciformes; family Harpagiferidae; genus Harpagifer; species Harpagifer antarcticus. The sequence goes on from CADEHL010001357.1 coordinate 3,749,843, forward strand.
AAGATTGAAGAATATGGTTCTACTCTGTACTCCTAAGTCCAAAACACCCACAGCTTAAAGTGTAGTGAATATTTCCATCATGTCTTCCCCTTTATCCCTCAGTGTGTTTTAGGATGATTCTCATTTAATAGTTTCCTCTTTACTGCTATTTTTAATTTACCAATTGATTAATTCATGGTTAATAAATCTTTGTCTTTACGTATTTATGAAGTTAATTCAAGTTAAATGTGCGTTTTGTGAATAAGTGTGTTTATGTGTAAACTCACTTATTCCCGTTTTCCTTTTCTCCTCCCCTGGTTGTCTCAAGCCGTGACCCCGGCCTCCTCGCTTCTAATCGACCATGCCAACTCCTCTGATTCTGTCTTCTCTTCAGTCCATCAGCTGTTGAATCCCTCCGCTGTAACTCTTTAGGCAGCCTTTGGCCCAGTTACATCTGCAGCCCCCATCATGTCACTGTTGTTGCACTGCTTTGCATTTTAGCTCCTCCTTTACAGTCCCATTGCTGTTTTTATGGAGGGCGGATTCTGCTCTCATGTCCCACACTTTGCTCTTGCCAATTCTTGTGGCTCAGCTTGGAACTTCATGCCCCGTCCAAGGGACTGATGAGAGTAGATCTCTGCCTGTCAGCAAGCTGTTTGGTTCTGGATGCCACAGGCGGAGATAGTTCTGGCTGCAGTCTTGTTGTTGTTGTTGTAATTGTTGTTTCAGCTCTGGTTCTCTGTCTGTTCGATGGAGAAGGAGGAGTCTCCTGTTGGGTTAGGTCTTTTGTCTGCTTGGAGGGTCGGGATCGTAGCCTTTCTGACTCAGAGGGGGAGTCCAGGTCTCGGGACGCATTACCTATAAGAAGTCTAGCACACTGAGGTTAAATCAATCCAACCCTTTCCACTCTGTCTTTTTCTAATCATACTATCTGTCTTAGTTGTTAAATGCCATCTAAACAACACAATTAATGTCTACTAATGATATTACAAAAACTCACTCTAAAAATTGTTTCATCCATTGTTACATATTTACCCAACATAACTCTTTCACATAATTGAAATACCTACATGTTTCAAGCATCACATATTCCACACACTACAAAAGAACATCTCCATACTTTCTCCAATATTCTAAATCCCACCGTTACTTTGAACAATAGTAAACCTGCAGAGCACACCAATCAGATCACAGCAATGAAATTTGACTCAAGTGTAGGCCTATGTCTACTTTCCATCAAACTTATTACTTTTGCTGAACATTTATTTATATTGTCTAAATTCATTGTCTATGATGTGCAAACAGTTTGAGTGTAAAAATGTGTTTTTCTCAATGTATTTCCACTCTACGGATTCTTGAGTTTACTCATCTCCTGGTGCTGTCGTTGTAAAAAATGTTCAATTCCTTATTGTTTTGTACCAGTTTTCCAAAATCAGCTCTAACTGCCGTGCCAATTCAGGAAAGGTGGCGGTACGGCTACACAATGTGTAAGTGGGTGCCAACATGTTCCTTTTTTAACTTTGATCCAGAGCGCATCTGCAGTGCGTTCTACAACTTCCCATGGTCCACTCCATACAGGTTGCAACAAGTTCATCTTGTGGATTTTTACATTTACCCAATCACCTGATCCAACAGAAATATTCGTCATGGCCCTGGCATATGCTTCAGCCTCAATATTTCTAATATCTAACACTGGTTCTCCTCTGTATTGTGAGGTGCTACCTTGTGGTGGATATTGCTGAGTGGGGCAATCTCTGGCCAGATGTCTACAATCTCCACATATGAAGCAGCCATCATCCCTTCTTCCTCTTGATTGTTGCTTTCCTCTCCATTGTCCCTTTTGTTGATGCTGTATGGGAGGGTATACCTGTGCTTGCGGCTGTACTTGGGTAGGAAGATACACAGGTATTTGCTGTTGAAGATACTGTGGTGCTTGTGGCTGTACTTGCGTAGGAAGATACACAGGTGTCTGCTGAACCTGGTTTTGTGGACATACACTTCCTCCTCCGCTTTGTTGAACTGTTAGTATGGCCATCTGCTTTGTCGATTCCATGGCATCTTTCTCAGCTACTTGTATCTTCAAAAGTCTTAGTTTTAGTGTATTCATTTCTTCATCATGTTCCCTCTTTGTTTCCTGGTATTTGATGTCGTGGTGAATGAGATTTAGTTTCCATTCTTCTGGGAGTTTAGCTTCCAATCCCACCACATCTCCCAGGCGTGCCTGCACTGATTTGGGAAGGGCTTTGATGACTGCGTTCTTCCACAGCATTATGACAGCCGGTGAAGTGTCATGTCGTTCTCCAGTGCAGTCCTCCCACACTCCTTCACATCTCTTGAGGAAGGCATGCATGTCTTCCCCAGGTTCTTTTCTCAGGCTGTTGAGGGCATGTAAACTGCGTGTTGTCGGGTAGATGTGACGAATAGCAGCCCAATAATTCGACCTGATGTAGTTGAATGGAGTGTCATCTGGGTCATTTGTGCAATTGGCCTCGGAATCTACTGCTCTTGCCTCTAGTCTTCCTTCTATCCGTCCAAGCAGTGCCCTCAGGTCTCCCAAGCACAAGTGGTCTTGGACTGTGTATTTCTCCAGATCACTCACCCACTTCTGACCTCCTTGGGTGAGTGGAGGTAGTTTTGCCACTAATGATTCCATGTCCCTGTGAGTCCATGGTTGGTATTCAAGTCCTCTTCTAACCGCTATCAATGGCATGGAGTTGTGTGCACCAGTCTTGGTTCTTCGAGTTGTCTTGTTTTTTCTAGTTTCGAGGCATGTCCCAGGGTAATGTTGCTCGTTTTTGTCGCTACTATTATTCTCAGGAGGAGATGCAATACTGTATTGTTGCTGTGACTGTTCATGGTATGGGGAGTGTCTACTGGTTACAGACTGTGTACCGCCGTCGTCATCTTCTTCTCCCCGTCCTTTGGAATAGTCAGGAGAGTAGTTTGTTCGGCGTGTTCTTTGAGTTCTTTGTTCTTCTCTCCATTGTCTATCTGCCATCATGTCCTGGAACCTTTCCTCTTCCTGTCGTCTTTGCACCTGACGTTCTTGGTAATCATCTTCTGTCCTCCTTTCTGTCATCATATTATTATACGCCTCCTCCTTTCGTTTTTCTTCTGTAGCTCGTTTGTGTTCCTGTTGCTCTCTGAACTTTTCCTGTGCCTCCCTTTCTTTCATCATGGTATTATGGGCTTCATCTGCCTTTCGTCTCTCTTCCATTCTTCTGTCGAGTTCCTCTATTCTTCTGTCGAGTTCTTCCCCCATTCTTCTGCTGAGTGCTTCCTCTCTTCTGCCGAGTTCTTCCTCCATTCTTCGGCCGAGTTCTTCCATCAGCTGGTTGACACTGGATAGGATTCTTACCTCATACGCCAATTCTTTCTCATTTGGGGCTTGAATCGAAACTTGGTGAGAAGGGTTGTTCTCTGATATGTCTGGAGGAGACACTTCGGTCAGGCTTGGATACTGCTTTGGAGTTTGGATAAGTGGAGCCTCTTTTGTCATTTCTGCTGTGTCTTTATTTACTGGCAGATCTTCTGCGATGGATGTCAGATGGATTAACAGCCATGTAACCCTAACTTTTCTTTTTTCAGCTTTTTTCATAGCGCTTTTAGCAGGTCCATACAAAGGGGGTTGTCCGGCTTTGATCCATGCTTGTTGCTGTCGCAGGTATTCAGCATTCTCATGTTCAACTACAGCTTTTCTATGGGCTTCCGTTGGTCCAGGTTGATCATCTGCTGGAATCAATCCTCTCGTTTGCCACTGCTTGAACAGTTCCTCTATTTGGTTCCATGTCTTCTGTCTTTTACTGGGAACTGTCCCAGCATCTGACCAGGTGTTTACTCTCTCCTTAATATCTGCAGTTGTGCCTGGCACTGCGAGTGCTCTTAACTCTGGCGACACCGGTTAGCTCGTTACCATGCTAGCTAACTCAGCACGTGGGATAAATCAGATATCAAGGTGTGGGTTAGTTTTTAGTGGGTTATTTATTATGCCAACTCCGTTTCTAATACGCAAGAAGACTGCAAAATGCGTCTATGATTATTTTCGATCTTTCGAATCCAGACGAGTTATCTCTCCCCCGCCATTACACACACGCGGCTGCTACATGCAGCAACACACACACGGAGGAGATGGCGGAGAGAACGCGCTCCGAGGTGTGGTTACACTTCACCCGTCTCGATGTGGACAATGCTCGTTACCAAAAGTGCAATAAGAGTTTAGCATGTCAAGGCGGTAACATGAGCAATTTGTCTAAACATGCACATATTAAAAACTTACTTAGCCGGTTAGCTCGTTAGCAATATGGATTATGGACTCCTACCTCAACTCATCATTGAGGCAACATCACTTAGAGAAGGAGAGAAATGAAAGCGGGGATAAAATGAACCACAATGACTTTTACCTTCTCAACGGCTGGGAAAGGAAACACCTAGCTTTTGGAAGTGCAAGCATTCATGCATTATTAACTGCAAACCCGACGCGAAAGAACTTACCCCCGTCAGGCAAACTAGACCGAAGAAGTATGATCGTCTTGGTCTTATTGTTAGCGTGAAACATCCATCTGAATCCGGGCCCGGTGCAGACAAGAAGCCAGTCCTGCAGGCTCGAGGAGCTAGCATCACAACTAGCATTACAACTAGCATCTCTTCCGCTGCAGCAACAATTACGCGACGACAACAGAGACCGTGGAGACAGCGGAGACCGAGGAATCAACGGAGACTTCGACATTCCCCCGGGGACGCCTCGGCAGACAGACACGTATGAGGCAGTGACGAGAGGAAGAGAACCGAGATCCGAGGGAACAAATATCCGCCATGTTGTTAGCGACCCTGCTAGCATATCAACGGCTAAAGCTACAACGGAGCCCCCCTCCCCCCCCACCACCCCACCCCACCGCTCCAAACACCACGGCAGGCCGCAAGCTTGTTGATGTAACGGACAAAGACAAATATCTGCAAGCTGACGACATTGTGCATTTAAGCAACAAAAATGGACTACATATTTTTCATCTGAACACTAACAGCCTGAGACACAAACTGGCTGAACTCAGGCCGCTATTCTTGAACGGTAAGGCAAGCATATTATGCTTTTCTGAGACCAAATTGGACAATTCCATTACAGATTCAGAGATTGAAATTGAAGATTATCTTGTAGTGAGAAGGGACAGGAACGTGAATGGAGGTGGTGTCTGCATGTACATACATAAAGACACCGATTTCAAAAACCGTACTGACCTGCATCATGAAAATATTGAATCTGTGTGGGTTGCAATTCTTTTTGACAATGCTAAATCTGTAATAGTCGGGACAATCTATAGACCACCGGAACAGAGTGACTTTTATGATACATTAGATGGGTGTTTGGCTGGTGTGGGGGATGTAGAGACAATTATTGTTGGAGACTGGAACACGGATATGCAACGTAAAGACACGTCCGTGTTCAAGTCCTTCGGTAGGATTTGTGATCTGCACGGCTTCAGCCAGCTAATCACCCAACCCACCCGGGTATGTGAAACAACACAAACTACCATTGATCTCATTCTGACCTCTGACAAGTCCAGGATCTCCAGTAAAGGGGTTATAGCATGCGGGTTAAGTGATCATTATATGATATTCTGTACCCGCAAAAAGCTAAAACAAAGGGCCGGCTGTCACAAAACAGTCATATCTAGAGACCTCAAAAACTACTCTAGCGAGGCCTTTAACCTAGAACTGGAGAGCCTGGACTGGTCAGAGGAGCTCAGTGGTACACAAGTTGAAGAAACATGGCTTGGTTTCAAAAACAAATTCTCTGCCATACTCAATGATTTGGCCCCCCTAAGAACAACCAGGATAAAAAATCGCGCTGAGCCGTGGATGCACTCCGGCATACTGACCGCCATGAAAACCAGAGACAAAAAATGCTCTGAGTTTCATAAAAGTCAGTCAATGCTTTCCAAAAGCACGAGCAGTGAACTCCAGGCCCACGTGACTGAACTAAAAATTGAAAGAAACAGACTAAGAAATGACGTATGCTCCATGATCAAAACTGCCAAAAAGAATTTCATCAATGTCAAAACTGAGGAAAACAAAAATAAACCCCGTGAACTTTGGAAATTACTCAATAACCAGCTTGGCTGCAGTAAAAAACTCAAAACCAGATTTTCGAACGTAAACATAAAGACAGATAACAGGCTCATCACAGACAAACTGGATGTGACCAAGTACTTGAACATTTTTTTCACAAACATAGCCACAACTCTTGTAAATAAATTACCCTCCCACTCAGGGCTTTTTGGAGTAGATCACATCATGACCTACTACAAAAACCTAGGGGTACGCAAAGATGATTTCAGTCTAGCAAGGGTAACAACAGCAGAGGTACTCATTAAACTGAGCGCCCTCCAACCTAACAAGGCCACTGGCCACGACAATATCCCCTCCAAACTCCTCAGAGACACAGCAACCGCCATCTCACCAGTCATAGCTCACATAATTAACCTCTCCATAAAACAGGGAAAAGTACCCAGAGACTTCAAAATTGCAAGAGTAACCCCCCTGCACAAAAAGGGCAGCACATTGGACCCAGGCAACTACCGCCCTGTTTCTATACTTACCTCCATCTCGAAAGTCATGGAAAAATTGGTATATGAACAGGTCGAAAAGTACCTTGCGGAAAAGAAACTAATCTATGAATTTCAATCTGGCTTTAGAACATCCCACTCCACTGACACATGCCTTCTTTATTTGAGCGACCACATCAAACAAGAGGTGGACGAGGGCAAGTATTGCGGCATGGTGATGCTGGACCTACAAAAGGCTTTCGACACTGTCAATCACCCCATTCTGATTGACAAGCTAAAAGCAATTGGTTTTGATAAACTATCGGTGAGTTGGATGCAATCCTACCTGGAGGGGAGAGAACAGATGGTGGAGGTAAACGGTACTCTGTCCCCCCCCTCCCAGTGAGCTGTGGTGTTCCACAAGGAAGCATATTAGGTCCGTTACTGTTCCTAGTTTATGCAAATGACATGTCATCAGCATGTGACTGCAACTTGTTCCTGTTCGCGGACGACTCAGCCCTGCTGGTCTCGGACAGGAGCAGGTTGCAGGTTGAAAAAACCCTCAGCTCCGAGCTCGGCAGAATCTGCACCTGGCTCGCCGATAATAAATTATCATTCCACCTGGGTAAAACAGAGTCCATTCTCTTCGGTTCAAAACATAATCTCAGCAAATCCCACGACTTTTCAGTTGCAGTGGGTGACATTATTGTCACAAGTAAGAAGGAAATGACATACCTAGGATCTATTCTTGAGGCAAACCTCTCCTGTGACAAAATGGCATCCAATGTAATAAAGAAAGTCAATCAAAGAAGTAGATTCCTATACCGGATCCCCTCTCTGGTAAACAAAAACACCCTGAAGACTCTGGCAGGAGCCCTCATTCAAGGGTACTATGACTATGCTTGCAAGTCATGGTACCATAGCACCTCCAAGGCGCTAAAAATAAAACTTCAAACATCGCAAAATAAACTGGTCAGACTACTGCTTGACCTTTCATCTAGAACCCACCTCACCTCTGCCCACTTTGACAACCTAGGATGGCTTAGAGTAGACGACAGAGTACAGCTACTTGCAATGGGCCTGGTCTACAAGATCCACTACACCTCTATGGTACCCATGTACATGTCAAAATTCTTCCCAAAGGTCAGTGAATACCATGATCATAACACCAGAGGGAGCTCCACAAATCATGTGAAACCCAGATTTGGCACAAAAAAAGGGGGAATACACGTTTCGCAATTATGCCACATCAAGGTGGAACGCTCTTCCCACAACTGTAAAGGAAAGTAAAACTATACTTACCTTCAAAGCCTCTCTTAAAGAGCACCTTCGGGGGAGAGCATTGCAAAACTGGCCCCGGTAATGGTACAAATCTCAACCTGTCGTACAATGGACAGCTTCCCCCCCCATCTATGTATATACTCACATTTTAGACTCTGTTACTAACTGTATATCTGTAGACTTGGTATGTCTTAAATGTCCGGTTAGGATGTATTAGAACGAAATCTAAAATGAAAATTGTAAATAAGAAATCTGTATGTAAAAAACCACCTGTATGTAAATTGTAAATAACCCATCTGTTTGTCAAATATGTCTTACATGTCTTAATGATATGATGAATTGGAAATGGGGGACCCTGATGTAAACAAGACGAAAGTCTTTCTCTGGTCTGCATCCCCTTAACAATTGTATGTTTTGAGCTGTACTGTACTGTACCCAATATACAAGCTGTTAATAAACTTTTCAATCAATCAATCAATCAGACCTGTCTGTCCGCTGCATGCACGCACGCACGCACACACACACACACACACACACACACACACACACACACACACACACACACACACACACACACACACACACACACACACACACACACCTACACACTGTACCTCACACACCTACAGCTCCTAAAGCATATCATCAGGCTACAGCCGTTGTGTATGTCATTATGTGAAGCACTAAATGGTTTTAGAAAAATATGGACTCTTTATTTGTAGATATCTACTATCTACAAATAAATAAAGAGAGTAGGCCTGTTATACTGAGTGATATATATTATACACACTGCTCTGCTTTCTGCACGGACCTCACAGCTGTTCTCTCTGGAAACATCGCAGCGTGATGAGAGCAGTTAATAAAATAATATCCAGGGGATGCATGCAGAGCTGTGATTGGCTGAGATAAGTCCGGCCGTGCGTCACGACTCTTTGAAACATCTCTGTTCCCGGAAATGCATCCATGGAGGAGCCGTGGAGGCTGAATTGATGAAAATGAGAAAGGGCCATAGAGGCTTCTCAATTCTTCGGGGGGGGGGGGGGGATATATCCAGTCTCTGATTGTGTTCCGTTATTATGAGAGTGCTCTCATACTTTAAATTGTATATAGTTATATATATATATATATATATATATATATATATATATATATATATGTGTGTGTGTGTCTGTTGCCTGTTATTGTCTCATTACACCGCACTGTGAATGAATTCAAAGTAAATATATAAGTGGTCATGAACACATCTGTCCATCAGACAGAGGCTGCTGTGCCTCCTGTCATCATTAATGGACGTCTCTTTAAAATGACCGCTCAGAGGAGAGGAGTTCTCATTTCTCTAACCGCCTGCTGCTTCCCCTCCTCTCTCCTCGGTTCCCCTCCTCAGTCCTTCGCTCGCATCTCCTGTGGGCGGCACCAAGTCTCGAGGATAGGAGTCGAGGAGGGGAAATTTGAGTATTGAGAAGCCTCTAGTCTAGTGTGTATGAGCACAGCCACAGCGGAATATTACTGCCAAAAGTCACGTGACTTTTGGCAGTAATATTCCGCCGTGAGAAGAAGAAGTGTTGTACTTGTAAAAAAAAGTATTGTAGTTGTAAACAAAGTTGTGTACTTGTAAAACCTATGCTGAATTTGTCTCTGAAACATGATTTATTAGAAAAATGTTAGGTGTTTGCTTGATAGATACGTTTTTTCTTTGCAAAACTAAATGCATTAGTTTGTAGATGGTGTTTTGTAAATTTGCAAACCACATTGTGTTTGTTAGTGAATCATCATGAGGCATTTGTAAAACCTGTTTAGTTTGTTTGTGGAGTTTTGGCAGGAAATTAGCTCCATATTACCTGGCCCTACATTTTCTGGGAGTAAACCAATAAAAGTACTTCAGTTCAGACAGACTAACATCTGAAGCTAAATCCAGCACAGCAGCACACAGTAAGCAACTACACCATATCAGAAACTACAGACATAGTTAGCTAACAGGTTGTTCACTAAACAGTTGCGTAACAGAGAGAGGGGTGTATTTCACTAAGACTATACAGTTCCGGAAAAATAAAGGGAGCACTCAAAAATGTTTCTTAAATCTCAATCTCTACATGTATGGCAGGCATTCCTTACCAGTGTATGTTGAGATCAATGTTGTCAGTTGTTTATTGAATACAAAATAAATAAATCACACATAGCCTACCTATAAATAGTAAACTAGATAATGCTGCAGAGGTCTCCAGAGCTGCATGTAGAGCAGTGGTTCTCAAACTTTTTCTGTCAGGCCCCCCCTTTGAAGAAAAAAAAAGGTCGGGCCCCCCCAACACAAATAGTCAGGCTCAGTGGCGGCGGAGAAGATTTATTTTGGGGGTGCTGTGGGGTAGCTTGACGTTTCATAGAGGGTGCTCAAACATTTAGGGTTTCCCATTAATGTACTGGTCGCTACAGTTTAATTTTCTACTGCAACAATCCCCACGCAAATACACAGTGTACCCGCGACTGTTACAATGAAGGCTCGATAATCAGCTCACGGCATATACTGTAGGTGTAAGCAGGGGTCAAGTGCTATTTTTATAGGTGGTGTGTGGACCTCACATAGGGGGGCAAGCTCCCCTGGGAAGATATTTTTTTCAATCTTGAAGTTAAAAGCATTAATCTGGTGCACTTTGAGAGCAAAATGAAGAGATCTAGATACCTCTCTCAACACCCATATGAAACAGAACTGGAAACAGATTTTCTATTTCTTTATATATATTTTACAAATCACTCCCCTTTTAAACTTTATTCTTGTTTTACTGTCATATAGTATTTCATAGCTGTTTTTCATTTATTCTCTTATTTTTTTATAACTATAATGATCATATAAACGTGTGCCTCGGAAATAATTGTTTACATTAATGGTGACCAAAACGTTTGAGACCCACTGAGATAACTTAGACTAAAGTTAACTATCTAAACACTCAGAGAGTCCTTTAGTTCACTGAGTCTCTCAGTCTGACAGGAGAAGACTCTCCTCCACTTTGTTGAAAAAACTCCTTATATCCGTTAGCGTAGCTCGCTAGCACCAGAAGCTAACAACAACGATCTCCGGTACCGGTGCGCTCTCTCTCGCGCACACAAAATGGCTCGTTCCACACACACACACACAGCCGAGCTTTAATGAAAAACAGACGTAATAGTACTGTACTGCATCATATTATTTTCGAATACATTTTTCAAATTATGATTTTAATTTTTTTTTACATTACATTACATTACATTACGTTACGTTGCTGCAGATATACGCTGTACAACATAAGGAAGATTCGTCCCCAGCTGACCCAGAAAGCCACCCAGGTTCTGGTCCAGGCTCTCGTCATCTCACGCCTAGACTACTGCAACTCCCTCCTGGCTGGTCTACCTGCATGTGCCATCCGACCTCTGCAGCTCATCCAGAATGCAGCGGCTCGTCTGGTCTTCAACCTTCCAAAATTTTTCCCACACCACTCCGCTCCTTCGCTCCCTTCACTGGCTCCCGGTAACTGCTAGAATCCACTTCAAGACACTAGTACTTGCATACCATGCTGCGAATGGATCTGGCCCTTCCTACATCCAGGACATGGTTAAACTGTACACCCCAGCGCGTGCACTCCGCTCGGCATCAGCCAAACGACTCGCTGCACCCTCGCTGCGAGGTGGACCCAAGTTCCCATCAGCAAAAACACGTGGGTTTGCTATCCTGGCTCCAAGATGGTGGAATGAGCTCCCCATTGACATCAGGACGGCAGAAAGCCTGCACATCTTCCGGCGCAGACTGAAAACTCATCTCTTTAGATTCCACTTCGAGCGATAGAATTACTATCAAATCACTTATATACTAACATAGGACTGGCTTATCTATAGCCAGCTGACAAAGCACTTATATACTAACATAGGACTGGCCTATCTATAGCCAGCTGAGTAGCACTTGAAATGTGTGGCTCTATGATACCTGTTGTACTTATATGATTCTGTTTTTCTTCTGGGCTGTGTCTTCCTGGTCGTATGTACTTATTGTAAGTCGCTTTGGACAAAAGCGTCTGCTAAATGCAATGTAATGTAATAATTTTTTTATAACCATTTTTCCTCCTGGTCCCCCCCCCCCCCCACACTTTAAGAACCACTGATGTAGAGGAAAGCACCTCTCCTGTCTTACATAGTGGTGGTGAAGTGGACAATAATCATACCTAAGTATTTCCCACCGGTCTTCAGGTCCTCCACAACATTAGATGGTTAGTTAGCAAATTAGCTGTTTTGTGCTACGCTAGCCATTCAATGCAGACATCATTTTCATAATTAAAAGTCCCTCCATTGTCCTTTCAGTGCGAAGCTCTAGTAGTCTGTGAGTTGGCCTGCCACACCATTTCATTTGGAGTTGCAATGTAATTGAGTAAAAGGGATTTATTTTTCAAACTCCAAAACTCCACTCTACACACGGCATGAGAATGTTGTTCCTTGCTGATAACATAACCCTGTTCAAGTCAAGACATTCGTCTAGTGAGTGCAATACCGTGTTTCACCAACAATTCACGATAACATTTTAAGGGGCGCTGTTTCACTCTTTGTAAAATACTCTGAAAAAAGGGGAGAGATGGCAGCACAGAATAATTAACCATACTTATTTTAATTAAAACGATAATTATGGTCTTAAAAAACAGGGGAAGGCTTCCCTTTGCCTCCATGACTGATTTGACCTGCCTCGGCCTTACTCAAAAAGAGATGGTCAACTCAAAGTTAACATAGACAGCACACTTCCTTAAAATAGAACCTTTATTATATAAAAATGCTTTTGATACAAAATATGTCACAAGTGTAAATTATACAAAGCATTTTTAACTGAGACAACAAATACAGGCTTTAAGGAGTTTTACTGACACAGTGGTTTGAGGCGGGGCCTTCAGCCCTTAATATGAAAGAGTTCCTGCTGACACATTTAGACATCTGTCACCGGACTTCAGCTGTGATTCCCCTGCAGGAGAAAGTACATCAGCCAACAGCAACAAGCTTACTGCAAGTTACAACAGTTCCAAGCTCCTATGTATGTGCTTTATTAGCTCTTCTGGACATCAGTCTGCTCCAGAGAAGACACAATTGTGACTTCATGCTACACTCACAGAGCGATTGGTATGTAGCTCCCCATCACACATTACCGTGTTACACAGATGGCATCAAGGAAAGCTTAGAGGATGGCCCCTAAAACAATCGAACCTGCCTTAAGGTCGGTTTACACGCCCCACACCCTCCTTCTTCATTTATATCCAGGGGAATATTAATATGTTTTTTATCATAAGTGCATTAAATGTCTTCCCACTTTTCTAGGTCCTGTGTTGATAAGATATTAATAATAAGTGCTAGATTTCCCTTAAAAACACAGTTTTCTCCTAATCGCTGATTAAATAAAACAAGATAAAGGTTCAGTGATTCTCATTAGGTTCTGTCAGTCCTCAGGTGGAACCACACATTCAAAGTGTCCCAAGAGATAATATTGTAATAACATACAATTCTTGATTTAGAGTCATTTGCTGACGCTTTTATGTGACTTACATACACGTCTTTAGTGTACACATTTCTACGGGAGTTATTTGGGGTTAAGTATTTTCCCCAAGGACACATCGACTGCAGGGGCTAGCAATCAACCTACTGACCTACTGGCACTCTGACTGGACCATTTACCCCCTTAACCAGCGTCACCCTTACTATTTGGAGTAAGTGAAGTATATACATTGTTTTCCAACCTATAGTTGACATGGCAGCAGCAGTGATTAGTATTTCCAGAGTGAGTTGAGTTATTGTGTCGAGACAAAACAAAAGTCTGACATTGTGCTTAGCTCACTGTAATGATTGGGCAGGGCTGGATGACTAGATTAAGGGTCAGAAAGTAATGATCACAAGTCAAACCTCTACATGTTGGTTTCTTGTGTGGGAAAGCTTTATATAGGAGGTGATGAGCTGCAAGGCCGCAGGAGCTTCAAACCAAGTGCCCATCTGACGGTTCCTAAATCCCCTTTTTAAACCCTCCGCTGGGATTGGCCAAGTGTGGATGTGTGGGAGTGACATCACGATGACTCCTGGGACAGCTCTGAATAAATGTCTCAGCCGGTACTCTTTGTATTTCCAAAAAAGACTCCTTCAAACCAAACATGGCGAGCGACACAAAAAACATACATATTGATCTACACACAAACAGAATTACCAATAACAAAAGTCGCTATAAGAATTATTAACTGTAAAATAGCTTCATGTTCTAATGTCAGTATGAGAGTGGTATTTTGGGCTTCTCTGTGTAATTATAGTAACTGATATAGTATGAACACAATAGCAGCAAACATACTTTTGGTAAACGGGACGATAAGGGTAGAGAAAGTGATGGAAGAGGTTCACGACGAAAAGCACAATCATTGACTTCATTACACACACAGTATGTACAATAGCTTTACATGTTGATATTCATTTGGTATGTTGGTGATGTGACGGGACACAGAGGGGACTGTCTCCACTACTAATTATTCACAATGTGAAATGTGAGGGATTTCAAACAATGTACAAAAGATTTCACTTTGATCTTGGCCCTGTTCCATCCATCCACTCCTTCACTCACGCTTCTACGCATCCATCCATCCATCCATCTTCTTCCGCTTATCCGTGGTCGGGTCGCGGGGGTAGCAGTTCCAGCAGAGAGCCCCAAACTTCCTTTTCCCTGGCGACATCAACCAGCTCTGACTGGGGGATCCCAAGGCGCTCCCAGGCCAGCGAAGAGATATAATCCCTCCACCTGGTCCTAGGTCTACCCCTTGGTCTCTTCCCAGCTGGACGTGCCTGGAACACCTCCCTAGGGAGGCGCCCAGGTGGCATCCTAACTAGGTGCCCGAACCACCTCAACTGGCTCCTTTCGACGCGAAGGAGGAGCGGCTCAACTCCGAGTCCCTCCCGGATGACTGAACTTCTCACCTTATCCCTAAGGGAGACACCAGCCACCCTGCGGAGAAAACCCATCTCGGCCGCTTGTATCCGCGATCTCGTTCTTTCGGTCATGACCCTGCATGAATTCAGTCATCATCTATTTCCTACATATGTCCATGTTTCATACACACATCCAGCATGCATACACCCTCATCAGTGTGTCCCTTGCTTTGTGTGGAGCGGTGGATCAGCCAGCATGAATAAAATAGTAAAATAATTCCTCTCTGATTTATTTTTCGTTCATATTATTTTAACACTATGTACAGTCCTGTCGCTGGTCTGCCAACAAGGGAAGGGAGGAAAGGCGTCCACACTGGCACTCTGTGAGGGGGCCGTGCAATGCTTTTCAGGAGCAGCACAGGCCACGAGTCAGGTGACTGTGTGAGGACAGATGGAGGGCTTCATATTTTGTTGAAGTGAAAGATGGAATGAAAATGTAAGCGGGAGCTGCTCTCATCAACTCCTGCATCAGGGTGTGGGGGGGGGGGGGGGGCCTTGAACCTGCAACCTGTCCTGACTGAGCGAGTGTTCAGAGCTCCGATCAGATGAAGGTCACCTTGAAGGCTCCAAGGCGACTGGAATGATGAAATGACGGATGTGGGACATAGGGACCTTGAGCAAGGCACTTGAGCCGTAGCAGCTGATAAAGGCAGTGGGGGAGCCGCTCAGGGAGGTTGGCACGTGAGTTCTCTCCCTGGGAAAGGGGGGCTAATTGAGGCCAGTTCTCTGCACCCTGCCTCCTCAGGGGGCTCCTGGGCTGCTGCAGGGTCACGAGGAGTCGGTGCAGGGTGAGGGAGGGGGGGGGCACAGGTGGAAGTAGGAGCGCTCAGTGGAAGGGGAGGGGGGGCAGCTCTCCTCAGCTGACAGGTACTGGGAGCGGGGGGTGGGGGGCGGTGGGTAGGGGTCCGAGTCCGAGTTTAGGTCCATGTAGTACTTGTTGTGTTTGCCGTGGGCGCCGTGGCCCGCGGCCTTCCAGCGGCCCGCTGAGGACGCCAGCCCGGCCGGCGGGTGGTGGGGGGTGTAGTCGCTGTCACAGACGTCCGTGCTGCAGGGGGTGGTGGGGGGGGCCGCACCACGGACTGGGTGGTAGGGTCTAGAAATGAGAAGAGACAGAGTGGGTTAATATTACATTTCATCTCCACTCAGTGTATCTCAAACTACACACTGCTGAGTCATGGTTTCAGCTCTGTTGACCTGGGGCCATCCCATTATAATCAGCAGAGGTGGAAGAAGTACTCAAGACTTTTACTGAAATGAAAATATAAATACTTGTAAAAATACTTTGTTACAAGTAAAAGTCCTTCCCATCCAATGATAATAGTTCACATGTCCAAGCACCAAAAAGTGGGATCTCCAGTTTGGAATTAGTTGTTCATATTTGCAGGAGTTATCGAGTCAAACCTCGATGCAGCTGCCTCAAATGTTTGATGGTGAGTGTGATACGGTGTGTGTGAGACTGAGTGTGTCACCTGTACGATCTGGTGGTGGAAGGACTGTTGGAGGAGTAGAAGATCTCTGTGTTGTAGAGTGAGCGGTCAGTGGCCGGGGACGGAGGAGGGTTCAGGATCTGCAAGAGACAGGAACATATGTTATTTTGTGTGTGTGTGTGTGTGTGTGTGTGTGTGTGTGTGTGTGTGTGTGTGTGTGTGTGTGTGTGTGTGTGTGTGTGTACCTGAGGGTAGAAGGCTCCCTTGGTGGAGGAGGAGCTGCTGGAGGAGGCTCCGGTCACATGGTTCCTGTCGTAGAGAGGAGCTCCGCTGCTGCTGCTGCCCATCAGGCTGGCTGAACTCATCATGGACTTCCCACAGGAAATAGCTGCAAACACACGTTTCAATATGAATAATAATCCTTACCATTTTGGCCTAATTCTAACTCCTTCTTTGTGTTTATTTTCATTTTGTGTACATTTTTATTTTTGGGAGCGAATTCAACGGGGCCTCGCTGACTCAGGTCTTGGTACTAAAACAAATCCTAAGGTTTTGTTTTCTGTTTATTTTGTGTCAACTTGTTTTTTTTTTCTTCTCCAGATTGTTTTCAAAGTGCCTCGCTGACTCATGCCTTGTTCGGGGGCCCTAATAGTCCTTATCATTTCAATAATGGCCCTTTTCAGAGATAATGAGTTTGGTGAAAGGTTTTTCAACATCTGTTCTTGTTGTTATGTGTGTGATTCTCGTTGTTGCTATGACCGATTGGTTTCCTTGTTTTGTTTCCATTATTGTTCTCTAGTTCATGCCATTGAATCAGAAATCAGAAACAGGTTTATTGCCAGGTAGTTTCACACATACGAGGAATTTGACTTGATGTCATAAAATATAAAAGAAGAAATCTTTAAAGACACCGTAATAAAATATAGTTAAATAGCAGTAAAATAAAGCAGTAATTTACATGGAAATAGAATGCGATGAATGAATTATAGGATATCAAATTGTGAGATAGAGTTGAACTGTTGTGGCGTCATAGAGTGGTGCAGTGATGAGTCCTAAAACCTGGAAGTGAGCATTTCACCCCTTCCGGTTCCCTCGTCTCAGAGCCAATGGGATTTCTCCATAGGATTTTGGAAAATAGCTGGAAATAAGGTCTGTGGTTGAGACACATTGAAGAGACGGATCACGTTTTGTTCTACGACATTAAATCCATCAGCAGTGTCCCTGCTGGTGATTTCTGAAGAGTTGACGTGTCTGAGAAACGATGGTTGTTACCAAGTGGCTGAATAGGACTACAGAAGTTGTCGAGGACGTTTTACGTCATTACACCAAACACGTAAACACTCCCGCTAAGTTTGTTGCCCTGTTCTGCTTGAAATCAAGTACCTGCCTCCTGCAAACTGTTCAAACAAACACTTCAACTTGTACCATTTTGAATCTGTATGTTTGAATATGGATCTTAAGTTGGCGTGACGTTGAAGTCGTGCAACCCTGCTGTAGTTCCTTTATAGCATAATGTTAGCATTTTGCTTCTGGCGATTCGATTTATGATTTGAAAATGATAAAAGTAGGATAGACAAGGAGTTCAAGTATCTCGGGGTTTTGTTCTCGAGTGAGGGAACAATGGAGCGTGAGATGGGCCGGAGAATCGGAGCAGCGGGAGCGGTACCGCAGTCGCTTTACCGCACCGTTGTGACGAAAAGGGAGCTGAGCCAGAAGGCAAAGCTCTCTGTCTACCGGGCCATTTTCGTTCCTACCCTCACCTCTGGTCATGAAGGATGGGTCATGACCGAAAGAACGAGATCGCGGATACAAGCGGCCGAGATGGGTTTTCTCCGCAGGGTGGCTGGTGTCTCCCTTAGGGATAAGGTGAGAAGTTCGGTCATCCAGGAGGGACTCGGAGTTGAGCCGCTCCTCCTTCGCGTCGAAAGGAGCCAGTTGAGGTGGTTCGGGCACCTAGTTAGGATGCCACCTGGGCGCCTCCCTAGGGAGGTGTTCCAGGCACGTCCAGCTGGGAAGAGACCAAGGGGTAGACCTAGGACCAGGTGGAGGGATTATATCTCTTCGCTGGCCTGGGAGCGCCTTGGGATCCCCCAGTCAGAGCTGGTTGATGTCGCCAGGGAAAAGGAAGTTTGGGGCTCTCTGCTGGAACTGCTACCCCCGCGACCCGACCACGGATAAGCGGAAGAAGATGGATGGATGGATGGATGGATAGACATGTGGATATTATCCGGCTGAACAAAACGTGCATTTATCAAACAGCTTCGTTTTCTACAGACCTTATTTCGAGCTATTTTCAAAAAGCCTATGGAGAAATCCCATTGCTTTTTTGTCAAGGGAACCCATGCGCAGCTTACTTCCGGGTCTGCCTACAAAAATACGTCATCCCTGCACCACTCTATTAGGAGCTACAATAAGCACGATAATAATGAACATTAGCCACCTTTAGTTTAGTGGTGGTGACACACCTGGAGATTATCATGCTGAACAAATCCTGCAAGTGTCATAAATGTATGTTTGCCACAGATATCATTTTTCTGCAATTTTCCGAAGTCCAATCGAAAAATGCCATTTATTTTTGTGTATGTACCCCATGTAATGCTAACTTCCTGTTAGCTAACATTCTGGTCTACACATCTGTAATCACTGCACCACTCAATCTTAAGCTATCGTAGAAGCCTAGTGATGGTTTTGAGAGCAATGGTAGAACTGAAGTTGTATCATTGTGTGGTAGAAAATAAAAAACATCATCGCTGCTGCTCTGGCTCTGATCTCACCTTGGAAGGTGCCATGCTGCGAGCTAGTGGGTGCGATGAAATTGAGTGGCACATGGGGCGTCCCACTGATGTACTCATGAGGGAAAGTTCCACTGGGGCCCTTGTAGCGTCGACACACCACCCGCTGGCAGACAAAATAGGCTCCCCCGATTACAAAGACCAGCAGGATGATGGCGATGACGGGGCCGATGGTGTTGGGCCCTGTGTTAGGGACGGAGGGAGGAGACACATACTCTACAGGGAGCAGAACCAAAGAGACAGAGTTAGGGACAGAAACAATACACGAGTGCTAACACTATAACACTTTGTATGAGTATGTTGATGTGTTTACCACAGGCGAGCTCGTCGGAGCCGTCGGGGCAGTCAGAGTAGTTGTCACACTGCTGCTTCTTCGTGATGCACTGGTTGTCTCCGCAGCGGAACTGGTTAGGAGGGCAGATGGCTGCAGGAGGAACACACCAGGAGATCTACGTCAGTTTTGACGTGTTGGAGAAAAGCCTCCAGCTCCATTTCATCAACAGTTATATCATTAATCATTTATATATCCAGTAGGGCTGCAAGCTAATTTAAATGTTATCAGAATCGCAATATTTAATAATGCTATCTAAATTCCATTAAGTAATTTTGGCAAATGTGAAAATATCTAAATAAAGTATTGTGGAGCTGCAGGGAAGTCCTTCCTACAAACTGTATTCCACAGACTTCATAAAAAATCCTTGGTACAGATTAGGGCTGAACGATCAAAATCACGATTTTAAATGATGCGATTATCAAATCGCAAAGCCTGCGATTTTTTAAATGTTTGTGTTTTTTGTTGTGTTCTTCTTGTGTGTCAGTCATCCATATCAATCAGAAGTGACATGATGTACTTATATGATTCTGTTTTCTTCAAGTTTGTATTTTGTTGGTCGAACGCACTTATTGTAAGTCGCTTTGGATAAAAGCGTCAGCTAAATGCAATGTAATGTAATGTAAAAGTGCTGTGCTCCACATGTACCAGTCATTGTTAACCAATCAGAAGTGGCCCATGATAGAAGGTGATAGACAGATAGATCCAATCACCTGCCAAGTATTTTTGAAATACTTTTCCAAATGGCTTCCAATGGAGCTTTAGATAGTTTGGTGAAACAAACCATCTGTCAGTCAGGTTAGTAATGCTCCATCACATGTTTTACATCTATTACAGGGTGAACCTTAAACTGAAGCTTGACTTTAAAGCAACCCAACGGAAGTTTCATGTAAGTTTAGTTCTTTCACTCGTAGCTCGGGCTGCGGGGGTGATAGAGACGGGAGCACGTTGATACGACCTTCCTAGCCGGAGATATGGCCGCATTTTACAATAAACTTCAGTTGGGTCGCTTAAAAACAAATATCGCAAATCGAATCGCAATATCTGTCAGAAAAATCGCAATTAGATTATTTCCCCAAATCGTGCAGGCCTTCAAAAAATGACACTTTTTATCATTTAATTAAATGTATCTGTGAATGATGATTAATTTATTTTTTAATGGAAGTCTGTCAAAGATGAAGACAGTCACTTGCGGAGTACCTCAGGGTAGTTGTTTGGGACCACTTTTATTTTCTATTTTTACAAATGACCTACCATTAGTGTTAGAAAAAGCCAAAATTGTAATGTATGCAGATGACTCAACAATATATTATGCAGCATCGACTATAAGAGTCGACAAATGTTATGAATTAAGATCTAAAATTGACATCAGAGGGGGTCATAAATAATAAGTTGGTACTTAATGCTGGAAAAACAAAATCTTTAATAATAGGGTCAAATCATCAGTAAAAAGGTGAACCCAGATTGCAATTACATTTAAACCATATTCAAGTTGAACAGGTCAAGGAGACAAAATTGCTAGGTATAACCCTGGATCATAAATTATCTTGGTCTATTGATAATGTTGTATGTAAAATGGGAAGGGGTGTGTCACTTGTAAAAATAATTGTAAAATGTTTGCCAATGGATGTCAGTAGACAAGTTCTGGATGCTTTGGTTCTGTCGCAGCTTGATTATTGTTTGGTTAGATGGTCTAGTGCTGCAGAAAAAGATTTAAACAAACTACAAGTGGCACAAAATAAGGCAGCACGATGTGCACTGCAATGCTCCTGCAGAACCAGAGTCACTAAAATGCTGGAGACACTGAAATGGCTAAGTGTCAGACAGAGGTCAACTTATATTTAGTTAAATTTTGTCAGAAATATTACAGTGACTCACTCACCACATATTTGATCACAAAGGTTTATAGCGCAGTATGCTCAACATAACTATCAAACACGACATACAATAGAAGGAAGGTTTGTATTACCCAAATCTAAATCAAATAAGGACAGAAAACAGTCATGTACAGAGCCATGGTCAGCTGGAACTCTTTACCCGTCCATATCATTCAGGAACCTTCTCAAGTACGTTTCAAAAGGTAGCAAAACAATTATTTAAGTATTATAAAGTACATTTGAACTGTGCCTGTGGCTATGTATGCAATGCATATATTATTATGTACACTTATTTGTATTTACTTTTTGTTTGGCCTTAGGATGGCGATAACCATTTTATTTTTCAATTCATACAGCACTGTAAATTGCATGAAATGATCAGCTGTTTTGTTTTAATTTTGTTGTATGTATGTTTATGTATGATTTGTGTGTGTGTGAGGACCCCAGGAAGAATAGCCAATGCTCATGCTAGTGCTAATGGGGATCCTAATAAAGACATAAAAGACATTCCCCCGGAAATGAGTTGGCAATTGCAATTACCGTTATTAATAAATCAGTCATTTTTTTCAAAATCCTGCAGCCTTAGATTAGTGATTGCTAATGGTGTCAAAACATGGATTGTACATTTTACTAACTATATTATAATGTATAAACGTGTACTTATAGTGCTCTCCCAAAAATGTATAACTGGACTTACTTTAAACAAAAAGTAAACAGTACAAATAATATGCAGCTGTTTTTATAAAAGTAAGGAAACAAGTTGCACTAAGGGGGCATTTTTAGCATTAGGCCCAATTATTCTATGGTTATTATAAGAGTGTCTGATGCTGATTCTAAACTTTATTTATATGTATTAGTGATAAAAACCACTTTATGGATGAACGTTTACTGAGCTAACATTGTCAGTTCCAGTGTGTCCTGGTGTGAACCTACTCTCACAGTCCTGTTCATCAGAGTGGTCGGCGCAGTCAGGTTCCCCGTTGCAGCGCCTCTGAGCGTCGATGCAGCCTCCTTTGTCACACTGGAACTGATGGGAGGAGCAGACGGGGCAGCTCTCCTCGTCGCTGCTGTCGTCACACTCTGGGAAGCCGTCGCAGCGCCAGGCCATGGGGATGCAGTCGATCTCTCCTGTGGAGCAGGTGAACTGCTCTGTGGAGCAGGTGGGGGGCTCTGACAGAGAGAGAGGGGACACATTAGGAGGCTACAGAGATCCCTCTACAGTCAGACAGGCAGAGGGGACAGGAAGTAGTTTGGGTTGGGCCTTAAACAAATACTTCAGGAGATAGTGTCGGAAAGACTGGAAAAGTGCTATATAAATGAGGTCCATTTACAATTGACCACATAGTTGCTCATTACACAGACTTTTATCCATCGCTGCTGTTTATTTTCATGTAAACGAAGAGTATCTCCTTAATGAGGACATTATCCCCCTTCCGGACTGGACACTGGCGAGCCTTGGGACTTTATCTGTCAAGATCAGAATGATTTCAGCCCAAAGGAAAGAGAATGTGGAGCGACCCTGGTATGGACTGCATCATAATACTGAGGGTGTCTTTGTGTCTCACCTCCACAGTGCAGCAGATCCTGCAGTAACACCAGGTGCATGGGACAGGAGCAGCGGGGGGTGCCGTCTCCCTTAGCGATGCAGATGTGAGAACAGCCGCCGTTGTCGCGAGAACATGGATGGGATGCTGGAGAGAGGAAGAAGTCATTACACACTTTCCTGCCAAAACACAACCTGAACAAAGCCCCACTCAAACAGTCAATCAATCAATTATTTTGTAAATGTGAGTAAGCGATGGGGGTCCGTACCAAACTCCTGTGGGTCCATCTCCTCCACAGCATGGATGGAGGTCAGGTAGGAGATGCGGCCCTGAATGCGTGTGCGCCCGTCTCCGGTCAGTTTGTCCACCCTCTCGATCATCTGCTGCTGCCGGTCGATCCAGTACAGGTGGTCTCCCAGCACAGTAACCCCCGTCGGCTGCAGGATGTTGGAGTCCTGCAGGACGATGCGATTGGCTCCTGGAGTAGATGGAACGATGTCATTAGAATAAGAAAATAATTCCACCAATTCAATTAAATAAAAAAGAATACTTCTGCTATTTGTTTTAAACTATACTAATATTATTGATAAGGATCTTTAAAATTATACATGTTTTTTAATTATGATCAAGTTACGCACAAAGCGGATCATTTTGCGTATGAAAAAGAAACATGTCAGTGCCCTCTGACGATGGAGACCTAATCGTTTAAACAAATTAGATTATGTGACGTGTAAGAGACTCATCTGACTTAACGGTCAAACGTTTATTAATTTGAAATTGAATTACAATACCAAAATAAATCATAAAAACATTAAACAAGTGCAATGCAAAATCAACATTCTGTCATACTGTCTGGCAAAATAACTGAGTTTTTTTTTAATGATCTTGTAATCTCCTTGCATATTTTAGATATTATATTATATTAGAATATATATATATATATATATATATATATATATTAGGGTTGCCAGAAACTGACCATGATCAAAATCGATTATTCGGCAGCCCTGGCGAATAATAATAGATTATTTCACCTGCATGCATGTCATCACAACGACGTGGCCTCGAAGGAAAGTTGGTAATGGCCGGCTGTGCTGCGTCTTTCTCTGTAACCACTTTGGCTTCGCACTCAAATGCGAACGCATTGTTTAGGTTGAGCTATGATATACCAACGTCTTTTCGCAGAGCTTGCATTTCACTTCCTTTGGACTTGTAAGTTCAAAGTAGTTCCACGAGGAACTCTTTTTACCTGCCGCTTTGCTCCTCTTTAGTCGCACGTGTGAGGGAGGAGAGGAGGGGGGGGGGGGGGGGGGGGGGGGGGTCGGTGTGTAGCGTGCTGCAGCAGCAGTCTGCTCTGCACGCAGGCTTCCTCCAAGTTTACAGTAGAACAAACTGGTGGTGTGACCAATGTGACCAAAAATTAAACATAAATAATAAAAAAAATATATATAAATAAAATCGATTTTTAAAAATAATATTCGATTATGGAGACTGTAACGAATAATCGAATAATCGCTGGCATCCCTATATGTATATATATATTTGTATATTCTTTTTCATGTGTGAAGCATCCTCCTCAGTTGCACTGAAATTGAAACATCCCCTAATGTAGGCTGTGATTCACTCTTGTCTAATATGTATCTCATCCTCTTGACCAGCTTTCATATAGTGGACAGCTTTGCCTTACCCTTCAACTTCATGTGAAACCACTGCTCTGCTCTGATGACAAACAGTCAGCAGCTGCACACCACTATCCCTGCTGACACTGCTCAACTTGCTTTGTGATTTTCTACTGCTTCATGTTGAGTGATTAACAACAAGGGAGAACGCAGTGAGAGCAAACCTTATAGAAACAGTAAGATGGTTGAGAGAACAACATGTTCTTGAATGAGGCCCAATGATTCCAACCACAAATACATCTCTCACATTTTTGTATTGACATTTCTTATTCCTAACATATACTGTTTGAATTTCTATGGCTGTGGTTGGATAAGCCAAGTAAATAAATACAGAGGTTTTGTTACATGAACAGTGTCACCAACAGAATACTTTTCACCCACAATGCAGTGCTGCAGTGCCTCTGTGTTCCTTGGTCTCAACTCAAAACATACTATGGATCTGTGTGAGGCCTGGCTTCACTAAATCTCTAGTTTTGTTTGCAATGTAGCTGCATGTGTCTATGAATAAACCATGGGAGTGTGGTCTTTTCATTTCACTCGTACCTGCATCTAAATCCTATAACAGAAAAAATGTGTTTGAACTGTAACAGACAGCTGACAGTCTACTAAAGTTACAAACAGTGTCAAACTATATAAGATATCTTTCTTCACTTTATTTAAAGGCATTTTTGTAATCTAACTGATCGTGATTGATGCTGTTGATTCATTGGATGGACTATGTAAGCTTGCTAGCCTCATTGTTTCTAAAGGTGCTTATTTAGACATGAGACCGACCTGTTAAAGTGACATAAGATTCATTTAAATGGCTCAATACATGTAACCTATTTTTTTTCACATCATTATTGCGATATAATTGTTTATTCATCTTTAAAATTGTACGTTGGATCCATCTATCAGTTCATCACATGGCTTGGTTGAATACTTAATTGTGATTGGTCAATTTGGACATTCAGTGGTCTGCTCTTTTTTGTTAGCAGACCGCTGCTAAGGACACCTTGATCAGTCATTGATTGTGCCGTCATATTAATTAGTAGAAGGAAGTTGTGGCAAAAGAAAACGTTCTCTCTGCATATTACTTCACTTTTTTACATATTTCATCTTATTTAAAACATTTAAACATGTAAACATACTGTATTGTCCCTTGCTTGTCATACTGTGTAAATATTCAACATTTCTGGGAGTGCTTCACTTAAGTCATTGTATCGGTGCATTAACATGCTAATATTTATATACTTTATTGGATTTTTTCTGTTGATGGTTACCTGTCAGGTCGCTGCTCTCGATCCGTTTGAGGTCTGCGTCGACCCAGAACAGTTTTCCCATTTTGTTGTCCAGAGCCAGAGCCACGGGCCTGATGAGTCCGGTGGTGAACAGAGACTCTCTCTCCGTGCCGTCCAGAGAGGCTCCTTCGATCTTAGCCGAGCGGGTCCTGCACTGTGGTGAAATACATGTACCTGCAGGGGGGGTGCACACAAGTGAGTTCACAGTAATACATTTCAAATCCCCCATTAGACGTCATTCACTTTGTTTTATTTTTGTAAACCAACACATATAAGCTCACCCTTTCTCAGCGTTGACCACGATGGCCCGGGGTTTGTCGGTGTCATCCTTCAGGACCACGCCCACCGTGTGGCCGTCCATCCTCTGGACGTTGATGGTGTTGGTGGTCTCACAGGTCCAGTAGATGTGGCGGCTGTAGGGGTCCAGGCTCAGGTCATGGAGCTGGTTGTCCGCTGGCTGAATACTGCTGCTCACGATCATGGAAGACTGGAGACACACAGCGAGGACACAAGTTCAACATCTGACTCGTTGTGAGTTTGGGCAGGCTCTGTCTTAAACTGAAGATAATCTATTAAACTGCATCTACTTCATTTTTCTATGAAGCTGTGTAGGGTTATGGTTATTTGGACAAAACATGATTTGCTTGCCGTTTAGCTGAGTGCACATCACAACGTGCAGTACCCAAAGTGAGGAGGGAGGGGGGGCAGTGGGTCAGTGGGCATCTGACCCCCTCCCTGTGGCGCGCACTGGGCCCATAAGGGGCTGGAGGACTCTTTCCCCCTGCTTTAGGGCAGAGCCCTCCACGTCATAGTCCATACACGCTCTTCACGAGGTAAGCCTGTCTGAGTGTGGGACATGGGGAACTTGCGCTCTCCCCATGCTCCTTAGGGACTCGGGAGAGGTGGTGCAGTGAGCCCATACAGGGCTGGGGACTCAACGGCTGCTAACCAGGAAGCCGGTCAGGGGCAGTGAGATGGAACAGTGTTGTTGTTGGATGACAGCGCGTGTATACAGACTGAAACGTCTGTGAGAGATATAACGAGGAGTTACGTATGGTAACCCTTGTTATATAAGCACAGGCGGAGCCCTCTACTCAGGGCACTGTCTGTCCTATGCCGCTCGCTGAAGAGAGTTGTAGGATGACAGTCAGGAGGTGAGGCCTCCTTTTATACGGTGAGATGCTCGCGCATTCAGGTAGGCCCGCCCCGGGGCCGGCTACGTCTATAGAAGTCTCAGTGGATGAATGCTTGCATGATATGATCAAGGGGTAGTACCCATAGAGTCCAGTAGAGGGCTCCGCCTGTGCTTATATAACACTTGATTTTGTTTCAACACTTGATGCGATTTATAATTTACAGTAAATCCAACTGATAAAAACCAGATTATTCCACCATTAGTTTTGGTCTCAGTGAGGAGAATCCTCTGTTATCCACTTTGTTTGGTGAGGATGATCATTAGTGCTCTGAGGGAAATTCTGTTGTAGGCCTCATCCTCAGCTTATATGTACTATTATTGTTGAAGGTACGGACTTGTGTACTGTTAGTTTGTATGTTTCAACCATGGCAAGCATCTCAACTCAAGGAAAAACATGTTGCTGTGTGAACATTCAGAGTATCGGGGCAGTGTTACCATGGCTCCGTCGTCCCGGGCCCTGCGTATGTTCTGTCGTCCGTCCAGCCAGTACACCAGGCGGTCCAAAGGGTCGTAGCTGACCGCCCGGACATTCCTCAGCACGTGGATGGGCAGGATGATGTCCGGACTCTGCTCTCCCAACACCATCCTGCTGATGCTGGCCTTCTGACTGAAGAGCAGGAAACTGGAGGGGGCTGCAGACAGAGGGGCAGAGAGGATGTGTGAGAGATGGAGAAGAGAACACAGTGTTTTGTATTATGGCAGTTTGCCATATGCATCTTGTGAAATACAAACACGCTGGTTCAAAACACAGAAGGCAAAGTCTAAACACACACAAACACACATCATCCCATCAGAACTGCTAAAACTGCTCTGAGGGTCCCAAGAGAGAGCTAAGGAAGTGTATTCTGTGTGTATGTTTTATACATTTGTGTGGCTTGGTGTGTGTGTGAGACTGAGATCGGGAAAGCTGAAAGTCTGCAAATCTTCTGCTTCAGACTGAAAAAACACTTGTTTCAGCTGCTTCTTGGCATAAAATTAGACCCGGTGCCAGAACAAATCTAAATCTAATATGATTTTCATGGGAGGGCACACACAAAACTGTCATGTGCTGCGGGTTACTGGTGGCTACGGTATACCGTACCGAAATCAGATCCGGTTTCGATACTTTAAAAAAAAAAAGTCCGTGGCCCGTGATGGCGGGAGTTATAAATTAGATTGCATATTTGTTTTTCTTCATATTTTATGTATTTTTCATTGTTTGTTCAATACTAGAAAGGTAAAAGTCCCACAAATGAACTGTGATGGGATTTGTTTTCTCTCACCAGTGAAGGTAAATGTTGATTTTAAAGATGAGATTTGTTTGTTTTATTTATTTGTTCTCTAGTCGAATCTCAGGTTTAACATTAATTGTAACGGTGCTATAACGGTCTGATGTGCTATTCACGCAGCACACCTGATGGCGGGTGTTATAAAAGATATTCCATAATCGGTTTTCTTCATATTTGTTATGTATTTTTCATTGTTTGTTCAGTACTAAAAGGTCCAAGAAGTCCCACAATTGAATTTAATATTCATTTGACATGTTAACTATATCGTAAAGCGCTTCATTGGAGTAATTGTGGGATGATACATTTTCAAAGTATCACGATATGTATCGGTTGAGTATTGGTATCGTTCAGTGGTATCGGTATCGGTATCGTAAAAAAGTCAACGATATGCATCCCTAGGCTGCGGCACAATATATATCAAACAGCAAGGCCAACAGCATTGCGTAAAGACGCACACTTATCAAATACATACACAAATAAAGGGCAACATAGAAACCACTTTGAAACATTGTGTGCGTGGCAGCACAAACACTGGTAAATCACGAGCAAGGCACACTGGTTAAGGATGGCAGCTTCCTCATCGTTGCACTCGGAGATAAATAGTAGAGACGGAGACGATGAACTGCTGTTAGTTCTATGATGGCATTGTGCATGTCGTGAGAGGTGCACGTTGCTGTGTGGGGAATGCTTTCCATTATGTTGGCCAACTCTGCATCTTTGTGCAGCGTATACTCAAACAGCGATAGGAAGAGCCCACTGCCTGACTCGGACATGCTGTGGAGTGAATCGTGGTCACCTCTGAGAGGGAGTTGGTTGACAGCTAAAAAAGCTATAATATCAACGACAGCTGACCCGTAATAACGGCTCCGTGCCAGCTGATCTGCACCAAAGTACTCATTTCCTTATTTGTTTCCTCACGTCTAGCTCTCGGCGATCTAGCGCGTAGAGCATGCTGTCTCGAGCTAGCGCTCTCGTCTCGATCGATCTCAGCTCTCTCTCGTCTCTCTCTCTCTCTCTCTCTATCTCTCTCTCTCTCTCTCTCTCTCTCTCTCTCTCTCTCTCTCTCTCTCTCTCTCTCTCTCTCTCTCCACAAACTCTCACATGAAATGTGTTCTTTTGATGCGGCATGTCTTAGCAGTCCTTTATCAGTCTGTAATGCGTGTTTCCAGTCGCAAAAACCTTTGACAGCAAAAGCCGCATCAGATGAAGACATATTTACTTTAAACTGTCTACAGGGGAAACAAAAGGCTGCGTCTGCTTTTAACGGATATTCAAGTCATGGTCTGTTGTTGTACCATGCAGCGGCAAAAGTGTGCTTCTTTCCTGAAAACAATCTCCCTGGAAAACGATCCAGTTTCACCTGGTTGGGTTTATTAACCCCAAGATCATCTGGGGCTGTTGGTCTTTGAGCGGTTGCTGGCCCAATAGTATCGCTACCTGTTGATGTGCTGCAAGGTAGCGTCTGTAGTGGAGGCACCGTCACGGAGGAGGAGGACAGGGTGTGGCAACGCAGGTGGTGATGGTAGGGGCACAAGGAGCTGTGCATCGGAGGACAGCGTTGGTGGCGGCCGCCTTGATGAGTCATGGATTGGGCTCGCTAACTCAGCCCCGGGGTTTGCAGAGGTCAAGCTTGTGACATTAAGGCGTGCTGCTGCAACGGCAGCAGGTGCAGGGTCGCCAGGCCAGCAGCTGCATCGGCTGCAGTTCTTTCATCGCTATTTCGTTTTAATAAATCCTTAGACCTTTTAAGCCGATTCCTGATGTCCATTTTGTAATTCAAACAGAAATGGGAGTCTACCGAATGCACAATAAACAATAAACAAATCCAGAATAGGCGGCAGAGTGTGACGCTGTCATTGGTCTAAATGTGGACGAATCACAAATCACAACAGACACATGAATTTATTTGACGTAGCCCGCGATTTTTTTGTTTTAGTTACTATCTGATATCACATACATCGTAGCATAAAAGTTCACAGTGTATTTATAATTTTATAAATATATATTTTTTATTTTTATAAATAATCAAAATTGTGTTCATTGGGGGAGGGCAGGAATGTCAAATGGGAGGGCCTGGCCCTCCCACAGCGCCGGGCATGCATAAAATAAATACATATATAAAATGTTCACTTATGCTTATATTTTACACTTAGAAAGGTTTGGCTTAGTTCAAGCCAACGCAGAAGCACCAACAATAATTTGACTTATTTAAAGCTAATGTACTTAGGATTTTTTCTTGTTTAAAATGGTATCTGGTCACTTTGGATAAAAGCATAAACTAAATCAAATGTAATGCAATGTCTGTGTAGACCTTTGCATTGTGTTCGCCAGCTGTTTGGCAAGAGGCAACTGAGGTTATTTACTTAACCTAGTATTTTATTTCTGTTGCAAACTCTCTGCAATTATTTGAATGACAGATTTAGTTTGAGAACAGCAGTTCTGTATTTTACTGACCATTTCAACTGACACTTAGAGTAGACTTATTAAAGGAGGGGATGTTTCTTTCCCGTATTTACAGACAGAAAACATGCTTGAGTTTCTCTCGGCTTTACTTACAGCTGCAGTTCCGTCCGTCGGGGTTCAGAGTGTAGTGGGAGGCACAGCGGCACTGGGCCCCAGCGGGCGTGGCCAGGCAGAGATGGGCACAGTTACCGTTGTTATGGGAACACTCGTTGGTGCCCTCCTGACGGGAGGAGTGGAACACCAGGATGTCCAGCATCAGCTCCAGCTGGCCCTGAGGACAGTGAGGGAACAACCGTGAATGCCTTAAATATAGTGGTGGGAAGTAACAAGGTACATTTACTCAAGTACCATACTTAAATACTATTTAGACATAATTGTATCTTATTTGAGTATTTCAATTTTATGTTCTATAATTTGACTCCACTACATTTTGGAAGCAAATATTATACTTTTTAGTCCATTACATTTTTTAACACTGAAACTACTAATTACAGAACTGTACTACGAATATATAAATACTACCTAAAATTGGCTCCTCATTGACAAATTACTAAATCAAAAAGATCTTCCATGTGTTTGTTAGTGATAAAAAACAGGATAATATAATATTCTATGATAATATAATACTTGTAATGAAATATTTTAGGACAATATTATTAGAAAGTACTTTTCCAGCAAAATCCCCTCATAAAATTAACAACCCAACTATTCAAGTGTGTCCCCCAGATTTTAAATAAAAGTTTTGAAAGAGCACGTAATCAGCAAATAATGGTAAAAGACATATTTAAGCTAATACCTGCAGCACCACAGTGCGGTTGAGTCCACTGCGTTTGTCTGCCCGCTCGATACTGCGCAGGTTAAAATCGGTCCAGTAGATAAAGTCCCGGTACTGGGTGAGGCCGAAGGGGTGAGGCAGGTCGTCCACGATGATCTCCCTCTGAAGCCCTGCACAACATACCACAACATGATTGCACCTGCTCTTGAATATCAAAACATCAAGCAACGCTTACATCATCCTTAGAGATTGGTATACATGTACACGTAGTTTATCTGTGTGTACAACATTACACGCAGCTAAACCATGTTTAACTGAGTGACCTCGTCAAAAACAATGGGATTTATTGGATTATTATTGCAGAAAATAAGATCAGTGGTAAGGCAAGGCAAGGCAAGGGAAGTTTATTTATATAGCACCTTTCAACACAAGGCAATTCAAAGTGCTTTACGAAAATTAAAGACATTCAGAAAATGGCATTTAAAAACAGTCATTAAAAATAGGGATGCTCCGATCGCCAATTTCGGGGCCGAACGCCGGAATCAGTATCGGCCGATACCGATCGCCGATCCGATCAAGTGATGTTTAAAACTCAGTTAATGGGGCTCATTCACTGGAGCTTCCACAAACAACAATCAACTTAATTATTACATTCAAATGATGTACATTATTCAAGTTTACATTCACTTTGGATAATAACACGGGAGAAATGAGCGGAAAAGCTCTCTTTTCCTCTCGCTCTCTTTTCCTCTCGCTCTCTTTTTCTCTCTCCCTCTCTCCCCCCCTCTCCCTCTCCTGACAGCCTGTCAGTATCTCATGCAGCTCACTGATACAGTAATGAGTGACCCGACAGTGAAGAATACATATATTTATAATGACTAGTTTAGCTTGTTCCAGAGGTAGATAAAATAGCTAAGTGTGTTAGGTCTAACTGTGTGTTTTGCTCCGCTTACCGGTCGGGCGGACAGAGCAGCAAGATTTCTGCTTCACACACGTTGCATACCGCTATTTTTCTGTCTTTTGCGGACACCTTAAAATAATGCCAGACCGGTAAAGCCATTTTGGCGAGCTTGTTTTGCCGCACACAGAGAAAAGTGTCATGTATTTTACGTCATGCGATCGGCTCTGCGATCGGCATGTTTAGAGAGCACCGATCGATCGGTAGAGAGTGAGTATCGGCCGATCTCGATCGGTGACCGATCGATCGGAGCATCCCTAATTAAAAAGCAAAGATAATAAAATAAACATTAAAAGAAAAAATACATGAATAAAAGTTACAGTGCAGTTTAAAATATGATCCTTTGCTCTTTACACTAATTTCTTGCCCTATTCTTCGTTTTTCTCCTTTCCGATAGGGTCCCCGACTCCTATTTTTAACACTTTGATAGGGTCCCTGACTCCTATTTTTAAAACTTCGATAGGGTCCCTGACTCTTATTTTGAACACTTCGATAGGGTCCCCCTGATTCCTATTTTTAACACTTCGATAGGGTTCCCGACTCCTATTTTTAACACTTCGATAGGGTTCCCGACTCCTATTTTTAACACTTCGATAGGGTTCCCGACTCCTATTTTTAACACTTCGATAGGGTTCCCGACTCCTATTTTTAACACTTCGATAGGGTCCCCGACTCCTATTTTTAACACTTCGATAGGCTCCCCCTGACTCCTATTTTTAACACTTCGATAGGGTCCCAGACTCCTATTTTTAACACTTCGATAGGGTCCTCCTGACTCCTATTTTTAACACTTCGATAGGGTCCCCCTGACTCCAATTTTGAACACTTCGATAGGGTCCCCGACTCATATTTTGAACACTTCGATAGGGTCCCCCTGACTCCTATTTTTAACAGTTCTTAGGGTCCCGGACACCTAAACCATGTGCACAATTGTTAAAAGTCTTTAGCCTGGATTTAAAAGTAGTAAGAGTTGCAGCGGACCTGCAGGTTTCTGGGAGTTTGTTCCAGATATTTGGAGCATAATAACTGAACGCTGCTTCTCCATGTTTAGTTCTGACTCTGGGGACAGAAAGCTGACCAGTCCCTGAAGACCTGAGAGATCTGGATGGTTCATAATTTAGCAGTAGATCAGAAATGTATTTAGGGCCTAAACCATTCAATGCTTTATAAACCAGCAGCAGTATTTTGAAATCTATTCTTTGACACACAGGAAGCCAGTGTAAAGACTTCAGAACAGAAGTGATGTGATCCGCTTTCTTAGTGCTAGTGAGGACTCGAGCAGCAGCGTTCTGAATCAGCTGCAGCTTTCTAATAATATGTTTTAGTGAGACCTGTAAAGACACCATTACAGTAGTCGAGTCTACTGAAGATAAAATCATGGACAAGTTTTTCCAAATCCTGCTGTGACATTAGTCTTTTAATCCTAGATATGTTCTTTAGGTGATAGTAGGCTGATTTAGTAATTGTTTTAATGTGACTGCTGAAACTCAGGTCAGAGTCCATGACTACACCTAGATTTCTGGCTTTATCTGTTGTTTTGAACATTGCAGACTGAAGCTCAGCGCTAACTTTTATACGTTCTGCCTTGGCTCCAAAAACCATGACCTCAGTTTTGTCTTTGTTTAATTGGAGAAAGTTCTGACACATCCAGTCATTGATTTGTTCAATGCACTTACTCAGTATTTGAATTGGAGCATAGTCTTCTGGTGAAATGGTTATGTAAATGTCTCCGCATAGCTATGGTAACTTATTTTGTTGTTTTTCATTATCTGAGCCAGTGGTAGCATGTAGACGTTCAAGAGAAGAGGCCCCAAGATAGAGCCTTGAGGAACCCCATATGTCATATTTGTCAACTCAGATGTGTATTTACCTATAGAAACAAAGTTTTTTCTGTCCTTTAAGAACTGTTGCCGAAAGTACCACCCAGTTTTCCAGTCGGTCTAGTAATACGTTCTTGTCAACAGTATCAAACGCAGCACTGAGATCTAATAATACTAACACTGAAGTTCTGCCACTGTCTGTGTTTAAGTGGATGTAATTGAAGACCTTTACAAGATCAGTCTCAGTGCTGTGGTTTGGATGAAAGCCTGACTGGAACACATCAAAACAGTTATTTAAATGCTAGAAATTACTCAACTGTTGAAAAACAACTTTTTCAATGATTTTACCTAAAAATGGGAGGTTTGATATGGGCCTGTAATTGTTCATTACTGAAGCATCTAGATTATTCTTTTTTAAGAGCGGTTTAATGACTGCAGTTTTCAGTCATTAAACCGCTGAACATGGTTTGTTTAGCAGGATAATCTCTACATTTTAACATAGTTGTGTGATAATTGAAGCGTAAATGTTATCTCCAGAAGTAAAGCGATTTTGTTAGGCTAAAAACTAACTACATCATGTTCGCATCACTGCATGTCACCACCGCTATGTGGATAAAAAAATCAAACCATTCCTTGAGGTATTTTATTTCTTGCAAGAAAGTTCAGTCAGTCCTACAGAGAGCATACAGTCAGCAGAGTGAAAGACGAAGAGTAGAGTTTGCGTTGCATATTTAAACGCAGACAGGAGAAAAGGGGGGTTAAGCTCCTGTCACACTGTCCCGAAATTGACACCAGATGGACACACGATAAAGGAAATGTTGAAATTCGGCACTGATTGTAACAACATTGGGCTATTCGTGAGGGCATCTTAAGCCATCGTATGACCGCCGGTGGAGTTTCTCAGCAACTTCGTGAGCGGTGGCAAAATCTTTGGCATGCCAAAAAATTGCCGAAGAATTCATTTTCGTGTTGAATTTGTGTGTCAATTTTGCCCTTTGTAAGGCCAGCGTGAGGGCATCTTGTCAAATCGTGTCATCTTCGTGTTTACTTCATGTGATCATCGGTGCCATCGGGCATTTCTCGCCTCACAAAGACAATACGAAGGAAACAAGAAGCTGCCCGATTGTCTTAGGAAGGCAACACGACTACGTGAAGCCCTCACAATGTCGTCGTGTAGCCATCGTATTATAGTGTGATGACATCGAGATTGCATTTATTGCACAACAAAATCATGTAAACATATTATGCAAATAACCAAATTTGTGTTCTGTGAAACTGAAAAGGATATTACATTGTTTTTGTTACTTTCGTTGCAGTTGTATGTCTTAAATATAGTTTAGGTTAACTTCCTGTTTTATTTAGATGCTTTTACTTTGAAGGCGAGTTTACACTGTTGACAGGAAGTTGTTGTTGCTATGGAAACAACATGAAGGAGATAAGTAATATCTTCTAATCTACATATAAAGACGGAGAAAGTAAAGAATGTTAGAAAATGTTAGCAGCCCCTGAAGAGGCACAAGCTCTTATGTTGAGTCTGGATACATTCTAAATCATCAGTAAAGTCGACGACCATATTTTCGTGTGTGGTTCGGGTGCCATCTGACCATTTCGTGTAGGCATCGTACTTGCTTCGGCTGTTACTTGGCTGTTGACCAAGTTCGGGGCCATCTTCGTGCGAAATTCACAATTCCATATTCGTGTGTCCATCTGGTGTCAATTTTGGGACAGTGTGACAGGGGCTTAAAGCTTAGCGATTATGAAAGGAGAATTCTGGAAGTTAGGAAGGTAGTATCAGGAATTTCTCAGCTCAACAGAAGTTGAAGGTCATACTGTTGGTGCACATAGAGTGTAACTAACAACATTGCAACAAATCTTCTTCAGAAGAACATTTCTTTGTGTCAATTGTTTTTAGTGACAAGCCGACACAAAAATAAAGTATCTAGAGTGAGGTCATGAGGCAGAGGTGTGTGTGTGTGTGTGTGGGTGTGTGTGTGTGTGTGTGTGTGTGTGTGTGTGTGTGTGTGTGTGTGTGTGTGTGTGTGTGTGTGTGTGTGTATCTGTGTCCACACCTTGCATGTTGGTGCTTTCGATCATGCATGTGTCGAGGTCGGTCCAGTACAGTCGATGGTCCACATAGTCGATGGTGAGCCCGTTGGCCCGGCCCACTTTATCCACCAGAGTTGTGATGGTGCTGCCGTCCATGTAGGCTCTGGCTATCCGAGGCCGACCCCCCCACTCCGTCCAGTACATGAAGCTGCAGAGACAAAACTGGTTCAGCATGGGACACACGCACAAGCTATCCAATCATCAAGTTACTGTGGTTCTTCTTTCCAATACTGGGTTGTTCATGCTCAGCTCTCTGAATATATTTTGCACATGTCTGCACAGACTTAGACTTAGACATGACTTTATTGTCATTTCAACAAGACACAGAGTGTACTATTAAAAAGACATTTTGTTGCTAAAATTGTACATATAAATAAATAATAGCGACGTGGTGCTGATAAAATTAAAGATAAAGTGTGCGTTTAAAATATAAAGTCTTACTATACATATAAATAAAATATAACAGCCCTCCACTTTAAAATATAATACACTGTACTCTGTCATATACTGTCATATATTCATTGTCCTAAGTTTTTTTGTTTATTTTGTATATTTAAATTAGGTATATATACTTGTCTATAGTCTTTTTTTAATGCTAAATAGTTTCTTTTTATTATTGTTATATGCTTGACCTACTCTCACAACTTTTTACACCATAATACACCAAAGCAAATTGTATGTTTAAACGTACCTGGCAATAAACTTGATTTTGATTCTGATTTGTATCCGTTACAATATTTATTGGATCATCTAAAGCAGGAGTTGAACCGGTTTCCACTTTGTATCTTTTGTTTGGTTAAGTTCTGAGTAAGAACACATCTTTGTTGTCTTTATTAATGAGTGAGCATGGTATGTGGTCATAAAATGACATCGGACGCCTCCAGGCACGAGTGTTGACAGCTCTGTGCCGTGACATCATTAAGATACCACCGGTGAATTTAACACGCTGGCACAGGACTTACCGCTCACACACACACACACACACACACACACACACACACACACACACACCATGTATACATCACTTCAGGGGACATTACATTGACTTACATGCATTTCCTGGAGACTTATCCTAACCTTAACCATAACCAATACATGCCTAACCCTAACCCTTACCCTAACCAAGTCTTCACCCTAAAATTAATGATTCCCCTTATGGGGACCGCCAATTTGTCCCCATAAGGGAGGCCAGTCCCCACATGTGACTGTGTAAACAGATTTAGGTCCCCACAAGTATAGTAATGCTAGGCCACACACACACACACACATATGGCCACATATGGCTGGTTTACCTACATACCAACAGTGTGACATGGCTCCACTCTCCCTCCCTCACACAGAGTGAGGAGACACGCTACATGAAGTCATTGTTTGGCACCGCAGCCTTGAAAGACCCGGACCTCCAGCATCAAACAGGTGTCTCGCAGTGACTCACCTCCACACACTGCTAGAGATAAACTGCTGAGCTGCAGATTTTGTTTGCAATAAACTCCATCTCATACACTCGCATGTAATGGAAGTAAACATTCATGTGTGGATGTCCAGTAGGTTAGACTGCTTTAATGCTCTTTTTGCATGACTTGGAACAAAGAAACTACAGCTAATTCAGGACTCCACAGTTAGGCTTAACAAAAACAAGAAAAAGAGAGCGCGTTTCTCCCGTATGAGCTGCACTGCACTGGCCTCCT
Organism: Harpagifer antarcticus; assembly: GCA_902827135.1. Classification (NCBI taxonomy): domain Eukaryota; kingdom Metazoa; phylum Chordata; class Actinopteri; order Perciformes; family Harpagiferidae; genus Harpagifer; species Harpagifer antarcticus. Next base: position 3,787,802 of record CADEHL010001357.1, read on the forward strand.
GTTTCTTGTAGAATTCATCTCAAATCATTCTATCTGTATACAAAGCTCTTAATTGGTGTGGCACCTTCTTCTCTCACTAATTCTCTTTTCGACTGATTCTATAAGTCCCTGAAAAAAGAATTGGGGAATCGGCTCCCAAACTTTATAACACCAAACCAGGAAATATGAGAGTGCTACTTTAGCGGACATTTTTAAACGACATAGCAATATTTTCCTTTTTTTAGTCTTTATCTTAATTGTTTCTTTATTATTCTTAGATAACTATCTTTTTTATTTAGATTATTTTGTATTTATTTTTTTTAGATGACTTCTACTGAGTTGGTAATCTGTTGTTAGGTTTCAAATGACTTTATCTCAATCATTCTGTTGCTAATGTAACCTTATTGTAATGATGTATTTATGTAGACATGCTGCATGTGTTGCAAAGATATAAGGGACGCCGAGTGCTCAGGCTGTAGAATCTCCATTAACTCCCACTCATATGGGGAGCAGCTTTTACACATGATGGTTGTGTTGTTACCCGTTGGCTGGGTCCAGGGCGAGGGAGCGCGGGTTGTCCAGCGAGCGCGGGTTGTCCAGGTCCTTACAGACCAGAACCTGCCGATACTGTCCATCCAGCCGGGCCACCTCAATGCGGTTAGTGCCAGTGTCAGCCCAGTAGATGTTACGACCCATCCAGTCAACCGCCATGCCTTCTGGGTAATCCAGCCCGAACTCTATGACATGTTCGACAGAGCTGCCATTCATGTACGCTCTGCTGATAGTCTGAGAGGAAGAGAACGGAGTACGTGATTAATTAACAAAGTTCCAAATAATCAACTGTTTAATTGAAGAATGGAAAGTAAACAACAAACATAACATGTGTTCTGACTATAATACTTAACAAATACATTATACAACGCTATTCATTTTGAATACAATCTCGTAAATCAAACAGTATTTGTGTTAAACCTAAACTTTTCACGTTTCTCCCGCTCACCTTGGCCTGTATGTCCGTCCAGTAGATTCTCCTCTCAGAGACGTCAAAGTCCAGAGCAGAGGCCTCTTTCACTCCCGTCAGAGGGATGGCCACGTCGTTGCTGTTAGTACCCAAAGAGATACTCCTGATGTTGTCCCTGAAAAAAAAAACATTTGGCAATTTGAATGCCAAAGACCTCGACTAAACGACAGAGGCGTGCTAAGAATTCCAAACTAAAACAGTTTTGAGATTCAGAAAAATATTGATTTGAAACCAAGGCAAGATTTATACAATGAAGGAATTAAAGACACAAAAACAAAAGTGTAGCTTCAATATTCTTCAACATGTACCCATGTAAGCATGCTGTTAGTAGAGCTGCTTCACACAGGCACAATAATACAAATTGTATCTTAATTGCAATATGGACTAAACGCAATTAGTTATATTTTCAAAATCGTGCCGCCCTAACAGTCAGGTGCATAAAACACGAGTCTAGACATGTATTGGTGGAAGTCAAATTAAAGCTGATAACCAGTGGGTGTAAATGGATACTGGATTACTAAAGAAGGGGTGTTTTGGTTTGGACATCGATGTGCATTAGAGGAACAACAGAAAAACACATGTGCCTGTGTAGATAAGTTGTAATAATCACAACTGCTGGCACAGAACAAGACAAGTATGAGTGGAAAGCACCAGACCAGGCCGGTGTCAGTGTGAGATAATACAAATAAGAAGAGATTGAGAGGGCGATGCCAATGGTAGTCAAACTATGTTGTTCGGGTGTTGCCCCCACCCTTGACATTGTTATTTGATTTTTAATAGGGATGCTCCAGTTACACATTTCTCAGCCAATGTTTTTCTGTTTATTTGTTTCCAAATTATTCCACTTTTTTAACATGAAAACAAATACAAAATATAAACTCCCTTTCAGCCCTTCATCACACTAACCTTAAATGAGCACACATTTCCACAAACCTTTCGTGGTAAATTACTTACTCAATTAGATAGCCTATATTACAAATATAGAATGTTTTTGTATGCATTTATAAGGGCATGAAGTATAAATATAAACAGACTGTGGGCTCACTTTTTATGTCAACACACACAAAGTGGATGAGAGATTTTGTTTCCCTGCAGTCAATGGAGATGCCCCTTTTACCCATTAGGCATCGTCAAATATTAACAAATACATTTGCCTCGAATAGACAAACTTGCTGGCAAAGACTGCTGCACTCTGCTGCTAATCTGCAGACTGAAACAGCAGCGCCACTTCATCACATCTTTGAAATTACAAAACATTTTTCTCAGGGAAATGATCAGAAATGGGCACAACCCTCTGAAAGTTGGATTTTATTTAACACTCCAGAAAAACCTTGCTATAAGGTTATAGCGAGATCGCCTCAAAGAGAGGATGGAGGCGATGTGTTGTGAATGACTTCAACTGGGAATGCTTTAAAAAGTCAGATGACCCAGAAAAACAGATTAACATCGGCTGCTCACAATGGTGCATGTCAATTTAAAAATAGGGCTAACTTCGGCCAATGTTTGGCTGATGAATTGATGATGATGATGATTTGGTGAATCCCTAGTTTTCACACATTATGTATATGGACAACTTGAATGGCTCATTTAGCAGGAACAGTAGAACAGCAAGCTGATCTGTTCAGCTCCACTGCAGGCTGACGGTTAGGCGTACCTGTTGGTGAAGAGCAGGAAGGCCTCCGGCACCACGCAGGTCTGCAGGTCCGACAGCAGCTCCATCCCCATGGGACAGGCACAGTTGACCGCATGCCGACACCAGAAACACAGGTGGCTGCACCCGCCGTTATCCTCCGCACAGCCATTCGTACCTGCATTTAAGAAGGGAACGTTTTAACAACTATTTCATTCCGTTTCTACTCTTATTTTCAGTCTGAAACCTGTCCTCCTTACCAAAGGTCTCCGTCACTTTTGTGGCCTTCAGGCCCATTAAGTCTGGCAGCTGATCGATGATGATCTCCCGCACAGCCGTGACTTTGTGCACCCTCTCGATGCTGCGCCTCTGCCAGTCAGTCCAGTAGATGTAGTCGCCCAGCAGAGTAAAACCAAAGATGTGAGGCAGCTTGTCTTCCAGCAGAATATGTCTGTTACTGCCGTCCACATTGATCACCTGAGAAGGAACAGAAAGAGAAAACTTTAGGAGACTTTTCTCAAGGATAGAGTTCATATTTATACTCATTCTTACACTCTTACATTCTTAAAGACAGCTATGAGAGATTATGATTTGATTTGAACTATTGTAAGGAAAAAAACAGGTCCTCTAATGTCCCAAAGACTGTGGTGACAACTTTACTGAATTGTCCTTGAGCAGTAAACCTAATCTACCAGCTCAATGGTTGCTATTCTGTGGCTGACCTGACCTTTGACCTCCGGGGAGGGGACCTTTCCATCCAGAGAGTAATAAAGTGCACATATGATACAGAGACTGTGAAAGAGAAGTGCAGGAGGAAACAGGATGGAGAGAAATATTGACTGGTGAGGCAGAAATCAGAAAACAGGAATATCCACAGGAAGGTATGTGTCCAACTGTGACCAAAATAAACAGGACAAAATAATGGAAACACGAGCTGAGGAGTGATTTTCAGCAGAAAGGGGAATTCCATTCAATTTACCAATAACATATTTCTTGTGAAAAGCAGCTAAAAGTTCATCTTCACAGGTGTGTCGACCGAGAGGGACTTTTATGACCGAGAGAGCTCAGATTGACGAGTAGCATTTAGAAAAATGTTTCAAGGGGTCACTAAAAAGTGAAGCAAACATACATTCTCATTTCTATTCTGTACATCCTAAATTCCTTTCCTAGTCTCCTTCCAGAAGGAGAAAAGGAAAGGACACCAGGAGAGACTCTACCCAGAGTCCTGCACGGGTCTGATTTTCAAGACCCGCTCCTGCCCCGCACCCGCGACGTGCAATACCGAACCCGCACATATTGCCAATTAGTTCCGCAAACCGACCCGTCAGCACAAGATCCGCAAACCGACCAGAACCCGCATATCATAAGCAGTGAACACATGCAATTATTAACACACGCAGTTGCGTATTTGGCTCAAAAAGCGTGGGATGTTGGTTCTTTTCTCCATCTAGGAACCAGAAGCCTCCCAGACGTTGGCTTTCGCTCTTGAGGAAGAGAGAAGGCTGTATTCTCCGAGCTCCGCCTCAGCCATTTTGAATGTGGCGTGCTCAGCAGCAGATTGATGCGCTGCAGAGGTTATGATTATGCGGGGTCCCGCGGGGGAGACGTCTGAGGATTTAAACATTAAATTAAATGATTTGTAATATATTTATTATGCAACACCCGCGACCCGACCCGCATCTTCTTTGTTTTACCCAGAACCGAACCCGGAACAAAAAATACCACCCGCGAATCACTTTTTTTGCGGTACCCGATCCGATGCAAGACTCTGCTCTACCCTCGCATGAATACATTAATTCAATAATATTATAGCCTTTTGAACTTGTTTAGCCTACTACTATACTTCAAAAGGGCACATACTATATGATTCAGTATACAGTATACTTTCACTGGCACACATCCTGTCCCTATTGAAGCAGTTGAACACTTGACTTGATTGATGAATGCTGTTGGAACAGTGCCACTCAAGGTGCTCAGACAGCTGAAGGGCAGAACGTTGGTCCAACCTATCAATACAAATGAAGCTGTAGGGTCCGGCCATGGTTTGCACTTTGTTGCTGCTGTGTGTCACACCTCTCTTAACCTTTGGCTGGTGAACAACTTTCCAGAATGACCAGAACATCAAGAGAACAGTTTCCCTATATTTACAAGGCATTTGTTGTACACACTGCAAGTCAGCAAAATGCAAGGACATTGCTCCTTTGAACCAAACTTTTCATGTTCCTGATGAGTAGGTACCATGTCATCTTCCACTTTATAGAGTTATATAAAAGTATATATAAATATAGTCAGCTCTTTAACAATCAAAAACACTTCTTTATGGCTGTCATTAACAGGACAGGAGGAGGACAGACAGCCGGCATGTCTCCAGGTGTCCTTTATGAAACAAACTCTATCAACTGATCACAACGCAGAAGGAAACCTGGACAGAACAAAAGCTGCTGCGTAAAAGTCCCATAATAAAAGTCATTTACAATATTTTGTCAAATTGCCATTTCCATTGTCAGTAACAGATGAGTGTGTGTGTTTGTGTGTGTGCATGTGTATATATCTATTACTAGACCGCTGAAAACTGATACTGGCACTTCTGCCAACAAACCCCCCGCTGTGTGTGTGTGTGTGTGTGTGTGTGTGTGTGTGTGTGTGTGTGTGTGTGTGCGTGTATGTGTGACTGTGAGTGTGCATGTTTCTACGAGCCGAAAGTGAGAGCTGCAATTGACAAGGCTGCAATTAGAACTTGTGTCCAGCCCTCCTCCTCACCGCCTGTGCTATTACTGGACTGGCGTCGACTGAAATAGACACACGCTTTTATTACACATTACAGTCATCTGCAGCCCCTGTGAGGGTCTGTGTGTGTGTGTGTGTGTGTGTGTGTGTGTGTGTGTGTGTGCATCTGCCACACGTTGACTGACATTCTTCAGTGTGCCATTCCAGAGATTTAGAAATGGGAGGAATTCTGCTGGAGGTCTTGAGACAGTACACATAGATATATGAATACGGTATGCTTAGTGCGGTGCGGTGTATAGCAGGGAAATGATGCCAGGATGTGGATGATAACAGGCTTTTTTTAAGTGAAAGCACAAGGAAAGAAAGAGTGATTCTTACACGTGGTGAAATCCCAGGCCAATCTATGAAATGGAAGTGTGTTTATCTGTCTGTCTGTGGCCCGGTACATGCAGTATGAGGGTATAAGGCCATGTTTAGACTGAGCAAAGGGCTGATTTTGCTGCAATGCAAGGCAGCATCATCCAATCAAATGCGGGCAGTCAAAAGAAGGCGAGGTATATATTCAGATTTTAAAATATTTAGAAACGGGACATTTAAAAAAGGAAGGAAGGTTTATATTAGTAATTGATTTGACTTTTCTTTTGAGAAGTATGACTGATCAGATAATGTCACCATGTTAGACTGTGTCATTGTCATTATGCATCACCACATTACGCCTGTGGGGTACGCTGAACTTGTTCGTTGTTTCATTTCAGTTTCTATGATTTCTATGATCTACCACATTTTGTTTGTATACATTTTGTTTAACTCTAAAATGGTGCAACTGTCACCAAACCTTATTTCCTCAGGATAAATAAAAGACTGACTCTGGTAATGATAACAATCCCGTGGCTAGTATAAAATCAGAGTCCTTCTTTTACACTCTTCCATTCTGTTTACTACCTACAATATACTGAATGTTTTCTATTTTGATCTTCATTCACATTGTTATTGTTTTATTGTACGGCTGTTTCTTAGCATCAGACTACAGAGAGCCTTTGAGCCTTCAGACACTCCCATGTTCTTCCACAGAAAACCAAAGTCATGACTGTAAAGAAGGATTGATTGATAAGAGCTGGACACTGATTTACACTGACTTCATAAAGCATTTACTCAAACCAACCACACATTTTGATTTATGTGTTCCTTTCATAGCTCCCTTTGGTTGCTATGAACCCGTAGATAATGGCTAGAATAAAAAATGCGGCATTAGAACGAGTGTTGTTTCTGTGAAGAGGGGCCGTGTATCCAGCTATCTGTTTAGTGAATACTCATTTGAATATCCATTCAGGGGGTGGGGGTGAGCAAACAGAAAAAATAGACCATTCACTTTGATGGGCCTCTGATCCAAGGGAGGTTCCTGACCCCTCGACAAAAAACCTATTCATTTATCATTGTGACACAATTAGACATGGCCATCCCAGTGAAAAGATGGCAGGGACTCCCTCTCTGTTCCCTCTCCTCCTCTCCTGCCTGCTCTTTTTCAGGAAGAGTTATGCTCTGGGATTTTCTTTTTTCATTTTGGGTGTGAGAACATCTCATTTTTGATGGACACTGGGGGTACAGAGGACAAAAAGGCCGAAAGAGAGCAAACAGAAAAGTAACAAAGGTCTGATCGGACACGCAGGGAGAAGTCAGCGCGGCGCAGGACAGTTCACATACGCTCCGCTCTGATGGACATGATGAAACACACAGGCTGAATGGAATCCTGCCCAAAACAGGACGCTTGCACAGTTTTTCACCCACAGCCCAAAGCCCCACACACCCAGGGTTCAGATCTCTGACTGCTTATTGTGTGATGTAGAACTCCAAGCTGTTACTTTCATTGAGGAGTAATAAACGGCATCATTTCAACTTTTGGGAGGCTGTTAGTGCACCGATGAAGAGCTCCAACAAAAAACTGTTTTCATGTTGCCCTGCTCTGTTAATAGGGCTACATCATTAATCCAAATTGTATCCAAGTCACAATACGGACTAGTGCAATATTCAAATCCCAGAGGGCGAAATATTTGGTAAAAGCTAAATATATCCAAATATTTGAACACAGTATTCTACATATATGATAACAAATAAATACTTGATTGGTACAGATTGTGTTAAAACAAATATTTTATTCCCTCTGAATGTTTTATTCCCTCTGAGTCATTTCGCAGTTGAAATAACATTCAAAAATAATCGCAATACGTTTTTTATTCAAGAGAACTTTGCTCTAATTTTAATTAAAATGTGGGTGGTCCTTAAAAATTGAAAGTGGGAAAGTCTAAGCTCCAACCCCCAGAATGCATTCTATTAGTCAAGAAAACTCTCCTGGTGAATTTTGTCCTCAATCTGACAACATGTACCCCTCCCTTCTCAACCTTGAAGTGTAGCCTCAGTTGCAGTACCGTGGCAGCCCAGCAGGGGCAGCAGAATATGTATTTGAGGTAGAAAGACATTTTGCTTAAGATTTTTGTTATAGTTTAATACATTTAACTGTCTAATGAGGTAACCATTTATAAAACTACATTGCAATGATTTGTCTTATGTTTTTGTTATTCATTATTCACTGTTTTGTCTTGTCTGCACTTGTGAGAAATTATTTACACTGTCGCACTTTAAAAAAAAAAAATAGAATCGGAGCGATGTCATTTTCTTATTGTGCTTACTTTTTTGTATATGTATATTTCTTTTAAATATTTATCTTGTTTTTTATTTCATAACTAGTTTCTGAAACAGCTTTTTAAATGGTTCTATATTCGCTCTTTTATCATGTTTATGTATGCACCATTTTAAACCAAAGCAAATTCCTGGTATGTACAAACTGATTCTGATCAAACAGATGTTCATTAACATTTTGATAAATAATAAAAATGCATTTTTTGTTGTTAAATGTTCCTTAAGGAATCAAAAACATTCAACTTCTCAAATGGTAACATATCTATTAGCTAACCCTTATCTTAAAGGGTGCTGGTCTGTGGATGAAGAACACACACATCATGACACACACCCATAAACAAACAGCGCTGCTATCTGTTTCCTACATTAGCAAACAGAGGACGTGAAGACACCCTGGGAGTGTTTACTTATGTGTGTGGGTGTTTCATAATGGAGGAATGTCTCAGGAATGTGCAACCTGAGAGCAGCCGATGTGTGACAGATGATACACGCCAGCCATCCAAGAAAGAAACGGCTTGATAATAACAGCAGCCACCACGGAGTCCCTGTGGCTTTTGGCCGGGGCGGAAATGCACCTTTTATCTACAAGTCATCTTTAAAAGCTAGCACGTCTGATTTCTACCATGATTTTATTCAAACGAATCTCCTGTCCAACATATAATCCGATATAGTTTGTGATGCTAGTGCTACTTTTAAATAGAACCTTTCCTGTTCCTGGTTTCAAGATGATCAATCATCTTTATTGAGTTTTTAAATGACATGATTTACATGTACAGTCACTTTTCACATGTACATCCAATTCTATAGTCTTCTTTGTCCAAAGAAAACCAGTATTATGTCAACCTGATGGCCCATAAATCAGTGTTCAACGTCTGTGACACATGAAGACTATATCACAGACCTTTTACACACACTTACACACACACACACACACACACACTCAGTTAACTGTCAACAGTAAGAAGTATGGAAAAGCTGCATGTATGACAGTACACTACTTGTAATCAGTATCGATCTGTGTTATACTGTTTGTGGCACATTTACAATTTCACAATCAGTCAGACTATAAGCATGACACATGAAGTCAACAAGCAGACCTGAGGTCAGTGGAATCAACAGGAAGTCTTTGCTGGTCCCTCATGTGCTTTTTGGGTTTCCCTTCCCTGTAGTGTGTTCTATAGGTTTGTGTGCATGTAAATGGTCTGCAAAGGATAAGTCCACTGGACTCCTTTGTTTACTTGCGTAACATAGTGATATCACTATGTAAAGCAATTGCTTCAATTGGCTAGCGACCCAACACATTGTACGTGATAGGCTTAGGGGTGGGGGACATCTCTAAGCGGTTGATCAATCACAACAGAGTCTGCCAGCTAACCAATCAGAGCAGACTGGGCTCTGGTTTCAGACAGAGGGTGAAAAGAGGTGCTGCAGCACAGTATGAGAAACATTAAAGCGTGGAGACATGTCACAGTAGAGACACTAAATATAAATATGGACCTGAACATCAGCATAATAGGGCCCCTTTAATGTCAAAAGGTTTCTCAATGAGATGCTAAATGTAGCCATCTTAAGTTATTACAATATCTTCAAAAAAATGAGGAAACAGATTCGACTGTCTGGAAAAAGTTCATGTTTAAAGACAATGGTGAAAGTAACAAGCACAGATAAGGCTATCAGTATTTGATCAGTTTTACCCTGCGGACACCTCTAAGTTAGACAGCAGCATATAACCATCAAATACAATCATTCAGGAAGAAAACCCATCTACAATAACATTATACACACATAAAGTGTACAGCTATTTCCTAGTTCACATCTAGAGAGGTGTGGCTCATGTGCGCTAGTTTGGAGACCCTACTCAAAAGGATTTTAACCTCTGATCTATGGTTTATTATTGATCAAATGTAATATATTGCTTAGCTCTACTCCACTGCTGCTCTGTTGTAAATCTGCAGTGCGCAAGCTTACCTATATACCACATTTACATTTCAAATCAAGGTGGAAATGTACACAGAGTTTTAAAGATTTCATATTTTTTCAGTGACACAAAATGTAAGTTAAAAGTGTGTTGCATGAACACATGACTGTTGCCACTAGGAACTATTGTTAGATATCTGTGGACTCTCTTGCCTCTACGTGTCTTCACAGCTCTAATTTGTAGTAACATGGAGATCACACTTTCAAATAGTTTTCCTTATTATTTTATGACCCTGGTATAACTCGTAGTAGTATAACATCTGGTTTTATTATTACTGTCTGTTGCTTTGTAAATAAGGGACTTAAGTTTTTGTTCAAATGTTTTTGGGTTGTTATTGGTTGGAATTTGTTGTCAGAAAAGGTCATTTTAAGGATTTAAGTAGCTGCAGTTGTATAGAAAGTTAAGTTGACCTCTGTTGTGTGTCATCCACACGGGACACAGCAGACATAAACACACACAGCTGCAGGCTAGTAGCTGCTATTGCTTGCTCACCACAACAGTGCTTACATCAGACCGCAATATTACCATATTACCAGGAGACATAAGAACAGCCACAACACACACCACACACACACACACACACACCACACACACACACACACACCACACACACACACACACACACACACACACACACACACACACACACACACACACACACACACACACACACACACACACACACACACACACACACACACACACCACACACACACACACACACACACACCACACAGATGTGAGCCAGAGGCTGATCTCCCAGAGGAAATGAGACACGCAGCTACTGTTGCTGAGTGGTGGTAGACAGGGAGGAGAGCAAAGAGCAGGGAGACAGACAGAGGAACAGGATGGAAGGAACAGGGAGGAGAGCTGCCAGCACACTCTGGAAACTCTGAGCAACAACAGGTGTTTCTGTTATTTCTCTAACCTGAGAGATAGAAACACACAGAACTCAGGCAGGATTTATGAGAACATGTCAAAGCTGAATCAATCAGTCATTGTGTTATGGCCAGAAATACATGTAAACCTCTTAACTTGCAGGTTGGTGATTCTGGTGATTGATACAGGGCAGTATATGAGATTATTGGCAAAATGGTAAAATCGGATTTATTTTTGTTGAGGGAGCATTTGCGATGACCTTCAAAAATATGTCATGACTTCTCCACTCTATAGGCAATGTATAATATACTGAATTAAGTTCAGGAGGCTTTCACTATCAATGTAAAGATACAGTAGTAATAGCTGTATGTTTAAGATTGCTACTGCATGTTGTGTAGGATTGAGCCCCCACTGTTAACGCCCTGTAATCCTCTTTGAGACTGACTGTAATAATGGACAGTATAAACAATCTTGACTAGACTTGATCTGACTTGCCCTGAATTTCTCAGTTGGAGTGTTGGCAGGACACTTGCTATGTCGAGGTTGTAGTCTGTTATACAAGCAGGGCTCGACATTAACGACTGCCCGATGGCCCGGGGCCATCTAGTATTTAGCTCGGGCAATGAAGCCTCACCTGCTGGTTGCCCGATCGGGCAATCTATTATGCCAGTATCATGCAGCTCGCGGATCCAGTAATGAGTGACCCGACAGTAAAACTAAACATATCTATAACTAGTTCAGGTAGTTTGAGAGGTAATTAAAATAGCTACGTGTGATATTCTAACCTGAAGTGTGTGTTTTGTTCCGCTCACCGCTGCAGGTGATCATGCAGAGCTGCGTGTCGACTCGTCAGCAGCAGCTGATCTCTCTCTCCCGTCAGATTAGACTTCACTCGCGTTTATGTCCATATCGATCAGATCTAGCTAGTTCTAGCTAATGATAGGACTACCTGCTTATTAAAAGACACCTAAACAATAAGTGTCACCAGTGGCGGCCGGCCCATAGGGACGCTAGGGGCGCCGCCCCCCCTCTTCCCACATGTTTGATTGTCATTAAAAATAAAAAATAAATAAAAAAATATATTTAAAAAAATCTTTTTTTTTTAATGAACAAGGTAAATATTATATAGTTGGTATTAGTCAAATGTATAATCTACAATAAAATCTCGTTTTAAATTGTTTTACGATGTCTAAAGTTACTGATAAGTCACATGTTTCCTGCCTGGCCGCAGCGTGTATCATTACCCTCTCTCGTCCGGGCGGTAGAAAGGAGCCCTCAGCCAGAGCAGCAGCAGCCAACAAGCTGACTGTTGCTATCTGTATACTATGCCGCCGAAACATAATTTCAGCCAATCAGCGTCGTCAGATCTGATGCTCAAAGGGCGCCGTGTCAGCGACCTGGCCTGTGTGTCAGTGAGTTGTTTAGACTCGTATCCAAGGTGACGCTACAGTAGTTGTCGAGGATGGCTGCGTCTGCAGGAGACTCCGGTGCTAGTGGATCGCCGGAGCTGTAGATTAACATTTACATGCTTAGTGTAGTTGTAAGGGCAATGCCTGTAGCACCATGGAGCATATGTGTGGGCTGGACCTGTATTTTACAGGAAAGGAGTGAGCAAAGGGTCGAGTTGTGAATTCTTGTTAAGTTTTCATCTTCCTCATCCTCTCAGACTTTGAGTTGCGCGCGCTGCTAAAGAGACGCGCTACCATGGAAACCAAACAATGGTGTAGCTGTATTAAAGTCAGAGTGGAAACAGTCGTGAGTAAATCTGATTTGTGAGAGGGCAGTGAAATCGGGAGTCTCCCGCGAAAATCGGGAGGGTTGGCAAGCATGAGACACACACACACACACACACACACACACATGTTATTTAGTCTCCTGATTTTAAATGGGAATTAAATAATTTGAGTGTTCCCAAAGCACCAGTGTTCTGCAGTTTGTGTGGGCCTACTGTACTGTTGCACAGTGTTGGAAGATTTATAGCTAACCACACTGAAGATTATGGATTATCTCATATTTTTAAGCCCCCCCCCCCCCCCCCCCTCTAACATCACCAGAAGTGATCATTTAAGGGGTCATTTCTCAAAAATGTCTTCCCGGGGGAGAATCCCCCCGGACCGCCCTAGTATGGTTTGGTCCCTATTTCCATAGCCCCACCAAAAATATTTTCCACAAGCCGCCACTGAGTGTCGCTATGCAACTGGGTAAGGCCACAAAGTATAGCGCAGCATTATGCATTTGTTTACATGCCCACCGGAACCCCGAGGCATTACCAACAGATCAACGCACAATCAACCCATACAGGACATCTCTTTCTCCACATTAAGTGTTAGACACTAGAATTGACTATTCTTGTCTGTCACATAAGTGGCGCAACTGAAGCGGTATTGCGCTAAAGGGAAATTATTTTGACCGAAGAGATTTAGATTTGCCAGCTAACGGGAACTCTGACGTCGCCATTTTGTGTGCTTCGCGGATGCGCTCGGCTCCTCTCGACTGCTGCTCGGTCAGCTTCCGGATGAGGAGGCATTCGTTCGACCAACTTACAGTAGATAACATTACAAACATTTTTAACAGGGGCCATAATAGTGTAAATAATGTTTGTTTTGGCAGTTCTAACTGAATGTAATGTTCTACTTTTTTACATCTGGGAAGGCATTTGCCTTCATCAGATGGAAAGTGTCTTGACCAACAACTTAAGTATTTCTTATAGCTATGCAGGGCATGCAAGCGAGCAAACAAACAAGAACAAACAAACAAGTTAAATGAAGAATAAAATTGAAATTGTACAATATAATATTGTGGTGGTTCATCTTATAATTCAGTCTAGAGAATACACCAGACAGCATCTAAGACCTGCAAAAAACTAAATTGTCTAGGGGGAGGCCCCCCCAAACCCTTCGTGCGTCATTTCCTTCGTGCGCATTTTTCAGGACAATCTCTATTGGGCTCAGGGCCATCTGTAAATTAGCGTAGATGGCCCACAGGTCCACACTGATACAAGTGTCATATTGCACAAACACTATATGAGCTAAAGCAATACTAAACCCACTTACTATAGTGTTCTTAAAATAGTTCTCTATCTGTGTTTTTTAAATCTTGTTTTACTTTTATGTACAGTCAGGGGTTAGGTTACATTAAGGGTCAAATTCCACAGGCCCGTAACCACTGGCCCAAGAGCATTCGTCCAAAGAACCGACTCATAATGAAGAAAATGAACACATTTGTTGCAATAGTAATGTATGCACAAACTACATTACTACTTGTACTACAACATTTGAATCATCAGTTCTTCCTCATTTTCCTCAATTGTTCAAATTTGGTTTATTAAAATAATGATATTGTGGTCATTGTTAAAAAATGTCTGCTATTATCATTATTATGAGTATTATTATTTGTATAATGCGCTTTCTTCCTTCCTGTCATTAGGAGTTAGACATGTAATGGCTATGTAATAGATTAGATCCGAACACCCAAGGCTCTATCCACTGCGCCACACGCCTCCTTTAATCTTTTTGAGGCTAGTATTTAGCAGGAAATGCAGACATATTCACCTGTAAATGCATACTGAACGACATACATGCACATTTACCATTTACCTCACTGTATAAAAAAGTAACTGTGTTAATAATAATAATAAACAGGAATTATATTTGCAAAGGAGCCTACTTTGTTTCCAAAAAAATAGTTTTCACTCTTGTCGGTTGAGGGGGGGGGGGGGGGGGGTGCCGCAATGGAAGAGAAGCTGTCCAAAGGTTTCTACTACTGGAGTCCTCCACACTGACACCACTCTCTCCTTAGATGCTGCACAAAACACAATAGGAACAAGAACAATCAATCCATTTAACTAAGTCAATATAGCCCCACTTTAGGCTTCATGTGCACTGTCCAAAAAAGAAGGTTGGAAAAGTAATATTCAGCACCGTCAGATCAACTATACCAAAGGTCTCAGAAACTGGGCCAAGAAAAGCCTGGGATTACATTAAAGTGGACCTATCATGCTATATTTGAACAATATATTGTAGGGCCATACCTATATAAAGTATATAAATATAGTTGTTTTTTTTAAATATCAAACAAATCCTGCATTTTAGCCATGTCTCATTTCGCTCTATTTGCTCTTTCCAGCCCTGTTTTTGCAAGGGCTGATTCTGTGACGTAGCTTTAATGCGAATGAGCTGCAGCTGACCACGCCCCCCTGCAGGAGAGGGGAGCTTGCTTTGAGATCAGCTGCTGGGCTGTCAGAAGAGGGGGAGAAAAAGAGATCTCCGTCCTCCGTGTTTTATTCTTATATGATTATATAGTCATTATTCATTTGTTTTAAAGCTCAATAAATAACAAAGAAGACCTTTGACCGGCACTTTTCTAATTTTGTCCTGAAGATTTAAACTTTAACGGACATGTTGACCGGCGAAACTGAAACTCTGCCGCACTCTGCTCGTTCCTTTGGAAGAGGCGGAGAGGTGGGTGTTTTTCATCTGCTGGTGGCAAACCGGAGAGAATTACAGTGCTTGCCTCGACGGGGAGGGATTGCATTGAATTACTGAAGCAGGAGGAGCAAACGCTTGCCTCGAGGAGGGAGAAAAAGAGCCACAGCGGAGAATAAACAGAAGGGCAACCATGGCAACCATGCGCGGGAAGTCTTCTTCTTCGCTGCTTTTGTGGCAGACTACAGCGCCACTTACAGGCATATGTACTACAGCGTCTCCAGCGCTTTCGAGCGGCAATGGCCAGCCGTGGCCCAACCCCCCATTCCCCTGATAGGTAGAGAGTTGGCCATATAGGCGGAGCTTCTCGTTCCTGACGTCAGAGAATTTTCAAATCTGTATCAGTCTGTATCAGATCCATTGCAGCCCCGTTTTTAGAGATTTGGGTATGGAGGAAAAGAGAGGGGGTTGTGTTTTCGGACACTTGGTGAGTTCCCTGACACACCGGGGACACATATTCATGTATAAAAGATGTACAAAAGTGCATTTTGCATGATGGGTCCCCTTTAAATTACTTTATTACACTGCTAAATTGAATACTCTATTCTGATTGGTCAATTTGGAAATTGGCTAGCACACCGCTGCTAAGCATAACATGACCGTTGCTAAGGAGTATCAAGGGACAATGTGCTGCCATATCAATCCACGGAAAGATGTCAGCTGTGGACAACAAACATTAGTTTTCATCCATCAGAAAACACCATGGAGTACTTTTTGAATTAGTTTAAGTTTGAACTGTCCCTAGAAGGAAAAAGAAAAACAGTGCAAGGAAAGGAAAGGGGTTAAGGACAGAGAGCCGGACGTCAGAGAAATCAAGAGAAGAAGACAGACAGGAAGAAAACACTGAAGGGAACACTGTATTGGCTCAGGAAGTGTTTAAAGACTGGTTCATAGAACACTTTAACAGACTTGGACAGTTACAGAAAACCTTTATCAGTGCTGCATTCATTTTAAGTCACGTTGGCATGCCGTGGAACAGATTCTTTTCCTTTTAGCGGATACAATACGACCACTTTTAAGTCAATAAAATCGTTTTACATCAATACTGTGAGTCAAGTGGTTGGTTTAATGTAGTATGTGGCCGTATAATAAGCGGGTTATGGAGTGTTCCACAGAGATCAAGATCCCCTCTGCTTTCCCAAAGCATCCAAATGATGTGATTTTTTCAATAATGACAACCTCGTTGCCTATTATCCCTTTCCTAACGCAAATGTATCCTTAAATAATGCCCACATATAACGTCAACGATCAAATCCTTGAAAATACCAATAGAGTGGACTAGAGAAAAGCTCAATTTGACTTCTAGCAGCAGGAGTTGTAATTCATATATTCCTCAAGCATCTAGACGGGGTTGCTCAAAGCAGTGAACAGCCAACGTAGTTTTCTTGCTGCCTGTCAGAGAGTTGGAGCTGATGTGTGTGTTTGCCTGCTCCATTATAACCACTGCCAGTGCTTTAAAGAGAAGCGCCACCATCTCACAAAGCTGCCACAAATCGTCTTTCACGGCCCTCAGAGAATAAAGCATCAGGGCAGCACAGAAGCCAACGTCCACACAAAACTTCATTTCGATCTTTTATCTAATTGATCCATTCAGCTCGGCCCCATTTGCCAGGCAGCTTCAAAGGGGGAGAGAAAGACCTGATCCAAACCACTGATCTGCTCTGTTGTTGTACGAAGAACACTGACAGAAAAAAGTCAAGTTCAATGTATCAACGTCAATGTGATGCATTTGTAGATGAATTCATACTGTTATTCCACACGCAACATGTCCTACATGGCAGCACATACTAATACAGGAAGTAAGTGAACATACATTCGTTGAGAATTCTTTGTAATGTTAACAGGATTCTAATTTGTTCCATACTCATTTTCTTGTTGAATTATTCACCTGTAGAAGAACTTGGAGCGTGTCCACCTCACCTCGAAGCTCCATCTCTGAGGCCCTCGGCTGCTCTGGCAGATATTTTCCCTCTCTGAGGTTTTGATGTGCTCCTTGTTCTCTCGTTGCATGGTTTCATATGTGTGCCTCGTAGCCTCCATTTCAGCCCTCACTGCGTCGTACTTTTCAGATGTGGTTTTGAGTTATTTTCCAACATTTTCAACTGCAACTTCGTGGAACCTCTTTTGAAGCTTCATCTTTTTTTCATCTTTTTCATTTTATCGAACCAATCCATAAGTTCCAGTGAAACCTATGGATGCTGTTCCTGACTCATCTCTGCTTTCAGGCACCTGTCAGTTAACAGCTCTGAGTCAGTAAGAAACTGACCTTTTTAACCGCGAATGTAGTTATATAAGCTGCTAGTAGTTATTCTGTATAAGAGTATGTTTATTTATCAGGCTCTTTCCTATGTTTGCAGTGGGTTGGGTTATGGTTTGTTTCATTTACATTTTATGTCAGATTTAGAAAAAGATAAATATGGGATGGCTTTTCCCAGATGACAAACACAGTCAAAATCATATCATATCTTAACTGTTGTTGTTGTTTTACACTTTTGAGTTTATTTTGTTAGAATAATAATCGTGTTCTCTAACATTGGGAATGTTAACATTATTTAGGTGGATGTTTTCTGCCTCTTCCTGCACTGTATATCATTTTGCATCTGTTATTTTTGTGTATTTTCAAACTTAAAATCAGTACTTGTATCTAATAACCTTCCACCACGGACAGAAACACACTTCACAATTGTTGTTGTTGTTAAGCTGGACGGCTACAGAAACAAGATGCAGGCAAGAAGAGTTGCTATTGAAACAAGGTGCAGGGCCTTAAGCAGGGGAAACTCCCTCATACACACACCTCCTTCTCTCCACCTCAGACACACACACACACACCTCCTTCTCTCCACCTCAGACACACACACACACACACACCTCCTTCTCTCCACCTCAGACACACACACACACACACACACACCTCCTTCTCTCCACCTCAGACACACACACACACACACACACACACACACACACACACACACACACACACACACACACACACCTCCTTCTCTCCACCTCAGACACACACACACACACACACACACACACACACACACACACAGCAGTTACCATATGGCTGAGCAGTGTGATTGAACGGCACTACACACGGTCAATCTGCATAATCACAACAAAGCAGCCGTTTTGTGTGAGTACAGAGAAAGCAACACATCAGTCAAAGCCGCGAACACATTCACGCACACACACACGCACACTTCTATTTGAAGGAGGGGTGTCGGGCAGGGGGTGCGGTAACTTCAGAGGTTTGTTTTTTTTCCACAGTGGAGGGGGAGGGGTGGGAGTTTGCAGAGGGGGGAGTCAGATTTCTTTAAAAGAGACTTGAAAACACGATGGAGAAAGAGACAGAGGGAGAGAGCATTCCTCCAGGGTTCTTGGAGAAAGTCTTCGGTCTGCCTCGGTCATTTATCATTCCCTCTCTTCTTTCTCTCAAAAAGTCAAATGCTGGGCGCTGTCTAGTTTTCAGCTGGCTCCCTTCACACACACACACACACACACACACACACACACACACACACACACACACACACACACATACACACACACACACACACACACACGCATACGCCACTAATACCATATGTTATATGATGTTCTAAAATATATCAATTCATCAGAAGGTATCAACTAAATGTAACTTAAGACAAAGACAAGTTGTGAGTAGTGTCTCATAATTAGAAACTAATATAAATAAAGTTACAGATGTCTATGATCTTATTTGTTGCTTTAGTTCCAAAGATAGTGACCTATAACATGTATTGCTTAGAGATAAATCCAAGTATATATAAATCAATATCTCCTTCTAACATAAGGACATACACACATATACACTCTTTTTACAGTCATGTTTCCTTTCTTTCTTTATTATTTTATTGTTGATTTTATTATGTCTTGTTCTATTATTTTGCCATCAATAATAAAATCATATTGAATTTGTATTTTTGAATACTATATTCAAACCAATGAATCAATGATTTGTTGTTGTGTGGTATATGTGGTCACACAGATTGTATTCTTTTAGCTGTTATTATCTACTGTGATTAAGCTCTTTAATGCAAACTCACTTCTGGGAAAGATGGACACACTTTAGAGATGGAACATACTCAAGTGAGACAAAAGTCAAAATAGAGAATATAAATGCAAACACACCTGAGTGTTGCTGAGCTTTGTCATACATTTTTAATTTAGCCAGTAAGAAGGTCATTATCCTTGTGTTACAACATTTTGAGCAATTGGTTAGGCAAGCGTAACACTCTAATACCACTAATACTGAAAGGGATAATGGACAACTAAAGCAAAAATAAGACACGGTAAGTTGCTCATCTCCAGTAAATCCATAGTTGAGGCATCGAGGTGTACATTCAGCAAAAGGGAAATGTATTAAAATCGTACAGTAGCCTCGTGGAACAAGAAACTGTGAACCAAATCACACTCCACACGGACATGAGAGAGACGCAGGCACACATACAACACACATTTCTTCACACCCAGCACTAATTTCTATTCACCGGCATAAAAACAAGGATGAAACGTGTAAAAAACCCTTTGAGGTGGGTCCTTTCACCCTGACAGAGAGAGAGAAAAAGAGAGGGGGGGGGGTGGGCAGAGGGAGCATCCACCCCTTTCCAATTGGTAAGCATTCAGCCAGAAAGCTCAGGCATTCACTATTTTGTTCTAGTGTTCTCTCTCCTTCTCTCTGCAGCTATGAAAATACCACTAGTAAACTTGTCCAATTCCGTAGAAACAGCCACCACATCACAGAGAAACGATAACCACACAACATCTGAGACAGAGTGTGAAATAGTTTGAACAACTAAACTGAGTAGTAAGAAGCTGTAAGTAAAGAGAGAGCCGAAGAGGTCTCTTTAGTTATTGTAATGTCTAAAACATAGACAGTGTGTGATATTGATAGAGAGAATGGAGAACACCTGCTTTGAAAGAGCTCTGGAAGCCTTGGGGAGAGGGGGAAGGGCAGCGAGAACAACTCCCCCCCCCCAGTCCTCTACCTCTCCGACTGGGCTGAACTCCACACTCTTACTGCTTTCTCAACCGAGTACACTAATACATTGTTGGGGAAAAAAGGAGATAGTGCTTAGATATTAGTAGCTATATAAAGCGACTGGTGTTTTCTCAGCACTGGTTGTCAAGCTGACCAAGTAGCATTTTCTTTTATACACCTAACCTACAAATATTCTTTAGGTGGAATATTTTTTATTTTAGAAAATATTCAATAAAAAGACCTTTTACAAAACATAGCAACAAATACACCAACACACAAACAGAGGCAGCGTTCTGTTATGTCTCCCCCTTAGTTACAACCATTCCTCTTTCATATATAGTGCCAGTGTTTCTCTGTTTCTCAGGGTTTACTGCTTTGGGGGGGGTGGTCTGTCCCTGAGGGGGTGTTGTTGGGATATTTTTTTTTGTTAATCCTCTGGAGCAGAGAGAGGAGCTGTGGATTAATGTTATTGATTAATGCATCGGTGTTTCTTAGGGTCAAAAACACTAAACTCATAACTTAAAATCAAAGTGTTTAGTTTATATAATAAAAGAGCACATGTTCAATGTGTAAAGTGACAGTAGATATAGATTAGTTGCAATTTGGTGCTATAAATATGTATTATTAATCAAAACAAAACAAAAACACCTTCAATTTCAGGGGGGCGCAGCACCCCTCCAAGACAATGGTAGGGGAAACACTGAGTGCTATTGGGGACTAGTTCCTGACAGGAGAGTTCCTCTTAAGACATATGATAATCTCTCCAATGGCACAATGAACATTCATTTTTCAAACCATGCTAAAATATCTTTCATAATTTGGCTTTGAAAATTACGGAACACCAAATAGTTTCAATTTTAGGGCACAAACAAATAAGATGACAAGATGTACCTACAAATATTTAAAACAATCTAAAAATGAATATGCTCCGATATCAGCCTGCATTAGTCTTAGGATTTACCTGCAAGACACGCATTACTTTTGAATGCCTTCGTTCATTCTGTTATGTAAAGAAAATAACATTTCCACACAGTCAGAGGTATAAAAGTGTGTGTAACAGACTGCATGGTCAGTCCCACTGGAGGGTAGTACTGTAGGTTCAAAGCTCCAATACACACTACATTCAACACAATGCATCACTCCTGCTCAATGGAATAAATGACAGCTGTCAGCATGGAGTCATTTCTTGACGTGTCACAGCTACGTCTCAAACACACAGCCACTATTTTGACATAACATGTTTGAGGTCATCTTTCAATCATTCATGATCAGATATTTGTCAGTCAAAAGAGTCAAGTGTTAATATTGGATGAAGAAAAACATGTTTTTGATTGTAGCCCCTAAATGACCTTCTTTCCTGTGTCTCATTAGAACAGATACACAGTCATTTGACACTCTGTCAGAGAATGTGCAACACGTCAGAGGGTGTATCAGAAAGGCTTTGAATTGGTGTGGTCTGCTGTGTGTCTTGGTGGTTGAGTCTTATTGTGAGTATGAATGTTATGGATGTTAATTGATGTATTTCTGTTAAAGTTTTAAATGGGACCCCCGGGAAGCAGAGCCACTGTTGCAGCACAGTAGCTAATGGGGATCTAATTAAACAAACAAACAAAGGAGACGAACCGGACCACATGGGAGCTGACGACAACTACCTTACACAAGGCTGCATGAGGCTGTCCAGCTATTGCATAACACATCTAATGTATCCTCATTCCACCTCATCTTTTCTTGATCATTCCCTCTCTCCCCTGTCTTTCAGCTCGTGAAACCATGCAGAGATGTTTTGAAGACATACCTCTATCTTGTCAGTTTTTGCATCTCCCCAGTAGAGCTTTCCTGCAGCGTGATCTATAGCCAGTCCATTGGGCCAGCCCAGAGAGCTGTTAAGCAGAACCAGACGCTCCGTTCCATCCAGGTGGGCCCGCTCGATCTTAGGATGTTCTCCCCAGTCCGTCCAGTACATAAAGCTGAAAGAGACAGAGGCAATGACTTCTTGTACAATTTACACAGAGTACATGTTAGACGCTTTTACCCAAAGCGACTAACATACTCAATACTGTGGACAATCCCCACAGGAGCAATTTGGGGTGAAGTGTCTCAGGGACACAACGACATGCTGACTGCAGTGGGGTTTGAACCTGTGCTCCCCTGATCCCAACACCAAGGCACTAGTCCACTGCGCCACATGCCTCCGTACATAAAGTCTTTCCTTCTCTAAGCTAAAGGAGGCTAATGTTTGGCGTGATGACATTTCTTAATTAGACAATTGTTAGAAACAGCAGTTTTTATGACACATAGAAGATTCGGATATTCAACAGAGGGGAATTTACTGACGTATTTTATGTCGTAAAAATCGAAAAAAGTCTCTTCAGCTTTTGTTAACCATAGATCTTATTTCAGGCATTTAACCAAAAACACATTCAACTTTGTGATGAGGAAACCGGAAGTGGGAAAATGCTAACTCATTTCAGGGTTTTAGGACTCATTCCTGCAGCACTCTATAGACCAGTGGTTCTCAAATGGGGGTACACGGACCCCTAGGGGTACGTTGGAGTACTGCAGGGGGTACGTGAGATTTATTTTATGTTAATGAAAAGAAAAAAGATAAATATACCAATTTTAGGAAAAGTAAGGAAGTTTGAGCAGTGTGGGTTTTATATTAATAGACTAGAGTTACACATATTTCAATACGCGAAGTGTAATAACTGCAGGTTGCCTCCCTGTCAGAATGACAAAGATCCCCAGTGAAGCACAAGCCCATGTTTCACTACATTGTAAGTACAACTTATTAAAAAGATCAGTTCAATGCAACTAATGTCGTCTTAGTGTTATTGCATGATGTTAAAATTGGTTTGCCATGAATTTAGTGATGGATTGTAAACATTTGAAATGTAGCATTTAAGTGTTTCTCAGTTACAATGTTGTTGTTTTAATAAATCAGACACTGATGGTGCAAGGCTGTACTGTACCTCTTTATATAGGCATTTTCCCCCTAAAAAATTGTTTTTGCGCTGATCAGGGGGTACTTGGCTGAATTTCTTTTTTCAAAGGGGGTACATTATTGAAAAAAGTTTGAGAATCACTGCTATAGACCGTGGTTTGTCTTTTAATTCCCAACATGGGCATCTAAATGTTGCAAACAATTGTCTACACTAGCTTTTGTTTGTTGGCCTAAAAGTAGTAAGTATTTGTAAGAGGTTTTTCGATATATATTTTTTTATCTTAATGTCCACTCTCGCCAGAATATATACCCCATGCATAAACAGAGGCTAACCCTACCCATTGACGGGGTCCAGGACGATGGCTCTAGGTTCATCCAGATTCTCAGAAATCAGAATTTTCCGAGACGTTCCATTCAGCCTGGTTACCTGAAATGCCACATTAAACCAGTTAGTCCTGAATGGAGACATATGCTTATACATACACAGGAATAATGTGGTCCAACAGCAGTATTGTAGATATTTATATGTTGCTTAAACACTGGTTTTAAGATTAATATAACTGGTGGAACTGTTGTTGTGTAAAGATGTACCTCGATCCGGTCAGTGCCGGTGTCAGTCCAGTACAGGTTTCTGGCCACCCAGTCAACAGCAATGCCATCTGGGTGGTTGATCTCCGTGGTAACCAGCATCATGGCATTGCTGCCGTCAATGTTGGATCGGCGGATGGCCCGAACCTCATCATCCGTCCAATAGACGTAACCCTCAACTGGGTCATAGTCTATAGCTATGGCATGGCGAATGTCATCGACCTGCATGAGCAGAGGAACAATGATAAATACCTGAAAGAGAGTGTGTGCATATGTGCGGTTGTGTGTGGGCTTACCTGTAGCACTATGTCAGTGAAGTCGGGCAGGTCCAGTGAGATCCTCCGGAGGTCCGTCCTTCGAGCCAGCAGCAGAACCTGCTCTGCTCCTGAACAACAGACACGTTTGATTCGTTGTTAACAGTCAGTTCATATTGATTCTAAGCTGCACTTATTTGAAAGTCAAAATTGGTCACAGGAGGGTTTGTGCTGAAGTAAGTTCAGCTCTGAGGCAGTTGGATTTACTGATAAACACTCGCACAGTGGTGATTTGTACAATTTGAGCCATTAAAAAACACATTTATTTTGTTTTTTTAAAGATGATTTGGCTGGGTCTCCAGTGTGTCATTATAGAGACCCAACTGAAAAGGTGAGACAGAAAGGATGACACGTGTAAATGGGCCCCAGGCTTGACTGAGCCCCAGCACGTGGGATATTTCCAAACATATTTAGTAACATTTTAGAATTTTAGAATTAAAACAAAACAAATCATGTTATAAGGTCCCTCCTATTTTTAATGAAGGAAATGTACTTGTGTTTCTCATGGTTTGAATGACAAATTGCTGGTACCGTAAGTCATGTATAATAAGGTCTTGAAATCAGACTAATGACCCCTAATGATGTTGTTGACAGCCGTGCACTTTGGCTTTGGAGCTAACATTAGTTCTACACACAGACTGACTGAATGGACTGCTTCCCAGCTCTCAATCAGGAGGTCTAAGTGTAGCGCTTTTATGGAAATATGCAGTTGTATCGTGGGCTTAGAAACCAAAATGAACTAGTCCAAGAAAAGGTATTTTAACAACAACAACAAACACACCCACGATTAAACCACACCATACTTTACATGTCTAAATTGTGTTTAAAGTTCAAGTATCAATACACATGTTAACTCACTCCCCTTCAAGTAAAAGTAGAATAAAGTAATGAGCAGTCAAAGACGCACCACATTATTAGATGCCAATTCTGACGTACTACAGTTAGAGCAGCCTAGCTAGTTTTCACTACATTATATACAGATATCTGAATGTGAGGAAAGTAGAAAGTTTCATTATGAACACCACTAACAGCAGACATTTTTACTTCCATTGGGATATTGTACAATATTTCAGAGCTGTTAAGAAGAATAGGGAGGGATGAAACCCTCTTTAATGGTCACACATGCAGAGCACACAGCACACACAGTGACATGTGTTCTCTGCTTTTAACCCATCCTACCCAGGAGCAATGGGCAGCTATTGTACACCGCCCAGGGAGCAATGGGAGTGGGGGTAGTTTCATTCAGAATCTGGTTTCGTTCCCTCATCTCTGCTTTATTTGTGACATTTAGCATAATACGACCACTTTGGTGGAACAGCTCACAACTCATAGACATCTGACATGTTTTGCCATTCTTTAACAAGAATATGTATTTTATGAGCTTATCATGTGTTGTAATAAGAGATTAATATTAAAGCTAAGTAGTAACTGCAGCAGTGACATAAATGTACTGGAGTCTAAAGTGCTTCCTGGTAATATATAGTGAAATAGAAGTATATAGGTGTATGAAAACATTAACTTCAAGCAGAGCATGGTACAGTACAGCACAAGACTTACCTGAATATACTTAGTTTCTCCACATGCTAGCTAAAGAAAATAGAGCGATATACCCCAATAATGATTTCCTACAGACAAATAAAGTCAAAGAGAAAAAAAAGATGTCTCTATCTGTGGTGAGAAACATAGATTTAGTATTTTCGCTTCTCTCCTCTTTGCTCCTTTCGGCCTGGAAACAAAGGGCTCTGCTGTCCTGAGGGAGCCTGCACTGTGTTCTGTTGGTCCAGATATAACAAGAGCCAAACTCACCTCACGGGAGACAATTAAAGTTTGTCTTTTTCTCTCACACCTCTGACTCTGCAGAGCTCGCATTGAAAGCAGTTTAAAGTGTGTCTCTCGCTTTCTATTCCCTGAACTGCCTTCTTTCCTGTCTTTGTCTCACGTTTCTGATCAGTACACCTGAATCTTAAGCCAAAGATTCCACTGTAAAGTAATAATACTGACAGTTCAAGTAGATCTATTCAAAATGTAAAATATCTGTAGTTAAAGGTGCCCTATTATGCTGACTTTCAGGTTCCTATTAGTATGTAGTGTCTCCACTGGGACATGTCTCCATGCTTTAATGTTCAAAAAGCTCTTCATTTTCTCATTCTGCCTGTGCTGCAGCACCTCTTTTCACACTCTGTCTGAAACCACACAATCAGACCTATCACGTACAATGTGTTGATGCAAGCGCTAGCCAATCAAAGCTCAAGTGCTACATAGTAATGTCATAATGTTAGAGAACTAAACATAGGAGTCCACTGGAGGCATAAAGCATAATTGGGACACTTTAAAAGTCTCCGCTACAGAAGATTATAACCCTAACCTAACCCTATAGTACATCATCTAAATATCTACACTAATGTCAGATAGCTCAGATATCAACAACACATAGTTCTCCAAATCCTGTAAATGTTCTCCCTCTCTTTTCCAGCTGCTCTTTCCCAACCAATCCAATTCGGGCATCTCTCAGCCTTGGCACCAATCAGATTTGACACAGAAAGTTGTTCCATCCTTACCTAACTGACAGAGGCCAGGGGGGATAAATGAAGGGAAAGAATGAAAAGGAAGGAGGGAAAGCATCTGTGATTCCCCTCTCCTCTTCGCTTCACTTCATTCTGAGACACTTAGGGACCCCTGACAAACAGTCACATGCACACACACACGCACGCACACACACGCTCTGCTGCCAGCGTAATAACAAACGCCTTCAATTTAACCAGCCAAGCAAAACAAATTAGGAGCACGGACACAAAGACTCACACACACACACACACACACTGACACACACAAGCTGCTGACACAATAGAGCATTGTTGTTTTTTATTGTCAACGGTGGCTAGGTGATTGGCTGGCATGTTTCATTCAAATGTAATACATTCACATAACACAGCCATAGCAGACAGACGCACTCGAACACACTGTTGTGTTTTCGCAGAATAAGGCTCTATTGTTTTAGAATCGTGGGAATCAACATGGCGGCTGGTCAGTTAGTGTCCCACTCTGCTAGCAAAGAGGTCACTCTTACTTGTTCTCAAGATGACACACTCCATGCTGTATCACTACATGACTCACCAAAGACAAAAACGGATAGGGCTGGGTTTAAATAGAATGTATCAATTCTAACCATCTCACCCCCTTATCAATCCTTTTGAGCTTTAGTTGTTTAACATTTTTAATACCTCTATCCACTGAAATCAGTTCCATTAATTAGGCGCTTTCACACCGGAGTACTTTTCCCCGTACTTTTCCCGTTTAGTTCCATTAGTGCCTGGAATTTTGCGTTCACACCAAAAAGAGTACTTAGTTCCGAGAACTTTTAGCCCCATGTTTAGTGCCTGCTAGAGAGGTGGTACTATCCTGGGGAGAAAAAAGTACCAATTTCTGATTGGCTGGGCGAATTACAAACCACGCCCCGTAAAACTGTGAAGCCGCCATTGTATTTGCTGGCATTAGCATTATTAGCATTAGCCCCGCGCACAAACGCAGAGAGACTAACTTATGGCAACACAAAAAAAAACATGGGAGCGGTGGAGATGAGGAGGTGTCGGCGTTCCGGCGATTTACTCGGAAGGCTTCAGTAGAAGCTGCTGGGAGTCCCCAACTCCGCGGACTGGCAGCAGCTTCTACTGAAGCCTTCCGAGTAAGTCCCCAACTCCGGGGACTTCCGGCCGGGGACTTTGGGTGGCAGTATACGCCGTGAAGTTGTTTGCGGCCTGCCAGTAAACCGAAAGCAGAAGAATAAGAATTGACCTCAGCGGCGTCATTTGCGTAATCTTCTCTCGTTTCTCTCGTATTACATGGATGATGTTAGCCTAGTTACTGTAGCCATTCTGACTAATCAATAACAAGATTTAGAGCCATCAAACGGAATAATACTTGTATTATTTATTGTTTAATGGAAGAATAGGATCACACATTATATAAAACTCCATGTTGCGGAACATAAACCGGGACTACTTTTGCCATATTAATTGTTCACAAGAAATGCTTTGAATCAGTAGGTACTTGTTACTATCATTTCAAGCAGCATATCTATAGATGGGGTATTTTTCACTATGATGGATCTTCTGTTAGTGTCGTTGTGTATTTATTAATTACACCTGACACCTGTTATAAAAACCAAAACACACCGTATGCCATAAAACAGAAGTGCTAGGCAGCTGTTACGGGTTGTCAGAATGCGACACACGTTGTGTTGCACACATTTGTATATCTCACATACTTATCAAATCCTTTTGAACCTTTGTTTTCAACATTTGTAAGTTATAACTCCATTGACAAATAATCATAGCCTTAATATCCATACAAACAAATGAATAATGACAATAAGAAACTGTTAGCAGTGCCCTCTCACAGGGGCTACCAGTGGCTGAAGAAAGAAGACCCCTACCTGGTTTGCATGTCTTCCCATCTGGTTTAAGCTGGACTCCAGTGGGGCAGGCACAGCTGTAGAAAGGCTGCACTGGAGAGAGCAGGCAGAGATGACTACAGCCTCCATTACTGTCACTGCAGGGGGTCAGGACTGCAGTCACACATCAGAGACAGAGAGGGACAAGTGAAGGAGAACATAGGATTAGCTCATGTAGCTAATGTCTCATTATGTATCAATCACCACAGAACAATGATACCACTGTCATATAAAGGCCTGATGGTATATTGATCTTATTTCACACTTCACTCACTGTTAGGCTGCCGGTAGGCCTCCAGGACCTGGATGTCCATCGGAGAGTAGATCCCACTGAGGATCTCTCTAGTTTTATCTCCACTGTTTTTGTTGCAGGCGTGGATGGAGCGGGTCTGCCAGTCGGTCCAGTATAAGGTCTCCTCAGACAGTGTCAGGGCAAAAGGGTGGGTCAGGGTGCCCTCCACCACAGTCTCACTGCAGGAACAAAAAGAACCAGAGGAAGGTTAGTGTTTTGTGTTTAGAAATGCTACTTGTCTGCCATAGAAAGGAAGTCTGGTATACGTTTAACACATATCTGTGTTATTTATTCAGGATGGTAAGTGCGTCTACTTGCATCATTCAGTTCCATTAGCCAAGTTCATCTTTTACGTTCAATTGCATCATCAGTTGCCAACTGATTTAGCAACTTGTGGAGCTGGTGCTGCTCCTGTAGCTAGAAATGGCCACATTGGGCTGGGTTTTTTGTTAGAACATTTAAAAAACCTAATTCACCCTTGCTTGCTTCACCAATGTTATTACCCATTATTTGTATTTACACGCAGTTTGTTCCATTAATTGTACTTTTACACACTCAACACGTGCCATCAATTTGAATTGGACAGTAATTGTATTATTACTTGATCGGCAGAGGGCCTAACCCTATTCATCACACCCACAGATGCACATGCTCGCCCACCAATGTGTTTTGGAAGAGCAAATGCAGCAACCAGCTTAAGCTTAACACAAACAGCCTTTGGCACTAAGGTTAGCTGTACGACAACGCAATAATATCATGATTAAACCAACACCCAAATGGTGCAGCCTAAACACAAGCCTAGCTTCAGCACCCAACCCACTTCGGGCTGGGTGTAACACAACTATAAAGTTGTGAGACAAAAATGATGCTCTTGTCAATACCTGCCTAATTATACCATAAATGAACTTAACCAAAAGTTATCAAAACACAAGCAGCCGTCACCCAAGACCTTTGCCTGAAATGAAGACAGAAGAATATCGGCAACATTGTATGAAACCAGACACCATGCAAGACGGTATATGACATCTGTTTCAGCACTATCGTTGGCTTTGTTCTGGATTAAATAAAGGTTAGAAGCCCCAGCATTAACTCCTTTAATGCCATTTTCATGATAGCCCATTAAACAACTAAAGAATTTGAACAACAAACAGAGGATTTTTCCTCATCAGCAGTGTAGCTAAGAAGAGGTCAAATGTGTCCGACTAGAGAAGGGCAATACGGTGATTTAAGTGAAAAGAGCTCTTGGCAGATCATCTTGACATGAGAAAGAATTGATATGTTCTTTTTGTCCGGGGAGCACACATTACCATGTGCTCATTAGATTATTAGATGTATTGTGTATAAGTCAAACTATAGTGGAAAAAGAATCCTTGCCCTGGGACCCAGATTATCTACACCACATTCTTGCAATGTGGACGTCAACTTCTTTTATTACTTTTATTATGAACACATTTATAATATCATGCTGACTGGGAAAGGTATGCCCCCTCTTGATTCTTGGGGCCAAACGACTACAAAGACATGACTTCTAGAGAAGTGTCGGTCGGAGCAAGTCACAGATTTGCTCAGGAGAGTGTTTCTTTCCCTAAAACACACGTGAGAATCACTTACAGGAAAATGCACTCACACAAAGGCAGTTAGGCACCGGATCAAAGGACTTTTGTATTTAGAATATCAACACACTAGAAACTGGCTTTCATCAATCATCCTTTTAGCCCTGTTTGTGTGTGTGTGTGTGTGTGTGTGTGTGTGTGTGTGTGTGTGTGTGTGTGTGTGTGTGTGTGTGTGTGTGTGTGTGTGTGTGTGTGTGTGTGTGTGTGTGTGTGTGTGTGTGTGTGTGTGTGTGTGTGCTCTGTTCAGCTCTTGGTTTGCTGAGAACGTGTTTGTGCAAATTAATTGGAAAAATGGCAAATGAGTATAATGTGAAAGCTATGCGAAACGTATGTATTGCCTGAGCTGCATGTGCACAGGTCTCTTACGTGACTCTATGAGCAGCTTCGGTCCAAGAATATCAGATCTTCCTAACGTACTTGAACACATCTTGGCTGAACAATGAGTGCCATGGTTACATCAAATAAAGCTTTTCTCAGAATCAAGTAATAAGAGGGAGAATGAATGTGCTGCTGTCATAGGAATAAGCTGCTGGCTGAGCAGACCGCATTATTTCAACAGCGTAAAGCATTTTCCCTTAAGTTTGGTTTGGATTTCAACCTCGACACCACATTGTTACAACTGAGCACATTACCTTCAGGTACAACATAACGCTAGACTAGCACGTTTCTAAGAAGGCAGAGGCATGGTTTATTTTACAATGTGTGTTGCAGACTAGTTAAATAATAAGAGGGTGAATAAAACATAAAGTGTAGAAACGTTCTGTTTTAAAGAGGCCCTATCATGATATTTGGTGTTTCCTCTTTCTGTGCATGTTAATGGTCTGCAGAGGCTAAAATCCCAGAGTTCCCTTCAGAGGGAGTTTCTCCTTTTTGAACATTAAAGCATGGAAACATGTCTCAGGCACTAAACACACATTTGAACCTGACAATGAGCATAATAGGGCCCCTTTAATACTATGTTTGGGAACTTAGTTGACAGCCGACAATTGAACAATTAAAAGAAGACAGAAGGAGACAAGCAAACAAATGTCCTGCTAGTGGCAGTATATAAAAGACAGTGTGATCAGCTCTTACAGTTATAACAACCAGCAAAGAAGAATTTGCCCCTTTACATTATTCTAGTAAAATAACACCTCAGTCAAATATCTCAACCAACTGAAAGTCATTTCAGCTAAATGTCACAACTCCAATGTTACTAGGTCGAAACATAGTCACAGAGAATGAGAACATATGAAGAAAGAAGTCCAATAAAGGAAAGAAGGAAAGATTGTGCTGTTAGAGGGACGCTAAGGGAGTGTGTTGCTGTGTGTGTGTTTTGACTGGGGCCTCCATACCACAGCTCTGTTTGTGTTGGACAACTCTCTCACTCCCTCTCTATTTTTCTTTCATTCTGTCAGTACACATTTTTTTCTCTTCCCCTCCCTTTCTCTGTTGGAAAGAAGTTAAACAGGGTGAAAACCTTCTGGCTGATCCCCGCTAAAGTTTCAATAGTGGATCCTGAAAAAGTATTATTAAACGGTAACAACTCAAGTTCATTTTATTTCCATCGTAATCAAAAAGGCAATGTAAGTTTGTCCATTAATAGTAGCTGTTAATAGAGAGCAAGTTAGTCGCAGCAAAAGCTGACCCAGAGAGGCCGAAAACAAAGCAACCCAAAGTTAAAGAATAAAGTAAGCGCTTTAAATGTCATCGACACAGCTCCTCCGGGACAACAGTACAGCAGTGACAATGACACCTTAACTGTTACATGCTCTCACAGTATTGGATGACATCATTCATGTCTATGGGAAACATAGTTCCTCTTTGGCAGGGCAGTGGACAGAGCCTCCACCCAGCGACGTATACAAAAAAAACCCGCTTCCGACTATTTTCCCCCATTTTTGATTTCATTATTTGTTTGCAGGCGCTATGTAGATACAAGACATTGTTCCTCTACAAATACATTTTTTCCTGCATATTGCACTAGAATGCTGGGGATCGAACCACCGACCCTTCAATTTGAGGCAACCATATACCTCCTGCCCCTAAAATAAGTTTAGGTAACCTTAACTTTAAAATATTGGAGGAAATTCATTATAATCATACTAAGGAAAAGTCATTTACATTAGGATTTCAACACCTCTGCAGGCCCCTGGGTAAAAATGGTCTCCTCTCAAGGTACCAGTCCACTCTCTGTGCGCAGTCCATTGTGGTACTTGAACTGAAGTCATTTTGCAACGATATTCACCCTCCCACCAGAGTCCTGCATCAGGTCGGGTACCCGACGGGTGACCCGCAAAAAGAGTGATTCGCGGGTGGTAAGAATGCATACCGGTATCCGGTATTACCGAAATACCGGTTACTGGTGGCTACGGTATACCGTACCCAAATCAGATCCGGTTTCGATACTTTTAAAAAAAAAAAAAATTCATTTTAAAAGTGAGTCCGTGGCCCGTGATGGCGGGAGTTATAAATTAGATTGCATATTTGTTTTTCTTCATATTTTATGTATTTTTCTTTGTTTGTTCAATACTAGAAAGGTAAAAGTCCCACAAATGAACTGATGGGATTTGTTTTCTCTCACCAGTGAAGGTAAATGTTGATTTTAAAGATGAGATTTGTTTGTTTGTGCAATGCCGAGATCTCATGACCTTTATTCTATTATGTATTTGTTCTCTAGTCGAATCTCAGGTTTAACATTAATTGTAACGGTGCTATAACGGTCTGATGTGCTATTCACGCAGCACACCTGATGGCGGGTGTTATAAAAGATATTCCATAATCGGTTTTCTTCATATTTGTTATGTATTTTTAATTGTTTGTTCAGTACTAAAAGATCCAAGAAGTCCCACAATTGAATTTAATATTCATTTGACATGTTAACTATATCGTAAAGCGCTTCATTGGAGTAATTGTGGGATGATACATTTTCAAAGTATCACGATATGTATCGGTTGAGTATCGGCATCGTTCAGTGATATCGGTATCGGTATCGTAAAAAAGTCGATATGCATCCCTAGCGGGTGGTATGTTTAAAAAAAAAAAAATCCGGGTTTGGTTCTGGGTAAATCAAAGAAGATGCAGGTCGGGTCGCGGGTGTTGCATAATAAATATATTAAAATAATAATAATTTAGTTTAATGTTTAAATCCTCAAACCTCTCCCCCTTGGGCCGCACATAATCATAACCTCTGCAGCGCATCAATCTGCTGCTGAGTGCTTCCTCAAGAGGGAAATCCAACGTCTGGAGGCTTCTGGTTCCTAGATGGAGAAAAGAACCAACATCCCACGCTTTTTGAACCAAATACGCAACTGCGTGTGTTAATAATCGCATGTTTTCACTGATCATGATATGCGGGTTCGGGTCGGTTTGCGGATCTTGTGCCGACCGGTCGGGTCGGTTTGCGGAACTAATTGGCAATATGTGCGGGTGGCGGGTTCGGTATTACACGTCACGGGAGTGGGTCTTTAAAATCAGACCCGTGCAGGACTCTGCCACACACTCACACACGCGCAGGGCCTTACCGTGCAGATCCGTCCAAGTTGGCTCTGTGAATGAAGCTGAGTTTGGCGTCTGCCCAGTACAGCTTCTGTTCCACCAGATCTATGGTCAGACCGTTGGGCCAGTATATCTCCGTCACCACAATCACTTTCCTGTTGGAGACAGAGGACATAAAAAGGTCATTCCATTGCTGCTTTCATTTTGTGATGTTCTTGTAGAATTGTTACTGCTTCTATAATTCTGGCTGCACTGGGGATACTCTACTTTAAACGTATAACTGTGTTCAGTTGGCTTGGTTCAGGGTTTTAAAAGGTTCAGTACCTGTTGCTGCCGTCCATTCCGGCGCGCTCTATCCTCGGCTCCTCTCCCCAGTCTGTCCAATACATGTACCTGTAGGGAAACAGAGAGGAAATAGTTTAAAGGTCCCATGACATGGCCATTTCTACTGATCATAATTCCATTGTTGAGGTCTACTAGAATAGATTTATATTGTTCCATGTTCCAAAATCACATTGGTTTCTCATACAGCATCTCTGTATAGTATGTGTATTCACTCTCTGTCCTACATGCCTTGTTGGAGCTCCTGCACCCCCCCCCCCCTCCCTATGAGCCCACTGTGCTCTGATTGGTCAGCTCGCTCCCACTCTGTTCTGATGAGTCCACCACCGTTACAGCTGAACATCAGTGATTATGTGTTACCATGGTGTTTGTTAGCAACCAGAAAATGACACCAGTAAGCACAAACAGATGAGAATGCTGCGTGGGGTCTGGGTGCCGTGTTGGCGGGACGTTGCGGGGCTTGCTGCTCCGCCCTTTGAGGCTCGAGGAGCGGACAGTGTGAGCTGGATTACTGGTGTCGTTTCCTGGTTGCTGCATGGGGTCTGCGGGACAGCGCGGAACTCAGCCTGAGCACACACACACTCACAGCCTGAGCTCCGAGCGTGTGTGTTTGTGTGTGTACGGAGCTCCGCGCAGCACCGCGGCTGAGAAAAGATAAGGCTGAGTGAGTGAGTGTGTGTGCGGAGCTCCGCAGCGTTACGTCACTATGACCAGGAAGAAAAAAATGGAAAAAGAAAAATCTCCAACGAGGCGTGTGTGTGTGTGTGTCGATTTTGATGATTGACACCTGTTTTGAACCAATAGAATAGAGGGGAAGTTCCTAAAATCCATCTAAACATTACCCATTGGTGAATGAGTGACGCACAGCCAGAATGCCCAAAACCGGAAGCTGGGATGTAGCTCTAATAGCAGCTTGATAAGAAATCTCCGTTTTTGACCTAAATCTTATGATGGATTATCAGTAATCATTTCAAAGTGACACAGACACATTGGATTAACCTTCAGCAGCGTTTTTATCGTTTTAATGCCCTTGAACACAACTTTTGATCAGAAACACAGCAAACGTTTTTGCCGTTTTTGGCTCCGTAAAGCTAAGTTGTGTGTTGTCTGGATTTGCCTTAGCTGCGGTGAGGGCTGATTCAGAGGCTTGATATTACCCTTGTGTGTCTGATAGCTGAGTTTCTTCTTCTTCCCGACTCATTATACCGCACTGTGAATGAATTAAAAGTAAATATATAAGTCGTCATGAACTCTGTCCATCAGACAGAGGGCTGCTGTGCCTCCTGTCATCATTAATGGACGACTCTTTAAAATGACCGCTCAGAGGAGAGGAGTTCTCATTTCTCTAACCGCCTGCTGCTTCCCCTCCTCTCTCCTCGGCTACCCTCCTCGACTCCTCCGTTCGCATCTCCTGTGGGCGGGACTAAGTCCCGAGGATAGCAGTCGAGGAGGGGAGTCGAGGAGGGGAGTTAGAGAAATGAGAAAGGGCCACAGACTGATATTAATTTTCATCTTATCATGGCGATCTGGAATGATGCAAACGAAGACCTGCTCTTCCGCTTCTTGAGAGACTGTTGCTTGAGAATGTCTTCCACAAGTAACACTGCAATGGCTGATAGCTCCAGTGCCGCACGAAACATGTTTTAGATGGACGAGAGGGAAAATGGAACGGACACTCTATTTGTTGTTCTCACGCAGTCTGTTCTTCTTCTGTCTTCCGTTTGTTGCCTATTTTGAATGACGAATACACACTACTGCCGCCTGCTGGTAAGGAGAGTTATTGCCACTCACGCACTGAAGTCTTTGCGGTGTGTTCCCGTGCGACACATGGCCAAGACGCAGGAGAACACGGCGACGCAACAGCCGGCGTCAGCGAGTCCTCTGGTGACTGCTTGGTGTGTCAGGGCCTTAATACAAGCTTGTTAAACTAATTGTATGCTATTCTCACGCTTACCAAAAGTCATATCCAAATTTGTAAGGGCTCTGAAAGTAACTTTATTTGTTCTCCTTTCTCCCTGCACCCACTGAGGTTCAGTTACAGTATGACCAACAGATATTTCAACAACTCCAAACACAGACACACCCAGTGGTTATCGCAATCTATAGACATGTAAGCTATGGAGTCCAAATGTTACTGGAGCTGACATGGTATTCAGTCTGTTTACAGTATGATGGATACATAAAGCTTGAGTAATACAGGAAAAAGACAAGACGTGTTTAATGTAGTCGAAGGAAAGTTTGCAGTACATGTAGCCTGAACTTAGGTCTGTGGACTCATTGAACGTCTGGTTTCAGTTCAGAATCGTGGTTGGAGACTACTGTACCCCAAACCAACACACACATTTGTTAAAACTAGGGCTGTCAGTCGATTAAAATATTTAATCGCGATTAATCGCATGATTGTCCATAGTTAATCGCGATTAATCACAAATTAATCGCACATTTTTTATCTGTTCTAAATGTACCTTAGAGGAATATTTTTCAAGTTTTTAATACTCTTATCAACATATGAGTGGACAAATATGCGTTATGCTAATGTTTATTATCATTTGAACAATGACAAATATTCTCATGAATATTAAACACAACAACCTGAACATTACAAATATTCGCCTCAATTCAACCTGGAACCTCTCATACAATAATACAATACAGTGTGTGTGTGTGTGTGTGTGTGTGTGTGTGTGTGTGTGTGTGTGTGTGTGTGTGTGTGTGTGTGTGTGTGTGTGTGTGTGTGTGTGTGTGTGTGTGTGTGTGTGTGTGTGTGTGTGTGTGTGTGTGTGTGTGTGCGTTTTTAGCTACCTAGCGCCACATGTTTTGATGTCTGTTTTGTTTATAAAGTTGCGAGTTCGTATCATTGAGTGATAATGTATGTACCCATCGATTCTGTGTCATCTCACGATCAGATCGATGGGTTGGATGTGCAGAATGGATAAATAATAAGGTTTTATGAGTGAGTTTCGGTTAGTGTTGTCACGATACTAACGTTTTGGTTTCGATACCGATACCAAGTCAAGAATTGCGATTCCGATTCTTTTTCAATACTTTTCTTTTATTATTTTCATGATCAATAAAATTGTAGTTTATCTGTTAAGTGTTTTCTTAGAACATGGTCTCTACTTTATACTTGAGTTTATGTGACTTCTTTGATAGTTAACTTTATATTTTATTAACATGTACAGTAATATAAATAATTATTGACAAAATGTACATTGCAGATGTTAGCCACATTGGTAAGTTAGCTAAACAGATATATTAGACAGTTATCATTGCCATTAATTGCCTCGTCAAACTACTAAAACATTCTTTTGTCACAAAATAAATTACACTTGTTTGACTTAGATTTGAGGGCATGGGCTTGAGCATGATGTAATTATGTTATCTATCACATTCGCTAACCTGTCTGTCTTTACATTCTTTAAACAGCTCTGGATGACGGTCGGCGGGTGCTTAGCCAAGTTTGATGTGTTGGCTCCCTTGGTTTGCAGGGATCTAAAACATGTCTGACAGACAGGCCTCGTGGTGTCCGTAGGCTTGCCCTCACTGTCAGAGATATAGCTCAAATACTTCCAAATTTCGCTTCTGGCGTCTTTTTTGTCAACAAGCCGAGGCGCAGCGGCAGTTGCACTCCCACTTGCAGCCATGCTTCTCGTTTTCTCACATGCTCTGGCAGCTAGCGCGTGCACGAGAGAGGGGAGGCACTTGAGCGTGCTTGAGAGGGGAGGGACTGCAGGCACGGCTGCAGTGCAGGGAGTGGAAGCAGAGCGCTGAACACACACGGCTCTTATTAAAACGGCGCTTTCTCACCGGAGTACTTTCCCCCGTCATTCTTAAAGTACCGATACTAATGAAACGGAGGAATAGTAAAGTTTTTAACGGCAGGGTATCGCGGTACCTTTCAAGTATCGGTACACCGTGCAACACTAGTTTTGGTGCAGTCATCTGTTAGCATTTTTCGGCCGTTGCTAATTCAATGCGTTAGCATTGTGTTTTTGTTTTTTTTAAATAAATAAAAATGATCAGTTAGATGAGTTTCTTCTCGTTACATGGATATAAAACATTCATAGTTTATTAAATGAACATGCCCTCAGACACTGTTTCCTGCAAGATGTTGCGGGAGGGCCCCGGTACCGGGGTCTCTCGGGCTTAACAGGTCCTTTGTCTTTATCTTTATGTCAAAGGTGTTACCGTTGAGCGGGGTTCAAAGCGATTGCCCTGGGCTGGTCCAAGTCCATCCAGAACAGGACCTTCCTTGATGTGCCGTCCAGGTTGGCCACTTCGATACGATTGGTCTCCGAGTCTGTCCAATAGAGCTTTCTACCCAACCAGTCGCAGGCCAGCCCATCCGGACTGTCCAGCCCCGACACCACCACAGTCTGCCCAGTTCCCAGAGCCTCTTTGAGGGCTGCAACACACAACACAGACAGAGTGAGAATGTAACAGGAAGGGCTGGCCTTTGTGAGTAAATCTTCAATAAGCAGCAGAATCAACACAACACGCAGGATGTAGTCTTACAGTTTGATGACTGATTCCAGTGCGTCTGTTTGATGGCCTCTTCACTGACATCTGTCCAAAATATCAGGCCCTCGGAATACAGGAAGTCCACCGCTGCTGCATCCTCGAGGTCACTAACAACGATGGCCGACTCACCCCGCACGCCCTCCGCATCGACCAATCGCACGTCACGCCGGTTGGCAAACAGGAGGAGAGGTGAGCCTGAAAAAGAGATTAAAAAGAGGATCAAGTAACACATTGGCTCACACTCATATATAGAAACGTTTCCTTAACCCCAAAGTATGCGTTTCAAATTCTCATCTAGAGGGCTTTTGAATTTTTGTGTATGGCCCGTTCATGGAAAACTTTGGAATTTCCCCAGTGGCTGAAAGGAAGGACACTTTTACCCTGCTTGATAAAAGATAAGCTATTTAAAGAGGTTTCCACCACACTCTTTACAGTTTCTGAAAAACGATGACATTCCTAACTTTAATCTTATGAGGATGGCTTTATTAAAGCTATGAAGGAAATGGATTATTTGTGTTGTGTTTAATGTGTTTCCTTTATTTACCTCAGGGGCAAATGAATGATTTGTTTGGAATATTGGACAGTGTTACTGTTGTTATCATCTTTATCTCCGCTTGTTTTTGAATATATGGTTAGACAGCTTAAAGGCCTATCATGTCTGTTACATTACTAAGGCTGCATCTTACAAACAAACATGGTAGTGTACAAAACAACACTGAAGTATTAGAACAAAACTATGTGCATCCAGCCACAGTGAAGGGAACCAGCATTTCCATTTCCCCTGAAGCCCCTTTAGACAACACAACATGTCCTGCTGACCCTTATGCTGTTCGTGTTGTAGCAACAGTAAAAGAACAGAAAGAGTTGGACAGTACATCCCAAGAACAAAGCTCAAATACATAAAACCTAACATGTTTGCCATCTGGCAACAATCAGCAGCGAAAAGAGAAAAATACATTTTGTATGCACAAACAAGTTTTACAATAATATTTCTGTCCTTCATAAACTTTCCCCAAAAAAGTTGGACGACACGTATAGGAAATGTTAACGTTCACTAATCAACATGGTACGAAAGCAAGAATGTGAACCCTAACAGAACGCCTGCAGAGTATGTATATGTCAGAGCGCAGATTACTGTGTGTGTGTGTGTGTGTGTGTGTGTGTGTGTGTGTGTGTGTGTGTGTGTGTGTGTGTGTGTGTGTGTGTGCATGTGTGTGTGTGCGTGTGTAGCTGTCACACAGAGCAGAGCCTCTGGGGAGGCTTGTGGTTTTGGCCTGGCAGGGTGGCAGAGCTGCTGCGCTGTGGTTTGGCACAACATGTCTACTGTAATCCCAGCATTAAGACACACGGCCTCTGTCTGTGTGATGCTGTCCTAAAACAACACCAGGTCATTCAAACAGAACATTGAATTCATGAATCATTGATTGAACAATAAAAAAGGGATTCTGCAGTGTATATGTGATGAACGGGAGGGGGAGGATTTGAAGAGTTGACTCGGCTGGTCATCGGCTGCAAAGCGGACACTTTTGGAGTTGTTGTGAAGAGGAGAAAAATGGAATGAACGGATAGATATGATGGATAATCCGGACTACCACCAGCTACGGGACAAACAGCAGAGCTACTTTTCTAACACTGATTCAGCTCTGCTGTTACAGGGACCGATGCAGACAAGATGTCCTGCCAACAGCTATAACCCTCCACAGTTTCTTTTTATAACCAGATTCCACTCTCCTATACTCTTTATATGACCCTAAACTATTTGTTTATGTTGTAATCACACTCTACCTCATTGAATTTAAATTCAAATGTAATTTCTTTATTTTAATGTATTGACATACTGTTCCATCCCTCCAGTAGAGTTCCTCACTACTGGAACACATATTATCAACTAGTCGACAGAAAGAAAATGTCTAATTTTTAAACTACTTGGTTTCAAATAGTTGCCTTACACATTTCAATAAGCAGTTTGTATAGGTCTTACTGTGCTGTATGTTTTGGTTTTGTTCGTACAAGAAGACATTCAATGAACACAGGCACTATAGAGGTAAGTTCCATCTATTAAGCTAACATGATCGCAGCAATGTGACTTCACAATCATGCAGCTATAAAAAACTAATGAAAAGGCTGATCTATGAACAGATCAAAAGTCCATAGGAACTGACAGATATCAAAATATGTCAGGATATCAGAGAGAGGGGCAGAGCACACATTGGGGGGCCCTTGAGGTCACCTCTGGCCTAACAGAGACGCTCCACTGAGGATTAGTGCTGCTGGCTAACCTCCTCGGGCCAGCTGGGTTTCCTGGTGACAGAGAGGAAGAGCCCCACTGCATGCTGGATCCAAACATTGCACTCAGGGTAGGGCTGCTCAATTCATCTTATTTTAATCGCAATTACGATTATGGCTTGCAACGATTACGAAAACAACGTAATCTAAATAAAACGATAATTTTTTTATTATTACCTTTTTTTTTTAAAAATACATTTTTTTTATTATTGTTTTTTCAGTTGAATTCTACTTAAAGTTCAGCGTAATCAACTGTTAAAAACATACTGTTCACATTTTTTTTCTCCAATAAATTGATGTTTTCAAAGTAAATGGATAATACTTTTTAATAGGAGGCGTGTGGTGCAGTGGGTTGTGTGTTGGTTTTCGGATCAGGTGGTCACAGGTTCAAACCCCACTGCAGTCAGCATGTCGTTGTGTCCTTGAGACACTTCACCCCAAACTGCTCCTGTGGGGACTGTCCACAGTACTGTGAATGTAAGTCGCTTTGGATAAAAGCGTCTAACAAGTGACATGTAATGTAATAATTGTGATATCAATTATTGACCCAAATAATTGAGATTATGATTTTTGCCATAATCGAGCAGTATTCTCATGTAGGGGTGCAACAACTAATCGACTTAATCGATTAAAATCGATTACCAAATTAGTTGCCAACTAATTCAGTGGTCGATTCGTTGGTGACGTCATCACGTGTGTTTTACGCGCCGTTAAGCTCCAACATTATTGGTCTTTTTATCGGTACTGGAGACATTTAAAAAATATATGTCATGTATTATTGCTACAAAAGCAAAAAGACAAACAAATGCGTCTATGATGTATTTTTGATCAGACGAGATCTCTCTCCCCCGTCTGTGTGCGAGGGGGCGGGGCAGTTTACACACACGCGCGGCTGCTACATGCAGCAACACACGGAGGAGATGGCGGAGAGAACGCGCTCCGAGCATGGCTCCGAGGTGTGGTTCAACTTTACCCATCTCGATGTCGACAATGCTCGTTGCTAAAAGTGCAATAAGAGTTTAGCATGTGAGGGCGGTAACACGAGCAATTTGTCTAAACATTTAGCAAAAGTGCACCACATTCAGACGGAGGAATGCACCGGGTTCCACTGTCTTTCTAGTATCTCTGTTGCCCCATCCACGAGTAACGTTTCCACGTCAGGTGTTCTGTATGCTAGCAGCAACACACATGATACATGATACAAACATGGGTTAATGATTAGAGGTAACTGAGTTATTTAGTTTGTTAAAGTTTCAGCTATTCTGTTTACAGTTCTATCATCACATTATTTAATACGATTTGTTAAAACACTGTTGTTTCTTTTGATGTGAAATATTATTTATTTAATTTATTTAAATAAAAAGCAATGTTAATTTTGTTCAAAATGTGTTTAGTTAATTTAATAATATATGTATTTTTGAATCAAGTATTCATCTTTATTGTCTTCATTGTTAGTTTCCACATGCCTAAAACAACCTCAAGCTAAATCTAAAAGTGTATGGCTAAATAAGAGCGTTTGAGAAATTGTGCAAGGCATAATAGTCCGAATAGTAGATTAATCGTTTCATTAATCGATAGATTAATCGATTATCAAATTAGTCGTTTGTTGCAGCCCTATTCTCATGGAATACATACACATGTTTGTTCCACAAGAAAAGGATCATACCAGAACTTTAGGACATGACCTCCCAACATAAATGTGCAGGCAATTTGACATGTTTGCCTTTACGTTGATTTTCTGTATGAGAAAAACCCCTTCAAACACGGCCCAAGTCTGGTACCAGTTCTGCCACTAGAGCTGTCCCAAATACAATTTTTCGGGCTCCGGATATTCGGTAGTGGCGCGGGGGGGGGGTGTAGTAATTAGCAGCGAACCGCTTCAACACGTGTATTTCGGTTTATTCACGGCATTCATTTTGTTATTCAACAGTAATGTTGTTTTATAGTAATTTGTAAATAAATGTTCTCTGAAATTGAAAAGGATATTGCATTGTGTTTGTTACTTTCGTTGCAGTTGTAT
This sequence comes from Harpagifer antarcticus, assembly GCA_902827135.1. Classification (NCBI taxonomy): domain Eukaryota; kingdom Metazoa; phylum Chordata; class Actinopteri; order Perciformes; family Harpagiferidae; genus Harpagifer; species Harpagifer antarcticus. Next base: position 3,831,043 of record CADEHL010001357.1, read on the forward strand.
ATCATATATGTCTTAAGTGTAATTTGGCTTGGCTTCCTATTTTGTATGGACATGCTTTTATTTTGAAGGAGAGTTAGCGCTGTTGACAGGAAGTTGTTGTCAGAGTCCAACCTAGGGGTGGGTGATATGACGATATATATCGTCGTGACGATATTAGGTCTCCACGATATGCTTTTTCAGAGATATCGTATCTATCGTGATAAAAAAAAAAAAAAACATATTTGAATTTTTTTTTTTAAATATATAAAAAAATTAAACTCATGTGAAAGACATGCTCTAAAGCTGTCTAGTCAGGATTCAGACAGTATTGCACTTCACTTATTGTCTTGGTTGATTCTGTTGGCTTATATTTTATTTTATCAATAAGGTATTTAGTTTTTCCCTTCAGTTATGCTAAAGTCTTTTATTGCACTTCAAGTCTAAAGTTTACATTTTAATTGTTTGGCACTGACTTTTCCTCATTGATGTTTTATGTTTTACTTAGTTATGTGTTACCCTCCTTTTCATGTTTATTGATGTTCACTGCTAGTGCTACCTCAGAAAGCATTTTTATACTGAGAAACTGTGCCTTGAAGCCATATCAAAATGTTAAATTGTTCATTCAGGGATTCATTTCAGAAATAAAACCAGCTTGAAATGCTATTTTGGTCTGTTACTCCTTTTTGTTTTAGTTTCTGTTACCTTGTAGGTACTTGTACTGTTAAGTAACTTGAAAAATAACCATAATAACCGACATGAAAAAATATCGTGATATATATCGTCTATCGTGAAGTATAACTCCAACACCTCAGTTGTCAGCATTAAGTGTTTCATGTGTTTTAAAAGCTCAGTTCTTGCTTGAAAAATATCGTGATAATATATTTTTCAATATCGCCCACCCCCTAGTCCAACCACACATGTAATAATAATAATAATAATACAGTATTATTATCTCAAATAGAGAGATGCTAACAAATAATCTAGGAGGTTTAAACACTTGGATTAAACCGGAGGTGACAAGTCTCTGTGTCATCCTGGACTCAGATTTGAACTTCAACGCCCATTTAAACAAAGTGACCAAAATAGCTTTCTTTCATCTCAGAAACATAGCGAAGGTAAGACCGTTCATAAATCACAATGATGCAGAGAAGCTAATTCATGCTTTTATATCTAGCCGACTAAACTACTGCAATGCACTATTCACTGGTCTCCCCAAGAAAGCTATTGGAAGACTCCAGCTCATTCAAATCTCTGCAGCTAGACTACTAACGAATACCAAAAGGAGGGAACAGGTTAGTCCTGTCTCAGCTACTCTACACTGGCTTCCTGTAACTTTTAGAATTGATTTTAAGGTGCTTCTCCTCACATACAAAGCTCTAAATGGACAAGGACCCAGCTACATTGCTGACTCTCTAATGAACTACACACCTGCCAGAACCATCTCTTTACCAAAGCATTTGACTGATTGTACACTATTATACTGCACTATTCTCTGTGATTGACATTGCACTATTTCTCTATGTTTTATTCCCCATGTTTTTATTTTTAATTATTTGATCCCACTTTATGCTTTGCTCTTGCTGCTTGTTTTACACTGATTTTATGTCTTATTTTTTACTGATGTAAAGCACTTTGAACTGCAATCCCCTGTATGAAAGGTGCTATACAAATAAAGTTATTATTATTATTATTATATTTATAGCCTATAGGCCTAGCGCTTTTCTACAACTCAAAGACGCTTACACATGTCCTGCAATACACATGCTGCAGCTGCCCAGCTGCTCACTGTTTGTAAAAGTAAATAAATAGTATTTTCATTTCAATAATGTACTTTCTATACCCTGCTTCATAAACAATACTGACATCCCTGTGCTCCTCCGAGTCTGGGGGTCCGGGGATGTGAGGACAGCGCGAGGACACAGACAGGGATGCTTCTTCACTTCATAAAGGAAATGGCGGTCAATATTAACAACATAGGAGCTAAAACGCTTAATAACCTTCATTACGTGTTAGAGAAAGAACATAAGAAAGTTTGACAAAGTTGAGGCTGTTAAACGGGCTGCGGATCCGCTGATCAGCGATCAGCTGATACGGAGCATAGAGAGAGAGAGAGAGAGAGAGAGAGATGAGAGAGAGAGAGAGGAGAGAGAGAGAGAGAGAGAGAGAGAGAGATAGAGAGAGAGATAGAGAGAGAGAGAGAGAGAGAGAGAGAGAGAGAGAGAGAGAGAGAGAGAGAGAATTATAGCTTTTTTAGCTGTCAACCAACTCCCTCTCAGAGGTGACCACGATTCACTCCACAGCATGTCCGAGTCAGGCAGTGGGCTCTTCCTATCGCTGTTTGAGTATACGCTGCACAAAGATGCAGAGTTGGCCAACATAATGGAAAGCATTCCCCACACAGCAACGTGCACCTCTCACGACATGCACAATGCCATCATAGAACTAACAGCAGTTCATCGTCTCCGTCTCTACTAGAGAGAGCGCTGCGGGTTCGGCCTCGCCTCCTGTCCTCACAACTCTTATTAATCCCGGTACCGGACAATTGTTATTTGTTCCTACTCGGAACCGAGTTTTGCTTCCCAACCCTGCCACTGTGCTACACGTCCCGCCCCGCCCCGTCTAACTGTACAGAAAGCAGCGAGATGCATTTCCTTAGGAATCGACAAGCAGAACCGAAACAAAAATGTCTTAACGAAAAATGGCGGACACGTGCAATTTGTGAATGAGTTCTGCCTTTTGTAAACTGAATTTATCAATAATTTGTCAATAAATCAGGGCGAAAAACGTCACTTGTCCGCCGGACAAGTCAATTGAAAGATCTACTTGTCCGATATTGTAAATAACACGTCCCGGACGGTGGGACGTGTACTTTTTCGCACACTGTAAGTGTTAGCACCCCCCGAAGAGGCACAAGCTCTTATGTTGATATTGGAGATTTCAATAAATTCAATTTGACAGCCTCAGAGCGATAAAAAAAAAACGATATCCGAATAACGAAATTGAAACCCGAATAGTACTCCAACGAACGAATATTCGGGTACAGCCCTATCTGCTACTTTATATATAACAAATGAAAGCATAGAGAGATAAATGAAACCCACATGCCAAGCCAACAGCATTGACCAAAACCCGACCAAGCTCTTACAACATGTAAGCAAATGTGTCAAATAGTGGTTTTAAAAATGTAACTTTGTCTTCTTTCTTCATAAATGTACTTCAACCCAACTATGAAAAAAGACACAGAAAACATTCATGTAATCCTAAATGGTGTATATGAGTGTCTGGATGAAAAGGCATTACCTCAGCAGACAGGTCAATCATACAAGTGTTGGAGTTTAAACAACTGGCCTTTTAACTTCCTGTTTGTGACTTATCAAAACAAAAGTAATTACTACATCTAATTGTTATTCTAACCAACATTGGTTGTTAAATGGATATAATAAATAGAAAATACGCAAAACATTTCAGCTAAACATACCAACTGCTATTAAATGTTGTTAAGTGAAGACAGATGACATCACTGCACCTGGCACTGTGTTGCGTGTGTGTCTGTGTGTGTGTGTATGTGTGTGTGTGTGTGTGTGTGTGTGTGTGTGTGTGTGTGTGTGTGTGTGTGTGTGTGTGTGTGTGTGTGTGTCAGCACATCGGTGCAACACAACACAAAGGAAGAGACCAAAAAACTACATCTGAGTATGTCAATGGGATTAACAATCGAAGTACGAGGGGGGGGGGGGAGACGTTCCTTCAGCCTCTGTGTCTGTGTGTGTGTGTGTGTGTATATGTGTGTGTGTGTGTGTGTGTGTGTGTGTGTGTGTGTGTGTTTGGGGGGAGGAGGTCGTAGCCTACTGAGGTGGCAGCTTGAAAAGAAATAAGGGTCCCAAAAGAAGTTTCTAAAGCATAGGCAATGCACTGCTGCACCCCTTTCTGCGCACGCGCACGTGCACACACACCAATCCTCCTGCTTTGTTCTGCTTGGAGTAAGCCAGCAAGCTCCCTCGCTTTACATCTTATCAGAGTCCATCTTAACAGAACTCTGTGTGTGTGTGTGTGTGTGTGTGTGTGTGTGTGTGTGTGTGTGTGTGTGTGTGTGTGTGTGTGTGTGTGTGTGTGTGTGTGTGTGTGTGTGTGTGTGTGTGTGTGTGTGTGTGTGTGTGTGTGTGTGTGTGTGTGTGTGTGTGTGTGTGTGTGTGTGTGTGTGGAGGTTGCAAGGAAGGAAGAGATTTTCTTCACACCTCCCCAGTTGGGACAAGAAAAATGTGTTGGACGGGCGCAGGGAGCATGTTTATGCAGCCCCTGTGTGTGTGTGGGGGGGGGGCCCTAGAGAAATCAAGGTAGATTGCCACAGACTTCCTCTCTCTTCCACCTCTGCTCCCCCAGTCCCATTCCTCCCTTTGTCCTGCCTCTCTCCTTCTCTTTCCCCTCCCTCAGTGTGTTTGGATTTCAAACCTGTGTTGTTCTTCTCCTTCTGTCCTCTTTCCATCAGGTTAGTATCAAATCTAAAGAGCACTACGTACTGGAGGTTCACACCAGAGTAACACCAACAGGAACAAATATTCAGATAACACCAACAGGAACAAATATTCAGATTTTTCTCACTCCTTTTTTTCTCCTCAGCTCAGTCACCAAATCTCTCCCCCCCCCCCCCTACAGCCCCTCACATTTGCCCAATTTATTTTCCTGAGCTTACCAACAACATTTGTGTGTATCTTTGTTATCTGTGGGTATCAAATCTCAACCGTTGCTGTTGACGACACAAAACATGATTTCTCCCAATTTTAGACTTGAATTTATAAGCAAACTTCTATGAAAGGTAAAACAGTGACAGGTGTCGAAACGAGGCTGTAGACGTATTACTACATTTCCTAATGAATAAAAAAGCTAAATATGTAGAAAGTGCTAAGAGCTGCTCTGTTCTCAGTCGACCTCCGGCAGGTCTGTTGTGTTGAGTGTGGAGTGTTGAGTGTGGAGTGTGCCTCCACGCAGACAAAAGAACAGCCTCAGTGCATGCAGCCTGAATGCACTGAATGCACTGGTCTATATCGTGCAGAGTGTGGACATCACCTATTGGCTGTTCCCAGCAGTGGAAAGAGACAATACTCAGGTTGGCTGGGCTAACAGTGTTTTTGTGCGGCCCGCCCACCCAAAAAGAAGATCCCCCACCCAAAAAGAAGTTAGTGGAGCTAGGAATCAATCCTCAATACTTTTTAGTAATGAAGAAAATATGTCCGAATGTATCGCTGCCCGACAACACAGAAACACTCAGGTGACCTGTCTCTTTGAAGCACGAGCAGACAGAGGCACAGTCAACTCATTTCTTTCCACCAGGTGATGTCATGTTCCGGATGTTGGTCAAAGGAGATAGTAGTGAGGAAGATCGGGTAAATGACATGTTTGCACAAGGGCAGAGTGTACTTTATTCCATCATGTATTGTTGTTATTACTGGCTGCTACTTCACGGCCTCAGACTCTAACGCCATCGTTAAAGAGACAATCAATTGTATGCAATATACATTTTTTCTACCATTTACTCAAATGTGTTAATAGCTGCTACTTTACTTCATCAGTGTTACACGTTCACTTCATCTTTATAATGCTACTTCTGACCATGGATGTATACTAGGGCTGTCCCGAATACCATTTCTCGGGCTCCGGATATTCGGTAGTAATCAGCAGCGAATATTCGAATATTCGGTGCGGAGATTTTTTTTCATAACACGCTCCGAGACACCTGACAACACACTGTTAAGCAGAAGCGCAGAAAGAGCATACTATTACGATTTATATTTATTTATTGTCTCAGTACTCGCATACATTAAAACTAAATGTGTCCTCTGCATTTAACCCAGCCGCAGTGCAGCGCCGGGGATATAGGCGTAAACAGTAAACGGTATTTAAATAAATGAAGAACGAAAAATAAATGAACGAACTGTATGCCAATAATTGCCTTAGCTCCAGATGTTCCCACATCGCTCCTATTATTTTCACTATTCGGATAAAATTGAAAAACTAATATAAAAAAACAATTCGGTTGCTTGCTTGCAACTATTTTCCAAGGATAGTAAGAGCACGATTTTATCATGTGTAACGTTACTGTTTAAACGGCGGATAACGCAGCTTCATTATGGCAACTTGACAACAGCTAAGCTAAGCTAGGCTACTACTTACAGCATCCGGTGACTTTTCAGAGTTGTTGTGCCACCGGCCAGTTTCTTGTCGCATATTTGGCACACTGCCTTCTTCTTACCGTCGTCCAATTTAAAATGGTCCCACACAGCTGGAGTCTTCGGCATTTTGTGTTCAGGTGTGTGAAGCGAGGTGAAGCAAGGAGAAGCGTGCCGTTTGCGTTCGTGACTGTGAGTGAACGCGATGTCAGGAGCACAGGCTGAGATTGTATATATTTCCGCATTTTAACAGTGCAATTCAAAAGTATAAATATAGTATAAGAATATGGAAATTCGCCTTTATTGATAGCATACATTTAGGGGGAAAAAAATTTTTTTGGGAAAAAAAATAAAAAAACGAATATCCGAATAATGAAATTGAAACCCGAATAGTTGGCCAACGAACGAATATTCGAATAGTCGAATATTCGGGTACAGCCCTAATGTATACTTGTACCTATTTGGTTAAAGGTGGGGTAGGTCATTTTGGAGAAACCAGCTCGAGGGCGCTCGAAAATACACAACCGGAAAAAATCTGCCCCTTCCTTCAGACTTCCTTACAGAGCCCCTCCTCCAACACACACCAACGCGCACATGACCAATGAGGGCACGAGATAAGTCTGTGCACAGATGGAAGGCTGACAGGCAGGTAGGCCATCCAGTTACTTTAGCCGGGCCGGCTCAGATGATTGGTCGTGCTTTTTACAGTTCTACGGCTTCCACAGATGACTTTTTTTTATGGATTTGTTGTCAAAGCACTTCAGATATTCATTGGGATGTTAAGAGCATTCCAGGGAATATAACAAAAAGTGTTTCTCGAGCCGGTTTCAAACTTACCTACCCCACCTTTAAGTAGTGAATTAAGTACTATTTTTACACTTAAGTACTATTTTTATACTGAACTTGAGTATTTTCATTTTATGCTACTTTTTGCTTCTACTCCAAAACAGTCAAATATTACACTTTTTACTCTTATGTGTATTTAACACAGTTTATAGTGACTGTTAACTTAAAAAAACATGATATACTTTTATGATAAGATGCAGTACTGTACTAATCAATTCCAAAAATGTACTTACATTGGATCGACACTGACAAACTACAATATTAAAATGCTCCTACATGTACTTAGTGATACAACAAAGGATGTTATATAATATTCTATAATAGTATAATGATGTGAAAAGAGTCATTTTACTTTTACATTTTGCTGATAATACTTCTTTACTTTTACCGGAATATTTTAAGAACACAGTATTTCTACTCAAGGTGAAAGTTAATCCATTTTGCCAACAACTAAACAAAGTCTTAATAAATACTTTCTTATTCTTTAGGGGTTTTCTTTCCATGTCCAATGTATTCATCAGTGTCAAATGATGTATAAGAATATTCGTATTTAAAATAGTTTGCATTACCAATGCATTGTAATAAAGTGTTTCAATACTGGTGCCAATACTCGACCTGATTCTCTAAAGTGATACACACAAACACAAGCACACACATACGCTCACACACACTCCTGTGAAGTGTGTCTTGCCATGTACTGTCACTTCTTTGGTATGTTTGGCCAGTGGGTGTGAAGTGTGTGAAGTGTGTGTCCATGTGGTCACCTCAGTGCCAAACGCAGGACTTCACTTCCACTGGTTCATGCAGGGCCCGCTTCCTGCGCACGACCCGGTTTGGGTCAAACTTAAGCATTAACTGATTAGACAGACAAACATTTGAATTGTCATGATCCCTATGATCAAACAGAGCTATCAAGCTTTGCTGCCTGTTGTCATGGCAATATAGTAGAGGAACAAATCCAGAAAAAAGGCTTTAGTTTTTGATATACCCCTACCCGATGTAGAACAAAGCAAAAAACATGTTTTCTTGTTACTGTATTATGTCTACTTTCTGAATTGGATAGTTGTATAAACATGTAAATGCAAAATTAGTTATTTATCTCTTCTTGCAAAACCCAAATATAGTGAAAAGGTAGGCGTATCTAGTGTCTGCCTTGGACAGTATTCTCTGGAAATAATTATTAAAAAGTCACCAAATTTGGACAAGATGTCAACAGTCGGGCATTTCATACAACATTAAACCGGGATATTAAATAATTAAAAACAGTGGGGTGCTTTGTAGTTAGGGCCACCTCCTTTTTTAGGGGCCTCAGTCCCCGTGCTTATATAGTAGTGCCTGGAGTTTCTGATGTCCTCCCATCCAGTTTCTATGCCTGTGTGTACATTGTATAAATCATGTTGTGGTCCTGTTTGTGTGTACTGTGATTTACTTGTTGGTGCACACGACATAATGCAGAAAGACATTTGTGGTTTGTGATATTTATCTATTTAAATAAAACTAACTTGACTTGATTTAAAGTTCATCCGAGTCATGCTGTTTTGAAGAGGGAATGGAGGTTGGGCTGAGTTCACTCGTACCATTGTAAATAGTAGCCAATATGGGTTATGATGCTTTGTAAATCATTGATAACTGACAAAGTTTGAATGATAAGAGACATAGGGTCGAAGTTTGTTGTGGCACTTTATAGGTTTATTGGCTATTAGTAGTGGTGCACGATAATTATCGGTCCGATATTAGGAATTATGACGTCATCCCGATAAACCCGATAAAAGTATTAATAGCCCCGATAATATATAATATGTTTTTTTGGGTAAAAAAAAGAAAAAGATACTGCGGTGTGGGTGGATTGGGATGAGGGGCGCTTGTTTTTCACTCGCCTCCTCCCGTTTTGCCAGTACTGTGGTATTAGTGGTTTAGGAAGAGGGGAGTTTTTCACAAATCCAGCGCTCCCTAACTCACGCCTGGCTGTGACGTAAATGGTGTGCGGCCGTGATGCCAGGACAGGAAACAAACATGTCGTCGGTAGTATGGGACTATTTCAGAGTTAGATAGTTCGCTTACTAATTGTATTAACAAATGCAGAAGTTCCACGAGGAGGGAAAAAGGCAACGAGCTATAATACTTCCAACCTGATTAGTCACCTGAAACATCGCCATCGCTACGATGGTGTGTTAAAAGCGTACGAAGACGCCTGCGCTGCTAAACTAGCGGCGAATCCAAAGCCAGCTGCAAAGGCACCGGGGCTTTTACCTATCCACGAGGCTTTTGAAAAAGGCAAGAAGTTTGCCAGAGTAATGCCAGGTAATAGATGTTTCCATTTCTTAATATGGACCACTCATTGTTCACTCATTGTTCAGGGAAACACATTGTCATTGACTGATTGACTCAGTTATATTTATTTGGGAAAATAAATATGGTCCCTTTGAAGAGTCAAAACTGTTCTTGGCTTTGTTTTGTTCATAGTAGTAATGCTCATGTCATTTGCTCACTTTTACCACCAGGTGTGCTGAAACTACAGGTACATTTAATATATATATATATATATATTATATTATTATCGGTTATCGGTATCAGTCTTGAGAAGCAGGAAGTTATCGTATCGGTTTCAAAAAACCAATATCGTGCATCCCTAGCTATTAGGGATGGGTACCGAGCCCCAGTATTAAACGGGCCCCGGGGCTGAATTATTAAAGACATTGGTACCGTTAAGCTCCAACGTTATCGAGACATCTAAAACATATGTCATATATATTATACACAAACATTATATTGCAGTTTTAGTGTCGCCAACTCCGTTTGTAATATGCAAAAGGACTGCAACATGCGTCTAGGATTATTTTTTGTAATTTCCGATCTTTCCAATCCAGACGAGAAATCTCTCTCCTGTCTGTGTGCGAGGGGGCGGGGCAGTTTACACACACGCTCTGCTACATGCATGCAACACACACACACGCTCTGCTACATGCATGCAACACACACACACACACGCTCTGCTACATGCATGCAACACACACACACTCGGCTGAGATGGCGGAGAGAAGCGCTCCGAGGTGTGGATAATGGATGCTCCGATCGCCAATTTTGGGGCCGATCGCCGAAATCACTATCGGCCGATACCGATCACCGATCTGATCGAGTGGGCGGGGCCTATGGGGATCTTCCATTTAAAGTGATGTTTAAAACTCAGTTAATGCTCATTCACTGGCGCTTCCACAAACAACAACCAACATAATTATTACATTCAAATGAAGTACATTATTCAAGTTTACATTAACTTTGGAAAATAACACGGGAGAAATATTTCCCTCTCTCTCCTGACAGCCTGTCAGTATCGTCTCATGCAGCTCACTGATCCAGTAACGTTGCATAGCGCTATTTTATTGTCTTTTTCGGACACCTTAAAATATTGCCAGACTGGTGAAGCCATTTTAGCGAGCTTGTTTTGCCGCGCACAGAGAAAAGGGTCATGTATTTTACGTCATGCGATCGGCTCTCGCGATCGGCATTTTTAGAGAGCACCGATCGATCGGCAGAGAGTGAGTATCGGCCGATATCGATCGGAGCATCCCTAGTTAAACTTTACCCGTCTCGATGTGGAGAATGCTCGTTGCCAAAAGTGCAATAAGAGTTTTGCATGTAAGGGCGGTAACACGAGCAATTTGTCTAAACATTTAGCAAAAGTGCTCCACATTCAGACGGAGGAATGCACCGGGTTCCACTGTCTTTCTAGTAGCTCTGTAGCTCCATCCACGAGGAACGTTTCCACGTCAGGTGTTATGTATGCTAGCAGCAACACACGGAGTTAACTCAATTATACAAACATGGGTTAATGATTAGGTAACTGAATTAGTTAGTTTGTTAAAGTTTCAGCTATTCTGTTTACAGTTCTATCATCACATTATTTAATACGATTTGTTAAAACACTGTTTCTTTTGATGTGAAATATTATTTATTTTATTTAAATAAAAAGCAATGTTAGTTTTGTTCACAATTTGTTTAGTTAGTTTACCTTTTCAAAAGAACCGATGAGAGAACCGTTAAAGGACCGGACCGATAAGCGGTATCGATCAAAGTAGTAGTACCGTTAAAACCTTAACGATACCCAACCGGCTATAATACTGTTATTCAGTGAGTAACATCAGAAGTGTGATACATGCCTTTCATCATTGGACGTGATGTTCTTATTCAAAACATTTAACATTTTTAACAATAGAGGGAAAATATGGCTGTCACTTTCTGTAGGATATTATGCAAAATGATAAAAACACAAATATCCTCAAATTAAAAGCAAAAGCAGCCATCTAAATGAACAACTTTAAGAAACTGAGCATGCATTCAGTGACAACTTTCAGTACGATGCAGTTTTCCAACTTGTGTCTGCAGAAAACTGAGATTCCTCATCTAATGGCAAAGGCTATGAAAAGGAGAAAGGATCATTTTAAAAATGAGAACCCATCACCCAGGCCGACGGTGTTGGTACCCCCCTGACAGAAAGTCATGTGTGTATTGATTATGTCTTAGAGTGTTTCTTTCTATACAAATGTCTTCATGTGTGTTTGGGTGGTACAGCAGCTCACGTGGACACACTGTATACATTTCCTTTGTTAGTTTTTTTCAAATAATTTACACACAGTATAATTAACAAGGTCGAACTTACATTTTTTGGGTTATAAGTTTTGTTAGGTATTTTTTTTAGCTAGTAATGTTTCTCTATTATACATTAGTACTTTGTATTGTGAATACTTTCTCTTGGGTCGCTTTTCTAAAGCTTCATATCACTTATTGGGGTGTCCCACTTCAAATATCTTCCCTATGGCTTATGATTGTACTTATATTTGTATACTCTTTGTGAGTAAAATACATTGAATAGAATACTCAGCAAGCAGACTCTGTAAAATGCTTTGCATATTACAGATATGAGTGGCTCAAACTGATGTTTCATCAGACTACTGATGTGCACCATGAAGAAGACTGACTTCACACTGATACAATGCTGACAGTTAACTGAGGGAATAGCATTGGAAACTACTCGCCCTACAATTAGGAGGTCAATCCACAAGCTACCCTGCAGTCTACAAAGTCATTCAAACTAGCTGCACCTGCAGCTTTGAGAACACTTTAATGATCAATCATTATAAAACATATCATATATTATTCTGAAAAGGGCCAATCTGCATAAGGAGTACATATAATGTTGTTACTTTAAGTATATTTTGATGGTAATACTGTTGTACTTTTACTTGAGAAACCTTTTGAATGCAGGACTTATAGTATTCTTACACTCTGGTACCTCTACTTTTACACAAGTACTTCTTCTAAAGTAACTAAAGGTATTACATTACTGTAGTGAAGTTTAAGTACAAGATATACCTCTGAATTGTAGTGAGGTAGAAGTATAAAGTAGGAAACGATTAAAATAGTCAAGTAAAGTACAAGTCCCTCAAGATTCTGAGTCTAGCCTTAAGACTTGATGAAAAGCCTCGCATCCATAAGAGAGGAAGCTAAGCCCCGCCTCTGGCTGGGCACTTTGAGATTAAATATTAGGACCACAAACCCGACAGTGGAGAAAGTAAGGCTTATAAAGACCTAGACCCAAAAGGAGGACATATGTAGCGAGTCCAGCAGCCTTTTCTTTGCCAATAAGACATTCCGGCTTCTTTTTCCCTATCAAAGCAGAACGTCTGCGTGACACCCGACACCGAGCAGGAATGGCTGGAGCTGCCGAGGCCCGAGAAAATAGCCCAGGCTGCCTCCAAACTTCATTTATGCCCCGACACATCAAGTGTGTATCTACAAATGTTGTACAAAGCATGAGGAACACTTTAGTTACACCGGGGTTATCCTCCAGTCTGCCGCACGCACGGACGCACAGTTCAGACACTTTCATTGTGTTGTTGTACCCTTGGGACATAAAAACCTCAACTTTCAGACAAGGAATCACAGCGAGTTCGTCTCATTGTGGGGACCATTACAGGGAGCGGAGCACACACAGACAACTCAGGGCTGCATGTTGAGTTTACTACTATGTTCTTATCAATTGTCCTTGTTCCCTGAGGATCCATGTTGTGAACAATAAGTCAACGTACCGTCAACCGCCGACAGCAGGCAGCTCCACAGCAGCAGCATCAGACCGCCCATTTCAAGTCCCCTTCGCGTTAAATCCATAACTCCCGCTCCATTTTCGGATATTTACTCCTTAATTAAGTTGTAAAGCTTGTGTTCACACATCGGCCGGTGTTCCTCTGTGGAAGCAGATACGTGTCTGGTCTGCATGCGTGTGTGTGAGAGTGTGTGCGTGTGTTTGTGTGTGTGAGTGTGTGAGCTCCTCTCTGTCGACTATACTTTTTTTCCCCCTGTTAATGCGCTCGCGCTACTTTATACTTTGGACTGTGGAGCTCGCGCACGAAGAGAAAAGGGCAGGCGGACGTGGTGTGACGTCATCCAACACGAGGCACCCAGATATTTATTATTTTGCTAAATTTACTTTTGTGTTAATGTTACATCTGTGTATTTGATGTAAAAGATAGTCTGTTCTTTAGAAAAAACGTTGCCGGGCCCTCGTAAGAAATAGCTCAATTGGTGATTGTTCATGTCTATAATGAAACAACAATTCAATTGTTAATATTATTTCTATATAGCCTATACATTTCAATATATTTGTGTGTACAGGTTTGGGGGGGTTACTTTAAAATGTATTTCTTTACAATTACACGTTACATCTTTAAATATATATTCAGTAACCTCGTCTAAGTATCATATCATTAAAGTCATATTACCTGATTATTATAGTCTACTTTTAAATATAAATAAATATCAATTAGATGTTTTTGTGTGTTGTGTAAGTCAGAACAACGTCACCTTAGAAGAGAAGAAACAGAGTTAGCAAATGCAGTCTTGTGGGGGAAATTGTTTAATAAGAAATAAAGATGTCCGAGAATGCAAGAAGCTGTCTTTGTAGATTTGATGTTCTGCTGATAAGACCCATTCACCATACAGAGTGTCAAACAGTCTGAAGACAAAGAGTCAAAGGCACTGAATTAGAACTTCATAACAGAACAAATTAAACAAAGAAAGTGAAAACTGTAAAGCAAATGATTTAACAAGTATAGGCATATTCCACTACAGAACAGTATAGCTTACCAAATAAAAAACTGCTTCTTTTACAAAAACATGATCTGCTCTTACTGAAGAATAAGGGTTACTCACAGCATGTACCTCTAAAGTGGTTTCCTCATAGTGAAGAAGCCTCTAATGATGGCATAACTCTGAACAAAGCCATGATGAGGACAGGATGCTCTGTCCAACAGGGTTACCAACAAGGGAGCATTGTAGGGCAAATTGTTTGTGGTCATTTAACTCATTGACTATAATGCTCTTAATGCTTCTCATTTTTGTAAAGCACTTGAATTGCCTTGCCTTAAATAAACCTGCCTAATTGTTCCGAATTGTATAAGTGATCCATAACGCCCTGTCTTGTAGAGCAGTTCAAAATCTAGTTAATAACTTCAACATATTTAGTTTGAAAGGCAAACCCCAGCTGTGTGAAGGGAGAGCAGAGCAGCAATACCCAACAACACCTCAGATATGACCACAAACAAAGGGTGAATCAACTTCTCACTATCAAACCTACATATCTTTTCATCTTCAAAACATTTCCAACAATTCAATTACATGAATGCAGACATTGGTTGGAGCTACAATTATTAACATAGGTATCTTATGTCAGATAATAATAATATAAAATAAATATGACATTCTAAAATGCTACGTCTTTGTAAATGCATGGGTGTGGTATAAGAAGAATCCACTGTATCAATCCCTATAGGGAACATGCAGTGATGCACACCATTGAAAACACACATGCATAAAACACATGCATTTTAACGGAGAGATATCAGAACTGCCATCTTTATCTCAAGGGAGCAGGAAGGGTTCAGTGCCTTGCTCAAGAAAACATTGGCAATGCCAAACTGGCACCTCAGCTAATAATCCACACTCTGTGTTGTTGGTCCGATCGAGACTTGAACTGGGGACATGTCCGTTCCCAAGCCAAGTCCTACAGAGGTCTGGATTCCTGTAAACTGGGTGAAAGTCCAGAGATTCCAGGAGGAATGATCAAAAATGCTATAAAGTCCAAAGATTCATGCTGGAAGTAAAAACTTCAAACAGGTTAAAAATATCTTAATTCTGGGAATTGAAAAGAGAAGTGGTTTAAAGGTCAAAGATGGCTTCTGGTAACAGTCAAACAGGGACAATGTGTTGTCTGGGGATGCAAAATGGATGAAAGAGAAGGATGAAAGGAATATAAAAAGGGTAGAAAAGTGTCAAAAGAACTATCATTTCACGGGAAGACTAGGGGTCGAGGAATGTGAGAATTTGGTTAGGGATATTGCCAAATATCTGGAACAAACTAAATCCAGGCTGAAGACTTTATTTTTGCTGATGCTTTTTATTGAACTATTCACATCTTACACTGCACTGTAACTTGTATTCATGTCCCTTTGTTATTCATGTTTTATTATTCTTCTTAATGTTTATAATATGTTTCCACAGCACTATTTCTTAATACTCTTAATGTCATTCATTTTTGTAAAGCACTTTGAATTGCCTTATGTTGAAAGGTGCTATATAAATAAAGTTGCCTTGCCTTGCATTTGCCGCCCTCAAATAAGTCCAATATAAGTCAAATTCCAAGTGTCTAATTAAAGGTAAAACTATTTGATACATTTCTTCAGAAACACGACACCAGAAGGCAGACGTATCAGCATGTTTTCCTTATCCCCACACAATGAATCCAGATGATTGAAAGGGGAACCCAGCACATGCAGGCACATATTGGAGCACTATCGGGATTGTTCTGACCATAGAAACATAATTAAGTGTGTGAACCACGAGGGGAGTGTACCCCCTAGTGTGTCCTTTTGTGAAGTATCCCCCGCTGCCTTCACACACTGCTGCATTGATCATTGCACCTCAAAAAGTGTTGTACACACTACAGAAACACACTGTTTACTTATTCATACAGCCTAAACAAAGGTTCAGTCAGAGATATAAAGTACATAACATCAATCCAGAGCCTCCTATAGCAAACCATCATGTTGCTGCTTCAAGTGGAGCTACTTCATGGAAAGAGAAACCTGATGCGTGGCATTTCATTCTTTTGGACACATTCAATCCCGTAAACTCAGATGTTAGAGCACACCCTGCCAAACAGAGTAATATCAATCAGTTAGATAATGCCAGAGAACAGAAGAAGGCTTTGCTTATCCAACTTGTGTTGATTTGACACACCTGTTTGAGCTGAATGGCATCACAAAGCAGCCAGCACAAACTGCTTTTGTGCTGGCTGCTGAAAAATCACTGATGATGCTGAATATTTGTTGTCTTCCTTATTCGGGACAAGATCAAACTATTTGCAAATCTGGCAACGCTGGCTTCAAGGATTCTCTTCATCGTTAGATGTTTTACGTTTTAAATGATTAATACTACTGTGTAGAAATAGTTTGTTAGAAGTGCAATTCCTGCATTCAGAATGTTACTTAAGTCCAAAACATAGAGGACTCGTCATAAAGAGGGGACATTTTAGGAATGATTTATTACTGAATTACAGTATATTCATGTCTGGTAAAGGGTGAGCTATCTTTTAAGAGGCCATATTATCCGTTTTGGTTTTCCCTTTCCTGTAGTGTGTTCTATTGGTTTGTGTGCATGTAAAGGGTCTGCAAAGGCTCAAATCCCTGTTCCCTCCAGAGGGAGTTTCTCTCCCCCCGCATGAAACGCCTCCATTGGACTCCTTTGTTTACATAGTGACATCACTATGTAACACTTGTGCTTCTATTGGCTAGTGCTTGTATGAGTTAAGGGGTGGGACATCTGTAAGCAATTGACCAATCACAACAGACCCTGCCAGCTAACCAATCAGCGCAGACTGGGCTCTGGTTTCAGACAGAGGGTGAAAAGAGGTGCTGCAGCATTTGAACATTAGAGCATGGAGACATGTCCCAGTAGAGACACTACATACTGATATGAACCTGAACATGTGCTTAGGGTACCTTTAAGAAAGCTTGCCTCAGTCCTGTCAGAGCCAAAAACAGAAGCATAAATAATAATATCATGCTTTAGTTGAGCTATTGGTAAGAGTTGTTTTTCAGATAAACAAATGAAATACATTGTCATATATTGATACATTTTGTATCAATATTTTGATAAAGGATAGAAACTTTGAATGTATAAAATATCTCTGGTAGTTTTCTTTTGAATGGTTGAGGCTACTTTCATTTAAATCTTTCCTGCGAGTTATGTGACAAAACTAAATAAATGTCATGTCTAGAAGCAGGGTTAGGTCGAGGAGTTAAATGGGCAACACATACAACGTTTTATTTAACTTACTGTTGGAGAGGGAGGACTGAGCTTTCCATCTATCAACTTGTCACCTCAGAATAAAACATATTGATTGCTCTGGACGGCATTGTTCTCTACTGCAGTACGTGAAATAGATTTTCCATAACATCTCCCAAGAATACACCACAACAGCAGGAAATCCTTAAAAATGAGGTGGGAGATTTGGCCAATGTCTTTTAGCACCGGACAATAAGACAGACTTTATGGCATCAAAACAGAAGACACACACCACTGCTGCACTCTGATGGAAAGGGAGATGAAAAGTCCAGATCTGTGTCTTTACACACACCCGGAGCTAAGCCAAGCCTGGCATTTCTCTTGTTCCTCTGCTCCAACTGGCCTCCACTCCAAAGGCTGTGTAAACTCAAAGCACATGTTCCCGTCCTCTGCCTCTCCATGTACATGTGAGACACTTATTCCACATCATAGAATATCCAAAACAGAGCAGGTAGTGTTGTTTAGGAAAGTGTGGTATAAGCTGTATAGTTATAGGGGCACTCTTCATTATGATTCTTTAAAAGGAGCAGAACGAATGTGGAAAACACTAATTTTTATATTTGACTTAAGCTTTCAATAATTGTGCTTTATGTTTCTTTTTAGTGTGGGAATTAAAGAGCCTGTGACAGCATCCCAACAACTGTTGTGCAATGAAATATTGGGCTACTAGTCATCTCGAACCGTCAGTTTAAAAAAGAAGGCTTAATAACTTGTTTTACCTGACGCTGCCCGCCCCCGTGTCTATAGAACAGAGATCAACTCAGTGTGCGGAGTTTAAATCTCTCAAGTCATATTACAGGATAAAGGAAGTTTAAACTGCCGTATGCAGAGAAGACGCCGATGTGTCGCACTTATCATTCATATTACATCATCAATCAGATCATCGATCATATAATATCATAATATATCATATATTTCCTTATCTGAGTCAGCTTCTCCAGCTGTATCTGGCC
Source organism: Harpagifer antarcticus (assembly GCA_902827135.1). Taxonomy (NCBI): domain Eukaryota; kingdom Metazoa; phylum Chordata; class Actinopteri; order Perciformes; family Harpagiferidae; genus Harpagifer; species Harpagifer antarcticus. The sequence continues at coordinate 3,849,380 of CADEHL010001357.1, forward strand.
GTGCACATTATGTTGACGAAACACTCGAGTCAAATGTAATTAAAGTCAGATCCACTCGTGTCTTAGACGTGAACACGCTCTCAGCTGGTGAGAGAAACCCTGGCTTGATTTACCGAGTTGATAACCAGCGTCGTAGGACCGCTTAGCGAGATCTCGTTTGTTAGTTTGTTGTTGTTAGTTTGTTTGTTACTCAAACATATCCAGGGTATGTTGAACTGGCTTCGTAGTGCAGGGCATGTTGAACTGGCTTCGTAGTACAGAGCACAGGTGGCTAGCAGCGCTAATGTCAAAGACACAGACATTATACATTATATTTGTATTTTACCAGGATGCAGTGACACAAATATTTGGGAAGGCTTAGCCTTCCCCTAGCCTACAGCACCCGGCGCCCCTGACCTCTCCCACTCCCCCCGACAATTTACTAGCGGTACCGAAGTGAGCCGGTCGAGATTCCCGGGATGATTTTTAGTCCCATTCCACCACTGGCTACATGACCGTATGATCGCCCATATTGACGCACCTAATTCCTAAACTTCTAACAGATACAACATAAAGCGATCCTTCAGCCTCATATGAGCTCTCAGACACGTTCACAATTAAACTGTCATCGCTGTCTGAGCTTGCTGCTGTGTGTGCCATCGTGCGTTTACATGCAGATGCTGGGATCCTGAACGGTGCAGTTGGAGCGCTGTGCCCGCAATGACGTCACACATCATTTGGCGGGACTTGAAGAATCCCCGAGAAGATCCAGAAAATGGTCGACATTGAAGGGCAGATTAATGGTTATCAAAGTACAAATATCCAAAATCAGTTCAGTAACGGTTTTCAAGGGGACAATATTTACTCAAATTGATGGGTTTGGATGATGGGGGAAACTCGTGTCACAGGCTCTTTAAATTACATTTGCTGACCACAATCTTTGTGTAAAAAAGTAGAAATGCCAATGGTCCTGTTAAGCCCCAAAGACCCCCTCGGCGGGTCTCTTTTTTTTTTCACGACACTGTGTCTCAGGGCATCTTAATATTTAAGAACCTATTAATGTGTAATACCAGATTAACGGGAAGAATCTCAGCTAAGTGACGGTACAAACCATTTTTAACAAAACACAAGTCTCATAAGAAGCATCTAAATGACCCCTGAGCGAAAAATGCTAACGCACTTTGGCACAGAACTCAAGATAAAAGATACCCTTCTTACTTATCGTAGCTGCACATACAAGATATCCGATTAAAGCTGACACTCCACAGATTATATAGGTATAGTATCATCACTGAGTGATCCGAACTCGCGACAGGGGAAGCAAACACAGACATCACAACACGTAGCTTTCCGGAGCTTTTATGGGAGATCGTCTCACCGTAGCTGTCAATCTGATCAAAAGACGTGTTCAATGGCATTAAAATGAGAAAAAAACGCGGCTGAATCGGTTAATCGATAGGTTGATAATGTGTCTGTAGCTTTGAAAAAATTATTTATAATCCATAATTCCATTTTAATGTAAAAATCAGAGAGTAAAAGTTAGCTGCTAATGGTAGCCACCAGAGTTATCGCAGCTTCCGGTTTTGGCTATGCGTCACTCTCACTCCTTATTTGGTAATGTGTGTGCGTATGTGGGAGTTCCCCTCGATTCCATTGGCTCTGACGGTTAGAAAGAGATGTCAATCAGCAAAATCGACCAAGGGGGGCCAGAGATATGGAAAATCCACCCAATTGACCCCAGAAGTGTTTTTCTTTTGCTAAATCTCTCTAAAAATGTCAAATATCACTTGTTTTGCATCAATCTTGATACAGGGTACTTATTATATGTTGTAGTTTGGATTCCTAAAGCTTTTAGTCTACCAACCCATCATCCAAGGTTAGTTTTCACTATATGTACAAAATATTCTTTTGGACGGAAACTCATTTACATGTTTTTACTGTGATCAATCTGAATTTACTTTAAAATAAAAACATCTATATTGATTCTGACACTTCTACATCCAACTCACAGATGTAACCTTGCTTTGAGAAAAATGGTCATTTGTTCTGGGAATGTCATTTTCGAGCCTGAGACCTGAAAAACAGGCTTGGGGCTTAACAGGACCCCACCGTTTATATTTGGCTTAAGTAGTATCATTATTGAATTGTGTGGCTCTCAAAAGTAAAAGTACACATGATGAAGTGACTCCCTCTATCAGAGTATTATCAAATATATCTCAACTAAAGGATAAATTCACAATTCTCTGTCAAAAGCCAGGTTCCATAATTACATTACTGTGTATTCCTCCTGTTCACACATGGCATTTGAACGTAGTGTGTAGTATTAAGGGGGATCTATAAGCAGAATGTATTAATCATCACTATGTAATATTGACTTTCAGAGGGGGGGGGGGGGGGGGGGGGGGTACTTGCTGCTCGTTATAGCAGTCTTGTAAAAGAAGGTCACACATCATGATTTAATGTATAAATAAAGACCACTTTCTAAAGCCTTTCTAATTTACAGTAAGTGAGGAAGACATAATCCACCTGTTCAAATGCATGTTCTTTGACTTTTACAATCTTAACATCATATGAACGTATAGAGGAGGGTCTTTTTTTGTTGCTTTATCTTGTTTAGTTTTTAAAATGCTTTCATCTTTTATCAGGTACAGGCTTTACATGGATAAAGGGTAGCAGTCACTTTACTTTGTTCTTTAGAAAAGGAAGTTAGGAAGTTGAAAATGTAATGTAAACAAAGACGAGATTACGTCCAAAACACGTCAGGTATTGTTTCTGACACTATCGTCATTGGCAGGATTACACAAAACAATAACACTTCATACAGAAGTTTACATGAGGTGGAGCAAGTGACATGGTGACCATCACACATTTACTTTACTTTGTTTTTTAAACAGCTTCAAGGAAACTCAAGAACGCAATATTACCCGGCCAAGTTTTTGTCAACTTTTACAGAGGAGCAATGGATAGCCTGGAAACATAACCAACAGAGCTGGGATGTGCACGGCCCAGAAGAACAATGGTGCCCATCTAGCATCAATGAGGTTCCTGCAGTTATGTTACTTATTTGACTGTTAACCAGGCCGCATCACATCCCCTTCTTTTCATTCTGTTTCTATGCCGCCAGCTTAGAGTTGGAATGCTGTAATGAAACATTTTTTCTCTCCCTAGTCACCTGCAACCCACAGCCACCGGCCTCTCTTTGATCCACACACAGCTCTCTACAAATATCACAACCATCTCTGCATTGGTCTGCGTTATTCGCTCTATAAAGACTGAGGCTTATGAGTAATATAGCTGAGTGTAACAAATACCTTTCTCTTTCTCTGTGGGTAATAAAGAACAGGTGAGGCTCCCATCGGTCTGAGGCCGCCGCGAGGAGAGCTCTGTATGAAACTACAGCTCTATCCAGCACATAATCCCACTGCTTTAGGAAACTCCTGCATTACATGAAGGACAATATTACATTGAGTAAAATACCTGTGAATTTAATGGCGCTTTTCCACTGCAGGACCTAGCACGGCTTAGTACAGTATGGTTAGGCCTTGGTAGGCCAGGCTCACTTTATGCTGCGTTTCCATTACAGTTTAGGAACTGGGGTAGTAACTATAGAAACGCAGTGTAGGCGGGGCGATCGGCTGTTCGGTGGGCAGAGCACACTTTGTAAAACTGCCGTGACGTCATCTTCGATGCGAACCACAAAACCAAAACATCAGCCGTTAACTGTTAGCACTCAGAGCTCACAGCTCCTTATATCTGTTCAGAAACTAGACACAGACACTACCACAGACTGTCTGTGTCATGGCGAATACAGTCGCTGGTTTATTTATGTCTGTAGGTCGTTGTTGTTGTGTGGACGGAGCATATACAACGTTAGCTTAGCCTGGTCGACCCGACCTTCATTCAGAAAACACGCATTTTAAAAGGTTTTTCGCCTGCCGTCTGTCTGCAGACTTGTCAAAGCATTAATTCATGGTTTTTACTAACCGGTATCAGTATGTTGTTACTTCGGCATCATTTTGAAACGTGTATTACAATTAAATCACGGTCAAATATGTTCATTTTGTTGTAGTTGTAGCCCCCTTGCCAGCGATTCTCTCTGACCATTCAGCAGTCGAGAGTGTTTATGTCACTAGTTTAGCATATTCAGCCTGGTTGTTGGCCCGGTAAGAACCTTGTTTTTGGAGGGCCAGAAAAAAGGTGAAAAAGTAGCCCTGGGCCGGAACTACCCCTAGGGTACGTGCTGCAGTGGAAAAGCGCCTTAAGACTGCAGTATATGTAGGCAGAGAGCAGTTAGGGCTTTTCATTGTTCTAGTATGTTTTTGTATGTGTATTCATGTTTTTGTTTATATATAGAAATTCAACAAGCTGCACAATGTTTTCTGAAGCTTGTATCCAAAGCAAGTTACACACCGTAGATGCCGTAGACTACATCATAGGGTTAAGTAACGGCTAATTATTATGACATGTTGGCAGAGTGGATGAAGCACTGAGCTCTTTTACTCAATATACTTATTATATTACTTACTAACTTTCATGACTTTATACTTCCAGGTATCTTAATCCACATTAGTACACCTTATATTATAATTTGAGTTATGTTGTCTAATAATAATATAAACATATAAGTAACTGATGTTGTCAAATAAATGTAGAGTAAAAATGAGAACATTTGCTGCCTGTTGCACTATATGATCCATTACAGTCAAGCACTCTTGTCATTTGCTTCTTCTTCTTTGCTTCGTGATGTGTCCACATGCAATTACACTACTGCAATATATAATGTATACTATTACTTGCAGCTACTTCAATACTCAGAATGTAACACCACTGTCGATAGGAGTCCTTTATTTACTTCAATTTCATGGCTGGCAACAGGCAGTATGAGAAAAATAAAGCGCTTTATGAACACGATAGATAGATAGATAAATCAAATAGATAGATAGATAGATAGATAGATAGATAAATCAAATAGATAGATAGATAGATAGATAGATAGATAGATAGATAAATCAATAGATAGATGGATGGATAGCTAGATAGATATCGCTTCGATAGATAGCTGGATGGCTGGGATGGCTGGCTAGCTAGCTCGCTGCTCGATAGATCGACTGGCTGGATGGATGGCTAGCTGCTCCTCGCTAGATCGCTCGCTCGCTCTCTCGCTGCTGGCTGGCTGGCTGGCTGGCTGGCTGGCTGGCTCGCTGCCTCGCTCGCTGGTGGCTGGCGCCGTCGCTGGCTGGCTCGCTCGCTCGCTCGCTGGCTGGCTCGCTGCCTCGCTCGCTCGCTGCTGGCTCCCTCGCTCTCGCTCGCTCGCTCGCTCGCTGGCTGGGTGGCTGGGTGGCTGGGTGCTCGCTCGCTCGCTCGCTCGCTCGCTCGCTCGCTCCTCTCTCGCTCGCTCGCTCGCTCGCTCGCTCGCTCGCTCGCTCGCTCGCTCGCTCGCTCGCTCGCTGGCTCGCTCGCGCTGCTCGGTGCTCGCGCTCGCTCGTCTCTGGCTCGCTCGCTCGCTCGCTGGCTCGCTCGCTCTCTGGCTGCTCGCTCGCTCGCGCTCGCTCGGTCGCTGGCTCGCTCGCTCGCTCGCTTGCGCGCTCGCTCGCTGGCTCGCTGGCTCGCTGGCTCGCTCGCTCGCTGGCTCGCTCGCTCGCTCTCCTCGCTCGCTCGCTCGCTCGCTCGCTCGCTCGCTCGCTCGCTCGCTCGCTCGCTCGCTCGCTGCTGCTCGCTCGCTCGCTCGCTCGCTCCTCGCTCGCTGCTGGCTCGCTCGCGCTCGCTCGGTCGCTCGCGCTCGCTCGGTCGCTGGCTCGCTCGCTCGCTCGCTGGCTCGCTCGCTCGCTCGCTTGCTCGCTGGCTCGCTGGCTCGCTGGCTCGCTGGCTCGCTCGCTCGCTCGCTCCGCTCGCTCGCTCGCTCGCTCGCTCGCTCGCTCGATAGATAGATAGATAGATAGATAGATAGATAGATAGATAGATAGATAGATAGATGGATAGATAGAGATAGATAGGTAGATAGAGATAGATAGGTAGATGGATAGATAGATAGATAGATAGATGGATGGATAGATAGATAGAGATAGATAGGTAGATGGATAGATAGATAGATAGATTGATAGATAGATAGATGGATAGATGGATAGATGGATAGATAGATAGATGGATAGATAGATAGATAGATAGATAGATAGATAGATAGATAGATAGATAGATAGATAGATAGATAGATAGATAGATAGATAGATAGATAGATAGATAGATAGATAGATAGATAGATAGATAGATAGATAGACAAGGCAAGGCAAGTTTATTTATATAGCACCTTTCAACACAAGGCAATTCAAAGTGCTTTACAAAAAACGAAAGAAATTAAGAAAATGGCATTTAAAATCAGTCATTAAAAATAAAAGATAATAAAAGAAACATTAAAAGAAAAAATACGTGGATAAAAGTTACAGTGCAGTTTAAGATGTAAATAGTTCAATTAAAAGCAGCGGCAAAAAGAAAAGTCTTTAGTCTGGATTTAAAAGTAGTCAGAGTTGCAGCGGACCTGCAGGTTTCTGGGAGTTTGTTCCAGATGTTTGGAGCATAATAACTGAACGCTGCTTTACCATGTTTAGTTCTGACTCTGGGGACAGAAAGCTGACCAGTCCCTGAAGACCTGAGAGATCTGGATGGTTCATCATTTAGCAGTAGGTCAGAAATGTATTTTGGGCCTAAACCATTCAAAGCTTTATAAACCAGCAGCAGTATTTTTTAAATCTATTCTTTGACACACAGGAAGCCATTGTAAAGACTTCAGAACAGGAGTGATGTGATCCACTTTCTTAGTGTTAGTGAGGACTCGAGCAGCAGCGTTCTGAATCAGCTGCAGCTTTCTAATATATTTTTTAGTGAGACCTGTAAAGACACCATTACAGTAGTCCAGTCATCTGAAGATAAAAGCATGGACAAGTTTTTCCAAATCCTGCTGTGACATTAGTCTTTTAATCCTAGATATGTTCTTTAGGTGATAGTAGGCTGATTTAGTAACTGTTTTAATGTGGCTGTTGAAACTCAGGTCAGAGTCCATGACTACACCTAGATTTCTGGCTTTATCTGTTGTTTTGAACATTGCAGACTGAAGCTCAGCGCTAACTTTTATACGTTCTGCCTTGGCTCCAAAGACCATTACCTCAGTTTTATCTTTGTTTAATTGGAGAAAGTTCTGACACATCCAGTCATTGATTTGTTCAATGCACTTACTCAGTGTTTGAATTGGAGCATAGTCAATCAATCAATCAATCAATGTTTATTTATATAGCCCAATATCACAAATGTTACATTTGTCTCAGTGGACTTCACAGTTTGTACAAAATATCAGTATGACAATACGACACCCTCTGTCCTTAGACCCTCACATCGTACAAGGAAAAACTTCCGAAGAAAACCCACAGTTTAAAGGGAAAAATGGGAGAAACCTCAGGGAGAGCAACAGAGGAGGGATCCCTCTCCCAGGACGGACAGTCGTGCAATAGATGCCGTGTGTAAATTGAAAAGATAATACATTTGCAACATAGGTAGTCCAAATGTTTGGAAATGCATGTGTGTGTAATAGGAAGATGGATCCACGAGGATATCCATCCAGGACCTATGATCCAGGACCACAGCCACGACTCAAGATCCAGGGCTCTTGATGCAGGACACAGGACCGCAGGATCATCCATGACTCCGGATCCCAGCGTATAAAGACACCAAAAAGAAAGAAATTTGGGGAAGCTGGGTTAATCGGAACATGGGAGTACACAGGTATAGACAGAGAGAAGGAAGAAGTAAGATGTCCCCCGACAAACTAAGCCTATATCAGCAAAACTAGGGGCTGAATCTAATCAGCCCTAACTATAAGCTTTATCAAAAAGGAAGGTCTTAAGCGCACTCTTAAAAACGGATAGGGTGTCTGCCGCCCGAACACAAACTGGAAGCTGATTCCACAAATGTGGAGCTTGATAAGAAAAGGCTCTGGCTCCCATTGTACTTTTAGAGACTCTAGGAACAACGCACAACCCTGCATTCTTGGAACGCAATGCCCTAGTAGGACAGTAGGGTATAATGAGTTCTTTAAGGTAAGATGGCGCCTGCCCATTAAGGGCTTTGTAGGCGATAGTGAGATAGCATAGTCTCCTGGTGAAATTGTTACGTAAATTTGTGTGTCAGCTGCATAGCTATGGTAACTTATTTTGTTGTTCTTCATTATCTGAGCCAGTGGTAGCATGTAGATGTTAAAGAGAAGAGGCCCCAAGATGGAGCCTTGAGGTACCCCACATGTCATATTTGTCAACTCAGATGTGTATTTACCTATAGAAACAAAGTTTTTTCTGTCCTTTAAGTAGGATTCAAACCAATTTAGAACTGTTTCCGAAAGTCCCACCCAGTTTTTTAGTCGGTCAAGTAATATGTTGTGGTCAACAGTGTCAAATGCAGCACTGAGATCTAATAATACTAACACTGAAGTTCTGCCACTGTCTGTGTTTAAGTGGATGTCATTGAAGACCTTTACAAGAGCAGTCTCAGTGCTGTGGTTTGGACGAAAGCCTGACTGGAACACATCGAAACAACTATTTAAATGCAAGAAATTACTCAACTGTTGAAAAACAACTTTTTCAATGATTTTACCTAGAAATGGCAGGTTTGATATGGGCCTGTAATTGTTCATTACTGAAGCATCTAGATTATTCTTTTTTAAGAGCGGTTTAATGACTGCAGTTTTCAGGGCCTGTCGAAAAATACCTGAGTGAAGAGATTTGTTTACTATATGAAGTAGATCTGAGGCCATGCAACGAAAAACATCTTTGAAAAATCCTGTTGGAATAATATCAAGGCAGCAGGAGGAGGATTTCAGAAGTTGAATAATGTCCTCTAGGTTTTTATCATTAATCTGATGGAATTGTGTCATGGTGTTTGAATTGATATTAGGTGGACATAGGGACAACACATTTGCTGTACCTGATGCAGAGGTACTGACTGCTTGTCTGATTTTCTGAATTTTGTCAGTGAAGCAGGAGGCAAAATCATTGCATGCCCTGGTGGATAGAAATTCAGAGGCTACTGACACTGGGGGGTTAGTTAGTCTGTCGACGGTAGCAAACAAGGCACGTGCATTGTTTTTGTTTTTGGTAATGATGTCAGAGAAGAAAGACTGTCCTGCGTTTTTCAATTCCAAATTATAAAGGCCAAGTCTCTCTTTATAGATTTCAAAGTGAACCTGGAGATTTGTTTTTCGCCACCTACGGTCAGCTTTTCGACCCTCTCTTTTTTCTGCTCTCACGGTCATGGCCTTTCTCCATGGAGATATTTTCTTCCCAGTCACTTCCTTTACCTTAGTTGGAGCAATGGCATCTATAACATTTTTTATTTTTGAATTAAAATGATCTACTAGCTCATTTACTGAGATGTTAGCAGGGGCAAGTGTGGAAGAAAAATTCTGAGTAAACATTTCCCCAGTATTTTCAGTTAAATATCGCTTTGTGGTTACCTCTTTTTGAACATTGTTGTGAACAGAAATAGAGCTCTCAAAGAAAACACAGGAATGGTCAGAGAGTGCAACATCAGTCACCACAACCTTAGAGATATTCAGACCCTTTGAGATAATTAAGTCCAGAGTGTGCCCCTTATTGTGTGTGGTCTCCGTCACATGCTGAGTCAGTCCATAGTTATCAAGAACACAAAACAGTTCTTTAGCCCCTCTGTCCTGGGGGTTGTCAACATGGATGTTAAAATCACCAATAATGACTAGATGGTCAAAGTCAATACACACTATAGACAGCAGTTCAGTAAAGTCATCAAAAAAGCTTGCACAGTATTTGGGTGGTCTATAGATATTTAAGAACAGAGCTCGAGAGGAGCATTTCAGCTGAAGGGCCACATATTCAAAAGAAGCAAAGTTCCCATAAGATGTCTTCCTGCATTGAATGGAATCATTGAACAAAATAGCAACTCCACCCCCTTTCTTATGCATTCTTTCCTGACTCATAAAACTAAAGTTGGGAGGGGTTGATTCAATAAGAACAGCTGCACTGTTATTTTGTTCAATCCAAGTTTCCGTTAAAAACATAAAATCAAGATTGTGCTCAGTGATAAAATAATTGATTAAAAATGTTTTTCCTGCCAGAGACCTGACATTTAATAAAGCTAGTTTAAGTTTGTTAGATACACTATCAGTACGATTTTTTGTGACAAGCTGTGGCTGACATGGAATCACTGCTAAATTTGATAAACTCACACAAACGTTTGAGCACTTCCTGTTTCTAAGCTGATTCACCGCTCTTAATCTATTACCTATCAACACAGATATCGGCAAAGCTACAGGCAGGCAGGGCCCCGGCATGTCCTGGAAAGAGTTGAGAGTACCATACGCCCTTGAGCCTGGACCCAGCACATATCAGTAAGAGTTTGTTGCGTTTTGTACACACACATCCTTATCAGGCTTCGGAGACTGCAGATGCTTTCTTGAAGGGAGGGGAGGTGGTTGACGTAGGCACGGTGATGGAGACGGGGGAGATGGTGCGGGGGTAAAGGACATGCTGCCAGGGGGGGAGGTGGTTGACGTAGGCACGGTGATGAAGACGGGGGAGATGGTGCGCGTCTCTGCGGTGATTTTGATGGGCGTCGTTGAGGAGCGGGGGAGTAAAGGACATGCTGCCAGCCCTGCGTATCGCCTTAGTTTGGTCTTTGAACTCCATGAAGGAATCGGTGCCAACCCTCTGAATCTCCTTCGTGTGTTCAGCGATCTCCAGGAGGGTGGGCGAGGGTGAAAGGGTGAACGGAGAGTAGAGAGAGCTGTGGGGTGAAGGAAGAGTATCCTCAGAGGTGATAGGGGGGGGTGAAGGGCGGTGGAGACTCCTCCATTTGTCTCCCATAATCAAGACATTCCTCAGGTGAGTGCAGTGATAGATTTTCAAGGTTTTCTGAGCGATGTGTTGTGTCTTTCTCTTGTTTTGATTCCTCTTGTCGCTTGTCCTTGGCAGAGGGAACAGATTGATGACATAGGCAGTTGAATAAGTTAGAGATAAACAATTTCAGAGTTTGTCTGAACAAGACTTGTTCAGACAAACTCCATTTGCCTTAAAAAGATGTCTGCGGTCCCAGAAAAAGTTAAAGTTGTCAATATAATTGACAGAATGGTCAATACAGACAGTTAAAAGCCAGGTATTCAGTGCAAACAATCTGCTGAATCTCTCCACTCCTCTTTTGACTGGCGGTAGAGGGCCACTGATGAACACCTCTGCATTTAGAGAGCTGACAGTTTCCAACAGACAACAGATAGATAGATGGATAGATAGATAGATAGATAGATAGATAGATAGATAGATAGATAGATAGATAGATAGATAGATAGATAGATAGATAGATGGACAGTCATTAGCCCGCATGGTTTTTCATACCACTGCTACGCTGACGACACCCAATTAATTCTGTCCTTTCCCCGCTCAGAGACCCAGGTCGTCGCACGCATCTCTGCTTGTCTAGCTGACATCTCTCAGTGGATGTCTGCTCACCACCTCAAGCTCAACCTTGACAAGACTGAACTGCTTTTCCTTCCGGGAAAAGATTGTCCCACTCTTGACCTGACAATCAACATCGGCACCTCTATTGTTTCCCCGACTCAGACTGCAAGGAATCTGGGTGTGATCCTAGATAACAACTTGTCCTTCACTGCAAACATAGCTGCTACTACCCGCTGCTGCAGATACACGCTTTACAACCTCAGGAGGATACGCCCCCAGCTGACCCAGAAAGCGACGCAGGTTCTGGTCCAGGCTCTCGTCATCTCACGCCTAGACTACTGCAACTCCCTCCTGGCTGGTCTACCTGCATGTGCCATCCGACCTCTGCAGCTCATCCAGAATGCAGCGGCTCGTCGGGTCTTCAACCTTCCTAAATTCTCCCACACCACTCCGCTCCTCCGCTCCCTCCACTGGCTTCCAGTAACTGCTAGAATCCACTTCAAGACAATGGTACTTGTGTACCATGCTGCGAATGGATCTGGCCCTTCCTACATCCAGGACATGGTTAAACCGTACACCCCAACACGTGCACTCCGCTCTGCATCAGCCAAACAGCTCGCTGCACCCTCACTGCGAGGGGGACCCAAGTTCCCATCAGCAAAAACACGTGGGTTTGCTATCCTGGCTCCAAAATGGTGGAATGAGCTCCCCATTGACATCAGGACAGCAGATAGCTTACACACCTTCTGGCGCAGACTGAAAACTCATCTCTTTCGACTCCACTTCGAGCGATAGAATTACTAACAGAGCACTTATATACTAATAAAGGACTGGCTTATCTAAAGCCAGTTGAGTAGCACTTGAAATGTTTTTGCTCTATGAAACCTGATGTACTTATATGATTCTGTTTTCTTCAAGTTTGTATTTTGTTGGTTGAACGCACTTATTGTAAGTCGCTTTGGATAAAAGCGTCAGCTAAATGCAATGTAATGGATGGATGGATAGATGGATAGATAGATAGATAGATAGATAGATAGATAGATAGATAGATAGATAGATAGAGAGATAGATGGATAGATAGATGGATAGATCGTTCTTGCATTGACGTGACGTGATTGACGTGATTCAAGATGGCGCCTGTGTCGGCCCGCCGCTCGCTCAGCTGTCTACCTATAGCTTTCTTGTTTTTGTTTTATGTTTGTCAGAATGTCTCTGCTCTGCTCGTCTACGATCGCCAAGCTCTCCTCCACCTCAGACCCTCACTGGAGTTGATACTGCTGCCCAAAACCACATCTGGCAACCAAAAATCGTCCCCCCCCCCCTCTTCTGTTGGATATACCCACCTACCTGCGCCGGTTGCCCCGCATCCTGCCTCGCCGAAAGCGCTTCAGACGACGGGGAAAGCGTGGTGGTGCACTGGTCCACCTAAAAGCTTACCTGACGGCTTCTTCCGGGACCTATCCACGCCTCGGATGTCATGGCCCTCCCGCTGCACGCCATGTGAGGGATCGGTGGATTCGCCCTGTCTTTCCGGAGCTACGGACTCTGCTGGATCCGCTGGCAGCTCCTCCTGTCCGACTGACTGCTCCTCCTGTCCGACTGGCAGCTACTCCTGCCCGCCTGACTGCTCCCGGCCCGCGCGGCGTTCACCACGGACATCTTCGTCAGCTGAGACGATCTACACCGTCGGCAAGCCCGGAGCAAAAACTACGTCTGGCTTTGCTAAATGCTAGGTCGATAGCTAACAAAACGTTCCTGCTGAACGACTTCTTCACCTCCCGTGAACTGGATTTCATGTTCCTGACGGAGACCTGGGCACACGCTGGCGAGTACACATCATTCTTTGATCTTCTTCCTCCTGACTGTACATTCTTCAGCTCCCCCCGTGCCACCGGCCATGGCGGGGGCATAGCTTCGGTGTTTAGAGCTAGCCTCCAGTGCCGATTGCTACACCATGTCACTAGCTATGCTAGCTTTGAGTTGCAGCTTTTTGAACTGAATCCGGCCTCGCCTATACTCTGCGCAGTTGTGTATCGTCCGCCAAAGCACAATAAGGATTTCATAAATGACTTTTCTGACTTTCTGTCCGGGATCATGGTGAATTATGATCGTGTTTTGATCTCCGGAGACTTCAATGTCCATGTGTGTTGTGAGTCCAAACCTCTGGTTAGGGACTTTTTAAATCTCCTTGATTCTTTTGGTCTTGTTCAGTCCGTGGCTGGCCCAACACACGAAAAAGGACACACTTTGGACTTGGTATTGTCGTTTGGACTGTCTGTATCTGTGGATGAAATATGTGCAGCAACGCGTATCTCAGACCATTTACCGGTTCTGTTTACAACCTCCATCCCTTCCGCAGGAGTCGAATCACGTGCCCCTGCGCGTCGTCTGCGTTCGATTAACCCCTTGACTGCCTCACAGTTCTCTGATGTTTTTAATGCTTCTCCTATCTGTAAATTAGATGTGGACTGTGCTTTTAATGCTGATGAGCTTCTCTCTATGTTTGACTTGACATGCACACCAATACTGGATTCTGTTGCTCCTTTTACGCTTAGACGCAACAAAGTTCTATCAGAACCGTGGCTCAATGACTGTACTCGTGCTCTCAGACGCGCTTGCAGGCGTGCTGAGAGAAAGTGGAAAAAGGATAAACTCCATGTCTCCCTGGAAATCCTTCGTGCTTCCCTGTCTGACTACCAGACGGCAGTCAAAGCAGCCAAAACAGAGCACATTTCTCTGTTCATCTCTAAAAACAGCCACAAACCTCAGGTTCTTTTTAATGTCCTCAACTCCATCATTAATCCCCGTGATGTTTCTTCTGTTGTGCCATCGCCTGCTCTCTGCGATAAGTTTCTTAAATTTTTTATTGGAAAAATATCTGCTCTTAGGCTAGCTCACACTAGTGCTACCCCCGATCCTGCTCCCTCTCTGTGCCCTGCTGTCCTCGACCACTTTGAGCCTATTTCCCTCTCTTCTCTCTCGGACATAGTGGAGCACCTGCGACCGACAAGCTGCTCCTCGGACAGCATTCCCTCACGCCTTCTCAAAGAGGTTTTTCATTCAGTTGGAGCAAGTATTTTATTACTTTTAAACACCTCTCTTACCTCAGGATGTGTCCCAGCTGCCTTTAAACATGCCGTGGTTACCCCACTACTTAAAAAGAAAAGTCTCGACCCCTCCACTCTCGCAAATTTTAGGCCCATCTCCCAGCTACCGTTTTTATCAAAAGCCCTGGAGCGCGTAGTCTACGCCCAGCTGCAGTCTTTTTTAATCCTTCATGGCATCCATGAAAAGTTTCAGTCTGGCTTCAAACCCATGCACAGCACTGAAACAGCCCTTTTAAGAGTTTTTAACGATCTGCTCCTAGCCGCCGACTCAGGTAGCCCAGCTGTCTTGGTGCTGTTGGACCTGACAGCTGCCTTCGACACCGTGGACCATGGCATCCTGCTGTCACGGCTTGAACAGTCCGCTGGCATCACAGGCTCTGCCCTCGCATGGTTCAGGTCCTACCTTAAGGACCGTAGCTTTTCAGTGCAGCTAGGTGCCTTCTCCTCTGCCAAAGCCCCTCTTACCTGTGGGGTCCCCCAAGGCTCGATTCTGGGCCCCATCCTGTTCCTACTATACATACTGCCCCTAGGTTCTATTCTAACAAAACACAACATTCCCTTCCACTGCTACGCTGACGACGTCCAGATTTATCTCCCGCTCAAAGCAAACATAACACAGTCACTACAGCAGTTGATGGACTGCTTAACGGAGATCAAATCCTGGCTGAGCAACAACTTCCTGACTCTTAACGAGGGCAAGACGGAGGTCATCTTTTTTGGACCACAACCTCCAGCCTCTCAGGTTGTTATTCTGGGCTCCCTCCAACTAAACATCCTCCCCTCGGTCATGAACCTTGGCGTGACCTTGACGAACACTTTTAAATTCGATAAGCAGGTCAGCAGCGTAGTCAAATCCTGCTTTTTTAAAATAAGACTATTGGCCAAAACCAAGTCCTATTTATCTTTTAAAGACATGGAAAGGGTCATCAACGCCTTTGTGACCTCGAGACTGGACTATTGCAACGCTCTGTATGTGGGTATGGACCACGCGTCAATTAAATGCCTGCAGCTGGTCCAAAATGCAGCTGCACGTTTGCTGACTGGACACAAAAAGCGCGACCACATCACCCCAATTCTGGCCTCACTACACTGGCTTCCAGTTCAGTTCAGAATTGATTTTAAAATCCTTTTATTCGTTTTTAAAGCTCTAAATGGGCTGGCTCCGGCCTATATAGTTGAACTCCTCCAGCGCTACACCCCAGCCAGAGCTTTAAGGTCTGCTGACCAGCTGCTGCTGGTAGTGCCGAAGACTAGGCTCAAAACACGAGGGCACCGAGCCTTCGCAGCGGCTGGCCCGAGGCTCTGGAACACTCTGCCCCTCCATGTGAGGTCGGCCCAGACCCTAGGGGTTTTTAAATCATATCTAAAAACTCACTTCTTCTCTCAGGCTTTCTAGCTAGAGCGGCGCACGACTACTGACATTTCCCTGTGTATTGTTTTTTATATTTGCTGTTGCTAAATGACTGTCTTTTTTACAATTGCACTGCAGTAAAATGTTTTTATTACATGTACAGCACTTTGGCTCGACCAAACATCGTTTTTAAATGTGCTTTATAAATAAAATTTGATTTGATTTGATTTGATTTGATAGATAGATAGATAGATATATAGAGAGATAGATGGATGGATAGATGGATAGATAGATATTGATTCTTGAAACTCTTCACTCCTGCGAAAGTTAAGTTGTCCTCTTTTGTTTTTGTGTCACCATCTTGGTAGGATTTGGGCTGATAGGAACGAGGAAAGAGGGAACAAAAAGCATTTCTGGTACCAGGCCTCCCTCACAGGGCGCTGGCAGGGTTAGATGTTGTTCTCTTATCTAAATTTAGAAATGATCAATCAGACTGAACCATCTGGGCTAGTCGACTGTGGGGCAAACCTCCTAATGAGAACTTGGATGAAGTGTGTGGTTTTTTAGTTATAGCAGAGTTTCTCTGAGCACTGGGTCAGTGTGTCATCAGTCAGCTGGTCTCAGATCAGATCTGTTCTCAGTGCAGAGGCAGGCAGGCCGTGTGCTTTAAGGTTCACACTGTTCCTTGTTTCCTCAATGTCCCAATTTGACAGTTTTGTGTGTACAATAAATGAATTGACTTTATTGTGTGTGCTACTCTGCACGTGTTGTTAGTGATGTTGAGGGAAAGATCCAAACCTTTGAACTTCCCTTTGATACTAATGCACCAGAAACTGGAGATGCTCACAATAATTTAATAAAGAAGAAATGACAGGGACCAGCAAAATTTGACAGTATTGAATATATGAATAGCCTAATGAGCTTTGAGGTTATCCCGCTCTATATTGACTGATCACTCCCACGTCTTCCACACAGAATCTAAGCTCCTTCTTTTGGGAACTAAGCTTTCTTTAAACAGCTTTGTTCCAGCAGCCATCACACAACTTAGCTGTAGCAGCGTCACACAGATGCTATGGAAGCAATGCCTATTTTTTTTATTTTGTATAAACTTGCTGGATTGTTCATGTTTGTACAAGCGGTTTTTAAATTGTTTTGAATGTGATGGAGCATGAATCAGAATCAGAATACATGTATTCGTCCCACAGAGGGGAAATACGCTGTTACAGCAAGTAAAGGGCCAAAGATAGCTTCATATAATTAAGAAGCATGCATGCAAAAAAATAAAAAAATAAAAGTATTACAGTATTACACAATTTAGTTTACAATTTACAAAATAAAAAATACACAATACACATCCAGTACCAGTACAGTTTTGACAGACAGGGATTTACAGTACATGCACAACAACCTATATAACACACAACATGGAAGGGAACAACAACAATAATAATGGGGCTATTCTGTATATTTAGTTATTTCACTTCAATAGTTTATATGCAGGACTTTGACTTGTTACACAGTATTTTGAAACTGTAGTAATCTGATCTGCACCTCTGCCCACTGCTTGTCCCACACATTAACAACAATGAGTTATGGGTCTTTGAAGCCGACTGAGGTGCCAAAATATTGATTGGAGACACACACCTGCTGTGACCAACACACGAACACTGAGAAAAACCTGCCCTGTGGTGGCCTCACAGTGACGTGAAGTAATCAGATTACTAACTGTCATCTGTTTCTCAACCTGGCCTGGAGACGAGGCACCCTGAAAGAAGCCTTTGAAGAGAGAAGTGTTCTCACAGTTTCCCTCCTAATGGCTCCCACATTTCCCTCTTAAAACTTTTGTTTTCCCTGAACCTGAAGCCCTCCCGCTGTGTGAGGGTGTGTGTGTGCTGGTGTGTGTGTGTGAAGGTGTGTGTGTGCTGGTGTGTGTGTGCTGGTATGCTGGGCGTCTGTTTGACTAATAGATGTGCAGTACATTTCAGCACTATTGACCAAATGGCTCATTTTCAGGAATACAGACAGGCAGCCTGGTTCCAAACCATCAGAACCAATGGGAGGTGGTGTTTTCTCAGACACACATCAGCACGTTCATTGTGAGCTGCTCTACAAAAGCCATGAGAAATACGCTATTGCTTCTAAAGTGAATATTAGCATTGTGGAATATCTGGGATAATCAATTCATATATTAGTATTTTTCAAAATGTTTTGCTTGTCAGAAAAAGTCAGATTCTCTCAGAACTCCCAAATAAATCTCTTTTGGTCAGATCTAAAAATAGAATAACCTGTGGCCCTAATCTTTTTCTGTAGCGGTGTAAATGTAATTTTTGGAATTTAAAGAAATGCTAATTAATTAAAAATGTTACCCTAATTCTTGTACTTTAGGTTTTAATGTAAGTGCAATTGTATCTCGGCATTGATTATGTTATAATACACTTAAATACCAAGTCTGGAAGGAGACTAAATCTCCAATGAAGATTAGGAAAACAAAAATGTGCTCAATGTTTACAATATACAGTATTTTATACTCATATAACATTACATAATGAATTGTGTTACGGTACTATGGTCTTGTTTATAAGACGAGTGTTTCACCACGTCTGTCCGCCTCAGGGTAAATGCAACACAGAGACAATTTGTGCAGACTCAGACATTTATCATTCATTTCAATCTTGACTCTAATATATATCACTGAATAACTGTACTATACTTGAAATAGCATGTTGCAATATAACAAAGACAATACATCAGTGTGTAGTACTGAGCTAGATGTGAAGAGCTCACAGAAAGTATACATGTACCAGTGCATTCTAGACTTTGTATTTGTATCTATGTACGTTTTAAAACAGTAAGTAGGTTTTTAACAGTACAACATTCTATTACTCTTTCCATCTCCGCCCCTTACTCACACATTGTGACCCCTGGGGAGGCCTAACCCCCATGTTGGGAACCTCAGACCTAAATACTAATACATGCATATTTAACAATTCTGCCAATCAGAATGTTACCGCCAACAGCAGTCAGAAGGGGGGTGTGCACTGGGGAGGTCTGGGACATTCACTTCATGTATGTCAACCCATTGCACACAAACTATTGAATACATAGGAAAAGTCTAGAAAACAAATACATAAGTAAAGCATCTTAATGAAATTTACATTTACATCATATAATTTATTTTTGTTAGTTTACTTAACACAATGAAGTTGAATTAATGTAGGATTTTGTTTATTGTACATTACCAAATAAGTAAAATCACTCCTACTTGCTTTATCAACACGAGTGATTTAAAGGAATACAACTCGGTCATTTCACTTTACCTGACTGTAATGTTCAGATCGGAAACAAAGGTATGTGTAAAACAACCAGATGCCGGTCCAAAGCCCCAATAAGTAGCTAGAGCTTTCTTAGTTTTTCAACAACCCTGCAACCAGAACATGATCATCAGAACACTGAACTCAGTTCCAGGTGAAGCAGTTGACCTGTCAGCTGAGAGTAAAGAGTTATAGTTATGTCTCGCAGCACATATACGGCGGGAGAACCTGGCTGCCTGTGTTGTCTGACGCAGATGGAAACGATAAAGAAAGACTCTGTTATCGGCTCCTTTTTAACAAACCACCTGAAGACAGGGCAGTGAAGAAATTACCTGGATGTAACCTCAGTTCTGTATGTCATCATTTCATTCAATGGGTTCAAAGGCTGTATTTATAATATGCACAACAGCTACAGCACCGTTTTGCCTATGACATTTTGTCTCAGGCTAATGTCCAGTTAGCATCTTAATTAAGCATGAATCCAGTTAGAGAGAAAGCATTGAATTGTCTTTGACATTAATGCTGAGGGCAGAGTTAGACGACCTCTGGAGGGAACACGAACCTACATTATATACCACCTTACAAGAAAGGGGAAACTCCAAAAAGCATAACTGGGCCTCTTTAACATTCCAAATAATCCACTACAGTTACAATTGAACTACAGGTTAGAAGAACATTTAGTTAGTGGGCTACATTTCCCCACTAACGGATGAGGGGTAAAAGAATCAAGGGAAAATGATTCTTCTCGCCTACAATGGGCAGGCGCCATCTTACCTTAACCTGTTTAGCCCTGAGCCTGTTTTTCAGGTCTCAGGCTCGAAAATGACATTCCCAGAACAAATGACTATAACTTCACTTCTAAAAGGGTTACATTAATAATCTTTGTTCTCAAAGCAATGATACACCTGTGAGTTGGAAGTAGAGAAGTAAGAATCAATATAGATGTTTTTATTTTAAAGAAAATTCAGATTGAACAGTTTCCGTCCAAAAAACAAACATTACTTATAGTGAAAACCACCCTTGAATGATGGGATGGTAAACAAAAAGCTTTAGGGATCCAAACTATAACATATAAGTACCCTGTAGTTTAAGCCTTACGCTTACACTGTAAAGTATTATTATGGGAGAATTACTATTCTTGTGGTACTACTGCCTTATTAGGCCCATATTGAGCAGAACATATTAAGACCAAAACTCATGTACAACAACTTCCTTACTTGCAATAAATAAACACTAATTAGAGGGTTATTGAGGAAAAACTCTCAACTAATGGCTTATTACTTGTAGAATATGGTCATGTAGAATAAGGCATTAAGTGTTTTATAATGACTAATAAAGAGCCAATATACTGCTAATATGCATGTTAATTAACTAGTTGATGGTAATTTGAGTAGCTTAATATAAAGTGTTACCAAAAGGTTTAGCAGAGCGCTATGATAGGCTTGTGACAATAGAGCGAAGTGATTGGTTAGCTGGGGAGTGACGCCCCCGATCACTTATTGAGAGGAGAGAGAGTAACATAGAAATAGTAAATGAATGAGTAAAGAAGGTCTTCCTGGTTGAACTTGCGCTGAGCTTCATTAGGACATGGCATGGAGACAAGTAAAGTGACGGTTACATCTCAGGTGAATGATGAGGAACAGCATGGAGGGAAGACTGATGGTTGCGTTCCAATAGTCCATTTAGCTTAGGAACCTTCCTAACCAAGTGAAATGACCCGGAAGTCCCTCAGTGGCAGCCATGATAAGTGCCGTTCCAATTCTCTAGATGAAAGGAAAGGAGGTTTCAAACTTCCTTTATAACCTCCTTTAGCTTAGGAACCACTGGACCTCCCTAACCGAAAGGAGAGGAGAAAATGCTGCCCCACAATGCATTGCAGCCGCAGCATTTGCCGTCACTCAACAGTCGGCCGTTCACGGAAACAACCGATTATGACCGAGAAATGATATCATGAAAGTTACGGTGCTTATTAAGCATTTTAAAACGTATGTGGTAAGTTGCCAAAGTGCTTTGTTCTGAACGTTCATCAGTATTATAATCAAAAAGAGAAATATGAACGTTAGTTTTTACTGAAATGATCAACTAAAGTCAACATTTCACAGTCTTTACTGAGCTGTGTGGAGTTTGTTCAACTTTTAAAAGATGTTTGAATGGTGATGTACACAGTGATAGATGTTAAGGACTAACGTTTATAATAAATACATTTGTATTGATTTTAAGATCTTTTCATAATTCATACAATCATACGTATTGGGATAATTTGTATTAATGTGGACCGGAGGGAGAGGTTGACGAGCACAAGTTTCACTTTCCTTTTTTATTTCAATTCCAACTTTAGTCATGAAGAATATGTTTCTCTGTTGTCCACGTTCATAAAGCAACAGCATCAGAGCACGGTGCAGAGTCTCTAGATGAGTTTACAGTAGTCCTCCTTCTTATTAAACATCCATGTTGTAGTCCGCTGTATAGAAATCTGTAGTTTCCATAGTTTCCCCACAGCAGCAGACGCACATTCATGACGTCCGCTGGCGCATCATAAACACGTCGGATAGTGAAAGTGCAGTCGGATTCTCTAAAGTACCACAGTCTCTTCTCCTAAGTCCTTTTGAATTCTCCTATCCACTATCCCTTAACCCCGTGACGTTTCACTCAGAGGTCAAGGAATAGGAGATAGGGTTAGAATTTAGGAGCTGATTTTTGGATTATCGGAACGCAACCCATTTGTTTACCTCAGGTCTTTGTTGAACAAGCAGTGCACTTGGACTTGGAACTGAGGAGCAGATTGGCCATGGCAACAGCTCAGCTTGCGATACTAGATAAGA
This sequence comes from Harpagifer antarcticus, assembly GCA_902827135.1. NCBI lineage: Eukaryota > Metazoa > Chordata > Actinopteri > Perciformes > Harpagiferidae > Harpagifer > Harpagifer antarcticus. Next base: position 3,871,415 of record CADEHL010001357.1, read on the forward strand.
TATGGAGGACCAAGAATAATTCCCCTTTCATACAAATAAAACCCGATGCACTCATTGATCACATCCATTGCACACAACGAATGCAAAACCTGGACATACAACACAAATATCAGAGAGTAGTTGCCTTTGAAATGCAGGAGGATCCCTGGGGTGACATGGGAAATGCACAGTACTAACAACTCTGTGAAACAGGAGATCCGGTCAGTGGCAGGTCTGGACGGAAAAAGTAACGGTGGTTCTTCGGACACAAGAACAGTCGGGTCGCCAGCAAATAACATCATGCTCACCGCAGTTGAGAGGAAGAAGTTGTGCAGGAAGGCCAGGGGGAGGATGGCTGACAGACATGAGGAGGTGGGGGGGATAACGGTGGTAGAGTGCATGAGAGTGGCACAAGATCGGGATATTTGGAGCAGGTGGTGATGTCATCAAAGTGCCCTCGGGCAACGGGAAGGACTTGACCTGATGTGTGCTTGACAACTGTACTCTGCAGATTAAGATGATGTGGTCAGGAATACGTGTGTCACTACACATGTACGTGACTGCAGCAGTGAATCATTAAACCACAGGAGGATGCCTTAAGGTATTCGTTTTTAAAAACGACACGCGTTTGCTCTCAAAAATGTGATTGTCGAAGTTACATTATTCTTTTGGTCAGGGGCCTTGTAGAGTTCTCCTGTAAACCGACCCGAGTTGTGATTACATTCAGAATCTTTCAGTCAAAAACATTGTGTGCATTCTTGAGGTCTAACAAAATGTCCAGTTCATTTTTCATCAGTTCAGTAAATTCCCCCTGAAGGAATGGTGCACTTCCTCCACTGAGAGACGGCAGTAGCTGTTGAATCTAGCTGGGCCGGCCTGGTTGGTGCAGGATGTCGCCCTGGTGATGATTTATAACCAGTTTTTATTTTGTGTGGCTCTGAATCTTGACTGAGGTAGTACCAGGAAAATAGACTACAAGGTACCATCGACAACTTTTGCTAAGAAAAAACATGTTAGTTTTAATTTGTGTTATTATCTTTATAAGTAATTTTACTTTCAATGTGTTCGTTTATTCATTATTTTAAAGTTGTTATATTTTTTAAGATCATTTAAAAAAATCCTTAACATAAAAAACTGCTTTGTGATTTAAAATATACAATTAGGCATCTAATGTAAAAATAAAAGGTTAGTTTTTTTAACATAGCACATGTGGACAAAAAAGAAAATAGGACAACCAATTTAAAACACACAACATAAAACATCCTGTCATGCTGTGAACAATTGTTGATTTGTTGTGGAGTGAGGGGTCACAGCCTTCAAAGATAGGAAGATAGAAATTCAGGTATGTCCCTTTAAGAATTAGCAGCATGAGTAATGTTTAACAGGTATTGGAACAATCACTGAGATACGTTTGGAAACAACATCTCTCCTGCCAAACATTAACAGAAACCAGTGTTTAACACGCAATGGGAATTTTTATTAGAGTGCATTTTTCTATTTCATTAACAAGAATGGCTCGGAAAACTGGCCCAATAAAAATATTTCACCTTTTACAAATACGTTGCGCAGAAGCCAAGCCGCCCGAGGTGGAGCTGGAGAGTGTGATGGGCAGATGGGCAGATGGGCGGCCTCCGTACAGGGGCCCGATCAGAGACCGCCCTCTGCCTGCAGACTGGTGGTATTACAGCATAACGCACCACACCTCGCAGCCACCATCAAAAGTAAAGATTAGACTCCATTGACGACTCAAAAACAAAGTTACATTTCTTTTTCAATATTTATTTACTCTGCAAGTAAAAATATATTTTTAAAGTGCATTCGTACAATGTTGAGTTGGCACACACGTCATTTCTCGACATCCTGCAAACACAGATCCACCCTGAACTCATCAACGTTACAATTATTGGCAACAGAAGTGTAAATCAAAGTTAGAAAATCCTCAAATGATGAAACCGCTTCCCTCACGTCATGGACACAGTACATCATCAGTTTGCATTCTAATCGTCTGACATTTGGAGTTCACTTAACTTACAGAATGTGAAATTATATTTGTTCATAATAATAACTGGTCAAATCAAAGATCTAGTTTTATGGCTGCAACAGGATAATAAAAAAAATATTTAATTTCCCGAAAAATTGGAATAAGAATCTTGTTCCGATATTTTAGACATAAATTAGGGGGTGACGTAAACTTTAAAGATGTGGAAAATAATAATAAAAGAAAGAGATTAAGGAAATGCATTTTGCTGTAATTACTGCACAAATACTCTGTTTCACATGATGATCGTATATCATTAGTAATGGCTTTATGTTTCCTTGGCTTTATCTTACAATAATGTGCTTCAGTGAATATTTGGCAACAGTCCATCAACCATGAACCCTCAGGAGGAGAACGCTAATACAAAGTGGTCAAGGGAAGAGGAAAGGCAACAAGAAATCCGTTTCCGTTTGTTCTCTGAGATCTATTGAGAGCAACTTAGAACATCTGTCCATCATTCCTAATATTACATATTGTTCATAACTAACAGCTACTGCTGAGTGTGTGTTCATCACTTTTCAACTGTAATGCAAACTTTAACACCTGCTTTCACATTTATAACTTCCATAATTCACTTTCTCACTCATTATGGGAAAGATAATGGCAACTTAAACCCAGTCATTAGGAAAACATACAGAGCTATATCTGTAGCCAGATGAATACTCTGTTTAGGAACAATGGTCCAAATAATACCCATACATTGGTCATTAATAAAGACGGATGATGGATTAATACAGACAACTCAAAATTAAGATCAAAAATAGCCGAGCCTTTGAAAATACATGAATTGTGAGCAAAATATGAAATGTATTGAAATAAGCTAGTATGGGGCCGTTCCCATGATTCATTGCAGGACACGTTCGAAAACAAGAAACTAAGCAGCTGAAATGTCATCAATGAAAGCTAATGGAACGACGGTGAAATCATACGACTCTGAAATCAAATTCAATCATCTGCGAAATATTTGATATAAAAAATAAAGTAAAACATGTTGGCATAGTAACCCTCGTCGTTTGCAGTAGTGCGATGTCCACATTATAAAATGGTGACAGTAATGGCTGGCTGCAGTAACAAAGAATGTGAAAGGCTAGCAGGAGTTGAGCTAAGCTATGCACAACATCTGTCATTCGTCTGAACAAATGTTGAACAGTTTAAGATGTTGACGTATCATTATTTCTCAGAACTGGGGCTACACAATTCATCCAACATTTAATCGGAATCAAAGTCTGCTCTATCTATTTCTTATATTTTTAGGTAGAATTGAAAAAGAACTGAGTGCTATGTCCTGATGAGGGCTGAACATTTTAGAAAAACCTTTTTAGAAATCGCAATATGGACCAGTGCAATATCTAAATCGCAGTAGAACCAATATTTTGTAAAGGAAAAATCTATGTAAACATATCTGAATGAAGTATTGTGGTGCTGCAGAGCTCCTGTTATTCCACACAATTCATAATCATTGTTTAAAAAACAAAATGACCTGTTGATCATTTTAATGTCATTCAATGATAAAATAAAAAATGTTTTGTAAATGTTCTTTCCCTATAAAATCGCAAATCAAAATAATCGCAATTTATTTTAGTTTTCCAAAGCGTGCAGCCCGACTCAGTCCAAGTACCACGGTCAGAAGTAGGTTTAACAAACTGAAAGCCGCAATAGAGAACTGCTACACACACCATCACTGTCAGACAGATGTCATGCACCAACGCTTTCCCGGTCACTCAGATCTTTTCCACTGCACTCTGTTCATTATTGGCTACATTCAAAAGATAATTCAACTGACACACATGGAGTTCAACTTTTGGACATCTTTTCTATCAGTTACATGTAAAAAAATAACTACAAGTAACAGCATTCAGACAGACAGGCTGAATGTATTACAACAGAAACAATTATTCAAATGTAAGTGACCAATTTTAGTCAAACTCTTCAGTTACGTTTTCGAAAATATTCACATTTTGCCCAGACATATGATCAGATTTGATATGAAGGATAGTGATTATTATACTGAATTATTGCTTAGCCCTCTTGGTGTATTATTCTTAAGACGTCTTGTAAGTCATTGTTTAAGGTTGACAAAGCATTTGTAAAGAGTTTTTACTTAACATTTTGAGTCCCTTTTAAGTGAAATAAAGTCCCATTTCGTATATTATATTCACAAATCTGCTTCGGTCCTTCATATCGTTGTGACCTTATATTCCAAATAGAAACATCGATTTGAATGTGGAAAGAAATTCATAATGCTATAAATAATACATTCATCTGGAAAAGATACAAAACCTGAAACAATTTGCCAATAAGGCCGACATATATTTCAGTCATGGAAAAAATGTTTTTTTTTTTTTTTTTTTTTAACCTTGGAAGCATCCCGATTGGTCGAGCCACGCTGACCAACCACAGCTGGACTGACTGACTGACCAGCAGTGGAGGAGATCTGCCGTGGACCAATAGAGGGCTTCGCACTTACGCATAGAACCGGGGTTACGTACAGGTAACCTAAACAACGTGCTCAACACTGGGACCAAACCCCTAGCGTTGAAGCCATTAAAGAAAGAGAAGCAGGGAAGAAGGAAGAGTTAAGTGGAGCAGATCAGGGATGTTGGTGTAGGCCTTTCCCTCTTCTCCTGTGAACTGTCTAACAGGAACACTGACTCACTTTGTGAATCAACAGCGGCACCATGCTGTCCATCCTCCATGTTACAGTCTCCAGGCAATACGACGCGCTGTGCCTCCCCCCTCACACCCCAGAGTCTGTGTACATGCCGTTGATCAGGTAGTCCACCTGGGTGTAGTCCTTCCTCCGGTAGCTCTCGTAGGCCTGAGTGACGAACACGGCCACCGAGACCAAGAAGAAGAGCAGGCCAAAGAGCAAGACGGAGAGTAAAGACGCCGTGTCCACCAGCTGCAGGGTCAACGGCGACACAGCAACCTCCACCACCGTTCCAAAGGAAACAGGCCCTTTGTTCTTTTCAGTAGTGGTGCTGCCGACGGTTACGGTGGTGGTCTCTTTGGGTAAAGACGTCTGAACTGGTGGTGGCGCTGCAGAGCTCGGGGCTTTCGTCTGTTGCGTACCTTTGGTTGTAGTCACCGTAAGGGTCGTGTTAGCTTTTGGTAGTGTGGTTGTAGTTTTTATAGTTGTTGCAGGGTTTGACGCTGCTGCTGTGGAGAAGGGTGGTGGTGGAGTTGTTGTTGGTGGTGTTGTTGTTGTTGGTGGTGTTGTTGTTGTTGGTGTTGTTGTTGTTGGTGGTGGTGGAGTTGTTGTTGTTGGTGTAGTCGTTGATGTTGTCATGAAGGGTGTCGTTTGTGTAGTTGTTTTTGGAGGTGCTGTGGGTGTAGTTGAGGTGTGATGTGAAGTCACTGGTAAAGTGATTTTGTTGACATTCCTTGCAATGGTGGGTGTAGTATCAGCAGTGCTGGTGATGGGCGCAGCAGGAGCAGCCTGTGTGGGTAATACTGGCTGTGGTTGCGTTCCTTCTGAAGATCGGTTGAGTGGAGTTGAAGATACTACAGAGCTGTTTAAGGTGTGGTTGGTGGATGGAGATTGGTCGAGGGACAACTCCTCCAGTCTGTCTTCTGGCTGCTTATTCACCTGTACATCGGTTTCATTTTTACTGCCACCACCATTAACACCTGGGGAACAAAAAAGTCCATGAGTGATTAAGCTCAATAAAAAGGAAAGGAACATCAAGTGTGCAGCGGGCCGGGCATACATGAGAACAGGAACCACGGCAGGAGGAGTAGAATCCAGAAGGCAAGCGGCAACGTACTAAAAAAGACTTGACTCGTAACATTTGTTTTAAAATGACAGTGTTGCTTCCGCATGAAAGAGATGGTCGGATCCACTGTGATCCAATGGCAACATAACTTAAGGTGTAGGCAGCACTGAGTTTTCTTTAACCGTCCAAGCCTGTTTCCTTTGTCATGAACCAGTCTCTAAACACGGCCAGAGCTCATACCGTGTTCCTCTCAGTATTTGCTTCCCGTCTGTTTTCTTCTGATGATTCTAGATTTTGTCCAGCTCTCTGTTTTTTTTTACTTTCTCTTGCACTGTTTTCTTCTTCTTGTCTAGACACTAGTATGCTAGCAAAGAAGGGCAGACCTCAGAATACTTCAAATTGACCAACAGCATAGAGTATTAAACTTAGCAGTGTAATAATTAGTTCTAAAACAAGATCTCTCAGCTTCTTGTTGGAGCCTTGCTCGCCCAGTCTGGGTTCTTCTCTTATTAATGACTAGCTTGCAGCACATTATCCCTCACTTATCTACACTGTGTAGATGGTGGAACTTGTATTGCTTTGGTCACATTTAAATGCTTATATAGTTTATATACTGAAAACATTAAAACATTTACCAGCTTTGATTTTGGATGAATGAACAGCTGCATAGCGGACATATGACACACATTTGCAAAGGCATTTCCTGCTGCATCACGTGGTCACAGCTCCTTTATGTATGGAACCTGACTCCTGCTCAACTCTTTCAATCTCATTTAAATGTTGCATATGTGCTTTTATATTTGCCTGAATTGTGCTTTAGTGGTTTTTATGTGCTTATGTTTTCTTTAATGCCATCAACCTGCCAGCTACTGCAGATAAAAAATCCGTTATGACTAGGGATGCTCCGATCGCCAATTTCGGGGGCCGATCGCGGGAATCAGTATCGGCCGATACCGATCGAGTGGGCGGGGCCTAAATGGAAGATTTAAACATCACTTTAAATCTTCCATTTAAAGTGATGTTTAACACTCAGTTAATGCTCATTCACTGGAGCTTCCACAAACAACTTAATTATTACATTCAAATGATGTACATTATTCAAGTTTACATTCACTTTGGATAATAACACGGGAGAAATGAGCGGAAGCGCTCTCTTTTCCTCTCTCCCTCTCTCTCCCTCTCTCTCTCTCCCCCTCTCTCTCTCTCTCCTGACAGCCTGTCAGTATCTCATGCAGCTCACTGATCCAGTAATGAGTGACCCGACAGTGAAGAATACATATATTTATAATGACTAGTTTAGCTAGTTCCAGAGGTAGATAAAATAGCCAAGTGTAAGTGTGTTAGGTCTAACTCTTGTGTGTTTCGCTGCGCTCACCGGTCCGCTCAGCGGGCGGAGCTGCAGGATTTCTGCTTCACACACGTTGCATACCGCTATTTTATTGTCATTTTCGGACACCTCAAAATATTGCCAGATTGGTGAAGCCATTTTGGCGAGCTTGTTTTGCCGCGCACAGAGAAAAGTGTCATGTATTTTACGTCATGCGCTCTCGCGATCGGAATGTTTAGAGAGCACCGATCGATCGGTAGAGAGTGAGTATCGGCCGATTTCGATCGGTGACCGATCGATCGGAGCATCCCTAGTTATAGCTAAATCTGGCATATTTACATGATGGACTCAAGTGCTCATTCATTCATGTGCATTGTCCATTCTTAAATGAATTAAAACAAATACTCACATCCAGTGGTGCAGTTAGCTGGTGTGGTGCTGGGCTGGGTCTCCGGCTCCTTTTCAGGAACCGGGGTAGAGGCAGACGAGGGGAGGAGAAGCAGCAGCAGGAGGGGAAGGTGGAGACACAGCGAGGGAGACGGGGACATGGTGGGCACACACACTCACATACACTATCCTACAGAAACACGCTCACATGGATCAAGACTCAATTGACACACACACACACACACACAACAGGCTGAGCTGGAATGGGAGGTGAAGGCAGCATCCATCCGGACCTACACAAGACAACAGCAGCCATTAGAGATATCATTCAGATATTAGCCTTCCACACCGCTATCGGTGTCAGTACACGTCAGAGGGCTATGAACACTTGCTTTAGATTACGGGATACAAGTCATCATACACATCAAGTAGCCTTAATTGTTGTGTCAAATTTATTTGACCATTCACTTAAAAGTAAACAAATAGTCTGATGGTCTGGTGTTATTACCAAAATCTCTCAATCATTTCTGACTGTATTGCTGTGATAAATGTGAGCCTCTATCATGTACCATGCAACTTTTCCTTTCTTACTGTGTGTGGGTTATAGCAACAAGTTACGTCCAGAATAATTGGCAATAGATTCAGCAAAAATATTGGCTGCCTTTGTGTTGTCTTTTTTCCCCCCCCAAAACATTTGTAGTTGTTTTTTCAGCAGGCAGGGCCTTAACCATTTGTTTCTGTGCTTTTTCCCCCATCACTTGTGTATTTAGTTAAAAACGTATTGTACCAGAGGCTACAAAGCTTTTGCAGAACTCCTCTGAATTACCGGTCTAAGTAACACACTTGTAGGGTTGAAATAGGTTTATTAAGAGATGCAAAAATGCATTGTAAAAGCTGCAATGAGACCAATTGAAATGAGTACAGAGAGCAGCAGTGCAAGCCAAACGTGAGGGACGCCTGCCATCTAGTGTCAGAACAATGCAACTTTCTGTCAGGGCCGAACAACAAGCCTGAAATCTTTCCACAAGTTAACAAACAGATCGGGGCGTTTCCTTTCCATATGGCGGTGCCCTTTCATTTCCAGGACAAATGGGACAAATACCAGTCAAATAGTATCTGCATTTTCTGAAATGTTTATGACGCGTCAGCGAGTATATGGTGGGTCTATCAAACTAAAACTTAAATCCTTAATTTGTCATTGCTCTGCCTGATGCAGTGTATGGCTCCATTGATCTGAGAACTACTAAGCATGATTTCATCACCAAAATGCAGAGTCAACATATTGTAACGGCAGAGTGATGTTCTCCTACAACAAGATGAAGCCTTTGTGGCATTTCAGAAGTGTTAAGTAAATGTACTAACCATATACTCAGTCAGCAGGAGCAACAAGATAACTTTAGAAAATACAGATATTTATTTGTCCAGGATTTCTCCCATTTGATCGGGACATGAAACCACTTGTGAAAAAGGTTTCACTGTCTGCACTGCTCTTCACTGAGACAAACTTGTAATGCAAAACATTTACGGAGTTCATGTGTTTTTGTATATACAGATAAAGAACTACAACATGTATTTATTTTGCACTAAAAGTATGGTTATTGTTGATAATGTTCTTTTATAACCATACTGACATGTTTATATGGTCTTAAGGGGGGGGGTGGTTGGTCGATTAGGCAACTCCTGACTGGCTGGTGGTTAGTTAAACCAACTTCTAACATTCATTTCTGATTGACTGAATACCACCATAGTGCTATGCAGCAGAAAAATAACTTTTGTGCAGAGTGAGTACTGGACTCTAGCTTTATGGCTATAACCTGTAACACATGGTATTTTGCATTCTGTAAATTGCAAGACAAAAGTCTCAGAGTAGGCACATTTTGGCAACCTGTTTAACTGAATAAGTTATATCGAATATCTCGCATATAAAATGCCATTCAATTCTCTGGGGCCACAATGGTTTCAATGAGCTCAGCACTACGCTTTGCACAGCGACCGGTGTTCCGGATTAACTCGTTCCCTCGTTAACTGGTTTCCCGATCAACTGGGGTGATTTTCGATCGCTTCTTCTGTTGTTTACATAAATCTTTTGGTATATTTGGCTCGGTAGGAACACTTTGATGCACATTCAGTACCAGTGTGTGAGGTTGTGGTTACGATGGAGATATCCGGACGCGAACAGCGGGGACTCCAAAAAGAAAAACGAGTTGACTGGGGATGTCTGTTCAAAACGTTGCAAGCTCCAATAAATCATTTAAACCAGCTATTGTTGCCAGACTTATTACTGAATATCGTTCCTAATGTGATACCAAGTCCATCTGAGACCTGTGTACACCTTCAGACAGCCTCCAAGTGAAGCACACGTTGTTTACTCACAGTTTGAAAGCAGCGTGGAGAAGTCTTCAGCTGTAAACTGGGATCCTCTCAGGTAAACATCCGCCCAGGGAAAAATGAGACCCGCCCAGTTTAAACTGTGTTACGACTTCTGTGGCTATCTACCAGCGATCATGTTTAATATGAAAGACTACACACACATTTATCACTTATATAAACAGTATTCTGCAGCACTCATCCAGATAAGATGTGACTGTTAACTCGTTTTGCAAAGATAGCAGCAGAAATGTCATTGCTGCATGTGCAGGTAGACTTTAAAATGCTGATCATTAATGTTGGTCTCCGCAAACAATATTAGGAATCCTCTATTCAAACATAATCATTCAGTGTGCATCCACATGAAAATAACAAAAAAGTTCATGCTGGACTCAAACCCGAGTCCCAACAGCAAAAAGCACTGGGGCCATGCACGTTACTGGTGCGCCACGGATCTACACAAAGTATTACACCACCACACTTTAATGTGTTGGATGAACCTTGTTAAAAAGTTCCAGAAAGATGCAACCCGACCATCATTTATAATGTGAGCTAATGTATATCTACACTTATAATATACATATTATAGTAGGCATGTGCTTAGAAATAGTATTGGCTACTGACTGAGGTCTGTATTAAGCCTCATTAAGACCCACCGAGATCAGATATCCTAGTGCATCAGCCTGTGAGCCTACATTATGTTGTGATAACTGTTCATTGTACATATAAATGTGTTCCAGTGCACATAAAGTTCCAATATGCAAATCAGGCCATGTGTGTCGTTACATTTGCCATGCAACATTATGCTATAATATAATATAATATTTAGCCTCACAATATAGACATTTTTAAACGCTAACTTTCTAAATAGGCCCCCAATTTAAATGTTATAAATAATTTAAAAAAAAGTGTTTATTGGGGGAGGGCAGGAATGTCAAATGCGCCGGGCATGTTTACAGCATAGGCATCACGTCCCCTATGGTGTGCTAAGGGCTAATTTTACATATTGCAACTATAATAACAGTGGCCAAATTCATGTTCTAATATGCAATGCAAGCTTTGCTTCTGTATAGTAGATAGACTTACTCATTAGTGTGACAGAAGGAAAGACAACAACAATGATAGTAATGATTCAGTATCAGCTTTATTTGGCATGTGTACACACACACAAGGAATATAGGCTTTTTCTGTCCTGTTGGGATCCAAACCACACAGCGATAGATGTACAGAGAAAACTGTTTTTATAAGGGATAAATGTGTGTGTAGTCACAGAAGTCGTAACACAGTTTAACCTGAGAGGATCCCAGTTTACAGCTGAAGACTCTTCCACGCTGCTTTCAAACTGTGAGTAAACAACGTGTGCTTCACTTGGAGGCTGTCTGAAGGTGTACACAGGTCTCAGATGGACTTGGTATCACATTAGGAACGATATTCAGTAATAAGTCTGGCAACAATAGCTGGTTTAAATGATTTATTGGAGCTCGCAATGTTTTGAACAGACACCCCCAGTCAACTCGTTTTTCTTTTTGGAGTCCCCGCTGTTCGCGTCCGGATATCTCCATCGTAACCACAACCTCACACACTGGTACTGAATGTGCATCAAAGTCTTCCTACCGAGCCAAATATACCAAAATATTTATGTAAACGACAGAAGAAGCGATCGAAAATCACCCCAGTTGATCGGGAAACCAGTTAACGAGGGAACGAGTTAATCCGGAACACCTGCCCCAAATGTAAACAGGAAACAGTCAAAGGTCGCTACATGTGTCTACGTGGAGAAAAGTAGTGATACACACAAAGCACACGATCTACTGTACAAACACTGTCTGCCGCGAGTACACACTGAAGATACAATTATATGAAAGGAAAAAAAGGACCAAACCCCATTCAACAATCGCAGAAGTGACCTGCTTATCTGAATATTACCCTGACCAGAATACACAGCCATACACATAACACATTACGTTATTGCGTCCGGTCTGCTGCGTTAATAAGACACGGAAGTACATGAACAACTAACACAAAACACTTGTCCAAGTCAAATTGTGTAGCATTAACTTCCGTTCAAATGGGTAGCATCAAAGTTTAGCACCTATCAGACTGATGCTAACACATGGGCAGTAGCAAGTTAGCAACACGTAAACAGTTCAGACTGCTAAGTTAGACTGCTTAGCACAGAACCCAGTTAACACCAACACTGCAGCCTAGCTAATGCTAACAAGCCATTTTCATTCTGGCGGTTTATCTGGATAAGCTAAATCAACCGCTATCATGCTAACTACATTTAATGTAAATTCAGAGACTTACCAGGGATATGTTCTGTCAGATTCAATAAAATAAACAAGCGCAGAGAAAGAAAGCTACTACCAGCACCAACTCAACACTTCCTGTAGGCAGGAGTCTGCGCCCTTCTTCTACACTTTTATTTCTGGCAGCGTACTCTCGTTAGCGGCCGTTACTGCCCCCTGCAGGTCGCACCAGGTTAAAACAAGATACCATTAAAATGCCCACTCTTGCTGCAGGTTTGCAAAATGTTGTAGCCACTGTTGGTTTGTACTTTATGTTGTAGGCTAGGTGAATTTACCGCCGGTATGTTAAATATGTCACCTATGCACCGACTAATACAACAAAAAGTAATAATAATGATAATAATAATATTAATAATAATAATAATAATGATAATAATAACAACAACAAACCAGTATTGTAGTCAAGTAACCAATTCACGAATCCAAGTCAATGTCGAGTCCCCACTTTTCGAGTCCGAGTCCAAGTCCGAGTCACCCAAGAAGAGTCCAAGTCAAATCCGAGTCACAAGTCTTCATGTATTAATCTTAGTGGATATATTTGTTGAAATGTAGCTGTAGCTCCTCTACATTGCTTTTATCCTGTCATGATGTCATACTAATTTGTCTATTGAACTGCTGTGAAGCGAGTTTGGCTACAATTCTTGTATAAAAGGGGCTATACAAATATAAAGCTTATTACTAATATTAATATTAGGGTCTTGGACCAGAGGTCGGCGAAGACCCTATTGCAACCTGCGAAACACACCCAAAACAGGGAAAACGACCGGCAAAAGCACAGAAAAGGTTCGGAAATCATGACGGCAGATAGTCGTCATGATACACATGTAAAAGGATTCATCAGAATCAGCTGGTGAAAGTAACATTTGTTTATTAGAAAAGGGGAGCTGGGAGTGGAGGTTGGTTATGGCAACAGTGGGAAACAGTTGTTCCAGGGTGGAGAGGCCTGGCTGGTCTTGATTGTGTGGCAGATCTTGGATTCCTCCTGGGAGAGACACAAAAATGAGTGTGAGGCAAAAGCAGGCAAAGTTGTCAATAGATGTGCTGGTAAAAAGCTAGAGCGGCACGCAACAAACCGTTCACGGCAACAATCCGGCAGGGAATGAGTGCAGGCTGCAGGCTTTCATAGTGTGGCTGATGAGCAGGTTGCAGGTGTGGTTGATTGGAGATTGCTCCCAGCCGTGTAGAGCAGACCAGCAGGCAGGTGGGGGGGCACTAACCCACTAACAGAGGTTTCAGGGACAGGCAGTGATAGTCGGTCCATTGTTCTATATGTCCGTCTTTGGTTTTCTAAGTGTTATTCGATCCATATGACCATAGAGGTATGTGCATAAACAACAAAAACACTTGGGGTATAATGTTCGAACAATGTTATCACCAAACATTTTAAGAATGTTTTTAGAGAACGTTATCCTACCTTTCAGAAGTACATTCTAGGAACCAAAATAAAACTTCTTGATGAAACCATTCCTAGAACAATGAATGGTAACATTCTCAGAATGTTTTTAGAACTAACAATGTCTAGCTGGGAACTCAGACATGCCTACGCAAACGTGCAATATCATGAATTACGTGCTTGTATTTTTTTTTAAAAGGAAAATGTGGTGACATCCGATTGGTTTTAAACATCCTTTTCAAACAAATGCAACAAGTTTGTTTTTTAAAGCGCACTACAAATAAATCTGACGTTGACCATGATCCTGTTAATATTTCGCATCAGAGGAACATTTTATAAAAAAAAGAATAACCTCCTGAAAACATTATCCAAATGTTGCTTTCAAAATGTTCTTCTTTGGTTATCATGTAACATTGAGGGAACGCTTTATAAAGAACATCTTTAATGTGTTACCCAACAACGTCCAAAACACATCCTTAGAATGTTGCAGGCAAAACGTTCCACCTTTGTTAACATATCACATTAAAGGAACGTTTAATAAAAAAACCTTCTGTCATCTCAGGCCTTAATAACATCCTCAGAACATCCTCTGAATGTTGCAGTTAAAACGTTATGTCTTAGTTAACCTTAAACCTTATGGGAACATTATTTGAAAAAATAAATATCCTAAAAAGGTTCTTTGAACATCAGATTAAAACGTTTCTTTAAAACCTTATTAGAACCTGTAGGTAACGTTAGCCAAAGTTGTGAGAACGTTCCCCGCTAGCTGGGCCATCTCTGCAACAAACCTTTAATAACAATTGACTCCATCTTACCAAACTACCAGCAACAGTACCTGTAATAAACTTAAACTGTGGGTTTTCTCTGGAAGTTTTTCCTTGTACGATGTGAGGGTCTAAGGACAGAGGGTGTCGTTTTTCTCATACTGATATTCTGAACAATCTGTGCTGTTGTATTTGCTGTAAAGTGTCTCTACTGTAGGCTATTTCTATTATATGTACAGCACTTTGGCTCGACCAAAAATCGTTTATAAATGTGCTATATAAATACAACTTGATTTGATTTGATAATAATGAGTTATCAAAACACATTATGTATCGTAGTATTGGTATTGGAAAACATCCACAGAATTAATCACATAGATGTCTTTTGACTACTTAATTTCCCATAGGGACTGTTTCAGATCCATTAAGTTACCTTCCTCCCCGGTCTTTTTTTGTTTTGTTTGTTTGTGTTACTCAGTCATGTATGGTCTCATTTATATTAAAGGTCTCCTATCATGCAAATTGCACTTTTTTGTGTCTTTTATACATAAATATGTGTCCCCGGTGTGTCAGGAGACTCACAAAGTGTCAGAAAACAAAACTCTCTCTCTTTTCCTCCTTACCCAAATCTCTAAAAACGGGGGAACAACGAAGCTGATCCAGATATGCTGCCGATATGACGTAACATCAGAAATGTGGGCTGGCTTTATGCCCACATTTCCAATATTTCGTCATAAACGTCGCTATCAGAAACAATGCACAACGTGTTTTGGATGTAATATGGTCTGTGTTTACATTAGCAAGCATCGCTAACACTCATAGCTAACACTGTACTGGAGAGAGCATGTGTAAAAAAGCAGGATATAAAAAGGTACTCACCTTGTGGTAAACCACAGCATCATGGCAGCATTTAGCTGAGTAACTACTGGTAGAAATCTCAAGATGAGCAAGCATAAGCTCCCCATCACTTGGGCTGAAATAGTATGAGGCATGGCTAGAATGGGTGGTCTGTTTGGTATTTGAGCAAAACACATAGACACGTTTTTTATATATCTGAGACATGTAATATATGCCTGAAAATAGTATAATAGGAGACCTTTAAAATATATTTTTCAAGAGAGAGCTGTCTAGAACATGCAGTAAAAACACAAGAAAACTAAATTCAAACAGGCCATTCACACGCTAACAAGCTGCATTCAGAATGCTGTTGAGAACTAAGTTTCATCGATTTATAAAGCATATTATTGATCACATGAACGTAGTAGTTTATGCTGTATTCAAGAAAACATTATTTTAAACTTCCAGAAAAGGTGCATAACTTCCACTTTCACAAACGATGAAACAGAAGAAATACTGCAGGAAGTCTTTGTAAGAATTTATAGACATTTCTGTGAAATCACCTATGGTAGCTCAGGAATTAAAGCAGTTAAATGTCGCAGTTCCGATCCCTTGCCTGTAAAAGGGTCCTCATTGTCTCTGTGAATGGGACTCTCATGGAATTGTGGGCTTGCTATCAAATCAAACTATTTGTGCACTGTAACATTCATAATTTTCGTATTCTTCTATTTAGCTTGTTTTTGTATTTTCTTTTCTTTTGGGTTTTAAAATACATTTAAATGTCATTTTTTGTTTGTTTGCATTGTGTTAAATGTTCTGGAATTCTCTGCATGAATGTGTATGTGGGTGAATGCTGGTTTGTCTGGTAAAGCAATTTGTGGAGTAGATGTTAATACCAGAAAAGCACTGTATCAATGCTATACATTTTTGGAGAAGCTTTTAGTCTACAAATGTCTCGCAGCTCTTTCTGCATCTCTTCAGATGATAACACCCTTAACATTAGAGTAAGAGCCAACTCAAATGATCCCTTCATGCATTCTCCTAAAGCAAGGATACCTCAAGTCCAATCAGTCCACAGTTAGTTTGAATGCAGTAATACATATTAGGGTCTAATATGGTGCAGTTTTTGTATACTAAGAAAGGCTTTAAAAATGTCTTTGTAACCGTTTATTATAAACTGAACCTTGATGTATTATATTTATTAAATATCTAGCTTAATAAGAGTGTCGCCTAAACTCTCTAGACTAGAGTGTGCTCACCTGCAACTCCAGTAAGAGACTGGATAATGGGACTTATAAATTGAAGTTATATTCTGCCTGGTGTGCCCAAAAAGTTACTAAATGAACATGTCAAACCCAAAAGTACAGGGTAGATTATGGTTGTTATTATTACCTCAGAGGAAGGTTACAATTGTCCTGCCAACCATAGCACTACAAGTGAGACTGGCACAACCAGTACTTACACTTATACCAAAGTTACAACCACTAGTGTGGTACTATCTCTACAAACACATATCACTAAATAAATAGCGTAAAACGATTTTTCCATTGGATTTAATTCAAAAAGTTGTTACAGACCTACACTATTTTGTGGCTTTCAAATGTTACTATCATCTTTACTTCCGTGTTTCCAGTCTTGTGTCTGTCCTGGTAATCCCTTAAATGTACATGTGTATGATTTGTGCAGCACAAATTATATTTCCTCATGTTAAAATGTACAAATGTGAAAAACAAACGAAGCACACGATAGACTCACTCCTATAACATATGTAGCCTATAACATACTATATGCTTCTTCACCTAGAACGAGCGCTGTATTTGTTACACTAACAACACGGAACTTTCTTTAAACAATAGACTAGATTCAAACCTAAGTTTTAATGTACACAAATAGACTGTACACTGTAGGCTATAAGGTTCCGCATTATGTCTGTGTTAGCGCCACACACTGCGACTCTGCCTTGCAGCTGCACCGTGTTTACATCCCTGCTGGTGGAAGAGTAGCCGGGGCATATGAGGACACGTCCCGCGTCTCGGTCACGGTGTCAGATACCGAGGTGTGATGGCCAATTAAATTCCGACGCTGTCTGAGGGCGGACAACGTACCGTCTCCCCCCTCTCTCCCTCACACACACACACTCCTAGTACACACACTGCGCCTGGCGCTCATAGAACCAAAAGTAACGCAGAGTCTCATACCTGCTAGTTGTCCCTGTGCTCCGGAGCCTCGCTATGTCTCTACCCGCCGCCTGCCGCCTGCTGAGGAGCACCCTGAGGACTCAGCTCGTGCCTGTGGCCAATCTGTCGTCCAAACCTGCCAAACACGTCATCTCTGGAGTGGTGAGTCCATGGAGCCTCCGCTGACCTCACATGCCCGGAGCAGCACATGTTAACAGGGATACAGTATGTCAAAGAGCCGTGCCCTGAATATGATTCGAGGCGAGGAGCGCGAGCTTGATAACGCGGCAATAATAAGGATAATAGCAGGCTCTCGAGGGCCTGATATGACAGAGCATAATCCACTGCAGGGCTCACTTCCCTATAACTGCGCCAAACTTTATATTTCAGGCTTCGATTATTTTTTATCAAATAATGAATATCGTATTTATTAATGCGCCATGCTTATGCGGGACTTTTATTTTCTCAATCGAAATTATGTTTTAACTCTATCAAGGTCGACAGCATCTCGCCATTTTTCCGCCTGAAAACAACACGTACACGTATCTGCCAGCCCAGACAGAAATAGCAACATAGACTATTACTTTATACGCTATAATATTCGGAGTATGGTTATTCCCAGAAATGTTTACACACCCTAAAACTGAGACTACACACGTTACTCCTGAATTAAGCGAGAGGTTTTATACAGTTAACAGTTAAATATCTTGTTGTCACTGTGTAAAGTTTTGATCAGGTGCCAGGTGTCTGACCTTGATGTCGATCACGGACACAGTAACTTCTTTAACCCAAATAAGGCCCCCATGTTCGGTTATTTAGCTCATTATTTGACCCATTTTAAGAGGGAATGCCTAAATAATAAATCGAGGGCATTTGTATTCTTCATATTGACAAGGCTACAGATTACGGGAGATTGGGGTCAGTTGGAACATGTTGTTTATTCTGCATGTCTGTCTGTCCAGGGACAGGGACCCCTCCTCTGTGGCTCTCCCCAAGGTTTATTCCTTTTTCCTGGTAATTGTGGGGGTTTTCCCAGGAGCTGCTAGACAGAGGGTGTTGTATGCAGTCTGTTAAACCCATGCAGTCACACTGTGTAATTTGTGACATTAGGATATATGAATAAAATGTTCTGGACATTCGAGTTACAACTACAAAACAAAAGTAAGGAGGAACCTCAGATTAGATCTATTTGTTGTCATACATTTCAAAAGAGGTATTCATTTAATTTAAATACATATGAGGTCGGCAGTGACACTAGATGCAGTTGTACAGGTTTAATGTATGAAATGTGTTTGAGTATATTTGACCAGTGTTCTGAAATGTTTGCACTTTTTGAAAGACTTTGTTATTATATGTGTTATTTGTATATGATTCACATGATTCTTGGTATTATTACATGTACTTTTACAATTTAGAAAATATGTAATCACTTAAGCATCAAGGGTTACAAATATTAGTTTATGCTGTTGTACACTGTAATGTATTTATATAGAGACAAATGTGCAATGTTTAAGCCTAAAATCAATGCTCTCCACACCAAGAAGGGATATAGTACTTGGAAGACTTTATTTTCCATTTAAAACCTGGTACTACTTTACAATAAGACTAGCCTTATAAAGGATTCATAAAGGGTTTATAATTAGGTTGTAAACACTTTATTAATCATTAAGAACCATTTAGGAACACCACCACTAGTGTACCCTTGAGTAAGGCACTTAGCCCTTAGTTACTCCAGGGAGAATGTCCCTGTAATCGGTAATTGTAAGTCGCTTTGGATAACAGCGTCAGCTAAATGAAATGTAATGTAATGTTATAAACATAGTTTTCATACATCAACACAGGCTCACTATTTGGCAAGATGACTAAGCCTTATATTGGCTACTTAGCGAGAATCAACTCAGTGAGCAACAGATACCAAGGATGCTGGCTGATGAAGAAGACGAAGTAAGCTAGGTAGCCAATATAAGACTGAGCAGTACAGATACATGTGGGCTCACTATTTGGCAAGCAACCGGTCACAGTTGCCCTGTTTATCTCATGTCTTGTAAAAGCTTATTAATGATTTGTAAAGTGTTCACAACCTAATTAATAAATGAATTACAAAATATTCGTAAACCGTTTATAAGGGTAGTCTTATTGTAAAGTGCTACCTAAAACCCTAACCCAAGCAGCCCATGGTCCTCATAAAGCTGTAATATTCATATTCAGTGTTATTATCAGGAAAAAGAGCAGAACTGTAAGAACCATTAGATTGGTTGATTTAATCACCAGCAGTAATACTTTATGTTATTAGTTATCTAGGATGCTTTAGTGGCTGCTTGTACTCAGAACTGTTTAAACATAGCTGTGTTTTTTATTTTTTATTTAATAATTGCAGAATAATCGTTTTGTTGTTTCCTGCCAACGTGCAGCCATCTGCTTTATATGAAACACAAGTCTAGTAAACAGCAACTATAAGAGAAGACTTCCTTCCTTTTGGTTTTTAGGAGTCTTGCAGTCTCATCCCTACCATTGTAGACTCCTGTTTCCACCATCTCTTTGTTTCTGCCCCCCAGGAGCAGGCCATTGCTATGACGGCCTTCTTCGTGGCCATCATGGGGCCCTCCGGCTGGGTGCTGTCTCACCTGGAGGACTACAAGAACAAGAAGGACTAGAAGGGGAGGATGGGGGAGAATCATTCCGTCCCAGATGAAGATGCACTCAACACTCTCTCCCCACGCCGCTCCCTCTGCTCCACCTCTCCTCCACCTCTCCTCAGCTGATGAGACCAGAAACCACTTACCTGCCTCCAGACTTGTGATAATGTACATCTGTGCACCTATCAACTATTACCAATAAACACATGTTTGCAGTGAGAACCGGCTCAGTGTGTTGGATTGCAGAATTTCATCTGAATTTGATAATAATTTAAATTTCACTTATGCCCCATACATGGCTGCATGTACAGAATATTCTCATATTTGGTTCTCCTGTTCATTATTTTAATTGATAGATAAATATTTTAAACATTAAAAAAAATCACCACAGTTGGAGTCTTATATAGATATTTTGTGAACAGACACTTTGACATTTCGCTTCATAAAAAGTTTTTAGTTCGGGATTCATTTTCCGTCAATAATAATGGATACAGTGCAGGTAAACAAATCCATCCTTAATAGAGTGGTGCAGGAATGAGACTTGAATTCGCAAATGGGTTAGCATTTTAGCACGTTTTGGTTTTTTTAACGTGTTTTTGGTTGGTCGCCTGAAATGTTTTGTTATACGACATAATATACGTCTGTAAATACCCCACATGTGAAGCTTTAAAGGGTCTTAAACATGTTGAAGACATAAAAGATTCAACTATAATTTTATATTTTATAATGGATTGGAACATGAACAAAAGTGCTTGTATTGGCAGATGATCCTGTGCCACTGTGAAATAACGAGGCCTAATTTAAACAATTACAAATACTGCTTATCGATCCGGTTCTTTAACAGTATTTTTATAGTTTATTTTTTAGGGGAAAAACTAAACAAATTAGAAACAGAATTCACATTGATTCATGTTATGTATAGTGTGGTGGTAGTAAGTAGATTTACTCAAGTACTGTACTTATATTGAGGTACTTAAAGTGGACCTATTATGCTATATTTGAACAATATATTGTAGGGCCATACCTATATAAAGTATATAAATATAGTTTTTTTTTCAAAATACCAAACAGATCCTGCATTTTAGCCATGCCTCATTTTGCTCTATTTGCTCTTTCCAGCCCTGTTTTTGCAGGGGCTGATTCTTTGATGTAGTTTTAATGCAAATGAGCTGCAGCTGACCACGCCCCCCTGCAGGAGAGGGGAGCATGCTTTGAGATCAGCTGTTGGGCTGTCAGAAGAGGGGGAGAAAAAGAGTTCTCCGTCCTCAGTGTTTTATTCTTATATTCTTATTAGGGCTGTCAGTCGATTAAAATATTTAATCGCGATTAATCGCATGATTGTCCATAGTGAATCGCAAATTAATCGCACATTTTTGATCTGTTCTAAATGTACCTTAGAGGAATATTTTTCAGGTTTTTAATACTCTTATCAACATATGAGTGGACAAATATGCTTTATGCTAATGTTTATTATAATTTGAACAATGACAAATATTCTCATGAATATTAAACACAACAACCTCTGAACATTACAAATATTCACCTCAATTCAACCTGGAACCTCTCTCATACAATAATACAATACAAATGATGTGTGTGTGTGTGTGTGGTGTGTGTGTGTGTGCGTGTGTGTGTGTGTGTGTGTGTGTGTGTGTGTGTGTGTGTGTGTGTGTGTGTGTGTGTGTGTGTGTGTGTGTGTGTGTGTGTGTGTGTGTGTGTGTGTGTGTGTGTGATGGATCGTTGGAGCTATGTGCAACTCAAAGCATATGCTCGAACGGGAGCTGCCTGGACGCTGCAATCATGTTGCGCACTATCCGTGCTGAGTGTGCTGACTTCTCGTACAATGTCCCACTGTCTGGCTGCCTGCATAAAGTCAAGTGCTCGGCGCAGTTGTGGCGAAATGTCGCTCTGTTTTCATTGAAACAGCTCCTTATATCCGTTAGCGCAGCTAGCTAGCACCAGATGCTAACAACAACAATACACGTAAGGTCTCTCTCTCGCGCCACACATACACACACCCTCCCGGTCCTCCCGATGGCCAGTCGGTGCCTGCCGGTGAGCGTGGAAGTGTGGTCTGCAGCAAGCGGGCGGCAGGAGCGGGGCTGTCAGCATCAGCTTGTAGATGGTATTTTAAACTCGATGCGCTCTGAAACTACGGGGCGGCCGAGGACAAAAAATACACATGCGTTAATCGCGTTAAAATAATTGGTGGCGTTAATTCTTTTTTGCGTTAACGCGTTAACTTGACAGCCCTAATTCTTATATAGAGCCATTATTCATTTGTTTTAAAGCTCAATAAATAACAAAGAAGACCTTTGACCGGCACTTTTCTAATTTTGTCCGGAAGATTTAAACTTTAACGGACATGTTGACCGGCGAAAGAAAATCTAACTGAAACTCTGCCGGTCCCTTCATCCCTTGGAAGAGGCGGAGAGGTGGGTGTTTGTCATCTGCTGGTGGACTACCGGAGAGAATTACAGCGAGGGAGGGATTGCAATGAATAACAGCAGCAGGAGCAAACGCTTGCCTTGGGGATGGAGAAAAAGAGCCACAGCGGAGAATAAACAGAAGGGCAACCATGCGCGGGAAGTCTTCTTCTTCGCTGCTTTTGTGGCAGACTACAGCGCCACTTAGAGGCCTGGCATATGTACTACAGCGTCTCCAGCGCTTTCGAGCGGCAAAGGCCGGCCGTGGCCCAACCCCCCATTCCCCTGATAGGTAGAGAGTTGGCCATATAGGCGGAGCTCCTCGTTCCTGATGTCAGAGAATTTTCAAATCTGTATCAGTCTGTATCAGATCCATTGCAGCCCCGTTTTTAGAGATTTGGGTATGGAGGAAAAGAGAGGGGGTTGTGTTTTCGGACACTTGGTGAGTTCCTTGACACACCGGGTACACATATTCATGTATAAAAGATGTACAAAAGTGCATTTTGTATGATAGGTCCCTTTTAAGTAGTTCCTTTTGTTTCTTTGTAATTCTGCTCCACTACAGTCCAGAGGTAAATGGTGGACCTTTACTCCACTACATGTATTTAATACCTTTAGTTACTTTACAGATCTGGATTAATGATATGAAATATAATCAACTCTTAAAATCAGATTTTAGTTACACCTGGAGTAAATTCACAAGCTACCCTGCAGTATACTACTACTGATCTGAGTAGCCTACTTCTCCCACAGTCTCTTTTGAATGCTATGTTCTCCACCGGCGGATCTCTGTGCACGGCGCCGCAGCGAGTCTGTGAGCGAGATGCCCCACACACAGGCGAGAGAGAGAGAGAGAGAGAGAGAGAGAGAGAGAAGAGAGAGAGAGAGAGAGAGATGAGAGAGACTGATGCTGCAGAGAATGACGAGAGAGAGAGAGACGAGAGAGAGGAGAGGAGAGAGAGGAGGAGAGAGAGGAGAGAGGAGAGAGAGGAGAGAGAGAGAGAGAAGGGAGAAGAGAGTATCTCCGCACTGAACACAAAGGGGCCAAACTGACACCAAAGAACACGTCCCGACGGAACACGACTGTTGTGTCGCCTCAGGCCCCTACACACCAATCTGACACCAAAGAACACGTCCCGACGGACCCGACTGTTGTGTCACCTCACGTCTCCTGCATCTTGGCCAATAGTCGCACTGGAACACACCTTTCTAGCCTCGGAAAACGAAGAATTGTGGAACAGGCTAACAGGTGTGCAGGTGTGTGTATTCGTCATTCAAAAGAGGCAACAACCGGAAGACAGACTGAGTCATACACCGAGAGAATAAGAACAGACAGCGTGATATAAACATACAACCCAAGCCCCCAGGAAGTGCGGCGGACTCTGATGAGAATATAGTACCGCCGGACCCGGAAACACTTTTTCCCATTGACTTACATTGGGAAAGAGTGGTCTGTAAATCGTTGGATAATTTTTTTTAACTAAATAAACTACCCAGCATGAACGTTTGTATAGCCCTTATTAAAAACATTCGGTCATCAAGTTGTAAAATGTGCTAATAATCAATCAATCACTTCACAGTTTGTACAGAATATCAGTATGACAATACGACACCCTCTGTCCTTCACATCCCTCACATCGTACAAGGAGAAAACCCACAGTTTAAAGGAAAAAATGGGAGAAACCTCAGGGAGAGCAACAGAGGAGGGATCCCTCTCACAGGACGGACAGACGTGCAATAGATGCCGTGTGTAAATTGAAAAGATAATACATTTGCAACATAGGTAGTCCAAATGTTTGGAAATGCATGTGTGTGTAATAGGAAGATGAATCCACGAGGATATCCATCCAGGACCTATGATCCAGGACCACAGCCACGACTCAAGATCCAGGGCTCGCTATGCAGGACACAGGACCGCAGCAACAGGATCATCCATGACTCCGGATCCCAGCGTATATAGACACCAAAAAGAAAGAAATTTGGGGAAGCTGGGTTAATCGGAACATGAGAGTACACAGGTATAGACAGAGAGAAGGAAGAAGTAAGATGTCCCCCGACAAACTAAGCCTATATCAGCAAAACTAGGGGCTGAATCTAATCAGCCCTAACTATAAGCTTTATCAAAAAGGAAGGTCTTAAGCGCACTCTTAAAAACGGATAGGGTGTCTTCCGCCCGAACACAAACTGGAAGCTGATTCCACAAATGTGGAGCTTGATAAGAAAAGGCTCTGGCTCCCATTGTACTTTTAGAGACTCAAGGAACATCCAACAACCCTGCATTCTTGGAACGCAATGCCCTAGTATAGGTAGGTAGGGTCAGTGGCGGCGCCAGAGATTTCCTCTAGGGGGTGCTGTGGGGTAGCTTGACGTTTCATAGAGGGTGCTCAAACATTAAGGGTTTCCCATTAATGCACCAGCTCTACAGTTGAATTTTCTACTGCAACACTCCCCACACGCACACAAAGTGTACCCGCGACTGTTACAATGAAGGCTCGATAATCAGCACACAGCATATAGGTGTAAGCAGGGGTAAAGTGCTATTTTTATAGGTAGTGTGTGGACCTCACCTCCTCTAGTGGGGTCTGAGAGCAAGCTTCCCGGGAAGATTTTTAAATATTGAAGTTAAAAGCATCAATCTGGTGCACTTTGAGAGCAACATTAAGAGATCTATGGATACATCTCTCAACAACACTCATATGAAACAGAACTGTAAACAGATTTTCTATTTCTTTATAGATATTTTACAAATCACTCCCCTTTTAAAACAAACCGTTTGAGACCCACTGAGATAACTAGACTAAAGTTAACTATCTAAACACTGAGAGCCCTTTACTTCACCTGAGCTGAGTTTATCTGAGACTCTCCGTCTGACAGGAGAGAGTTCTCCCTCCACCTTGTTGTTGAAAAAGCTCCTTATATCCGTTAGCTTGGCTAGCTAGCACCAGATGCTAACCACAACGATCTCCAGTAGATACCGACCGGTGCGCGAGCTCTCGCTCGCTCACGCACGCACACAAAATGTCTCGTGCCACACACACACACAGAGCAGAGCTCGAATGAAACACAGAGACCCAGAAGTAAGCTACTTGTACTCACGAGGCTAGGCTATTATGTCCAGAATCCCTCTTGCTTTCAGGTGGTTTTGATTGAGTGTCCACACGTGGACGTTTAAGGACTAAAAAACGATACATTTTTCACTTTGCTGTTAGCAAATCATTTGGCGCTCTAGCTAACAGGAAGTCAATCAAGTGTCACAAAGTAATTTAGCCTACGAGTAGGTCAAAAATCGAATGGGTGCTGGCCATTGGCCTAATCATATCACCTGTGTTGGCTTTATGTTTTTGGTCAAAAATGTGTTTGTTTCACATTTGCATTGATGTAATCAATAATCTTTCTAATTTAATTTAATAACCCCCTAGCTCCCCCCTGGCGCCGCCCCTGGGTAGGGTATAATGAGTTCTTTAAGGTAAGATGGCGCCTGCCCATTAAGGGCTTTGTAGGCGAGAAGAAGAATTTTAAATTCTATCCTGTGTTCTATAGGGAGCCAGTGTAAGGCAGCCAGAACAGGAGTAATGTGGTCCCTTTTCCTAACTCTGGTTAGTAGGCTACATGAGCTGCAGCATTTTGAATCAGCTGAAGCGAATAACGTTATTCTGAGAGTTATTTTCCTCTGCATTATGAACTTGCATCTAACCCACGGGACCGTGCTGCCCGGCACGTTCATGTTACGTGTTCTGACTATAATAGTTTGGAGGATTTAGCAGCCTGGTATATTACACAGTTTTAGCGGCATATATATATACTAGGGCTGTCAAGTTAACGCGTTAATAACGCGCTAACGCAAAAAAAAATTAACGCCACTAATTATTTTAACGCGATTAACGCATGTGTATTTTTTGTCCTCGGCCACCCCGTAGTTTCAGAGCGCATCGAGTTTAAAATACCATCTACAAGCTGATGCTGACAGCCCCGCTCCTGCCGCCCGCTTGTAGCAGACCACACTTCCACGCTCACTGGCAGGCACCGACTGGCTATCGGGAGGACCGGGAGAGACCTTACGTGTATTGTTGTTGTTAGCATCTGGTGCTAGTTAGCTGCGCTAACAGATATAAGGAGCTGTTTAAATGAAAACAGAGGAGCGACATTTCGCCGACAACTGCGCCGAGCACTTGACTTTATGCAGGTAGCCAGACCGTGGGACATTGTACGAAAAGTCAGCACACTCAGCTCGGATAGTGCACGCAACATGATCGCAGCGTCCAGGCAGCTCCCGTTCGAGCATTTTATTTGTACATTTAGAACAGATAAAAAATGTGCGATTAATTTGCGATTAATCGCGATTAACTATGGACAATCATGCGATTAATCGCGATTACATATTTTAATCGACTGACAGCCCTAATATATTACACATGGTTGGTATTTAACAAAAAGGGGTGTTATAGTCTGTGTTGTAGTGTGTGATATTGGTATTTATGGTAACTCCACCACAGTAGTAATCCATCATCAGCTTTACTTTTTAGATAAGATTTAACTCACAATTGATCATAACAGGCTTCAAAATACATACATTTGTATATATTACCAAGTGGTTTCATGTACAACCCACACAAGTATCATGCTAACTTAAGCTCTGTTGCTTGGATATCACTAGATCCTGTTATCAGCGTAATATAAAAGTACATAACGATTGATGTGTAACTTAGCATAGTTACTAGCTAGCCGCTAGCTGCTAACTGCCACGGCCGCCTATCAAATCCATGATAACAAATCCAGTACCATGCTGTCATGAACGCGCAGTGCTGTTACGTGTACGCAAATTGATGTGCTTGATGTGAACGAGCATTTTGGGCGGCGTGGTTAAAGTTGCGCATGCTCTATGAGCGCACATACGGGTACTTCTCAGGCATGATGGGTAATCTGTGACGTTTCGCTCTCTCAATAGTTGGCCCATTTTATCTTCATGCGCCAATGAGCAGCTCTCATAGGAATGAATGAGGCCCCGCCTCCCACGCTGTATCCAGTTCTTATTATACATCCATGATACAACCACACAAAACAACACCATTTATATAAACATCTATCATGACAGGGCACCCACAGCAAAGAGAGAACAAAGCATTTAAAAATAAAACAGGAAACAACGAACAACGAACAACGATCTGAAACTGAAAATAATGTGAGAGCAGGCGGACCTGTTCTTAGTTTCCTTGTCTTTGTCTCTATCCTATTTATCTTTGAGTGGTTAGTGACATGCATAACATATGCAAAAGTAAAGAAGTATTACAAACATTATATGCATATACATCAAAGTAAAATGATAAAGCCAATTTGAGAGTATTTGAGCTATAACCCACGTACAATTATGATCTGAAGATATATAATGTATATTATGTGCCACTGACAGGGCCATTCTGCTAAACAAATATGTTGTTAATATAAATGTACCTTTATGCAATGGTAAATGCAGACTTGTATCAGCAAAGATGACACATTCCATCATGCCATTGATCTGAATACTTCCTGTTTTAGATCTCCATCCTCAGGGTGTGTGGGAATAGTGAAAGTGATCAGAATCACACCCATGAGCAACGACTCGGTTGAAGAGCAGCATGAGGTCAGGTCAGACTGCAGAGATCTGGTGATGTGATCACATCAGCCATAGCAACAAACCCCGGGCTGAAATATACTATCTATCTATAAATAAAAACATAAAAGACATAACAACCCTGGTACCCACAGCTGAGCTTGGAACTACAGGTATAATGGCATGCTGTGATGCCAATATTAACTTCATATGTTGGTAAATGAATACCTAGTTTCACTTCAACCATTGGTATATAATTACTTTTAATCTGGCAACATCTCCTTAGAAAATACTTTATAATAATCAGAGAAGAGAAGCCCGAAGATCTTTCCATATCTTATTTTCAAACTAGGAAGGGACAGCTCATGATAAAAACCTTGATTTGAACTATTTAAGAAAAATAAATATTGCCTCAATCTCACTGCGTGTTCTGCCTTCTGTTTATGACGGAGTCTATTTACACCTTTCAAACATCCGACAACAAATACACCAAGACATTCAAGGTGTTTTAATGGACTACAGGGTATGTATGGAGCTTTATGAACTTTGATTTCAAGGTATAAATCCTGTTTATAAGAGCTGTAGGGTTACATATTTTGGAAACCAAAGTCCAGTTCAACCCATAATGAGTAACATATTCACAAAAGCCAGAAATGACGAGTCATGTTAGTGGTCCTGTAAGGGGACTCCATTGTACGGTGGCTGAGAGGTGCAATCGACAATTACAAAGTGTGAAACACTTTAACAAAGCTTGAGACAAATTTACATTTTATAAAACAAAATGACATCAGCAAAACACTTTTACCAAAGTAAAAACGATTTAACATTAACAAAAACAAATATGATGCGAAACACTTTAACATTTGCCAAAACACTTTAACATTTCCCGAAACACTTTAACAAACTAGAGAATCAAACCGGAAAGGGAATTCCCATCATACCAGAAGTGACGTGCAAGTGATTGACACAAACTTAAAGGTGGGGTAGGTAAGTTTCAGAAACCGGCTCGAGATACACTTGTTGTTATATTCCATGGAATGCTCTTAACATCCCGATAGCAATGAATATCTGAAGAGCTTTGACAAAAAATCCATAAAAAAATGTCATCTGTGGAAGCCGTAGTGCTGTAAAAAGTACAACCAATCATTTTAGTGCGCCCCCCAGGTTGGGAACCACTGCTCTAGATGATAGGAAAGGAGGTTTCAAACTTCCTTTATAACCTCCTTTAGCTTAGGAACCACTGGACCTCCCTTTACGAAAGAAAAGGGGAAAATGCTGCCCCACAATGCCTTGCGGCTGCAGCATTTGCCGTCACACAACAGTCGGCCGTTCACGGAAAACAACCGATTATGACCGATAAATGATATCATGAAAGTTACGGTGCTTATTAAGCATTTTAAAACGTATGTGGTAAGTGCTTTGTTTTTAACGTTCATCAGTATTATAATCAAAGAGAGAAATTACATTACATTACATTGCATTGCATTTAGCTGACGCTTTTATCCAAAGCGACTTTCAATAAGTACATTCGACCAGGAAGACACAACCTTGAAGAAAACAGAATCATAAAGTACATCAGGTTTCATAGAGCCACACATTTCAAGTGCTACTCAACTGGCTATAGAGAAGCCAGTCCTTTATATAAGTGCTTTGTTAGTAATTCTATCGCTCGAAGTGGAGTCGAAAGAGATGAGTTTTCAGTCTGCGCCGGAAGGTGTGTAAGCTTTCTGCTGTCCTGATGTCAATGGGGAGCTCATTCCACCATCTTGGAGCCAGGATAGCAAACCCACGTGTTTTTGCTGATGGGAACTTGGGTCCCCCTCGCAGCGAGGGTGCAGCGAGTCGTTTGGTTGATGCAGAGCATAGTGCACGTGGTGAAATATGAACGTTAGTTTTTACTGAAATGATCAAATAAAGTCAACATTTCACAGTCTTTACTGAGCTGTGTGGAGTTTGTTCAACTTTTAAAAGATGTTTGAATGGTGATATACACAGCGATAGATGTTAAGGACTAACGTTTATAATCAATACATTTGTATTTATTTTAAGATATTTTCATACAATAATAGCTACGTATTGGGATAATTTGTATTAATGTGGATCGGAGGGAGAGGGTGATGAGCATAAGTTTCACTTTCCTTTTTTATTTCAATTCCAACTTTGGTCATGAAGAATATGTTTCTCTGTTGTCCATGTTCATAAAGCATAAAGCAACAGCATCAGAGCACGGTGCAGAGTCTCTAGATGAGTTTACAGTAGTCCCTCCTTCTTATTATACATCATGTAGTCCGCTGTATAGAAAACTGTCGTTTCCCCACAGCAGCAGACGCACATTTATGACGTCTGCTGGCGCATCATAAACACGTCGGATAGTGAAATTGCATTTGGATTCTCTAAAGCAGGGGTTCCCAAACTTTGCCATGCCAAGGACCCCCATATAGCATTATCCTCTGGCGGGGACCCCCCTGTTGCAATTTTTTTTTTTTTAAATGATGAGTACATTATGATGGAGAATATGACAAATTAATCATACAGCTTAATACATTTTCTTAATATATATTTGTATTAATAATTAATAATCAGTTATTCTTCTAAAAAATGTTTGTATTTATCTTTTGTTTGTCATTGATTGTGTCTTCTGCTATAAACATTCTTAACACAATATTAAACAGTAATATCAACAGTAAACATATTTTTAAAGCATTTTTAAAGTGATTTCTGTCTTTATAATATTATATAATTTTGAACAGTAATATGAACAATTAACATATATTTTTAGCATTTTTGAAAGCTACTTATGCCTTAATAGTATTCAGTGGTGGCTGGTGGAAAATAGTTTTGGTGGGGCTGTTGATATAGTGAGTAAAACATTTTTTTTTGGGAGTAATTACCCCTTAATTGTCACAATCTGCTTTCTCACTCACCTATTTTCTGCATTAACATTCCTTAGTCACTTGGTAGCCACACCCTGTCTCTCTCTCACTCTGTTACACCCATCAGCTCCGTTAGTATTTAGGCCCACCTCACCTTCACCTCAGTGCCAGATCGTACTTCGCAGCATGCTTGTCTTTCCCGCACTACTCCTCAGATTGCTCTCCCGGTTTCGACCCTGCCTGTCCCTGACCAGCCTGCCTCGCCTGCTCCCTGACCCGTTCTGTGCCTACGACTCCCGTCCTGCTGTCTCCTGGAACCCTCGCCTGTCCCCGACCAGCCCTTTGCCTACTATCTGCCGTGTTGTCTCCTACCAGCCTATTGC
Organism: Harpagifer antarcticus; assembly: GCA_902827135.1. Taxonomy (NCBI): domain Eukaryota; kingdom Metazoa; phylum Chordata; class Actinopteri; order Perciformes; family Harpagiferidae; genus Harpagifer; species Harpagifer antarcticus. Next base: position 3,902,614 of record CADEHL010001357.1, read on the forward strand.
CTCCAATAAAGCTGGTTACCGACTACCTCTGGTTTCCCGTGTTCTGCATTTTGGTCCTCAGCTCGTTTGTGACAGAACGATCTGGCCAGAAATGGACCAAGCAAACACCGGGTCTCCTGGAGACCGCTTTGAGAGGGTTAAGGATGCCATCCAAAGACAGGAGGTCACGATAGCTACCTTAGCTACCGAGACCCACCAGGCAACCTCAACCCAGGGACAAACGCTGGCTTACCTTACTTCCCAGATGCAACAGATGGCCGCCACCGTACAACAGCTAGCCGCTACCATGGCTGCTACCGTCCCTCCGCCCGCAGCTCCGATGCTCGCTCCAGCCCCTGGGTCGACGGGATACGCTCCGGAGCCTCGTGTGGGAACGCCGGAACGCTACGCTGGTGAGCCGGAGGGATGCAGGCCTTTTCTCACAAACTGTTCCATATTGTTTTCACTGCAGCCACACACCTTCGCCTCCTCGGCGGCTCGGGTAGCTTTCACCGTTAATCATCTGACGGGGAGAGCCCGTTTATGGGGAACTGCTGAGTGGGAGCAGCAGACACCAGCCTGCGCCTCGTTTGCTGCCTTTTCCGCGGAGATGCGGAAGGTGTTCGGTCCCGTTCGTCTGGGTCCCGACGCTGCTGGAGGCCTGCTGAGTTTGAGCCAGGGTTCCGGCACGGTGGTGGATTACGCTATTGACTTCCGCACCAGCAGCCGTCGCAGCAGCTGGAATGAGCCGGCGCAGTGTGACGCATATCTGAGAGGATTAGCGGATTATATGAGAGATGAGCTGGTTTCCTATGATCTCCCTGCTTCCTTGGATGGGTTGATAGAGCTCACCTCTCGGATTGACGGACGAATCCAGACCCGGAGAGGAGAGCAACAGACGCGAGCAGCGGCCCGCCGCTCGCGACAACAACTTCCGGTTTCCGGGAGATTTCGACTTCCGGGTTCGGCGGAGAATTCCCATTCCTACTCTGACTCACGGTACGAGGTCGAGCCCATGCAAGTGGGTCGTACCAGTCTTACCTCTGAGGAGAGGGAATTACGTCGGAGAGGTAAGCTTTGCCTTTACTGTGGTCAGGCTGGACATATGGTTTCCCGTTGTCCGGTAAAAGGACAGAGCTCATCAGTAATGGGGAGTATACTGGTGGGTCAAACCTCTGAGCTGATTCCCAATCTAAGACCCTTGTGCCATGCTCGACTCCTCCTGACAGGCAAATCTCAGGCTCTGGCTGTTTTTATCGACTCCGGATCAGATGTTAGCATCATTGACGAGGAGCTCGCACTACAGCTGGGCATCCAACAGGTTCGGCTGCTCCAGCCGGTACCGGCTAATGCTTTGGATGGTCACCTGCTGGGAACAGTGACACACCAGACGACACCGGTCCAGATGCTCATGTCGGGGAACCACCATGAGACAATCCAGTTTCATGTGCTACGGTCCCCCCAAATCCCTCTGATTTTGGGTTATCCGTGGCTCCGCCGCCACAACCCGAACATTGACTGGGCAACTGGGTCCATCCTAGGTTGGAGTTCCTCCTGTCATCAGGTTTGCCTCAAGCAGGCCGCCGCACCTCAACTATCTGTGGATATGAAACCTGGTTCCGGATGTCACAGGGGTTCCGGCTGAATATTTGGACTTTAAGGAGGTTTTTAGCAAGGCTAAGGCGACATCTCTCCCACCTCATCGGCCCTATGACTGCGCCATTGAGCTACATCCAGGCGCAGTCCCACCCAAGGCCCGGTTGTACTCGCTTTCGGCACCGGAGAGGAAGTCCATGGAGACTTACGTCAATGACTCTCTGGCTGCGGGAATTATTCGTCCTTCCACATCACCCGCAGGAGCAGGGTTTTTTTTTGTGGCGAAGAAGGACAAGACCCTGAGACCCTGCATTGACTATCGAGGTCTGAACGACGTCACGGTGAAGAATCGTTACCCCTTGCCACTCATCTCGTCAGCATTCGAGTTATTACAGGGGGCTACAATCTTCACTAAGCTGGATCTAAGAAACGCTTATCACCTGGTACGAATCCGGGAGGGGGACGAATGGAAGACCGCCTTCAACACCTCTTCGGGACATTACGAGTACCTGGTGATGCCATTTGGACTTACCAACGCCCCTGCAGTTTTCCAAGCGTTGGTGAACGACGTACTCCGGGACATGTTGGATCGGTATGTTTTTGTTTATCTGGACGACATTTTGATTTTTTCTAAGAACCTCAAGGAACACGTCCATCATGTCCAGACAGTCCTCCAGAGACTTCTGGAGAACTCGCTGTTCGTCAAGACGGAGAAGTGCGAGTTTCACACTTCTTCGGTCGCCTTTCTTGGCTACATCGTGGGTCAAGGAAGTGTGGAGATGGATCCTTCTAAGGTTTCTGCAGTTACCTCGTGGCGGGTCCCTGATTCCCGGAAGGAGCTGCAGCGTTTCCTGGGATTCGCCAACTTTTACAGACGGTTCATCCGTGGCTACAGCACCGTGGCCGCCCCGCTCACCGCCCTGACCTCATCCAAGGTGACGTTTCGATGGTCCCCTGCAGCCGAGGAGGCTTTTCAGGACCTCAAGGGCCGGTTTACGTCAGCTCCTATCCTGCAAGTACCAGACCCCGCTGGTCAGTTGGTGGTGGAGGTGGATGCTTCTGACGTAGGGGTGGGGGCCATCCTGTCGCAACGTTCTGGTGAGAACCAGAAGCTCCACCCCTGTGCTTTCTTTTCGAGGAGATTGAGTCCGGCGGAGAGAAACTATGACGTGGGGAATCGAGAGCTTCTAGCAGTCAAGTTGGCGTTGGAGGAGTGGCGACACTGGCTTGAGGGGACAGAACAACCATTTCAGGTATGGACCGACCATAAGAACCTGGAATACATCAGGTCGGCACAGAGACTGAATTCTCGGCAAGCCAGGTGGTCGTTATTTTTCACCCGGTTTAATTTTTTTCTCTCCTACCGCCCGGGCTCCCGCAACGTGAAGGCCGACGCTTTGTCCCGGCAGTTCGGGAGGGAGGGAGACACCCGGGGTATTCCGGACACTATTCTTCCTGCTCCTCGGGTGATCGGCGTCCTCGCTTGGGAGATTGAGGAGAGGGTTAAGACCGCTTTGGTGGACCAACCCGGTCCTAGTTCTTGTCCTCTTAACCGCTTGTTTGTGCCTCAGGTTTTGAGGGCTGATGTGCTTCAGTGGGCTCATAGCTCCAGACTTTCCTGCCACCCTGGAATTCAACGTACCAAGGGGATGGTCCTACAACGGTTCTGGTGGGCCACGCTGGAGGCTGACACCCGGGAGTTTGTGAACGCCTGTCCTGTGTGGCAATCGGCACAAACCATCTCACCAAGCGCCAGCTGGCCTCCTTCATCCATTACCGGTCCCACGTCGCCCTTGGTCACATATTTCATTGGACTTTGTGACTGGTCTACCACCGTCCCACGGACATACTGCCATCTTGACGGTGGTAGATCGGTTTAGTAAGATGGCTCATTTCATACCCCTGCCTAAGATCCCGTCAGCTAAGGAGACGGCAGAACTGATTCTTCTCCACGTGTTTCGCATTCACGGACTGGCGACTGATGTGGTTTCCGACCGGGGGCCCCAATTCACCTCTGTGTTTTGGAGGGAGTTTTGTGAACTGATCGGGGCGACGGTTAGTCTCACCTCCGGTTTCCACCCACAGGCCAATGGCCAGACCGAACGGAAGAATCAGGAGATGGAGACCACTCTCCGCTGCATGGCTTCCGATCATCCCACGACCTGGTCAAAACAACTCCTGTGGGTGGAGTATGCCCACAACACCCTCATCAGTTCCGCTACTCGTCTTTCCCCTTTTCAGTGTGCATACGGTTTTCAACCCCCATTGTTCTCTGCATTGGAGAAGGAGGTTACCTGTCCGTCGGTCCAGGCTTTCATCCGACGTTGTCGGAGGACTTGGAGGCAGGCTCGAACAACTCTGCTTCAGTCTGCTAACCGGTACGCCACATCAGCGAACCGCCGACGAACCAAGGCACCTGTGTACCAGGTAGGCCAGAGGGTGTGGCTTTCCACTCAGAACATTCCCCTTCGGATGGAGTCTAAGAAGTTAGCGCCCAGGTTTATTGGACCCTTCAAGATTGTCAAGGTCATTAATCCTGCAGCAGTTCGACTGAGTTTGCCCCGGAACATGAAGATCCATCCCACCTTCCACGTTTCTAGGATTAAGCCTGTCCGGGAGAGTACTATGATTTCCGCCGCCCCTCCACCACCACCCCCTAGGATGATCGATGGGGGCCCTACCTACACCCTTCGTCGTCTACTCCGTTCCCGTCTCAGAGGAAGAGGGGTTCAATATTTGGTGGACTGGGAGGGCTATGGTCCTGAAGAAAGGCAGTGGATTCCTGCTCGGCATATCCTCAACCCTCAACTCATCCGAGACTTCCACCTGCGTTACCCGGAGCAGCCTTCCAGGACCCACGCTCAACCAGGCGTTAAGCGGGGGGGTACTCGTCCGCGACGGATCAGAGGCTTCATCGAGGAGGAGGGGGAAGCATCATCAGGCGAGGAGGACGAGGATTTCCAGGAGGGAGAGGCCGAGAGAGCATTCTCAGATGAGTACTGACCTTTCCATACCTCCACCTTCCACCCAGTGTCTGTAGGGTTTTTTCTTGATTCTTCTCTTTTTTTTCTTTTTTTTTTTCTTCTTGATAGATATTTCTTAGACGTCTGGAGCCGTCCATTAAGGGGGGGGTTCTGTCACAATCTGCTTTCTCACTCACCTATTTTCTGCATTAACATTCCTTAGTCACTTGGTAGCCACACCCTGTCTCTCTCTCACTCTGTTACACCCATCAGCTCCGTTAGTATTTAGGCCCACCTCACCTTCACCTCAGTGCCAGATCGTACTTCGCAGCATGCTTGTCTTTCCCGCACTACTCCTCAGATTGCTCTCCCGGTTTCGACCCTGCCTGTCCCTGACCAGCCTGCCTCGCCTGCTCCCTGACCCGTTCTGTGCCTACGACTCCCGTCCTGCTGTCTCCTGGAACCCTCGCCTGTCCCCGACCAGCCCTTTGCCTACTATCTGCCGTGTTGTCTCCTACCAGCCTATTGCCTCCAATAAAGCTGGTTACCGACTATCTCTGGTTTCCCGTGTTCTGCATTTTGGTCCTCAGCTCGTTTGTGACATTAATTTAGGACTCCTGGTGATGTAATGGCGCGTTTCCAGTGTAGCGCGGAGCTCGCTTTAATGCTGCGTTCAGACCGGAGGCGATGCGAATATTCGCTTCGCTCTAAACGCTCCCATCGCATCGCTCTAGTCGCTCGAGTTTCACCGCGGCTGCCAGCTGTGTTTACTCGCATCATTCAAACAAGACGCGCTCGGGGGCTACAACTACAACAAAATGAACATATTTTACCGTGATTAAATTGTAATACACGTTTCTAAATTATGCCGATGTAACAACATACTGATACCGTTAGGGTGACCAGATGTCCCGCTTTGCGCGGGCGGGACTGCACTGCATTTTCACGACTTTTGGTGCGTCTCGCAAATTGAAACGATGTCCCGCATATTTCATTTTGATAGGCTAAAACGCTTTTCTAAAATTAGATTTATCCAATGGCTGTTGAGAAAGCAGGGAAGGCTATCATCACGGGGGTGTGCTTGCTGTCAATCAAACTGTAACACACGGCGGGTGCTGGTCAAGTGTTAACCAATGAGAGTTGTCAACTCTTTTATTTGATCTATTAATTTATGTTGTGCCTAATTTTACAGGTAATACACTAGTTGAATTAGGAAGATGCATTTCTAAACACTTGCAGTGAATAATGCCTGCTGCCTTGGTTAGCCTTAGTTTACTTTTCTTTATTAAGAGATACGAAATTGTTACTGTCCCTAGGGGGATGCTGTTGAGAGGGTGTCCCACATTGTCCCACACAAACATACTCCTTGTCCCACATTTGGTTAGTTGGGACTTGGTCACCCTAGATACCGGTTAGTAAAAACCATGAATTAATGCTTTGACAAGTCTGCAGACAGACGGCAGGCGAAAAACCTTTTAGAATGCTTGTTTTCTGAATGGAGATTGGGTCGACCAGGCTAAGCTAACGTTGTATATGCTCACTCCACACTCATAACAACGGCCTACAGACATAAATAAACCAGCGACTGTATTCGCCATGACACAGACCGTGCCGAGCCGTACAGGGCCCATTTTTGGTTGCGTTTCCACTTGGCCTAGTACCGGCTAGCGGGTCCTAATTCACAGTTTTTCTGGCCCCATAAAATCGTGGTTCTAGGGCCAGGAACAACCAGGCTGAGTCAGGCTGAGTATGCTAAACTAGAGAGAGAATCGCTTGCAAGGGGGCTACAAGTACAACAAGATGAACATATTTTACCGTGATTTAATTGTAATACACGTTTCAAAATGATGCCGAATTAACAACATACTGATACCGGTTAGTAAAAACCATGAATTAATGCTTTGACAAGTCTGCAGACAGACGGCAGGCGAAAAACCCTTTTAAAATGCATGTTTTCTAAATGGAGCTTGGCTAAGCTAACGTTATATATGCTCCGACCGTCCACACTCACAACAACGGCCTATACAGACATAAATAAACCAGCGACTGTATTCTCCATGACACAGACAGTCTGTGGTTTGTACTTGTTTAACTTTTGTCTAGTTTCTGAACAGATCGTATCTGTCCCCGGCTGTTTGAAGAGCAAGCATGGGAAACAAAAGACAGCATTTACCTGTTTGCATCCAGCTAGTGTGGGAATTGATGTAAAGTATTATACAGAAAGTTTGATACAGCGTATTTCTGGTATATTCATTTTTAATGTCATCTAATATATGTGTATTAAAACTTGGATGGACAAGTCAATTTTTTCCTCTTAAATATAGAGAGGTTTTTATATTGATGTTCCTATAATGAAGTCCCATTTTTAGTAGAAGTACATTTAGCGCAAATGGTCTTTTCTTCCACTTGACTTGTTAATAATCAGGAGGTGGTTTTTTGTTTTTTTTGTGAGTAGGTAAGGATACAGGGCAATCTGTGATCTCTGCTTTAAGTAAAATAATTACCCATTGATAATTGTTTCAGAGAGTCATGTTGGGCTTTCAAGGGCAGAACTCAGTAGATTGTCTGTAAAATGTTTTCTGTATAATCTGGACGCTTAAATGAATGAGAGAAATGTATGTGCGTTCATTTCAAGACTCCTAAAGAGCAGGAGACGAGTGGGTCACACACAATTAGAGAGACAATGGTCCTTCTGATTCTGGGTGAGCTGACTTTGGAGTGGAAGGGAAATTCAGAGATGGCCTTAGGGTATAGGAACAGTTAAGCTTTGTTGGTTAGCTGGTCCTGAGGAGGTCATGAGATGATGACTGGTAAACCCCAACACATATGGCTTTCTTAGAGAAAGACATGTGACATTCACGAGGGACTGCAGGATGAGATGTGTGTATTCATTATGCTGAGCAATACCGGTGTTTGTGTTTTATTGATTTCTATCTGTTTTTTCATGTTATAAGTACTAAATTGCCACCACATTTTGGAATAATTGGTTTAAACAGATGTGTGTGTTAAAGATGTTTTAGGGGGAATGTGTGTGCGTTCTGTTAAAGAGTCCTCTGTCTGTGAAATGATATGACTCCAAAGCATGACTGTGGGACTGCCTAAGGGTAGACAGACACACACACACACACACACACACACACCACACACACACACCCACAAACACACACACACACTGTAAGGAGATGGAATCAACAAACTGCTGACTCATTGCCTAGGCAAACTGGCCAAAACTCCTCCCCGCTTATGTGTATAAATATTGTAACATTATTATGTTCAATGCTCTCTTCCTGACTGGCTGTCGTGGTACGTATGTCACCCGGTGGTAGGAATTGAGCCCGGAGTACTGTTGCAGAGTGCTCTGTATGGTGTATTGTGTTGTGTTTACCATTAAAGCAGATTATTGTTTAACCCCTATCCTGGCTGTTTTGAATTTTCCTTCTTTTAAAACAAACTCATATAGGATCGGCGCGGAGCAGAGATATCTGCTCCTACAAAATGGTGAAACCCGACGTGATAACGTCATGACGTGGTGACATCATGACGTGGTGACGTGAGGACGTGCCGACGTGGTGACGTCATGGGTAGGGTTTTTTAGAGGAAGACACTAGCAGCCAGCGGACGGAGGGAGATGCCTGGAATCATCTCTGACAACTAAGGATCCTAAAACTGAAAGGTAAAACGGACGCCTGTTTCTATCGAAGGTCTGTACATTTGCTAAGCTAAATGTTAGAGTTGTCAAAGATATTTCCAAGTGTCATTTACGGTAAAGAATGCAATGCATAGTTTAGCATAGGTAGGTAAAGTTATAAAATAAATAAAGCAACGGTTAAAAGCTTCGTAGATTTTTCAGAATCGTACGGCTGACTCGTTAGCTACAAGTGAAGCAGCGAAGTATTTCAGCGTCAGGGTATTGAGTCTCTGGCGGCTGGAAGGGTATGGAGTCCCTACGCCTAGTGGAGGTATCGAGTCCCCGCAGGGTATACTTCGCTGAGGGGGACAAATGGTGGTATCGAGTCCCCATCCATGACCAATCTGAATAATAAATCCAAGACTCATGGGAGTTGGAGGTGAAATTATATGTAAAAAATCCAAGAGCAGAAACGCGAACTTCAAAACCCATTGAAATTAACGGATTTCTCACTGTCTTGTTCTGTGGGGTTAACGCCCATTCTGTTGAAAGAAATATCGCATCTTAAAAGCTGAACAGACAGCGTGGAGGATAGATGTGCTTGTGAATGAATAAGAATATATTATTGAACATAAATCAACCTTAGTCAGATAAAGAAATGCGAAGTCATAATGGGAGGAGAATTTGAACAAGAAGAGCGTGAGTTAGGAGCCCCAGTACAAGGGACCCTTAGGGACCCTTAGGGACCCTTAGGGACCAATGGGCTCAAGCAGAAAGATTGATTAGCAGTGGGATTAAAACGGCGGATCGACAAAATCCTCCACAGATCTCCGTTTCCTATGCAATAAAATGATAGCAGAAGACAGAGTAGGGGCCGACGAGACATTCGGAAATCTGTTTGTTGATTGTTCTGTCTGTTGGTTGTCATTGTTGATTCGTAAAGGCCTTGTTTTATGTTGCTAAATGTTTTGGTATACCATAGTTTAAATGTTAGTTGTTGAAAGAAGCCCCCCTTCTCTTGAAAAGGCTGAGAGCTCCAGCCGGAGCCGGGGTGTCAGTATTTGTCTGTGACAGAATCTCACCCCTCTTTCTGATTCTGTAGAAGAGTAGACCCTTTGTTTCAATCAGCCGGGAGAGCAGCAGTGTGCATGCTTGCTCTTTTCTCTGATGCCTAAAGATAAAAATTAATAGATCAATGAGTAATCTGAAGTTGGACTGAAATACATTGAAAATGAATGGATCAATGTGTGATTTGATGTAGTAAGATATATTGAAATAAATAAGGAACTATAATTTGTTGTTTTCGGCATAGTTTTTGGAGGATACAGTTACGTCACATTGTGGTTTTATGAGAAGTTTTGAGAACTGATTGGTACTATTGCATTGCATTGTGAATTTCGTGGTATTTGTCATTAACTGAGAATTGTACTTAATTATATTTCAGAGGAACTTAATTACATACAGTAACGTTGAGGGAAAGTAAAAAGAGGACAATTTGTTAAACATTAAATAACAAACTCACTGTACGAAATATACATTGTAATGTTATTTAGGAGTTGTATTGATCATGCCACAGTGACTCTGAGTTGGTGGTTGTTTAATGTAGATAGGAAACTGAAAACGCAAACAATTCACCACAATTGTGTTTTTAAGTTTGTGAAGAAAGAGTAGAAAGTAAACGTTTTGTAAGTGTGTCAGTCAGAGAGAAGCTGTTAAATGTTAAAACACAGAGGTGATTGATGAGAGAAGCTTGTGCAGGAGCAGGCAGTCCCAGGGCACAGTGAGGAAGGAGAGAGAAAAGTTATATGAAGTTAACTACTATTCTGGAAAATGTCATATTGTTTTATGAGTAAAACATGAAATAAAATATATTACTAGATATAAGAACAACATGCTTATCTAGGTTGACAGAAAGCTGCTGTTAACCAGTTTCAGCTGCAACTATCCTATCTGTGTTCTAAAGAGAACATACGTTGCATTTACAATTCATATGAAGAAAGTTCACAATTGATACCATTAAAGACCGTTTTGGATTAATAGGGCGTGTCTGTCATAAACATTAGCGCTTAGATGGAATAAAGTGTTGAGATGTTCTCAAGAGTGGGAGTCTTCACAATGCTTTTTAGTTTTTATTGAAACAATTAAGTGGTAAGGACAGAAAACTATTCCGTGATGATTTCTTTAGGTTTTAGCTTTAGTAATGGAGATTACTTTTTGTGAGGAAACTTTTCCACCAATAATTCCTTTAAGTGTTCCAAAAATATATTCATTAACTGTAATCAGATTACTTGTTTTTCAAATATAGCGCTAAATACAGTTAGTTTTGTATTCTGTTACAAATCTAACCATGCTTGTAACACAACTTAGATAAACAATTTGAAAAAGAATAGAATAAGCAAGTAGATACAAGATCAATCTATAGTGGTTAAGGAGGGTTTTCCTGTTTTGCTCATTTGATTTAGAACTGAAGTAAGGAAGGATAGTGTTTTATGAGAACTGTCATTCCTCATGGGTTTTAAAGATAAATCATCAGTTTTATGGACTTTGATGAAGAAATGGATCATGGTGGAGAATGAAGAATTTTTTTTTTTTGGTTTCAAATTAAAGAAGATTTTAAAGATAAAGTTTATTTTATTTTCCTGACTAGAAGTTTAGAAGCAGGACACCAACTAGACAAAAGAGATTTTACAATGTAGTTTTTTTCCACCTGTGGAGGGTGAATTGAGTTTTTAAGGGGGGTGGGGGGGGGGGGGGGGGGGGGCAGATGATATCGCATGACAGCACCTTGTTACATATATTGCATTGATCTTCTCTGTATCTAGATTGTGCCATTACATTTATTATTTTATTTGCACTTGCAGATATGTCAGTGCAGACCGACATGGATAAAATGATACGTGCCATTGCAGTGGACCACACCTATTCATCAAACTCGAAGAAGGATGCAAGTGCATCAACGCAACCACAACCATCTCCTGTGTCAAGTGCAGCTCAATCTTTCAACAGTCCTGCAGAGGTATGTGCTTAATGGACTTCTCAGAATGACAACCTGATAGGAGTGTTCAACATTTTCGTCAATACTTTTGAACTCCTTCAGTGTATCAAGATAGGTATTGATGCTATGTTTGATAATTGACCATGGCTTGGGCTACTGTTCAAAATTATTAGAACACTTGGAAAATTCATAAAGTATTCATAATTTGGGGCTGCAGCTTGAGTATATTACATTGTATTACCTACAACTTCTAAATATCCAAATGAAAATGTAAGCGACAAAATAAAAATATCACAATTTCAAAATATCATTAAAATGTGATTTTTAAAATCTTTTAGGTTTTTCACGAAAAATTACTTTAACAATAATCTATGAATGAATTTTCCAAGTGTTCTAATCATTTTGAACAGTACTGTATGTACTGCCATGTGCATTTCTGGTACATAACATGCATGGAGTGACAAAAAAATGAGTGAGAGTGGGACATTTGGATGAACCCCTTGTGGTCTACATGCTTTGTGTATCAAGCTGCACAATGCACAACCAGTTGATGTCAGTTACGATGAAATAATCAACAAAAGTCAATCAAGAGTTTCTTGAATTCAATTGGATTTGATTAGGTATCACAAAAAAAATATGTCCTCCAATTTTGCTAATTTCACACTCTTATTCTTACAGATCTCCACCCCGGGCAACATAAGTCCTCTAGTCGTTACACCAGAGGCTGAACGTCAAATAGATGAGGAGATATTTACCCTGGATAACAGTTTTGAGATGGAGGATGACGCAAAGGATTTGGACTTTGTTACACAAACAGAAAGTGAATCGGACAGCGAGTGTGACCCATCTGATGAACATCCTACTAGTACCGATTTCGAACCCATTCAAGCTTTCACTGTACCTGACAACACTGCTGATGAAAGACAATTCATTTTTTTCGAATCTTGTTTTGTTAACTTGTTCAGAAAATGCCAGAGAACAGGATGTGCTGCAGAAGTTACGGAGTTTCAGAGAATGTTATCAGGGTCCAGGCTTATTATAAGCACAACATGTGCTGCTGGGTGCAGTTACACTTGGTCATCACAACCTACTTTGAATAGAATGGGTGTTGGTAACCTGCTGTTGTCTGCAGCTATCTTGTTTTCAGGTAATGCATATGCTAGGATGCAAGACATCTCAGATTATTTGAAACTCCCCATCCTCTGTGAAAGCCAGTTCTACGCCTTGCAGAAACGCTACCTCTTTCCTGTTATTAATGAGACGTGGATATCATGTCAGATTGGTGTTCTTGATGGCTTGAGCAGGGAGCCCAAAATTGTTTTATCTGGTGATGGTCGTTGTGACAGTCCTGGTATGGGACATATTCACATATTCCCTTATGGATGTAGATACTGGTCTTATTGTTGATTGTGTTGTGCTTAATAAGGCAGATCCCAGTGTGAAGAACTCCAATGCCATGGAACCCATGGGTCTCAAACAGTGTCTTTCTAACATGAAGAAATGGAACATCTCCACCAACATTCTTACCACAGACAGGCACAAAACTGAGGGTGGAATTTCCTGAAATTACTCACCAGTTTGATCTTTGGCACTTCTGCAAGAGTATCATTAAGAAAATGATCAAAGCCTGTGGGAAGAAAAAAGCTTTTGCCCCTCTCCTTGGCTGGTTACAGTCAATAAGTAACCACTTCTGGTGGTGTGCAGAATCCTGCCAAGCAGGGTGGGATTTTCACGGCGGCCATGGCCGTCGTGGCCCCTCGGTCTGGCCTTTATGCCCCACAAATAATTGTACGTCCTACGGCCACCATGGCCTTTGGGCCCCTCGCACTGTTAAAAGTTGCTTTAAAAGCGTCAGAACAGGTTTCTGAACTGCATTATGCTGCGTTCACGTACTCGCATCGCTCTAACCGCTGGAGTTTCACCGCGGCTGTCAGCTGTGTTTACTCCAGGTTTACTCCTGTCATTCAAACCGGACGCGCTGGAGAGGGGGGGGGGGGTGTATCTCCATGTAAATACTGTGGTGGAAACCAACTACGACCAAATTAACCTATTGTATCGTGATTTCATTGTAATACACGTTTCAAAATGATGCCGAAGTAACTAAATACTGATAACGGTTAGTAAAAAACATGCTTTAATGCTTTGACAAGTGTGCAGACAAGACAGCATTCGAAAAACCTTTTGAAATGCGTGTTTTGATTATCGATCAGGCTAAACTAACGTTGTAGCTGCTCCGTCCACACTCACAACAACGTCCTAAAGACAGAATTAAAGCAGCGACTGTATTCGTCATGACACAGACAGTCTGTGGTTTGTACATCTTCACTGTGCACTGCTGAATGATGTATGTGCAGAGTTTGACCCTTGAAGGCTGTTTCTTCTGAAATGGGATATATTTGTTACATATTAATAGAATTTTTGATTTTTAGATTTAATTTTGGATTTGTGAATGGGAGTAGTAGTAGATGGAAAACATACCAAACACTAATTATTCAAAGTAAAGTATTTCATTTTATATACGGTAATACTAAGGAGGCATAGGCCTATATGATGATACGATTATTGATATTAAAAAAAATCGTAATTTCTCCCTCAATGGCCTTTGTGCCCTGGCATGTGGCCGTTCTGCCCTGAAAAAATGTGTGACACCAAAGGCCAAATGGCCTTGCACCTAAAATGACGAAAATCCAAGCCTGCTGCCAAGGCAATGTGGAGATTCTCAAAGAGAAATGGGACTCCATTATTTACCACACAGCCAACATCCATGTGTGGAATGACAAGACATTATTTCATGCCTGCGAGCATCCCCCACTTGGTGAAGAAGACAGGTCAAAATCATGGCTTTCAGTTGGGTCTCCTGCTCATGATGCTCTCACCAAAGTACTGTGCTTTATATTGCCATACTGGTTATCTGGAAGTCTATCATTCTGTGATCAACAAGTATGTTCCGAAGAGGCAGCATTTTTCTCATGAGGGCATGGCATGTAGAACACAGCTAGCTGCTATTGACCACAACTATGGTGTTGGTCGACAGCAGGCTACAACCACATCTGGTCGGCCTAGTATGATGTTGTCGTGCCGAAGTTCTTTACAAACAGGAACAAGTGGGTTGCAAAAGCAGTGAAAGTTCCAAAAGAACACTGCTATCGTGGAGATATGATGAGGGATGTGGTCTTCATGCGTACCCATGGCTTGGAGAAGTCTCATGTTCAGCTTCCAGAAGTTAATCAAAACATGTTTGATATTGATCAACCTGAGAAGAGTGAAGTCGTAAATGCAACACTCCAGAATACCCGTTAAGAAAACTCTACATAATGCCCATGCTCTGAATATGTTGTGACATTTTTAGGTGAAAAATCAATTGTACACTTTGATGTTGAAATCAGATTAGGTCTTAAGGGAGCCTTCACTCATTGGTATACATTACAGAAATCATTCTGCAGATATATTATGCCTAACAATAGATATTCTGAAAGTTTTGCAAAAACATTGTTAGATAAAACAATTTTATAAGTGATTTTTAGTTTAATTTGACCAATTCTATGGGGGCTGCCATTAACTGAATATTGTGATGACACTACTAACAGTACAAGGTATGTCATCGTGTAGAAGCATAAAGGAATCAAAACTGGTTGATTCTTTTATGGTAGAAGGCATGGATGAAAAGATTGACTAGTTCTGAGCATTAATGTTTGGATAACATCTTTCAGCAGCTCACCGCTCTCACACAGAGCTTAGGGCAGTCTTACACATGTAAGGTTGACTAGATTTTGATTGAACTTTTCTGTATCACAAAGTGATTGCACATTATTGTAACTTTATCACGCATGTCATGGAAAGCTTACATCATGAATTTGTGGGCTCTGGTTCATGAATGGAACCACAGAAAACTTTGGCTGGCCTTAAAATATTCTTTTGCTGTAACCCTAAAGTGACACAATGAAATGGTAGGTTAAGGTACATGTAGGTCGGCAAATTATTTTATTTCTTTTAGAAAATGATCAAATCTGCATGAAAAATGGAAAAATATTGAATTTTTTGTGGGAATTTATTTTATTTGTCTACTCAAAATATTTTATTTGCCTAACATTTTGAGTAGGTAGGGTTACAGCAAACGAAAAAAATGTTTAAAGCCAGCCTTATTCAGCAGTATTTCCCTGAGAGTGAGCCAAATAATGGATTTCACATTTTGTTTTTCATATTAATATATATTTAATGAAATGTCCAGTGAGTCCGAGGTGTAACCAAGATTTCCAGGAGGGAAAACATCTTTGAAATGGATGCCTCTGTGAATGATCTGGTAGAAAGTTAGTCTGGATACACATTGTCAGTTTCATCAGCTTCTCTGAATCCAATAGTTTTCTTGTGGATCTGGGTATTTCTCTCGTATTACTTTGACAACACAGCTGGGGAGAACTTTCCGCACACCTTTGCCAAGCCTCTTGTGACACCACCAATTGAACTGCCTGTATGCCGCCAATCTGAACGTTCTGAAATAAAAACAAATGTTGTGAGTTTCTGTGGCACCTGATTCCTAGAGACTTGTGGGATCAGCCTTTCCCTCTGCAATACTTTAGAGGACGTCTTGTTCTTATTGTTTCAAAGGCATGGCCAAAGGTTTGCATTCTGGGCTCTGGAGGCCAGAAGCTGGCTGGAGGGAACCCTTCAGCCAATATTCAGAGTGCCACGACAGGTTATCTCCCAGCAGACCCCGCCTCACCCCCAGGGAAGAAAACAGCAGACCCCGCCTCACCCCCAGGGAAGAAAACAGCAGACCCCGCCTCACCCCCAGGGAAGAAAACAGCAGACCCCGCCTCACCCCCAGGGAAGAAAACAGCAGACCCCGCCTCATCCCCAGTGAAGAAAACAGCAGACCCCGCCTCACCCCCAGTGAAGAAAACAGCAGACCCCGCCTCACCCCCAGGGAAGAAAACAGCAGACCCCGCCTCACCCCCAGTGACTGACCAATCCGATTTAAAGCGTACTCTGTAATCGTATCATTCTTCCAGCTGTATACTTCCCTGCTGAATATATTTACTGCTTACCGTATATATAATATCTTATTTATATCTACTAATTGATGTTTGTTTTTGCACTGCTGTTAAGATGCTAAACTTCACTTTGTTAATTAAGGTAATTAAGGTGAATCTAATCCACTTAATTTAATCAGTGTTAGCTAAGGCTACCTAATGGCGGGGAATTACAGCTCTTCTTACAATTGACGCAAGGAACAATTACTTTAAATCACATTTACCTCCAACGCTATTTAGAGCATCGTCAATATATCACATGTTACTCTGTATTCCTGTTATAGGCCAATAACAATAATATACAACTGATGTATAATATGAGCTCTGCCAAAGCTGCCTGACAGCAGACCCCCACAGGGTGGAGCAGACCCCCACAGTGTGGACATTAAAATAAATAAAGATGTATTCTGAACTGAAATGCCTCTCGGTCAAACTGCTTGTTTATCTTTTGCATGCTGGTGCATGAACACACTAACAGTTGTTTTTCAGTAATCTAGCACCTCTTCGAAGACACCTTTGATTTATTAATAATAATAATGAAACGAGAATTATGATACTGTAGAAGGAACAGTGTTTAACAGTGTTGTTTTCTTTTAACAAAAACATACCCAAAACTAAATTAACAGTGTTGTTTAATATACATATAAAAGACATAAAAGACTATTTTTTAAATTCTTAACTAAATTAACAGTGTTGTTTCGTCACCCAAAACTAAATTAACAGTGTTGTTTGTTTACATATAAACATTCATGTGAACGTGCGTTGACCGTCACGTGCCGCCGCCACGTGCTCCGTCGGACCTGTGTGTGCGGTTCTACAAGTGCGGTCCTGTAACGGAGCGTCCACACTACAGCTTCAAAAAAAGCTTGGAGCTGGGCGTGTCTGAAGCTTGGGGATTTTATTCGAGCAACGCGACCAACAACCAATCACATGAATCTCCCGCCCCCGACATACAAAGCAAAAAACCCCGGGGATTTTATGCGAGCAATATATATATATATATATATATATATATATATATGTGCCCTCATAAGACATAAAAACAAGACAATAAAAGATTCAAGATGACACATGCACAAAATGTGTCACAGTAAGAATACTTACGTCACGGGGAAGTTGTCAATGAGTAGCATGCACCACCATCTCCTTAAACGCTCCATGTCCAACTGTGCAAAGAAAGATGCATATTCAAATGGAAAGGGAACACCACAAGGACTGATCAAAAGTGTATCTCTGTGGCCGACCTCACTGAAACCAAAAGCTGACTCCATCACAAAGTAGAGGGCATACTGTTCAAGAGTAACACAAACATTACACACTAATTGCAAAACTGTAAAGAAAAGATTGATAACTTCATCAGATGAGCCATGAGCACAAACACCCCACAGCTGTTGGAGGCCCGTTGTCTTGGTATGCCCTATTTCATGAAGAACGTGAGATTATATACATAATATACACATATACACACACACACACACACACACACACACACACACACACACACACACACACACACACAGTGTAGGAATCCAGGAATCAAACTTAATTAGTGTGCATCATAATTACTAACTTGAATGTGGTTTGCACAGAATGCTCTCCAGGGTCCAGGTGACACAAGCAGAGCAACTTGTCTAATGGGGGATAACACACAGCTGTTTAGACAAGGACATTCAAGAACATTGAAAACTGGAACATATAACTGGTTGAATATTGTCAAACTGGTGGAACCACCAACTTTTGAACACTGCAGAACTGTAGAACCACCAACAGTGGAATGCCGAACAGGTTGGCCAAGAGCTTGATTTGAAGGAAACAAACAGAAAATAAAGTGGAGGTGGACCTCAAATCCTCTAGGGGGGTCCGGGGGCATGCTCATGTAATTTTGGACTTATATGCATCAATCTGGTTCACTTTGAGGGGGAAATAAAGAGACTACACCCATATGAAACATAACTGTATACATTTAAATAATCATAAAATCATAATAACATGGCCATAACCAATAACATACCATATCCAATATGAAAAAACATTGAAACTTGTTTATTTATTTGTTTTTGGTTCATTTATAGTTGGCATGGCATAGTGTGTCTGGGCTCCTGAACCAGCCTCACCCCTCTCTCCCCTGCTCCTCTTTGAGGCAGCAGCAAAGACTAGTTTTAGCTCTCAACAAGTTTTTAAAGTTTATCTTACCTTTTTTCACCAAGTTAACTTTTTAAAAAAATTATTATTCATGCATATTTTACTAATAACTCCCCCTTCAAATGGAAATATGTGTTTACATAAATGGTGATCAAACCGTTTGAGACCCACAGAGAGCTTAGACTAAGTTAACTATCTAAACACTCTAAAGTCCTTTACCTCACCTGAGCTGTAGTTATCAGTCTCTCAGTCTGACAGGAGAGGACTCTCCTCCACCTTGTTGACAGCTCATTATATCCGTTAGCGCCGCTAGCTAGCACCGGATGCTAACAACAACAATACATGTAACCAGTGCACGCGCTTTCTCTCTCGCTCGCGCCACACACACACACACACCCTCCCGAGCTTGAATGACACACAGAGACCAATCGAGGGCATTAGTATGATATGTATGAAAGTGGCCATGTCGGCAGGCCACATCATGTAGACCACCAGTCACCCTCTGTGAGGCAGAGTCAGACCCACATTTGCGCAGCGTTCACAATACCTACATAAAAAAATTCCTCAGGCCAACAGGCCAGGCCATTGGGAAACGTCCTGGTCCTCCCGATGGCCAGTCCGGGCCTGCAGCGCCATATAGCCGTGACGTCATCTTCAATGAGAGCACCAGAAAAACAACACAGCCGTTAGCTCTTAGCACTCAGAGCTCACAGCTCTTCATATCTGTTCAGAAACTAGACAAAAGTTAAACAAGTACAAACCACAGACTGTCTGTGTCATGGCGAATACAGTCGCTGGTTTATTTATGTCTGTATAGGCCGTTGTTGTGAGTGCGGACGGTCGGAGCATATACAACGTTAGCTTAGCCAAGCTACATTTAGAAAGCACGCATTTTAAAAGGTGTTTCTCTGCCGTCTGTCTGCAGACTTGTCAAAGCATTAATTTATGGTTTTTACTAACCGGTATCAGTATGTTGTTACTTCGGCATCATTTAGAAACGTGTATTACAATGAAATCACGGTCAAATATGTTCATCTTGTTGTAGTTGTATCCCCTTGCCAGCTATTCTCTCTCTAGTTTAGCATACTCAGCCTGACTCAGCCTGGTTGTTCCTGGCCCTAGAACCACGATTTAGTCGGGCCAGAAAAAAGGTGAAAAGGTAGGCCCGGGCCAAAACTAGCCCAAGTGGAAACGCAACCAAAACCGGGCCCCGCACGGCTCGGCACGCTTAAAGCGAGCTACCCGCTGCAGTGGAAACGCGCCACTAGAGAGAAGAGTTACGACAGCGGAGGACCAAAATGCTTGATCGTCACGTGGTTCAGGGAGACTCAATAGTTCCCCGGAAGTTCGTGGTGGGACATTTGAATGCATGATTACCGGAGATAGAACTACGATTTTTGGTAATAACTAGTGAATAAAGGTTTTGATTTGCAATATTTATACAACATATCGACGTGTATGTAGTTACATCAATATTTGAAAAAGTTACATTTGCTAATATTTGAGGATTAAGATAAAATAAGTACTTTATTGATACCAATTTGGGAAATGTTTGCTTTGCAGCAGCAAAAGACAAGGCATTGTACATAAGACAGTTAAAAGACTAGAATTAAACAATCGAAAATGTAAACATCTTAAATAGAAATAAAATAGCAGAAAATATACATAGTGTGAACAGCTATCTTACCTGTTAACATATACATGTTAGGCTAACGTGGCCTTGGTTAGAGCCTGTTGCTGTTGTTTATTGCTTTGAATTGTTTAAAACAAATATTATCTTCTTAAACTTGAATGGTAGTCAGGAGCATCACTTCCTAATGTTTGATATATTTAGAGGGAGGGAAGGAAGGTTTCAAAATTCTGATTCATTTCTACAATTTCTTTAATTCATGGTGGTTTCAGTAATCCCCTGGTAATTGAGGACATAAGTAATCTAAATGTCTTCTTTATGACTTTCAGAAAGGACAGGAGACCGACAGGTGCCTATCAATGATTGTGAACTGACAGTAAATAAATGGAATTCAATAAACATTGAATAGCATGCATGCAGTTTGTCTGTGCCTTTTCCTCTGTGTTGTCCTGGCATATAGTCTCCCCCATGGTTTGCTGTGCTGCCTGAGGATGCTCCAAGCGCTCAGAGAAAGGAGTACACATGTAAAGTTTCCCCACTGACACAGAGAGGAGGAAAGAATGGCTGGCTCAAGTCAGCAGGAGCAATTTAACTATCACAAAAGACAACAACAGCAACAACATATGTGAGGTAATCATATGTTTCACAAAACGAAGACCACACCATTGGGAAGCTTAACGTCTGTTTAATCAAAATAAAGCACAGGGAGAGGCTTGCTAAACTCTGGGAGTTGAGACTCAGGTGCAGGGTGAGGGTCTCATTGTAGGTCTTCAGGCTCCATTGAATCCCCCTGGGGTTCTTGTGCTGAGAGAGGGAGACGGGAGAAAGGGTTAGATACATCTAGCAACCTATAGGATGGGAAATTGCTGACCTATTTTAAACGTACCTTGTGTTTTCACTCTCACTTAAGTCCCTCTCCCTTTGCCATCAATCCAACATCAGCTGAGCTGCAACATAATACAGACAGGGAATAATCAACAGAATCACAAAGACATAATATGACTCTGCTAAAAACACTCACCCATAAATTATGTTTATTTTTGTTTACTGTTTAGAAGCCTCAAATATCCACTCTAAATCCATATCAATAGCGATGTATCACACAAATAGCTCTCTTCCTTATTATTGTGTAACGTTAACTATATTATACTAGTTTGAACTCCAAGATGGATATCCTCAGTTCACCACCACCAGCCACTACAATCACAC
This sequence comes from Harpagifer antarcticus, assembly GCA_902827135.1. Classification (NCBI taxonomy): domain Eukaryota; kingdom Metazoa; phylum Chordata; class Actinopteri; order Perciformes; family Harpagiferidae; genus Harpagifer; species Harpagifer antarcticus. The sequence goes on from CADEHL010001357.1 coordinate 3,923,786, forward strand.
GCCCCAATGTTATATTTAACTAATATGTAACTCCATCCACCCCGGATAAAAGCACGCTAAGAAGCCCCTTTTATCTAATTCCACAACGTTGGAAGAAGAGAACGGATTAATAGGCTGTTCGTGGTTAACGTGTGTTGCTAACTTTATCCGGCATTCTAGCCTAATCTGTTATCTGTAAACTTAAATATACTAACACTAACATCCTTTAATACACATGTGTAGTTAATTTGATTCAGATGTTCTGATAATATCCGCAATATAAATCTTTAAACGTCTTCTTACCTTTAACAGTCCATCACGAACGGTCTATTATGCTACAACTCTACTGCCCTGCTAGCCGCAGGCTCGGACATCCAACCCCGCCTTTTACCCGACCCCGCTTTTTACCCGACCCCGCTTTTTACCCGACCCCGCCTTTTACCCGACCCCGCCCCACTCCGCGTTCCGCAGCGAGGACCTTCTCGTCTGCGAGGCTGCAGCTTCATGCTACTCGCAGGCAGACCGCTCTCCCCCTGTGTGACCACAGGGAGGCAGCACTGAACATCACCTTTAGTTTCTCACTCTTAAACAGCTTCATTCAGAGAGCAGCAGCAGTTCACACTATTTAGCTGGAAGTCTCTGATGCACTGATCCTCATCATTTAACATTATAAAGACTATTTTAAACAGTAGTGTAAGTAACTAAGTACATTTACTAAAGTACTGTGTTTGAGTAGAATGTTGACGTATTTTTACTATACTTGAGTATATCCATTTTATGCTACTTTGTTCTTCTCCTTCTCTACAGTTCAGAGGTAAATGGTGTACTTTTACTCCACTACATGTATTTAATACCTTTAGTTACTTTACAGATGTGGATGAATGATGTGAAATCTAATCAAGTGTTAAATCAGACTTTAGTTCCACCTGGAGTAAATCCACCAGCTACCCTGCAGTCTACAAAGTCATTCAAACTAGCTGCACCTTCACCAGCTTTGAGAACACTTTCATGATCAATCATTATAAAACATATCATATATATTATTCTGAGATGGACCAATCTGCACAATGACTACTTTTACTGTCTTTCACTATATTTTGATGAGAATACTTTCCTACTTTTACTTGAGTAACATTTTGAATGCAGGACTTTTACTGTAACAGAGTATTCCTACACTCTGGTACTTCTACTTTTATTCAAATACAAGATCTGAGTACTTCTACTTTTACTCAAGTACAAGATCTGAGTACTGCTCCCACCTCTGATTTTACCTACATAATATTAGATAGATTCATATTTCATAATGGTAATATTTGTGCATTTTGTGAAGCTGAAGTGAAAGTACAAGAATACATTTTTAAAGTAATACATAGTTATTAGATGTATCATCGTATTATAATGAAACAAACTCTAAGGAAGTGAAGTTTAAAGTTTAAAGTAAAAAATACAAATAAAGTGTATTATTATATTATGGAGCTGCAGAAAAGTCCTAGTTTACAACAGGTACGACTTCATGAAAACATTGTTTGTTAAAGATCTTCTCTAAAATAAATCATTTATATAATAATCTTTAAGTATATTTGAATAATGCAGCATTCCCTCTAATATTGCAAATCATATGGAAATTGCCATTTAACTCAATATATTGCAATTAGTTACATTTTACAAATCAAGCAGCCCTTGTTGTGATGTATTCATTATGTAACATATATAACATGGAGGCGTGTGGCAGTGGATAGAGCGTTGGTGTTCCTTTGTTTGGATAAAAGCGTCTAACAAGTAACATGTAATAGAGATCGCTAAAGAACATGGAGATCAACTACAAGATAATAACATGTTTTATTCCATGAAAATAAGAACCATTGGCACTTCATTTACTCAAATAAAATCAACTTTAAAACCTTTTAATCTGGTAAAAATGTAACAATATCAGTCCAGGAATGCAGACCAACCCACACAGAGAGTGGTTCTGTCACAGCAGAGACTTTACCGCCCATCACAGATCATGGTACCAGAACAAACTGGAATGGTAATAACCAGGAGGCTGGAAGCTGGATGACATTTTTGGCGATAACTGACATATAGGGAAGCCAATCTCTGCCACAAAAATAAAAAGGCATTACAAAATATAGAGGACAGAAATAAAAATAATTTTCATAACAAATCGAAATCATGATCATCAATTAAGAATTTGATGATCCCTAAAACCAGTTGTGATCATTTATATCAGGTCCACCTTGCTGAAACGTAGCTACTGATCTTTCTGTCTGTTATTGTGGTATGAAGTCGTGTGAGATCAGGGAGTTGTGATCAGAGTCAGAGACATGCGAGTCTATACGTTGGTCCCTGAACCCTCCCAGGTCTTAGTGGTTCTGGATGTTGTGAGGCGTGGTGCCGATGGGTGTCACGCTGATGAAATGTTTGATTGTCCCTGTGTTGGTACTATTACCATCACTATTCACTAATCACATCACTATTATTATGTATTCTGAATCTGGCATGAAGGGAATAATGTTAACGATTTGACTAAGCGTGAGTATTTTAAACATCCCCTTTCCTCCCCCCTCCCTGTATGAAGTGTTATTGTTAAGGCTACACGATTAATATCATTTAAATAATAGTCGCAGCACAGCCTAGTGCAATATTCAAATCGCATTAGTTACAGGCAAAATGTGTTTAAATGTTATTGTGAATTTTTACAGATCCTCTTTTCAAACCTGTTGATCATTTTAAATATTTCAATAAAAATGAGAATGATGCAAAAATCATAAATTCTTCCAATATCATGAGTCATATCGTAATATCAGTTCAAATAATCGCAACTTGTTTTTCCAAATTGTGCCCTCATTAGTGTTACTTAATGTTCTTTTAGCTCAGGCTAACACTTTGTAGTTTATCCTTAAGTAGTGTTCAGGGACTTTAACCCCATGCAAAGGATTCTGTGTTTATGCAATATGCACATACCAAATAGTTCACATACAGGATTAGCTTTATACTTGATGCTAGTGTTCACGTGGTAAATGAGTTTCCTCTCTTTAGCGGGGTCGTATGAAGAGATGGATAGAGAGACTGCCAGCAGAACATGAAGAACGTTTTGAAACACATAAAACACTAGTTGATGAAGATACCAAATGTTGTGTGACAGTGATGTTCAGATAAATACCAGCTGAATGTCTGCACTGCTGTGACAGAACCATAGCTCAAATGACACAACCATACAAAAATACATTCTTTAAAATGTACAGCGTAAAAGCAAGGCCAAGGGCTCATCGGTTTCTGCATCAGCCACTTGTTCTGAAGACGTGCTTTCATTTGACTTCCAAAGATATGTACACCAGAAGTTAGGGGTTTTGTATCACATTCAAATGCATCTACAATAATTCTAAAATAAAGATGGTTTAAAATCAATAGGGATCCGTTTCTTGTCCCACCCTTGGGCCCATGGGTGCTGAACTTCTGGAGTCTTCTCATCACTATCTCGGTGGAACACGTTATTTCTAGTTTTATAGACTGTACAGCCCAGAAATCAGAGCTAGTGACAAACAGCGCGCAAATTAAATATTTGGTTGGAAGGGTTAAAGAAATTCTTTGAGGGGATAAAAAGATTAGTTTTCTCTTCTGCGTACTTCCCAATCCGGGGATCATTGGGATCATTGTGGCATACGCAGCAACATTTAGTAAACAATATATCCAATTGGAATGTGCAAAACAACAGGGAAGAACATTTTTGAATGGGTCAGAAATGGAAATGATAATTCTTCTTTCGATTATATTTGAACCATTGGCCCTGTTATTAATCTTTCAGCTGTTCCTGTGAGCTCTATGAATGAATTATTGATCATCCCTCTGATGGTAAATAATAATATGTCCCCTCGTGGAGGATGGTAGACGGGTACATCTGATCATTCAGAGGTACAGCTGCTGTACAGGTGTAATGAGAGTTGTAGCAGGCACAAGGATCATCTTGCAAATACATGTTTAAGGACATTTCTATATCCTTTTATCACAAGCTGTGGGGGTGTAAATTAAGCTTGTGGAGCCCACTTCACCATGGCTTAGAATTATACAACATAACTCTTCATAAATCTGATGAAAAACAATGGGGATGTGTATTTCTTCTTCAGTTTTAGTTGTGAATTCACAGTTTCTTTTTAAACTGGCCCCTGGATGTTAGTCACACGTCTTCTATCGGGTCTATTCTTAGTCAAGCCTAGATTCTTAACTGGGTGAAACTGCGTGGGAATTTCTGGGAGCTCAATTATTTATTTGTTTGTCTTCTAGCACAGTGGTTCTCAACTGGTGGGTCGCGGACCCATTTCGAGTGGGTCGCAGATGTGCGAGTGAAAAAGAAATTCAAACTTCAATTTAGAAAGCCAGATTTTCTAACGCTGCGCATGCAGTAGGCATTGGACTGGAAATGCCGGAGAACATAAACTGTTTTGAAAACTTCTGTCACGTAGTGATCATCTTCTCAATAAAACATCTTTGCTGATGTTTTATTGAGTCTTCTGGCCAATCAGAATCAAGATAACGGCATAGTGTTGTTGTCGGAAGTCCCCACGGAGAATGACTTTGCGGTAGAACTATTCTTTATACATCCATGGGTACAACTTCAGATACAAATGAACACGTAATGAAATATGACCCCTGGTTTGATGATTGACAGGTCACAGAACAATGGGGCTATCTACCCTTACCCACAATTTAAAGTAATTCACACCGACTATCTCCTCTTTGCTCTTCTCTCTGTGAAGCTGTCAGAACAATGTAAAAATAAAAAAATGGCATAAAATATTATTAAATATTTCGGGTAGTAATATATTCATTTATTTTCTTCTCAGAGTGTACCAGAATGCGTATTTATATGTTAGTATTTATATGTTAGTATTTATAAAAATCTCCTGGGGGAGAATCCCCCCCAGACCCCCTGCTGGGGTTGGGTTTTCAGCACGTCACACTTTTCACGTGTGGTGAATTTGCAGGATTTTGATTGGCTCCAAGTCTGTCTTTTTATTGAATACAAGTCAAGTGTGCCTTTTTATGTTATAGAGTTCAACTTTGATTCTAGAAACGTAATGACCATCATCAGATTAAGCTTTCTTTAAAAGCATACTGCTGATAGATAGATTTGAGTGAAATTTCTAAATTGTGGGTCGTGATTTATTGACGAAGGAAAAAAGTGGGTCCCGAGGCCTGACCCGTTGAGAACCACTGCTCTAAAGGATCATGTAGCTGTTTATGGTCAAGAGAAGACGTTTCATAAAACTCCATGGAACCAAAAATAAAGGGGTGGTTTATGTTTGTGTCATCAAGAGCAAGGACATTTTCATCAAGACAAAGATAAAAAAATAGATGTTAAAACAAACGCAATGTAAATTAATGTGAGAAAAATGTCTATCAGACAACAAAGAATAGCATTTGTGCTCGTGGTGTCAGCAGCTCGTCTAAATCAGTATTCAAGAGTAGCTCAAACTAAAAAAACAGTATCTCTTGCAAGCTATTTTTTTCAAATGAAAGTATTACATATCAAGTTCAACGGTCAGAATGGGTTCATTTAAAAGCACCGTCAGTTACCAACAGCAACGAAAAGCAGTCACTGAAGACTTGATCATCAAGATCTAACCTAACCAAGGTCATCAAGAATTAGACTGTGGGAATCTGATGAGCCCGTTGATCGAAAGACGAGTACAGCTCGGTTTTGCAGAAGAAAGAAAACGAGCAAAGCATATTTGGTCATAGACATTGAAAAGCTACAAAGACCTGGAAATCATTTAAAATATAAGTTCAGTGTTTTACCAAATGAACCACATGTAAAACATCAGGTTTGGACATGTGTAGACTTCTATATATCCACACAAACAAACTGAAGACATTCTCTTGACATCAATACAAATAGAAATCATCTATAAAAACCTCTTCACTTAAAATAAATGAGCTGAAGGGAACATGTCGTGGGCGCTCCTCACTCATTGGAATTACTAACAGGCAGTGGATTCATTCAAATCAATTTGAGGAAGAACAAAGGGAGCAGCGAGAGAGAGTGAAAGAAAGACAGCCCTGAAGAGAAACACCACTGGAAGTTAGAAATGAAGGCCTCGAAGGGGGAAAAGCCAGAATCTTGCATATCATCAGTCTGTCTGTTAGTGTCTCTGTGCAGGCGGTGCATGGAGTCAAAGTCATGAGACACACACACGGCCCCTGAGAAGAGACAGGGTCCTCCTGCTGCTGACAGAGAGAGGGTCTGCTGCCGAGGCCGAGGGTCTGCTGCCTTCACATCCTGCAGGAATGACCATGACTGTATGTGCAGCTAACCCTGGGTGTGCATCCTCAGTTTAGTCCAGAGAAAAGCTGTGTGGTGTGTGTTCGGCCCTGCAGAACACACACCTTTACAGCTCTTGGTCCATCCAGGAAGTGACATCATGTCCCGGGTCACATGTGTATCTAGTCCTGTACCATGTGACACTGTTGTCAGCATCGGGCTCTGCTAAAGGGTGGCGAGCACCCTGAAGAAGGAGATGATGAGGACACAGAAGGACTGTCCCACACCGAAAACAAGCGCTTCCAACGAGATCATCCTCTTCCCCGCCGCCTTGTACACTCCTGCTATGGCCGCACCTTTGAAGAAAAAAGAAAAAACACAATATTGTTTGGATTCATTGTTTGGGTCGAATTGGAGAGCAATGATGTTATGCCACAAAATGTTTTGTATAAACAGGAAGTTGAATTGAGTAATGAATAGAATTAAATAATTGCTCTACTAACAGTTTGCAAGTTACAAAAATCACAATTATATTATAATATAGTGGGCCTGTTCATAGGCTCATTATTGGTACAAAATAACTGCAAGACAATTGATTTTCTATGATTTGCCGACCTGAGCCTTTGAGTGTTACAGATCTGCACTCTCTGAGATCTTAAACATGGACCCAACTTGATTTAATTCTTATAAACATGAACGTTACAAAGGTCAACCGTTCACCAAATAAATGAACCTTAAAAGCCGGTAAGATGCGGCCTTCTCCCTGGAAAACCTGGAAAAGGGGAGATAACGTTTTTATGGGTTACTAAAAGGTCATTTCTGGACTTACTCGGTAAATGTAATAAAAATGACACTATAGGACCTCAATTTTGACCCTACGGAGGAGTAATGGAGTCTAATAACGAGAATCCATCAGGAGGCAGGATGAATGTATAAAAAAAAAAAAAAAACTACAATAAAAGTATATTTATGTTTTGGTGCAAAAACCATGTAGTCATGCAAGGCCATGTGCATGACATGAATGAACACTGTAATCCGCCCCCCCCCACAAGTTCGACTGTGTTCTCACTTTCTGCATGAGTATCGCTTTTACTACATTTGTGTTTTTCTGTTTTGGAAATTCCTAGTGCAAATAGTCAGAAACATATGATACGATATACACTATACGAGTGAGCAAAGTAGTTGCAGTTTTTCAAATGTCAATACAAGAAGGAAAACATATCTGAAGGATTTATGCTTTTCTGTTCTGTAGAAACAAGACAATATAATCAATAAAGACCTCTCAGTATTCTGTGAGCATTGCAGGCAGATATAGAGAGGCGAAGTCCCTCCCCTTCCGGTGGATCTCCATGAGACCTTATTTCGGAAAAATGATGTATTGAAGTTAGTGGTGCACGATAATTATCGTGCCGATATTAGGAATTATGACGTCATCCCGATAAACCCGATAAAAGTATTAATAGCCCCGATAATATACAATATATTTTTTGGGTAAAAAAAAGAAAAGATACTGCGGTGTGGGTGGATTGGGATGAGGGGCGCTTGTTTTTCACTCGGCTCCTCCCGTTTTGCCAGTACTGTGGTATTAGTGGTTTAGGAAGAGGGGAGTTTTTCACAAATCCAGCGCTCCCTAACTCACGCCTGGCTGTGACGTAAATGGTGTGCGGCCGTGAAGCCAGGACAGGAAACAAACATGTCGTCGGTAGTATGGGACTATTTCAAAGTTTCAGAGTTAGATAGTTCGCTTGCTATTTGTATTAACAGATGCAGAAGTTCCACGAGGAGGGAAAAAGGCAACGAGCTATAATACTTCCAACCTGATTAGTCACCTGAAACATCGCCATCGCTACGATGGTGTGTTAAAAGCGTACGAAGACGCCTGCGCTGCTAAACTAGCGGCGAATCCAAAGCCAGCTGCAAAGGCACCGGGGCTTTTACCTATCGACAAGGCTTTTGAAAAAGGCAAGAACTTTATTTGGGAAAATAAATATGGTCACTTTGAAGAGTCAAAACTGTTCTTGGCTTTGTTTTGTTCATAGTAGTAATGCTCATGTCATTTGCTCACTACTAGTCTTTTTTTTACCACCAGGTGTGCAAAAACTACAGGTACATTTAATATATATTATGTTATTATCGGTATCGGTCTTGAGAAGCAGGAAGTTATCGGTATCGGTTTCAAAAAACCAATATCGTGCATCCCTAATTGAAGTCAATGGAGAGAGAAAGATTATCTTTCGGTTCCCGTTTGAATTGTGCCACGAATTACACATATGATGTTTGTCAATTTAAAAGATAATTTTGCAAGTAAAAAAAACTAAAATGTGTCGTAAAACTGTGAAGTAAGACATTTTTTTGTGTGAAACACTCAATGAACTACATCTCTGGTCTCCCACAACAACACACGTCACCAAGATGGCCGTTACTACTGTCTTGCTAAACAAGGGATTGACTACCCTCACTATCACCACACGTCCAGAAGAATGTCATGCAAAGCTGCCTGCCTGCCTGCCTGCCTTTGATTCTCTCTGAACTGACTGATCTTTTTAATGTTTAATGTCAACCATTTGTGCAGATAGCATGAAGTAGAAAAGATCGCCAATGCTAATGTAGCGTTAGCCTTAGCATTTCTCCCCCGGGCTTAAATGGTGTATTATAGAATGATCACACCGGTGTGACAGTACTCTTCAAAGGCTTCACGAAATATGACTACTACTCTTACTGTTTAACATTTTGGGTTACTTAATGTTACTTCATGTTAAGGCTAATAAAAATGACAAGGCTAAGGCTGTAATGCTAACTAACGTGCTTGCTACTAGCTAGGTAGCTAACTTGATCCAGCCACTCCTGGTCCTTTCATCAGACGGGAAGCTAAAGAACGAGCAAGACCCATTGCTGGTATGATAACAACCTGGTACTAAGCACACAGGCATCTTGTTAAAGTTATCTTATCTTAGCTATCACTTATATTTAGGGGAGGAAAACAATTGTGACATCAGTTATGACATCACTTACGCGACTCTGGGATTTGTAGTCTTTCTCGTTGCGTATTTTTCATAGTCTTATATTTCAACAGTTTTACGACAAACTGTGACTTTTCTGACATGGAAATCATACATCATATGTAATTCGTGGCACAATTCAAACGGGATCGAAAGATAAGTTTTCTCTCTCCATTGACTTCAATTCATAATTTTTCCGAAATAAGGTCCCATGGACCGGAAGTAGATGGGCGTGACTTCGCCACTCTATTGGAGAGACAACAGGAAATGTGAATAAAAAAAAATACATGAAGACAAATCTGCTGTCCTCTACAGGTGAAGCATTACATTCAAATATGGGAGTGAAAACTAGTAGTTGTCAAGATCATTTTTCAAGGAGGGAACTACTGCACAATCACTCACAAGTACCTGACATACACCTATGTAAGCAGCAGAAGACTTACTGGTGAGGACTCCCCCACAGACGGGCCCCACGATGCCCATGAGGAGGATGGCGATGGGCATGAAGCGCGCCATCTTGTGCTGCCGCAGCGTGGCGAGGGCCAGCAGGGCGGCAGGCAGGTGGAACACCAGGGAGGAGACCGCGGCCCACAGGAACACTCCGTACCACATCTCTATACACACAAACACACTTCAATTATTCATTAATGTGATGCCAGCTCCCTGTCTCTACACCTTTTATCTCCTCTGGCAATTGAAAGGAATATAAATAAGTCTAGAGCTTGTACGCTTGAGTGCCCAGTGTATGGTTTGATAAGTATGGAAAATATATGACTCATATACTCTGGCCTTCAGGCACCAGATGTTAACCCTACTGGACACTGATAAGAAGGGACAGCCCTCTCCAGCACCATCACCCCATAGAGGAACATGCTTTGGAAGATTGCTGTTCCTGAAGTTATTGAGAACAATGATCTATGTTCGGAGAATCTAGACGCTGGCCTTTGAGCCCTAAATAGGTCATAATATGTTTTTTATCACATTACAGACATTACAAAATATACAAACACAGTAGCTGTGCATTCAGTCAATATACATCATGAATGCATGATCATTTTATTTTTTAGATAACCTGTAGTTTAGCTGACACTTGAATCCAAAACGGATTACATACACTTCTATACCGTAGATATGCCTTCAGGAGCCATTTAGGGTCAAGTATCTTGCCCACCGACACTTCAACATGTTGACTGCAGGGGTTAAAGCCCTGACACACCAAGCCGATTTCGGCCGTCGATAGACGTCTGGCCGTCGATGAGCATCCTGTCGTCCTACGATTGGTGTGTCCCGCACCGTCGTCTCTTTTCGGCCGTGCCGACACCTTCCGCGGTCGATTCACCATGTTGAATCGGCCGCGGAGGCTGTCGGCAAAATAAATCACTGATTGGCTATTCAGCTTAGTCAATCACTGCATGAGAAGCGAAAAGGAAGTGGGGTACGCAAACAAACGATTAGGCACACACAGATGGCTATTATTTTTCCTTTTCATCTCACCTGGACGCAAGAATTTATTTTACATCATGGCGATCTGGAATGAAGAAACCGAAGACCAACTCAGTTGCCACGTAATTTGCTGCCACACTTCCTGCATGAGGTGGACCATAGTTTCTTCAAGTATTTAACAGACAGGACCCTGGACAATGTGGCTGTGAGCAAGTTTTTTTATTGTATTATTTACTATTTTTATCTTATTGTATTTTAGTCGATTGTTTACATTGTACAGTTCTACATTTGATAATAAACCACTTTTTACCGATATTGCAAAATACAAAACTTTATTTCGTACCTTCATACTACAGCCATTAGATAACACAACATTAGAATGAGGATAAAATTAGCTATACTACAATAAAAGTCAGAAGATACAGATGTAAATGATGATACATAATTTGCCTGTCAGTGTTATGTTCAGGGGTGCACATCACTTTTTTGCCCTGGTTCTCAAAGGAGCACCTGCAGATGTTGCTTGGTGCTCATCCTTAAAATTAAATAAACTGTAACTTTTGAGGGGGTCTTGACTTTATTTGCCAGACACACGCGCTGAACACACATGCAGAGGTGAACACAGAACACACATGCAGAGGTGAACACAGAACACACATGCAGAGGTGAACACAGAACACACATGCAGAGGTGAACACTGAACACACATGCAGAGATGAACACAAGACAACATTAGCACGACCAGTAATCCTACAAGCTGTCATCACTACCCTCCTGACTGTTCTCCTCACTGTCTTCCTCTCTGTCAGACATGGTAGCTGATGATGTAAGCCTACTTCTTTCTCTCTGGTTGAGTCTGCCATTAGCTGCTTGCATCCACAAGTCAACAGCTGGTTTGGGTCGAAAGTCTCTGTTGTCATCTTAGACAAGTGGATGTAATCAAAGAAGCATGTGAACATAACCAATAACCTACCATAGCCAATAACAAATGAATGTAACTTATTTTATTTGTGTTGTTCATTCATATCTTATTTTACCTTAAAATTTAATTATTTATGCATTTTTTTTTTAATCTCTCCAGTTTTAAAGGATATTTTTGGTTACCGTCCGATAGTATGCATTGGAATGATTTCACACCTGTTTATCCCAATAATTATAAAGGAGTGCATTGGAAATATGTGTTTACATAAATTGTGATCAAAACGTTTGAGACCCACTGAGATAACTTAGACTAAAGTGAACTATCTAAAGACTCAGAGTCCTTTACCTCACTGAGCTGTAGTTATCAGCCTCTCAGTCTGACTGGAGAGGACTCTCCCTCCACATCATTGTAGAAACATCTTCTTCTAATATCCGTTAGAGCAGCTAGCACCAGATGCTAATAACAACAGCGCCCTCCCTTTCTCCCTCGCTCGCCCCCACGCTCACTCGCACTTTGGCTGTGAGCTGCGGGCGCCAGATAAGCCAACATCCCCCATTTTCATCACTTACAGCGCCCATCGTACAGGGCAAATTAAATGTGTAACCGGGGTGAAAAGGATGTTACATTTACTTAATTATGAATGTTGTTACATCAAGGCCGAAAATTAGGATGAGCACCAACGGTCAAAAACGTTTTTTTCCCTCCCAGAACTGTCAGCACAGCGCCTCCACAGATCTGGCGCCCGAGGCGAACATCTATAACGCCAGTGCTACGGGCCGACCCCGAGTTCATATGCAACTCGCAAATATCTTTCTCTCTCTCTCCTCTCTTTTCCCTCTCAATTTTGGTACGCAAATGCGCCTTTTATCAAATGACCAGGTGCGCATGCGCACCTGCGCACCAGTTATGGTTATGATGTTGTATATTAATATAATCTTGGATTATAATTACTGATGCATGGAATGTGGTAGCAGCAGTACTTTAAGGTTGCCAACCACAATGCTTAAATTGTTTCTTTCTGCTTCAGAGAGCTGAAGTTTGTATATAGAGTGGCGAAGTCACGCCCATCTACTTCCGGTCCATGGGACCTTATTTCGGAAAAATAATGTATTGAAGTCAATGGAGAGAGAAAACGTATCTTTCGATCCCGTTTGAATTGTGCCATGAATTACACATATGATGTTTGTCAATCTTAAAAAATAATTTCCATGTCAAAAAGTCACAGTTTGTCGTAAAACTGTGGAAATATAAGACTATGAAAAATGCGCAACTAGAAAGACTACAAATCCCAGAGTCGCGTAAGTGATGTCACAATTGTTTTCCTCCACTAAGAGATAGCTAAGATCAGCGCCATATATATATAATCTATCTATATGGCGCTGGCTAAAATAAGATAACTTTAACAAGATGCCTGTGTGCTTAGTACCAGGTTGTTATCATACCAGCAATGGGTCTTGCTCGTTCTTTCGCTTCCCGTCTGATGAAAGGACCAGGAGTAGCTGGATCAAGTTAGCTACCTAGCTAGTAGCTAGCACGTTAGTTAGCATTACAGCCTTGTCATTTTTATTAGCCTTAATATGAAGTAACATTAAGTAACACAAAATGTTAAACAGTAAGAGTAGTAGTCATATTTCGTGAACCCTTTGAAGAGTACTATCAAACTAGTGTGATCATTCTATAATACACCATTTAAGCCCGGGGGAGAAATGCTAACGCTAGCATCGGCGACCGCTGATCTTTTCTACTTCATTCTATCTGCACAAATGGTTGACATTAAACATTAAAAAGACCAGGCAGTTCAGAGAGAATCAAAGGCAGGCAGGCAGCTTTGCATGACATTCTTCTGGACGTGTTTCATTGTGGTGATAGTGAGGGTAGTCAATCGTTTTGTTGACAAGACAGTAGTGACGGCCATCTTGATGACGTGTGTTGTTCTACGAGACCAGAGATGTAGTTCATTGAGCGTTTCACACAAACAAATGTGTTACTTCACAGTTTTACGACACTTTTTATTTTTTTTGACTCGCAAAATTACCTTTTAGATTGACATTACATTACATTGCATTTAGCTGACGCTTTTATCCAAAGCGACTTACAATAAGTGCGTTCGACCAACAAACATATGTGTAATTCGTGGCACAATTCAAACCGGATCGAAAGATAATCTTTATCTCTCCATTGACTTCAATACATCATCTTTTCGAAATAAGGTCCCATGGAGGTCCACCGTAAGGGGAGGGACTTCGCCACTCTATATCACGCAGTCTGTCTTCCGGTTGCCTCTTTTGAATGACGAATACACACTACCGCCGCGTGCTGGTAGGGAGAGTTATTGCCACTCACGCATGCGCAGTGCGTACATGCTACTTGAGAGACTTCTCAATTCTTAAATGTCCCCTCCTCGACTCCTCGGTCCTCCGGTAGTGACCCGGAAATGAATTTCAGCGCGCCATGTTGAAGGACATCTAATTTCTCTAAATGCACACCGAGGACCGAGCATCGAGGAGGCTTTCTGGAGGAGCTATGATCGAGGATACACTGATGCATCCTCCACGGCTCCTCAACGGCTCCTCCGCGGATGCGTTTCCGGGAACGGTGGAGGCTTGACGCATGGCCGGACTTATCTCAGCCAATGCCAGCTCTGCATGCATCCCCTGGATATTATTTTAGTAACTGCTTTCATCGCGAAGCCATGTTTACAGTGAGAACAGCTGTGAGGTCCGTGCAGAAAGCAGAGCAGTGTGTAAAATATATATCACTCAGTATAACAGGCCTACATTACTCTCTGTATTTGTATGCTGTAGTTTAATAGATAACTACAAACAAAGAGTCGATATTTTTCTATGACCATTTAGTGCTTCACATAATAAAATACACAACGGCTGTAGCCTGATTGTGCTTTAGGAGCTGTAGGTGTGTGTGGTACAGTGTGTAGGTGTGTGTGTGGTACAGTGTGTAGGTGTGCGTGTTGTACAGTGCGCAGATGCGGCGGACAGACGGGTCTCACTTGGTTTGGTGTCCTCTGCTTACTTTTAATACTAAATAAATACAACTTTTGGCCCGTAATTTCAATTCCCCATTTCAGCGACCAGAGAGAGGGGCGGATATATCCAGTCTCTGATGGTGTTACGTTATTATGAGAGTGCTCTCATACTTTAAATTATATATATTTATATAAATATATTTGTGTGTATACAGTGTGAGGAAACGTTTTTAGAGAGTACTTGTCCATGGACAAGTGAGTTTGGCAATTTACTTGTCCGAATACATTTTTCACTTGTCCAGAATGGACAGAAATTGGGGCCACTGGAATCTTCTTCTTCGCCATCGTATTTTACATTTTCCCACGGTTTTTACGACACCGCTAACGTAAGTGAGCGGTAAGATTTTACTGCATCACACATAGGGTTGGGTATCGTTTGGATTTTAACGATTCTGGTTCTGCTTTTCGATTCCGGTTATTTTCGGTTCTCGATTCCGGTTCTTTGAGAGGGTAAAAATAAGTCCCATGACAAACTGGGAGAAAAATATATTTATGAAAACATTAAGTCAAATCTGTATTCCTATTTACAAATCACTTTATACTGTTGAATTTCTTACGATTATTGAATTCAATTATATAAAAATAATCTCTGCATTGTTTAGTTAGTTCTAAGTGGTGCAGTTTGAGAATGTATAATTGGCCCAGTCTCCTCTGATGTTACACTGCAACCTGCCTGTGAGACAGTCCAACCACACATGTCCAACACATAGGCCTAATAATAATAATAATAATAATACATTAGATTTATAGCCTATAGGCCTAGCGCTTTTCTACAACTCAAAGACGTTTGCACGCTTACACACGTCCTGCAATACACATGCTGCAGCTGCCCAGCTGCTCACTGTTTGGAAAAGTAAATAATAATAATGTACTTTGTATACCCTGCTTCATAAACAATACTGACATCCCTGTGCTCCTCCGAGTCTGGGGGTCCGGGGATGTGAGGACAGCGCGAGGACACAGACAGGGAGGCTGCTTCACTTCATAAAGGAAATGGCGGTCAATATTAACAACATAGACAGGGCTGCACATAACTGGTGCGCAGATGCGCATGCACACCTCCGCCAAAAAAAGAGCATCGGGTCATTTGAAAAAAGGCGCATTTGCGTACCAAACTTGAGAGAGAGAGAGAGAGAGAGAGAGAGAGAGAGAGAGAGAGAGAGAGAGCGAGAGAAGTAAGAGAGAGAGAGAGAGAGAGGCGAGATATTGTAAGAGAGCACGAGAGGAGAGGAGAGGAGAGAGAGAGAAAGATATTTGCGAGTTGCATATGAACTCGGGGTCGGCCCGTAGCACTGACGTTATAGATGTTCGCCTCGGGCGCCAGATCTGTGGAGGCGCTGCGCTGGCAGTTCTGGGAGGGAAAAAAACGTTTTTGACCGTTGGTGCTCATCCTAATTTTCAGCCTTGATGTAACAACATTCATAATTAAGTAAATGTAACACCCTTTTCACCCCGGTTACACGTTTCATTTGCCCTGTACGATGGGCGCTGTAAGTGATGAAAATGGGGGATGTTGGCTTATCTGGCACCCGCAGCTCACAGCCAAAGTGCGAGTGAGCGACGGAGAGAGAAGGGTGCACCGGTACCCGCGCTGTTGTTATTAGAATCTGGTGCTAGCTGCTCTAACGGATATAAGAAGAAGATGTTTCTACAATAATGTGGAGGGAGAGTCCTCTCCAGTCAGACAGAGGCTGATACAGTTAGGGCTGTACCCGAATATTCGACTATTCGAATATTCGTTCGTTGGCCAACTATTCGGGTTTCAATTTCATTATTCGGATATTCGTTTTTTTATTTTTTTTTCCCCTAAATGTATGCTATCAATAAAGGCGAATTTCCATATTCTTATACTATATTTATACTTTTGAATTGCACTGTTAAAATGCGGAAATATATACAATCTCAGCCTGTGCTCCTGACATCGCGTTCACTCACAGTCACGAACGCAAACGGCACGCTTCTCCTTGCTTCACCTCGCTTCACACACCTGAACACAAAATGCCGAAGACTCCAGCTGTGTGGGACCATTTTAAATTGGACGACGGTAAGAAGAAGGCAGTGTGCCAAATATGCGACAAGAAACTGGCCGGTGGCACAACAACTCTGAAAAGTCACCGGATGCTGTAAGTAGTAGCCTAGCTTAGCTTAGCTGTTGTCAAGTTGCCATGATGAAGCTGCTTTATCCGCCGTTTAAACAGTAACGTTACACATGATAAAATCGGGGGGAAGCTCGCTGCGGGGAAGCAGTGTGTAGACCTGTCAGCGCAACTTACATTATAGGGATGCTCCGATCGGATCGAGTGGGCGGGGCCTATGGGGATCTTCCATTTAAAGTTATGTTTAAAACTCAGTTAATGGGGCTCATTCACTGGAGCTTCCCACAAACAACAACCAACATAATTATTACATTCAAATTAAGTACATTATTCAAGTTTACATTAACTTTGGATAATAGCACGGGAGAAATGAGCGGAAGCGCTCTCTTTTCCTCTCTCCCCCTCTCTCTCTCTCCTGACAGCCCGTCGGTATCTCATGCAGCTCACTGATCCAGTAATGAATGACCCGACAGTGAAGAATACATATATTTATAACTAGTTTAGCTTGTTCCAGAGGTAGATAACATAGCTAAGTGTGTTAGGTCTAACTCTTGTGTGTTGCTCCGCTCACCGGTCCGTCACAGCGGGTGGAGCTGCAGGATTTCTGCTTCACACACGTTGCATACCGCTATTTTATTGTCATATTCGGACACTTTAAAATACTGCCAGACCGGTGAAGCCATTTTGGAGAGCTTGTTTTGCCGTGCACAGAGAAAAGTGTCATGTATTTTACGTCATGCGATCGGCTCTCGCGATCGGCATTTTTAGAGAGCACCGGCCGATCGATCGGAGCATCACTAACTTACATGATGCCGAATTTAACACATTTAAATAATTGGTTATAACAGCATAATAATAATAATAATAATAAGGACGATCGTCCGTTCTGTGATTCTCCAGAGCACACGTGGCCAGTCCCTTTGTAGCATATTATTTTGATGAGAGATGAGCAGATCGCCACTGGGCTTTCAACTAAAGACACAGCCACGCAAAAACTGCAGCATTTGTACAGCTCCTTATGGGAACTGCAATGTGTGAAGTGCTTTCCTCCGTGGTGAAACGATCAGCACCACGGAGGCAAGCGGCAGAAAGTCACCTGGAGTTAAAGAGAGCGGGGCTGCGCTGCGTGCATGGCTTCCTTCTGCAGGTAACGGGAGAAGAGCTTTGGCGGCGGTCTCGTTCAGGATCCGAATATACAATTAAAATATTTTCCACACTTATTCCTAGTGTGCCACTGGTTACGGTGCCGCGTGCCAGTGGTGGCACGCGTGCCAGGGGTTGCTGACCCCTGGTATGCTCTTTCTGCGCTTCTGCTTAACAGTGTGTTGTCAGGTGTCTCGGAGCGTGTTATGAAAAAAAATCTCCGCACCGAATATTCGAATATTCGCTGCTGATTACTACCGAATATCCGGAGCCCGAGAAATGGTATTCGGGACAGCCCTAGATACAGTGAGGTAAAGGACTCTGAGTGTTTAGATAGTTCACTTTAGTCTAAGTTCAAACGGTTTGGTCACAATTTATGTAAACACATATTTCCAAGGCACTTCTTTATAATTATTGGGATAAACAGGTTTGAAATCATTCCAATGCATACTATAGGACAGTAACCAAAAATATCCTTTAAAACTGGAGATAAAAAGAAAAATGCATAAATAAATAAATGTTAAGGTAAGATAAGATATGAATGAACAACACAAATACAATAAGTTACATTCATTTGTTATTGGCTATGGTAGGTTATTGGTTATGTTCACATACTAGTTTGATTACATCCACTTGTCTAAGATGATAACAGAGACTTTCGACCCAAACCCAGCTGTTGACTTGTGGATGCAAGCAGCTAATCGCAGACTCAACCAGAGAGAAAGTAGTAGGCCTACATCATCAGCCACCATGTCTGACAGAGAGGAAGACAGTGAGGAGAACAGTCAGGAGGGTAGTGATGACAGCTTGTAGGATTACTGGTCGTGCTAATGTTGTCTTGTGTTCACCTCTGTGTGTGTGTTCCAGTGTTCACCTCTGCATGTGTGTGCTGTGTTCACCTCTGCATGTGTGTTCAGTGTTCACCTCTGCATGTGTGTTCAGTGTTCACCTCTGCATGTGTTCTGTGTTCACCTCTGCATGTGTTCAGTGTTCACCTCTGCATGTGTGTTCTGTGTTCACCTCTGCATGTGTGTTCTGTGTTCACCTCTGCATGTGTGTTCAGTGTTCACCTCTGCATGTGTGTTCAGTGTTCACCTCTGCATGTGTGTTCAGTGTTCACCTCGGCATGTGTGTTCTGTGTTCACCTCTGCATGTGTTCAGTGTTCACCTCTGCATGTGTGTTCTGTGTTCACCTCTGCATGTGTGTTCAGTGTTCACCTCTGCATGTGTGTTCAGTGTTCACCTCTGCATGTGTGTTCCGTGTTCACCTCTGCATGTGTGTTCTGTGTTCACCTCTGCATGTGTGTTCTGTGTTCACCTCTGCATGTGTGTTCTGTGTTCACCTCTGCATGTGTGTTCTGTGTTCACCTCTGCATGTGTGTTCTGTGTTCACCTCTGCATGTGTGTTCAGCGCGTGTGTCTGGCAAATAAAGTCAAGAGCCCCTCAAAAGTTACGGTTTATTTCATTTTAAGGATGAGCACCAAGCAACATCTCCAGGTGCTCCTTTGAGAACCAGGGCAAAAAAGTGATGTGCACCCCTGAACATAGGAGTTAAAACGCTTAATAACCTTCATTACGTGTTAAAGAAAGAACATAAGAAAGTTTGACAAAGATGACGCTGTTAAACGGGAAGCGGAGCCGCTCTGTGTAGAAAGAGAGAGAGACGCTGAGCTGCACCGTGCAGCGATCAGCTTATACGGAGCATAGAGAGAGAGAGCTGCGGTCCGCGGGGCTCCGCCTCCTGTCCTCACTACTCTTATTAATCCCGGTACCGGACAATTGTTCTTTGTTCCTACTCGGAACCGAGTTTTGCTTCCCAACCCTGCCACTGTGCTACACGTCCCGCCCCGCCCCGTCTAACTGTACAGAAAGCAGCGAGATGCATTTCCTTAGGAATCGACAAGCAGAACCGAAACTAACATTTTGCGATGAGCGGTGCTCCACTAGCACCGCTCATCGCGTCCAAATCGCGCACGTTCCGTGTTGTCCTGTAGCAGGCACCGCCGATGTCGGGGAAACGATCTTCAATACTCTGAAAAGAATCCCACTAGACTCCTTTGCCCCTCCAACAGAGGGATGTCCTTGTCCTTTTTCCTTTTCGTCATTTCAAGTGATAAAAACTCTCGATCTTCTCTCGAATTATTAATATTTTTGGACGCCCTCGGCTCGAGTTCAGGGCAGGGCTCTCGACTAACTTTTTTCCCCATCCTCCCGGAACCGTCCCGAAATACAATCTAAGCCGTCCCGAAATTAATGTGGACCGTCCCGAATTTAAAAATGTTGGTTTTTCTACATTATCATTAGTTAAAATCATTCAAAGTGACCTTTAACATAAATAAAACATCATACAAATCATTAGATGATAATTCATCAACCTTTTTATTTGAGTAAATCATTCAATCACATAAACAAAGGCCAAATATATTTAAACAAACACACAAACGAGAAAATAACTTTATAATATTGAATATTGAATATACTATACTAATATTGAATCCAATCAAGTCCAGGGGTAGACATTAAGGGTAAAAAGCCACTGGCCCTCAGGGCCGGTGGAATTGTATTGTCACTGGCCCCACCATTGTAACTACTGGCCCGGAGCATTCGTCCAAAAATATCGACAAATAATGAAGAAAATTAACACATTTGTTGCAATAGTAATTTATACATTACTACTTGTACTACAACATTTAAACAATCAGTTCTTCCTCAATTGTTCACATTTGGTTTATTAAAATAATGATATTGTGGTCATTGTTAAAAAATGTCTGCTATTATTATTATGAGTATTATTATTTGTATAATGCACTTTCTGCCTTCCTGTCATTAGGAGTTAGAAATGTAATGGCTATAGATTAGATTAGATCCTTCATTATCCTAAACTGCTGGGACATTTCCCTTTAGCCAATACCTTTATATTGTCTACTCTTCACTTACTTGTCAGCATAGGTCGGCATTGATGTACAGAGCCGACAGAAGACCTTGTTTATATTGGCATCATATTGAGAGGTGCAGCCACTGACGCGTCCTAAAACCAGGAAGTAAGCTGCTGGTTCCCTCGACAAAAAGCAACGGGATTTCTCCACAGGGTTTTGAAAATAGCTGGAAATAAGGTCTGTGGAAAACGAACCTGTTTGATAAATGCACGTTTTGTTCAGCCGGATAATCTCCACATGTCTACCCTACTTTTATAATTTTGGAATCATAAATCTAATCGATAGATTATAAAAGGGTTTTAGGACGCGTCACTGCACCACTAGAAGCCAACTCCATCTATCAAGCTGAAACTTTCTCTCCCTCTTCTTCTCCTCATGTCACTCTCTTTTATCTCCTCCGGTGACTTTCTTTTATTTGAAGATTGTTTTTTTGCTCGGCGCTTGGCCGGTTACCGCTGGTATTAAAAACATTTTGGCGATATGGTTAGGTGGCGCGATAGTCTGTAGTGAAGGAGCGCGCTCCCGCTCACGGGAGCCTGCTCGCGCTGCGCTCCGCAGCAAAACAGCTGTTTGCTTTCACCCAACAACGACAAGCGACTCACGAAACGCTATGTTGTAGCGTTAATAAACGAAACAATTTAACAATATTGCTAGTCAAAATACCAATACCCACAGGAAACATTTTTTTTCAAACAATATTTTTAGTGGCCCGAGCGGGCAAGTGGAAAGTATGTTATGCTGGCCCGGGGTGTCTAAATAGTGCTTCCGGGCCAGCGGGCCAATTATAATGTCGAGCCCTGAAGTCCCATCCAATTATCAAAAAAATCCAACACTGTGTCCTGAAGACAGAACCCAGAGTAACCACTAGCCAGGATGAACAGTCTGTAACACAGTCAGGAGACCTTTACAAACGGGCCCGCCCCCCTCGCACACAGACAGGAGAGAGGAGATCTCGTCTGGATTGGAAAGCTCGAAAATACATCATAGACGCATGTTGTAGTCTTATTGCATATTAGAAACAGAGTTGGTGAAACTAAAACTGCGATATAATGTGTATGTAGCAATAATACATATGACATATATGTTTTAAATGTCTTCAGTACCGATAAAAAGTCTGATAACGTCAGAGCTTAACGTTACCACTGTCTTTAATAATTCCGTTTAATACCGGGGCTCGGTACCCATCCCTACATGGGGAGAGGACTAAATACGATGGAGGGTTCTCTTCTCGGCCTTATTACCCATAGGGGATGAAGAGGAGTAAGTAAATAAAGAGGCCGGCGCTCCAGGGTCTGGTTCTGCTGTGCGTTTTTGTGATGCAACGGTAAAACATTTCAGAATTTCTCCACGGGATGCCATTGTATATCACTCAACCTGCGAAATATACACACTCAGTACATAGCAGGTTAGTTAGCAGTAGGGGTGCAACAACTAATCGACTTAATCGATTACCAAATTAGTTGGCAACTAATTCAGTCGTCGATTCGTTGTTGACGTCATCACATGTGTTCTACACCCCGTTAAGCTCCAATGTTATCGCTCTTTTTTATCGGTACAGGAGACATTTAAAACATATGTCATATGTATTATTGCTACATAAACATTATATCGCAGTATTAGTGTCGCCAACTCCGTTTCTAATATGCAATATGACTACAAAATGCGTCTATAATGTATTTTCGATCTTCCCAATTCAGACGAGAGATCTCTCCCCCGCCTGCTTGCGAGGGGGCGGGGCAGTTTACACACACACCGCAAGCTGCTACATGCATGCAGGCACAACACACACACATGGAGGAGATGGCGGAGAGAACGAGCTCCGAAGGTGTGGTTTAAACTTTAACCCATCTCGATGTCGACAATGCTCGTTGCTAAAAGTGCAATAAGTGTTTAGCATGTGAGGGCGGTAACACGAGCAATTTGTCTAAACATTTAGCAAAAGTGCTCCACATTCAGACGGAGAAATGCACCGGCTTCGACTGTCTTTCTAGTATCTCTGTTGCCCCATCCACGAGGAACGGTTCCACCTGTCTTTCTAGCAGCTCAGTAGCTCCATCCACGAGGAACGGTTCCACTGTCTTTCTAGCAGCTCAGTAGCTCCATCCCACGAGGAACGGTTCCCACTGTCTTTCTAGCAGCTCTTTAGCCCCATCCACGAGGAACGGTTCCACTGTCTTTCTAGCAGCTCAGTAGCTCCATCCACGAGGAACGGTTCCACTGTCTTTCTAGCAGCTCTGTAGGCCCCATCCACGAGGAACGGTTCCACTGTCTTTCTAGCAGCTCAGTAGCTCCATCCACGAGGAACGGTTCCACTGTCTTTCTAGCAGCTCTTTAGCCCCATCCACGAGGAACGGTTCCACTGTCTTTCTAGCAGCTCTTTAGCCCCATCCACGAGGAACGGTTCCACTGTCTTTCTAGCAGCTCAGTAGCTCCATCCACGAGGAACGGTTCCACTGTCTTTCTAGCAGCTCAGTAGCTCCATCCATGAGGAACGGTTCCACTGTCTTTCTAGCAGCTCAGTAGCTCCATCCACGAGGGAACGGTTCCACTGTCTTTCTAGCAGCTCTTTAGCCCCATCCACGAGGAACGGTTCCACTGTCTTTCTAGCAGCTCTTTAGCCCCATCCACGAGTAACGGTTCCACGTCAGGTGTTCTGTATGCTAGCAGCAACACACGGAGTTAACTACATTATACAAACATGGGTTAATGATTAGAGGTAACCGAGGTATTTATTTTTGTTAAAGTTTCAGCTATTCTGTTTACAGTTCTGTCATCACATTATTTAATACGATTTGTTAAAACATTGTTGTTTCTTTTGATGTGAAATATTATGCATTTAATTAAAATAAAAAGCAATGTTAATTTTGTTCACAATTTGTTTAGTTAGTTTACCTTATTTCTTGTCAAAAGAACCGTTAATACTATCGTTAAAAGGACCGGATCGATAAGCGGTATCGATATAAGTAGTAGTACAGTTAAAACCTTAACGATCCGAATAATCGATTAATCGTTTCATTAATCGATAGATTAATCGATTATCAAATTAGTCGTTTGTTGCAGCCCTAGTTAGCAGGGTATTTTTATTTTAACTCTCGTCCCAAATTCGTCCCAAAAGTATTTTTATCCTCCCCGACACTATTTTTTTGGCCCCGGGACGACGGAACGTCCTTAAGCTCGAGCCCTGGTTCAGGGCGTTCCGAGCTGAATAAGGGCGTCATATGACGGCAAGACGCCCCCTTGGCAGAAACGCTGTGTACAGCATAGGGCACTGATGAAAAACGATGCTGTTTCCTACTTTGTTTGGACCAGCGGGAGATTCGGGTACAAAACCTGTAAGTATTCATTGTTGTTTGTGTATTATAGATGTTTTAAAAACAAACAAGGTATCTACCACGACTGTTTAAATGGGTACCCAAATATCCGAATATTCGGTCGTTGGAGAATTTATTGAAAATCTCAATATCAACGTAAGAGCTTGTGCCTCTTCGGGGGTGCTAACACTTATCCATAATGTTATCGTTTACTTTCTCCGTCTTTATATGTAGATATTACTTTTCTGTGTTATAATCTCCGTTCCCCGTTGTTCCATAGCAACAACAACTTCCTGTCACACAGCGCTAACCTCTCCTTCAAAATAAAAGCATGTCCATAAATAGGAAGCCAAGCCAAATTACACTTAAGACATACAACTGCAACGAAAGTAACACACACAATGCGATATCCTTTTTCAATTTCAAAAAAACACAAATTGGATATACATTAACAGATAACTATAAAACAACAATACTGTTGAATAACAAAATGAATGCTGTGAATACACCGAAATACACGTGTTGAAGCGGTTCGCTGCTGATTACTACGCAACCACCCCCCCGTGCAGGCCGAATATTCGCTGCTGATTTACTACCGAATATCCCGGAGCCCGAAAAATGGTATTCGGGACAGCCCTACCGCAGACCCATGCTCACAGCGTTATAAACCTTTTTCTACTCAATATCAAGCCACAGTTATTGTTTTTACTTCGGCTGTGAGTGTTCGTGTGTGCTCAGGATGAGTTTCGCTTGTTCTCTGTGTATTGCCGACACGGAAGCCTGTCTGCTCCTTGCAGGCAGCTGCGAGCAGCAACGAGCCACAACGTCGCGACCAATCAGAGCACACTGGGCTCACAGGGAGGGGGGGCAGGAGCTCCAACAAGCCGTTTAGGGACAGAGAGTGAATACACATACTTGACAAATGCTGTATGAGAAAACCAATGTGAGTTTGGAAAATTGCACAGTATAAATCTATTTTAGTATACCTCAACAATGGAATTATGATCAGTAGAAATGGCCATGACATGGGATCTTTAATATTTTTCGACTCATTCTGAAAGAAAGAAGTGAAATGTGCTAACGTGACGGCCGTCTTGGTGTGTGGTGCGAGACGTTAGATGTAGTTCATTGAGCGGTTTCACACAAAAAAGTCACTTTACAGTTTTACGACACATTTAATTTTTTTGACTTGCCAAAATTATCTTTTAAATTGACAAACATCATATGTGTAATTCGTGGCACAATTCAAACGGGATCGAAAGATATTCTTTCTCTCGCCATTGACTTCAATACATACTTTTTCCAAAATAAGGTCCCATGGAGGTCCACCGGAAGGGAGGGACTTCGCCTCTCTATTAGGGCTCTGCTCGATTATGGCACACAATCAATATTCGATTATTTGGGTCAATAATTGACCTCCACGATTATTAAAAAAACGATTATCCATTTTACTTTGAAAAGATTCAATTTATTTAACAGTGATTACCCTGAACTTTAAGTATAATTAAATTGAAAAACCAATACAAAAAAAGAAATAATCATTTTATTTCGATTATTTTGTTTTCCATAATGGTTGCAAGCCAAAATCGTAATTGTGATTAAAATACGATTAATTGAGCAGCCCTACTCTCTATAGATGTCGGGGCCGTCAATGAGCGTTGTGTCGGCCCTACTCAGATTGGTGTGTACTGCACCCGTCATGTCTTTTCGGCCGTGCCGACACCTTCCGCCGCCCAAAGAAATCACTCTGATTGGCTGTTCAGCTTAGCGAAATCAGTGCATGAGAAGCGAAAACGGAAGTGAGGGACCCAAACTATTAAGAAGTGCAAATCGTAACGCACACTCTATTTGTTGTTGGTTTACATCACTCAGTCTTTTCTTCTTCTCTCGGGGTATCTGCAGTCTGTCTTCCGGTTGTGGCCTCTTACACACTACCCGCCCGCCTGCTGGTAAGGAGAGTTATTGCCACTCACGCATGCGCAGTTCCTACGTGCAACTTGGCCGTTGGCTGAAGTCTTTGCGGTGTGTTCCAGTGCGAAACATGGCCACACGCAGGAGACGTGAGGCTACGTTCCGTCGGGACGTATTCTTTGGTGGGTCAGTTTGGTGTGTAAGAGGCTTTAAGCTAACACGTACACCAGCGTGAAACAACTTTACTTCATCTATAAAAACAATTCATTTAAACGGAATTAGCACAATTTTAAACCCCCATTTTCGTTTAAAATAATTCACTAGACGCCACTACTACAGCATATTCGCACTGATACACAGTGAGTAGAGCCTAACAAGCTAACCAAACATTAGCCCACCTGAGAAGTCGTTGAGAGATGTGTCGTTTCCTTCCTCCTTCCTCGGTATGTGCCATTCTTTCCTCGGCACTAAATTCAAACCGAAGTATTTGCTGAAGAAGGTCTATCTCCGTATACTTATCCTGCATGTTCTCACACCGATAGTCTACACTGCAATGAATACGAATGTCCTCAAGACTTGTAAACCTAAGAGTCGGTAAGGGGATTTGCCCAGACTGTGTTGACGTAAATAGGCTATGCTAGCATCAGGCTAGCCGTCAACAAAACTTGTTTGACGTCATCAAGCAATAGCATCCTAAAATGTGCTTCCTCCCCACGTTAGATCTGTCAGGTAACAGCGCTTCCGGATGCTAAAACACTAAACCTGGGCAAAATGTAAGCAGTGGTCATTAGATTGTATATAAAACATTGCAGGTGTTGGACAGTTACTAGTTGTTATGTTATAGTTTACCCTTTAATGAGGAATATTCGGTAAGCAGTTTATATGGCAGTAGGCTGCCTGTACAGACTAAACCCCCGGAAGATTTGGATCACAGGAATATGCAACTACAAGTGTATTTAAGAGACTGTATAAGGTGCATAGTGCACGACGACATAAAGGAATTATTGACCAAATCCATCTTACAATTGTCACTTACGTTTCACTTACTCACAATACAACAACAATAATAACTTTCAATAGGAAGGTTTCAATTGAAATAAGGATTTAATATCAATCTTTTTTTTAAATATTTGTATTAGTGAAAATTGGAATAGGTTCCATATGAAGGTCAATGAAAAGTTGAATATCAATAATGTGGGCTTTTACACATGTGGAATATATTTAAGGTTTATTGAGAATCTGACGCATAACTACATTTCTGGCTTTGAATGTAGAATAATACCCATGATGTATAAAACATTTAAGTAGGCATAGTTATAGATTGAAGTATATGTACATAGACGACACTTGAGCATATACTTGTATCACTTGTTTGTTAGTGGAAATTAAGACTTTTAAAGTGTAGTGGGTACTCTGCAACACACCTAAATGTGAAGTTGATGACATGAACAAATGTCCAGGAAATCAACAGACTGACAAGATTCTGTTAGATAAGGTCGGATAATAAAAAACAATAAGCATTAGTAGCTTGTGTATTTAATATATAGTTTTTTTCTTACTGATTTAACGTGACAAATGTTAAAGGACATAATTTATCTGACAAATCTTACAATCATTTTTTTGGAAATTATTGCTTAAATTAAATAGCTCCAAGTTTTGTCAAGGCTCCACTACTATTGGCCAAATGAAAAGAAAAAAAAGCATTATACTGACCTTGTCCAGGTTTTCCATGACTGAAAGAAGTTGACATCTTGATCTGCGGCCACCATCACATCGAAAGCTTAATATGTGGTCCATTTCTGGCCAGTATCAATGCAGGAAAGCCTCAGACAGAAATAACGCAACACTTTCACTCAATTACTATCTAATGCCGTGTTTCACATTAAATGTAAATGCAGATTCCATCGAAGCTTAAAGAATTTGATAGACCAGAATGCAATATTACAGATATCTTGATTAGACAGTTAGAGTGCTGTATTTAGTAACACAACATATCTCTAAGAAAGATTGTGAAACTGGCCTAATGACTTTGCGGTAGAACTATTCTTTATACATCCATGGGTACAACTTCAGATACAAATGAACACGTAATGAAATATGACCCCTGGTTTGATGATTGACAGGTCACAGAACAATGGGGCTATCTACCCTACCCACAATTTAAAGTAATTCACACCGACTATCTCCTCTTTGCTCTTCTCTCTGTGAAGCTGTCAGAACAATGTAAAAATAAAAAAATGGCATAAAATATTATTAAATATTTCGGGTAGTAATATATTCATTTATTTTCTTCTCAGAGTGTACCAGAATGCGTATTTATATGTTAGTATTTATATGTTAGTATTTATAAAAATCTCCTGGGGGAGAATCCCCCCCAGACCCCCTGCTGGGGTTGGGTTTTCAGCACGTCACACTTTTCACGTGTGGTGAATTTGCAGGATTTTGATTGGCTCCAAGTCTGTCTTTTTATTGAATACAAGTCAAGTGTGCCTTTTTATGTTATAGAGTTCAACTTTGATTCTAGAAACGTAATGACCATCCTCAGATTAAGCTTTCTTTAAAAGCATACTGCTGATAGATAGATTTGAGTGAAATTTCTAAATTGTGGGTCGTGATTTATTGACGAAGGAAAAAAGTGGGTCCCGAGGCCTGACCCGTTGAGAACCACTGCTCTAAAGGATCATGTAGCTGTTTATGGTCAAGAGAAGACGTTTCATAAAACTCCATGGAACCAAAAATAAAGGGGTGGTTTATGTTTGTGTCATCAAGAGCAAGGACATTTTCATCAAGACAAAGATAAAAAATAGATGTTAAAACAAACGCAAGTAAATTAATGTGAGAAAAATGTCTATCAGACAACAAAGAATAGCATTTGTGCTCGTGGTGTCAGCAGCTCGTCTAAATCAGTATTCAAGAGTAGCTCAAACTAAAACAACAGTATCTCTTGCAAGCTATTTTTTTCAAATGAAAGTATTACATATCAAGTTCAACGGTCAGAATGGGTTCATTTAAAAGCACCGTCAGTTACCAACAGCAACGAAAAGCAGTCACTGAAGACTTGATCATCAAGATCTAACCTAACCAAGGTCATCAAGAATTAGACTGTGGGAATCTGATGAGCCCGTTGATCGAAAGACGAGTACAGCTCGGTTTTGCAGAAGAAAGAAAACGAGCAAAGCATATTTGGTCATAGACATTGAAAAGCTACAAAGACCTGGAAATCATTTAAAATATAAGTTCAGTGTTTTACCAAATGAACCACATGTAAAACATCAGGTTTGGACATGTGTAGACTTCTATATATCCACACAACAAACTGAAGACATTCTCTTGACATCAATACAAATAGAAATCATCTATAAAAACCTCTTCACTTAAAATAAATGAGCTGAAGGGAACATGTCGTGGGCGCTCCTCACTCATTGGAATTACTAACAGGCAGTGGATTCATTCAAATCAATTTGAGGAAGAACAAAGGGAGCAGCGAGAGAGAGTGAAAGAAAGACAGCCCTGAAGAGAAACACATGGAAGTTAGAAATGAAGGCCTCGAAGGGGGAAAAGCCAGAATCTTGCATATCATCATCTGTCTGTTAGTGTCTCTGTGCAGGCGGTGCATGGAGTCAAAGTCATGAGACACACACACGGCCCCTGAGAAGAGACAGGGTCCCCTGCTGCTGACAGAGAGAGGGTCTGCTGCCGAGGCCGAGGGTCTGCTGCCTTCACATCCTGCAGGAATGACCATGACTGTATGTGCAGCTAACCCGGGTGTGCATCCTCAGTTTAGTCCAGAGAAAAGCTGTGTGGTGTGTGTTCGGCCCTGCAGAACACACACCTTTACAGCTCTTGGTCCATCCAGGAAGGAAGTACTCATGTCCCGGGTCACATGTGATCTAGTCCTGTACCATGTGACACTGTTGTCAGCATCGGGCTCCTGCTAAAGGGTGGCGAGCACCCTGAAGAAGGAGATGATGAGGACACAGAAGGACTGTCCCACACCGAAAACAAGCGCTTCCAACGAATCTCTTCCCCGCCGCCTTGTACACTCCTGCTATGGCCGCACCTTTGAAGAAAAAAGAAAAAACACAATATTGTTTGGATTCATTGTTTGGGTCGAATGGAGAGCAATGATGTATGCCACAAAATGTTTTG
Organism: Harpagifer antarcticus; assembly: GCA_902827135.1. Lineage (NCBI taxonomy): Eukaryota > Metazoa > Chordata > Actinopteri > Perciformes > Harpagiferidae > Harpagifer > Harpagifer antarcticus. Next base: position 3,953,978 of record CADEHL010001357.1, read on the forward strand.
TATAAACAGGAAGTTGAATTGAGTAATGAATAGAATTAAATAATTGCTCTACTAACAGTTTGCAAGTTACAAAAATCACAATTATATTATAATATAGTGGGCCTGTTTCATAGGCTCATTATTGGTACAAAATAACTGCAAGACAGATTGATTTTCTAATGATTTGCCGACCTGAGCCCTTTGAGTGTTACAGATCTGCACTCTCTGAGATCTTAAACATGGACCCAACTTGATTTAATTCTTATAAACATGAACGTTACAAAGGTCAAGCCGTTCACCAAATAGTAATGAACCTTAAAAGCCGGTAAGGATGCGGCCTCTCCTGGAAAACCTGGAAAAGGGGAGATAACGTTTTATGGGTTACTAAAAAGGTCATTTCTGGACTTACTCGGTAATGTAATAAAAATGACACTATAGAGGACCTCAATTTTGACCCTACGGAGGAGTAATGGAGTCTAATAACGAGAATCCATCAGGAGGCAGGGATGAATGTATAAAAAAAAAAAAAAAAACTACAATAAAAGTATATTTATGTTTGGTGCAAAAACCATGTAGTCATGCAAGGCCATGTGCATGACATGAATGAACACTGTAATCCGCCCCCCCCACAAGTTCGACTGTGTTCTCACTTTCTGCATGAGTATCGCTTTTAACTACTACATTTGTGTTTTTCTGTTTTGGAAATTCCTAGTGCAAATAGTCAGAAACATATGATACGATATACACTATACGAGTGAGCAAAGTAGTTGCAGTTTTTCAAATGTCAATACAAGAAGGAAACATATCTGAAGGATTTATGCTTTCTGTTCTGTAGAAACAAGACAATATAATCAATAAAGACCTCTCAGTATTCTGTGAGCATTGCAGGCAGATATAGAGAGGCGAAGTCCCTCCCCTTCCGGTGGATCTCCATGAGACCTTATTTCGGAAAAATGATGTATTGAAGTTAGTGGTGCACGATAATTATCGTGCCGATATTAGGAATTATGACGTCTCCATCCCGATAAACCCGATAAAAGTATTAATAGCCCCCGATAATATACAATATATTTTTTGGGTAAAAAAAAAGAAAAGATACTGCGGTGTGGGTGGATTGGGATGAGGGGCGCTTGTTTTTCACGCGGACTCCTCCGTTTTTGCCAGTACTTGTGGTATTAGTGGTTTAGGAAGAGGGGAGTTTTCACAAATCCAGCGCTCCTAACTCACCGCCTGGCTGTTGACGTAAATGGTGTGCGGCCGTGAAGCCAGGACAGGAAACAAACATGTCGTCGTAGTATGGACTATTTCAAAGTTTCAGAGTTAGATAGTTCTCGTTGCTATTTGTATTAACAGATGCAGAAGTTCCACGAGAGGGAAAAAGGCAACGAGCTATAATACTTCCAACCTGATTAGTCACCTGAGAACATCGCCATCGTCTACTATGGTGTGTTAAAAGCGTACGAAGACGCCTGCGCTGCTAAACTAGCGGCGAATCCAAAGCCAGCTGCAAAGGCACCGGGGCTTTTACCTATCGACAAGGCTTTTGAAAAAGGCAAGAACTTTATTTGGGAAAATAAATATGGTCACTTTGAAGAGGTCAAAACTGTTCTTGGCTTTGTTTTGTTCATAGTAGTAATGCTCATGTCATTTGCTCACTACTAGTCTTTTTTTACCACCAGGTGTGCAAAAACTACAGGTACATTTAATATATATTATGTTATTATCGGTATCAGGTCTTGAGAAGCAGGAAGTTATCGGTATCGGTTTCAAAAACCAATATCGTGCATCCCTAATTGAAGTCAATGGAGAGAGAAAGATTATCTTTCGGTTCCGTTTGAATTGTGCCACGAATTACACATATGATGTTTGTCAATTTAAAAGATAATTTTGCAAGTAAAAAAAACTAAAATGTGTCGTAAAACTGTGAAGTAAGACATTTTTTGTGTGAAACACTCAATGAACTACATCTCTGGTCTCCCACAACAACAACACGTCACCAAGATGCCGTTACTACTGTCTTGCTAAACAGGGATTGGACTAACCCCTCACTATCACCACACGTCCAGAAGAATGTCATCAAAGCTGCCTGCCTGCCTGCCTGCCTTTGATTCTCTCTGAACTGACTGATCTTTTAATGTTTAGATGTCCAACCATTTGTGCAGATAGCAATGAAGTAGAAAAGATCGCCAATGCTAATGTAGCCGTTAGCCTTAGCATTTCTCCCCCGGGCTTAATGGTGTATTATAGATGATCACAGAACCGGTTGTGACAGTACTCTTCAAAGGCTTCACGAAATATGACTACTACTCTTACTGTTTAACATTTTGGGTTACTTAATGTTACTTCATGTTAGAAGGCTAATAAACAATGACAAGGCTAAGCTGTAATGCTAACTAACGTGCTTGCTACTAGCTTAGGGTAGCTACTTGGATCCAGCCACTCCTGGTCCTTTCATCAGACGGGAGCTAAAGAACGAGCAAGACCCATTGCTGGTATGATAACAACCTGGTACTAAGCACACAGGCATCTTGTTAAAGTTATCTTATCTAGCTATCACTTATATTTAGGGGAGGAAAACAATTGTGACATCAGTTATGACATCACTTACGCGACTCTGGGATTTGTAGTCTTCTCGTTGCGTATTTTTCATAGTCTTATATTTCACAACAGTTTTACGACAAACTGTGACTTTTCTGACATGGAAATCATACATCATATGTAATTCGTGCACAATTCAAACGGGATCGAAAGATAAGTTTTCTCTCTCCATTGACTTCAATTCATAATTTTCCGAAATAAGGTCCCATGGACCGGAAGTAGATGGGCGTGACTTCGCCACTCTATTGAGAGACAACAGGAAATGTGAATAAAAAAAAATACGAAGACAAATCTGCTGTCCTCTACAGGTGAGCATTACATTCAAATATGGGAGTGAAAACTAGTAGTTGTCAAGATCATTTTTCAAGGAGGGAACTACTGCACAATCACTCACAAGTACCTGACATACACCTATGTAAGCAGCAGAAGACTTACTGGTGAGGACTCCCCCACAGACGGGCCCCACGATGCCCATGAGGAGGATGGCGATGGGCATGAAGCGCGCCAATCTTGTGCTGCCGCAGCGTGGCGAGGGCCAGCAGGGCGGCAGGCAGTGTGAACACCAGGGAGGAGACCGCGGCCCACAGGCAACACTCCGTACCACATCTCTATACACACAAACACACTTCAATTATTCATTAATGTGATGCAGCTCCCTGTCTCTACAACCTTTTATCTCCTCTGGCAATTGAAAGGAATATAATAAGTCTAGAGCTTGTACGCTTGAGTGCCCAGTGTATGGTTTGATAAGTATGGAAAATATATGACTCATATACTCTGGCCTTCAGGCACCAGATGTTTAACCCTACTGGACACTGATAAGAAGGGACAGCCCTCTCCAGCACCATCACCCCATAGAGGAACATGCTTTGGAAGATTGCTGTTCCTGAAGTTATTGAGAACAATGATCTATGTTCGGAGAATCTAGACGCTGGCCTTTGAGCCCTAAATAGGTCATAATATGTTTTTTATCACATTACAGACATTACAAAATATACAAACACAGTAGCTGTGCATTCAGTCAATATACATCATGAATGCATGGATCATTTTATTTTTAGATAACCTGTAGTTTAGCTGACACTTGAATCCAAAACGGATTACATACCTTCTATACGCGTAGATATGCCTTCAGGAGGCCATTTAGGGGTCAAGTATCTTGCCCACCGACACTTCAACATGTTGACTGCAGGGGGTTAAAGCCCTGACACACCAAGCCGATTCCGGCCGTCGATAGACGTCCGGCCGTCGATGAGCAGTCCTGTCGTCCTACGATTGGTGTGTCCCTGCACCGTCGTCTCTTTTCGGCCGTGCCGAAACCTTCCGCGGTCGATTCACCATGTTGAATCGGCCGCGGAGGCTGTCGGCAAAATAAATCACTGATTGGCTATTCAGCTTAGTCAATCACTGCATGAGAAGCGAAAAGGAAGTGGGGTACGCAAACAAACGATTAGGCACACACAGATGGCTATTATTTTTCCTTTCATCTCACCTGGACGCAAGGAATTTATTTTACATCATGGCGATCTGGAATGAAGAAACCGAAGACCAACTCAGTTGCCACGTAATTTGCTGCCACACTTCCTGCATGAGGTGGACCATAGTTTCTTCAAGTATTTAACAGACAGGACCCTGGACAATGTGGCTGTGAGCAAGTTTTTTATTGTATTATTTACTATTTTTATCTTATTGTATTTTAGGTCGATTGTTTACATTGTACAGTTCTACATTTGATAATAAACCACTTTTACCGATATTGCAAAATACAAACTTTATTTCGTACCTTCATACTACAGGCCATTAGATAACACAACATTAGAATGAGGATAAAATTAGCTATACTACAATAAAAGTCAGAAGATACAGATGTAAATGATGATACATAATTTGCCTGTCAGTGTTATGTTCAGAGGGGTGCACATCACTTTTTTGCCCTGGTTCTCAAGAGCACCTGCAGATGTTGCTTGGTGCTCATCCTTAAAAGTAAATAAACTGTAACTTTTGAGGGGGTCTTGACTTTATTTGCCAGACACACGCGCTGAACACACATGCAGAGGTGAAACACAGAACACACATGCAGAGGTGAACACAGAACACACATGCAGAGGTGAACACAGACACACAGGCAGAGGTGAACACTGAACACACACTAGCAGAGATACACAAGACAACATTAGCACGACCAGTTATCCTACAAGCTTTCATCACTAGACCCCTCCTGACTGTTCTCCTCACTGTCTTCCTCTCTGTCAGACATGGTAGCTGATGATGTAAGCCTACTTCTTTCTCCTCTGGTTGAGTTCTGCCATTAGCTGCTTGCCATCACACAAGTCAACAGCTGGTTTGGGTCGAAAGTCTCTGTTGTCATCTTAGACAAGTGATGTAAATCAAAGAAGCATGTGAACATAACCATACCTACCATAGCCAATAAAAATGAATGTAACTTATTTATTTGTGTTGTTCATTCATATCTTATTTTACCTTAAAATTAATTATTTATGCTTTTTTTTTAAATCTCTCCAGTTTTTAAAGGATATTTTTGGTTACCGTCCGATAGTATGCATTGGAATGATTTCACACCTGTTTATCCCAATAATTATAAGGAGTGCATTGGAAATATGTGTTTACATAAATTGTGATCAAAACGTTTGAGACCCACTGAGATAACTTAGACTAAAGTGAACTATCTAAAGACTCAGAGTCCTTTACCTCACTGAGCTGTAGTTATCAAGCCTCTCAGTCTGACTGGAGAGGACTCTCCCTCCACATCATTGTAGAAACATCTTCTTCTAATATCCGTTAGAGCAGCTAGCACCAGATGCTAATAACAACAGCGCCCTCCCTTTCTCCCTCGCTCGCCCCCAACGCTCACTCGCACTTTGGCTGTGAGCTGCGGGCGCCAGATAAGCCAACATCCCCCATTTTCATCACTTACAGCGCCCATCGTACAGGGCAAATTAAATGTGTAACCCGGGTGAAAAAGGATGTTACATTTACTTAATTATGAATGTTGTTACATCAAGGCCGAAAATTAGGATGAGCACCAACGGTCAAAAACGTTTTTTTTTCCCTCCCAGAACTGTCAGCACAGCGCCTCCACAGATCTGGCGCCCGAGGGCGAACATCTATAACGCCAGTGCTACGGGCCGACCCCGAGTTCATATGCAACTCGCAAATATCTTTCTCATCTCTCCTCCTCTCTTTTCCCTCTCAATTTTGGTACGCAAATGCGCCTTTTATCAAATGACCAGGTGCGCATGCGCACCTGCGCACCAGTTATGGTTATGGATGTTGTATATTAATATAATCTTGGATTATAATTACTGATGCATGGAATGTGGTAGCAGCAGTACTTTAAGGTTGCCAACCACAATGCTTAAATTGTTTCTTCTGCTTCAGAGAGCTGAAGTTTGTATATAGAGTGGCGAAGTCACGCCCATCTACTTCCGGTCCATGGGACCTTATTTCGGAAAAATAATGTATTGAAGTCAATGAGAGAGAAAAACGTATCTTTCGATCCCGTTTGAATTGTGCATGAATTACACATATGATGTTTGTCAATCTTAAAAAATAATTTTCCATGTCAAAAAGTCACAGTTTGTCGTAAAACTGTGGAAATATAAGACTATGAAAAATGCGCAACTAGAAAGACTACAAATCCAGAGTCGCGTAAGTGATGTCACAATTGTTTTCCTCCACTAAGAAGATAGCTAAGATCAGCGCCATATATATATAATCTATCTATATGGCGCTGGCTAAAATAAGATAACTTTAACAAGATGCCTGTGTGCTTAGTACCGAGGTTGTTATCATACCATCAATGGGGTCTTGCTCGTTCTTTCGCTTCCCGTCTGATGAAAGGACCAGGAGTAGCTGGAATCAAGTTAGGCTACATGCTAGTAGCTAGCACGTTAGTTAGCATTACAGCCTTGTCATTTTTATTAGCCTTAATATGAAGTAACATTAGTAACACAAAATGTTAAACATAAGAGTAGTAGTCATATTTCGTGAACCCTTTGAAGAGTACTATCAAACTAGTGTGATCATTCTATAATACACAATTTAAGCCCGGGGAGAAATGCTAACGCTAGCATCGGCGACCGCTGATCTTTTCTACTTCATTCTAATCTGCACAAAATGGTTGACATTAAACATTAAAAAGACCAGGCAGTTCAGAGAGAATCAAAGGCAGGCAGGCACTTTGCATGACATTCTATCTGGACGTGTTTCATTGTGGTGATAGTCAATCGTTTTGTTGACAAGACAGTAGTTACGGCCATCTTGATGACGTGTGTTGTTCTAGACGAGACCAGAGATGTAGTTCATTGAGCGTTTATCACACAAACAATGTAGTTACTTCACGAGTTGTACGGACACTTTTTATTTTTTTGACTCGCAAATTAACTTTAGATTGACATTACATTACATTGCATTTCAGCTGACAGCTTTTATCCAAAGCGACTTACAATAGTGCGTTCGACCAACAAACATATGTGTAATTCGGTGCACAATTCAACCGGATAGAAAGATAATCTTTATCTCTCCATTGACTTCAATACATCACAGCTTTTCGAAATAGGTCCCATGGAGGTCCACCGTAAGGGGAGGGACTTCGCCACTGCTATATCACGCAGTCATGTCTTCCGGTTGCACCTATTTGAATGACGACTACACACTACCGGCCCGGACTGCTGGTAGGGAGAGTTATTGCCACTCACGCTGCGCAGTGCGTACATGCTACTTGAGAGACTTCTCAATTCTTAATGTCCCTCCTCGACTCCTCGTTCTCCGGTAGTGACCCGGAAATGAATTTGGCAGCGCGCCATGTTTGAAGGACATCTAATTTTCTCTAAATGCACACCGAGGACCGAAGCATCGAGGAGGGCTTCTGGAGGAGCTATGATCGAGGGATACACTGATGCATCCTCCACGGCTCCTCAACGGCTTCCTCCGCGGATGCGTTTCCGGGAACGGTGGAGGCTTGACGCATGGCCGGACTTATCTCAGCCAATGCCAGCTCTGCATGCATCCCCTGGATATTATTTTAGTAACTGCTTCATTAATCGCGCAAGCCATGTTACAGTGAGAACAGCTGTGAGGTCCGTGCAGAGAAGCAGGGAGCAGTGTGTAAAAATATATATCACTCAGTATAACAGGCCTACATACTCTCTGTATTTGTATGCTGTAGTTTATAGATAACTACAAACAAAGAGTCGATATTTTCTATGACCATTTAGTGCTTCACATATAAAATACACAACGGCTGTAGCCTGATTGTGCTTTAGGGGCTGTAGGTGTGTGTGTACAGTGTGTAGGTGTGTGTGTGGTAATCTAGTGTGGTAGGTGTGCGTGTTGTACAGTGCGCAGATGGCGGGCGGACAGACGGGTCTCACTTGGTTTTGGTGTCCTCTGCTTACTTTAATACTAAATAAATACAACTTTTGGCCCGTAATTTCAATTCCCCATTTCAGCGACCAGAGAGAGGGGCGGATATATCCAGTCTCTGATGGTGTTACGTTATTATGAGAGTGCTCTCATACTTTAAATTATATATATTTATATAAATATATTTGTGTGTATACAGTGTGAGGAAACGTTTTTAGAGAGTACTTGTCCATGGACAAGTGAGTTTGGCAATTTACTTGTCCGAATACATTTTTCACTTGTCCAGAATGGACAGAAATTGGGGCCACTGGAATTTTTCTTCGCCATCGTATTTTACATTTTCCCACGGTTTTTACGACACCGCTAACGTAAGTGAGCGGTAAGATTTTACTGCATCACACATAGGGTTGGGTATCGTTTGGATTTTAACGATTCTGGTTCTGCTTTCGATTCCGGTTATTTTCGGTTCTCGATTCCGGTTCTTTGAGAGGGTAAAAATAAGTCCCATGACAAACTGGGAGAAAAATATATTTATGAAAACATTAAGTCACGATCTGTATTCCTATTATACAAATCACTTTATACTGTTGAATTTCTTGACGATTATTGAATTCAATTATATAAAAATAATCTCTGCATTGTTTAGTTAGTTCTAGTGGTGCAGTTTGAGATGTATAATTGTGGCCCAGTTCTCCTCTGATGTTACAACTGCAACCTGCCTGTGAGACAGTCCAAACCACACATGTCCAACACATAGGCCTAATAATAATAATAATAATAATACATTGATTTTATAGGCCTATAGGCTAGCCGCTTTTCTAGCAACTCAAAGACGTTTGCACGCTTACACACGTCCTGCAATACACATGCTGGCAGCTGCCCAGCTGCTCACTGTGTTGGAAAAGTAAATAATATAATGTACTTTGTATACCCTGCTTCATAAACAATACTGACAATCCCTGTGCTCCTCCGAGGTCTGGGGGTCCGGGGATGGTGAGGAGCAGCGGCGAGGACCAGACAGGGAGGCTGCTTCACTTCATAAGGGAAATGGCGGTCAATATTAACAACATAGACAGGGCTGCACATAACTGGTGCGCAGATGCGCATGCACACCTCCGCCAAAAAAAGAGCATCGGGTCATTTGAAAAAAGGCGCATTTGCGTACCAAACTTGAGAGAGAGGTGAGAGAGAGAGAGAGAGAGAGAGAGAGAGAGAGAGAGAGAGAGAGAGATAGGAGAGAGAGAGAGAGAGAGAGAGAGAGAGAGAGATAGGGAGAAGAGAGGAGAGAGAGGAGAGAGAGAGAAAGATATTTGCGAGTTGCATATGAACTCGGGGTCGGCCCGTAGCACTGACGTTATAGATGTTCGCCTCGGGCGCCAGATCTGTGGAGGCGCTGCGCTGGCAGTTCTGGGAGGGAAAAAAACGTTTTTGACCGTTGGTGCTCATCCTAATTTTCAGCCTTGATGTAACAACATTCATAATTAAGTAATGTAACACCCTTTTCACCCCGGTTACACGTTTCATTTGCCCTGTACGATGGGCGCTGTAAGTGATGAAAATGGGGGATGTTGGCTTATCTGGCGCCCGCAGCTCACAGCCAAAGTGCGAGTGAGCGACGGAGAGAGAAGGGTGCACCGGTACCCGCGCTGTTGTTATTAGAATCTGGTGCTAGCTGCTCTAACGGATATAAGAAGAAGATGTTTCTACAATAATGTGGAGGGGAGAGTCCTCTCCAGTCAGACAGAGGCTGATACAGTTAGGGCTGTACCCGAATATTCGACTATTCGAATATTCGTTCGTTGGCCAACTATTCGGGTTTCAATTTAATTATTCGGATATTCGTTTTTTTTATTTTTTTTTCCCCTAAATGTATGCTATCAATAAAGGCGAATTTCCATATTCTTATACTATATTTATACTTTTGAATTGCACTGTTAAAATGCGGAAAATATATACAATCTCAGCCTGTGCTCCTGACATCCGCGTTCACTCACAGTCACGAACGCAAACGGCACGCTTCTCCTTGCTTCACCTCGCTTCACACACCTGACACAAAATGCCGAAGACTCCAGCTGTGTGGGACCATTTTAAATTGGACGACGGTAAGAAGAAGGCAGTGTGCCAAATATGCGACAAGAAACTGGCCGGTGGCACAACAACTCTGAAAAGTCCCCGGATGCTGTAAGTAGTAGCCTAGCTTAGCTTAGCTGTTGTCAAGTTGCCATGATGAAGCTGCTTTATCCGCCGTTTAAACAGTAACGTTACACATGATAAAATCGGGGGGAAGCTCGCTGCGGGGAAGCAGTGTGTAGACCTGTCAGCGCAACTTACATTATAGGGATGCTCCGATCGGATTCGAGTGGGCGGGGCCTATGGGGATCTTCCATTTAAAGTTATGTTTTAAACTCAGTTAATGGGGCTCATTCACTGGAGCTTCCACAAAAACAACCAACATAATTATTACATTCAAATTAAGTACATTATTCAAGTTTACATTAACTTTGGATAATAGCACGGGAGAAATGAGCGGAAGCGCTCTCTTTTCCTCTTCTCCCCCTCTCTCTCTCTCCTGACAGCCCGTCGGTATCTCATGCAGCTCACTGATCCAGTAATGAATGACCCGACAGTGAAGAATACATATATTTATAACTAGTTTAGCTTGTTCCAGAGGTAGATAACATAGCTAAGTGTGTTAGGTCTAACTCTTGTGTGTTGCTCCGCTCACCGGTCCGTCACAGCGGGTGAGCTGCAGGATTTCTGCTTCACACACGTTGCATACCGCTATTTTATTGTCATATTCGGACACTTTAAAATACTGCCAGACCGGTGAAGCCATTTTGGAGAGCTTGTTTTGCCGTGCACAGAGAAAAGTGTCATGTATTTTACGTCATGCGATCGGCTCTCGCGATCGGCATTTTTAGAGAGGCACCGGCCGATCGATCGGAGCATCACTAACTTACATGATGCCGAATTTAACACATTTAAATAATTGGTTATAACAGCATAATAATAATAATAATAATAAGGACGATCGTCCGTTCGTGATTCTCCAGAGCACACGTGGCCAGTCCCTTTTGTAGCATATTATTTTGATGAGAGATGAGCAGATCGCCACTGGGCTTTCAACTAAAGACACAGCCACGCAAAAACTGCAGCATTTGTACAGCTCCTTATGGGAACTGCAATGTGTGAAGTGCTTTCCTCCGTGGTGTGAAACGATCAGCACCACGGAGGCAAGCGGCAGAAGTCACCTGGAGTTAAAGAGAGCGGGGCTGCGCTGCGTGCATGGCTTCCTTCTGCAGGTAACGGGAGAAGAGCTTTGGCGGCGGTCTCGTTCAGGATCCGAATATACAATTAAAATATTTTCCACACTTATTCCTAGTGTGCCACTGGTTACGGTGCCGCGTGCCAGTGGTTGGCACGCGTGCCAGGGGTTGCTGACCCCTGGTATGCTCTTTTCTGCGCTTCTGCTTAACAGTGTGTTGTCAGGTGTCTCGGAGCGTGTTATGAAAAAAAATCTCCGCACCGAATATTCGAATATTCGCTGCTGATTACTACCGAATATCCGGAGCCCGAGAAATGGTATTCGGGACAGCCCTAGATACAGTGAGGTAAAGGACTCTGAGTGTTTAGATAGTTCACTTTAGTCTAAGTTCAAACGGTTTGGTCACAATTTATGTAAACACATATTTCCAAGGCACTTCTTTATAATTATTGGGATAAACAGGTTTGAAATCATTCCAATGCATACTATAGGACAGTAACCAAAAATATCCTTTAAAACTGGAGATAAAAAGAAAAATGCATAAATAAATAAATGTTAAGGTAAGATAAGATATGAATGAACAACACAAATACAATAAGTTACATTCATTTGTTATTGGCTATGGTAGGTTATTGGTTATGTTCACATACTAGTTTGATTACATCCACTTGTCTAAGATGATAACAGAGACTTTCGACCCAAACCCAGCTGTTGACTTGTGGATGCAAGCAGCTAATCGCAGACTCAACCAGAGAGAAAGTAGTGGCCTACATCATCAGCCACCATGTCTGACAGAGAGGAAGACAGTGAGGAGAAACAGTCAGGAGGGTAGTGATGACAGCTTGTAGGATTACTGGTCGTGCTAATGTTGTCTTGTGTTCACCTCTGTGTGTGTGTTCCAGTGTTCACCTCTGCATGTGTGTGCTGTGTTCACCTCTGCATGTGTGTTCAGTGTTCACCTCGCATGTGTGTTCAGTGTTCACCTCTGCATGTGTTCTGTGTTCACCTCTGCATGTGATTCAGTGTTCACCTCTGCATGTGTGTTCTGTGTTCCACCTCTGCATGTGTGTTCTGTGTTCACCTCTGCATGTGTGTTCAGTGTTCACCTCTGCATGGTGTGTTTCAGTGTTCACCTCTGCATGTGTGTTCAGTGTTCACCTCGGCATGTGTGTTTCTGTGTTCACCTCTGCATGTGTTCAGTGTTCACCCTCTGCATGTGTGTTCTGTGTTCACCTCTGCATGTGTGTTCAGTGTTCACCTCTGCATGTGTGTTCAGTGTTCCCTCTGCATGTGTGTTCCGTGTCACCTCTGCATGTGTGTCTGTGTTCACCTCTGCATGTGTGTTCTGGTGTTCACCTCGCATGTGTGTTCTGTGTTCACCTCTGCATGTGTGTTCTGTGTTCACCTCTGCATGTGTGTTCTGTGTTCACCTCTGCATGTGTGTTCAGCGCGTGTGTCTGGCAAATAAAGTCAAGAGCCCCTCAAAAGTTACGGTTTATTTCATTTTAAGGATGAGCACCAAGCAACATCTCCAGGTGCTCCTTTGAGAACCAGGGCAAAAAAGTGATTGTGCACCCCTGAAAATAGGAGTTAAACCGCTTAATAACCTTCATTACGTGTTAAAGAAAGAACATAAGAAAGTTTGCACAAAGATGACCGCTGTTAAAACGGGAAGCGGAGCCGCTCTGTGTAGAAAGAGGAGAGAGACGCTGAGCTGCACCGTGCAGCGATCAGCTTATACGGAGCATAGAGAGAGAGAGCTGCGGTCCGCGGGGCTCCGCCTCCTGTCCTCACTACTCTATTAATCCCGGTACCCGGACAATTGTTCTTTGTTCCTACTCGGAACCGAGTTTTGCTTCCCAACCCTGCCACTGTGCTACACGTCCCGCCCCGCCCCGTCTAACTGTACAGGAAAGCAGCGAGATGCATTTCCTTAGGAATCGACAAGCAGAACCGAAACTAACATTTTGCGATGAGCGGTGCTCCACTAGCACCGCTCATCGCGTCCAAATCGCGCACGTTCCGTGTTGTCCTGTAGCAGCACCGCCGATGTCGGGGAAACGATCTTCAATACTCTGAAAAGAATCCCACTAGACTCCTTTGCCCCTCCAAACAGAGGGATGTCCTTGTCCTTTTTCCTTTTCGTCATTTCAAGTGATAAAAACTCTCGATCTTCTCTCGAATTATTAATATTTTTGGACGCCCTCGGCTCGAGTTCAGGGCAGGGCTCTCGACTAACTTTTTTCCCCATCCTCCCGGAACCGTCCCGAAATACAATCTAAGCCGTCCCGAAATTAATGTGGACCGTCCCGAATTTAAAAATGTTGGTTTTTCTACATTATCATTAGTTAAAATCATTCAAAGTGACCTTTAACATAAATAAAACATCATACAAATCATTAGATGATAATTCATCAACCTTTTTATTTGAGTAAATCATTCAATCACATAAACAAAGGCCAAATATATTTAAACAAACACACAAACGAGAAATAACTTTATAATATTGAATATTGAATATACTATACTAATATTGAATCCAATCAAGTCCAGGGGTAGACATTAAGGGTAAAAAGCCACTGGCCCTCAGGGCCGGTGGAATTGTATTGTCACTGGCCCCACCATTGTACCCTCTGGACCCGGAGCATTCGTCCAAAAATATCGACAATAATGAAGAAAATTAACACATTTGTTGCAATAGTAATTATACATTACTACTTGTACTACAACATTTAAACAATCAGTTCTTCCTCAATTGTTCACATTTGGTTATTAAAATAATGATATTGTGGTCATTGTTAAAAAATGTCTGCTATTATTATGAGTATTATTATTTGTATAATGCACTTTTCTGCCTTCCTGTCATTAGGAGTTAGAAATGTAATGGCTATAGATTAGATCCTTCATTATCCTAAACTGCTGGGACATTTCCCTAAAGCCAATACCTTTATATTGTCTACTCTTCACTACCTGTCAGCATAGGTCGGCATTGATGTACAGAGCCGACAGAAGACCTTGTTTATATTGGCATCATATTGAGAAGTGCAGCCACGGACGCGTCCTTAAACCAGGAAGTAAGCTGCTGGTTCCCTCGACAAAAAGCAACGGGATTTCTCCACAGGGTTTTGAAAATAGCTGGAAATAAGGTCTGTGGAAAACGAACCTGTTTGATAAATGCACGTTTTGTTCAGCCGGATAATCTCCACATGTCTACCCTACTTTTATAATTTTGGAATCATAAATCTAATCGATAGATTATAAAAGGGTTTTAGGACGCGTCACTGCACCACTAGAAGCCAACTCCATCTATCAAGCTGAAACTTTCTCTCCCTCTTCTTCTCCTCATGTCACTCTCTTTTATCTCCTCCGGTGACTTTCTTTTATTTGAAGATTGTTTTTTGCTCGGCGCTTGGCCGGTTACCGCTGGTATTAAAAACATTTTGGCGAATGGTTAGGTGGCGCGATAGTCTGTAGTGAAGGAGCGCGCTCCCGCTCACGGGAGCCTGCTCGCGCTGCGCTCCGCAGCAAACAGCTGTTTGCTTTTCACCCAACAACGACAAGCGACTCACGAAACGCTATGTTGTAGCGTTAATAAACGAAACAATTTAACAATATTGCTAGTCAAAATACCAATACCACAGGAAACATTTTTTTTCAAACAATATTTTTAGTGGCCCGAGCGGGCAAGTGGAAAGTATGTTATGCTGGCCCGGGGTGTCTAAATAGTGCTTCCGGGCCAGCGGGCCAATTATAATGTCGAGCCCTGAAGTCCCATCCAATTATCAAAAAAATCCAACACTGTGTCCTGAAGACAGAACCCAGAGTAACCACTAGCCAGGATGACAGTCTGTAACACAGTCAGGAGACCTTTACAAACGGCCCGCCCCCTCGCACACAGACAGGAGAGAGAGATCTCGTCTGGATTGGAAAGCTCGGAAATACATCATAGACGCATGTTGTAGTCTTATTGCATATTAGAAACAGAGTTGGTGAAACTAAAACTGCGATATAATGTGTATGTAGCAATAATACATATGACATATATGTTTTAAATGTCTTCAGTACCGATAAAAAGTCTGATAACGTCAGAGCTTAACGTTACCACTGTCTTTAATAATTCCGTTTAATACCGGGGCTCGGTACCCATCCCTACATGGGGAGAGGACTAAATACGATGGAGGGTTCTCTTCTCGGCCTTATTACCCATAGGGGATGAAGAGGAGTAAGTAAATAAGAGGGCCGGCGCTCCAGGGTCTGGTTCTGCTGTGCGTTTTTGTGATTGCAACGGTTAAAACATTTCAGAATTTCTCCACGGGATGCCATTGTATATCACTCAACCTGCGAAATATACACACTCAGTACATAGCAGGTTAGTTAGCAGTAGGGGTGCAACAACTAATCGACTTAATCGATTACCAAATTAGTTGGCAACTAATTCAGTCGTCGATTCGTTGTTGACGTCATCACATGTGTTCTACACCCCGTTAAGCTCCAATGTTATCGCTCTTTTTTATCGGTACAGGAGACATTTAAAACATATGTCATATGTATTATTGCTACATAAACATTATATCGCAGTATTAGTGTCGCCAACTCCGTTTCTAATATGCAATATGACTACAAAATGCGTCTATAATGTATTTTCGATCTTCCCAATTCAGACGAGAGATCTCTCCCCCGCCTGCTTGCGAGGGGGCGGGGCAGTTTACACACACACGCAGCTGCTACATGCATGCAGCAACACACACACATGGAGGAGATGGCGGAGAGAACGAGCTCCGAGGTGTGGTTAAACTTTACCCATCTCGATGTCGACAATGCTCGTTGCTAAAAGTGCAATAAGTGTTTAGCATGTGAGGGCGGTAACACGAGCAATTTGTCTAAACATTTAGCAAAAGTGCTCCACATTCAGACGGAGAAATGCACCGGCTTCGACTGTCTTTCTAGTATCTCTGTTGCCCCATCCACGAGGAACGGTTCCACTGTCTTTCTAGCAGCTCAGTAGCTCCATCCACGAGGAACGGTTCCACTGTCTTTCTAGCAGCTCAGTAGCTCCATCCACGAGGAACGGTTCCACTGTCTTTCTAGCAGCTCTTTAGCCCCATCCACGAGGAACGGTTCCACTGTCTTTCTAGCAGCTCAGTAGCTCCATCCACGAGGAACGGTTCCACTGTCTTTCTAGCAGCTCTGTAGCCCCATCCACGAGGAACGGTTCCACTGTCTTTCTAGCAGCTCAGTAGCTCCATCCACGAGGAACGGTTCCACTGTCTTTCTAGCAGCTCTTTAGCCCCATCCACGAGGAACGGTTCCACTGTCTTTCTAGCAGATCTTTAGCCCCATCCACGAGGAACGGTTCCACTGTCTTTCTAGCAGCTCAGTAGCTCCATCCATGAGGAACGGTTCCACTGTCTTTCTAGCAGCTCAGTAGCTCCATCCATGAGGAACGGTTCCACTGTCTTTCTAGCAGCTCAGTAGCTCCATCCACGAGGAACGGTTCCACTGTCTTTCTAGCAGCTCTTTAGCCCCATCCACGAGGAACGGTTCCACTGTCTTTCTAGCAGCTCTTTAGCCCCATCCACGAGTAACGGTTCCACGTCAGGTGTTCTGTATGCTAGCAGCAACACACGGAGTTAACTACATTATACAAACATGGGTTAATGATTAGAGGTAACCGAGGTATTTATTTTTGTTAAAGTTTCAGCTATTCTGTTTACAGTTCTGTCATCACATTATTTAATACGATTTGTTAAAACATTGTTGTTTCTTTTGATGTGAAATATTATGCATTTAATTAAAATAAAAAGCAATGTTAATTTTGTTCACAATTTGTTTAGTTAGTTTACCTTATTTCTTGTCAAAAGAACCGTTAATACTATCGTTAAAAGGACCGGATCGATAAGCGGTATCGATATAAGTAGTAGTACAGTTAAAACCTTAACGATCCGAATAATCGATTAATCGTTTCATTAATCGATAGATTAATCGATTATCAAATTAGTCGTTTGTTGCAGCCCTAGTTAGCAGGGTATTTTTATTTTAACTCTCGTCCCAAATTCGTCCCAAAAGTATTTTTTATCCTCCCCGACACTATTTTTTTGGCCCCGGGACGACGGAACGTCCTTAAGCTCGAGCCCTGGTTCAGGGCGTTCCGAGCTGAATAAGGGCGTCATATGACGGCAAGACGCCCCCTTGGCAGAAACGCTGTGTACAGCATAGGGCACTGAAAAACGATGCTGTTCCTACTTTGTTTGGACCAGCGGGAGATTCGGGTACAAAACCTGTAAGTATTCATTGTTGTTTGTGTATTTATGATGTTTAAAACAAACAAGGTATCTACCACGACTGTTTAAATGGGTACCCAAATATCCGAATATTCGGTCGTTGGAGAATTTATTGAAATCTGCAATATCAACGTAAGAGCTTGTGCCTCTTCGGGGGGTGCTAACACTTATCCATAAATGTTATCGTTTACTTTCTCCGTCTTTATATGTAGATATTACTTTTCTGTGTTAATCTCCGTTCCCGTTGTTTCCATAGCAACAACAACTTCCTGTCAACAGCGCTAACTCTCCTTCAAAATAAAAGCATGTCCATAAATAGGAAGCCAAGCCAAATTACACTTAAGACATACAACTGCAACGAAAGTAACACACACAATGCGATATCCTTTTCAATTTCAAAAAACACAAATTGGATTACATTAACAGATAACTATAAAACAACAATACTGTTGAATAACAAAATGAATGCTGTGAATACACCGAAATACACGTGTTGAAGCGGTTCGCTGCTGATTACTACGCACCACCCCCCGTGCAGGCCGAATATTCGCTGCTGATTACTACCGAATATCCGGAGCCCGAAAAATGGTATTCGGGACAGCCCTACCGCAGACCCATGCTCACAGCGTTATAAACCTTTTTCTTACTCAATATCAAGCCACAGTTATTGTTTTTACTTCGGCTGTGAGTGTTCGTGTGTGCTCAGGATGAGTTTCGCTTGTTCTCTGTGTATTGCCGACACGGAAGCCTGTCTGCTCCTTGCAGCAGCTGCGAGCAGCAACGAGCCACAACGTCGCGACCAATCAGAGCACACTGGGCTCACAGGGAGGGGGGGCAGGAGCTCCAACAAGCCGTTTAGGACAGAGAGTGAATACACATACTTGACAAATGCTGTATGAGAAACCAATGTGAGTTTGGAAAATTGCACAGTATAAATCTATTTTAGTATACCTCAACAATGGAATTATGATCAGTAGAAATGGCCATGACATGGGATCTTAATATTTTTCGACTCATTCTGAAAGAAAGAAGTGAAATGTGCTAACGTGACGGCCGTCTTGGTGTGTGGTGCGAGACGTTAGATGTAGTTCATTGAGCGGTTTCACACAAAAAAGTCACTTTACAGTTTTACGACACATTTTAATTTTTTTGACTTGCAAAATTATCTTTTAAATTGACAAACATCATATGTGTAATTCGTGGCACAATTCAAACGGGATCGAAAGATATTCTTTCTCTCGCCATTGACTTCAATACATACTTTTTCCAAAATAAGGTCCCATGGAGGTCCACCGGAAAGGGAGGGACTTCGCCTCTCTATTAGGGCTGCTCGATTATGGCACAAATCAATATTCGATTATTTGGGTCAATAATTGACATCACGATTATTAAAAACGATTATCCATTTACTTTGAAAAGATCAATTTATTTAACAGTGATTACCCTGAACTTTAAGTATAATTAAATTGAAAAACCAATACAAAAAAAGAAATAATCATTTTATTTCGATTATTTTGTTTTCATAATGGTTGCAAGCCAAAATCGTAATTGTGATTAAAATACGATTAATTGAGCAGCCCTACTCTCTATAGATGTCGGGCCGTCAATGAGCGTTGTGTCGCCCTACTCAGATTGGTGTGTACTGCACCGTCATGTCTTTTCGGCCGTGCCGACACCTTCCGCCGCCCAAAGAAATCACTCTGATTGGCTGTTCAGCTTAGCGAATCAGTGCATGAGAAGCGAAACGGAAGTGAGGGACCCAAACTATTAAGAAGGCAAATCGTAACGCACACTCTATTTGTTGTTGGTTTACATCACTCAGTCTTTTCTTCTTCTCTCGGGGTATCATGCAGTCTGTCTTCCGGTTGTTGCCTCTTACACACTACCGCCGCCTGCTGGTAAGGAGAGTTATTGCCACTCACGCATGCGCAGTTCCTACGTGCAACTTGGCCGTTGGCTGAAGTCTTTGCGGTGTGTTCCAGTGCGAAACATGGCCAACACGCAGGAGACGTGAGGCTACGTTCCGTCGGGACGTATTCTTTGGTGTCAGTTTGGTGTGTAAGAGGCTTTAAGCTAACACGTACACCAGCGTGAAACAACTTTACTTCATCTATAAAAACAATTCATTTAAACGGAATTAAGCACAATTTAACCCCCATTTTCGTTTAAAATAATTCACTAGACGCCACTATACAGCATATTCGCACTGATACACAGTGAGTAGAGCTAACAAGCTACCAAACATTAGCCCACCTGAGAAGTCGTTGAGAGATGTGTCGTTTCCTCGGTATGTGCCATTCTTCCTCGGCACTAAATTCAAACCGAGTATTTGCTGAAGAAGGTCTATCTCCGTATACTTATCCTGCATGTCTCACACCGATAGTCTACACTGCATGAATACGAATGTCCTCAAGACTTGTAAAACCATAAGAGTCGGTAAGGGGATTTGCCCAGACTGTGTTGACGTAAATAGGCTAGCTAGCATCAGGCTAGCCGTCAACACAACTTGTTTGACGTCATCAAGCAATAGCATCCTAAAAATGTGCTTCCCCCACGTTAGATCTGTCAGGTAACAGCGCTTCCGGATGCTAAACACTAACCTGGGCAAAATGTAAGCAGTGGTCATTAGATTGTATATAAAACATTGCAGGTGTTGGACAGTTACTAGTTGTTAGTTATAGTTTACCCTTAATGAGGAATATTCGGTAAGCAGTTTATGGCAAGTAGGCTGCCTGACAGACTAAACCCCGGAAGATTTGACACAGGAATATGCAACTACAAGTGTATTTAAGAGACTGTATAAGGTGCATAGTGCACGACGACATAAAGGATAATTATTGACCAAATCCATCTTACAATTGTCACTTACGTTTCACTTACTCACAATACAACAACAATAATAACTTTCAATAGGAAGGTTTCAATTGAAATAAGGATTTAATATCAATCTTTTTTTTTAAATATTTGTATTAGTGAAAATTGGAATAGGTTCCATATGAAGGTCAATGAAAAGTTGAATATCAATAATGTGGGCTTTTACACATGTGGAATATATTTAAGGTTTATTGAGAATCTGACGCATAACTACATTTCTGGCTTTGAATGTAGAATAATACCCATGATGTATAAAACATTTAAGTAGGCATAGTTATAGATTGAAGTATATGTACATAGACGACACTTGAGCATATACTTGTATCACTTGTTTGTTAGTGGAAATTAAGACTTTTAAAGTGTAGTGGGTACTCTGCAACACACCTAAATGTGAAGTTGATGACATGAACAAATGTCCAGGAAATCAACAGACTGACAAGATTCTGTTAGATAAGGTCGGATAATAAAAACAATAAGCATTAGTAGCTTGTGTATTTAATATATAGTTTTTTTCTTACTGATTTAACGTGACAAATGTTAAAGGACATAATTTATCTGACAAATCTTACAATCATTTTTTTGGAAATTATTGCTTAAATTAAATAGCTCCAAGTTTTGTCAAGGCTCCACTACTATTGGCCAAATGAAAAGAAAAAAAAAGCATTATACTGACCTTGTCCAGGTTTCCATGACTGAAAGAAGTTGACATCTTGATCTGCGGCCACCATCACATCGAAAGCTTAATATGTGGTCCATTTCTGGCCAGTATCAATGCAGGAAAGCCTCAGACAGAAATAACGCAACACTTTCACTCAATTACTATCTAATGCCGTGTTTCACATTAAATGTAAATGCAGATTCCATCGAAGCTTAAAGAATTTGATAGACCAGAATGCAATATTACAGATATCTTGATTAGACAGTTAGAGTGCTGTATTTAGTACTAACAACATATCTCTAAAGAAAGATTGTGAAACTGGCCTAATAAACTTCAGTCATGACAATCAAGCCCAAGAAACCATCTGGAAAGACCACTGAACTTCAGAAATTAAGATGACATTTAATTAATAATCTGACAAAAAAGTGGGTTGTACCATCATGAAATAGTGAATCATTTGTTGCCAAGATGAAGAAAAAACATTTGGTGAGGGGAATCAAAGTGGTTCCATGGGAAGGAGGAAGGCTGCAGAGGAGTGTGTTTTCTACCAGCAAAGACACCATTTCAATGGCAGCTGCAGGTAGATGCAATGCTCTGTTTAAGGCTCAGTGCCATGAGGACGGATATTCAGCATCAGCACTGCCAATCCAGATGTTCAATATTCCATCAGTAGACAAAAAATTGGCCCATCACAAAAGTTGGTCCTCTATTTATCATGTTAAGAAAATAAAGTTAAGCATCTGGCGGCTGACAAGCTACACATATTTCTGGAGGATTGGTTAAGACCAACCCTTAGCTAAAAGGCCATAAACACACAGAGCAACTACAATATGTCCGGACTCTAACACGGCTGGTTTTTATGTTTGTTTGAAATTCATAAATCCACCGCCTCATGAAGGCAGCGTTTATAAAAAATTTTTTTTAAAAAAAAAAGAGGGGTTCATTAAAAAAAAAAAAAGTGGAGGATGCATTCAGACTGACAATAGCATTAATAGTCAAACTTCCTAGGTTATACATCAGACAAAAACAAGGTCTGGTGGGGGTATTGCTTTGGTTACTGCTGACAAAGGAACGAGTAAAGGCTCATAAAAGAATGCACATCATATTGTGATCAATGTATCATCCTATCCTTCCGCAATCAACAACTAGCATTTAAACAATTTCCCCATTCACTTTAATTTCTTCACCAGGACTGTGCACACTGATTTGATTGGTTAACATAATATTTTCAACAGCAGCTTGTAAAGGTAGCTGCTGCGTTTTCTAACAGTGCTGCTGTCAGTCTGAACACAGATTAAGAATAAACACCTCTGGTTGGAGCTTGATCAACAGCCAATATCAGCAAATGTATGATTGTAACTTACTTTTCTTAAAAACATCCTAAAGTGACTGAGTTACACCTCCAGTAGCTCCAGGAGGCGGGTCATTTCTCAATTTGCGAAATTATTTTATTTGTGCCAAGTAAGCCTTTAACAGCCAACTTTCCCCTCACCTTCCAAGTTCTGTTAAAAGCTGTAGCTACCTAAAATCAAAGCTCTCAGTTGAGAACCACTAGTCTAGAAAAAAGATTTTAAAAAAAAGGTTCTAAGAAAACAAGAATGGATTTACAGCTGTGTTTCTGCCGTGGTGACGACGTTTAGCCTTGTAGCTGCGAGGTAGGAACCCGGTTAGCACGAATGCAGCCTGTAGAAGGGGAGAGGTGTGTTGGCATGGCTTCTTAGTAACAAAACATAACCATTATCTTACTCCAATAACAAATGAAAAATAATTATACCAAAAAGCGTGTCAAATCTTACTCAATGGAGAAGAAAATAAGAGAAAAACATTTACAAATCAAACCTGCAGCAAAATAAAACTGTTTCTAAAAATGGGTTTCAATTGGAAGAGCAGCTCTGCTCAGAGACACAGACCAATGGTGCGTGGGAATTTAAATATAGCACCTGTTGTATTCAGTTAGCAGGATAACAGCAACGCGCAGTAACAACAGCTGGGTGAGACACCAACCAGCTAGTCCTGTTTGTGGCAATTCATCTTATGTTTCTGTATACATTTTTCTTTTTATAAAATATTTTATTCATACAATCATTTCTTTAACTATAGCAACATTACTATTTCATTTTTGAGTGGCAAGATATCAGTCGCACATCACCTCATAAGAACAATAGTATATAAACAAATGCAGAAAAAAATGTATTCTGTATCCTTTTGAGTATGTCTCTCGTTTTGCTTTTTAGTTCATCGTGTGTCTGTACACCTGTCTTCTGTCTCGTCAGTGTTGAGCCAATGGGAGTATTGCTGGTCCTGGTGGGGGCGTGTGATTGGTGCAGCTCTGAGCAGTGGTCCCCCGCTGGCTGGGGGGCCTGCATGGCAGAACAGGCTGGACACTGGCTGGCGTTCGACTCCCCCTCACGCCGGCCCGTTCACAGATGGCTCTGAGGACACGGCACTCTGGTCCAGTCTGGGGGAAACGCAAGGATGGAAATATGTATCCATTTAATAATAAAATATTGTAATACATAGCATTGTGTGCAAGTAATGGTCAAATATTGGAACATTTAAAAAAACCGCACAACAGCACAGCAAGGCTCAGGTTCATGTTCAGGTATACAGGGCATCCGGAAAGTGTTCATACCTCTTCACTTTTTTCAAATGTTATGTTATAGCCAGTGTTGGGCAAGTTACTTCCAAAATGTAATATATTACATATTACTCTCTTTTGAAAGTAATAAGTTACATTACACTATTACTGTCTCTGAAATGTAATGAGTTACACTACTTTAGTTACTTTTGAGTTACTTTTACCAAAATAACCGAAAAAGAATGGCTAGGTATTTTAAATGCTAAAATGTAGTTTAGTGCAGCTCATTATACATCCAGTGAAGGGCAATGTGGTATAGCATAACAACTGTGTAGGCCCTTAAGGCTACTAACAACTTGAATTACACAGCTTAGTTGAATACTCGATTCTGATTGTAACTTCTTAACATGTGACACGTTGTTAATACAGTAGTACAGACCACTGGCAAGGACTATAATGAAGGTTGCTACGGAGGATCAAGAAAGAGAAAGGAAAAGAGGTTAAAAGACGGAGCGCTGGACGTCAGATAAATCACCAGAAGAAGGCAGACAGGAAGTAAACACTAACAGGACACGGAATGGGCTCTGTAGTTTGTTTAGTATATGGCCGTGTACAGGTCCGGATCCAGAACAAAATGACTCGGGGTGCCTCTGAGGTTACAGGGGGCGCAGCAGTAGTAGGTTTACATGAGCAATAGTGGCCGGCAACAGCAATGAAAAATAGCATTGATGGTCCCCAATGAACAGATTATGGCATTTGCTATGTTTTGAAACCAAGCAAGTGAGAACATTTCAAGTGAGTTAAAAGTGCAATCCTGAAATATTTCATATAGTGCAAAGTGGACTATGGCAAAGAAAAGCACAACAGCTTCAAAGCTGTACTGATAACACAAATGAGAACATATTGTAAATCAAGGCACATATTATTTGAACCAGCTCATGGTGTGAAATGGCAAACATTGAAAAGCAAAGGTATTATTAAAACCATGTACTAAATCATCACTTTGGTCCCATCATATACTCTGGGAAGAGAATATTTACTGTGCTTGAAAACTGGTATCACATCATCATGTGAGGTTGACTTTGTGACCTGGAGAACATTTCAGCTGCAACATCAGCTCGTTGATAAGCTTGGGATATGAGATCTTTTTGTAGCCATTCGTGGTGAAGGCATCTGTGCTATTGTATGCATTATGTTTGACCAACATTCCTACAGGCATGGCAGAATATGAATCTATTTTCACATGAATATTCTAGCCATTGTTTATTTTTATACCACGAGCTGCAAAATGACCGCCTAACCCCACTGTACAGGCGGGTACTTGTTTAGATATACCTGGGCAGGCTCTGTTTTGCCGTGGTATTCTGGCACCTGCGGACCGCAGAGGGGCGGCGTAGTTTCGGGCGACAAAGACTGCTGCTCCGGGGGCGAGGGCGGCGAGTCAGGCGGGAGTAAGCTAGTGTCCACAACGGAGGGTAAAGTGATGTCCCCATCCGACCTGTTGCTACTGTCTGCAGTAGATGCAGTGTTGCTGGCGTTTAGTGATGGTTGCTTTAACCATTTTCGTATAAATGATTATCCACAGATGTGTGTCACTGCTGTCGAAGCACTTTGGAAATGATGCACGCGCAGCGGAGCAGGTCACGCGCACCTGACACAATTTGTTGTTTGTATTGTTCTCTTTTTTTAATAGAGGGTGCATAACAGTCAACTGCCCCGAAGATCCCGACGCGAAGCCTGAAGGTTAAACACACCAGGTTTACTAATCTACCCGCACAATTTGTCTGATGTCCGAATGTCTCGTAACTGCGTTACTGAGCATTGTAACGGGTAATATATTACCCATATTTCATAAGTAATGCGTTACATTACTTCGTTACAGCAAAAAGTAATATATCACTGTAAGGCGTTACACCCAACACTGGTTATAGCCTTATTTCAAAATTGATTAAATTAATTTTTGTTCTCAACATTCCACACACCATACTCCATAATGACAAAGTGAAAACATTTTTAAATAATTGTTTGCGAACGTGTTAAAAATAATTAAATGAAATATCACATGTACATAAGTATTCACACCATTTGCTTTGACACTGAAAATTGAGCTCAGGCGCATCCCGTTTCTGATCATCCATGAGATATTTCTATAACTTGACTGGACTCCACCTGTGGTAAATTCAATTGATTGGACATGACTTGGAAAGGAACACAGCTGTCTATATGAGGTCCCACAGTTGACAGTGCATATCAGAGCACAAGTCATGAGGTCCAAGGAATTGACTGTAGACCTCAGAGACAGGATCTGGGGAAGGGTACAGAAAAATGTCTGGAGCATTGAAGGTCCCAACGAGCACATTGGTCTCCATCATTTGCAAATGGAAGATGTTTGAAACCACCAGGACTCTTCCTAAAGCTGGCCGCCCAAACCAAACTGAGCATCGGGGGAGAAGGACCTTAGTCAGAGAGGTGACTAAGAACCCGATGGTCACTCTGACAGAGCTCCAGTGTTCCTCTGTGGAGATGGGAGAACCTTCCAGAAGGACAACCATCTGTGCAGCACTCCACCAATCAGGCCTTTATGTTAGAGTGGCCAGAAGGAAGCCACTCCTCAGCAAAAGGCACATGAAAGCCCACATGGAGCACCTAGAAGACTCTCAGACCATGAGAAACCAAATTGTCTGGTCTGATGAAACCACATTTGGACTGAATGCCAAGCATCATGTCTGGAGGAACCCAGGCACCGCTCATCACCTGGCCAACACCATCCCTACAGTGAAGCATGGTGGTGGCAGCTTCATGCTGTGGGGATGTTTTTCAGCAGCAGGAACTGGGAGACTAGTCAGGATCAAGGGAAAGATCAATGCAGCAATGTACAGGGAGATCCTTGATGAAAACCTGCTCCAGAGCGCTCTGGCCCTCAGACTGGGGCGAAGGTTCACCCTTCAACAGGACAACGACCCTAAGCACACAGCCAAGATAACAAAGGAGTGGCTTCAGGACAAGTCTGTGAATGTCCTTGAGTGGCCCAGCCAGAGCCCAGACTTGACCCGGATTGAATATCTCTGGGGGGGGGATCTGCAAAGAAGAATGGGAGAAACTGCCCAAAGATAGATAGGTGTGCCAAGCGTGCTCAAGAAGACTTGAGGCTGCCAAATCTGCTTCAACAAAGTATTGAGTAAAGGGTGTGAATACTTGTACATGTGAGATGAGTGTTTTGGTTTTAAAGGTCCCATGTCATGGCCATTTCTACTGATCATAATTCCATTGTTGAGGTCTACTAAAATAGATTTACATTGTTCAATGTTCCAAACTCACATTGGTTTCTCATACAGCATCTCTGTTATAGTCTGTGTCTCTGTCCTACACACCTTGTTGGAGCTGACACCAGTAATGACAAACAGATGAGAATGCTGCGTGGGGTCTGGGTGCCGTGTTGGCGGGATGTTGCGGGGCTCGCTGCTCCGCCCTGTGGGGCTCAAGGAGCGTACAGTGTGAGGTGGATTACTGGTGTCGTTTCCTGGTTGCTGCGTGGGGTCTCCGAGACACCACGGAACTCAGCCTGAGCACACACGTGAGTGTCCACGGAGCCGAGGCTGAGAAAAAATAAGGTGTGTGCCAGCGAAACTCTGCGAAGTAGCACAGCTGAGAAAAGATAAGGCTGAGTGTGTGTGTGTGTGTGTGTGAGGAGCTCCACGGATTGGTCCATTTGGACCTGGGTGTTCACACGTCACAGAACCCAGGAAGAAAACAATGGATAAAGAGAAAGGTCCAACGAGGCGTTCTGGGGCAGCATAGACAGGTCTTTTCTGTGTTAGAATTGTACTCGCTACAGGGTGTACTTTGAGGGTTTGTGACTCTGCAGACCGTTTACATGCAGAAAAACCTACATAACACACAAGGGGACGGTTAATAACCGGAAAAGCATGACATGGGACCTACGTTGTCATTATGGGGTATTGTGTGTAGAATGTTGAGAAAATAAATGAATTTAATCCATTTTGAAATATGGCTTTAACATAACAAAATGTGGAACAAGTGAATGGGTATGAATATTTTCCAGATGCACTGTATATTTGTACCAGCAGGTAGACTTGGTGGGTGGACGTTTCAAACAACAAGGATAACAGACAAAAGCTTAAAAGTACACTTCCAATCTGGTCCCTACACCCTTTCCACTTCCCATATTAAAGGGGCCCTATTCTGTTCATTTCCAGGTTCATATCAGTATGTAGTGTCTCTACTGTGACATGTCTCCATGCTTTAATGTCAAAAAGCTCTTTATTTTTCTCATACTGCCTGTGCTGCAGCACCTCTTTTCACCCTCTGTCTGAAACCAGAGCCCAGTCTGCTCTGATTGGTTAGCTGGTCAACCGCTCAGAAATGTCCAAACCCTTAGCCTCTTTAAGCTCTTTTTCCAAACCAACTAGTGGAAGTAGGAGTTATGAAATCCTCCAACAGGGAGTCTGCATCGATCCTGACGAACCAGCTATTTTTTGTATATTTACAGCGACTGTTGCAAAACCCCAGCAGCTCATAAACATCCGATTTAAAAAAGAAAAGGAGGTTTACACAGATAAAAGCAATGCGACTCAATATTTTGTTATAATTATTTGTTGTTGATAAAGCTATGGTATCAAAAAGTTACATAATACTCAATTTGGTTGAGTATATCTTAAACTTTGTTCAAGGAATTTATTTTGTGAGATCTAAAAAGCAATATTTTAAGTTAAACCTCCAAAATGGTAAGTTTTAAGTCAATACCGGATCACATTTTAAATTAGAGTTTAAGGCGAGACACGGCAGGCAAAAACATCGTTTTTCAAGTACTGGTCAATTTTGAGATTGTGCCATTTTGATTCCATAACAGGTTTTCTTTCAGGCTTTTGGAAGGAAAACATACAAAATACATATTTAAGTGTTTATTTTACTATAGTTTGTCTATTTGCGTCTGTAGATTTCTCCTCAATTCACCAAAAGTTAGCATTCTAACGTAACAAAGTACCGCGACTGCTGTGTGCACCATGTCAACAGATATATCGCTGGAAAGCTGTGTCTCTCCTGCACAATCTCATCAGATCCAAATATGGTCATATCCTTTGTATCAGCAACCAATCGTGAAAGCACAAAGGGGTCTTAATCCAAGAAACTAAATCTCATTGGCTGGTGTCAATTTCTGACAATGTGATTTGTTCAGATGCGTCACGTGGTGTGCTAAAACACTTCCTGGTTAGCTTTCAGCTAGAAATTGAAATCTCAAAATGGCAAAAGAACGGTGAAAAAAACGTTCACAGAGAAGACGACAACAATTGTCACTTGCACAAAGCAAGGTTATACAAAAAACAAATGACCCCGAACATGAAATACCTTCACGGAGTGCGTCGATGTGCAAGCCATCATCCAAAGAACAGGAGGGTTTAGGTAGCGCCTCACTGCAATCTTTAAAGGTCGTTTTCTCAAAATGAGTTTTTTCTCCTACTCTGAGTTCGAAATGTCAACTTCAGTAGCCCATAGAGACACCAAACCTTCCAGTTATATTCCTATCAATACTATGAAGGCTTTTACAGAAGGGTTTGTTCATATATAATTCATAGCCTGAATTATACAACATTGTATACTAGGGGTGTAACGGTTCACAAACATTTCGGTTCGGTACGTACCTCGGTTTTTTGGTCACGGTTCGGTTCGGTACAGCAGAATTTTTTTTCACAAAAGAAAACATATACAGTGGGTAGGGGTGTAACGGTTCACAGAAGTCACGGTTCGGTTCGTATCTCGGTTTGGGGGTCACGGTTCGGTTTTTTTTTTGCTGCTATTTATTTATCTATTATTTTTAACAGTAGTGCAAGTTTTGGTATGAAAATAAGGAACACTATCATTTGGAATCATTAACTGTATTACACAGTTAAAAACAAACCACAAACAGTAACACACACACACACTCAGATGGCCATATTATTTATAATGGCTATACAACTAAAAAGAATGTCTTGAAAATATTAAAATAAATAAGAAAGTGTTTGAATCACAATCAATAAAAGGTAATACAGAACTGTATAACATCTCCTGATGTCAAAATATAAAATAAATACAATGATAAATATAAAAATAAAATCTGTACCTTTAGGAGCAATGTCTAATATGTGTAATTAGCTTGTGAGTGTGTGAGGCCATTATGCCTTAATAAAAGGTACTCAAGTTTTACTGTATTTACAAGGTTTTCTTCAAAAAGACGAGTTTGTCTACGTTGTCAGTAGTGAGGGCAGATCTGTTGGCGGTAACTAAGGCCCATTCCCAAACCGCCCCCTACACCCTCCCCCTCCGTTTGCGCGTTCACGCGGAGGGTCCGCCATATTGAGGGCTGTTCCAAAGCAACGAGTGTGGAGGGGGAGTGGGCTATCAAGCCCTCAAACAGCGAGTCTGCAGCGGTGCTGACTTGAGACCGGTCTCTACCTGACCGGAGTCACGCTGTGTGTGACCGTCAGGAAACACGCTGTTAACAAGTAGTTCCAGCAAACATCCACTGATAAACTGCAATGTTAACAACCTCACGATAACCTCATATGTTTTTAACTTAGGATCAAACCTGTGTTTAGTCTAGAAAAAGGTAAATGTGTGCATTTTATTATAAAGTTGTGTATATTTACAGACCGTTGCAAAAACTAAGAAGCTTATAAACATCAGGTTTAAAACTAAAAGAGCTTTGAAACACAATGAAAGATCTTTGGAGTTTTATTTGAGTTATTCATTTAAACGTTTTGTCTAAGAGATGCTGATTTGAAACCGTTGTTACATACAGTTACGGCATTTCCTGTTTCTGCCGGATAGAGGGGAGGCCGTCCCAAAGCTTGCTGCTGTGTTTACTCCCTCCATCTGACAGGAGGGAGCTTCGTTGAGCTGCGAGTGTGGCTACAGACGGAGTTCACTCCATCACGGAGGGGTAGGGTCGAGGGAGTGGTTTGGGATTGGGCCTATGTCACCTGCCGTCGAGAAAACACTCTCGCTGGGGACTGAGACTGACTTGGATGTGATTGAGCATGTTTGACGTGTTACCACTAGCATACCGCACCGCTGTCGAACAACGCCGACACACCGTCCTCGTCCGATCCACAACTCGCACCCCATCATTGTTGTAGTCCACAGGGAACCCGAAATGTTCCCACACAGCTGATTTAAAAGAAGCAGGTGGGTCTTCTAGCTCCTGTGTGTTGTGTGAAATCGCCATAGCTACTAACTGTTCTTCTTCATGTATTGTGTTAGTTTTTTGTGTTTTGTTCTTGTTCTTCATTTGTTATTTATGGGCGGCTGGCTTTTAGGCGCAATACCGCCCCCTGGATTATATATAGTTTAATAATGCCCTGAGTGACAGACTTTTTTTCCCACTCGTCAAAAAAGGCGTATTCGCCGTGTGACTGCATGTGCCGAACCGTGACGGCCGAACCGTGACGTCCGAACCGTGACGGTACGAATACGGATACCGTTACACCCCTAACAGTGGGGCAAAAAAGTATTTAGTCAGCCACCAATTGTGCAAGTTCCCCCACTTAAAAAGATGAGAGGCCTGCAATTTTCATCCAAGGTATACCTCAACTATGAGAGACAGAATGAGAACAAAAAAAATCCAGAAAATCACATTGTCTGAAATTATTGTCTAAGAATTTATTTGCAAATTATGGTGGAAAATAAGTATTTGGTCAATAACAAAAGTTCATCTCAATACTTTGTTATATACCCTTTGTTGGCAATGACAGAGGTCAAACGTTTTCTGTAAGTCTTCACAAGGTTTTCACACACTGTTGCTGGTATTTTGGCCCATTCCTCCATGCAGATCTCCTCTAGAGCAGTGATGTTTTGGGGCTGTCGCTGGGCAACACAGACTTTCAACTCCCTCCAAAGATTTTCTATGGGGTTGAGATATGGAGACTGGCTAGGCCACTCCAGGACCTTGAAATGCTTCTTACGAAGCCACTCCTTCGTTGCCCGGGCAATGTGTTTGGGATCATTGTCATGCTGAAAGACCCAGCCATGTTCCATCTTCAATGCCCTTGCTGATGGAAGGAGGTTGTCACTCAAAATCTCATGATACATGGCCCCATTCATTCTTTCCTTTACACGGATCAGTCGTCCTGGTCCCTTTGCAGAAAAACAGCCCCAAAGCATGATGTTTCCACCCCCATGTTTCACAGTAGGTATGGTGTTCTTTGGATGCAACTCAGCATTCTTTCTCCTCCAAACATGTCTAGTTGAGTTTTTACCAAAAAGTTATATTTTGGTTTCATCTGACCATATGACATTCTCCCAATCCTCTTCTGGATCATCTAAATGCTCTCGAGCAAACTTCAGACGGGCCTGGACATGTACTGGCTTAAGCAGGGGGACACGTCTGGCACTGCAGGATTTGAGTCCCTGGCGGCGTAGTGTGTTACTGATGGTAGCCTTTGTTACTTTGGTCCCAGCTCTCTGCAGGTCATTGACTAGGTCCCCCCGTGTGGTTCTGGGATTTTTGCTCAGCGTTCTTGTGATCATTTTGACCCCACGGGGTGAGAACTTGCGTGGAGCCCAAGATCGAGGGAGATTATCAGTGGTCTTGTATGTCTTCCATTTTCTAATAATTGCTCCCACAGTTGATTTCTTCACACCAAGCTGCTTACCTATTGCAGATGTAGTCTTCCCTGCCTGGTGCAGGTCTACCATTTTGTTTCTGGTGTCCTTTGACAGCTCTTTGGTCTTGGCCATAGTGGAGTTTGGAGTGTGACTGTTTGAGGTTGTGGACAGTTGTCTTTTATACTGATAACGAGTTCAAACAAGTGCCATTAATACAGTTAACGAGTGGCGGACAGAGGAGGCTCTTAAAGAAGAAGTTACAGGTCTGTGAGAGCCAGAAATCTTGTTTGTTTGTTGGTGACCAAATACTTATTTTACCGAGGAATTTACCAATTAATTCATTAAAAATCCTACAATGTGATTTCCTGGATTATTTCCCCCCATTCTATCTCTCATAGTTGAAGTGTACCTAGGATGAAAATTACAGGCCTCATCTTTTTAAGTGGGAGAACTTGCACAATTGGTGGCTGACTAAATACTTTTTTGCCCCACTGTATATAATTTTTTTTGTTATTATTAAACTGTGAATAATGTATTCACTCAAATAAATACAAAATATAATAAAATAAACATTAAGGTGCAGCATTTCGATGAACTGAAATAATCTGTATTTGAACTTTACTTGTCCACATTGCTTGCCGAAAGGGCAGATCTGCTGGCACTAACAATGTCTCCTGCTGTGGAGAACACCCTCTCGCTAGGGACAGAGGTAGCGCTTTGCTAACATGGCAACATAAGGATATTTGGCGTTTGTAATAGCTTTGGCTCGGTCTGAACTTTTTGCGAGTGGTGGAGGCTTAAATGCTGGTGGGAGTTGGGTTTGCACTTCAGTCTTTTTTCTTTTGGTACCGGTGATATTCACGTTCGGGTGATGCCTTTTCAAGAGTGTGCACGTTTGATGTATTGCCAGCCGCGTAACCAATTTTAGTTGAACAATGCCGACAAACAGCTTTGGTTCGGTCCACCTGTCTTTGTCCGTCATCCTTGTACGTAACTGCGAAACCAAAATGTTCCCAAACCGGAGACTTCAATGATGCTGGAGGATTTTCGAGCTAAACTTTATCTGCGTTCGCCATTTCGACAGTTCCTCAAATTACTGACTAAATTTGAACGCATCCCTCTGACCAGCTCTCATAGTATGCCTCTCGTCCAATGAAATTACTTGCTCGCTCTATGACGCGTTGAACCCAATGTGAGCAAATTACTCTGAATGCTGCGACGCAGCACCTGAGATTACTTCCAAGAAGTTGTTTTACGTTCTCAATTTTTTACGTTTAACGTTATATTCGTTCGGTACACTTCGGTACACACGTGTACCGAACCGAAGGGCCCGTACCGAATAATTTCGGTACGTGTACCGTTACACCCCTATTGTATACCTAAAAACATGGCGAAAATGGATATTTTAGGGCTGTTGACAGTATTTTCTGATTTATGGAGTGATAAAAAGAGATATCCAATATCCCTTCTGTAAAAGCCTTAGATACTAATATGACTACAAAATGAAACAAGAACTTTTGAACCTGGCTTTATCCAAAGTTCAGATTTCGATTCCTGAAATGTGTTAAAAATATGTGCATATTTAATGAGATAATGTTAATTTGCATATTTAAACATGCTATTTCAGAAAACTTGTAATACAAAAAACAATTGCCTTATTGTAAGTAATTAACTGGAGAAATTTCTAGCTGATACCTTTAAGTTAAAAAAATTAACCTATTCACCTGGGGTGTCTCGCCTTAAAGCAGGGGTGGGGAACCTCCGGGCCGTATACGGTCCGCGAGACCATTTGTGTGTTTATATTAATGTATAAACACACGAAAAAAATCAACTGCAATAAAAAGAAATCTAGACCGCAATAGAATTAAACAAGCGACTGCCTGTTTTTCCTGGCCAAGGTCAGGTTCCTTGAACACAACACGAGCATAACGTGCCATCACGTGGTATATCTCACGTCACGTCTTCAATATTAAACGAGACCGTCGGTGTCACTTTCTTTTTTAATGGCAGTGTTTTGAACTGGCAAACACTTCACTTTATGTCAGATTTGTCTGTGATGTTCACCTGGTTCTGCTGTATTAGTTTCTGTTGTGTTCACTCATCGTGCAGTTTAGTATCCAGTGTTCTTCAGTTTGTTGCATTTAAGTTCTCATTCAATTCCTGGAATTCAAGGTACCTGCTATGAGTGTCTGCATTTTGGTCCTTACGCCTTTTACACACTCTCCAAAGCATAACATAAAAACAGTGAAAACAGAAAGATACCTGGATTAAGAGGTTGCTTTTTCTTTGCACAGCATGAAAGAAAGGCGAAATCAATGAGCTGTGATTTTTTTTTTTTTTTTTTAGCAGAGGTTGTACGACCCTCGGAGGATGTTGTAAAACTTGAAATGGCCCTTTAGAGGAAAAAGGTTCCCCACTCCTGGTTCAAAGGATCAACATTTAAAATGTAACACACGTTGAAAAAGAGGTTTACATTTTGTATTTTAAGCTAGTTATAAAGTACTATGCATCATAGTGTTGTCACGATACCAACATTTTGCGATTCAGATTCTTTTTCGATACTTTTGTTTTATTATTTTCATGATCAATACAATTGTAGTTTATCTGTCAAGTGTTTTCTTAAAACAAGGTCTCTTCTTTATACTTGAGTTTATGTGATTTCTTTGATAATTAACTTTATATTTTATTAACATGTACAGTAATATAAATAATTATTGACAAAATGTACATTGCAGATGTTAGCCACATTGGTAAGTTAGCTAAACAGATATATTAGACAGTTATCATTGCCATTAATTGCCTCGTCAAACTACTAAAACGTTCTTTTGTCACCAAATAAATTACACTTGTTTGACTTAGATTTGAGGGCATGGGCTTGAGCATGATGTAATTATGTTATCTATCACATTCGCTAACCTGTCTGTCTTTACATTCTTTAAACAGCTCTGGATGACGGTCGGCGGGTGCTTAGCCAAGTTTGATGTGTTGGCTCCCTTGGTTTGCAGGGATCTAAAACATGTCTGACAGACAGGCCTCGTGGTGTCCGTAGGCTTGCCCTCACTGTCAGAGATAGACAAATTTCGCTTCTGGCGTCTTTTTTGTCAACAAGCCGAGGCGCAGCGGCAGTTGCACTCCCACTTGCAGCCATGCTTCTCGCTTTCTCACATGCTCTGGCAAATAGTGCGTGGCCACGTGCACGAGAGAGGGGAGGGACTGCAGGCACGGCTGCAGTGCAGGGAGTGGAAGCAGAGCGCTGAACACACACGGCTCTTATTAAAACAGCGCTTTCTCACCGGAGTACTTTCCCCCGTCATTCTTCAAGTACCGATACTAATGAAACGGAGGAATCGTAACGTTTTTAACAGCAGGGTATCGCGGTACCTTTCAAGTATCGGTACACCGTGCAACACTAGTGCATCATGATTTAAAGTTGAATCATGATTTACATCTTGTTTATAAATGAATCCTTGCAAGTACTTTTGAGTGGTTCCTTGTTAGAATGGTAGCAGTCACTTACTTGGCCTCCTCGCTGGCTGACATTTCCTCCAGAGGACCGTTGGGTAGCTTCTCACTGCTTACAGGGAACACAGGAGGAGAGAGAAAAGTTAAGAATCATATAACATGATTTTAGTCCAGTCATATACCTAGTGATAGAACCATATCAAAAGCAGTCCAAATAGATTTATTAAAACAAGATGCAGGAGCTGCTCTTAAACTCTTAATATAGAACATGTCCGCTTGAATGTCATAGGATCTACAAAACAACTAATTATAGGACTTTTACTAAATGATGCAAATTTAGATTTTTTTATTGTGATGGCCAACTCTGCTGTAGGTGCTGTGTCTGTTTCTGTGTACTTATGTGTGGAGTTTGGACTTTTACAATGTTTTGTTCATAATCTATGAATCATTTCACTAACAAAAACTGAAGCAGATCAATGATCACAAATACATAAAATAACTTAACATTTAAGCACTTTTTGCTTTTCTACTTACTACGTGCTTTCCTACAATATTGCACTTCCCAATTAATTGTTCTACTTTGTGCTTTTATTTGATTTCCAATCATGTTTTAAAATGGACTGAACAATGGTGCTAGCTGAATTAGGGTGTCAATATGATGGATACAGTTACAGGGAATATAAGATGTGACTGCATCAAACTTGGTTAGACACTGAAAACTCATGTTTAGTGAACATGTAGTGTTGGTTCTGACCCTGTTTTGGGACAGCTGGCTGCGGCTGAGCTGTTGACGCCCGTTCTCTCCAAATCCACACACTCCCCTACTGAGTATTTCTCTGGAGAAGCACTCTTCTCTTCATCACTGGAACACACAGATACACACAACACACAGATGAACATCAATACCATGTGAGGGGAATCGAAGCACCCACCTTCCCCACAGAAACACACAGAACAGAGTGAGACGTGAACAGTGATGCATGCTCAACTGACAGAGCCCACTAAAACAAAAAGGATGAACGTGTTGAAATGAGGAAGTGTGAATAGTATGTGGGAAAAGCTTCAAAATGTACAGCAAATGGAGAAAGTTTGGATTGTTTTGCGACAAAACTCTGTTTATCGTTTAGTTACAGAGCCAGGAAACAGTAGGCATGCCTACAAACTCATTTGGACTCTGATTGGACCAAAATTGACAGCCGTCAGTCTTGCTTCGTCTCGGAGAACCACCAATAATCTTGATGAGGCCTCAATCAACGCACAGAGACATCCATTTATATTCTTATACTTTAGGTGCCACATCATTGATGAGCATGTGTTCATATAAAAAACAAAACAAGCGGTCATGCTGCTAATGACAATATGTTCCCAATTGAATGGCTCTGGTTATCTTTACTTTTCCAGCGCAATACCATCTTTTCTTTTTAATTCATAGAGTTATGTAAAGTAACTAAGCACATTTACTCAAGTACATGTTTCAGGGAATTGTACTACTTTGTACTGCACCCCCACTACAATTCAGAGGTCAATTACATACTTTTACTCCACTTTATTGATGTAATACCTTAAGTGACTTTGCAGACTTAAGAGTAATGATTTGAAATATAATCAAGTGTTAAATCAGACTTTAGTTCCCGTTAGAGTAAATTCACAAGCTACCCTGCAGTATACAAAGTCATTCAGACTAGCTGCACCTTTACCAGCTGTGATTAAACACATACTAAATTATAATCAAAACACATATTGTACATTATTCTGAAATGGGCCAATCTGTATTACGAGTAATATTACTTTTGTTATTTTGATGCCTATACTTTTGAGCTCAACGTCCGACTTTGGATGTTTAAGTAATAACAGGATTGCCACACACTGTACATCAGCCAGGAAATATATTGTGTGGTTATTCAGGTGTCTACATCCCAGTTTGTTTTTGGAAATGTGTGCAACTAAAATGACGTTAACCTATAAAAGAAGGCTATCGATATGATACATTATTAAACACTGATTGCATTTAATGAAATAACATGTTCCGTGCACATTACATTTTTGTATTTAATTCAAATTAATACAAGTAAAAATGCCTTCCTACTTAAAATACAAGTATAAAAACAAATATAAATAATTGTTGTAGGACTATTTCTCTTTTTTTATGATTTAATGCTTGCTGTATGTATGGTGTTCTGTTAAAAAAAACGTTTTGAGTAAACTGTATTGTGAGTTTAGTGCGTAGTGGACTTAGTTACACATTCAAATTGCCCGTTTGAGTCTTAACTCGCAATCTTAAGATCGATGACCAAAAGCACATAAGGAGGCAACGCTAAACGTAAAATACTGCACTGAGACAACACCTTGGGGAGAAACGCATGCAGAATGGAGATAATGAAATAAACAAACAAGGAGCTGAAACCAAAGAAGAAGATCAAAATTGGGAAAGAAAAGTTGGTGGTTGACGTGACAACAAGACTACATCACGGCTGCAGGCTGATCTCTGATTGGCTGTACATACCGATAAGATTTCAAAACTCTGAAGAAGACCACACCCACAACGCACAGCAAGAGAGAGAGGAGGGGAAGCTCAGGTTGTAAGTGTCGCTCATTTCATCAGACAGTTGTTATTTACTCAGACAGATAGACAATATAATGCAGCATCAACAAGGAGACAGAAGGACAGAGGAGCAGTGTGTGTTTGTGTGTGTGTGTGTGTGTGTGTGTGTGTGTGTGTGTGTGTGAGAGAGAGATGAAACAGGACAGAGGAGGATGTAAGAGGTCAATTACTGTGGATTTCATTTGAATATTTTCTGGAAAGAAAACATTGTTCAAACTTGTCCTGCAACAAAAAACGCAAGTGATGGGGAACTAAGGCTCAAAGTAAAACTTGTGCCCTAAACACTTTTAGTGGAACGTCGCTAGCATAATTAGCTCAGGTTAGCACAACAGGCTTTCCGTGTGAGGCACACCACAGCGGGGACAAATTAAACCCATCGTGTCCGCTCATGATATAACAGCTACAACATCAACAGAGAAAGACTAGCATAGTTTGATGGTGGCTGTTCTGAGCTCCATGTTCACATTTCACATCTTAACCCTTGTGCCCTCCTCGGGCATTTTTGTACATTTTTCCTGACTTTTTTTTTTTTTGATTTGGTGATCATTTCAGCTGTTCCAGCTTTTCGCATGGAATTCTGTAAGAATAATCTTACATGTTTTGTATACTCTTGTGATGCATTTTGCACCCTCTGGACAACTTCGTGGCAAACATGTACACGCCCATAATAACTAAATTTTTTCAATATAATAATTAGTAGAGGGATGGGGCTTTGGTGGTTATTAGAGTCTTGGATGTGTCAAAGATTAGCAACAACAGTGTGTGTGTGTGTGTGTGTGTGTGTGTGTGTGTGTGTGTGTGTGTGTGTGTGTGTGTGTGTGTGTGTGTGTGTGTGTGTGTGTGTGTATCTGTAAACATGCACTGATCATTTCAGGGTAAAAAAAAGGGCATCTTTTGATCTTTTGAAAGATGCATTTCATGTCTTTGAAGAGTTGCTCGAGTAATTAAAAAACAAAAAACAACTGTTAGTTTGTTTATGCACCTGGCTGCTTTCACAGCCAAATGTTAAAATGCAGTTTGGCTGAGGGGTTATTTCATGAGTGAGCAGAGAAGAAGAAAGTCCTGGAGCCAAGAGTAGGAGCTAAAATGAAGAGGCATTTCACTGCAGAAGAGGCCATAGAAATGGTCATGCAGCCTTCATCTGCAAGCGATGACTTTTCTTCTGAAGAAACAAGCTCCGAGTCTGACATTGAATTATCTCTGGAATCCTCCACAACTGAGAGTGCTTCTGAATGTTTGTCTGAAAGTGGGGAGGACACTGAGGATCCGGCCCCTCCTAGCAGTGAGTGGACAGGGAAAAATGGGCAAGTCTGGTCTCCATCTCATGCCGAGACCCTGCGCTACATTCAGGCACCCACCGGCATGATTCCAGGGCCCACAAGATATGCCATATCAAGAATTTATGATGTGGCATCCTCTTTTGACCTTTTCTTCACTCCTGACATGATTCAGCTAATTTTAAAGATGACAAATCTCTATGGGAGGCGTTCAGTGTCAGGATGGAACGATGTGGATGCTGAAGAGATTCGGGCTTACATGGGACTTCTCATCCTGGCGGGTGTGTACCGGTCCAAAGGGGAATCTACCCGCAGCCTGTGGGATGACCAGAGTGGGAGACCAATCTTCAGGGCCACCCTGTCCCACAAACGCTTTGAAATGATAAGCGCTAGCCTCCGATTCGATGACCAACTCACCCGTCCTGCTCGATACAAGAAGGACAAGCTTACAGCTTTCCGAAATATGTGGGATAAGTGGACAGAGCGCCTCCCACTCTTGTTCAATCCAGGGGAAGATATCTGTGTCGATGAGCAGCTCGTAGCCTTCAGAGGCCGCTGCAAATTCCGGCAGTACATCCCCAGCAAGCCAGCGAAGTACAGGCTGAAAATCTTGATCACCGCAGATGTCGCCACATCATATGCCTGGAGGTGCCAGGTGTATACTGGAAAAGCCGCTGGTGAATCTCCGGAGAAGGGCCAGGGAAAGAGAGTCATCCTGGACATGACTGAGGGGCTCAAGGGTGTCACACTTACATGTGACAATTTTTTCACTTCCTACTCACTTGCCCAGGAGCTTCTGAAGAAGAAAGTGGCATTTATTCTCACTGATTGCATGTGTTTATTTGAGATAACTATCTATTTATTATAAGTGCTTATCATTCATTAGACATTAGGGGTGTAACGGTTCATACCTCGGTTTGGGGGTCACGGTTCGGTACGGTACAACAAGAAAAAACAAAAAAAAGTCCCAAAGGCATAATTCCAGGTTTGTTTTTTATTTATTTTGAACAGTATAAAATAAGGAACTCTGACATTTTGAATAATTAACTGTATTAAACAGTTAAAAACAAACCACAAACAGTACCACACACACTCAGATGGCCAGATTATCTATAATGGCTGATGTCAAACAAAAGGTTTCATCAAGCTGTAAAACTAAAAAGAATGTCTTGAAAATATTACAAAATAAATAATAAGAAATTGTTTCAAGAGCGCAAAGTCGTTGAAAAACATAAGCCAAAAGCTTCTGTTATTTATGTTGGTCTCTCGGCTCTCATGTCTATTGGCTTCTTGAAAACAGCGGGGAACAGCTGTTGAACTGCTGTTATCTTTTGCCCGACTCCGGCAAATCTGGGTGATGCCTTCTGATATGATTTAGCATGTTTGGCGTGTGTTACCATTAGCATACCGTGCCACTGTAGAACAACGCCGACACACCGTCCTCGTCCGATCCACCACTCGCGCACTTCATCGTTATTGTAGTCCACAGGGAACCCGAAATGTTCCCACACAGCTGATTTAAAAGAAGCAGGTGGGTTCTAGCTCCTGTGTGTTATCTGAACTCGCAAAACTAACTTTTCTTCTTCTGGTATTTTGTTTGTGTTGTTGTTGTTTCTTCTTGTTCTTCATTTGTTGTTTAAGGGCGGCTGGCAAACAGCTTTTAGGCGCAA
The DNA here is from genome assembly GCA_902827135.1 of Harpagifer antarcticus. Taxonomy (NCBI): domain Eukaryota; kingdom Metazoa; phylum Chordata; class Actinopteri; order Perciformes; family Harpagiferidae; genus Harpagifer; species Harpagifer antarcticus. Next base: position 3,995,211 of record CADEHL010001357.1, read on the forward strand.
TACCGCCCCCTGGATTATAAATAGTGTAGTGGATACTGCCCTGAGTGACAGACTTTTTTCCCACTCAAAAAAAAAAAAAGGCGTATTCGCCGTGTGACTGCATGCACCGAACCGTGACGTCCGAACCGTGTCGGTACGGGACGAATACGGATACCGTTACACCCCTATTAGACATATTTCTTGCATTTATATAAATAATGAATTATATAAAATACTTGAGAATGCTGAGGAAGGATATTTATTTATTTATATTCTATTTTTTTCCTTGATCGTTTGTAGGTGGTCAGTACCTACAGCTGTAGGAGACGGACACTTCGGTGGCCTCTTGTCCTGTTCTTCAACTGCATTGATGTCTCCGCCTTCAATGCTTTTGTGCTGTTCACTGCAGTAAATCCCTCCTGGAACCAGCAAAGAACCTACAAACGGAGGTTGTTCTTAGAAGAGCTGGGGAAATCCATGGTGTCCTCACAGATCATGCGGAGAAAGCACCCCCCGCGAACAGCAGCTGCTGCTACCATGGTGGTGGAGTTACAGATCAATGTTGCTGCCCTCGCAGAAACCACAGAGACCGCCATCACTACTCGTGCCACGGGCTCGACCAGAAGGAGACGTGTGTGCTGGTTGTGCACAGGCCTAAAAAATAGGTCTTCTACCACGTGCACCAAGTGCAACAGGTGCATGTGTAGAGAGCACCAGGTGTAGGACCTGCTGCTGGAAATTAGCTGAGCTAAACCCCACACACACACACACACACACACACACACACACACAATATTTCTGTTTATGTTCTGTTGTGTTCTCTTTTGTTGTTGAAGTTTTCAAAGTTGTTGCAGTTTGCCCAATAAATGTTCACATTGATGACTCAGATGTTGATTTGAAAATTATTTCACATGCACAAATCACTGTAGGGCCCCCCTGGTAGTCACACGGCTTGATATTATAAACATAATTTCACGGATCGGCCTACAGTGGGAAATGGTTGAATCTTGTGGAATACAGTAAAAATGTCAAATATAACTACTTTTCTTCTAGATGAAATGCTGACATTACAAAATGCATGGTTTTATACTGCAATGGCAGTGAGATCAAAAAAGGTGGTTTGAATGGCAGTCAATGAGGCATTTTTAGCCACGAAGGGGTCCAGAGGTAGTATCTGACACTACGTACAAAATAATAATGCAGTCAAATCGATTTTGTTGCTAATCTTTGACAAATCCAAGACTCTAATAACCACCTAGGTTCCATGCCCCTACTAATTATTATATTGAAAAACATTCATTTTTTGTCATAAATAATGAGATAATTCAAATAATGAAACAGGCAGTTAAAGGCTTAAAATCCAGAACATTAATGAATGTTTGGTAGTTTTGAGTACTTTAGAAGTTGTTTAAGTGATTCATGAAAAAAAAAGTAGAAAAAGATATTGATGGATGATGATTTAATAGCAGTTATTATGGGTGTGTACATTTTTGGCACGAAGGGGTCGAAAGGTTGAAAATTCGAGGAGGGCACAAGGCTTAATACAGCACAAAACATACTTTTTTAAATTGTTATTATCGTTTAAAAATGGCAAAGGGTAAACTAATTGAAACACTACTCCTTATTGTTTTGCTTGTGGTTTCTTTTTTTGTCAGCAGGATTGATGAAACTTGGAAGGATGAAGCAAAGAAGAACCCATTTCATCTTTAAGCTGAACATGGTGGAGATTTCTTTACACAGGAAAAGGCTACGTTCAGAGGGCTACGTTCAGAGGGCTACGTTCAGAGGGCTACGTTCAGAGGGCTACGTTCAGAGGGCTACGTTCAGAGGGCTACGTTCAGAGGGCTACGTTCAGAGGGCTACGTTCAGAGGGCTACGTTCAGAGGGCTACGTTCAGAGGGCTACGTTCAGATGGCTACGTTCAGATGGCTACGTTCAGATGGCTACGTTCAGATGGCCTTGCACTTTTGTATATGATGTAGTATTGTCAGTTTCGTAATATAAGAAATGCTTTTCGGTATGAATCTCTTTTGTGACAGGTGGTTTTTGAGAATGTTTAGTGTAATAAAGTGTTGGAAATGGAAATGTTCTTTTATTCCAATGTTGCCAGTGGGAAAATAAAGCCTTAGTCACCAGCAGTAGGATTTTCTCTGCGTTTCACACTTGCAGTATTCTCTGTTTGAAAATAAACGTTTCCTCCCATATACCAAACTTACAACAGACCTTGACTGCTAAACCTGGTATGGACCAAACCAGGACTTCTGTTTACAGTTATGCTCCTAGTATTTAGCCCTACATTTAGAGTTTTTGATTCTGAAAAAGGTACTCATAATATTGTAGAATAAAATGTCAAGGGCAAAACATATATTAACTGTAGAGCATTACTTTCCATTCCGTTATGTGAGCTATAACCAACATGTATTATTAGCCAGTGAAAGAATGAGCTCAGTATGTAAGAACGCTGAATTAGTCTGAGGGCCCTATTTCAGCCCAGCTCAAGCTTAGCTTTTTAATCTGTCCAATTATGACCTAGAAACTTTTTGTATTGCATTTTTAGTTTTGAGAGCACAGGCAGAAGGAAGAAAACAAACTTGTTGGATGTTGATTTAAAAAAGTGGAAGAACAAGAGTATTATGGTTGATATTGGCAATTATGATACTGAGAATTCTTTCTTTTAAACAGCTTCTCTATCTGGCACAAAGTCACTCCACTGTCACTTTGATGATTTTGTCTACAAGAGCAAACTAAATACTTGCAGCACACCAACAGCAGTAGTGAAAAGATGATTAAAATGCAAGTTACCTATTTTAATAACAACCATTAGATGTGTTTTGGTGGCCTGGGGCCAGCTAGCACAGAGAGCTGAATAGTGTTTGTTTCTGTGTGTGTGTGTGTGTGTGTGTGTGTGTGTGTGTGTGTGTGTGTGTGTGTGTGTGTGTGTGTGTGTGTGTGTGTGTGTGGCGAACCTCTTGAAGACGGCAGTCTCAGTCTTGGCGTCCACAGTGAGGCTGACCGTTTCTTTCATGGAGCCGTTGATGACCGTCTCTGTGATGCTGCGCTGCTCACAAGAGGCCGTTTCCTCTTCTGCTTTAGATTTCCCACAATGCTTAGGTGAGTTGGAGGAGGAGGAAGCCTCATTGTTACCCAACCAGCCATCATAATCTGGCGGGTTTGGAAAGAAAAGAATAGATGTCAGATCTTAACACTCAACAAACTACAGGAGGTATTCAGTCCTCCAAAAATAAACCAAAACGTGATTGAGTCCCTTGTTAGCTAATATTACGCATGGGTTTTATAAGGTCCAAGCTAAAGTTATTTTTGTGCAATATATTTTATTGATGCCACTATATACAATTAGGGCTGCTCGATTATGGCAAAAATCATAATCTCGATTATTTGGGTCAATAATGATATCACGATTATTAAAAACGATTATCCTTTTACTTTGAAAACATCAATGTATTGGTAATAAAAAAAGTAATAATAATGAAATCGTTTTATTTTGATTACGTTTTCGTTGCAAGCAATAATCGTAATTGCGATTAATTGAGCAGCCCTAGATACAAGTACAATATGTTCTTGTCTGTGCTCTTGCCTCGTGTTTACCCGATAGTAAAAAACCATAGGCCTACCGGGTGCACTCTCCAACACCACCTGTTTCCCAAATGTATAATCACCAGGTCCCCCCTCCCCCAGTGCCCAAAAAACGGCCTTCTCAAAACAAAAGCATAAAACAACTTGTTTGATCAACTTGGACAATACTAGAATTAAAAAGGAAGATTTACTATAAACAAAAAACATAAAATAAATGGATAACTATTAAATAATATAAGTCCGTATATGGCTCCATCAATGAGTATTTTATGTTGTAAACTAAATATAAAAATATTGTAAGCATGTATGCACCATAGACCATAATTAGGGCATTTTATCAAAAACCCAATAAAAAAACCTTAACTTTGAGATAAGGGAGCCCAGAAGTGCTAAAATGCTAACTCATTTTCAGGTAAAGAACTCATTCCTGCACACATCTCACCTTCAGCCTGTGTGGGTGCATTGACTCCCAGAGGGTCCATTGTCTCTAGGCTGGTTTCCATAGCAACAGGAGAGTTGCACCTCAGAGGGTCTTTGGGGCTGCAAGAGAGGATGTTTTATTTACGAGTCACTCTTTCTGGTGCAAAGACGATCACAGCCAAAGCGATGCGCCGTTCTCCTGAAGCGCTGCAGATCTGTGTGAACTTCCTACCTGACGGGGGTGAAGTTGGAGAAATCGGCCCAGCCTGTTTCAGCGTTGGAGGTGGCGGGAGGGGGGGAGCTCCATGAGGTCTCAGGGAGGTCTTCTGTGGAAGAGGAGGGGGAGGCCAAAGGAGAGGAGGCAGCAGGGTTGTTAGGGCTGGTGGCTGGAGCAGTGGATGTACCTGTGTCCATGGGGATGTCATCAAAGTTGGCCGTCCACACTGGCCCTATAAAATGTAATTTATAATATAATAATATAAATATAAGTCTGAAAATGTAAGTATTAACCCCAGCACTAGTTCTTCTTGCATTGATATGCAGCATATAGCCTTTCCATAACCCGCATCATCAGCACTGTGTGCAAAACCCTTAACTGAAATCTACATCCAGGTAACATTTTGGGTTCTTTATAGTTATTGATATGCTATTAGGGTTGTTGTGTAGTAGTGTTGTGTTTACCAACCTGTGTCGACTTCCATTCTGTCGTCGGTGCTGGGGTTGGCAGCTTCGAACGGATCTCTCTTCACATCCTCCTCCTCTGAGTCTGTACTTTCCTCGCTGTCCGTGCTGCCCGAGCTCCTGAGACAGACAGACGGAGCAGGAGTTATTTTTAATGGACAATCAACTTCATCTTCACGAGGGACTGTGGTTTGTACATGTATAACTTTTCTCAAGTTTCTAACATATATGAAGAGCTGTGAGCTCTGTGTGCTAACAGCTAATGGCTGGGTTTTCTGATTCAACGTCAGGCTGAGATCCTCACCACTGATTGGCTAACGCGAGAATGCGTCACGCGAAGTTGACGCTCGAGTTGAAAACATTTTACTCTCGCGGGGCCGCGACAATCGCGAGAGTTACATTTTTTTCTTCAATTGAATCCGCACCCATCTGCGTCTTTGCGTTGACTTTACATGTAATCACGCCGCGCCCAAAAATCGCGTCGTGTCCAGTGTGAACGCACCATTAGGGTTAAACGAGGTACATACAGTGAACGGTTGTTGGCATCTTTCAATGATCATAAGGGCTGAAAAAACTGAATTAGCCAATGACTAATGAATAATGTTAATATTCCAGGTACATTTAAAAAAATAAAATAAAAATGAATTGTCATTTTAGTAGAAGAATGATCTGAAGGTGTTAAAATGTATCAACGTTTATTCTGTACGACATTACAAAGAACAATCCTGTGTGTGAGTGCGTTGCTGACCTGGGGCGTCTCTGTGCCTCTGGTGCAAATGTGACATCTTTTTCATCCCAGATATCCTCCTCGTCTGATCCAGCGTCTTCAAACTGCTGGATTTTCTCCTTACAGCGTGCCTCAAACAAAGCTATATTTGCCTGGGGAAAACACAGGGGCGACATATTTAGAAAAAATATGTCATATCAAAAGTTCACAAACTAGGGCTGGACCCGGCAGAACAAAAGTCTCTCAGCCGAGAAGCATTAATGGGGATACCTCAGGCATCAGGAAAATCTATGGAAATAACTTATGGCATATAAGCTTAGGTCTTGCATCAGTGGTAGAGCTTTTGATAGAATCAGCCTATGCTTCGCTCTTGGTTCAAATACAGGCTATGGCAGTTTTAGTTTTAAGACGAATCCTTATATTTTATTCGGTAAAAATGTCACTTTGCATCATGTTGCTTTGAGGCATCTGCTTCTAAATGAATGTTAACTGTGAGATAAAAAAAAACATGCTATATGATAATATAACACATTTTCATTTGTTCCAATATCATGTTATGATCTCAGTGATTGACTACGTATGAATTCAAGATTAATAATCAAAGTACTTACACTTTCATTTGTATTCAGTGAAAAATTGATGTCTGATATTCTATCAAACGGAATACTGCAATGTTAAAGAGAACAGAGTTTAGTTTAGTTAGGGTCGTTAGGCATCCACATATATGGCAACACACAGGCAGTAGCACACAGCTTTAACCCTTCATGGTCATAGTAACATATACACTGCACTTTTCATTCTTTATATGAATGTTTTTTGTAAACTGGTCAAAGAAAAGAAAATGGTTATAAACAGGCCATGGTTTTGTTTTGTTTTTCCAGTAAAGCCATTTTTGACATTGCTTAGTAGATGGCAATGTTTCCCAAATGGTAAGTCTGTATCCAAAAAGGCTATTATTTGAAGGGAAGTCCAACATATTAGTAAATTATCATCATCTGATAAGAAACATAGCAGCTCAAAGCTTAGCACAAAACCTGGAAACAGAGGGACACTTCTAACATAGCTCTCAACGGTGAATGATACACCTTCCAACATCCTGTCATACTTACTAAAAGGTGGATATAGATTATAACAAAGATTTTCATTATATATTATCTTGCTGACAATTTGTTCTCTTTGAAAGAAAGAATTGAGACTTTTTGGTGTTCATCCTGGTCAGTATTTTTTACATAACTTTAACTAAGTGTTGTATCCTGCAATGTCGTTATCCTGGATCTAATTAAGAACATTTATGGAGAAGCCCTCATTCGTTGATATACATTTTTTTTAACACAAACAAACATAAGCTCGACACACAAGTTCGAGCCTCATTGTCAGTGGGATCTATAACTGAAGTCTGATCAGGATGCACACCATTTTCTTGTCGAAGTGCAATGTTATCACATCACACATGAACAAAGAAATCAAACGTAGGTTTTGAAGGCAGTTCCTGAGACTCTATATTATGGGTTTAAGAGGAGTTACTCGATGGAGCTATTTCTGAATTAACAAGGTGGCAAGGTACAGTATATTTCTCTTCACATTTGACTGAGCCGCACTAGCAGTTTCCCTATGCGTGCAGATTTTGTGCTGAGCAAGGCTTAAAACATTGTGAGACTACCTCAGAGACGGAAAGCATTAAATTGACCTTCTCATCAAAAAAGTCCTGCTTTATAAAACATACTAAGCACAGTCAAAATGCAGGATGCCATGTTAGATATAGTCAATTCCATCAGGCCAATGAGACTGCAATGAACAGCACTAACATAGGTGATGAAGACTGAGTCACATTAAGTCCAACCCTCACATGAACCCAACAATCTCCATACTCCTCATCTTATATCAGCCTACAAAGCACACAGGAATTCCTCAATCTCATCACCTTATTACTCATATGGCACATATAGGAGGGACTATAATAGTATCCTAATTGAATCTTCTCATACACGCTTTACCGTCCATCCAGCATTAAAGATAACTGGCAAGTTTGATTTAAAGCACAGTCAGTGTCCAATGCACATGAGTTTAGGCCTTTGACTTGAAGTTGACCTTGAAATGCCAGGTCGATACCTTCCCGGCATTTCGCCTGAACAGATAGAAGGAACACCAGACCCTGAGCCCCTACTAGAATGGGAGCATTTTAGAGACACCAATACAACAGTGCAGCAAATAACACTCTTCACCCTCACAATATTTACAGTCATGTCATTCTTATATGAAATAGAAGTATATAGAACTGACAGAGAATTTGAGACAGCAGGAAATGCTGCTGTGTTCAATGTTACCATTTCAGCCGTTTATTGTTACCAGTTTAATGTTGAACTAGTAATGACTATTGATGGAAGTCTTTTAAACCGGATCAAACCTCCAGACCTTCCATATTCCAGACCTTCATAGCTTGAATCCATTGGAGATCCACGTGTAAGGCACAACAACAAAATGAAAATGTGCCATCTATTTTTTTTTTTAGATGCTCTCTTGTAAACCGATTTAAAAAAAAGGTAGAAGAATGATTGTGAGGACTTGAGGAATGGATTGTGCTGAACGTTTGTATTGGTGGACTCTTGTTTCCCCCACCCCACCTACCTAGCCTGATTATGCTAATCCAAACATCTATGTAGAAAAGCTCTACTTCAAATCACAAACTGTTTCAAATGAAGCAAACATTTGAAATCAATGATCGGCTAACAGCCATCTCCCACAGCCCCCCCAACAGTTGCAGAAGATGTCACCCCCACAACCAGTTTGCCCTAAGACATATAGAAAGGGAGAGCACAGAAAAACATAAAGCTGAATATAATAGTTTCTTCTTTTCAAGCCATATTATGTATTTATTATGGCAGCCTTTTTAAAGAGGTAATGGCAGTAGCTGTTTTTTTGATTGGGACATTTGTTACTGTCAAGGTTATTTTTGCTCCAATCAGAATTTTGCGGCAATAAGTGGCATTACTTTTTGTTGATGTCAAAATGAACCTTGAATAGGAATCAAAGAAAAAGCTCATGTCAGAACAATGAGGAAGATCATTAAAAACAGGGTTTTCAAATAAAGTGAAGAGCATATTAATGTGACATTATGAAATGAAAGAATGCCCCCCACCACCAACTTTGTTATGTGCTTATGTGCCCTGTCCCTTGATTGTTAGACAGTAATATGAAGACCGCAGTTCCAGTCATGCAGGATGAGTACTCACTCCACAACATCGTCCTGATCAGCAAACTCTTCGTCATTGAAGCCGAACTGCTCAATAAAATTGGACGTCATTTGTTGCATCTGATAATCAGAAAAGGCCTGGCAAAACCCAGGACCAACGATAATGATATAGTCTTGGCTCTATACACAGCTGGTCATTACTTGCAGTACAGAAAATAGCAAATGCACATACTAAGATGTAGAAACAAAAGAATGTTTAACAAGTAGACTAGACACATTAATGGCTAAAAAAAAAAGCACAAACATGCATTTATAGTCAGATGCCAAAATGCTTTAAGATTAATTTAAAACACATCAGAGAATATTAAATGAAGTCAAATTTCCTAAATAACATTAGTAGTTAGAAGATTTTGCAAGACCCATAGTCACAACATATTTGAATTTAAAAGGGACATTTAGCTTGAATTATTTGCATTTCAACAGATTGACATTTTCTGGTAGGGAATAGGGGATTTGCGTTTAGTGTTATAGAGCATGAGGTGTAGATATTTCAATGGTTGAAGATCTGCAAAAGTCCCAAAACACCTCAACAAGAAACCAAAGACAAGGAATCCTGTCATTCTAGTTTTTGTTAAATGAGTTAGTTTTGTTCAATAACACAAATAAATATTTGGATTGCATTAGAAGCCAGATTTTTTGAGTTGAATCACTCAACCCATGTTGCATAATATGCTTTCTTTACAGAGATTACAAGTTATACAAGTAGCCATTGTAAGACGTCTTACTTTATAAAATGTCTTTTGGTCATTTAGGGAAAGCTGATAACTATTTCCCTTTCTATGCACACTGGTTTAAACGTCATTTTGTCCTATCAGAACTGTTAATAATAATAATACTACATGGGATTTGTATGGCACTTTTCTTAATGCTGTTAAGAGAATATGCTTAAAGGATTTACCTCGAATCAACAGAGCTTCTGTTAAAGACGGTGATAGAAAGACTTACATCTATTGGTAGATAAATTACATGTGTGTGGCTATGGGCCGTGTGTGTGTGTGTGTGTGTGTGTGTGTGTGTGTGTGTGTGTGTGTGTGTGTGTGTGTGTGTGTGTGTGTGTGTGTGTGTAGATCTTACTTGTTGTAGAGAAGAGTCCTGGTGAAAGCCGCTGTCTTTAAAGTCCACCTCATCATCACTGGAAGAATGGATGTGGTGTGTATTCACCTAAAGAAAAAATGTAAGCAAGAAAAGAAGAAAGATATATTGACCGCATCAATGGGCATTGCACACCACACTACTGATCCGGCAGAGCTGTGTCATCAAATTAATCCATCTAGATTTTTGCATGTGCTCTGGCGCAGTGCACCCTAGTCTAAATCTTTATGAATATCTAAAATTAAGCTCAAAAACTGATCTGGAAAAATAAGAACTTAATTATTCAATTACTATTTGATTTAATATCCAATACACTGGAGTACAGAGACAACACAATAACAACTGGTTCATTGTCTAAATAACTGCATTGTACAACTAACATGTCGTTTAGTAAACATTAGAGCTTGACATCAGTGACGATGTTCCTGTAGTTACTCACCAGGTCCACAGTGTTTCTCTTGTTTGTGTCAGACAGCTGGCCAGAAATAAAGGCCTCCCATTTGTCTCGGTCTTCTGCTGGCAGCTCTGACACACACACACACACACACACACATATACTGTATATTTAACAGAAATGTTAAAGAATGGTGCCTAGAGGTCCATTTCAGATGCAATTACATAAAGGAAAGTGAGATGAACAGAGAGCTAAGTGATGCGACATGAGAACAACACATACAAATGTGGAGATGGATAAACAAGTCCTTACCAGAGATGAGCTGTTGTATCTGTGGACCGTTAGGGCCTTTGTCACAGTTATGAACTATAGAGTTGGCTATTCTGGTGAGGTGGCCCATGTATCCTCGTCGACGACCACCTTCTGCCCTACAACACCAATGAACACACCAGATATGAGGACATATCATTACGAGTCATTAGTCTGACCACTCTGTATATAATATATACAAAGGGTTGAAAAACGAGTAATCTGATTACAGTTACTTTCGTAAACCTGAAGTGAATACATTTTGGAATACTTATTGGAGGAAAGATTTCCTCACAACATGTAATATTCATTACTAAAGGAACAGCCGAATCATCACAGCGCACAAAACCTATTACCGCCGCAGATGGACCAAAAAAGGGAGCGGGTCCGCTCAGTGAAACAATAACAACGAAACATGGAGGAACAGAAGTCTGCGTTTAAATCGTGTGTATGTGTTTGTAGAGGTGTGTGTGGTTAAAACACATCAACACAGGTAAACACAGTGAAGGCGGTGCGTGAAAGGCGGTGCGTGAAAGGCACTGCGCGGCGCTGCTCCTCTCCTCAGAGGCTGAGTTAACCCTCCCGCTGCCTCCTGGTGCTGCAGAGATTTCATGAAGTGAAGGCGGTGTTCCTTCTATAAAGCAGCTGTGGGCAGCAGATACTGTGAGAGTCACAGACACGAATACTAGATCAAGGCAGACTGGTGCACAGAGTCTCCTGTTTTGCCGATCCGGTGCTTAAACAAATATAGCTCTACACCCCTGGCCGAAATGTCCTTAAAATGAAGTCCGAGTTCGACATTTTAATTCATGTCCTGCCAACACTGGCAGGACAGTAGGCAACACGCCCGTTCTAAGCCGTGTCCCTCACTCCTCACATCCCAAGCTGCATCCCCAAAAAGTGTATTATGTTGTTACATCGTTTCAGATGTTGTGTTTCAGTTGTGTTCTTGATACGCCATTAAAACAGTAAGAACACGTTCAGTTTCCTTTTGCTTTTTGTGTCGCCTGTAGGCTACACCAAAACAAACCCATCTGGAAAAAGAAAGTAATCTAAAAGTAATCTGATTACGTTTTTTAAGACACATAACTGTAACTGTATTTGGATTACTTTCAGAGCCATGTATTCAGTAATCAGTAACTGATTACATTTACAAAGTAACCCTCCCAACCCTGTGCACACACACACTAATAGAACCATAGTAGGGAGCATGGTGTATTATTTTCGACTGCAGCAAATGAATAAGGCATTGTTAAACTCTGACAGAGTGACTTGTGTTTTCACAGAGCAGAATACTCACTGATCTTTCTCGTTGGAACTCCAGGCTTCTACAATTCTCTGTATAAACTGGCACTTTTGAAACAGCTGGTGGAAGAAAAACACAAACAAAGTAAATACATGAATGAATGGATGAATGTTCTATATCATTTGAATGACTGATTGAACCCCAGCAGTATTGTTTTAGAGATGTTATATGTTGAACAGCTATGCCTTGCTCTGTGTCATGGTGTTGTCTCCTGGGTTCTGTAGTGCCCGGAGTCTGTCTTTTTATTCCCTTCCTCCCAACCCCTGTCCGCTCAGGAAGCCTTTTGCCTCCCGGCAGGTCATCATTGAAAACAACTATTTGTTCTTAATTGATTTTCCTGGCTAAATAAAGGTTCTACTACAAACAAGTCAGCGTGGCCACAATGTAGTAGTTCATAGTGACTTGTGTCTTTCAGTACAACAATTATAATCAAAGTTATTTTATTTGATGAAATTGTTCCAATCTTACGTGTTTGATGAGGATGCTCTCCCTCGCAGTGTCCTGCTCTGTGTCTGGCTGGGTGTCGGTGGGGGCGGGGGGCATAGCCAGAATCATGGCTGTACAGATCTCCACTTGAATGTGGAGGAAGTTGTTCCAGATGTATTTGAAATACATATCCTGTGGAGCAAAACAAAATAATAAATACAATAGGAACATCAGAATAGATTTGTCACTGAACTTTATCAGAGTACTAAAGAAAACATCAGTACTCCTTAATGATAAAACTCACTTTATTGTATTCCAAGAACACTTCATTGCAGCATTATAAAATGGCAGCCTTATATTCACAATCTGTAGCTACAACCTACAAATAAGCTAAGACAGCATATTAAATGTTTCAAAAAGATTGAGGATTGGATAAGATGTTCGTTAGCATTCAAGTAGATATTACTCACTAGTATTATTCCCAGTGTGTTGAGGTTAATGAGTTCTGTGTTAATGCTGTGAGTGTTGCTCTGCAGCAGACTGGCCACCAGTCTGACCACGTTGAGCCTGGTGTTGCCCACAGGGGGGTCCAGCACCCCCCACGTTGTCTTCATCAGATTCGCCTGTTGGTGGAGATCAAAAACTCTGCTCAATATATACACAAGTGACTGGGATCCATCGACAGCAATTCCTGAATACGTGTGGTAAAGAGTCACAGTGATTCTGTGACTGGAACATCCGTCATCTTCAGCTGTTTTCTAAGAAACCTTTGAAACTTACTAATCCAAACTAAACTGAGATCAGCTCATAACGGGTTGGACTCAACTTGGATGAAATAGTTCCATGCAGACTTGTCACTTTAATATACAATATATTGTTTTATGTTAAAGCAGTGTTTTACCTTTGGGGGTTCCAGTAGCAGCTGGTGAAAGTCTTTGAGTCGGGGTCTCACAGCTTCCAGGATGCTGTGGTTGACTGAGAATGAAGGGTGGGACATCCCTGGGGGGCAATCCATATGACCCTCAAACCTATAACATAGAAGGTTATACCCTTACTATTTTGGACTGTGCCTAAAGTAGGACAAGAACAACAGTTATGGGTTAGGAATGTAGTATTGCGGCTTAAGTGAAAAACAGCAACTTCATAATGTATATATCCTGCATAGTTTCATTCGTAATATCAGGTTAGTTTATTATAGTAAGTTTTAACTTATTCTGAATAGAGATACTCTATAGATGTATATCTTTCTTTTGTTAATGTTTTATGTATACTTTTATTCAGGTGAAATGTCTTTTTTACATGCTGCTATAGCAAAACTATTTCTCAATTTGGGATCAAGAAAGTAGATCTTATCTGATGTACAATAATCTATTTGTCCCGTCATATTGTCCAGCAGCCAATCCTCTACTCTATACACTAAACATCATGAAGAAAGGCAGAGGCCACAGGACGTACGCTGGTCTCCTCGTTTCAAACAATGTGAGGAGGATCTGGATAACACTGACGATTGCAGACTCATTCTTCTCCTTCTCAAAGATGTTGCACAACAGCTGCTCCACCGTCTCCTGCCTGACGAGGAAAGAGAGAAAGGTGAAGGAAAGCAAGCATCAGTCACTGGTAAATAGCATACGATGCAGCCCATGCCACCATGTTTATTTTGTTACCCCGTACCAAATAAACAAAAGCCAACAAGTGACGTATATGAAAATCACTGGTACAGTAGGAACCTAGGGAAATGAAGGTAAGTGCTTTCCAGGCACCCTATAAGAGTTTGTGAAGCTGAACACATGCTTACTTTTCAAGTGTTGCCAGGAGTGGGTCTGGATCTGAGGAGCCCTGGACCTGGAACATCTGGTCTCTGCTCAGTCTGATGATCTCACACAGAGACTGCGAGGCATTGGAGTGCCTCTGAAACAAGAACGATTGTGTGGGGGGGTAGAATGTAAATACATCCAATCAAGGACCCAATATTCCTGAACACATTTGAAAATAAACATCAGAATTTATCCTGATTATAATAGAAATGTATAAACAAATTAAGAGGAAAATAGATATATAAATCCTTTTTGGAAAAATGATTCTTAAATGTAGATCTGCAAATCCTCTATTATGAACTACTCCAAGTTGTGTTTTCAGTTACATTCAAACAAAACAAATTGTTCAATGATTCATAAAGAGACCAGGGGACTTAAATGTCCAGGTGGCAATTGGAAGAAACAGTGAAGTGTGTGAGAAACTCACATCCTCATCTTGAGAAGGTTGTACCATGTCCACCAGTCTCTGAATCACCTTCTCCTCATTCAGCCACTGAGAGAAGACAGAGAGCACAGATGTCAGATGAGGAGGAAACGAGGCGAACAAGACCTCAAATGTTAAGTATGTTTTCTAATTCATAATTGCCTTATCATAGAAAGAAGAAAGATTCCGTGGAGACATAATTAACAAAACATCATCACTCTGACTTATCCCTTTTTGGCACATGTCCACTAAATAAGAAGAAATGACCAGTTACCAAGTGCCAAGCCATTTATTTGATATCTTAGGAAGACCCTGACAAGAAGTTAAAGAACCTTCCAACAAATGCACATTACGTGCATGCAAGTCGTCTGAGTTGTGTCTGATACCCGTGTTGTATTGTACCGTGATTCTGCCAGGTCAGCATGTGCAATGAGATTTGATTGTAGACGACACATACGGGCACCTGACTGAGCTACAACTAGCAAGATAGATATACAATTGTGCTGAATTTGTAACCAAAAAGTCTCGGTCTTCAAAAATGAATATTACAATTATATTTAGAAACACTTTCTTTTTTTAAAAAGGTGGCTGGTTTAAAATATTTCTTCAACGTTATCTGAATAGTATCTATTGTTTTTCATTCAGAAGCAAATACAGAGAAAGTCTCAACGCCCGTTGGACCAGTTGAAGTAGAAAAGACACTTGTCCTCAACATCTATGCCAGATTACAATGACTACAATTCAATGTACTGGCTTGTTCTTGAAGTGTGGGATGGTTCCATTCTAACTGTGTAATGTGTGATTTGATCCGGGATATTATCTAGTGTTGTCCCACTACTCACATTGAGAACGTCCTGTCGTAGCTGTTGTGGTTCGATGCAGGTGAGCATTCTGAGGAGCAGGTCCATGATGGCAGATGTCCCGATGTGTTTGATCATCAGGTCTACAAAGTCCTCCCGCTTCCGCAGAAAATCCACTATCTATAAATTAGGAAAATCAGAGCATGTGAGCAGATAACAGTAATGAATGCATTTTCAAATGGATTCTGGAAAACTCATCAACTTATCTGATGAGGATTTGCATCTTTAGATAACCGCTTCTCCCCAACTTACCTGTTCAGGTTTGCGTCCTATGAGAATGGACAGCACCTTGGAGAAAAAGCTGGCCAGGAGCGGGTTCAG
Organism: Harpagifer antarcticus; assembly: GCA_902827135.1. Classification (NCBI taxonomy): domain Eukaryota; kingdom Metazoa; phylum Chordata; class Actinopteri; order Perciformes; family Harpagiferidae; genus Harpagifer; species Harpagifer antarcticus. The sequence continues at coordinate 4,010,808 of CADEHL010001357.1, forward strand.
CGGCGGCTCATTCTGGAGGAAGCTGTAGAGTTTCATCAGCAGTTTTTCATCTTCTCCCAGTCTGTCGTTGATCTGTCCCACATCTGACGTAAGCAGCTCACAAGAGATGTTGGGATACCTGTAGGAGAACAAAAGCTGATACTTAGGCCGCGCTTCTACTGCATGGTATGCTTCTACTCAAATCACTTTTATTTTGTTTCCATTGTAAAGGCTGTGAATAGTACATGACACTTTATTTAGTACCACCTCAGCAGAGTTTCAAAGCCGAATGGGCCAGTACTAAGAGGTGATGCTAAAACACTGCAGACCACTGGTTGGTCGAGAGAATCCTCAATAACTTGCCTTCAGACATTCAGTGTTTTTCACTCAACTAAGATTATTTTAAGAAAGCCAGCCGTCTAATCTATGACATACAGTGGACGTGGAAGTGCCCTGTTTTTGGTTGCCAGATTTAGTGGGTCTCAGGTTGGAATGGCAGTTTCGGCAAAGAGACTACATTCGGAAAAGAACCTGGTACCAAAAGTGAGTGGAGACGGGGAGAGGCTGCGGCTTTATATTGATCTCAAATCAAATTGATTGATTCCTTCGGGGCAAGGTTTGCACTGGATAAGATATCCATATTATTGATTCTTAATGACAGAGGCAAAAGATTTCAAATACTCTGAAGGCTGTATAAAACTGCTGGTAGATGCAAAGAAGTGTTAAGTGGTGCTGCTCTGGGAGTATTACTGGTTGCAGAGCTGAGCATCACTCACAATCACTGTAGGGTTGAGAAACGAACTTAAAATGCCAAGAACCGGAGACTTACGGTTCTGCTTATTGGTTCCTTAACAACTACACAGCATGACGCTGCATAGGTCGATACATTCAGTTTTTGTATCGTCTCTGCCCTGGGAAGATTAATAAGAATGCCAAGCCCACAAGTGTGGCGCCATAAAAAGTGTTCTTAATTTCCTCTTAAACATATGTTTGTTCAACTCGTATGGTGTTTATATTTACTAGCATGTAATGCACTGAAGTAAAGCCTGCCTATCTGCTTATCACTGAACCCCCAACCCTTACATGCGAGAGAAAGAATAACAGAGAAAAGTCAGTAACATCACTCAGTTATGTTATTTTCATCGTTCTCTAGATACGTTGTTTTGTAGTTTCTCAATGCAACCAAGAAACACATGCTTTGTGGTCTTAGACGTGGTGGAACAGCAGGAAAGAATGCAAAAAGGGGATGCAGGAACAAAAATAGGAACTATGGGATTTGAGTTAGTCGTTGAGTTGCTGCTGCTGCTACTAAGTGAGTGGATCTATTGACTAAACAGCCAATGGAAACAGGAGCTTTTGCAGCGGGGGCTAAAATGACCACCACCTCCCAGCAAATGCTGCGTTTGTTCAAATGCTCTAATTGTACACTGCAGTGATCCATAGGAAGTCCATTGATGAAAGGTTTTACCCGTTATCATTTCATTAGAAGACATTCTTTCCTTCTGTTTTCAGCACTATCAACAGCACATGTACAAATAATGGCTAAACTAATGAATGCAATAAGCAGAAAGAGTCCACATAGGCGTTGACTAGCTTTCTTGTAAGGAAACAAACCAGGTCATTAGTTTTGATCCCCTTATCCTTTGCAGCATTTTCTCTTACTTGTATTTAACTTTCTCCTCAACATCAGTATCGGGTTCCTGTGTGATGAAGGTCACCAGGTCTTCCATGCACTGTGGTCTCAGCAGGAAGTCAACCAGCTTGTGGTTCTGGGCCTTGCACTCCTGCAGGACATCATCCTCGTCCATCACCTCTGTCAGCGTCACATCCTCCTTCTCTAACAGCGTGTCAATGTGGGATGTGGTGTGGAGGTCAAATTTCCAAAACATGTTGGCTGTAAAAAAACAAAAAAGAGACGTCCTTTAAATCAAAACAAGGTGAAAATCAGAGGCATAATAGACGAGAATCAGGATTATTTGAAGGATCATGTAACAGCACTTGTGCCTACCTGGGAGTCCAGATGGCAGAGCTCAGGTTAAAAAGAGGTGTGTTCTAGTCTTTGGGAGTTGTGGCCCATTCCAGGCGAGCCGGATGGACAGGCAGGCAGAGAGCGGTGATGGACAGACTGACAAACAGCACACATACAGCAGTTCAACAGCACACACCTGAGAAGACAGAAGCAGATGAAGAATTGTTAAAGCAATGTTCCACTGCTTTTGGGATGGAGGATAATATGGCAATTTCACTAATTACTGATTAATAACAAAGGCTCAAATCATTTTCACATACAACCGGACTGGCAGAATTCTGTTTCAACCGTTAAACAATGCCCGGTTCTCGTGAAAAAAGTGCAATATGAAGAGATGTAGCTTCATAAAATTGGATAAACAACACTTCTAGAACTGTCTGTGACCAATAATAGTAACCAATTTGTGGCAGCTTGAATAATAGCACCAAGGAGCATGTTATTCCTTTTTGGAAAGGATTTGTTTTGCAGTTGTAAACACAACAGTCACAACATTGGCTCCTGCTCAACCACACTAGCAACTTTCTAGCTAACAGGCTAACATTTGTGTCCAGACGGGAGAACTAGTGGAGCTTCCAGAGCTTCCAACTCATACGACAGTGATTAGTATGATCCAGGGCAAAACAGAGCCTTGGCTGAAGAGGTACATCTGAAGACCGAGCAGTCAGAGAAAGGGACAAAAATGTCATGGTCACAACAAATGAAAAGAAAACGCTTTTTTCCGTATTATTTGAGTCTATGCAACGTTTCTTTAATTAATAACCCTACTCATTGTGCCTTAAAGGGTCCCTTTCAAACTGACTTGAGAACTTTGCTCTCTTATGTATCCGAATAGAGCCAGCCTGGCAAAACACAGCATCCGGCTTAAAAAAAAAAGTTGAACCTTTGTAGCAAAGCAACATGATCAAGCAAGGTACTCTATTGGTTAATAAAATACATCTAAGCACACTCCTTTAAAGCCCTTTCAGTGAAGTACTTTACTTTAATTGATTAATCAAAATCCTGATTTTTGTACTACTAAAATATGGTCTAGATGGGACATTTTAAGGGATATTAAAATAATCCAAAAACATTTTAGAGTGGTGAGAATCTTCTGAAATACATTCTTCTGCTACAATACATTATACTATTTATCAAGTAAAGTATATTTGATATATACATATTTTTCAGCTGCAACACAAGTCAACAACCATTAGGATCACGAGAAAAATATTTCACACCAAGCACAGATTCCGCAAATTAATGAGAGTTAGGGTTTAAGTAAATTCCAGGTAACACAGCTAGATATTTATATACAGGACAGGGAATGTGTAATGCTTAAGGTTAAAAGAGGTCATTATTCATATCTTAGAAAGGATTGCAATAACTGAAGAACAACTGAAACTGAGATACATAGGTCTAAAAAGTGATATTTACAGCTAAGCAGCTCTGTTCAATTCAGTCAAACTTTGAGATCTCACTAATACTACTCAATATTCCTTTCAATGTGCCACCAGCCTAAATGCACCAATACATTAAAATGTTTTGACTAGTATGCAGCATTATATATCAAATCTGAGTTTTATAATAAGTTGGTGTGTAGTGTAACACATAATTAAAGGCCAGATGCAGCTAAACACATGTATTACCGAAGAGGATATTACAATTAGTGTAGACCTACTCAAATGCCTTGAATATTGTTTTCCCATGATTGATTTTCTTGTATATGTGTGAACAATGTGATCTAGTGTGGAAAGCATACACGATAAGGAGGGGTAAAGTGGGCACTGTTACATAAACCACATTCCTACTTATATTGAAGAAGAATGAAAAGACAGAAGGAAATAGTTTCAATAAACATAACAGATGATTGCCATGATATATAAGGTACATTCGTGATGTCTCCGATTAAGGTTGCGTTTCTCTTTGAATTACATCAGCAACAGCTGTCCACCACAAGCAATGCAACATTAAAATACATCCATAATTGTACAGTCTCAAGACTCCAAATAAAGGTGAGCCATAAACCAAAGGGTAAAAGCAATAAAACCCTGTGGAAAACACTCGTTTGCAGCTATGCATTATGGGATTCCACAGTCCACCAGCCACTGTCACGAGACCTATACAAAATTGATCTCGACACTAATTAGCTCCTGACAGTCAGCATATAACGTAACCATTGACTGTCAAGATCCCAAAAAACAACAACAGCTTGTTCCTTTCTTAAATACACAGCGCTGCTTCAGCCTATATACATAATACATAATTATGAGATCCAGTCATTTCCAGTTTCGATCAAACAGAATAAACCCGTTGAAGACGTAGTTTTGTTTTAGATGGATACCGGAAGAAATAACACAATTTTCCAGCTTTACATCAAATGCACGCAAAGTGGCCGTTCCTGAAAAAAACATGACGGCCCTGTTATAACGTTAACGGTACACAGTAAACGTTGGTTAAACCGAACGACGACAGAAACAGCTTGAATTCCGTCTACACATGAAACGTTAGGTAAACACATTCTGATATTTCCGAATATTACCTAGCTCATACATACAAGGTACCACTGGCTAACGTTATTTGCGTTTGCGGTACCGCAGTGCATTTGCATACAAGGGCCCAAAACAGACCACCGCTAACGCACCGGCTCAGGCAACCTAGCTAACGTCACTAGCTCTCGATAGCTATTGTTAGCTAACCTGGCCAACTTAAATCAGGATCAAACTTACGTTAGGAGCTAACGTTACGTCGAGTTGACCGGTATCAGTGAGCTATGACACAAATGCTAATTGGCTGACAACTTGGCCAATAAATAAGGCTATGGTTTCAAGATACAATAAAACAGAGACATGCAACGTTAAGGTTACCCCTTTCATAGCTAAAGGTATACCAGAGTGTCTGACAGCACAGTGTAAAGATGGCCAAGTATTCTTCTTGCTAGCCAGCTAACGTTAGCCGGCTATCTAAGACTGCTGGCTAATCGTCTCTTCAGCACCAACCAAGTGCATGGGCTGGCAAGTGTACCTACCGATAGACAACGGTAAACAGCGAGTCTCCAGCATGTAGCTTATCTTGCCGTCAGTCCCAGGCCTTAACAAAACGAAAACTAGCAAAACACGAAATTCCAGCAAGGAAAATAAAGCGTTTAAAACTGATTCTGACAGGCGCGAAAAGGTAGATCATCGGAGGGCACTTTTCAAGATGGCGGTTCCGTCAACTTCAGCGACCCCTTCCCCCACTACAGCTAAAGCCTCTGTCACTCAAACTGCCGCAGCAACGCTATTGGTGGTTATCTCATCTCTCAAACCAGGCCGTGAAATGTGATTGGTTAAAGAGCGTGCCACAATATTGCGTCACTTAATCGAAGTAAGTATTATGTGGCCCGGAAGAGTGGGGTTTAAACGGTTTCATTAGATGCGTATTTTAAGTAAAATGCTTGTGGTCACAGAAGAGGTGAATACAATCAAATTAGGTGATCTCATCAGTCATAAAAAAAATATGGGGGAAATTTCAGTAATGTCAACGTTAACCCCGCTCGCACGTTTGTTCGGTATTACAAATCAAACGTACTCTCACAGTACGATTACGCCCATCGTTCTCCAAGAAACGCCCCTTTTACTGAAGGTTACAGATGGTAGGCGGTAGTACAGTACTGAGATGAATTTCAGCATGGTTTTCACCCGTTTGGTGATGTTTCACCAGCTAATACAAATGGAAGAGATGTTACCAAGTTTGCACACGAGTCAATACTTAATCCTTTCCTCGTGCTAACAAAAAATATTTCATTTAAATAAATAAATAAAATGCTGCCTACCACCATAACATTAGTGTCATTACCGTCAGGGTGTATTGTTGTTGGGAAAGTACAACAATCCATAGTCTTCAACACAACATATATGATACCTAATGTGACTATTTAAGCCTTTTTAGTCTGCTACAATATTAATTAACCCTTTTTTCAGCTGAGTCCGTCTCTCTTCTTATCCAAGTTATTTGTTATGATGAACACATTGTGTGAGGCTTCCTAATGACGTCACGGGATTTCGCGTCAGACATCTGGAGTACCACTCTACTGCTCTCCTAGCGGGAGCGTTCAAAAATGGCGAAAATGAAAGGCTACTACGAATCACTAAACCCGGAGGATAAGACCGTTTACAGAGAAAAATGTACGTCGATTGGTTCGGTGGACCCTTATTTGATTCCCGTTAAGGATTACAGCACCGATATAAATTCATGGCCTTCAGTTTCCTACTGTGATTTTGTGAACTACCTGTTTTTTTCGCCTATTCCATTGTACACCATGGAGGAAATGAAGGCGTACAAAGGACTCTAGGCACATTAAATATCCCTAAAGTCCCCCAAAATAAAATGGGTGAAGCTGCTTTTATCCACTACGCTACCAAGAAATATCAGAGGCCAACTCAGTGGACATTTTTAAACACTATAGTGCCAGGAGATATGGGAGTCGGAGGCGGTGCATCGAAGGTGCAGAAGGGTACTTTAATAAGGAGGTGTTGTCGGGTCGCAGCCCGGGACAACAAGAGGGAGAGACAGGAGGGCACACAACATATAAAGTAAGCAACACATATGTCCGTGCGGAACAATACCCCCAACCTGTAGTTCCATGATTGAATTATGTCCCCAGTGTATTAATAAGTGATCACTACACAAGCCCCCCCAGAATTCAAACAGGGCAAAAAAAAAATCCTCGCGTCCGGGAGGAAGCACCACAGGGTCCGAGGAGGGTGGGGCCGGGCCATGGAACGGGCCGTCGGAAGGGGGCCGCAGGGAGGGTAGGGGCCCTAACGAGGGCGAGGGCATCCTCACCGGGGGTGGAAGACGGGCCGGAACGGGGCCGCAGTAGGCGTCGTAAGGGGGCCGCAGTGCTGCGAGGCGGGGACGGCGCGAACATCCCGGTGGTCCCCAGCAGGGAGGAGCGCTGCCCGGCCGCAGGCGAGGGCACAACGGCAGCGGGCACAAAGTCCTCGGGGGGAAAGAGCCGGGTCCCCGGGGGGCAGGAGCAGGGTCCCCGGGGGGCAGGAGCAGCATCCCCCGGGAGGAAGGAGCCGTGGACAGGGAGAGGCCAGACGGGGCGCCGTCCGGAGCCGCCGTCGAGATGAACCGTGAGCCGCGGTAAGAGGAGAGGCCAGGCAGGGTCCCGAAGCGCGCCACCCACGGGCCGATGAAGACATGGGGACGTCCGAAACCGCCGAGGCGAAGGAAGAGGCCAGACAGGTCCCGGAGCGCGCCACCCACGGGCCGGTGAAGGCATGGGGACGTCCGAAACCGTCGAGGCGAGGGAAGAGGCCAGGCAGGGTCCCGGAGCGCGCCACCCACGGGCCGGTGAAGGCATGGGGACGTCCGAAACCGCCGAGGCGAGACGGGGTCCAGGAGTGCACCACCCAGGCGTCGATGAGCGTGAGTGGCGTCTGAAGCCGCCGTCGAGGTGGTGAAACAGGTGAGAGTGTTCACACGAGGCCGACCAGACATGGTCGAACCTCCTCTCAGGCACCAGAAAATGCTCAAAACGGGCCGTACTGTCCACGGTCAAAAACAGGTGGGCGAAATAGCGAGAGGATTCACACGAGGCCAACCAGACATGGTCAAACCTCCTCTCAGGCACCAGGAAACGCTCGAAAAGGTCGATAGCCGTTAGCAGCTAGCCGTTAGCAGCTAGCCGTTAGCTGAGGCCGTTAGCTGGCAGCCATTGGTAGCTGCTAGCCGTCGTTAGCCCCACGTGGATAGGTAGCTGCTAGCCGTCGTTAGCCCCACGTGGATAGCTGCTAGTCGTGGTTAGCTAGCACCGCTGGGACGTGCAGCCGCACGCCCCGGAGAAACAGCTCCATGAGGTAGCCATGGGGTTGCTGGTCGACCCAGCAGGTCGTGCATCGTCCCCCCGATGCGGGAACGGCGAGCAACGTCTCCAGCCTTCTGCGGAGCACGCACCGAGCCTCAGTCCGCGTGCCGGTGGCAGCCACGGACGTCTCCAAAAAATCCCCGGCATTTCGAGAAAGGAACCTGAGTTCCTTTTTGCCGTGTTCGGCTCCGTCCCGGAAACTTCCCAGACGTGTCAGAGTCACCAATATAGTGCCAGGAGATATGGGAGTCGGAGGCGGTGCATCGAAGGTGCAGAAGGGTACTTTAATAAGGAGGTGTTGTCGGGTCGCAGCCCGGGACAACAAGAGGGAGAGACAGGAGGGCACACAACATATAAAGTAAGCAACACATATGTCCGTGCGGAACAATACCCCCAACCTGTAGTTCCATGATTGAATTATGTCCCCAGTGTATTAATAAGTGATCACTACAACACCAGCTTTTATTTTTGTTGTACCTATATCTATATGTTTACTTTATTTGATAGTGTTTTATATTGTTGCATCAATTAACTTAGTCTTGTGTCTTATTATGTATTTTTATTATCATACCTTTTACCTCGCCGTGTCTCTTAACCTTTTAAAATGTTATATATGTTGTTGCTATGTACCTGTGAAGGTCTTAACATCTGATCTGAGGGTAATTTCTCGTGATTTATTTTTAACTTGTGATTGTAAAGCACTTTGAGCTACACATGCTTTATGAAAAGGGCTTTATAAATAAAGCTTTATTATATATTGCAATATATTTAAATTCCAAAAGTTGTGAACCTATTCTTGGTTGTCAGCTTCTGTTATGTGCTACCTAGCATATGACAAGGTGGTTCAAAATAGTCAACAATCCAATGATATTTTTGTATTTTATTTTTCAGGTATTGCATTCTCAGAGTAATGGACATGTCCTTGGGTACTGTCTGATGAAGAAGGATGGTGCAGTCATCACAGCTAACTGCAACTGCAAGGCTGGTTTGGGATCAACATGTACCCATGTTGCATCTCTCCTTTTCTACATAGAAACATCTATACGGACACGTGATGCCAAGACAGTTACCCAGGAAAAGGCGTCCCCTCTCAAAAGAAACAGAAGTACTAATCAATCTGAATGACGGTGTATATATTTATTTGATTGAACTTGTTTCTTTTACATCAAATCTATATAAAGAACATGTAAGTACACGGCACTTGTTGTTTCCCCGACTCAGACTGCAAGGAATCTGGGTGTGACCCTAGATAACAACCTGTCCTTCACTGCAAACATCGCTGCTACAACCCGTTGCTGCAGATACACGCTTTACAACATCAGGAAGATTCGTCCCCAGCTGACCCAGAAAGCCACGCAGGTTCTGGTCCAGGCTCTCGTCACCTCACGCCTAGACTACTGCAACTCCCTCCTGGCTGGTCTGCCTGCATGTGCCATCCGACCTCTGCAGCTCATCCAGAATGCAGCGGCTCGTCTGGTCTTCAACCTTCCTAAATGTTCCCACACCACGCCGCTCCTCCGCTCCCTTCACTGGCTCCCGGTAACGGCTAGAATCCACTTCAAGACACTGGTACTTGCGTACCATGCTGCGAATGGATCTGGCCCTTCCTACATCCAGGACATGGTTAAACTGTACACCCCAGCACGTGCACTCCGCTCTGCATCAGCCAAACGACTCGCTGCACCCTCACTGCGAGGGGGACCCAAGTTCCCATCAGCAAAAACACGTGGGTTTGCTATCCTGGCTCCAAAATGGTGTAATGAGCTCCCCATTGACATCAGGACAGCAGATAGCTTACACACCTTCCGGCGCAGACTGAAAACACATCTCTTTCGACTCCACTTTGAGCGATAGAACTATTAACAAATCACTTATATACTAAGAAAGGACTGGCTTACCTAAAGCCAGCTGAGTAGCACTTGAAATGTTTTAGCTCTATGAAACCTAATGCACTTATATGTTTATGTTTTCCTCAAGTTTGTATTTTGTTGGTCGAACGCACTTATTGTAAGTCGCTTTGGATAAAAGCGTCAGCTAAATGTAATGTAAGTGTAACAATCAAAACAAGTTGTGCACACTAAAATGACACAAATCATCATTATTTAAACTGACACTCAAAGAGCAAAACCTCAGCTCAAATATCCAAAACTCTAAACACATGTTCAGCTCTGCACCCAATTTGCAATTCAACTTTCCACTTTTTGAAAAGTAAAAGTATAACAACAGTATATTTGTGTTTCTGTACATATTTTGGAGACTTGAACAATCTTTATTCGCAGAATTCTCTATCAAACGCCATAAAACAGTGTGCTTGAGCACGATGGTGTGTAGTTGGTTTTACAAAATGTCTTGTACTATGAATGAAGTGTGTGCCATTTGGTGCAACAGTTTGGTTTTGGTAAGTGTTTCTGTAGTTCTGGGTGCAGTGCTTAAGTCTGCAGTACATATTAGGTGTTTTGCACTTTGTGTGTATGCTTTTGTGAATTGTGTTTAGTGTTTTGAGAAAATAAGCCCTGCTTTCAAAAAATGTGTTTTAGCATTGTAATATGAACACAATGTTAATCTATCTCTGTTATGTGAGGTGATCTCTGCAGCTTACAGTTAAAGAAGCATGTGCTTGTTTTTCAATGGGTACATTGGAAACCTGTAATAAATATAATACTTTGCCCTTTCAATTGTTTTTTTCAAAATGTATTTACCCAAGCTTAATCAGTCTGAGTTGCAGTGCCAGTCTCTGGTTTAATCAGTCCTTCTTCTTCCCCAGTGGCTCCCAGGACTGTGGGCTCTTCTACAGATGGTATATCAGATACCATGCTGTAGAGATCAAGTAGTGCGATGGATGACCTTTTTCTGGCGCGTTTATACCTGGCATGTGTAGCAGGGGAAGGTGCTGTCATTTTCTCGTGGCCCAATTTGACAGACGGTGCCCAGTCAGGATGATTTTTGTCAAAAAGTGCCACTTGTAGGTCAGTTATATCCTGGGTGAACTGTTAATTAATACAAATTTGACCTCTTTTGACATGCGAAGTCACTTTAGATATATTTAAAATGCTGGTGTCAAGACATTGGAACATGACAAATAATTGAGGAAACCAAAAGCCTCTGAAAAGGTGCCAGGGACTGGACAGCCTTTACTGTTTACATATAATCAAATGGCCAGTAGGGGGAGGAATTACTTTAAATGACAGTTAAACGAAGCACTGCAGGGGATTGACAGACTGGTGTGAAGATGACCTGAGCCAAGGGATGACTTTACTTTGTAGATACTCCACAATCTGATATGTCGATCGATGACAGACTCCAGGATTCCTATTTCCTTGTTAAGATCCATGTCTTACGTATCCATGTCTTACGTACGTGGGTTATATGTTCATTTTGAATGTTTGTATGTAAAACCCGACACTTACCTGACGTGAAATGACCCCCACAAACGCGAGTATAGTTGTGGTTGGTTGGTTTGAGATCCTCCCGTCCGATCCTATTGAGCCATTTTTCCTGGCGACGCTTTGAAAGTTCATGTGTCGCTTCCCCCTGGTGTGTTATAATAACCGCCGGCAGCCTGTAAATGACTTCGGCCCCCTGTTTCGATCACCTCTGTTGCCGCAGCCAACAATGGCACAGAAGTTAACCATTGCATGTCCGGTAAAAAACAAACATTGAACAGGTATGGCGTATTACGGTGTCTGTTTTGGTACTCCAGTATGGCCGTCGCGCTGATGTCACGGGTAACGTGACGTCATATGCAAAGCCTCTATAAAACGGCACACAGAATTATTTTATTGATAATGATAACTGAGAGAACATCCCTCAGTTGGCTTAGGAGTACTGGTGCTATTTCACATCCAAAGTAGCAAGAGGAAGGAAGTCAAACACAGTTATTACACTGACACGTGCATGTACATTACGGGCAGCTGTAATACTTTCACATTCCCCTTAAGCCTCAGCACACTTGGTGTTTAAGGGATGACCGAAGATTGGCCCCAGCAGTAATAACGTGATAGTGGTCATTTTGGGAACCACAATTGTGTGGTTACAATGTAATATTGTGACAGCTCTGCATTATAATTTGCCATACTAGGTCAAGTACATGTTTTACTCATAGCATTAATGCTAATTCTGTCCTATATTCAAGTATCACAGCGAGCTATAGGCGAGGTAAGTTTATATATAGTACCTTTCAACACTAGGCAATTCAAAGTGCTTTACAAAAATGAAAAACATTTGAACATAGTAACAGGTGCAGAAATCTATATATTAACAGGATGCATGATTAAGAAATGGACCAGAGAATTGTAAAAAGAAATTAAGAAAAAAGGAATTATTAGGAACACACTTTTTTAAATGTACTTTTAGCTCGTATTTCAGCTGCAAGTATTGCATGCAGTACTGTTTGCACACTATTGGAACATATCATTTCATAGATGTGTATAACAAGAGGTTACTCGGTTATGTCAATCATTCAATCAACAACTTTATTAATCCCGCAAGGGGCAATTGGTTATGAGCAGTTTACGTCATGTACACAGGCAGGAACATACAGGAAGAAAACACGGTGGATGTGTGATCCAGCATGCACAATATAAGGAAAGGTAAAGTGCATGAGGTTGCACTTTGCAGTATATTTGCATACAGTAGGCCTACACGTGTCAGAGTTGTTGCATATGTGAAGCAAGGTACAGACAAGTTGTATACATATGAATAAGGTTTAAAGCACAATGGGTAAGGTGCGGGGTTTAGGCGTTACATAATGTAGTAAACAACTTATTTACATTATTATTTAAATGTAAAATGAATACATTGGAGATGCCCTCTGAAGCTAAGATCAACTACATTTCCAACCAATATGCCAATCCGTTTATAAGATTAGCTTCTTCTGTGTTTCCCTGAGACACCTGAACGCAGCGCTCGGTTTACACTAAGTCTGTCCGTTAATCGCTTCTGTCCGGTTCCCGGGATCCATCCTCCTGCAGTCAGCTGGTCCTGAACACTCTGTGAGACACACACACACTGCTCTGAGACCAGGAGGAGGCTGCTGCTAGCGTCATGGCGATGAAGATGGATTTAAATAGCATCATAGACCAAATGGAGACCGGAGAGCAGGACTCAGCTCTGAAGGCTCTGCAGAGCTACAACCAGGAGGTAATCACGTGACGTGCGCCCTGCATACATGCATGACGTTTATCATACACACATATGTTCTGCTAATGCTGCCTGGCTAGCTTAGCTTTGTGTCAGATACAACACCTTTCAGGTCAGAGGATGGCGCTGCCTTCAGGGGAGACCAGGGCTTATGGGCACACTTGTTTCTGTTTCTATATTGTTAGTTAAATCAGAATCAGAGAGAAGCATCAGAAACAGGTTTATTGTATATGGTGGATACATAAACACAGTTAAAGAAGATACATTGTAAGAAAAACAACCAAAAATATAGTATAATATGAAAAGAAAAACTCTGAATAAAATTAACTATGTGCATTATTGTTACGAAAAGTGGAAAGCTGTCCAGATATTAAAAGCTTGTGGCAGGGAAACGGGGGTTCAGGGGGAGTGGCTGTACCCGTAGGGTAGAAAAGGGGGAAGTGAAGTCTGACTCAGAGGTCGCGCGGCTGTGGAGAAGAACGTGTTGCCCACATTCTGTTACTGAGTTTAGGCTAGTTAGCTAGCAGGTTTATTGTTTTGGGTGCAGTCACTTTGCCTCCACTTGCTGTTCAAATAAATGTTGAAAGAAAAAGTAAATCTGTTGACAGTTCTGTTTTATATGGGTGTTGAAGAATAATTGGGAGGGATGAAACCCTCTGTAATGGTCACACATGCAGAGCACACAGCACACACAGTGAAATGTGCTTTTAACCCATCCTACCAGGAGTCTAGTGAGCAGTGGGCAGTTATTGTACAGCGCCCGGGGAGCAATGGGAGTGAGGGGGGAAGGGGGATGTCCGGTGCCTTGCTCAAGGACACCACGGCAGGGCAGGAGGTGAACTGGGACCTCTCCAAGTAGAAGTTCACACTCCAAATGTAGGTCTGGCCGGGGACTTGAACCGGCGACCCTACGGCTCACAGTCCAAGCCCCTACTGACTGCCATAGATTTAGTCCCTAATTTTGCTCTCAAAGTGCACCAGATTGATGCATTTAACTTCAACATTTAAAAAAAAATCTTCCCGGGGGAGCTTGCCCCCGGACCCCCCTAGAGGAGGTGAGGTCCACCACCTGCCTACACCCCCTGTTAAATAGTCTCACCCACATTGAGGATGCTTCCTACGCCCATGTCTTATTCCATGTGTCAAGTCAGGCAAATTGTGTCCAAATGTTATTGCATCAATTATCTGTTAACATTAAAATCACTATATGCTGTAACTATTTTGCTCTAGGCAACTCAAGGGCTCAGGTAATGTGATTACTATATGAATAATTGTCCAAAATAACATAAAATGCATAGGGTTTTTTGGTAAGTAACATACTTTCGTCGCCGGCCATCCGATACATGCTGCGCATTAAGTGGGCCTGTCTGTCAATTCATCCCCGGGCTACTTTTCCCCCCAGTCCGCCCCTGTGCAGGACTGACAGTACTTAAATGAAATGAATAGAAACAAGACATTGTTCACAACATGTGTTTTCCCTAATTTGACAGGTGAAACCGTAGAGCTGTCGTAATATCATATTTTAACCACTAGTGATGGGAATTCCGGCTCTTCTTGGTGAGCCGGCTCTTTCGGCTCCCAAACGGCTCTTCAGTTTACCACATATTATACCTTTTATAATTAAATCAAATGTAGCCCTGTTTTGACTAATGAATGATTGATATGTGTACACATATATCACTTAAATTATTCAATACATCCTTTGTACTGAAGTATTCAAAAGTAAAAATGACATGTTTAATATAAATGATTTGCTGTGGCCAAATGTTTTCATTGCATTTACAGACCCTTGTACCTCTCTGATATACCACCCAATGAATGCACTGACTTGCTTGTAGAACCACGCTACACAAAGCAGATAGCAACACCAATAAAAATGTAAGCATAGACATTTAAAAAAATTATCGACATCTTAAAATGATATTGAAAGAAAAGGCCCTAACAAAACAGCAGGGCTCTATTTCAGTATTAACTAAAGAAGAAAAGACAGCAACAGCTGACATCAAATCTTTGCTGAGCCTAAAGATAATCATAAATAAATAACATAGTGAAAATAAATATATTGCAATGCTCAGTACAGCAGCATCCAACAGTCTCTAATCCTTGGATATGACATGTCACTGCATGCATGCACGGAGCACCCGTAGCGCGGAGATCATCATATCATTCTGTCTTAAGTATTACTTAAAAAAAAATAAAAAAAACGGCTCGTTCGCGGGTGCGAGCCGGCTCCCGTCGTTCACTTAAACGAGCCGGCTCGTTCGCGACCGACACATCACTAAACCACACAATTATGGTGGCCTAAAGAATCACAACAACGTTATTATTGCGATATATCTATGGAAAAATAAACAATTGTTTGACTCGTGCATATTATTTTCAGCTCTACAACCTTGAAGGGGCCCTATTATGCAAATGTTCAGGTTCATATTAGTATTTTGTTCCTCTAGAAAAAGAAAGAGCTGTTTGAACATTAAAGCATGTAAACATGTCATTCACATGCTTTAATGTTGTGTGTGGGAGATAAACTCCCTCTGCAGGGAACACAGGGATTGTGGCCTTTGCAGACCATTTACATGCACTAAAACCTATAGAACACATTAGAGGAGATGGAAAACTGGCATAACGAAAAAAGAAAAAAAAGCAGGTCTTTTTTTTCACTACAGGTGATATTAAAATCCTTTTTTTAGCCTAACACTGGTTTCCACCAGACTCAAGAATTTCAAACTGAAACTTAAATGTTGAAGTAAAGTATTTCATTTCCTATCCTGGAGTCCCTATGCCAGTTTGAAAGCTGTATCACATATTTGACCACTTGTGGGAAGCAGAACAGTTACACCTCCAGCACTCAGAGCAGCATCAGAAATCTTTTGGAGGCATCTGTCCCTGCGTTTATGTTCCGTCCTGAGATAAATATCTGTCTCTTCAGCTGAGAAATGCTCCCCAGAGAGTCTCTGATTGTGTCTGCCTGCTGCTCAGCAGAGCTTTTATAGTCAGCTGCTAGTGATGCTAATAGTAACAAAGCTAATGAGAGCACTGAGACCGAACAGTATACATTCATCAGTTGGAAAACAAAAGCCATGTAAAGGGCTCAAACATACTGTAATCCATTGTTCATAATACAATTCACATGATAATTGCAGCTTTATCATTGAAACACAAACATAAAAAGCCCATCTCCATAAGGCTCCTATGTGCATAATTAAGTCCTAAAACCCGGAAATAAGTCAGCATTTTACAATTTGCGATTACCTTATCTCAAAATCAACGGTTTTTGGCTGGATCCTTGAAATAAGCATTCGATTTAAGCTTCAAAAATCATCAAGTGGTGTTACTATGTGGAGATTCTCCTGCCTAACATAACATGTAATAAACATTTGTTAGCCACAGAGCTTCTTTTCTGCAATGTTCCAGCGTACAATGGGAAAATCCCATTGCTTTTTGTTGAGTTAGCCCTTTCGACGCTAACATCCAGGTCAGCCTACTAAAAAACGTCATCACTGCACTACTCTATCATTTATTGGTTTGCAATGTTTTTATTTGAAAGAAGACAAAACTTATCCAAGACACATGAAGAAAAGGATTCGTAACAATCATGCATCCATTCATGCCTGAAGTAGCAAGGCAAGGGCATAGGATATTATATACTGTAGAAAAACATATAAATGTTAACCTGAATAATGACCTAACACATGGATTATGTTTTATTTGCACCATTAGGTTTGAGTTTTCTGTCCTAGCTTTCACAACATTCTTTTTTAGGAGAATATCAACTGTAAATAAACCGAGACATGCAGAGAAGGAGACAGTACTTTGTTTTAGCCCACAACCTCTCTCAGGTGTCAATGTGTGTCAACAGTTTGGAAAACTATGTAGCCTAAGGAAGCACTAAGGAACACAAAACAAAAAATAAAACTGATTTGAACTGTGAGGGGGCGTGTCTTCTCCACCTCCAGTGTCACATGAATACAAACGTGACAGAGATTATTCTGACTTGTTATTTCTGAAATACTTTTTTCTTGGTAGATAATTCGTAGTTTTTTGTCACAGTTTAAAAACCAAAGAGGCAAGAACATGGCTCAGTTTGTCAGTAGTAATTTTTCGCATGTAAAATTAAAATAAACTCTACAAATAAAGAATTAAAGCATAAGACAAATAAAAAGTAAACAATCAAGACCACATTTAGATCTACTTTTTATGGGAATAATTATTGCATATGTCATTGTGAGGAAAAATGTGCATTAAACCCACTGGTGACCATCAGATCTTTAACTCCCATAAAGAACCCTGGGTCATGACAGGGAGAGCTCTGTGCTACAAGGGGACGCAGTGTGAATGTGTCTCACACGCCTGTATATAATGTATGTTTCTGATCCCATCATGTGACTAAGTGAGCCCCAGGTGCATCGAGCAGCAGGCCGTATAATTACCAACATGTATTTGGGCAGCATGCACTTCAGTGTAATCTGCTACGCTACATTTTCCAACATAGAGGCCTCAATCTTCATCTGACTAAGCGCCAGCTGAGCTTCAGGCTGTCTGCTAACCAGCTGAGCTCTGCACCATGCTTCTCTCCGCCCGGTCAGCTGTGTGGGCGTTGATCTTAGAGGCAATTGGATTAGATTCTCTGATACACAAATACAGTCTCCTACGGCCCGGTCAAATCCTGCCCTACTAAACCCTTTATCACTGAGCAGCTTAGAGCTACAGGCTGTGTGGAATAGGCTGTGTTATATCTTGCTATGTTCACTTTTCCTCTGCTGTTAGCCTGCTCTGGTCCATTCTCCATGTTGTGTATGACAGTCCTGTTATTAGAAGGAACACGTCAAATACACAAGTGCTACATAACGTTACGTGCGCTGGAACAACCGTTTGAAAAGTTGTTTGTTACAGAATGCAGCACTACCCTCCATTCTTGAGCTTGGTAGCAGTGCGTCTGCTACATTAGCTTTTTTTACACTTTCAAAATGTTGACTTTGAGAACTGCTGGCTCAGCTTTGTGAACCACTTTGGTTTTCAGATGTTGCCTAAATGACAAAGCCTAAGGAACTTATGTTATGATGTTTAAAAATGAAAAGTAAGATAAGTTCTATGTTTAAAATAAAGGTTTCTAGTCTCGACTGCTCAAAACACTTCACAACACAAACAGCATTTACTTATTCACACACACATCTATACACTGCTGAAGGTCACCATGCAAGGAGCCACCTGCTCCCCAGGAGTGATAAACAACACACACCTTGGGCACAGCCATAATAATGATAGTAAGTTTGGGTTCAGTATCTTGCTCTTTAACATGTAGACTGCAGAGCCTCACAGCCAGCCCGTCTGCTTTTTGTGTAGGCTACCTCAACCCTAACACTATTAATGTACCAGAAAAACCACAACATCAAAACTAGCGGTAACAAAAGCTCAGGTCGGATGTGTCTTGGCTACAGCGACTGCTTTCCCTCTCTTTCCCTTTTTCTGTTTTGGCTCTTTCTCTTTATCTCACACCTTTATTTGTGCCTTCTGCTTTTCCTTCTTCAGATGAACCACTGCTTCACATTCAACAAGGAAGACGAGCAGGACAGAAAGGTATTCCTTAGCTTCCAAACTTTGATTCCTGATCTTTTACCTTTGAAGTTTAGTCAAGGTATTTTTCTGTTGAAGGATATTTTCCTCATACTGGTTGGTGATCCAAATGAAAAGTAGCACTATTGTCTAGTTCTTGTGTAGTTGTGTAATTTACTATTAGATGGGCCGTGTAAAGTATTTTAAGCAAGCTATTACCTGGTTAATTTAGTCATTCATTAAATTGTAGCTGATTACATAATTAACATATATTTTCTTAAATGAACCAACGTGAGATAAATATGGATTTGAAATAACACTGAAATATATTTGCTTCAAAACTAAATTAAGAAAAAATGTACGTGGTCTGAATGCCCCTATTTGAAATGTGGAGAAAGTTTCATATTTGGAAAATCCAATTAAATTAAATAACAAATGAATCAAATGTAAGCACTCAGTATTCAAAACCATAACTCAAATTGATTGAATTCAATGAGCTCAATTCAGAACTGAAAATCCAAGTAAAGTCAAAACTTCCACTTTCTGCTGCGTTGGTGAACACATTCAAAATGCTAAATCTTTATATATAGAAATGTCAAAACTTAAAACTGACATTTATAATGGGAATAAAGATGAGATCAATTCAGAAATATGGTTTGCAAAGTAACATATTTTAAAGTGTATTTAAATATAAAAAGTCTGGTGCAGTCACTATCTAATGAGGTCACTTAGTGTATACTTTCTCATAACACTGAACCTGACCTGATGTATCTGTTGTGTGATGCAGGTCCTGGGGGAGTTGGTGCTGGGGTTCCTGCACCGGGACCTGCAGCCCTCCTGTCACCTGGCCTGTCTGGAAACAGTCCGGATCCTGTCCAGGGACCCTCTCTGCCTGGACCCCTTCACCAGCCGCTCTGCCATGTCCACTCTGGCCCGCTTCGCCGGCATCGCCGTGTCCAGTCCTGGGGGGGCCCACAACCAGGGGGAGGAGGGCCAAGGTGATTCCAGACAGCTGTCCCAGGTTTCAGACTGGAAGGCCTTCATCCTGGTGTTCCTGTGTTTTTTGATTGTCCAAACACAAAGATAGATTTGGTGGCATTAAAGGATAAAAAAAATACATTTTCAGTCTTATTTTTGTAGTTTTGGCCATTATCAAAAGTGTTATACTCACAGCAGTAATAGTGAAGGTCTGGAAACAGGTTGGAAACAAACCTCCAGATTTGACAAATGCTGACACTTGGTTTGGATTAATTGTACACTTGGATAAAGTTCCCCCATATTATATTGATATATGCTGTGTGTAGAAGGTGAGACAGGAGACACGATTCAAGGTGTCATGAAGGCACACATTTGTTCTACAATTACTAAAATAAATCTCGAGATATTGAAGCTACTCGGTTTATCATTTGCCCCAACCTTTTAATACATAAAGATTTACTCTGCTAATTGCCTTCTTCCTATTTCTAGCTGAAGGTGATGAAGGAGAGAGGGGAGAGGCAGCAGAGGAATGCAATGAAGAGGGGAAGGAAGCCTCCCCCCCCTCAGAAAACGCTGACCAGGAAGTGATTACTGAGGCTCTGAAGTCCATCTGTAACCTGCTGCTGCACAACCAGACAGGACAGGTCAGTCTGCCGTTGTCTCCTCAAACCTACATTTATATACATTTATCAGAGAATATCAAGTGTTTTGGTTGGTGATCATTTATCAAATATGTCTTTGTATTGATGATGGATGGCAGGTGGTCGCAGCAGATCTCCAGCTGATAAAGGGCGTGGCAGAGAGGCTGAAGCAGTGTCATGATCCCATCTGGAACCATGAGGTATGGACGGCAGTTAGACATGTGTTGTAATGGGGGGGAAATGATTACTCTGAGAGTTAACTTGACAAAGTTTAGAGTAAGGTTGTAGTTACAGGGCCGTATCCACCATTGAGGTCGCCGAGGTCCGGACCTTGGTCATTTTTTCCGAGCTGTGTATAACTAAACTTATGAAATAACTGCACTAAACGGGGTTCTTTGTAGTACTTCTATTTACTGATGATGGGGGGCGCTGCATAACTACGCAGCCTCGATTAAAGCAAACAGAAGAAGACGACATGTATCAACAAACCACCGCAGTCCCGACTTGTATCGGAGCAGCGGAGGAGTGATGAGGTATCTACACTCTAAAAACGAATTCAGGCGACCTTTCACCTCCACTTAATTAAATGCATGGTTGCAAGATAAAAAGGTGAGTTAATTGATTTAGATAAACATTTTAAGTTGTAAACATTAATTTATAAGTTGTGTTGACGTAATAATGTTGGTAATTACATCAACTTAATATTGTGTGTAATTTGAACTCTGATTTCTGCGTTAATTGACTTAAAACTAAATTCAAGTTGTAGTAAATAATGCAATTGGCTTGATAACTTAATTGTTCTGCACCTTGAGTTAAGGGTTTCAAGTCCACTCCCACTTAACATGCCGGGACAAGTTCCCACAGTTAAGACAAATAGAAATACTATACAAAGGACATTTTAAGGTGAGTGTCATCTGTTGTCATTCAAATACAGGAGATAGCCTTGTAGTTGCACTGTATAGGCAAATTGCTGTTTGACCAAAATTAGCAGCCTTTGAACTGTGAATAGTTCTGTGAGAGGATACAAAGTAGAGGCTACTGTGAGAGTACAAATACTTTGGTTACTATTGTGATATCGCTTTTTATTCAAAATGAATCTCGGTGAAGCAGATCAAGGACATGCTTCTTGAGGTAGGATCCTTATTCAGAGTTGTCATTGAAATGCAAGTTGTTGGCAGTCACCCATTCAGAATATATTCATTTAGGTCATTTCTCAAAAATAGCACAATACAATTGAAGTACGCAGAGAACTATAGCCTTCCGCTGCCTTGTCGTGTACCTTGGAGAAAAGGAAGAGGACCTTTTCAAGGAGTTTAGCGACGTCATTAAAAATCTTGAAATCAAATCAAATCCACGGGCACAGTGTAAAAACACAGGACAAAAGCACTGCTCTCTGTCAGCTACATTCTGAAGCATATTGCACTTTTGGCCACACCCCAATCAATAGTATCTTAGCAACGTTCAGCATGGATAGGTGTTGACAGCAACGACATGGGAAAAGGATTGTGTAACATTTGAAAAGTGGCTTCTGCTCTTCACAGTTCACATATTGTATGGAACCTGCTAAACAGATGAGAAGGGACACTAAAACTTGCACGGTTGGGATTGACAAAATCTGTCCACATGCATTGAAACACTAGGAAAAGTACTCAAAAGCACCTCTGTGTGTCTTCAGGACCACATTAGGCGCATTCACACTGCGGTACTTTTCCCACAAAGGTTCATGCGAACTTAGTTCATGAGAACTCTTTTATCGCGTTCACACCAAAAAGAGCCGGTACTAAAAGTAGTTCATGTGAACCTTTTTACCCCCTCGAAAGTCCCTGCTAGAGAGCAGGGACTTTCGAGCGGCTCTTTTGTGAGAAAAGAGCTATATTTCTGATTGGCTGGGCGGATTGCAAACCCCCCCCGTAAAACTCCCAAAATGTTTTGTGAAGCCGCCATTTTATTATCCTCGCATTAGCATTATTAGCATTAGCATTAGCCCAGCGCAGAAACGCAGAGAGACTAACTTATGGCAACACAAAATAAAACATGGGAGCGGTGGAGATGAGGAGGTGTTGGCGTTCTGGCGATTTACTCGGAAGGCTTCAGTAGAAGCTGCTGGGAGTCCCAGCAGCTTCTACTGAAGCCAGTCCCCAACTCCGGGGACTTCCGGCCGGGGACTGTGGCCGGCAGTATACGCCGTGAAGTTGTTTGTGGCCTGCCAGTAAACCCAAAGCAGAAGAAGAAGAAGTGACGTCAGCGGCTTCATTTGCCTAATTCATAGTTCATGAGAACTAAAGAGTTCGCATGAACTAAGTTCGCATGAACCTTTGTGGGAAAAGTACTGCGGTGTGAATGCGCCTCTTGCCATGACGACACACACATGCAGACTCAATAGGGGAAAACAATAGCAGCGTTGCTTTAGCAGCTGGTAATAATGGCTCTGAATTCGCTAAGAGTTTAAAAAGTATGCATTACCTAATTCATGATCTCTTATGCGCTAACCTATTATTTAATGTGCTTCAAAAGGACATAAATATCGCCTTCATCAGTGACCGGTCCACCCAGGATCTGACCATACGATGGCAACCATCGTGGTGGAGGGAAACAAATGAATGAGCATTCTGCGTTAAATGTGTTCATACTGTTTGAGATAATGACTCGGCAGTGTAACATCTTGTTACATCTTTTGTCAAATTGATGTGTGTGATCTGCAGACTGGCGGCCATTGGGAGTTTGTTTCTGTAGTTTTACAAAACTTTACAGATTTGACATATTTGGCACTGGTTCTAAATATGCAAAGGCCTCTAACTTCGATGTGATGGCAGCATGTATTTGCTGTGTCCCCATGTCCCATGGTAATATGGCTAATGTGTTTATTTATTATTTGTGGGGCAATTTACATTTGTGTTATTTATCTTTTTTTTCAAGATTTAAATGAAGCTCAGCGCAAGTTCTTTCAGGAAGACTGGAGAGGTTTCTCAATACTTAAATTTCCCCTCCTCGACTCCCCTCCTCGAGGCTTGGTGCCGCCCACAGGAGATGCGAGTGGAGGACTGAGGAGGGGAACCGAGGAGAGAGGAGGGGAACCGAGGAGAGAGGAGGGGAAGCAGCAGGCGGTTAGAGAAATGAGAACTCCTCTCCTCTGAGCGGTCATTTTAATGAGACGTCCATTAATGATGACAGGAGGCACAGCAGCCCTCTGTCTGATGGACAGATGTGTTCATGATGACTTATATATTTACTTTGATTCATTGACAGTGCGGTATAATGAGACAATAACAGGCTACAAATGCGGACATATACACGCACATATATTTATATAAATATATACAATTTCAGAATCAAACAAGTATGAGAGCATAGGACACCAAACCAACTGAGACCCGTCTGTCCGCCGCATCTACGCACTGTACAACACACACACTGTACAACACACACCTACAGCTCCTAAAGCATAATCAGGCTACAGCCGTTGTGTATTTTATTATGTGAAGCACTAAATGGTCTTAGAAAAATATCGACTCTTTGTTTGTAGATATCTACTAAACTAAAGCATACAAATACAAATACAGAAAGTAATGTAGGCCTGTTATACTGAGTGATATATATTTTACACACTGCTCTGCTTTCTGCACGGACCTCACAGCTGTTCTCACTGTAAACATCGCGTTGCGATGAAAGCAGTTACTAATATAATATCCAAGGGATGCATGCAGAGCTGTCATTGGCTGAGATAAGTCCGGCCGTGCATCACGCCTCCACCGTTCCCGGAAATGCATCCGTGGAGGATGCATCAGTGTCTCCTCGGTTATAGCTCCTCCAGAGAGCCTCCTCGATGCTCGGTCCTCGAAGTGCATTTAGAGAAATTAGATGTCCTTCAACATGGCGCGCTGAAATTCATTTCCGGGTCACTACCGGAGGACCGAGGAGTCGAGGAGTCGAGGAGGGGAAATTTGAGTATTGAGAAACCTCTTGGGTGTATATATACATTCACTCTGCAGCTGCATATAATCAGCTCATCACAGGCGTTCTCTTTAACCTATTACATTTCACCTCATTCTCCAGCAGCCAATCAACGTGCTGCAGCCAAACTATAAAATGGTTCTCCTCTCTCCTGCAGTCAGCTGTGATTTCAGGTGTTCATGCACCTTATCATATGGCATGTGTCAATAAATGTTCAAACAAAATGAATTCTCTCCTGATTGAAACATCATGTGTTGAAATAAACAACTGCAGTTCAAAATAAAAAGTGAATTGCCTAATATTCTTGTTGTGGAATCATTTAATTTCTTTCTTTAAAGGCAAAATCATGAAAAAGCTAAGAAAAAAAACGATTGAATGCAATATATTTGGAGCAACTTAATTTATAAATGGTTGTCAGCTTAAAAACGTGTGTTCACAATGAGGGTAATTAAGCACATAAAACTTAAAATTCCTTTTAAATCATACGGTAAAACAAGTTCGAGCAACTTCATTTTTGGAGTAATCAACTTAAAAACGTGTATCCCTAATGAGGGTAATTAAGTACATACAACTTAAAATTCCTTTTAAATCATGTGGTAAAACTAGTCGGAACAACTTAATCTTTTGAGTAATCAACTTCAAATCTTGTGTTTATAATACCAATTAAAGTAAGTGAGTAATTAAAAACACCTCTGATTGTAGAGGAAAAGCCTTCTCCCCTAACTCAAATAACTGTGTTGCTTTAAGACAATTTCATTAGAAGTTGTCTTAACTCAATAAACATCGATGCAAACTGTTGCGTTGATTTTCTTTGTTGAGCCAAGGCATTTGTTTTTAGAGTGTAGAGATCTGAGTCCAGCGGGCTGCTTGTGTTCCTGTCCATCATATGACCAGCAGATCCTGTGTGAATGCTGAGAGACTCAAGAAGATGGAAGAGAGGCTGCAGGTTATGGAAAGGAGAGAGACATGGAAAATGAATGTTGACAATGTTTTGTGATCATTTTAGCCTCTTCTGCATGTCCAGATCATTAATAGTAACTATCAACTGATTCAAAATAATGTATGCTGCAGCCCACTGACATGATTTGAAATCAATATATTATCCAATTTGTGAGCATGAAAATCCTGGGAAATCCTGGATACGGTCCTGGTAGTTAATGCACATATTGAATAAGCCAACACGTGCCGACTCTTGCGTCAGTCCTAACTTTTCCAATTTTGTCTGAAACATAGTCATGAAACATTATAGTATATGTATCTTTGCTATTTCAAATTGGTAAAATAAGATCATACCTTCTAGAAGATTGGGATTCAGCACTGGTGCTAATGCAATACCTGAGTTTGGTACAACAACCAAAACAAATGTTGTGATACCTAACTGTTGAAGGACATTCGGTTCTTGTTTTGGTACGTTAGAATTTTTAATGCAACATATTTGTATCAAATGAGCACTGAGGTCGGATATCCAGCCATAGTCTGAACAGGAAAAGATAAATAGTGAATGAGTGTCCCTGCTCTGTGTCCAGGTGCGTTTCTTTGACCTGCGCCTCACCTTCCTGCTGACGGCCCTGAGAGTGGACGTCCGGGCGCAGCTGGTCCAGGAGCTCCACGGCATCAGTCTGCTAGGTAACTGACTTCCTGTTTAACTGCTGACCTTGAAAACCAACAACAGTTGTTTTGGTTACAAATGTTAAGAGGCAACTATCCTAAAATGTTTCCACTTCCAGTTGCCTCATCTTGAAGTCAATGTTTTTTTGGATGTGTTTAGATGCCTGAAATATGGTCTATAGTTAAGAGATTTAAAAATGTTTCTACAACATAAAATACATCAGTAGATACCCCACTTGTGATGAATGTCTGAAGCTTCTATATGTCATAGAAACAGCGGTTGCTAATAAGTGACTAAAGGGAGACTATGACGTCTCTAAAGTGTGCAAATCCTTTAAAAGGGTTGACCCACACAAGGCTCCTGGACCTGATGGCATCCCTGGCCGTGTTCTCAGGGTGTGTGCAGTTCAGCTGGCAGAGGTGTTCACGGACATCTTCAACAGGTCCCTGCTGCAGTCTGTAGTCCCCACATGCTTCAAACACTCCACCATTGTTCCTGTCCCCAAAAAGACTAAAATCACCAGCCTCAACGACTGCCGCCCAGTAGCACTCACCTCCATCATAATGAAGTGCTTTGAGCGGTTAGTCAAAACCTTCTTCACCTCCTCCCTTCCTGACTCTCTGTACCCCCTGCAGTTTGCCTACAGAGCAAACAGGTCCACAGACGACACCATAGCCCTCACCATCCACACTGCCCTCTCACACCTGGACCAAAGCAATGCTGAGAATGCTGTTCATTGACTACTGTACTGTTCTCGTTTCAACGTATGGATATTGAACTTAACAGCCAGCTAAACTCTCCTCAGCATCCTTCCTCCAAGGAACAGGCAGGTGTTGTATTTGGCAGGAATTGTAATGAGAAGAAGTGTGAAACTGAAACAGAATACATTTCAGTACAGTATAAAACAATTATATGTTCTTAACATTTACAGAATAAATGTACTTTTTACAAGAGCAGGTTATTGCAGGTAAATATGCAATGCAACATTACACAGCATTACGTAACACACTATAACACAGCAACAAGTTCTAACAAAAATAATAATTATCCTTACTACAAAATTATATTACCACAAATAATATCAAACACTTGTAGCTAAGATAATAATTAGTAACTTGACTTACTGATAATGCCACGTTTAGGGCTTAGAACGTACATTTCAAAAATAAAAGCTGCCTTCTAACTGCTAATAAATTCTTATTTGTGTTCCATGACAACTACAGTTCAGCTTTCAACACCATTGTGCCCTCCAAGCTGGTCATCAAGCTCAGAGACCTCGGGCTTACAAAAATAATAATTATTGTTCAGATCTGTGATTGGATCCTGAACTTCCTGACGGGCAGACCCCCGGCAGTGCGGGTGGGAAACATCAGATCCTCCGCCCTGATCCTCAACACCGGAGCCCCTCAAGGCTGCGTGCTCAGCCCTGTCCTCTACTCCCTGTTCACACACGACTGCGTGATCACACACAGCTCCAACACCATCGTGAAGTTTGCTGATGACACGACCGCCATCGACCAGATCACAGAAGGCGACGAGATGGCGTACAGAGAGGAGGTCGAAAACCTGACATCTTGGTGCCAAGATAACAACCTCCATCTCAACGTCAGCAAAACCAAGGAGCTGATTGTGGATTACAGGAAGCAGCAGAGAGAGGGACACGCCCCCATCGCCATCAATGGGACTACGGTGGAGAGAGTCAGCAGCTTCAGGTTCCTCGGTGTCCACATCACTGAGGACCTGACATGGACTCATCACTGAGGACCTGACATGGACTCATCACACCACCACCATCACCAAAAAGCTAGACAGCAGCTCTTCTTCCCCCGCAGGCTGAGGAGGTTCAACATGGACTCCAGGGTACTCTGCAACTTCTACAGGTGCACCATATAGAGGATCCTGACCTTCTACAGGTGCACCATAGAGAGGATCCTGACCTTCTACAGGTGCACCATAGAGAGGATCCTGACCTTCTACAGGTGCACCATAGAGAGGATCCTGACTGGCTGCATCACGGCCTGGTACGGCAGCTGCACCGCCCTCAACCGTAAGACTCTACAGAGGGTGGTGAAAACTGCACAGAACATCACCAGGACGGAGCTGCCATCCATGGAGGATCTTTACTCCCAGCGGCTCAGGAAGAAAGCCCTCAGGATTATCAAAGACTCC
The DNA here is from genome assembly GCA_902827135.1 of Harpagifer antarcticus. Classification (NCBI taxonomy): domain Eukaryota; kingdom Metazoa; phylum Chordata; class Actinopteri; order Perciformes; family Harpagiferidae; genus Harpagifer; species Harpagifer antarcticus. The sequence goes on from CADEHL010001357.1 coordinate 4,038,689, forward strand.
CATCACCCCAGCCACAAACTGTTCTGTCTGCTGCCGTCTGGCAGGCGTTACCGCAGCATCAGGACTAAAACCACCACACTCAGGGACAGTTTCATCCCACAGGCCATAAGACTGTTAAACACCTGAACTTTTGAAACAACATCCATAACATTAATCTGGCTGCTATTTAGAAATTATTTATCCAATATATCATATTCAATCACTTGCATATAGACTCTTATTGCACTATTTCACTATTTTACTATTTTTCTTTTTGTATTTTCTTGCACAGTTTTTTCAGTTTTTCTGTTTTATTGTGTTGCACTGTTGGAGGAGCCTGTGACCTAAGATTGTAATCGTCATAACTACACTGTAGCTATGTACGTATGACCAATAAAAGCCTTGAGCCTTGAACCTTGATTACGCCAAACATTAGCCGCTTTAGCTTAGCGGTGACATGAAGTCATGTGACTGGGATGTTTGTTAAAAGCTAACGTTAGCTTTTAAAAATCATAGTGGTGTTCGTATGTGGAGATCTTGCTCAACAAAACCTGTAAGTATATGAATTGTGTGTTTGCCAAAGATATTTCTTTCTGGTGTTTTACAAAATCCAATTCTCATTGCTTTTTGTCGAGGAGCCCTTTCAATGCTATCTTCTGGGTTGGCCTACAAAAATATGTCTTAACTGCATCACTCTATCCCTAAGATGTTCTAAGTGCCAAAAACTCACGATAAGTTTTAACAACACATGTAAAAAAATAGGTAAACATAATCAGGTAAATGGTTGTGTAAACAGAAGGTACAAATGTACTAGGTGAGAGAGCACAAGTATATAACTTCCTCCTCTGTGTATGTTCTAGGCAACCAGTTGGAAGCCACGCTGGGTCTGTGTTGGCCAGACACATTGGAGACGGCCAGGGCAGGCTTTGAGGGCGTCCCCCTCGAAGAGCTGCCCCCCCTGAGCCGGCAGCCGACAGAACGGGCCATGGAAATACTGAAAATACTCTTCAATATCACATTTGACACCAACAGACGCAAGGTTGACGAGGTACTAAAAGAAACGACACGTATTTAAAATGTGTTTGGATGTTCGAACTGATTGACTATGTTCCGTGGTAGACTTTGTACATTAATTCATAAGGATACGTCTTTTTCTTTTCCGACTTACCCGGAAGTAGCAATCATATCAAATGATCTCCAGGTGTTGGTACGTCCAAGCTACTGTATCTTCTGTCTGCATGAACACAGGATGACATCACACATGTGGTGTGGCTGGTGTGTGTTGCACCTAAGAGTCTACAGCCTTCTCTCAGCTGTACAGTACTTGGGCTAATAGGGCTTGAGCTAAATGCTTAAGTTCACCACCTACCTGAGTTTAGCATGCCAATATAACAACATTTAATTGTCACCTGCTACTTATTACTAAACACAAACTATAGCTGAGGCTGATTTGAAACTAGACCATTGGACAGATTGAAACTCTGGTCTGATGATGGCACTTGATGAAAAGTAGTTGGGGATATAACATTCATCCTGAGGGGAACTAAATGTATTAACCCTTAGATGCATTAGTGGGTCTTTTTTGACTCTGTGAGGTGGTTTTCTTGAAGTATCTTTGTAATTACATTTTTTTATGATTTCATATTCCAGCTATTCCTCAAAAAACATGTTTTGGATATCATGCCTTTCACATTTTTTATTTACATTTTAAGAAATTGTAGTTTTTGTATTACTACCCCAAGCTTCCATAAGTGGGTCTTTTTTGACCCGATGAGGTGGTTTTCTTGAAGTATCTTTGTAATTACATTTTTTTTATCATTTCATATTCCAGCTATTCTTCAAAAAACATGTTTTGGATATCATGCCATTCAAATTTTTTATTTACATTTTAAGAAATTGTAGTTTTTGTATTACTACCCCAAGCTTCCATAAGTGGGTCAAAAATGACCCGCATGCATTTTCTATGGAACCCTATGGTAACCTTTAATTCTTATCATCTGTTGCTGTCAGGAATACATTCACTGTGGACCACACAGACTACATCACAAGTGACACCTCTCAGGAAGATTCTTTTACACAGCAAGATCTGATACCTGTCAGTATAATAATAATAATAATAATAATAATAATAATAATAATAATAATAATAATAATAATAATAGATTATATTTTGATAGGGATTTTCAAGGACTCAAAATCACTTTAAAATAAAAGGGAAGGTTAGGGTGGGACCTAAGGTAGGACTATCAAACTTGATCAACCGGCATGGATTGATGGGGGGTGGGCTATGTTGGGTATTATTATGGATTTACGCTCCACGTTTCTAATATCCCCGCGTCCTTCTGAGCTGTTTTATATGGAAGAAATTCAGTGCCACCAAGTCAACCATACTCTATTTAATGGCAATATTACAATGCACCAGAAATCATTACATTCAATACAAGAATACATACAATAATACAATACTTACAACACAAAACATACATACACAAAACATACATACAACCTGGTGATCACGTCAGCCGGCCAGCAGAAAGAGACTGAACACCGCTGTGTGTCCTGACTATATGCTGAAGCAATGGGAGGGGTCATCCGATCTCTCTACTTTGATTGGCAGCCCAAATGTCTCCATCCCCCCAAATCTTGAGTTTCTCCATTCTCAGGTGGCAAGAGCATTTGCATACAGTGCAAGTCAACACATGCTGCCCCCTCCCCCGTAAAATCCTTTGTCCTCCAACACCACATGGTCTTCTCTGAAGTCACATGTGCTTGCTCCAAAGTCCAGCTCAGTTTTAACCCAAATCACTGTCATTTTTAAGCTTATTCATTTGGAGCTAACATGAATACATTCAAATATTCTACTGCAATTCCCCCTTTTGATTTAAATCTAATAAATCAATTACTTTCAAGACATTCACATTCGTTCCGGGATTCAGACTATTTAAACGTTCAGAAATGGCTCCACATATCAACTTCATATGACCGTGTTAGAAATACAAAAATATGTAAATAGCTCCATACATCAATTACATCACTTAGTAACCACAAAGTTAAAACCCTTCAATCATTCTGATTGAGTATAGTCAATCGTCATAAGGTATAACCTTCACAGTGGTGATTCAATTAATCTGTAATCGGCAAAATTGCAGTGTCTTCAAGCTTTAACATTACTTCATGTATACTTCATTCCGCTTTAGTTTCAGAGCCACACATGATATCAGTGCATTAAAACTTCCCAAAGAGTGGAGACCTCAGTATGTCTCCAAAATATCCCTCCTGTTTATACTCCGGATTAACATAGAACCTGGAAAGATACAAATGATTGTAAAAGACCAAAAATTCATATACAAAAGTACCCAAACGTCTGAGGTAGGTAAATTGTATAAGCACATGTTTTAAATGTAATCCCCATGGTCCAATTCTTTCTCTGTACATCGTCAGTTTCTATCCCTCAGACCCGTTACTGTTTCCCTGCTCACGTCCACTCTTTAAATTCCACTGGGTTCTGTTGGTTTCTTCACTGGTTTGAGACAAGTGCCCCTAGTGGAACACCTCCCTTTGTAGCCAGACTTCACCACAGTAGAGGCGAGTTTCTGTGTTTTAGGTTTAAACAGCTTCACAGTCAGATGTATCCAGGATGGTCTCTCCGCCAGTCTAACTGCAGTCGATGTAGACAGGAGTGTTTGTTAGGGACCCTCCCCCTTTGGCGAGTGCCTACTCCTCCTCTTTATCGCTCTGGTGAACACTCACTTTCCTGGTTTCACTGTCTGCGTAGTGTCAGGTACTTCCATCCGTGGCGAGACCCGGAACTCCTGATACTGCGTCCTTGGATACGCTTCCCACACCGTGGAGTCGCCACCCTTGCTTGGTCAGGTACAGCAGGCCCAGCACGAGGAGGAGGATGACAGCTTTCACACATCCTTCCTGGAGGTTTCCCCACTGCTCACTGATTCCAATGGTACCAGATGTCTCCTTTCCCTTCCAAGCGGACAGCGTGAGATGTCCTCTGCATCGCCCGATGGGGTCCAGAGAACCTGGGTCCCAGCCAGTCGGGGTTTGATGTCCCCCTTTTGCCTCTGTAATCTGTGTGGAGAAATCTGATACAAAATCCCTCAAATCCTACGCTCAGGGCTCCTGGGAACTGGTGACCATGAGTGAGCTCAAAGGAGACAAACCTGTCCCTTTGTTAATTGAGCTCCTGATTTACATAAGAACTAGGGGCCATGCGTCTAACCATTTCATGCCTGTCTCTTCACATGTTTTCTTATATCTTAGTAATATATTTTATTTCATGTTTTTTACTCATAAAACAATATGACATTGTCCAGAATAGTAGTTAACTTTATATAACTTTTACTCTTTCTAATCTTTTCAAACATCTTAATTGTCTTGTCTCTCTCTCTCTCTCTCCTACATACTTTTCCAACTTCACTCGTGGTATTTTAACCACCTTTTATCCTTCTGAGCAAGATATCACTTCAACACATTTAATATCTTGCCCTGTCCATCTATTTCAGTCTTCTTTACTGCTATTTTTAATTTACCACTTGATTAATTCATGGTTAATACAACTTTTTATCTTTACTTATTTATCAAGTCAATTCAATTTCTTTAAATTTGTTTCTTTAAAATACATTAGTAGATACCTTGTGGAGTATTCACAATAACTAATCCTCTCTAGGATATGAAATCCATTCATCTTTAACAAGATACTATTTCCCTATTTATTTTTAGTTCATGATAACAATGGTATAAAAACCACACGTTTTACTCATAGCTAGTTTCTATGTCAAGATTATTATGTGTGACATAATAATCAGATGTCTTCTTTTATCCATCTGTTCTCTTTTCTCTTCAGCCTTCAACAACCTTTTCTTATTTCCATTTCTAACCAGTCTTTTACTTATAATCTGTGCCTTTCCTAGGACAGGTAAATACATCCTGCTACTGTAGTGTTCACAAATAAATGTCCATGCAAACTGCTACTGTACACTCAAAAGTGATCTGTTTCATTTTGAAAAGTCAGCTTTTTGAAAACCAACATGGCTTAGTTCAAACTTTTGTTTCAAAACAAAACTCCTCATCTCTTCCCGACATGATTTGACCTAAAGATGATTTGCTACCACTATTTTTCATTGTGATATTTGTTCAAACAGAGACTGCATCTGTCTCTGGATTTAAATATATGCCTGATGGCAGTATATGCATAAAAAATAAAAATAAGTGTCCAGGATTTTAACCTCTGTCATTAAAGGACTGTATAAAAATAAGACATGTCATCTGATTAATCTAAAATCAGAATTTAACAGATAATTTGTGTCGTACATCCCACCATTTTTAGGGACGCCTAATTAACATTCTCAAATCTTCAATTAACTTGACCTAAAAAGCTAAAACAGTGTTGTTTTATGATACCTAAAAAATACTACAATAGATTTTAGACTATAAAAATGTAAATATCAAATTCCCATTGTCTAACAACTCACTCCCCCTTTTCTGAAAAAGAATCCCATTTACTGTGGTTTCATTTTCAGAAACATGAAGAAAGAATGGTAATGCATAGGAGGCAGAGGCACATGCTGTGACCTGGGACCTTTATGACCCTGGCGTCCTGCTGCAAAGTGTCCTCCGGTATTTGTTTTACGACACTGGCCTCCTGCTTCATCGTAAATGACCTCTTTGTATGTGTAATCTAGGTAGAATAATCCACTATTATATTTAATTTGAATGTACTTAATTCCCTGAAAATCAATCTATCGTGTAGGAATCAGAGATCAGTACAAGCCTTTTCTTTAGCCCCCTGTTTGACACCGCTTAAAATCAATCTCTTAATCTGTTCCCATTGCTTCCGGTAACTACCTGGAATTCCAGAATCGTTTTTAGCATTCTGTCGTTCCATATTCACTTCGCTTTTATTTATCTGACTCAATTAACATGTGCTCACATGTATTAATACTCAATTAATATGTGCATTTCGCTTTTATTTATCTGACTCAATTAACGCGCTTCCCGTCTTCAATACCGGTCAGCAATGTAATATTTAACCTCAACGCTTGAAGCTAAACTCATATAACAATTTCAAAGGTGTACTACCCCCTTTCAGCCACAATCCTAACATTTTAGTGTATTCAATCACAGACAATCGATGTACCAAACAGGAGTCTGAAATACCTTTGAGTAGTGTAGGGCCCTTGTGATTGTCTGAAGCGTTTAAAAGCGCTTATTCTCGACCCAATCCGGTCGTCTGAATCCTCCTCAGCTCATTATCTTGTACGTCGGGGGCACCATCTGTTAGGATATTAATATGGATTTACGCTCCACGTTTCTAATATCCCCGCGTCCTTCGTGAGCTGTGTTATATGGAAGGAGTTCAGTGCCACCAAGTCAAGAATAATCTACTTTAATGGTAATATCACAATGCACCAGAACTCATTACATTCAATACAAGAATACATACAATAATACAATACTTACAACACAAAACACATACAACACAAAACATACATACAACCTGGTGATCACGTCAGCCGGCCAGCAGAAAGAGACTGAACACCGCTGTGTGTCCTGACTATATGCTGAAGCAATGGGAGGGGTCATCCGATCTCTCTACTTTGATTGGCAGCCCAAATGTCTCCATCCCCCCAAATCTTGAGTTTCTCCATTCTCAGGTGGCAAGAGCATTTGCATACAGTGCAAGTCAACACATGCTGCCCCCTCCCCCGTAAAATCCTTTGTCCTCCAACACCACATGGTCTTCTCTGAAGTCACATGTGCTTGCTCCAAAGTCCAGCTCAGTTTTAACCCAAATCACTGTCATTTTTAAGCTTATTCATTTGGAGCTAACATGAATACATTCAAATATTCTACTGCAGCTATGAGTAGACAAGAGGAGAAGAGATGAGTTTTGAAAAGGGACTGGAATACTGTGAGGGTCTCAGAATAGCGGAGATCTTTGCATCAATATATTCAAAACGATTTTTTTTCAAAATGTCAAAAAAAAGTTTAAAATGATAAATAGTGAAAAATTAAATATAAAATACTTCTAGTGTAAACCAAAATATAATACTACATATTATACAAGTGATTTTTCTTAACCAAAATGACAAAAATGGCATAAAACACATATTATTCTAATACGGGTCCTTTTTGACCCACTTATGGAAGAGTGTAGGGTCCAGTCACTCGTGCATCTAAGGGTTAACAAGGTTTTTGCCAATGAATCATGGCACAATTTAGATTTTTAGATATTTAACTGAATAAGTAGAGACCTTGGAATATAATGGGATGCCTAAAGACATTATAATTCATCCTCTGGAGATGAAAACAGCTGAAATCCATTGACCATTAGTTTAATTTATAACATAATGTCATATTAAATTAAATGATGTGTTTTTATGCAAAAATCTTACTTTGTAAAGTAACTAGTACCAAAAAAGTGTCAAATAAATATAGTGAATTACAATTTTTCCCTATTTTCGTCATAGTTGAGTTGAAGTATAAAGTGGCAGTAAATGTACTTAGTCACCCCTGCCACTGACTAAACAAAAAGTCAGGGTAATACAAAAATGTCAATTTCAGAAAACAACAGAACATTTGTCAGTCAGATTTCTTAGCTTTTTACACACAAGCAAATGCAAATATACCATGAAGACATGTTTACAGTGATGGAGGTTGTTTTAGGAACACGTGACCAATGTGTGTGTGTTGCCTGTCAACCCCTCCCAACTTTAGTTTTATGTGTCAGGAAAGAATACAAAAGAAATGTGGTGGAGTTGCTATTTTGTACAATGATTCCCTTCAATGCAGGAAGACATCTTATGGGAACTTTGCTTCTTTTGAATATGTGGCCCTTCAGCTGAAATGCTCCTCTCGAGCTCTGTTCCTAAATATCTATAGACCACCCAAATACTGTGCAAGCTTTTATGATGACTTTACGGAACTGCTGTCTATAGTTTGTATTGACTTTGACCGTCTAGTCATTGTTGGTGATTTTAACATCCATGTTGACAACCCCCAGGACAGAGGGGCTAAAGAACTGTTTTGTATTCTTGATAGCCATGGACTGACTCAGCATGTGACGGAGCCCACGCACAATAAGGGGCACACTCTGGACTTCATTATCTCAAAGGGTCTGAATATCTCTAAGGTTGTGGTGACTGATGTTGCACTCTCTGATCATTCCTGTGTGTTCTTTGAGAGCTCTAATTCTGTTAACAAAAATGTTCAAAAAGAGGTAACCACAAAGCGATATTTAACTGAAAATACTAGGGAAATGTTTACTCAGAATTTTTCTTCCAATCTTGCCCCTGCTAACATCTCAGTAAATGAGCTAGTAGATCATTTTAATTCAAAAATTAAAAATGTTATAGATGCCATTGCTCCAACTACGGTAAAGGAAGTGACTGGGAAGAAAATACCTCCATGGAGAAAGGCCATGACCGTGAGAGCAGAAAAAAGAGAGGGTCGAAAAGCTGACCGTAGGTGGCGAAAAACAAATCTCCAGGTTCACTTTGAAATCTATAAAGAGAGACTTGGCCTTTATAATTTGGAATTGAAAAACGCACGACAGTCTTTCTTCTCTGACATCATTACCAAAAACAAAAACAATGCACGTGCCTTGTTTGCTACCGTCGACAGACTAACTAACCCCCCAGTGTCAGTAGCCTCTGAATTTCTATCCACCAGGGCATGCAATGATTTTGCCTCCTTCTTCACTGACAAAATTCAGAAAATCAAACAAGCAGTCAGTGCCCTTCAAAATCAGACAAGCAGTCAGTGCCCCATGACACAATTCCATCAGATTAATGATAAAAACCTAGAGGACATTATTCAACTTCTGAAATCCTCCTCCTGCTGCCTTGATATTATTCCAACAGGATTTTTCAAAGATGTTTTTCATTGCATGGCCTCAGATCTACTTCATATAGTAAACAAATCTCTTCACTCAGGTATTTTTCCACAGGCCCTGAAAACTGCAGTCATTAAACCGCTCCAAAAAAAGAATAATCTAGATGCTTCAGTAATGAACAATTACAGGCCCATATCAAACCTGCCATTTCTAGATAAAATCATTGAACAAGTTATTTTTCAACAGTTGAGTAATTTCTTGCATTTAAATAACTGTTTCGATGTGTTCCAGTCAGGCTTTCATCCAAACCACAGCACTGAGACTGCTCTTGTAAAGGTCTTCAATGACATCCACTTAAAAACAGACAGTGGCAGAACTTCAGTGTTAGTGTGGGGTACCCTCTTCTCTTTAACATCTACATGCTACCACTGGCTCAGATAATGAAAAACAACAAAATAAGTTACCATAACTATGCGGATGACACACAAATGTACGTAACAATTTCACCAGGAGACTATGCTCCAATTCAAACACTGAGTAAGTGCATTGAACAAATCAATGACTGGATGTGTCAGAACTTTCTCCAATTAAACAAAGATAAAACTGAGGTCATGGTTTTTGGAGCCAAGGCAGAACGTATAAAAGTTAGCGCTGAGCTTCAGTCTGCAATGTTCAAAACAACAGATAAAGCCAGAAATCTAGGTGTAGTCATGGACTCTGACCTGAGTTTCAACAGTCACATTAAAACAGTTACTAAATCAGCCTACTATCACCTAAAGAACATATCTAGGATTAAAAGACTAATGTCACAGCAGGATTTGGAAAAACTTGTCCATGCTTTTATCTTCAGTAGACTGGACTACTGCAATGGTGTCTTCACAGGTCTCACTAAAAAAATCTATTAGAAAGCTGCAGCTGATTCAGAACACCGCTGCTCGAGTCCTCACTAACACTAAGAAAATGGATCACATCACTCCTGTTCTGAAGTCTTTACACTGGCTTCCTGTGTGTCAGAGAATAGATTTCAAAATACTGCTGCTGGTTTATAAAGCACTGAATGGTTTAGGCCCAAAATACATTTCTGACCTCCTGCTAAATTATGAACCATCCAGATCTCTCAGGTCTTCAGGGACTGGTCAGCTTTCTGTCCCCAGAGTCAGAACTAAACATGGTAAAGCAGCGTTCAGTTATTATGCTCCAAATATCTGGAACAAACTCCCAGAAACCTGCAGGTCCGCTGCAACTCTGACTACTTTTAAATCCAGACTAAAGACTTTTCTTTTTGCCGCTGCTTTTAATTGAACTATTCATATCTTAAACTGCACTGTAACTTTTATCCATGTATTTTTTCTTTTAATGTTTCTTTTATTATCTTTTCTTTTTAACGACTGTTTTTAAATGCCATTTTCTTAATGTCTTTCATTTTTTGTAAAGCACTTTGAATTGCCTTCTGTTGAAAGGTGCTATATAAATAAACTTGCCTTGCCTTGCCTTACCTTGACTGTGTGTGAAGGGGGACGCAGCAGAGTACAGACATGTGGGGGCCATCCTGAGACACTGTCTGCTGAGCCAGGCCGAGGGCGAGGAGCGCAATGAGGAGTTCCACAGGTACGAGAACACACGCTTCACCTGCACAGCTGATTCTCTGTTCATTCATTCATAATGCAATTTATCTCTCTCCCTGTTCTCTCAGCCATACTGTTAACCTGCTAGGAAACCTCCCTCTGCCCTGTCTGGATGTTCTGCTGGTGCCCAAAGTGCAGCAGGGCTCTATTGAGTACATGGGGGTCAACATGGATGCTGTCAACATGCTGCTGGAGTTCATGGAGAGTAGACTTGACCAGGTGAGACTGCACTCTATGGGTATGTAGGTTTAATACCTCTAAATCACATTGATGTTGCCTGATTGGTAATCATTCTTATTTATTGGGAAGTAAATAAACACACCCAGGCACACTGCTATAAGGGTGATGTTTGTCACTATAGCTGGAGTATGTCTGGAGGATTAACTGATGAACCAACCCAGTCTCACATCTAAACGTGTAATAAGTACGTTGGTCCACAACTTGGGACGTAGTATTTCTACAAAAACGCCATTAAAATGTGTTTTGATGTCATTTGATGCGAGAAATATGAGTTGTTATTTCAGATGATGTGTGCAGTGGATGTACATGATCTTTAGTTTGCTAGTTATTACGAAGATTACTTCAGGAAATTGTGTCCATACAACGTTTTAATTGTTACCAAGGTGGTTGCTAGGGACGCTGCTATCGATATTATTTCTGTTATGTTGTGTAACTGTGTAATGGTGTTATCTTTATTGCTACCCCCTTCCCCGTCAATTTATAGTGTTGGTCCACAGCGCTAACGCATTAGTTTAACAAAATCCGCATCTAAAATTGTGGCATAGATACGTTATTTTCCCCTGTGCAATTCTCCAACCCAGTCTCACATCTCACATCACATCGTTATAAAGAAATACCGGAAACAGACGTAGGAAAGATCCTCAGCTCGGTGATTGGATGGTTTAGCCGCAATGCACGTTGGGAAATGGTGTTTATGCGATGTGAAATCCGAAAACATTTTTTAAAAATAAAATAATACTTTATTCCGAGTGTGCTTGCTTTTCTCTTTGAAGGTCATCACAAATAACAGCATTGTAATACACAGTTCGGCTGCATTGAATATTACATATCTGCCGTAGTTCTCTATTTATAGAGCCCTGATGAGAAGACTTCTCGACAAACAGGAATAACTGCCGCCAAAACTGAATACGTGAACTGGATCATAATTATATCATCAATTAAACAACATCTTACATTTCTTTTCACACAATACGTCTCCTTGCAGTATCAACACTAATTCGGCAGACTTTTATATTTGATCGGTAGATAGGCTGTATTTACACCATAATGGTGCACAGCTGATATAAAGGGACACCTGGTGGTTAAAGCACGTTATTGAATTTTATTATTTTTATTATTAGATATTAATAGGATCCCTATAAAGTATATTCATTACTCGTTATTCTCTACTAATAATTAAAGACTGTATATAATGACTATTTTGCACATCCCTTTCAAGATTTGTTAAGGTTTATTGACTTATCATATTATACACAACTACGGTGTAGTTACTATATATATATATATATATATATATATATATATATATATATATATAATATATATATAACTATATATTTATTTGTTGTTCCTTCCTTTTCCCTTCACTATATCTGTAAAGCGTCTTTGAGCACCTGTAAAAGCGCTAACAAATTAAATCTATTATTATTATTATTAGTTATGCAATGAATGAAAAACTTGGGTCGCAGGTTCCTCAACAGTGCATTACAAGACATCTATCAATATGTGTGTATACCTCCACCATTAAACTGTCATATTCTGCACATTTCTTATACTATCTACATACATCTTATAAGAGTATAATACATATTGTTGGAGTCTGAGTGGTTTTAAACCCCCCTCGGCTCCGCGTGTCGTTTGGTGAGCTTAAATCATAAAAGGAAGGAAATCAGAAAACACCAGGATACTAGTTAAACAATAATCTGTTTTAATTATAAAAGGTAAAAATACAATGCAATACAATACAATAAGGAGTACTCCTGCCCTGGTTCGCGTGCTGTTCAGATTCCGGTCTTGACAGCAGGAGAAGAGAGAGCGATCTGAAGACACAACAGGCTTATATGCAAAAAGAACGGGGAGGAGGTGTGCCGGATTCTCCTCCCATAGAGTCCATTCATTGGTTGATATAAAAGCGACGAGCCAGCAGAGGACCCACAGAAACAAGAGTCTTTTACCATTTAAGGTAAAACAGACGCATTGGGTGTACTTTCACACACCCCCACATTTTGCAGAGACTTCCCTCTCTGTGGCCCCCTCTCCCCTTAGTTCAATGTACACACAGTTTCACATACTTTTGTTATAGTTGACTAATACAAACAATATATGTACTACTTTAATATCAATAATAATGAGGAAAACATTACCTCTGCTCTCAAGCAGTAAAATAGTAGAATATCAGCCTCTTATAGAGAACGTACACTCATTTTTCCTTGTTTTGTGTCAAGCTCCCTCATTTTTCTTTAGGTTGTGTCACGCACACTCATTTTCATTGTTTTACCATTTAAGGTAAAACAGACACATTGGGTGTCCAACACGAACTCTACATAACATATACAGAGAACGCACACTCATTTTAGAGCTCTGAGCTTATCTCCAAATAAGGACATTCCCCTGTTCACATCTTACTCTAAATAATGGTTTTACTCCTCATATTTCCAACTCCCTATTATTATTGATACAAAGTAATTAAACACACACCTATATTTTAGACATGTATCGTTCTAGCTACTTGGCATTCTGTGTTTAGATAAGAATGTATCCTCTCCCCACATCTTTAGTCTCCTGTCAGGCAAACCTGCTCCTTATTTCACATAAGTAATTTAAACACATTTAAGCCAACTACTGCACAAAGTTGTGGCAATTTAGTACTCACAACATGAAAGAATGAAACAGAAAGAAATCAATAAAAACACAAGCGCCAGTATAATTGAGCAGTTATTATTATTATAGTTATTATACTGCAACGCACACACATTCTACTCTCTGCGGTCTATAGCATATGTCTATATAAGGGTATTTCCTCTCTGTCCCCTGCTCTCCTCACTTCTCATCTCTCCAGCTTTTTGTTTATATAAACTGCTACTATTAAATACAAAGTAATTAAGTACACACATGAATATATAAAAACACACTTATTATATATCAGGGGACATTAAAATGAATATACCCACAATTACACTGTATTAAACTTCCTGCTATAATATGTTAATTTAATTATCTTCAATATGTATAATATCAGTTAAAATAAGTGCTTAACATTGCTGGCGGTATACACACATATTGATACATGTCTTGTAATGCACTGTTGAGGAACCTGCGACCCAAGTTTTTCATTCATTGCATAACTACACCGTAGTTGTGTATATGAATGTCAATAAACCTTAGAACATCTTGAAATCTTGAAAGGGATGTGCAAAATAGCCATTATATACAGTCTTTAATTAACTATTAGTAGAGAATAACGAGTAATGAATATACTTTATAGGGATCCTATTAATATCTAATAATAAAAATAATAAAGTTCAATAACGTGCTTTAACCACCAAGGCAAGGCAAGGCAAGGCAAGTTTATTTATATAGCACCTTTCCAGACAAGGCAATTCAAAGTGCTTTACAAAAAATGAAAGACATTAAGACAATGGCATTTAAAATCAGTCGTTAAGAAGAAAAGATAATAAAATAAACATTAAAAGAAAAAAAGTAGTGAGAGTTGCAACGGACCTGCAGTTTTCAGGGAGTTTGTTCCAGATATTTGGAGCATAATAACTGAACGCTGCTTTACCATGTTTAGTTCTGACTCTGGGGACAGAAAGCTGACCAGTCCCTGAAGACCTGAGAGATCTGGATGGTTCATAATTTAGCAGTAGGTCAGAAATGTATTTTGGGCCTAACCCATTCAAAGTTTTATAAACCAGCAGCAGTATTTTGAAATCTATTCTTTGACACACAGGAAGCCAGTGTAAAGACTTCAGAACAGGAGTGATGTGATCCACTTTCTTAGTGTTAGTAAGGACTCGAGCAGCGGCTTTCTGATAGATTTTTTTAGTGAGACCTGTGAAGACACCATTGCAGTAGTCCAGTCTACTGAAGATAAAAGCATGGACAAGTTTTTCCAAATCCTGCTGTGACATTAGTCTTTTAATCCTAGATATATTCTTTAGGTGATAGTAGGCTGATTTAGTAACTGTTTTAATGTGACTGTTGAAACTCAGGTCGGAGTCCATGACTACACCTAGATTTCTGGCTTTATCTGTTGTTTTGAACATTGCAGACTGAAGCTCAGCGCTAACTTTTATACGTTCTGCCTTGGCTCCAAAAACCATTACCTCAGTTTTATCTTTGTTTAATTGGAGAAAGTTCTGACACATCCAGTCATTGATTTGTTCAATGCACTTACTCAGTCTTTGAATTGGAGCATAGTCTCCTGGTGAAATTGTTACGTACATTTGTGTGTCATCCGCATAGTTATGGTAACTTAAGTTGTTGTTTTTCATTATCTGAGCCAGTGGTAGCATGTAGATGTTAAAGAGAAGAGGCCCCAAGATGGAGCCTTGAGGTACCCCACATGTCATATTTGTCAACTCAGATGTGTATTTACCTATAGAAACAAAGTGGTTTCTGTCCTTTAAGTAGGATTCAAACCAATTTAGAACTGTTTTCGAAAGTCCCACCCAGTTTTCTAGTCGGTCGAGTAATATGTTGTGGTCAACAGTGTCAAACGCAGCACTGAGATCTAATAATACTAACACTGAAGTTCTGCCACTGTCTGTGTTTAAGTGGATGTCATTGAAGACCTTTACAAGAGCAGTCTCAGTGCTGTGGTTTGGACGAAAGCCTGACTGGAACACATCGAAACAACTATTTAAATGCAATAAATTACTCAACTGTTGAAAAACAACTTTTTCATTGATTTTACCTAGAAATGGCAGGTTTGATATGGGCCTGTAATTGTTCATTACTGAAGCATCTAGATTATTCTTTTTTAAGAGCGGTTTAATGACTGCAGTTTTCAGGGCCTGTGGAAAAATACCTGAGTGAAGAGATTTGTTTACTATATGAAGTAGATCTGAGGCCATGCAATGAAAAACATCTTTGAAAAATCCTGTTGGAATAATATCAAGGCAGCAGGAGGAGGATTTCAGAAGTTGAATAATGTCCTCTAGGTTTTTATCATTAATCTGATGGAATTGTGTCATGGTATTTGAATTGATATTAGGTGGACATAGAGACAACAAATTTGCTGTACCTGATGCAGAGGCACTGACTGCTTGTCTGATTTTCTGAATTTTGTCAGTGAAGAAGGCAAAAATCATTGCACGCCCTGGTGGATAGAAATTCAGAGGCTACTGACACTGGGGGGTTAGTTAGTCTGTCGACGGTAGCAAACAAGGCACGTGCATTGTTTTTGTTTTTGGTAATGATGTCAGAGAAGAAAGACTGTCGTGCGTTTTTTAATTCCAAATTATAAAGGCCAAGTCTCTCTTTATAGATTTCAAAGTGAACCTGGAGATTTGTTTTTCGCCACCTACGAAGCTTTCAGCTTCACCAGGTGTCCCTTTATATCAGCTGTGCACCGTTTTGGTGTAAATACAGCCTATCTACCAATTGGATCAAATATAAAAGTCAACCGAATTAGTGTTGATACTGCAAGGAGACGTATTGTGTGAAAAGAAATGTAAGATGTTGTTTAATTTATGATATATTTATGATCCAGTTCACGTATTCAGTTTTGGCGGCAGTTATTCCTGTTTGTCTAGAAGTCTTCTAATCAGGGCTCTATAAATAGAGAACTACGGCAGATATGTAATATTCAATGCAGCCGAATCGTGTATTACAATGCCGTTATGTGATGACTTTCAAATAGAAAAGCAAGCACACTCGGAATAAAGTGTTATTTTATTTTAAACATTTTTTCGGATTTCACATCGCATAAACACCATTTCCCAACGTGCATTGCGGCTAAATATAATGGTATATGGACTTAATTTGTATCGGTTTTTTTCCAGTTTTGCAATCTCTCAATCTCACAATCACCCACACCTGTCTGCCATACAGAGGCAAACAGAGGTGGGAGAAGTACTCAGAACTGGTACTGCGTAAAAGTAGAAGTACCAGAGTGTAGGAATACTCTGTTACAAGTACACGTCCTGCAATTCAACATGTTACTCAAAAAGAAGTAAAAAGGTATCAGCATAAAAATATAGTTAAAGTAGCGACAGTAAGAGTATTCATTGTGCAGATTGGTCCATTTCAGAATAATATATATATATGTTTTATAATGATTGATCATGAAAGTGTTATCAAAGCTGGTGAAGGTGCAGCTAGTTTGAATGACTTTGTATACTGCAGGGTAGCTTGTGAATTTACTCCAGGTGGAACTAAAGTCTGATTTAAGTGTAATTGTATTTCACACCATTAATCCAAATCTGTAAAGTAACTAAAGATATTACATAATTGTAGTGGAGTAAAAGTACACCATTTACCTCTAGTAGCCCCACCCCTTTTCCCACTTCCAGTTTGAACACAAATGAAAAGTAATAGCACATCCACTCTCACGGTAAGTACCTACACAAAATAAGGCAATGTGGAGATTCAAAGGTGAATGCCAGGCGCCATCTGCTTAAGAAGACTAACATTCACACTAGGGGTGTTGAAAATAATCGTTTCTACAATGCATTGCGATGCGGACGTGGACGATTCGGTACCGATGCAGTGACGGAAGATAATCGGTTATAGCGTAGTAACGTTGCTTCCTGATTTTCCGGCCGCGGCTTTACTATAAAGTTTTTTTTTTCTGTCACTTTAATATCAAAGCGGTCGGTGACGCAGAGATCAGGGAACAGACGTGACAGCGGCACAGCAACACCAAACACGGAGCAGTCTGCTTTATCCACCAACACAACACCACCAGTCCAGAACCAACAGCAGAAGGACCCGCTCTGAATCACTCCGTGTCGCTGCAGCACAGGGATTTATGTTTTTCAAAAATAATCGCGTTACAATCATGTCAGGTTTTTGGTGGATTTAATTAAGTCTTGGATTACAAAGTATGAATGTCTTCTAGCAATTTTCAGATGATATATACGTGTGTAAAGTTTGTGAAGGCAGGAGGAAAAAAGCTTTCGCGATCACCGTCTCCTCTCCGTTCCTCCAAACCCCGCCCCTTCCCTGAAAATAATGAGTGACAGGCTGATAGTGACCCGATTGAAACTTTATTATTCACTTAATCACTGAGATATAATGAAGCTAATTTAATCTCATACATTCATGGAATTTATGTAACAGTAAGACAGAGAATGTAAGTGTGCACCCACATGCAGTATTTTAGTTTGTATATGCTATTGTAAATACTCCTGTTGTCTGCTGTGTTCAGACTCAAGTCCACACAGTATCACACACAGATATAGGGAGGCTAGACCTATACAATTCATTTATTTTGGTTTATAAATTAATGTCAAGACATTTATGTTATTGATTTCTGAAGCACTTTCTAAATAATAAAAAGAGAGTTCATATGTATTTACTGCATGTATGCATTGATGAAAAATAAGCCATGTGCAGTAATATAGAAAATTGAGGATGCAATGCATTGGTATGAATCGTGATGCATCGGGATGCATCGGGATATCGAATTGAATCGAATCGTTGACAGGATAATCGTAATCGAATCGAATCGTGAGACCAGTGAAGATGCGCAGCCCTAATTCACACACACTCACACACCGTGGCCATCGGGAGACATTTAGGGTTAAGTATCTTGACAAAATTAACTTTTTGATTTGAGGAAGACCATCTCCCTCCTGAGCTTATCTTTAGTTGTGAGCAGACACTTCTCATGTCCATTAAGCACAGCCTCACACATCCAGAAGTCTCTAAATGTTCCATTAACCTCCTCATTTGATTTTTGCATTTGATTTACACTGTCCCCTGTGCTGTGACATTGTATTAATATTGTACTCAGATGGTGAGTGTAAGGGAAACTTCTGTGTAGCAGCAATGCAGTGGGAGTCACCGACTCAGGAAAGTGACACGGAAAGAGCAGGAGCTTTGATGTCAAACACTGATGGTTTATTTGGAGCTTCGGCCGAAGAATTCACATCACAAGTCACAGCAGCCACGATCTGACTGCACGGTAGAGTTGCCACGTCAATTCTGGAGCGCCTCTCTCTCGTTAGCCCATTTAACTGGTTTCACAGAGAGTAATCAACATATTTTGATAAGATTGCTTAGACAGTTGGGCACACTGAGTTACTTGCGTCCGTCACTTATGGCCTCGAAGATTTCATACCTTGGAGTCCACAAACAACAAAGAAGGAAGTGTCCCAGTGCACCCACAACAATAGACCATCTGTGACCTAGGGTTGCCCGGTCACAGAATGGGAACAACAACATTATGGCTGGAGCAGCCTATCTCCTTAAAGGAGATAACAGATGTCAGGGTTGGTCATATCTAGGAGTCTAGGACAATTATTTCCCTAATAGTCCTCTCTTTTTATCATTTATGATAACCTAAAAACATTAGTCTAATAATAATTTGGTCAATACTTAACTCAATAGGCGTCTCCAGATTTGAGTTTGGTCTCACTTTACATTAATTACATCACAAAGTAGAATAAGATTGAAACATTCAATCACAATGATTGATACAGCCAATCATAATAGGAAAAATCATCTCTCATCAGTGTTTGGATCATCTTTTGTCAAAAGCATAATAATGAACACACATAAAACACAGGTGCACAATAGCAAAAATATTTGTTTTGAACTAATATCTTTTATCATTCAACCATTAGTTAATCTCATTTATCAAACTATAAAATCAAAACCAGCTTGCAGCTTAAAGATTTACTTCAAGGCAATCACTAGTCAAAAGCATTTAAAATTTAGGATCCTAAGAGATCCAGCTAAGGTATACAATTCACAGTTGTGATTGTATCAATCTGTAATCTGCAAAAGTGCAGTGTCCTCAATTTTAGGATTACTTTTACGTTTACTAAAATATGCTTTAGTCAAGAGTAAGGCACTTAGTCAAATCAATACATTCATTTTAGTCAAGTACATTGTTCAAAATCTGAAAAGGAAAAATTAGGCAAATATTCAACGACTTTTGTAAAAACCTGGAAAGGAAGGATTAAACATTCTTAAAACTTGAATTATTACATTTGTAAATGCTACCACTAATCTGTGCCAAATTAAGTCTATCAATTATTCCTATTAGCCATACTTACCTGAGCATCTACTTATGGTACTTGGAAAGGATTCTTCTGTGTTTATCTAATGTTGAATATAGAATATCAATTTCTTTAAATTATACTTCTCTAATTTGAGGATCAAATATGCTACATAATTGGGATATGAAATATATATATATATATATATATATATATGAAATTAATCCAGTACTTGAAACATCATTTTAGGTCTGTCTGTGCGTGGATAATACATTAAAGAGTAGTGTTGTTGAAGCCTGATTGCTGGACGATTAAGGATATTAACATTATCTGTGGTAATAGTAGAAATATTTTATTATTCAATACTTTATAATCTGAAAATATTAATGAATTAATTTTGTTTAATGCGAAAGTGTAATCTGATCCGGCAAAAATATATTAATCACCACTATTCAACTAGGGCTGTACCCGAATATTCGACTATTCGAATATTTGTTCGTTGGCCAACTATTCGGGTTTCAATTTCATTATTCGGATATTCGTTTCTTTATTTTTTTTCAAAAAAATATTTTTTTCCCCTAAATGTATGCTATCAATAAAGGCGAATTGCCATATTCTTATACTATATTTATACTTTTGAATTGCACTGTTAAAATGCAGAAATATATACAATCTCAGCCTGTGCTCCTGACATCGCGTTCACTCACAGTCACGAACGCAAACGGCACGCTTCTCCTCACTTCACCTCGCTTCACACACCTGAACACAAAATGCTGAAGACTCCAGCTGTGTGGGACCATTTTAAATTGGACGACGGTAAGAAGAAGGCAGTGTGCCAAATATGCGACAAGAAACTGGCCGGTGGCACAACAACTCTGAAAAGTCACCGGATGCTGTAAGTAGTAGCCTAGCTTAGCTTAACTGTTGTCAAGTTGCCATGATGAAGCTGCTTTATCCGCCGTTTAAACAGTAACGTTACACATGATAAAATCGTGCTCTTACTTTGCTTGGAAAATAGTTGCAAGCAAGCAACCGAATTGTTTTTTTATATTAGTTTTTCAATTTTATCCGAATAGTGAAAATAATAGGAGCAATGTGGGAACATCTGGGGCTAAGGCAATTATTGGCATACAGTTCGTTCATTTATTTTTCATTCTTCATTTATTTAAATACTGTTTACTGTATCGGTTTACTATATTTGGTCCCCGGCGCTGCACTGTGGCTGGGTTAAATGCAGAGGACACATTTAGTTGTAATGTATGCAAGTACTGAGACAATAAATAAATATAAATCGTAATAGTATGCTCTTTCTGCGCTTCTGCTTAACAGCGTGTTGTCAGGTGTCTCGGAGCGTGTTATGAAAAAAAATCTCCGCACCGAATGTTCGAATATTCGCTGCTGATTACTACCGAATATCCGGAGCCCGAAAAATGGTATTCGGGACAGCCCTATATTCAACACATGTCTGGTCATTGGAAATATAAAAACAGTCATTAATTGTACATCTGTAAACATCCAAGGTATAAAATCAATTCAAAGTTCATCTTTGTACGAGAGCTGGAAGAACATGTCCTTCAGTCTTTCTGACTCGTTCTCCTCCTCTCTTTATGACACAGAATGTCTAGTGTGTAAAGGCATCCTGATACTGTAGATTAGCACTGAGGTGCTGATTGGCTCAAACTCTTGTTCATCAGAGCGCCATATTTCAACTCCCCAATTGCTCTGCTTTTGTGTGGCTCATTCAGTGAGCACTGTAGTTGATCCCCCAGTGAAATGGAGGCTCATCTGCCTGCATTCCTCTCTGTAGGACTTGGAAATGTCATGATTCAAAGTGTGGGCCTGTGAAAGAGAGGCCCTTGGAAAACAGCATCTATTTTTTTAACTGTAATTACTTATTTTAAAGAGATTGCAACATTATACTTTTTAAAGAATTGCTCAATTCATTTAATACATTTATTATGCACACAATAAAAACTTCAACAAATATATTGATCCTGGCTTAACCAGCGACCTTTACTCTGTTGTTCATAAGCTCGGTTTCAGAAAACTTGACAGTAGTTTAACAACTATTTTAATTTTAGTAATGTCTATGGAGACCAATTGGTTGATACGAGAAATAATTTGAAGCAGTTTAATAAAGAATGTTAAACTATTTTTAAAACTGTAATTGAACTTCAACTTATATTAATTATCTGATTCCAGTGGCCAGTTGGAATAGATAATCAGCGAAGTTTCCATTTTGCAGCAACAGTGTAAAAGGTTTCAACAACAATTAGTATTATGTCTGAGTCTAGTTCTGTCTTCTCTGCTTTGTTTCGGAATGTGTTCAATACATTACGTTTTTATTCATTATTACCATACAATACATAGATTTAAGAATAAATTAAACAAATAATACAACATTGACCTAAAAAAACAGATTTTGCAACCCTGACCTCCTCAGGCAGGTCTTTACGACCAGCAGTGATGCCTCTGAGGGTCTTGGGGCGCAGGACGGGGCATAGGGTTTATACAAGGTCACAAACTTATCTTAACATACCAGCAATACCATTTAAGAATGGATTCTTAAAGCAATATAATCTTATTTTCTTCTTACACAGCACACACCCTGAACAGTGGGCTTCTTGTTTACATTTTCCTCTGCACACTCAGATGCAGGACATAAAAACACTCTTTTGCTATTTATTTTCATCTTGCAGCACATTTATACTACCAGAATTTTGCTTTACATCTTTATATTATTTATTTTTCTCAAGTCATTTACTTTTGGTGAGATAACTAAAGTTTAGTTCATTTTACCCTGGCTATGGACTGATTCATTATTAGTTGTTACAAAACATACACAAGACGGCGGGTAGACAAACCAATATAGACCCCCCACACAAACAATCAGACAAACAAACATGAACTCGTAATAAACACCAGCGTGACAGCAAAGCTCATCCAGCTCAATTTAGTCAGAATTAAGAGGTTTCAGAGGGGGTGGGGAATTGTAGATGGGGCGCCTTGACTCGCGCATCCACCCTTGTATACAAGTCCTAGATCGGTGCCTAAAAGCCGTCCAAGAGCGATAACTAGCTTATCCTCTTGCGACACCACTACTCTATTCTAGTGGTGCTGTGCCCCCCCGATCAGGAGCTCACAGACTTTTCCCTCTACCCTTTCTCTCCAACAACAGCCCAGTTGACTGTCCGACACGACCAGCCTATACACTTGCTATCGAGTTCATCACAACGATGAAACACAGTTTTGTTCTACACTTGCTTGCCACTACCCACCCGTGATCAATTAGCCTATAATTTTATGTATGCACCCCGGACCGCCACCTGCTCCTCTAGCAATGTGTAGGGAACTGTGGCGCATCGGGTGATGCACACACCTCGCGCTGCCCCGTCTTACCATGTACGTAGAAAACGGTCACAAATAACGAGTGCTTTTAGACCATCTCGTTTTTAATAGAGACGGCGGTGGTGTGAGTTAAAGCTATAGACAAAAGGCTGTGACTTTCTCACTCTCAGCTGCACTTCTCCAGCCCCACAAACACGGGGAGGTTTTACACACACACCCGCGGCTGCAGCTGGAGCCGTGTTTACAGAGAGGCGATAGCAGTAATATCTCCGACTGCTTATTTTCAACTGCTGTGTTGGCCGCTGAAACCCCCAGAATTCGGCGATTTGTCCAATACAAATCTTTACATTGCTTTCACACAGAAGCTCCACTCTACTGATGCCTTTCTTTAAGGTTTCTCTAAACATGAGCTGTGCATGCTTGTAAGGCACTTCCGTCCCGAGCAGCACACACAGAGGAAATCAGCTAGGATAAAAATCCCCAGACACTGATCCCCTGGGTTTATTATCCCCAAATGTTCATTAACCAAAAACGAAACACAGCCGCTCAGTTTCACAGGTAATTTTAGGATACCGTCAATCACAGATTCTGGTAAGGCAATGTCCAAATGTAGATTTGAAATCACACTTACCAGTTCTGAAGATTTGTTGGTATCCTGCCGACAACGCCAATTTGTAAGGGAAACTTCTGTGTAGCAGCAATGCAGTGGGAGTCACCAACTCAGGAAAGAGACACGGGAAGAGCAGGAGCTTTGATGTCAAACACTGATGGTTTATTTGGAGTTTCGGCCGGAGAATTCACATCACAAGTCACAGCAGCCACGATCTGACAGCACGGTAGAGTTGCCACGTCAATTCTGGAGCGCCTCTCTCTCGTTAGCCCATTTAACTGGTTTCACAGAGAGTAATCAACATATTTTGATAAGATTGCTTAGAGAGTTGGGCACACTGAGTTACTTGCGTCCGTCACTTATGGCCTCGAAGATTTCATACCTTGGAGTCCACAAACAACAAAGAAGGAAGTGTCCCAGTGCACCCACAACAATAGACCATCTGTGACCTAAGGTTGCCCGGTCACAGAATGGGAACAATAACTTTATGGCTGAAGCAGCCTATCTCCTTAAAGGAGATAACAGATGTCAGGGTTGGTCATGCACGTCATATCTAGGAGTCTAGGACAATTATTTATCTAACAGTGTGTATTTTCATTCTAGAATTGATTTAATCTCTGTTTTACATGAAACAGTGTTGATGAAACTTACTTGCTGTTACAGTATAGCTGAGTTTTTTCATGTATAATGCAGTAACATTGACTCCCAGGGGCTTAAGCTGAAGGAGACCCTCCTCCCATCCCTGAACCTGCTGACTGAGAGTGCCCGAATCCACCGAGAGACCAGGAAGTTCCTCAGGTCAAAGGTCAGTGAGGAAGACAGAATGAACATTGAAACGATTAATGATGAGTTTTGTTTGTGTTCAGGTGGCTCAGGTGTGTGTGTGTGTGTGTGTGTGTGTGTGTGTGTGTGTGTGTTTAGGTGTTGCCCCCACTGCGTGACGTGAAGACCAAGCCCGAGGTGGGCAATGCTCTGAGGAACAAACTGGTGCGCATTATGACGCACATTGACACCGACATCAAGGACTGTGGAGCTGAATTCCTCTTTGTTCTCTGCAAAGAAAATGGTGAGACAAATATCTGTTTTCGCTAATAATTCATACACATTTTTTTTATGACGTTCTCTCAATGTGTCATCAAACATCTTGATTAATCACTTGTAAAGGTTCTAAAGAATTGAAAAGGTTACGGCTACAATCAAATGCTCATTGTATTGGTTGTGTTGACATTGCAGTAATGTATTGGCAGAGGTGGAAGAACTACTCAGTTCTTAAAAGTAGAAATACTACAGTGTAAAAAATACTCTATTACAAGTAAGTGCTGCATACAAAATCTTACTTGAGTAAAAGTACAAAAGTATTGGCATCAAAATGTACTTTAGGTACTAACATTAAAAGTAGTTATTGTGTGTAATGTCCCATTATATTTATATTGGATAACTGATTACTATTAATAATAATACATTTGATTTTAGGCGCCTTTCATGACACCCAAGGACACCGTACAATTTGTTAAAAAAGAAAGAAAACGCTGATAGGAAACAGAACATGATAAAAACACAAACAGAAAATCATGGAGGAGACAATCAAGTGGACACAAATGAAATGGGGAGCACTACAGTGAGTAGGCAGATTTGAACAGATGGGTTTTTAATTTGGATTTGAATATGGTGATTGTGTCTGACTGTCAGATGTGCGGGGGGAGGTGAGTTCCAGAGTCTGGGAGCAGTGCAGCTAAAAGCCCGAGCACCCATGGTGACGAGGCGTGGGGTGGGGACGGTCAGCAGACCAGCAGAGGAGGAGCGGAGGGAGCGAGAGGGGGTGTAGTCCTGAAGAAGGTCAGCCAGTTAGGGTGGGGGGGGGGGGGGGGCACAGGTTATGTAGGGCTTTGAAAGTGAGCAGTAGGTTTTTGAAGTTGATACGGGATTGAACAGGGAGTCAGTGGAGTTGGATGAGGATGGGGGTGATGTGTTCTGAGGCCTTGGTGCCGGTGATGATCCGGGCTGCATGCATTAATGTGTTCATCACATTTGCTAAAGTTAGAGCTAATTGATTCACTTTGTATACTGCTGCTCAATATCATAACCTATCATTCTATCACAAGTTTATGTATTAGTTTATGTTTATTTTGTATTAACGTATAATATGAATATGTAACTAAGTAACCAATCTTGTTTAATAATTGTTGAAGGGTAAAAGGTACAATATTGGCTCCTTAACTGTGGTGGAGTAGAATTATAAAGTAGCATTAAATGGATATACTTAAAGTGGACCTATCATGCTATATTTGAAACATATATTGTAGGGCCATACCTATATAAAGTATACAAATATTTTTTTTTTTTCAAAATACCAAACAGATCCTGCATTTTAGCCATGCCTCATTTCGCTCGATTTCCTCTTTCCAGCCCTGTTTTTGCAGGGGGCTGATTCTGTGAGCTGCAGCTGACCACGCCCCCCTGCAGGAGAGGGGATTTGGCAGTTACTTTGGCATTAGGGCAGGGATATCTAGATACTTTCCAAGGTTTGACATAATGAATTGTGCTACTTTTAAAGCAAGCAACGATGTTTTAAAATCTGTAATCAAAAAGCTCCTCAAAAACACTATCGAAGCATTTCCTGCCGTTGCTACGTTAGTTCAAACAGTAACAACGGACTATTTTTCTTAGCGGATTTAAATCACGGTCAATTTAAATCAATACATACAACTATTTTTTAAATCAATAAAATCATTTTCTAAATCCATAAAAGCATTTCAATTAAAGGTGGGTTAGGTAAGTTTGAGAAACCGGCTCGAGAAACACTTTTTGTTATATTCCATGGAATGCTCTTAACATCCCGATAGCAATGAATATCTTAAGTGCTTTGACAAAAAATCCATAAAAAAATGTCATCTGTGGAAGCCGTAGTACTGTAAAAAGTAGAGATGTCCCGATCCCCGGATCGGATCGGCCCCCGATACTGGGTTTTAAGGTGGATCGGGATCGGCAGATCCAATTAAATGTCACGGCCGATCCATATTTAATATTTCCCATGATTCCATTGTTACGTTGTTTGTCGTTGTTGTTCTATTGCATCAGCCGCCGAGTTGTTATCGAGTTGGAAAAGTGGAACGGACACATATCGTTAGCTAGTTAAAATGTCTGCAGTTTGGCATCATTTTAAAATAACTAGAAGTGAGTCGCCGACTGCGACATGCAAAGTCTGTGGTGTGGAAGTCTCACGAGGTGGTGCTAACAGGGTCTCCTACAACTAGGGTGACCAGGTCCCAACTAACCAAATGTGGGACAAAGAGTATGTTTGTGTGGGACAATGTGGGACTCCCTCTCAACAGCATCCCCCTAAGGGCAGTAACAATTTCGTATCTCTTAATAAAGAAATGTAAACTAAGGCTAACCAAGGCAGCAGGCATTATTCACTGCAAGTGTTTAGAAATGCATCTTCCTAATTCAACTAGTGTATTACCTGTCAAATTAGGCACAACATAAATTAATAGATCAAATAAAACCATAAGTACAAATAAAAACTGGCCAGGAGGGAACAAAAACATAATACATAAAATAAAATAGCTTTCAGTTGTGTCCATCACAGCAACAACAGGTGCCCCCCCCCCCCACAGGTCACCTAGAATAACTGGTGTCTTTAACTCTGTCAAACAACTCTCCACAGAGGCAGGGGCAAGCACATTATTGCCCCTGTTATTATGGACGCTGCTTCTGTACGACCACATGACATTTTCTTTACTATGTCAGAGTCTGGAAAAATGGTCGGAGCTAGCTTGTTACCAGTCATTTGACCGGTATGAATGGGAGTGTTGCACTGTATGGTAAACACTGGTTATTTCTGCTGCTGTTACCTTGTCTGAGTGGCCATCATTTTTTGGTTTGAGTAGGAATGTCTCCATAGAGTGGGATGTCTCTTTTTGAGCGACACGTTTCTTGTGAGAATCGCATTCTCGGTGTCTTTTGACGTCGTATTCACCTCCATGTGAAATTGAAAAATTACTCTTGCAAAGATTGCAAAAACCTCTCTGAGAGTCGCCCTGCACTGGCTTCACCCACGGGTAAGTGTCTTCCCAGTCTTTGTTGTATGTGCATCTTCTTAGGTGTAGTTTCAGTTTCCTCCATTTTCCATAACCTGCTGCGTCGCCTGCGTTATTGACAGAATTTCGTTGTTGTTGTTTGGCGGGCCCCGTGGGGGGGGGCGGAGTGAGTGAGTTACTCTCATTGGTTAACACTGGACCAGCACCCGCCGTGTGTTACAGTTTGATTAACAGCAAGCACTCCCCCGTGATGATAGCCTTCCCTGCTTTCTCAACAGCCATTGGATAAATCTAATTTTAAGAAAAGCGTTTTAGCCTATCAAAATGAAATATGCGGGACATCGTCTCAATTTGCAGGACGCACCAAAAGTCGTGAAAATGCTGTGGAGTCCCGCGCAAAGCGGGACATCTGGTCACCCTACCTACAACACCACAAACCTAATAAAACATCTTAAAAAGCACCACCCCGACGAACACGCCGCCTACTGTAAAGCGACAGCGTCTGCGACTGATGGACTCCATCAACAAACACTGCGGGACAGCTTGAAACGAAAGGATTTACTTCCTCGAGACTCCGAGAGATTTCGCAAGATTACTGAGCTGATTGTGGAGTGCATAGCAGAGGACGACCAGCCAATTTCACTTGTGGAAAACTCCGGTTTTTGTCGTCTAATAAATTATTTGGAGCCGCGCTATGGGATGCCATCCCGCCATTACATTGCTGAAAAAGGCATCCCATCCCTGCACACCAAGGTGCGTGAACAAGTGCACCGGCACCTAAAGGAGGCTACCTCAATCGCCCTCACCACAGACCTGTGGAGTTCAGGTGTAGCCCCGATGTCGCTCCTCAGTCTGACCGCCCACTGGATAGACTCCAGTTTTACTTTGCACAACGTGGTGCTACATGCAAGTGAGCTGCGTGGCTCTCACACTTCAATGCGTATCCGGAATGCTATAGAAGAGATGCTCGCCAAGTGGGACATCGATAATGACAAGGTGCATGTTGTTATGAGGGACAACGCCGCCAACATGAAGAAGGTAAGCCTTCCACCTAAACCACTGATGTTTAGTATAGCTACGCATTACCCACGTCAGTAAAGTCAACAGCATCTTTTAATGAATGGTCATGGGGTAAACTTCCATTTGACATGACATTTTGACATGATATACTGGATGTATATTACATGTTCCCTATACCCAATTATAATTACGTGTGCCCTGGATTTATTTAAAATGATATCTAGACTCTAGATAACGTGTCTTTTAAACTGCAACCACGTCAACAGGCTAGCAGAAAAGTTAGCCTAGCTTGTTGTCAGCTAACTCACGTCAGCTTAGCCACTAGCACTAGTTGTTATTGCGACAGCAAAGAATTACAACGAAACATTAATATCCTGTTTTATGTCTTATCTAAGACTACAGGCTCTCAATACGTTTGTTAGACTTGGAAGTAGCCTACCATATTAATGACAAAACAGCTAGTTTTTTGAGAGGCTACCGATCAGCAGGAAAAATATTCAGTGCAACTTTTGAGATGTTAAAATCTCAAAAGTCTCATCAGATCATAATGGTTTGGAGGTATTATGCAGATGGTGGACCATAGTGTATAAATTACTCACAAATGTTATGGACATTTCCCGAGGTTTGTTTAATAAGTTAAGGAAAGTCCAGAAATGTATGTAAGTCAATGAGAGGTAAAGACGTTACCTCTCATTGACTTACACACACTGCTATCAGTTTTGCAACCAGCAGATGGCTGTGCTCTATTTGATACTATTGTGACATCGACTGCTTATTTTCCTCACTGACCAGTATCAATAGGCTATTGATATTCATCTATCTATCTCTCGCCATCATCCTCTCTCCCAATCTCTCGACTGTAGGCATTTGCAGACATGGGGGTGCAGAGCCTGGGCTGTTTCGCACACACACTCCAACTCAGCGAAAGCATCATCGATGCTGTCGCCAATGCACAGAAGCTTGTGGGTCATTTTAAGCATTCCCCAAAGGCCTACTTCATCCTCGAAGACATTCAGGTGGTTATTATTATTATTAGTAGTAGTAGTAGTAGTAGTAGTAGTACTATGTTATCTTTTTAGTAATTGCACTTTCCCCCCTCCCTGTCATGTCATTGTAAAGCAATCCATCATTAGGCTACACTAGTGTTGAAAGGATGTTAGCCAACAAATAATTAACCTAAATATAGAAGCATTTTGAGTGGCCTACTAGAAAAGCGATACACACAGCTGATTTATTTTAATTATTATCATTATTATTACTTTACAGAAAGACCTGCACGCCAACACAACGACTCCAGCAGGACGTGTCAGTCAGATGGAACAGTACTCAGTACATGATGCTGGTAGGCTATATGGATGGAAGGAATGAATGCAAAGAATGAATAGATTTTTTTTTTTTACATGTGAATCAGCCTAAATTAATTAATTTAGATGTATATAGTTCTACTTGTAATTTACACATGAATGTTAAACTAACATTTATTTACTTATTTTGCAGAGCCTTCTTCAGCAAAAGAGGCCGCTCAGTGTCTATGCAGCGGACCACGACCTTCCATGCATGCCCTCTGCCAACCAATGGGCGCTTATGGAGAAGGCAGTTGTGGTCTTGAGTCCATTTGAAGAGCTGACGAGGACAGTGAGTGCTGCGACTGCAAGTGCCGCGATGTGATCCCTGCAAAACGGTCCTCAAGCGTCATCTTTCCCGTGAAGAGAGCACAGATGCTGGAATCAAGACTATGAAGAGAACACTTCTTGAGGCTGTCACTGAGCGCTTCGACTACGCTGAGACTGAACCAATCCACTCTGTTGCTACATTGGTTGACCCAAGATACAAAGAAAGGCAAGTCCTGTTTGATTCAAAACTTATTTTGCAATATATAATTGCTCAGGCCTAATCAATTCACCACTTGATTATAACATCAAAATAAATGTTCCAAATGTTGTTCTATGACATTGACAACAATAACTTTGATATGCTAAGGGAACGACAAAATATGTTGGGAAACAAATAATCCTTTTTAACTAAATGAAATTCTATCCATTTTCAGATTCTTCACAAGTCCAGACCACCAGGAGCTTGCCAAGGAGGCTCTCATTAGAGAGGTGGAGATCATGGAGAGAAAGAGGAAGGCTGGCAGTGAGGTGTCTGCAGAAGAGCCTCCAAGAAAGTCACCACGTCGAGGCGGTGTAGGCTGTGCAGCTGCAAACAGCAGCTTTGTCAGTCTATATGACGAGATCTTGGAGGGGAATGTGGTGGAGTCGAGGCCTGTGAGTACGTCAGCAGTCGTCACTCAGGTGGAGGCCTACCTGGCTGAACAAACCATCCCAAGGTCAGAGAATCCTCTACACTACTGGCGGGCACATGCTACACAGCGACCCGCACTGGCTGATACAGCCATGAAGTTTCTTTGTGCACCTTGTACATCGGTGGACAGTGAGAGACTGTTTAGTGCAGTGTTGAATGTCCTTGATGAAAAAAGGAACCGGTTGACAGCCAATAAGGTGCAGGTGTTGGTTTTCATTAAAAAAAACCTGCACTACACTTTGAAGAAGTCAGTGCAGTAGATTAAGATGGAGGAAATAAGGAGCACTATTACACTGTAAAAATGTTTATGTTTTAGTTTAGTGATTACATGTCTCTGAGATCCCTTAATTACCTACACTGTGAAAAATAATAAGTTCAGTTTACTTGAAAAAAGGGTGGAAACTCTGAAACTTTGTGTACGTTATGTTTACTTTATGTGTACAATTAATGCAAAGATTTTTAAGTTATGGTTACTTACTTCCAAAAAGTAAAGTTTAGTGAAGCTTACTTGTATTTACTGCTGTTAAATGAGTAACCTTTTGAGTTGTAAAGGGTACTTTATGTTGGATAGTAAAGTTTACATGCAGAATATTCATACTATAGTTTCTAACTACTGGCAACTTGAACAACCAAAGTCCTATTTAACAGAATAAAGGGAACTGAAAGATCAGATTTTTTTTATTATTATTGCAAAAAAAATGCTCTTATTTGTGATAGTGAGAGAATAAAAGCTATTGAGCACAGCTTGGGTGCCTGTCTATTTCTTAATGTATACGAAATAAAATGCTGTTTGCCAACACAAAAAGTGATATCGGAAATCGGTATCGGAAAACCGGTATCGGGAAATATCGGGATAGGATCGGAACCTATATGAAAATATCGGGATCGGAAGCTAAAAAATTAGATCGGGACATCCCTAGCAATCATCTGAGCCGGCCCGGCTAAAATAACTGGATGGCCTACCTGCCTGTCAGCCTTCCATCTGTGCACGAACTTATCTCGTGCCCTCATTGGTCATGTGCGCATTCGTGTGTGTTGGAGGAGGGGCTCTGTAAGGAAGTGACAGATTTTTTCCGGCTGTGTATTTTCAAATTCTAGCGCACTCGAGCTGGTTTCTCCAAAATTACCTACCCCACCTTTAATATTGGGAGTCATGTCGTTACTTTGTTGAGAATGTGACCATGTTATAAGCGGGATAATGTGCATATTGCATAATGTGCCTTCATGCGGGCCCGGCGCCACGAGGAGGCAAAAGGGGGCATTGCCCCCTCAGTTGTATTCTTTGCCCCCTCACTTTGAGCATCATTCATCCATCAAAAAGTACAATAAATGTCACAATTATATAAAATAACTTTAAATAATTATTTTCCCCAATACACGTTACAATGTTTAGATCAGATATGTGGGCAGGCAGTCAAGCAACGTGTAAAAAAGCCTCAACCCCAAGTAAGCTTGTTGTCTTAATGTTAGCATGTGTGCTTAGCTGTAAACACAGTGGGATGGGTGACCAAAACGTCCCCGTTTTCCAGGCAAAATCCCCGTTTATGGTGGCCGGTACACGGTTGTAACTCCCGAAAATGCTCCCGTTTTTTATATATATATTAATTTGTGAGTACAATGTATATGTGGACTGAAGGCAGCAGAGATAAACAGAAACATGACATGCTAAATCTGAGTATACATGCCAAAGTTATCAGTGACAAAGGCACACAAAATTATTATATAGTTGTAATATCTAAAATATTTTCACCTGTGACTCCATTGTCAAGGCAGGCCAGCGTTCCAGGATCTCTCCAACAGGTAGCTCATCATTGATGATCTCATTGCGCCGCAGGGCAAAGGTAGTCTGCATTAACTTTGCAGCGCGTTAGTTTCTCCACTGCAAGGCTTACCAGGTTAAAGAAGCCCTTTATCTGCCAGTTGCTTCAGTTTCAGCCTAAAGAGAAAAAACATTGAAGGTTAGCTGGGTTGCAAAGTTTTCACAAAATGATCAGAGAAACACTATTTTCGAGCATAAAATGGCGGCAAGCGGCGCGCTTTCTTCTTTTGTTACTGCATGGATGTCTGGGCAGGTTTTATTAACTTTTAGAGGCATAGAGGATTTACGTTAATTTTATCCACTAACGTTGTGCCACAACCGTGCGTTCTGCATGTTTTGTAAAAGCAAGCTAACGAGTATTTCAAGTTAGCTTGCTTTTACAAACATGGATCAAATGAACGTAAATCCTCTATGCCTCTAAGTTAATAAAATATGCTCAGACATGCATGCAGTAACAAAAAAGAAGAACAAAAACTGCCGCCATTTGCGGTTCGAATTTTCCAGAGAACTTTTGCAACACAAACGTTCCACTTTGAGATATAACTTAAAGCAATATAAAATACTGTCTTACACGTTTAAATTAGGGTTTCCGTTAGCCGGTAATTACCGGTTTTAGCTGGTCAAATTGAATAAAAACCGGTAAATTCAAAATCTGCCGGTCAAAATGTCCGATGCTCCGATCGATTGGCCGCCGATCATTATCGGCCGATATTCACTCTTAATAGTTTGATCTGTGCTCTCTATATAGGCCGATCAGGAGAGCTGGATCTGATCGATATGGACATAAACGCGAGTGAAGTGTAACCGGACGCGAGAGAGAGATCAGATCAGCTGCTGCTGAGACACACTCTGCTGCATAATCACCTGAAGTCCCGCCCACTGTTTAGCACGCTGCATGAGAAACTGACCGGCTGTCAGGAGAGAGAGGGAGGGAGAGAGGAAAAGAGAGGATCCGTTTCTCCCGTGTTATTATTCAAAGTTAATGTAAACTTTTGAATAATGTACTTTATCTACTACAAGTAGTTTCTTTGAATGTAATAATGATGTTGTGTGTTGTTTGTGGAATCATTTATTGAAAAATGAATCTGAATTTTTCGATCTGTTAGGTTTATAAACTGAAGCAATATAAAAACGAGCCCCATTAACTGAGTTGTAAACATCAGCATATCTGGTCCTAGTCCGGTAATTACCTGCTAACGGAAACTCTGTTACACAATTATTATTATTATTATTATTGAAACATGACCGGTAAGTTTCAAATGTGTCCGGTAAAATAAATTCTGTTTGGACATTTGACCGGCGAGAAAAAATCCTAGCGCAAACCCTGGTTTAAATTATTTTTCAAGTGAGGCAGATATTAAATCTAGGCTAGCTAACAAGAGCTCAAATCAAACACCATGCGACACAAAGTGCATTAGATGCAGGAATTAATAAAACATCATTTAAATACTGTGCAAAGGCAAGACGTAACTTACCAGAGTAGCGCGGTCAAATTCCGGCAGTGAGACTCGAGAGCACGGTGGGCAAAGTATACTTCTGAAAGTTTGAGTGATTTCATCCGAGAGGAGCTATAATGGCGGACTCAAATGAACGCATGGATGAGAGCAGTGAGGCACGTCGGGGGCGGAGCACATACGTGATGACGTCAGACAGATTCAGTAAAAACATTTGAGTACAATCCCCAATATGACACAAAGTGGATGAATACTGTATACACAATATTACAAATCAGTTCATAGTCATCAGAAAATTAGCGGTGAATTAACTTTTATAAATGTTTGGGTTAAAACAACCCATATTCTTCAAGAAGCTTGGACTGTTCGGTCTTACAGTGCAATAAATCGTTCTAACTCCACAACGATAGGTTTTTAGAATCCGCCTTTCGGATATGTTGTACAGCTCGCCAAGACACACACGTGGATGTCTTCACCTTTCTCGTACGACACTCCCACCCAGAGTCCTGCACATTCAGGGAGCCTCAGAGAGGGTAAGACCTTTAGGCCATACTGAATGAAAACTTTGAAAAACAAACTTCTCGTAGGAATGTCGGACCGGGACACCAAGGGCATCCACGCGTGCGCCTTGATGAGCTGTACGACATACGACATATTCCAAAACCTTATAGTTATCGAGATATAACGCAAAATAGAAAGCCCCTTGACCCCAGCCAATCAAAGAGAACCGTAAGGCCGTGTGTGACGAAAGTTATATGGGCATGTTCGGGGCAGCGCGCTGACCCAGAATCTGGTGTTTGATTTTGAAAAATATATTTTTCCAAGCCTTTGAGATAGTTATTTATGGATATCTTGGCCACTAGGGTTCGTACAGCTTCGAAACTGGCACCGTTGGATTCAGCGTCAAAAAGTAAGTCGGAATAGATATATTTTGATAAAAGACAAAACAACAAAACAACAACATTAGAGTCCGAGACCTAGCCCATTCGATTCAACGTCCTTTTCTGAGTCTGAAAAAGTGTTTTTTAATTTTAAAAAAAGAAGCAAAATCTGCAACTATTTCAAAAATCTGTAACTTCTTATTGAAAAGTTGTAGACCATTGATGTCACCTACCATTCGACTCAGCGTCATCTAATTAGTGGGGGGGAAGCATACAAAAAAAGAGAAAAAAAGATTCTGCTAAGTCCCTAGCTCAATGAATGTTAGGGACCCAAAATAGTGACACTCGACCAACAACCAATCACACGAATCTCCCGCCCCCTGACACACAAGCAGCGGTTTGATTGGCTAGAGCTTGTACTGGCATATGATTCGATTGGCTGACGCTTCTGCCGAGGCGTCAAAAGCGAGCCACGCCAGCCACGCTCCGCGTCGCTTCCCACGATGCAGTTCGGCTAAAAGTGATGTCACCCCATTCAAAGTGAATGGGCAGAAGCGTTGGAAGCTTCAACGCACGCCGCTGTGTGTACGGGCCGTAATATGTTCGCTAGCTGTTATTGTTGTTGCACTTTGCATGTTTTGTACAGAAGGCAACGGAGGGATGATTTTATTTAGATTTTTAGTCCCAGTCCGCCACTGAATGTAGCTATTATGTAAAGTGCTGGTATGTATATACTAACTGTGCTTCCCCCCCCCAAAAAAAAGTTGTAAATCAAACAAGTGAAGTACATGCTATGTTATAAACCCGTGGAGGGCGGTAGTTTATAAACCAAAGAGTAGTAACCGCCCTTACGGGACGCTGTAATAAGTAAAGCGAACGCACCGCAAGGACACCTGGCCTCCTATTGGTTGAGGGATTTTGACAGGATTGTTGCACAAAAGTTTCGAGCGCGCACAGAATAAATCTGAGAGCAGAAATGTCACGAGCGCACAGAAACAGCCTGAGTGCGAGGAGAAGGTTTTAAGCTGGAACACAGGAAATCTGTAAGCAGCAATATATCTGAGTGCAAGCGTACAGTTTGAGCAGAAGCAGAGCAAATCTAAGCGCAAGCAGGCACTATTTGAGTGCGAGGACAGGGTTTGAGGGAAAGAAATCAATAAAGTATGCTCTCAAATTTAAGTACCACGCTCTTGAATAAATATAGGGAATAACCCCCATATACTACAGCGTCTCCAGCGCTTTCGAGCAGCAATGAACGGCCGTGGCCCAACCTCTCATTCCCCTGATAGGTGGAGAATTGACCAATACCCGTAGCGCCACCGTCCTGACGTCTGGACAGTGTTCAAATCTGGATCAGTCTGTATCAGATCTGTTGCAGCCCCTTTTTTAGAGATTTGGGTATGGAGGAAAATAGAGAGGGTTGTGTTTTCTGACACTTGGTGAGTACCCTGGAACACCGGGGACACATATTCATGTGTAAAAGACGTACAAAAGTGCATTTTGCATGATAGGTCCCCTTTAAGTAAAGTACAATTACCCCAAAATTGTACTTAAGTACAGTTAAAACAGTAATATTTGTATACTACTTTTTTACCTGTGTTCTTTGCTCTATCCAGTTTCAAGGTTCATTAAGTACACAGGATACGGGAATGCTGCCGGTCTGCTGGCTGCCAGAGGACTGCTGAGGGGGGCCAGAGACTCTGGGATCTACTCTGAGGATGAAGAGTCTGAGACAGAGGAGTATAAAGAGGCCAAGGCCCAGT
The DNA here is from genome assembly GCA_902827135.1 of Harpagifer antarcticus. Classification (NCBI taxonomy): domain Eukaryota; kingdom Metazoa; phylum Chordata; class Actinopteri; order Perciformes; family Harpagiferidae; genus Harpagifer; species Harpagifer antarcticus. The sequence goes on from CADEHL010001357.1 coordinate 4,075,571, forward strand.
AAGAACCACCATCACACTGTACTCAAGCTCCCTCACAATGCAGGAAAGAGTTCCCTGAAAACGTAGCAGACCCCACCTCACATTAAGGTTTACCAGGTATTTATTACCGAAAACACCAACGCTAAGCCAAAGGTGGCTAATTTTGAGCATGCTAACATTTAGTAGTCTCATTTAGCTACTAGTTAACACAGTTTTTAGGACATAAAAAAAGCTTCAGACATTCACCCGTTGGTTATTTACAGTTACATTTGATGTCTTAGAAGAACAAAACATGAAAATCTATTGAACAAGTGTTGACCACAGACCTTATTTCAGGCTTCTAACCACAAACGCTGTAATAATCAGTCTATTTCTTTATCCTAATTGCCAGTAAATGTCCTAGTCAAACTGCAGTTTTCTTAAAACAGCGGAATGAATTCCAATTGTAAACTAAAATGAACTCAAATGTCATGTCGCAAAAATATTATCCAAGTGAAACAAAACCTTGCCCAAAGAAGAAAAAATATCCAAAAAGGAAATTACTCACCGGCTGCAGAAAAGGGAAAACATATATACTTAAGCTGGGTTTTTGCTGCTCCGTCCTCTCCTTACATTGCCTACAAGAATGTTAAAATCCCCCACACACGGCATCCTCCCTAGGTCCCATATGAGAGACTCTGAACTGTGTTTCTGTGAATAGGCACTATCAGCTGTCATCGCCTCCCTCTCATGTTGTATGGCACTAAAAGAAGATCCTCTTGTTCTGAAAGGTGTATCCAGTCAGGTGAACCTCTCATTGTAGCCAGGAGTCTGATCCCTATCCAGGATCTTAGTTCTGGAGCCATTCATGCACGACTATATTTTGTACGCTTCAGTCGTCTGCATTAGCTCTGGGGTTGTATGCACCAGGGAGCTGATATCTGTGTCCCTGGAACCAGTTTTTCTCAGCCTAGAGTCAGAATGCAATGGTCCGCATCTCTACCAGTCAGCTAATTAAGTACAAAGGGGTAAAAAAAAAGTTCTCTCTCATCTCCAGCCAATCGATTCACAGTGATTTTACACTGATGACCCAGCTGGGCTGACACCAGGGACAATAAAATAGTGAACACTAAATGAAAAGAAACAAAATGAAAATGTGATATTAGGATTATTGGCCAAAGCAGCTCTCCAGAACGTGTCAAAATGCAGAGTAGAGCAGGGATGAACTAAATGCAGAACACATAATGGAGTCAGGTAAACAAAACCAAAAGCAAAACAGACTAAAGCTGTTCGCAAAAACGGAAAAAAAACACAAACACACAGAGGTATCAGGCAAAATAATAAAAACCAAAGGTAATGAAACAGGAAAACAAAACGAGGAACAAACTGGGATGATTTGGGGAACAAGGGCGGCAAAACAAGGAGGGCACACAAGGACACATGACAAACCGAACCAGACCGGAGAACCGACAAACAAACAAACACTAGGACAGATATACACACAGGACTTATTATATTGATAAGACACAGCTGGGGAGGACAGGTAAAGACATACAGGCAGCAAGGAGATCGCACAGCTGGAAGGAATCAGGGCAGGGCTTAAAATTACAACGGTGGGAAAACACAGAGACAGGAAGTAAAACAAGACAAGACACAAGGAGAAACTACATTTCAAATAAAACACGAAACACAAAAATGTATAGTTAGTATCTGCTCATATCATACAAAGTTCATCAGAAAATGGAGTCTGGACAATTGTCTTATGTCTAAATGTCCTGGTTTTAGGTAAAAAAATACCTAAAAGTTGAGTTTCAAAATTCAATCATGACCTGATGAAGATCATGTGATATGATTGAAACAGCTACTTAATATACCTTGAGGTGTTTTATTCACGAGCAGTCAATCAATGTGAACAAAGTTTAAATAATTATGCACTGCTGCTTAACTTAAGTGGTTTTCTGTTCCTTTGATATTTATCTATGCCTTTCTTTTCCAGTATTAACCCGGTGACAGGAGTGGTGGAGGAGAATCAGCCCGATCCCATGGAGGGAATGACAGAGGAGCAGAAAGAAATCGAAGCCATGAAGCTAGTCAGCATGTTTGACAAACTGTCCAGGTCAATAACAGCATGACACACACACACACACACACACACACACACACACACACACACACACACACACACACACACACACACACACACACACACACACACACACGCGCACACATTTTAAATTGGTTGAAATCATTGCAACAGCTACAGTATATGACAAATATATAATTGAACATTTAATGGGTTTGCTGTATGAAGGTTTCTGTTCAAACCTTGTTATGACAGGGGCTGATATTAATTTGGTTCATCTAAATATTGAATAATCCAACCAAAGAAAAACACAAACTTGTGCTACAAACACAAGTTTGTAGCAAGGTTAAAACAATGTATTGCTCAATAACAAAAGCACAAACAAACGTAACTTGAGATATGTCAACTTCACAGACCACAGGAAGTGTCTTGCTAATGCGGCTGAATAAATGAATATCTCCAAAATAAATCTAAGGAAAGCAATGCATTGCAAGAAGTAAAACATACCAAAAATAACTGAATTTACTGGCAGTCGAGGAGGAAACTCACACTCCACCGGTGTCTGTGTTCCTTCAGTAGATGGAGATAACAGAATACAAAGGAGCTGAGAGCTTCCTAATTCACTTGAGCAAGCTGCCTGTCCTCCTCCCCCCTTTATTTCCAACTACACTTAAAGTTCCCTAGGATGCGCTCCCATTACACCTGTGGGGAACAGCACAGCTGATGGAGACATGTTAAAGGGGCCCTATTATGCTCATTTCAGGTTCATAATTGTATGCTTCCATGCTTTAATGTTCAAAAGGCTGTTTATTTGTCTCATACTGCCTGTGCTACAGCTCTTTTCACCCTGAAACCAGATCCCAGTCTGCTCTGATTTGATTGGTCAACCTTTGCAGACCATTTACATGCTGCATAAAAACCTATAAAGTATATCGCACTATAGGAAAGAGAAAACCCCAAAAAGCATAATAGGGTTCCTTTAAGGAGGGGAGAGAGGGACAAACTACATCAAAAAAATATGAAACGTATTATTTTACACTTGTGGCATTGTCACAGTGGCATTAACTGCAAATGTTCTTCAGTAATTATTCCTGACACAGTTTTCAACACTCAATGCTGCAGTATGTACTCACATTATCACATGTGAACCATTTCTCCCTGCAGGAACAACTTGATCCAGCCCATGCAGCTCGGAATGGACGGGACGATGAGAGAGATTGCTCCGGAGGATCTGCACAAAATGGCTCACAATCCTTTGTTCCAGCAAGAACAGTTGGATAATTCAGACAGTGAACCTGAAGCTTAGAAACATACAGTAGACACAGATTGAATTCCTGTAACAATCATGGAAGACAGTCTCTTTATTTTTTATTTTCACATCACACGATCCAACCTGTTCCTGTTTACGTATTACGAGAGGGTAATTAGGAAGAAATGGGATTTGGAAGCTTCTTTTAATGTGTGCTATCACTTTCCAATAAGGACCATCAGTTTGTAGATTTGTTTGCTTCCTCCCAGTCATTGGTTTTAGTTTACGTTCATAAAACCAACCTGCTTGTGGGGCGCTAGGAGCACTAACAACCCAAGAGATTTTAAAGCATTAAAACAGATATTACACATCTCTACACCATGGAATCACATCCGCACATTTGTAACATTTGACATGAGCTTGGCTTATTAATACATTTGTTTAAGGACGGTTTCATGAAGGTTTGTAAGATGTGAACGTGTTCTTCAGTCACAGACAATCTCCAAGATGCTCATTGTTTTTATTGACAATGATATAATGGTTTATAAACTTGAGGCAGCATGTGTCAACAATAAGTGGAAAATCTTGGAGACATCACTTTAAATAGTTTGCATTTAGAACCTGTTACCACAAATGATTTGAGGTTGAACAATGTGGAATATGTGTAGTGTTGGAGCTATTCGTGATTTGATGGAGATGTTTATCATTTCTACCTTTCAGCCAAAGAGCTGTACTCCGGTGACGATGGTTCCACTGTATTTTTTAACTTTAGATGCCTGCTGTTTTTGCAAAACCCTTCAGAGGTTTTATTTTTAGTTGTCAAACTGCAGACAAAAGGTTATAAGAGTGATAATGAAATTGTTTTATATGAAGAAAGCCTAAAATCTATCAACAACTTATATTAAATGTTTATTTATTTATATTGTATAGCTGTCAACTCTGTTATAGACTGTAATATATATAATAAATATATCTAAATGTTGTCTCGTATATTTTTTGATGCATCATTTCAGTTGAAGTGATTCTGTTCCTGTTAAGAACTCATTGACACTTTACAAATATAATAATATATATTTTATTTGGGGGGCGCCTTTCATAGCACCCAAGGACACCTTACAGGGCATAGGGGCAATATAGGGAACAATTTAAACAGTGGATTTAGTGAAATGTCAGCCGGGGTAAAACAAGACAAACAACAGGAAATGGATTACAAAAGGACACAGGGTACAGTTTATAAAGAAAATGCCAGTTTGAACAGGTGGGTTTTGAGTTGGGTTTTGAATGTTGTTATGGAATCAGACTGTCGGATATGTAGTGGCAGGGAGTTCCAGAGTCTGGGAGCCGAGCAGCTGAAAGCTCAAGCACCCATGGTTTTGAGGCGAGAGCTTGGGACAGTGAGAAGTCTTACGGACGAAGAGCGGAGGATGCGGGAGGGGGTGTACTGCTGAAGGAGGTTGGTGATGTAGATGGGGGCAACTAAGGTTATGGAGAGCTTTATAAGTGAGTAGAAGATTTTTGTAGTCAATACGGTAGCGTACAGGAAGCCAGTGTAGCTGAGTGAGAATGGGGATGATGTTGTCAGATGAGTTGTTGCGGGTGATGATCCGGGCAGCAGAGTTCTGGATTATTTGCAGTCTATTGAGGAGTTTGACGGGAAGGCCAGTCAGAAGTGCATTGCAGTAATCAATCCGGGATGTGACGAATGAGTGGACCAGGATTTCAGTGCTGGGTTGGGACAGAGATGAGCGGAGTCTGGAGATGTTCTGAAGATGGAAGAAGGCAGTGTGGGTGATGTTTTTAATGTGTGGTGCGAATGAGAGGGAGCCATCCAGAATTACACTGAGGCTTTTCACATGGGCAGCGAATGGTATGGGGAAGCCGTCGATGATGATGTTTGGTGCTGGGGTGTTTTGTGACTTGGTGAGGGTGGATTTGGAGCCGATGAGCAGGGCCTCAGTTTTGCTACTGTTAAGCTTCAGGAAATTCCTGCTCATCCAGCTCCTGATGTCCTCAAGGCAGGTGGTGAGGGAGGTGGGGGGCAGGGCAGTGGTGGGTTTGGAGGAAATGTAGACCTGTGTGTCGTCGGCGTAGCAGTGAAAATTAACCTCATGGTGACGGAGGATTGTGCCCAGGGGGAGGAGATTTATGATGAATAGAAGTGAACCCAGTACTGACCCCTGGGGGACACCCAGTGAAATAGCACTTTCTTGTGACTTGTGATTACAGAGTTGTACAAACTGTTGTCTGTCAGTGAGGTATGATGAGAACCAGGAGAGTGCAACACCAGTGATCCCAATGCCAGCCAGGCGGTCCAGGAGTAGTGGGTGAGAGATAGTATTGAATGCAGTGCTGAGGTCAAGGAGGATGAGGATGGTGAGAAGTCCGGAGTCAGATGCATGGAGGAGGTCGTTGGTGATTTTAACCAGGGCTGTTTCAGTACTTTGTTTTTGGCGGAAACCAGATTGAAAGGGTTCATGGAGATTGTTTGTGTCAAGATGGGACTGAAGCTGTGCGGCAACCACCCTCTCAAGGGTCTTGGAAATGAAGGGTAGGTTGGAGATGGGCCTGTAGTGGTTTAGATCGGCTGGGTCAGTACTGGGTTTTTTGAGGGTGGGGGTGATTTCAGCCAGTTTGAGGGTGGTTGGTACAATTCCAGAGGTGAGGGAGGAGTTAATTATGTCAGTGATCATGGGTGATATGGCTGGTAGGCAAGCCTTGACCAGGGTGGTGAGAAGAGGATCAAGCTGACAGGTGGTGATTTTGGCTTTAAGGATGAGCTCTGTGATGGTGTATTCCGATGCTGGGGTGAAGATGGGGAGGGAGCTCATGAGTGGTGGACCAGTTGTATCCATCCAGGGTGGATCACTTGAGGAGGTGCATGCTGAGGCCAGCTGTAGGTGAATGGTGTTAATTTTGGAGTGAAAATATTGCAGAAAGTTAGTACATTGGTCAATGGAGATATCTGGAGGGAGGGTTTGAGGAGGCTGAAGTAGGTGACTGACTGTGGAGAAGAGAACTCTGTTGTTACCAGTGCTGATGAGGTTGGAGTAATAAGAGGATTTGGCATTGAAAAGCGCGTTCTTGTAGAGGTGAAGGTGATCCGAGTACATTTGCGTGTGAACTGAGAGTCCGATGCTTTTGCATAGTCGGCGGCCAGTTGTTTTGAGCTGACATAGCTCAGAGGTGAACCAGGGGGCGGAGTGGGTAAATGAAACTTTGCGAGTTTTCAGGGGAGCCAGGGCAGTGAGGGAAGAGGAGAGACAGTTATTATAGTGATTCACCAGGTCAGCAGGGTGGGCGGATGATGGAGGATTGGGGTAGGAATTAAGAGTGGTGAGATCTGTGGGGTTAATATGTTAATGTTTCTGAAGGTGATGGACCGTTGTTCTTTGGCTTTGGAAAGGGGGGCATGGATATAAAAAATTACAGCTTTATGGTCGGAAATGGGGGATTCAATGACAGCAAGGTTAATGGGAGTGATGCCAGTGCAGCAGAGTAATGGCCCGTCCACACAGTGGCGTGCGTTAAAGCTTCAACGCTTCAGCCCATTCACTTTGAATGGGGTGACGTCACGCTTCGCCGAACTGCATTGTGGGGGCGAAGCGTAGCGTTGCTCGCGTGCAAAAGTTGAGCAATGTTCAACTTTTGAAGCTTCAACGGAAGCGTCAGCCAATCAGGTTGCATATTACGGATTTGTGCTCTTTTGATCAGTCTGACTAACTGCCCCTTAATATAGATGGCGATGGTCATTTTCTAACACATCCATTATGGTAAAATTTCACTCACTAAGGTTTGCCACTGACAGTGTATAACTTTACTTTAATGTGTTTTCCAAGTAAATTGCATATACAGTTTAACTGTGGACTGCCTGATTGCATTCCTTGAGACAAAACGGTTGTGTCTCGTCCAAAATGTTAGTCTTGTCATGTTTCATGTTTTATTAAGTCATTTTTGTCTTGTCTCCCACTTCCTATTTTATTTTGGTACTCTCTGGCCGTGTCTCAATTCAGGGGCTGCACCCTTCGGAGGATGCATTTGTAGACCACATACGTCACTTCTGCCGAAAGAAGGCTGTCCCAATAGAGAGCCGAAGTCCCTCCCTTTCCGGTGGACCTCCATGGGACCTTATTTCAGAAAAATTATGTATTGAAGTCAATGGTGAGAGAAAAGTTATCTTTCGATCCCGTTTGAATTGTGCCACGAATTACACAGATGTTTGTCAATTTAAAAGATAATTTTGTAAGTAAAAATGTTTTGGGGGCCTAAAACTGCAAAGTAACACTTTTTTTGTGTGAAACCGCTCAATGAACTACATCTCTGGTCTCGCACAACAACACACATCACCAAGATGGCCGTCACAATGGCCGTCACAATGACAACCCTCACTATCACCACAATGAAACACGTCCAGAAGACTGTCATGCAAAGCTGCCTGCTTGCCTGCCTTCCTTCGATTCTCCCTGAACTGCCTGATCTTTTTAATGTTCAATGTTAACCATTTGTGCTGATAGCATGAAGTAGAAAAGATTGCAGATGCTAATGTAGCATTAGCGTTAGCATGTCTCCCCCGGGGGCATCCGGGCTTAAACAGTGTATTATAGAATGATCACACCGGTGTGACAGTACTCTTCAAAGGGTTCACGAAATATGACTACTACTCTTACTGTTTAACATGTTGGGTTACTTCATGTTAAGGCTAATAAAAATGACAAGGCTAAGGCTGTAATGCTAACTAGCGTGCAAGCTACTAGCTAGTTAGCTAACTTGATCCAGTCACTCCTGGTCCTTTAATCAGACGGGAAGCGAAAGAATGAGCAAGACCCATTGCTGGTATGATTACAACATGGTACAAAGCATACAGGCATCTTCTTAAAGTTATCTTATCTTAGCTATATCTTATATTTAGTGGAGGAAAACATCAGTTATGACATTACTTACAATCACTTAATCCCTTGCGATTCTGGGATGTGTAGTCTTTCTAGTTGCGTATTTTTCATTGTCTTATATTTCAACAATTTTACGACAAACTGTGAATTTTTCAAATTAAATGGCGGTCCGGTCTCCTCACTAATAAATGTGAGTATTGGGTTTTAACTTACTTTAAATTGACTAACGTCACACACGTCAAACCCAAGGGGCATTAAAACGTACATTTTCGTTAAATAATACGGATAAATACGTGACGTTAGTGATGCTAACTAGCTAGCTGGATGTACTGCACTGTTGGTTTACACTTATTTTGTATTCAATTCAGAAGTTTACTAAAGTCATACAGAGATCTTGGCTCTGTTAGAGATAAGTTATACTTTATATTACATAAATAGACCAAAGTGAAAGGCATTTTGTGTTATAGTCACGACATGTAATCTATTGATTCGTGTTCACCAACATTTCCCCCTTTTTTTCGTGTCACACAGAATGATTTTAAAAGCAATGTATTTCTATTTGTAGTATGTTTCGTGCCTGCAGCACGTCTTTTGTCCGATCGGGTCTTGGAAGACCGGAAGCTGTGTGGTTCATAAAAACATTTTCTTACTCAATATCAAGCCACGATTATTGTTTTTATTATTTATTCTATAATGTCGGACTTTTTTGCCGTCCGTGAGGAAAAGACCATTTATTTCAGAAATACTGAAATATGTATTTTTTTAATATTTGTTTCCTTCTAATTTGTTATTCTTTTCTATATAACACACTGTTATTTACTCAACAATAACACACAATTATCCTTGTTTTGTTTTTTGCCGTCCGTCAGGAACTGAATTTCAAAATAAACTATCAACAAAATTGCACAACAGCTTGGGGTGCAATCAGTATTTCCAGTCCCGAAGTACTCCCCCGTTGATAGAAATCAACACGTAATGAATTAAGACCCCACGGTTTGATGATTGATAGGTGTGTGGGCTGTCTTTCATTTTGACACGCAGACATTTTTTATAATAAACATAGATACTGTATGTTAAATGGATATATCCGCCTTCTTTCATTTATCTTTCCATTCCCACAACAATATACATAAAGAAATGGAATATTTTGGACATAGTTCGAATGGTGAGTAATCATGATTAATTAATTTTTAAACTGTGATTAATCTGATTAAAAATGTTAATCGTTTGACAGCCCTAATAGAAATACATTGCTTTTAAAATCTTTCTGTGTGACACGAGTTAAAAAGAAAAGGAGAAAATCGTGTTGGTGAACACGAACACGATTAAATGTCGTGACTATAACACGAAATGCCGTGAGACTGGGTTGGATGCGTCGCTGCAACGAGGTTCAGACGAGCTGCACCTGGATAAGGAAGGTCTGAAAACTCCAGTGCAGCAGCAGAAGAGGGAGGCCTCTGGTGTGGGGCCTGCTGTATTTTGACCTCTTAGCCTAGGATTGATATTTGTATATTTCACATGTTGATTATAATGAATCTTATATGGATTTGATTGTTTTAAAGGTGTCTTCTGTGTTATATTTGGGTCAGAGTTGGGATTTTGTTAGTCTAATGGGGCCACCTTAAAGTGGGGCATAACAGGTGTTGTGGCAGAGAGGTTTTTACAACTCACCTTGCCTCCGCGTGTCGTTTGGCGAGCTGAATACAATCATAACAGGAGGGAAATCAGAACACACCAGGATACCAGTTTAAACAATAATCTGTTTTAATTATACAAGGTAATAATCCAATGCAATACAATATAAGGAGTACTCCTGCCCTGGTTCGCATGCTGTTGAGATCCTTCGGTCTTTGACAGCCAGAGAAGAGAGAGCGAACACATGAATACAGACAGGAGATATAGTGGTACCACGGGGAGGAGTCAGAGGAGAATCTCCTCCCACAGAGCCCATCCTGCAGCATTCCAGAAACTTCAGTTGTGTCTAAAGAATATTCCCTTAAAGATAATACAAAGGTTTCCTTTCTCATATTTCCAGCCTCTAGTTACACAGACTGCTATTATTAATACATATTAATATATAGTAAATATAAGTAATCAAAAACACACACATCTAGTATTCAAGATATGTATACTTCTCTGACATGGTGGAGATTTTAAGAAGAAGAATGTTTCCTCCCCTCCCTCTCTAGTCTTCTGTTATGAAAAAGCTGCTTCTATTCCATACAGAGTAATTAAACATGTTTAAGCCAACCCCTCCATAATGTTGTAACAATTTAGTCCCCACACATGAAAGAATAAAACTGAGAAATCAATATAAAACACAAACACCGGTATTGCTCAGCATAATGAATACACACATCTCATCCTGCAGTCCCTCGTGAATGTCACATGTCTTTCTCTAAGAAAGCCATATGTGTTGGGGTTTACCAGTCATCATCTCATGACCTCCTCAGGACCAGCTAACCAACAAAGCTTAACTGTTCCTATACCCTAAGGCCATCTCTGAATTTCCCTTCCAGTCCGAAGTCAGCTCACCCAGAATCAGAAGGACCATTGTCTCTCTAATTGTGTGTGACCCACTCGTCTCCTGCTCTTTAGGAGTCTTGAAATGAACCCACATACATTTCTCTCATTCATTTAAGCGTCCAGATTATACATAAAACTTTTTACAGACAATCTACTGAGTTCTGCCCTTGAAAGCCCAACATGACTCTTTGAAACACTTATCAATGGGTAATTTTTTTACTTAACTCAGAGATCACAGATTGCCCTGTATCCTTACCTACTCACAAAATAGCCAAAAAAACCACCTCCTGATTATTAACAAGTCAAGTGGAAGAAAAGACCATTTGCGCTAAATGTACTTCTACTAAAAATGGGACTTCATTATAGGAACATCAATATAAAAACCTCTCTATATTTAAGAGGAAAAATGGACTTGTCCATCCAAGTTTTAATACACATATATTAGATGACATTAAAAATAAATATACCAGAAATACGCTGTATTAAACTTTCTGTATAATACTTTACATTAATTTCCACACAGGTTAATACTCTTAATATTATGGTCAATATATAAATGTAAACCAAAAAATATTCTCTATTAAGTTTTGAAGAACCAGAGTTCTGTTAGTGTATTCTAGAACCCTGAAGGCAGGAGAGACTGAAAAGATTCAAGGGAAGCTTATAAAAGTTAACAGCATTTAATTACACAACAGATGCGATGGTGTACAAAATGAAATGTGCGAGTGGAGGCGCTCTCCTCATCCGACCGGTCAGTCCAGGTCAGCAGGTAGAAAGGGGCCGATCCTTGGCTTGCTCTTCCTGTTGTCATCTGAGGTCTTCTCCTATTGGCCGGCGTCGTTGGGGGGGCGGGTCCAATGCAATTCCTGTCTTTTTCTGTTGTTAAATTGTATCATTCTGGTGTCTGCGGTTATTTAAACATTCCCTAATACACGTTATTCAGCGGTAATAAATGAGTGCTAAACCCAGTGTGCTCAGTGAACAACATCACATGTCATTTCACCTTTGATTCACGGTTTGAAAATGCAGCATTTCGCTACATGCTAATGCTAACCGGAAGTGAATAATTTTCAGAATAAAAGTATTAAGTTAATAGTTAGTGAACTTCCGGTTTTTCAGAATACAACTGATTTAAATTAAATAGTGTATTTAATTCAAATTAGGCCATATCAACATTGATTTTAATTTCTAACAATCCCTCCTTACATACCCTTTAAGGTATGTAAATAATATTGAAATCAATGAGTTCTTCATCCGAACATTGCATGGTACATAACTCATAAAAGTAAAAAAAATACAAATAAGAATACACATTCATCATAAATATGAAGTTTTTCATTTGTGCATAACTTCTAGCTTAAACCTTTAATGTCACTTCGTAAAATAACAGCAATTAGCTTGGTATGGAAAACGTCTAACTCCCTCCTTCCACATCATAAATCATCTTCTTACTGCAGTGACCACCAACTGGCGGCCCGCGGGCCACATCCGGCCCGCCAGACATTCTCATCCGGCCCGCACGACGGGGGTGACTGTGGCGTTGGCGGAGTGGTTACTGCGTTCGCCCCCCACCCATTATTTTTTTTACAACGTCTCGTGAGTAAGGTGCAGTACCGGAGTCCAACAGAGAGGCAGCAGCTGCGGGACAGTAGACTGCGTACTGCGAAACCTTCCCTTCCTTGAAGAAGAAGAAGAAGAAGAAGAAGAAGAAGAAGAAGAAGAAGAAGAAGAAGAAGAAGAAGAAGAAGAAGAAGAAGAAGAAGAAGAAGAAGAAGAAGAAGAAGAAGAAGAAGTGATCTTTCGTTGTGAAGAGTCTGCTTTGTGCACTCCGCACCACAGCAGCAGCCCCGCTGCGACAGAGTCCAACAGAGAGGCAGGAGCTGCGGGACAGTAGCCTAGAAGCAGGGTTGGGTTGTAATGGAATATGTAACGGCGTTATGTAATCAGAATACAAAAATCTAGTAGGCTAACTGTATTCAGCTGGCGTTACATTTGAAAAACGAGTAATCTGATTACAGTTACTTTCGTAAACCTGAAGTGAATACATTTTGGAATACTTATTGGAATTATTGGTGGAAAAGTTTCCTCACAAAATGTAATATTCATTACCGGCAGAACTGTGTGCACACTGCACAGCGCTGCAGCATGTCTGTGAGAGAGAGAGAGATGCAGCGTGTCTGTGAGCGAGAGAGATGCAGCGTGTCTGTGAGAGAGAGAGAGAGATGCAGCGTGTCTGTGAGCGAGAGAGAGATGCAGCCTGTCTGTGAGCGAGAGAGATGCAGCGTGTCTGTGAGGCCCCGCCCCCGCACGCACGCAGATGAGAGAGAGAGATCTCTTTTAAAATATATCGAAAGTTAGAAACGGAGATGGTTAGATAAAATGTGCAAGATAACGTTGATGTAGCATTTCTTTATTGTCGAAATGATGACATTTATAACGAGATCAAATCAAAGTGAATGGCCTGCTGCTGCTGAATGCATGGGGCAAGTGACTGGAACAAGTTTTAAAAGTTATTACATCGTTTCAGATAATAATAATAATGATAATTCATTCTATTTAGGGGCGCCTTCCAAAGCACCCAAGGACACCTTACAATTCATAACATATTCTAAGGAAAGGTTTACAGTAGGAGAATGCAGTCCGGGTGATGTTATGTGGGTGCAGATGAGAGGGAGCTGTCCAGAATGACACCAAGATGTTGTGTTTGAGTTCTTGATAAGCCATTAAAACAGTAAAACAAGTGTCTCCTGTTTACCAAAACATACCCATCTGTTATGGAAAAAGAAAGTATTCCAAAAGTATTCTAAAAGTAACCTGAACACGTTACTTTTTTAAGACACGTAACTGTAACTGTATTCTGATTACTTTCAGAGCATGTATTCAGTAATCAGTAACTGATTACATTTACAAAGTAACCCTCCCAACCCTGCCTAGAAGTGATCCTTCATTAGCGTGAAGAGTCTGCTAAGCTTTATGCAGTACCTGTACCCCCCCCCCCCCCCGCTGGCCCGCGATAGTGTCTATTGGATACATTTTGGCCCTTGGACAAATGTAGTTGGTGATCCCTGTCTTACTGTATCTGGTGTAAAGGCACTTGTTCTTTTACAAAGTATAAGAAGGATTAAACTGAAGTAGGAAAATAGCTAAATATTACTCTTTATTTACTTTGACTGTGTCTCTGGTGTAATTTATGAATCTCTGCTGGTTCTAGTAGATATAGTTCTCCCCATCCACATTCTTGTTGGTTGTGGGACAGAGGAATAATAATTCAGAACCTGCTGATATTTGAATCTTACTACTGGGCATATGTTACAAACAAAAAACATCTTCATGGTGAACTAAATAAAATCCTTGTAATCTTTCTCAAATCTAAATATAACAATTAACTATTCCTGTTTGTGGTAAAGACACACACTAACGTTATGTAATACAATTTCATTATGGATTCAAAAACAACTAAAGTCATGATGCTGTCAAAGTGAATGATTTCCTGAGTGTATCTGTCCTGTAAGGTACGTCATTCTCTGCTTGGATCGTGTGCAGAAATCCCATCGATTCACCTGGCAATACGGCTTCTACCTGTCTGTTATCAAGCTGAAAGATGAATACAGAATTCCAACATACTGTCATCAAATGTCTTTCTATTATGAATTTAAATTAAATGTATATCCCCATAATGAACTAAACAATAAAGTCTATGGCTTTTACTTCTAATTCTCTAACAGGCTAGTTACGAGATGTTGTCTATATTAAATTCGGTCTCATTACATTACTTACTATGTTTTAGCTTAACTGTAATATGTTCTTTCTACATTTCAAACCTCAGTTACTCTAATGTCTGTTGAAATATTACAAAATTGTTTCATTATTCATTATCACAGGTTAACTTCTTCTGTATTCTATTCTGGAATTACATCTCTCACAGTAGCCCCTTGGCCACTGCTTCTGCATCTGTGTTACCTGTTATAATTCAATCAATATTTAGAAACATGTCAACATTCATCAAACAGTATCTTACCCCCAGATATGGAGCAGGTTAATTATAAAACTATCATTCAATGCTCAGTTTGAACATCTGGGTTGGGGCGGAAGGTTTCTGTCAATCCTTAAAAGAAACATTTAAATTGTGAATTTTTCAGCCATGTTGACATTATACACACTCCCCGCTTAATGTTAGTGTATTCTAGAACCCTGAAGGCAGGAGAGACTGAAAAGAGTCAAGGGAAGCTTATAAAAGTTAACAGCATTTAATTACACAACAGATGCGGTGGTGTACAAAATGAAATGTGCGAGTGGAGGCACTCTCCTCATCCGACCGGTCAGTCCAGGTCAGCAGGTAGAAGGGCCGATTCTTGGCTTGCTCATCTGAGGTTTTCTCCTATTGGCCGGCGGGTCCAATGCAATTCCTGTCTTTTTCTGTTGTTAAATTATATCATTTTGGTGTCTGTGCTTATTTAAACATTCCCTGGTAAACGGTATTCAGCGGCAATAAATGAGTGCTAAACCCAGTGTGCTCAGTGAACAACATCACATGTCATTTCACCTTTGATTCACGGTTTGAAAATGCAGCATTTCGCTACATGCTAATGCTAACCGGAAGTGAATAATTTTCAGAATAAAAGTATTAAGTTAATAGTTAGTGAACTTCCTGTTTTTCAGAATACAACTGATTTAAATTAATAGTGTATAGTGTATTTAATTCAAATTAGGCCATATCAACATTGATTTTAATTTCTAACAGTTCCCTGCCTATACTGTATGTCAAGCATTAACTTCAGTTTAGCATTTTTGGCTAATTGCTCAAAAGCTAAATCATTAACTAACTAACTGACTAAAACTACAGTAAGCTAACACGTCTGAGCAGCCCCTATTTAATACAGTGTATGGAGCAAACATATGTTATCCGTGTTGGTTATTCTCGCGTCCAGGAGAGAAGCTTAAAAAGGAGACTCAATGGAGTCTCTGAGATGGTTTCAAATTGGTAATTTAATTAAAAATAAAGGCGCGGTTATGTTACAAACAGAATATTGTTCGACAGAAAAGCAGCTGTGTCTCTGGCTCTGGCAGGTGAAGAAAGAGGCCGAACCCCTCAGGTCCCGCTGTTTATATATCCTCTGCTGGCTCCTCCCTGCGGGCCGGCTCTCCAACGTTTTAATGTCCGAATTACGCATATCAGAGGATACAGACATTGTACATTCAATATATCTAAACACGCCTTTTCTCTTCCTTAACTCTTTCATGACTTTTCATTTAACATATTCTAAACGCTGTAATCAATACTCCAAAAAATACAGGAAATACTTCACGGCAGTTTGGTTTCCGGTCGTTCCTGATGTTGTCACATGCTACCCACATCTGTAAACAATAACGTACTCAAATAAACTGTACCTTCATTTAATATTCAACAATAATAATATCTCGACGTCTGTAGTTGTGGTGTTGAAATCAGTAGGTTTCGGTGTGCACCATCATATCATATCGCTGCTAAATTCACCTCTATAGTAAATGGTATATTAGCCTCATGCTAAATGCTAACCGGAGATGAAGGATTTTCAGAATAAAAGCTTAACAACTGGTTGTGCACAAGAACTTCTGGTTTTTCAGTATAAAACAGCATTTAAACTGACGGTATGTTTATGCTTATGCATATTATGCTAATGCATTATGCTATCAAAACGTTGATTTTAATTTCTAACACATACCAATACCTGCTAATTAGTGCTAACAGTGCTAACATAAATAAAATAATACTAGAATTTAACTTACTGAAAAACACAGACTTCTTGGACGGTCTGTTAGTACGATACATCACAATGGTCGTAATGTAGGCTCAATAACAACTTGAAAATAGTCTCAGCAACACGCACGTGATACGGGCCCCCAGAACAGTATCCGCGGGAGGAACAGAATACTAACAACTGAAACCTTGTTGCTCATCCAGTTGACTCCTGACTCTTTGACGGCGGAGAGGGAATATACAGATATCAGTGCAAAATTGATATGTTTAATTCACTAAAAGCATGAGCACATTCATGCACAACGCTACAGAGTAAGACTTATTATCAGCAGCTAATCTCATTAGCTCATTGCTATACCTACATTTTTCTTATAGCAGGAGAAAGAGAGAGGATGGTCTCTTCTCATACTATGGTATACTAGTGGGTCTTGACCTCTATGGTCTTGACACACTGGGGAGGGGACACATATTTAGGCTGGGATTTAGTTTTTGTTTTGATAACTACATTTGTTGGGGCAGTTTCTTTTATAAATTACATACATTTAAATGTTATGATGGCCACATTCTATTAAAAAAAATATTTGGAATGCTTAAAATGTAGCATTGCACTTCCACAAACTTGACACATTGGTAACTACTGGACAGTAAGACCTCACATTGTGTTTTTAAAATGCAGATTTTTTTCCGTATTCATTTTGAGTCTAAGGACTCAAGCCTAAATGAATGTATGAATGTAAGACTGTGGACATCACCAGGATTATTTTCTCAGACTTTGCGAAGCCCACTCATAGAGACAAGACATTGAACAAACCAGAGTACAAATGTTGACAGAACTCATATTTTAATAATTCAACAAGTATAGGTATGGATTTACACTCAGTTCATAACTTTGTTCTTTATGCTTTGTATTTTTGTACATATTCTGTGCGTGCAAGGCAAAGATAAACAAGACTGTAGAAAATAACTTCTTTCCAAGTATGAGACGCAGGCTCAGGAAACTGAACTGAGGTCTGCTCTTACAAAACACACACCATCCTCCACAGCCACCTGAGAGTTTGATAGAATAAATATACTCCTGTTGCTATCTCACACTATCTCTGATCATATATTGGTCATATCTGGTCTCTTATGAAATGATAGATATGGTGATTATTACATGTGTGTGTCTAATGTAATGACCCTAAAATGTCACATATTGATGTGATTCAACAGAAACATGCAGAGCTTTAGTGTCCCATGTGTACATTTCAAGATACTAAAAGGCTGATAGTAGAAAATAAATAACACTTAACAAGGCAGGATTTATTTTTCCCACATCGATGGCATGATGAGATTGTTAGAAATATTGTAAGGGAAATGGATTTGACATTGTTTTCAATGTGTACAATTATTTGAGAAAATAACCATAACATTGGGTTTTTTCTTTTATTTGTCAATTCCTTTTTCAAGATGTTGGTTAACTGGGATGTTTTGGTATATAAATGTAAAAACATCAATGTTTTATGTTTCTTAATCCTAGTCTGGTCCCAAACCTCCAAGTTGCCAACCACATTTGAAAATAAACTGATCGATTCAAGTCTGGTGCTGTACTGCTGATTATGTGAGCCAGTTTAGCCTTTTATAAGCTTAACTTCAATAATCATAACTGAAGTAATCATCCCACTGTCAGACTCTGAACCTGGTGACTAGTGTGGATGAAACTGAAACAACTATTGGGACTGTTAGTAATGTACTGAATGAAACAAAAGTCTAAAATGAGAACATTTAACTAGAGGCATTCCCAGAAAACAAAACGGTTCCATGCTCTTCTACCTGTTGGTTTAGAAAATACTTGAATTTAGCTGTTTGCCCCTGTAGCACATGAGGAAATGGTATTGAGGGTTAGTGTATTTCTGTTTTCTTCCTGGATAGTCTTATTGTATGGGGCGGCTGCAGTTAAGGAGGTAGAGCGGGATGTCCACTAGATCTGCGATACTTTGACTCTGCATGTCTAATGGCGCATTTCCACTGCAGGGCCTCGCACGGCTTAGTACGGTATAGTTAGGCCTTGGTAAGCCAGGCTCACGTTATGCTGCGTTTCCATTACAGTTTAGGAACTGGGGCAGTAACTATAGTAACGCAGTGTAGGCGGAGCTGTGACGTTATCTTCAATGCGAAACACAACACCAACATCAGCCGTTAGCTGTTAGCACTCAGAGCTCACAGCTCCTCATAACTGTTCAGAAACTAGACAGAAGTTAAACAAGTACAAACCACAGACTGTCTGTGTCATGGCGAATACAGTCGCTGGTTTATTTATGTCTGTATAGGCCGTTGTTGTGAGTGTGGACGGTCGGAGCATATACAACGTTAGCTTAACCGGTCTCCATTCAGAAAACACGCATTTAAAAAAGTTTTTTGCCTGCCACCTGTCTGCAAACTTGTCAAAGCATTAATTCATGGGTTTTACTAACCGGTATCAGTATGTTGTTACTTCGGCATCATTTTGAAACGTGTATTACAATTAAATCACGGTCAAATATGTTCATTTTGTTGTAGTTGCCAGCGATTCTCTCACTAGTTTAACATACTCAGCCCGGTTGTTGGCTCTGAAAGAACCTCGATTTTGGAGAGCCAGAAATTGTCAGTGTGCACTATTGAGTGGCGCAGGAATGAGTTATAAAGCCCGGAATGAGTTAGCATTTTAGCACTTCATGTTCCCTGGTCTAGAACTCAAAGTTTTTTGAAGGCGTTTTCAATTAGATGCCTGCAATAAGGTCTGTGGTTAACACAAGCTGAAGAGATTGACGGTTGCCGGTTGCTAACATGTGACTAAATGAGACTACTAAATGTCATCACACCAAATGTTAGCCGCCTTTAGCTTAGCTTAAAATCATAAAAGTGGTGTTAATATGTGGAGATGATCCTGCTGAACAAAATGTGTTAGTATCATAAACGTGTGTTTGCCACAGATCTCATTTTTGTAACATTCCAATGGAAAAATCCCACTGCTTTGTGTCGAGGGAGCCATGGCGATGCTAACTTCCCGGTCGGCCCACAAAAAAAATCGTCATCACTGCACCACTGTATAGGAGCAAAGAAACTCTCTCCCAAACAGCTATAGACAAAAACAAAAGCAGAGGATTACGAGGGGAAAAGTAGAGTTCAAAACATCATGCAATAAAAAATGTGAGTTACCACAAATGCCCAATTTTAAATAATGTACGCAAATGAGGGCCATATGTATAAATGTGGAAGAAATACCAAAATCCAATGGATAGAATATGTCCAACTATTTCAAGAGCCTTTTTCCTTGAACCCGTTCATCTTCGGGAAAAAAATATCAACAAGGAAAAGTGAAGAGATATACTCTTTTAATTGTAAATGACACCATGTGCCTTTAAATCCCTTATTAAATAAAAATGATAACATGTGAAATAAGTGAGTCTTTGACATGATGTGTTAATGAGCCACACTCAGATGTTCTGTTTCAATTAGCCGTCCTTGTGCGGAGATCACACAATAAAGATATCTCAACCACACACTCCTGTCAGTTACTCATTCAGCTGATGCTGTCTGTGTCCCATTTCAGACCCAACCTCCTTGGAAGGACTCAGATTACTCTTAAAGGTTTCCTCAGACGGAATGGAAAGTGAGTTTACAGGCGATCAGTTGCCTTCTTAATGCAAACATGCAATGGATGCAGATTTCCCCCTGATGATGCATATTAAAACAGCTGCCCTAATCAACGTAGAGATTTTGTCCTCAGCACAACAGGCCTGGGGCTTGGGAACCACATGGTCACTGGTCCAAGTTATAAAATATACGTGGTTTGGACTAGTAGCTGGAGATGAGCCAGTTCACCTCCTGGATACTGTCGGGATGTCTTTGAGCAAAGCACCAAACCCCCAACAGCTCCAGGGTGCTGAACTACTGCAGCCCAGCACTCTAACAGCTGGTTATCAATTGCATTCATTTGTGCATGTGTGTATTTCATGGCCTACTGTGTAAAGGTCCTGTTTGTCATTTAGTTGTCCGCTTTTTAATGTGTTGGGTGTTTGACCACTGGATGGTTTGTGCAGTGTGTGTTTATCCACCTCAAACGGACAGTACAGCAACTGTGCAGACGTTCGCTTTAAAATGGCAACAAAACATGCACCGCATGTAGTTGGACTACCTATGTTGTAAATGTATTATCTTTTCAATTTACACACGGCATCTATTGCACGTCTGTCCGTCCTGGGAGAGGGATCCCTCCTCACGATGTGAGGGTCTAAGGACAGAGGGTGTCGTATTGTCATACTGATATTCTGTACACACTGTGAAGACCACTGAGACAAATGTAACATGTGTGATATTGGGCTATATTATAATATATATATAAATATAATATACACATTGATTGATTGATTGATTGGTCAACCATGTGCACTAAATTAGAGCCTGTATCCACATAGCGCCTTTTCTGAACACTAGCATCTTTTTCTCAATTGATTCAAATGAGGAGTGAGCCCATGCCATCACATGCGGCATCCATGAGAATAGACCAGGGTCTTTTTTTGATGCTCCAAATGCTTTGAGATGAAAATATAAAATCTTTTCAGAAAAGCGACATCGCTGTAGAAATGTCCAGCTAGCAAAACAAAGACATACAGCATAGTTTGAGCAGAGCAGGTGAGTGTTGTACTCTACCCATATTTGGATCGAGTTGTGACAAGCTCACTTATACAATGTGTGAGAGCAAGAATCCTCCAGTTGTTGCTAATGGTGAAAGAAATTGGCAAACAAATAAAAAGTAGCCGAAATATTTAATAAAATGAAAAGGAGCGATGCTAGCCTGTCACGCAACAGCAACGTTGTGAAGACGTGGAGACGCTGTGTGGACACAGGGTATTGGTTCTGAGACTTTCAAACAGAGCACCCTGACACGGGACACAGCAGCTTTCTACAGGGGGGTACAACATTCATGCTGTTCTCAGACTTGGTATACCCTCCTATATCCTGATCTCAGTGATGTCACAGCCCCCCTCTCTTCCCAGGTGCGTCTTATGTCCTTTTTTAAAGTCCGTGTTTGTGTTATTCGGACAGAGGGGGCTCAGTTCTTTGGTCTGCTGCCTTCACTGTGTGCTGTTTAGAGAGCTCCTCCTGTGTGCTGTTCCTCCCCTCCTCTGGGGGGGGGGCTGTGCTAGGGCTTTTCTTCTTGAGGGACAGGGGGCTAACTCGCGGGTTTTCTTGGGATTCAGATATAGCTGAGATTGTGCCGGGAGTCTTTTCTTGGGAGGGTGGGGACAGTAGCCGTTTTTCTAGAGTTTGAGCGAAACGGGGGCCTGTGCTGGGGCTCTTCTGCTCAGACGGGGGGGTTACAGGGGGCTTTTGGAGGCCGTGGGTCAGCCTCTCCAGGACGGGTGGGGGTCTGTCGGAGGCTGCAGTTGGACTGAAGAGTCGGGCTGCTGATGCTTCTGTGGAGGAGGGACACGCTGAGCCTGGGGGAGGGGGCTTAGTTTCAGCTCCACAGCCCATCCTGCCTCTCTCTGCCTTCAGCTCCTCTTCATCCTGGACAGTCTTCCTCTTCTCTTCTTGTTTCCCTGCGTGACCGGCTGCATGGATGAAGAACAGATAGACAGATGTAAGCACTGGAAGAAATGCTGCTCCAAAAAAAAGTACAGAAATAATGAAAACACAGCGTTTTTGTTTATCGTTTTTCACTTATTATAAGAAAGATATCTGCCAATAGAACAAGTGAAAATCTGCTTGGAAAGATTTCTTGAAATAAGATATTCCTGATATTTAGATAAATTACATCCTGTAATTAGCTGGGAAAAAAGGATTTTGAACTATATTGGACCAGGATCAGGAGATGTTGTGTTACAAAATAAGCCAGAAAGGCTTTTCCGTTTTCTGGTGATTTTCTAATATCAAGTAAGATATATCTTTCTTTTAAACAAGAGGATAAATCTTTTACAAATACCACACTAGCTTAAAAACCTTGTGACATGTTTCATCTGAGCTACAACTCAAAACAAGATGTTTTTAAATAGATACTTAGGATGCATTGTTTAAAATCTTAAGTTATTATGTCCATCTATTATAAAGACATATTCTGACTAGAGATTAGACAAATATACTTTGCAAGATTTGGGGTTTTTGCAGTGAGAACGTGTTTCAACCAAGCCCCCAGGAAGTGCGCCGGAGTCTGATGAGAATATTCGTGCTGGCCAAACGGCAGTACTACACTTCCTTTAGGTTGCTGGGCCCGGAAACACTTTTTCCCATTGACTTACATTGGGAAAGAGTGGTCTGTAACTCGTTGGATAATTTTTTTTAAACTAAATAAACTAACCAGTATGAACGTTTGTATCGCCCTTATTAAAAACATTCGTTCCTCAAGTTGTAAAAATGTGCTAATAACGTTATTCTGAGAGTTATTTCCCTCTGCATTATGAACGCGCATCTAACCCACGGGACCGCGCCGCCCGGCACGTTCATGTTACGTGTTCAGTACTACATGAGTTTCTCTTTACCCATGGATGCACAATAACAACGGACCATATCGCCTTACTGCCATCCTTAACATGAATAATCACAGTTACTATCCTTTTACTCCATCACATTTCAAAAAGAAATAGGCTATTGTTATTTTAACTCCACCACCGTAATCCATCATCAGCTTTACTTTTTAGATACAGTTTTAACTCACAATTGATCATAACAGGCTTCAACATCTACATTTTTATATATTACCAAGTGGTTTCATGTACAACCCACACAAGTATCATGCTAAATGAAGCGCTGTTGCTTGGATATCACTAGATCCTGATGTCAGCGTAATATAAAAGTACATAACGATTGATGTGTAACTTAGCATAATTTACTAGCTAACTGCTAACTGCCGCCTCGTTAATATAAATCCAGTACCATGCTGTCATGAACGCGTGGTGCTGTTACGTGTACGCAAATTCACGTGCTTAATGTGAACGAGCCTTTTGGGCGGTGTGGGTAAAGTTGCGCATGCTCTATGAGTGCACATACGGGTACTTCTCAGGCATGCTGGGTAATCTGTGACGTTTCGCTCTCTCAAAAGTTGGGCCATTTTGTCTTCATGCGCCATTGAGCAACTCTCATAGGAATGAATGAGGCCCCGCCTCCCACGCTGTATCCAGTTCTTATTATACATCCATGGTTTCAACAGAAAGAAAGAAGCAACATGTCTCTTATGAGAGATGCAGAGTTCAGTTATGAGCATGAACCCTCCTCTCACCCTCCTGAGCTCTCTGTGCTTCCTCCACACAGGGAGGGTCTTCAGTGCAGGGGGGCAGGTCTCCTCTGGAGCCGCGGAAACGGATAGGAGACCTCTGCAGCACCGCCTTCAGCTCTGAGAGACATGGAGACAGAGTTTAACTTTAATCATGACCGTGTGTACAAAATAACTATAAAAGCCAAGTACACAAGTCAAGTAGTGTATCAGTATTTATGTATAAACAAAGGTAAAGTGAAATGTCAGTTTGTATCAGGGTTCTCCATGAGGGAACAGGGTGATGCTGAATCCTTATCAGCTGTTCTTTTCACAGCTTTAAAGTAGAGAACATTTAACATGTATGCAATATAAAGCTTGAGGGAGCGGCTTCACCCCTGGCCTTTTAGGAATTGGCTTGAGAATGTTTCAGACAATTGTTATTCATTGCTGACGAAGGCCTTCATCGAAAAGGAGAATTTCAAGAGCCAGACAATTCTATCATGTTCTCGTTTCTGCTGAATCAATAACCTCGCTGCTGTTCCTTTAGTTTTCAAAGCCTCACCTTGCGTCATGGCCAGAGTGTCCTCATGGACTGACACAGCTCTGCGTTTCAGAACGGGCTTCAAGTGTTGCCGTGTCTTAGGAAGACTCTCTGAAAGTATACAAGTGTATAAACAAATCAGCTTTTCTTCAGCTACTAAATGTAAAACCTACTAACATGTGGTAGACCACACACACATATTAACACGGTTTAATATTGTTATAATTGTCTGTTACTTCACTCCCTAAGACTGTAACAAATGCTGGGAGAAAGCAATTTGCAATTTCTACTTAATTATGTTATACCTGGTACTTTTTTCAATGCTCACTAACTTCATAATGCTGCTACTTTTTGATTATACCTTGTATTTGTAACTTTACTTTTCATCCATACCAATCCACCTCTAATATGGAGGAGGATGTGGTTTCTGTGAGGAGTCAGACGTACCGTCGGTCACTGACTGTGCTTTCTCCGAGCGCTCCTGTGTGCCGGGCCCTCTCCAGGCTGACGGAGCAGAGGGGAGCAGCTCCTTCCTGGGGGACAGAGCGGAGGCTGCACCCGGGGGCCGCTCCTGGCTGCCGTTCTGGAGAAGAAGATCAGAAGATGAAACTCAGCGAGCCGTGACACAAACAATAATAATAATAATACATTACATTTATAAAGCGCTTTTCCTGGTGCTCAAAGCGCTTACAAGCAAGTAAAACAAAATAACAACAGAAGTAGAAAGTGCTAAGCTAGGAGGAATAAGGGCAAGGGGTTAGTTGATTAGGAGTTGAAGGCAAGAGTGAAAAGGTGAGTTTTGAGGGGTTGTTTGAATGATGTGAGAGTGTAGGCGGATCTGACGTGGCTGGGGAGGGGGTTCCAGAGTGTGGGGGAGGCTGCTGCGAATGTGTGTGTGCTGACTGACTGAGCATGGAGGCAGGGAATGCATGTTGCAATATGGAAATCAAAAGTAGTTTGTGGTGTTACACCTAGCTCAGAAGTCTCAACGACCGTTATGGAACAAATCCTTACTTCAGTTGTAGTTTGTGCTGCTGGTGATTTGTATTGTGTTTTTTGTCTTTCTAATATTCAGTTCACCCTCAATGATATATAATGGGAAGAAATGTATCAAATATACCTCAAATGTGTTCATTTTCTATCTTTCTTTCTTAAGTGTATTCAACAGATATCGTTTTTCCGCTATATGTTTTTATTGTAACTTCTTTATGAAAGCAGTGCATGGTTTATATCCCCCTCCTTCTGGTAACCTCCTCTCATGTGTTTTCTTCTTAGAGCTTTTCAGCAGTTGTCTTTCTTAACGTTGCATTGATCTTTTCTTTTGCTTATGCTGAAGCTTTTCATAATCCAATACATGCTGTCTTCTTTTCTTTTTTTTTACCTTCTACCCTTCAGAGTATTCTTCAGTGCACCATTTTAACCCATATTTTACAGGTGCTTGTCACAAACATGTGATGTACCCTGCAGTATTTTCTTCTAATTTATTTTATCTTCATCATAATAAAGTACATTTTCCTTCGTTTGAAAAAAAAACATATCCCCTCATTCTCTATTGGTTACTGAACTGTCTGCATTTTGTAGTCTGCTGCCCCCCCATAATGTTTTGTCAGCATCACAATCACCGCACCAAATCTCTCTGTTTTCTTGCCCTTGCCCAAACCTTCCTCATTCTTTAAAGGTCACCTATTATGCAAAATCCACTTTTTCGTGTCTTTTGTACGTCAACAAGTGTCCCCTCTGTGTAAAGATATTCTACCCCCCCCCCCCACCTTATCACCTGAATCTCCTCCTAGAGCACCATTGTGTTCTTTGTAACCAAATGTCTCTCAGAGGGGCGTGGGGAGGGGCTCCTTATTTTCATCTAAAGTAACAGACAGAGAATCAGCACTTTGGAAACAGGGCTGAAACAGAGGGGATTATGGGTAATGCTGCCTTTAATCTTGTGGCCTCCATAAAACAGCATACCCTAATTTGAAATCACAATTCCAATGGAATGCTGCTAAATTATAGTAGTTAACCTTTTTAATTGTAATTGTAACTGTATTTATATGACTTATTATATTAATAAACTAAAGAACCAAGTTATCTAACTATAAAAAAATACCCTGAAAGAACTGAAACGTTGACTACATTTAATGTATTATGTCAACAGATTTCCCATAACTGTATTAGGTTGGAAGAAAGCAATAATATTAGGTTTAAATACAAAATAATAGGTTCAACTTAATAGTATTGCTTTAAACTAACCTAATACAATTATGTGTAACCTGTTGACACATTTAATTCAATACATTTAATTAGAGTCAATGTTAAATTCTTTCAGTGTAACAAGTTCCTGCTTCAAAGCATTTCCTCCTGTGTTGTTATCAGTTTAAAGTTATCATAAGAGGTCAATATTAACAAGGCATTGACATGACACTCTTGCTGCTGGGTTCCCTCTGAAGTTTCAGACTGACTGCAGTGTTACCTGGGCTGTAGTATCGCTCAGCCGGCCGTCATGGATGTGTCTGAGCTGCACCCTCCCTGCTGAGCTGCTGGGGGGGGGAGCGGAGGAGGGGGGGGTTGCCCCCCCGGCAGGAGAGGCCGGGGTGGGGAGGGGAGGCTTGGCTGCTACGGCAGGTTTAGGCGGCAGGGGGCCGACTGGGCGCTCGTGAACGGTGGGTTTTGGGTGAATAGGGGGGTCCGGTCTGATGGGGTCCAGCGCTCTCATTGGATGTCTGGGGTCAGCTGGAAACAATGTGCAGAGACAGTGAGTAAAAGACAGTGTGTGAATGATGCAGGGATGATTTTTGTAGGCCGACCCGGAAGTTAGCATTGCATGGGATACCTTAACAAAAAGCAACAAGATTTCCTTTTGCTTTAGAAAAAGTGCAGAAACTAAGCTCTGTGGCAATCACACTTTTGATACTTACATGTTCTTTTCAGCAGGATAATCTCCACATATTAACACCACATTATAGTAGTTGAATTATTAATGCAATTGAAAGAAGTAAGTTGCCAACGTTAGGCTATAAAGGAACTACATCACTGTTGCACTTCAGGTCAACAGGCGGCTAATGTTTGGCGTGATGACATTTAGTAGTCTCATTTAGTCACTTGTTAGCAACTGCTGTTATTATAATGTTTTAACTCCAGACACACACCAGTGGGGTATTTGCCAATATACAGTATATCAGCCGTAGAACCAAACATGAATATCTCTTCATCCTAAAATGGCGGTGGCAAGCAAGCTGGACAACAGCTTGCTTGCCAATATTGGACAACTACATACGGCAACTCTAATAGGACACTTGACACAGTGGCGTTTGGCAAAGCACAAAAAGAAAACTCGAGAGAGATGAGTTATTGTTACTACAACGTGACTTCACTATTATTTAACACCTCTTTTTATTGGGTTCTTTTATTTGGGGTTAAGTACATTGTCAGAATAAGTGAGAAATGGATGCAAAAAGAGTTGTTAAATAATAGTGAAGTCACGTTGTAATAACAATAACTCATCTCTCTCGTTCAGATTAATATTGTCAGGTTTTTTGAGTGTTCTTTTTCTGCTTTGCCAAACGCCACTGTGTCCTATTAGAGTTGCCGTATGTAGTTGTCCAATATGGCGGACCATCTCGCACATGCGCACTGCAGATAGGGCAGGGCGGCAGATCGGGTAGTGACAATGCCAAACATTAGCCACCTTTAGCTTAGCGCTGATGACATGTCACGTTACCACCTTATATTATCTTTGGATTTTTGGCAATTCAATCAATCAATCAATCAATCAATCAATGTTTATTTATATAGCCCAATATCACAAATGTTACATTTGTCTCAGTGGACTTCACAGTTTGACAATACGCTTTAATTTACGCTTCATAAATAATAAAGTACTGTTAATATGTTGAGAGTATCCTGTTGAACAAAACGTGTACAGTACCAGTCAAAGGTTTGGACACACCTGCTCATTCGAAGGTTTTTATTTATTTTAATTGTTTTCTACCTTGTAGATTAATACTGAAGACATCAAAACTGTGAAAGAACATATGGAGTAGGTGATTGTGTAGGCCAGGTCATCTGACGCAGCACTCCATCACTTTTCTTCTTAGTCCAATAGCCCTTACATAGCCTGGAGGTGTGTTTAGGGTCATGGTGTGTTGAAAAACAGATGATGGTCCCAGTAAGAGCAAACCAGATAGGATGGCATGGCGCTGCAGAATGCTGTGGTAGCCATGCTGGTTAAGTGTGCCTTGAATTCTGAATAAATCACCAACAGTGACACCAGCAAAGCCCCCCCACCCTCACACTTCTTCCTCCATGCTTCAGGGTGGGAACCACACATGCAGAAACCATCCGCTCACCTTCTCTGCGTCTCACAAATATCGCGTTCACACCAAAAAGAGCCGGTACTAAATATAGCTCTTTTCTCACAAAAGAGCCGCTCGTAAGTCCCTGCTAGAGAGCAGGGACTTACGAGCGGCTCTTTTGTGAGAAAAGAGCTATATTTCTGATTGGCTGGGCGGATTGCAAACCACGCCCCGTAAACTTCCAAAAAGTTTTGTGAAGCCGCCATTTTATTATCCTCGCATTAGCATTATTAGCATTAGCATTAGCCCAGCGCAGAAACGCAGAGAGACTAACTTATGGCAACACACAATAAAACATGGGAGCGGTGGAAATGAGGAGGTGTCGGCGTTCTGGCGATTTACTCGGAAGGCTTCAGTAGAAGCTGCTGGGAGTCCCAGCAACTTCTACTGAAGTCCTCTTACAACTCCGGGGACTTCCGGCCGGGGACTTTGGGCGGCAGTATCCGCCGTGAAGTTGTTTGTAGCCTGCCAGTAAACCCAAAGCAGAAGAAGAAGAAGTGAAGTCAGCGGCTTCATTTGCCTAATCCACCCCCAGAGACTTTTTCCGGTGTGAACGCGATCTGTACTTAGTTCATGCGAACTAAAGAGTTTGCATGAACTAAGTTCGCATGAACCTTTGTGGGAAAAGTACTGCGGTGTGAATGCGCCTAAAGACACAGCGGTTGGAACCAAACATTTCAAATTTGGACCCATCAGACCAAAGTACAGATTTCCACTGGTCTAATGTCCAATCCTTGTGTTTCTTGGCCCAAACAATTCTCTTCTTCTTCTTGTTCATACCCAGTAGTGGATCTTTGCAGCAATTGGACCATGAAGGCCTGATTCACGCATTCTCCTCTGAACAGTGGATGTTGAGATTTGTCTGATACTTCAGCTCTGTGATCGTTTATGTTGGCTCCAATCTGAGGTGCTTTCATTTGCAGTTTCAGAGGCTGGTAACTCTTATGTATTTATCCTCTGTAGCAGAGGTAACTCTTGGTCTTCCTTTCCCGGGGGGCTCCTCATAGAGTTCGTTGGTTTTTGCGACTGCTCTTGAGGATAAATTCAAAGTTCTTGACATTTTCCGGATCGTCTGGCCTTCATTTCTTAAAGTGATGATGGACGGTTGTTTTTTCTTTACTGAGTTGAGTCATTCTTGCCATAATATGAATTACAACTAGGGATGCTCTGATCGCCAATTTTGGGGCCGATCGCCGGAATCACTATCGGCCGATACCGATCCGATCGAGTGGGCGGGGCCTATGGGGATCTTGCATTTAAAGTGATGTTTAAAACTCAGTTAATGCTCATTCACTGGAGCTTCAACAAACAACAACCAACATAATTTTTACATTCAAATGAAGTACATTATTCAAGTTTTAACTTTGGAGAATAACACAGGAGAAATATTTTCCTCTCTCTC
Source organism: Harpagifer antarcticus (assembly GCA_902827135.1). NCBI lineage: Eukaryota > Metazoa > Chordata > Actinopteri > Perciformes > Harpagiferidae > Harpagifer > Harpagifer antarcticus. Next base: position 4,105,515 of record CADEHL010001357.1, read on the forward strand.
CTGACAGCCTGTCAGTATCTCATGCAGCTCACTGATCCAGTAATCAGTAAGTGTGTTAGGTCTAACTCTTAGTGTGTGTTTTGCTCCGCTCACCGGTCCATCACAGCGGGTGGAGCTGCAGGATTTCTGCTTCACACACGTTGCATACCGCTATTTTATTGTCATTTTCGGACACCTCAAAATATTGCCAGACTGGTGAAGCCATTTTGGCGAGCTTGCTTTGCCGCACACAGAGAAAAGGGTCATGTATTTTACGTCATCATTTTACGTCATGCGATCGGCTCTCGCGATCTGCATTTTTAGAGAGCAGCGATCGATCGGCAGAGAGTGAGTATCGGCCGATATCGATCGGCGGCCGATCGATCGGAGCATCCCTAGTTACAACACTAGTCAAATAGGGCTTTCCACTGTGCACTAACCCTAACTCTGCACAACAGAACTGATGGTCTCAAACACATTAAGAAGGCAAGTAATTCCACAAATTCACTCTTGACAAGACACACGTGTTAATTGAAAACCATTCCAGGAGACGACCTCATGAAGCTGACTTAAAGAAGCCAAGAGTGTGCAAAGCTGTCATCAAGGCAAAAGGGGGCTACTCTGAAGAATCTAAAATATAAATCATATTCTGGATTTTTTAACACTTTTTTGTTAACTAAATAATTCCATATGTGTTCTTTTAGTTTTGATGTCTTCAGTAATAATTTATAAAAATAAATAAAAACCTTCGAATGAGCAGGTGTGTCCAAATATCATAAACAAGTGTTTGCCACACAGCCTTTTTTCTGCAATATTCCGTAATTCAATGTTAAATCTCATTGCTATTTATCGAGGGAACCAGGGAGATGCCAACTTCTTTATACCTGATGACGAGGACATGGTTCTGGGCTTCATGTATGTGGGAGGAGGTACAGGCTTGTCCAGGATAGCACCTGAGGGACAGAGACAGTCGGTCCCAGTAAGACTGAAGGTCACTTTTAATCCGAGCTGTACATGTAATGAATACAACAGGAACACCGGGCTCCACTGAAGCCTTTTTAATTAAGTGACACAGCAGTAAGTGATCTGCTGCTCTGTTCTCATCAGCAGGAGCTTCACTGAAGGTGCAGCAGCAACATTACTGCTGGCAATATATTACATTAATTAGTTCCCAAATGAAATTAAAATCTATGGTGGTCGACAATTGGCTTCAACGGCCCAGAATAATCCTATTAGGTGAAGACTTTTCTTCATTTGCGTGTGTTTGGTCAGATTAGTGTTTTTTATTTGCTTAATTTTTGAAACTGTGGTGCATTTCTCCTTATGGAAGTGTTTTGGGCCTTTGTAATGCGTTTGTAACTGTCTGCCACTGTAGAATCACTTCAAATGTTACACTTTTCAACACGACTTTGCAAGTTAAATACTGAAGATTGTAAAATGATTAGTATTATTTTTTTGTGTTTAAAGATTTGAATAGAAATGCACTCTCACCTTCAGAGTTGGCCTTTCTCAGCTCCTCGTCTTTATTCTAGACACATATTAAAATACATTATTAAACTACTCAACACAGGATCCAGAATGTATGATGGATAAGCAGTTCTCGTTAAATAAATGTGCCACAAATATATAAAATCCCTCTAAAACACACACACACAAATCCTACCTGACTGGTCTTGGTGTCAGCAGGTGGAGTTTTGGCCACGCCCATTCTGTGCAGCATCACCTGAAGCCTCTGTTCAAAACTAGACGTGCTCTCAGACGCATGTTTCTGAAAGACCATCCATAGACATTTAGAATAATAAAAAATGCATTTTTGTATGTTACTGTCAGTGCTGTGGTATTCTTTACCATAATCAATCAAATAATCAATCATCATAAATGTGGACCACCAAACTGATAAACACATGAAGCCTGCAGAATACTTCATCTGACAGAATCTGATCTAACACTCAATGATTACAGTTGTCTCGCATTCTGGTAACAACTGAAGCTGCTGCAGGACTTCTGAGTGTCTCCATCTCTTAAAGGATCAGATGCAGCTGACAAATGCTGGAATTTTTTTCAGATAGGTTCTTGTTACATCTCTTAGCTTTGAACTGTGACAGTCTGATCAAGATTAAGAGTCTGTTCAGACCTCAGGATAGACTTTAGGACAGTATCTGTGCTTTTACATGTTGTTGTCCTTTTACTACTAACAAGTAGTACCAATACAATAATCTTCAGCCTATGCACCTCACTACAGCAGTGCAGGAATAATATTGCTGTTGATAAATTATAATTATTTGTATAACCAAGTCAAAGAGAAGAAATATACATGTACATTTTACAAACCAGTTTCTGGTTTTCTTTGAAAACGGGTCAGTTCAGACTGACCTTACTGTGTGTGTCATCCTTGTCTTCAGGCTCTAACCCTGTCAGCAGGATGAGGCTCTGGCTTTTTCCCTCCCTCAGCGACCTCTTGGTCACCTTGAGTCTCCTCTCTCCAAACGGACTCCCTCCCAACATCTCCTTCATCTGCACCCCGCCCCTCTCCTGCTCCGTGAGAGGGGAGGTGACCACAGGACTGGAGGGGGGACCTGGCAAGAGAGGAACTGCCTCTCCTGTCAGATTGGAAAGTGTGGCAGTGGTGAGGTCGGGGCTTGTGGCGGTGTTGGGGAAAGAGGGAGTGGTGTCACTGGAAGGCGTCGTCGTGGTTAAAGTCTTGGCAGGCGCCATCGTTCCCTTCACATCGCCTGCAGGATGCTGGCCCGGGGCAGCGGTTCCTTCTGTGGTGGCGGCATCATTACAAACGTTAGCATCCTCCACTGACCTTGCCCCTCTCCCCTTGTCCCTGTCCCTCTCCCTCTCTTTGGCCTCGCGGAGGGGTCGGATGAGGTCTGCGATAGAGGTCCTTTTGACCTTCACCCCCTCTCCTCCTCCCTCTCCCCCTCCTGCCTTGGGGGCTCGGCCGCCTCGAGCCCTCTTGAAGGCAAAGAAGTCGCCAAACTTTTTCTTGATGTTTTTGGTGGGAAGTGTGGTGGTGGGGGTGACAGAAGAGGGGGGTGCGGGGGGAGTGGAGGATGTAGAGAGTAGGGGTACATCAGTGGATGTAAAGCATGTGTCAGTGGATGGGACAGAGGGAGAGGTGACAGTGGTGCTGGGGGAGATGGTGATATTGTCAGACGAAGAGGAAAAGGGGGTTGAGGCTGAGGGGGTGGAGCTTGAGTCTGGGGGAGTGGCTGGGGCAGGGATTGACTCCTCCCACCGGCCTTTTCTGTAGCAGAGACAGCAGAAAGAGCAACAGACAAGAAGAGACACTCAGTACTACCACTACTGCTACAGGAGTCAGGACACATGCTCAGTTCAGGTGCACAACACAACAAGAAGGGTCATGCAGATGGCCCACAGAGCAAAGACATCCGTCAGAGAGCGACCACACTGACACACACCATGATCCAGAGCACCATATCTAAACGACTCTTGGAAGGATTACCATTACATTTGGTTTGGATATTTGGAGTGGTGCAGGAATGAGTTATTAAGTTCTTGAGTTCTTCTATTTTTGGTTGCTGAAACAAGATCTCTGGTTAACACAAGCTGAAGAGATTGTGTTCAACAACATAAAATATGTCAGTAATCGTGAATTTCCAAAATGTCTATGTGTCGTAAAAAAGAGTGGTTGCTAACAAGGGACTAAATAAGACTACTAAATGTCTCACGCTAAACATTAGCCGCCTTTAGCTTAGCGGTTGTGATGCGCCATCATGTATTTTCATTTTTTAGCCTAACGTTAGCATTTTACTTCTGTCAATAGCATTTATGCTTCAAAGATCATAACATTGGTGTTAATCTGTGAAGATTATCCCGCTGAACAACGGGTAAGTAATATACAATAAGTACATGAAAAACATAAATACCGCACTAATAAATGGCCAAACTTCTATGTGTCATAAAAGCGGCAGTTAGCAGTTAGCTAGCAAATGACTAAATGGGGAAAACTAAACGTCAACATTAGCCGTCTTTAGCTTAGCCATGGTGACGTGAAGTCATGTACTGTAGTTCCTTAATAGCTTAACGTTAGCTTTTTACTTCTGGCTATTACATTTAATCTTCAAAAAATTAAAGTGGTGTTAATATTGTGAGTATATAATGCTGAACAAGACTTGTAAGTATCATAAACGTGTGTTTGACATGGATCTTTTTCTATTCCAAAATCTATGAAAAAATGTTGGATGCTAACTTCCGGGCTAATATTTTTGAACTACTGTGGTTGCCTCCTGAGATTTCTTCTAGCATTATTGTCAGGTCCAAATCAAGTACTTTTTTTAATCACAGATATGCTTTTATTTTAGCAACTGCTGCAGTGTATTGGGCTGGAACAGTTTTTAGGCTTCCACTCTTTTTTTCTCCACTCACAGTCCAGATGGGGCTACAGAGCTGTGATTCAGCAGTTGTGTGGAGGAACAGCTGTGGTGGACGGCAGCTGCTGATGGATGCTTTTGCTTTATGGCTGGTGTCGACGAAGGGTGAAAATGAAAACATATGGACGCCAACAGAGGGCAGTCAGAGATGATTCCATTCAAATGACTTTGCGTGTCTTCAACTTTACAAAGACATGTAGTACAATTTGAGTGTAAGATGTGTTGGATGCATAACCCAGGTCAGGTCAACCTGCTTCAGCCAACATGAGGTTACCAACTCTCTTCATGTACAATCACCATCATGTGATTGCAGTCACTAATATATGATGGGTTGTGTGATCCATTCTTCTTTCACTGATGAAGAATGTGAAATATTGTTGGTAGTCCAGGAAAACGCGATGGGACCCTTTGAACTGAACATATTTGTCTCACAGCAGGCCAACTACCTTTATTTTAATTATTGTTGTATTATTTCAACCCAGTCTCACAGCATTTCGTGTTATAGTCACAACATTTAATCTATTGATTCGTGTTCAACAACACGATTTTCTCCTTTTTTTCGTGTCAAACAGAACGATTTTAAAAGCAATGTATTTCTATTGGTAGTATGTTTCGTGCCTGCACCACGTCTTTTTGATATTGAGTAAGAAAATGTTTTTATGAACCACATAGCTTCCGGTCTTCCAAGACCCGACTGGAAGCTGTGTGGTTCATAAAAACATTTTCTTACTCAATATCAAGCCAAGATTATTGTTTTTATTTTGAATTGTATAATGTCTGACTTTTTTTGCTGTCCGCGAGGAAAATAAATGGGGCTCAGAGCCTCAGAATACTGAAATCAGTATTTTTTAAATCTTTTTTTCCTTCGAATTTGTTATTCTCTTCTAAATAACACACTTTTATTTACTCAACAATAACACACAATTATCCTTGTTTTTATTTATTTGTTTAATTCTACAATATCGGGCTTTTTTGCCATCCGTCAGGAACTGAATTTCAAAATAAAGTCACCGGAAACAGACGTAGGCGATACACACCCACTGAACTGATTACCCAAGATCCTCAGCTATGGTTGAAGCTCGGCGATTGGATGTTTTGGCCGCAAAATATATGGATATGGTGTTTATGCGATATGAAATCCGAAAAAAAAAACATTTAAATTAAAAAAAATACTTTATTCCGAGTGTACTTGCTTTTCTCTTTGAAAGTCATCACATAACGGCATTGTAATACACGGTTCGGCTGCATTACATATTACAGATCCGCCGTAGTTCTTTATTTATAGAGCCCTGATTAGAAGACTTCTAGACAAACTGGAAGAACTGCCACCGAAACTGAATATGTGACGTGGATCATAAATATATCAGCAATTAAACAACATCTTCAATTTCTCTTCACACAATACGTCTCCTTGCAGTATCAACACTAATTCAGCTGACTTTTATATTTGATCCAATTGGTAGATAGGTAGCGGTGCACAGCTGATAGACAGGGACTTGTAGTTTTTAAACATATTACTGATTTTCTTTGAATTAAAGAATGTAATCCCTCCATTTTTTTTCACCAAGGGAAGCCAATTTCGGCTAGCCTCCTCTCGCAACAGAGAGTGCAATCTACTGTTTCACCATAACATCTACAGGGGCGCTGTTTCACTCTTTGTAAAATACTCAATGAGAATGGGGGAGAGATGGACCGGCAGCAACACACAACAAAGAATTTCCGAAACTAAACAAAGTGTTTTTATTTATTTATTAAAATTATAACTACAATCCGAAAAAACAGGGGAAGCCTGGCTTCCCTTGGCCTCCAGGAGAAAACGCCACTGAACACATCATAGCACAGAGACAGCTCTGGTTAAAGTCACAAATGATATTCTAATAGCCTCAGACAAAGGACTTGTCTCTATTCTTGTCTTGCTCGATCTCAGTGCTGCATTTGATACTATCGACCATGACATCTTATTGCAAAGACTAGAGCACTTAGTTGGCATACAGGGAACTGCTTTAGGCTGGTTTAGGTCCTATCTATCTGAACGCTCTCAGTTTGTACGTGTCAACGATGAATCTTCCATGCATACCAAAGTTAGCCATGGAGTGCCACAGGGCTCAGTGCTCGGACCTATTTTGTTCACATTATATATGCTTCCGTGAGGCAATATTATAAGGAATCATTCTGTACATTTTCATTGTTATGCGGATGATACTCAACTATATTTATCAATCAAGCCTGATGAAATTAATCATCTAAATAAAATTCAAGACTGCCTCAAGGACTTAAAAACGTGGCTGACCTTAAACTTTTTGATGTTAAACACGACCAAAACTGAAGTTATTGTACTCGGCCCGAAGAATCTACGAAACAAATTATCTAAAGATACACTAACTATGGATGGCATTAATTTGGCCTCCAGTGAGACTGTAAGGAATCTTGGTGTTATATTTGATCAGGATTTATCCTTTAACGCCCACATAAAATCAATTTCAAGGACCGCCTACTTCCATCTACGTAACATTGCAAAAATCAGGCATATCTTGCCTCAAAACGATGCAGAGAAACAAGTCCATGCATTTGTTACTTCAAGGCTGGATTATTGTAACTCCTTATTATCAGGGTGTACCAAGAAGTCAGTTAAGTTGCTTCAGCTGATTGAAAATGCTGCAGCTCGTGTACTAACCAGAGTTAGGAAAAGGGACCACATTACTCCTGTTCTGGCTGCCTTACACTGGCTCCCTATAGAACACAGGATATAATTTAAAATTCTTCTTCTCGCCTACAAAGCCCTTAATGGGCAGGCGCCATCTTACCTTAAAGAACTCATTATACCCTAATGTCCTACTAGGGCATTGCGTTCCAAGAATGCAGGGTTGTTGGTTGTTCCTAGAGTCTCTAAAAGTACAATGGGAGCCAGAGCCTTTTCTTATCAAGCTCCACATTTGTGGAATCAGCTTCCAGTTTGTGTTCGGGCGGCAGATACCCTATCCGTTTTTAAGAGTGCGCTTAAGACCTTCCTTTTTGATAAAGCTTATAGTTAGGGCTGATTAGATTCAGCCCCTAGTTTTGCTGATATAGGCTTAGTTTGTCGGGGGACATCTTACTTCTTCCTTCTCTCTGTCTATACCTGTGTACTCTCATGTTCCGAATAACCCAGCTTCCCCAAATGTCTTTCTTTTTGGTGTCTATATACGCCGGGATCCGGAGTCATGGATGATCCTGTTGCTGCGGTCCAGTGTCCTGGATCGCGAGCCCTGGATCTTGAGTCGTGGCTGTGCCTGTTGCTGTGGTCCTGGATCATAAGTCCTGGATGGATATCCTCGTGGATTCATCTTCCTATTATACACACATGCATTTCCAAACATTTGGACTACCTATGTTGCAAATGTATTATTTTTTCAATTTACACACGCATCTATTGCACGTCTGTTCGTCCTGAGAGAGGGATCCCTCCTCTGTTGCTCTCCCTGAGGTTTCTCCCATTTTTCCCTTTAAACTGTGGGTTTTCTCCGGAAGTTTTTCCTTGTACGATGTGAGGGTCTAAGGACAGAGGGTGTCGTATTGTCATACTGATATTCTGTACAAACTGTGAAGTCCACTGAGACAAATGTAACATTTGTGATATTGGGCTATATAAATAAACATTGAATGATTGATTGAAATGTTTAGTCTTCTCAAGCACCAACTATCAAATATCTCGCCTGATTGTTGGCACTTGACAATCACCTTCCCTGAATTCTACTCAGGTGTAACTAAAGTCTGATTTAAGGGTTGTTTATATTTCACATCATTAATCAGAATCTGCAAAGTAACTCAAATAAATGTAGTGGAGTAAAAATACCAGGTTAACCTGTGAATTGTAGTGGAGTAGAATTACAAAGTAACAATGAGCTGTCATGTGGGTATATATTAATGCTGCCCATTATGGACACAAGCAATTTTCACCCATTTATTAATTATATGTTTTAAATTTGATAACACCAATGTGTTTCTTATCCCCTAAACCTCCAGGGGTGTAAACAGTTTAATACTGGCAACTTCTAATTGTGGGAAAAACGAAAACGTCTTTTACAACTACAATTCCCAGTAGAGACGTGCCATAGAACATGTTGCGAAACACAATAGCCAGCATGTGTAGTTCTAGTTAATTTTATTGAATTTGTCAATGTCGGGGCTGGACCCGTTCGAGTCCAGTTTTGGATAGTCTGCCGTGGTTTCATTCCATTTCCTAGAGCTGTTTGATGCTCGGCGTAACCTTGGCACACTGCCACTCCAATATCCAATCACAGAGCTTGAAGATTAATCACAGGGTTTGTCAAGCAAAAGTGACTGTAGTCCCAAACGATAGCTGAAGATTATGGGTAGTGTAGTGTCTTCGGCCATAAACTCTGAAAAAACTACTTGTTTCTCCGAATCGAAGGGGGAAAACACAAAAGCATTGTACACAATTTAAACCAATCAATGTTGTGTAATTAACAAGGATAAACTGATGTTTTTAGTGGATGAATATTGCAGATTACTATGCAAACTTCGAGACCGGAAATACTGTTTTCACCCCAAGCTGTTGCCTGGCAACGCAATTCTGTTGATAGTTATTTCATATCGCATTAACCCCATATCCCAACATGCTTTGAGGCTAAAACATCCAATTACCGAGCTTCAACCATAGCTGAGGTTCTTGGGTAATCAGTTCAGTGGGTGTGTATTGCCTATGTCTGTTTCCGGTGACTTTATTTTGAAATTCAGTTCCTGACGGACGGCAAAAAAGCCAGATATTATAGAAAATAAATAAAAAAATAAAAACAAGGATAATTGTGTGTTATTGTTGAGTAAATAACAGTGTGTTATTTAGAAAAGAATAACAAATTAGAAGGAAAAATACTGATTTCACTATTCTGAGGCTCTGAGCCCCATTTCTTTTCCTCACGAACGGCAAGAAAAGTCAGACATTATACGATTTAAAATAAAAACAATAATCGATATTGGCTTGATATTGAGTAAGAAAATGTTTTTATGAATCACACAGCTTCCGGTCTTCCAAGACCCGACCGGACAAAAAGACGTGGTGCAGGCACGAAACTTACTACCAATAGAAATACATTGCTTTTAAAATCGTTCTATGTGACGAAAAAAAGGGGAAAATCGTGTTGGTGAACACGAATCAATAGATTAAATGTCGTGACTATAACACGAAATGCTGTGAGACTGGGTTGATTATTTAGAGTAGATTTTAGTAGTATCAGGGTAAACTAACTTTCTTGCAAGCAGTGTAAGACAGACTAATGAGAGTAATTACAGAATTGAAATATATTCTTAATATCTTGCTAAAATATAGCTGTCCTAATCATTTTGATATCAATAAACTGAGATATATCCAGGACAGAATTAGTAAAAAGAATACTAGTTTGAATTATGCGGGACACACACACATTTACCATGCATTTCACACAGACAGCTGCACGGCTGGCTTCACAGCATGTTGATTACACAACAATACACTATTTTTTTATAGCATTTCCAGGAAAGGTTTGGCCTTTGATTTCATAATGCAAACACTATAATTATAACTCATCAGTTACTATTTAAAGTAGCAAGAATGGTTGTATGTCTTCTTGCTCTGACAGTCACTGTTTTTCTGATTGCTGAGCTCCTGAAAACACTTGAGATGGAAAGAGTTGTTTGTGTGTTGTCATTAGCTGCAGCATACTGCATATCAAACTGAGTTTAAAATATGTGTATTGCTCTTTTCTTTTGATATGTTTGAAACAACACAATATTAAACAATCATGTTAAATATTGGTTTAGTGGATTGCGTCATGGAAACTATCCACGACTTGTGCTTCATACAGGTGAGTAGAAGAACCCCCGTCTTCTACTCACCTTTGTTTGTGAGATTGAATCGTACTTTCAGGCAATCATTGCCTTCAGTTAAAAACAAAATGTTACTTTGGTTACAATAGGTAGATATTAAAGATTTCCTTCACAGTGTGTGTATGTCCAACTCACAGTGCATAGTCAGGGATGATTTTCTTGGTGAAGAACTCCTCTACGCCTTCATCCACTCGGCCCATCCCCTCAGTGGCCTCATTCTCCGGCTCTAGCTTTAAAACAGGCTCCTGAAACAAAGAACACAACAGAACAATGTATACATCAGAATGTACACCTTGGATTGGGTTCTCAGAATTAATTTACAAGGTTTTTCTTAAAGGTCCCCTATTATACTGTTTTTCATCAATATATTATAGGTCTCAGATATATACAAAACATGTCTCTGAAGTGTTTGGCTCGAAATACCAAGTAGATCATTGCAGCATCCCATAATCCCCTCTGTTTCAGCCCTGTTTCAAAAGTGCTGATTCTCTGTCTGTTACTTTAGATGAAAATAAGGAGCCTCTCCCCACGCCCCTCTGAGAGATATTTGGTTAAGAATAACACAATGGTGCTCTAGGAGGAGATTCAGGTGAGAAGGTGTGGGGGGGGGGGGGGGGGGGTTACCTTGGTTGCTGATTGGCTAATGGTTACACAAGCCAATACATCGTTATGACATCATAAAGTGGCCAAAATCTGATCAGCTCATTTTCAGACAGGTTTTTATAGAAATGGATCAGGACAAAAAGAGAGAGAATCTTTGTTCCTGAAACTTTCAGAATCTCTTTCCACAGAGGGGACACATGTTGATGTAGAAGAGACATGAAGAAGAGGGGACACATGTTGATGTAGAAGAGACATGAAGAAGAGGGGACACATGTTGATGTAGAAGAGACATGAAGAAGAGGGGACACATGTTGATGTAGAAGAGACATGAAGAAGAGGGGACACATGTTGATGTAGAAGAGACATGAAGAAGAGGATTTTGCATAATAGGTATGCAACCTTTAAGTTGTATCAACTATTAGACAATATGTAGTCAAATCAGAGCGAAACGAAATGTTTGTAGTTTAGATTATACTTGTTAGGGACCATGTCCAAAACCTTCTCACACCTAGAGAAGGGATGTCCAGTGCATTCCCTGGGCAGGTAGACAAAAATACTGTTAGCATGAATAAATACTAAAAACAACCACAGATCCAAGTCATTACACCTAACACTAACTATTCCCATTCAAAGTATCCTCTGGATAGAGGATTAGGGTTACCGAGGGGGGGATAGCTAGATACTATCCAGCTAGCCCCCCTCTCTTTTTTCCCAACTAGCACCTACTTTATGTAAAGATTTAGGAGTCAGATCTTTATTAATGTCCCATGTGATTTGGCTCATCATGTTTCAAAAAATGTCCTGCTTTTCCAGCCTTGCATCATTTATGTATCCATCCACCTTGATGTTCACCTGGTTGTTTTAAACATCAGCAAACTGGGTTGCTTCTATAAAGTTAAAGAGGTGCAAACCTGATATCTCACCTAATATGAGCCTAAAGTAGAGAGATAAGTGCAGCTTAACATTTTACAAAATGTATATTGTGACACTTTTATCCAAAGTGCAATACTACTATTTCCATCTATATTCTATGTAGTCATACATAATTGATCACCGCCTACATTTGAACTAATTATGTTTCCATCATTCAGTGCTACTGTAAATAAAAGACATTCTGGTTTTAATTGAATTTGTCAAGCTGCTGTGGATGAGATGACGTTGTTTTAGTTCAGGATAGTTGTCAAGTATAAGCAATATTTTAACTGGGTCGCCCCCAGGCTGTGGAAACTCACTTTTCGTTATATTAAGTTGTGTAACAGCAGGATGAAGAGTCAAATAGGAAGACAACCACTTCTACTTCCAAGAGGGCAAGAACAACAGGTCACCATGAACAGCATGGCAGCCATCTTTACTTTCTTTGTCGACTATGAACTGTAAATATGAGTCAATACAACCTCTGGTTATAATAATGCAAGAGTTATAGTATGAGAAGTTTACTGTGCACATATCTGACACTTTAATCTAAATCAAAACCACAATAAATACAGCCATTTAGAACAAATCAATGTAGCATACACATTTGATTTAGTCAATTAATGAAATGACTTCAAATGTATCAGCAACTATTTTAATAATCTATTTATGTGAAATATACAGAACGTCTTCTTAAGCGTAAGTTTTAGACTATAAGCTTGAAAACCAGAAATATGAAGATGTCATCATGGGCACTGGGAATTCTGATAAAAAGGTCAAATACTAACGGACAAAGCTAAAATCATGGAAATATTGGCAATTTTTTTAATGATACCTGGACTGAGCAGACTTCCACAGAGCAGAGACATCAAGTATGTGTCTGAATGTCAGTCAGACACAAACAGATAACTAATCTCACCATTTAGGAGAACACCACCTGTAACCGTGGTAACTGAACTCATTAAAGGTTCAGTTGCTTGTATTTCCCATTGCAAGATTTTCTGACATCGCTCTTTGTCTCTAATGAAGGCCTAAAAAAGGCCCCAAATGTATATACAAACTTTACACATTAAAGATGGTGACAGCTGTAGCCTCAGAGTGAAACATGCACAACAGGGCTAAAACAACAGATGAACTAATTATTGACGTATACTAAAAATGGAAAATGTCGAAAGACCTCGAAAATAGAAACACTTATACGTGATAGCTATAATACATGAAAGCTCCAAAATCATAAAAATGGGACATTCGCCTGTCAGTGAACGCAGTGTTCATCTCCAAGCTCTCTCCAGCTCTCTCTATCATCCAATGAAAATAATGTGCCTCTCTTTTATTCTGTGCCTCCTCCTTTACAGCCACCTGTCTCTGTGTGCTACATGCCAAAACGGCACACAGTTATCGGCAGACATATAAACACACACTTGCAAGCACACACACACACACACACACACACACACACACACACACACACACACACACACACACACACACACACACACACACACACACACACACACACACACACACACATACCATGTATACATCACTTCAGGGGACATTACATTGACTTACATGCATTTCCTGGAGACTTATCCTAACCTTAACCATAACCAACACATGCCTAACCCACACACACACACACACACACACACACACACACACACACACGCACACACACACACACACACATACCATGTATACATCACTTCAGGGGACATTACATTGACTTACATGCATTTCCTGGAGACTTATCCTAACCTTAACCATAACCAACACATGCCTAACCCTCACACACACACACACACACACACACACACACACACACACACACACACACACACACACACACACACACACACACACACACACACACACACACACACACACACACACACACAGTTTTTACTGTATCGACAAGTGTAGTTAAGTTGGCATCTATTGCTTTGCATTATCTGCCCTAAGCTCACTCAGCAAGCGAGCTCATTGAACAGCAGAGGAGCAAACACAATTCCTCCCATGGGTGCAGAGACAGCCAGGCAGCCTGGGCAGCAGCACACTGCCCCCCCCCCCCCCCCCCTCACAGCCTGTTGGAGCAGGTGGATGTAAAACTTCACCACGCAGCATGTGGGCAAGGAAAATCGTGTTGCAAGAAAAAAACAATGTTAATGCTAACCACCTTTTTATGACATTTAATCATCGCCCACTGTCCTTATTCCAGAGTTCAAGATGCTGGTCTGGAGTTGATAAACGTCTGATATGATGTGCATCTGAAGATATGACATTAGCTCTATTTCTGCCACTCCTCATATCCTTCAGATGTTCTCTGTCTTATGAGCGGTTTATGTCATTTTCCACACCTGTCCACTCTAGATGACTAAACTCAGGTTGCCTTTGTGAACCTCCTGTCTACCCTTGTAATCTGGGATCCTCCCCATGGCTGCTGCTCATATGGTTACAGTGTAGTTCCTCAATATACAGTACAGTGGAAGGTTTGCCAGAGCCTCCTATGGTACCTTGTGTTCTAGCCATCTGTTACGTGCCTGCCTCTTTCCTTGGTTTGCATGCTGTAAGCCTGCTTTACTATTCTCTTTAAATACTCATAGATACATTTTTAAATCCCTTGATCCTTGGTATGGGATTGGTGTGTATAGTGATGCTGATGGATGGCCGTCTTAAACTAGGAGTAACAGAATCCCTCCCTAGAATGCATCACAGAGATAATGAAAAAGTTATTTAAATGTATACATGTTGTCTCCAGTTTGGTTTGCTGGTTCCCTGCTTCCCCCTCCTGAGGTGTCGGACAGTTTTTCAGAACAATTTTGGTGCCGCCCGAAAGTCCTTTTCCATGTCTTCTCCGAACTTCTCCCACACCCGCTGCTTTGCCTCGGCCATGGCCGTACCTTGCAGCTGCCTCGGGAGTCCCCCGGGATAACAAATCCCTGAAGGCCTCCTTCTTCAGTCGGACGGCTTCCCTGACCACCGGTGTCCACCAGGAGGTTCGAGGGTTACCGCCCCTTGAGGCACCTAGGACCTTGAGACCACAGCTCCCCGCCGCGGCTTCGGCAATCGAGGCTTTGAACACCGACCACTCTGGTTCAATGTCCCCAACCTCCACAGGAATGCCTGAAAAGCTCAGCCGGAGGTGTAAGTTGAAGGCCTCCTGAACTTGGGCCTCCTCCAGACGTTCCCAGTTCACCCGAACTACACGTTTGGGCTTACCAGGTCTATCCAGAGGCTACCCCCGCCACTCGACACAACTCACCACCAGATGGTGATCAGTTGACAACTCCGCCCCTCTCTTTACCGGAGTGTCCAAAACATACGGCCTCAGGTCCGATGATACGATAACGAATGATCCTCTGCTTTCACTGGCACCCTTCTGGCAGCGCACCCGACCCCATTGCTGTTTCCCGTAGGTGTTGGGCCCGCGGGACGGAGAAGTGGAGGTGTTGCCCACGTTGCCTTTTCGGGTTGTGCCCGGCCGGGCTCCGTGGCAAGCCCGGCCACCAGACGCTCGCTGACGAGTCCTCCTTCTGGGCCTGGCTCCAGAAGGGGCCCCAGGGCTTCCTCCGGGCCGGGTATCCTCACTTCCTGTGTCGTCTTTCATGAGGTCTTTTGAACCAATCTTAGTCTGGCCCCTTGCCTGAGACCAATTTGCCATGGGAGACCCTACCAGGAACACAAGGTTCCAGACAACACAGCCCCCAAGTTCATCAGGGCACAGAAACCTGTCTACCACGGTAAGGTGCTGGTTCTTCAGAGAGATTATGTTATTTGGAAAACATAAAACAAATCCACAGGTGGAATTAATACTAGATAACATAAACATAAAAAGAGTATATGAAATCAAGTTCCTTAGTGTGGTTTTAGACCACAAAATCAGCTGGAAACCTCATATCACTCAAGAAAAACTGGCTAAGACTATCGCAATATTGGGAAAAGCCAGACACATTCTGGACTACAACTCATTGTATACTCTATATCAGTGGTTCCCAAACGGTGTGCCGCGGCACACTGGTGTGCCGTGAGGCAAGTCTGGGTGTGCCGTGGGATTTTGTGACAACCATACATTATTATTGCAATATACAACTACACAAAAATTATTATTTTTTAATTTACTATATCAGTACTTTGTAGGTTTATATGTACGTAATCTGCGCGACTTGCTCGTCCACATCTCCACGTGCAGTGCTGCATAATCATTGCTGAGTCAGCGATAACTTTCGAGGGGTGGAGGTATGCCCATTATTTTGAATTCTTCCGAAGAATAGACAGGAATGTGACGGTGAGGTGCAAACTGTGTCCAGGCCAGAAGCTGTTATCCACTGCTGTAAACATCACGTCAAACCTCAACAAACACCTGCAAAGAACACATGCTAAGGTGAAGCTACCGCACACGCTATTTGTTGTTTGTTTATATCATGTAGTCTGTTCTTCTTCTCTGTCTTCCGGTTGTTGCCTGTTTTGAATGACAAATACACACTACCGCCGCCTGCTGGTAAGGAAAGTTATTGCCACTCACGCATGCGCAGTTCGTACGTGCTCGGCGAGTAAAGTAACGAGTTACTTTATGTAGATAGTAACGAAGTAGTGTAATATATTACTTTTTTTCAAAAGTAATATGTAATATATTACATTTTTTTAGTAACGACCCCATCTCTGGAGTTGGCGTTCTCTACTCTGATTTACATGAAGAACAACAGGAGGTCACGGCTCTCTGTTGAACAGGACTTGCGAGTGGCCCTCTCCTCAGTGCCACCAAGGATTACAAAATTCTGTGCGTCCCGACAGGCACATGTATCTCACTAATTTGTAAGTCGGCAAAATATTTACAATAGCACATGTTTCAATGCTGATTGCTGAAATGTTACATTTATAATTTGTAGTTCAGGACCATGGACAATGCAGCTTCCTTGCATTGACAGTTCTCTGTGCTGAATTTCTGCTGAGTTTCCTTTTGCCTCATTTTTAATGTTGTGACCTGTCTGGTTTAAATGAGTGTGTTGCTGCTTTGATGAAGCCTAATTTGATAAAGTTTCAAATTAATTTCTGAAATATTTCGTTAATAAATAATAAATAATCATGAGTAATATAGTTGTCTTTGTCACATTTTTTAAAAACAAAACACAAGCATAATTCAGTTTAAAAGGATGTACAGAAACACTTTTTGGAAAACTATGAGAATGAAGAGAGGTGATTGAAGATGAGAAATTATTGTATATGTATGTATAACTTAACTTAACTATAACTTGCATAATGATTTAAAGGATAATCATTGATCAAGTAAGGGGTGGGAATTAATAAGCATTTGCTTCCTCCTGCTCTCTTTCGGACACATATGATTTATTATTATTATTAATATGAAGACTTTTTTTGTATCATGAATGTGCATAAATACTGTATTTTAACAATACGGTATTCTGTTTTTTCACATTTGTTATTTTTTATTTGTTATTTTTTTAATCTGTTCGAAATAAAGATTGAAATGAAAGATGTTGTTTAATTGCTGATATATTTATGATCCACGTCACATATTCAGTTTCGGTTTGTCCAAAGGTATTCTAATCAGGGCTCTATAAATAAAGAACTACGGCAGATGTGTAATATTTAATGCAGCCGAACCGTGTATTACAATGCCGTTATGTGATGACTTTCAAAGAGAAAAGCAAGCACCCTCGGAATAAAGTATTATTTTCTTTTTTTTGAAAATGTTTTTCGGATTTCATATCGCATTCATATCGCAACACCATATCCCAACGTGCATTGCGGCTAAACAATCTAATCACCGAGCTTCAACACTGAGTTGGTGTGTATCTGTTTCCGGTTATTTTATTTTGAAATTCAGTTCCTGAGGAATGGCAAAAAAGCCAGAGATTATAGAATCAAACAAATAAATAAAAACAAGGATAATTGTGTGTTATTGTTGAGTAAATAACATTGTGTTATTTAGAAAAGAATAACAAATTAGAAGGAAAAAAATATTTTAAAAATACAGATTTCAGTATTCTGAGCCCCATTTCTTTTCCTGATGATTTAAAATAAATAAATAAAACAATAATTGTGGCTTGATATTGAGTAAGAACATGTTTTTATGAACCCCACAGCTTCTGGTCTTCGAAGACCCGACCGGACAAAAAGACGTGGTGCAGGCACGAAACACACTACCAATAGAAATACATTGCTTTTAAAATCGTTCTGTGTGACACGAAAAAAAAAAAGGGGAAAATCGTGTTGGTGAACACGAATCAATAGATTAAATGTCGTGGATATGACACGAAATGCCGTGAGACTGGGTTGCTATAGTATATGCTAGCCCCTCTTGACTCAAAGTAGCATGCCAGCAGGCGAATGCTAGCTTCTTGTCTTGCTAAGAATAAGTAAAGAAAAACAATAAAGCTTTACACAGACAAAATGGGAATAGTCCTGTAGTTTTCAAGACATGAATATGTGAGCACAGCAATGTATCAGACTTGCCTTGAGAGGAAAAAGGTTCCCCACCCCTGATATAGATGAAGAGAAATCCTCTTTTTTTTACACAGTGAAAGCATTCCCAGGAGAGAGAGAGAAATCACTGGGAACAACCCAGGGAACACCACACCCAAATTGCATGTGCCTCACACACACACACACACACGCACACACACACATACCATGTATACATCACTTCAGGGGACATTACCTTGACTTACATGCATTTCCTGGAGACTTATCCTAACCTTAACCATAACCAACACATGCCTAACCCTAACCCTTACCCTAACTCTAATCCTAATCCTAACCAAGTCTTCACCCCAAAATGAATGATTCCCCTCATGGGGACCTCCAATTTGTCCCCATAAGGGAGGTGAGTCCCCACACGTGACTGTGTAAACAGATTTAGGTCCCCACAAGTATAGTAATGCTAGGCCACACACACACTCACACACACACACACACACACACACACACACACACACACACACACACACACACACACACGCACACACACGTTCTCAATCCCAACCCATCACATGCTGACGGTCGGTCAGGGCCCCTCCCCGTCACTTTATTACGCACAGGGTACCCCTTGAGAGTCAGTTTTCAACAGGCAGGGCGTCCCATTGATTTGCATAGAGCTCCCTGAACGTTGGTAATAGACGAGTTGGGATCGCGGCGAAATGCTCTCCGCAGATCCATTCTCACAGCATTTATCAACCTTTTTCTTACTCAATATCAAGCCACACTTATTGTTTTTACTTCTTTATTTTCAGTTATGGGGAGAGTAGGGGCTCAGAATACTGAAATCTGTATTCTTTGATCGTTTTTTCCTTCTAATTTTGTATTCTTTTCTAAACCTGCTCCAAGTAAATACACTCCTGTATTGTTAGGGCTAGAGCCATACACTTAGCTTCACACTCTCCTCTTTCTCTTCTTCGATCTCTGAGGGAGATACACAGTGAGAGAGAAAAAAAATACTGCGAACGCTGATCTCCTAGA
The DNA here is from genome assembly GCA_902827135.1 of Harpagifer antarcticus. NCBI lineage: Eukaryota > Metazoa > Chordata > Actinopteri > Perciformes > Harpagiferidae > Harpagifer > Harpagifer antarcticus. The sequence goes on from CADEHL010001357.1 coordinate 4,124,747, forward strand.
AATTAAGGGTGCTTTATCCAGTATTACCAAGGATGACTTAAATAAGACCCGAAAGAATGACAGCATAACAATTAAAAAACTGCTGGAAACGATCGGAAGCATGGAGAGGATAATGAAGGAAAAAGACGAGAAGATTGTCACGCTGGAGAGAAGGATCGAGGAGCTTGAACAACACACCTGAAAAGAGGATGTTATCGTGACCGCATTAAAAATCATAAAACCGAATCGAAGCTACCTGGACCAGGGACTGTAAAATATTCATGAAAACAAACGAAGGAAAAGTATCGATTGTGAAGGACAGTGAGGACTTATCTATATTTTAATGAATATTAAGAATATTACTCCCGCTATTGGTAAAGTATTGACAAATAATGCAATTACATTTATGCGTTATTTTCCCTCACTTCATTCATTAAGCGTGAGTCAAAAGTTACAACGACCACTCGATAATAATCCGTTATATTCAGTTTTGTATTTTGTCCTGTGTGTTAAAATAAATCCTCTGTATTGTATGATCAGTCATGAATTGACCTCCGTGTATGTACCATGAACTCAAATCACCCAGTCCCAGAGACCACAGTGACCGGAGTAAACTCTAAGGATTTAAATCTCTTTGATGAAAATCTAATAAGACATAACTGTTTCGACTCCCACATTGACCCAGACTCTAATTTCTTCAGGAATCTTACCAACAACTGCTGCTACTATAGTGAAACACTTTTTAACTTAGAACTTAAAGCTATTAATGGTTTTTCATTAATACACTTTAATGCCCGTAGCCTTAATGCAAATAGTGACAAAATCAAACTATATCTTCAACTCATAAATAGATCTTTTGACATCATTGCAATCTCAGAGACCTGGCAAACTGACTCAAACACTGTTGACAATTTTTTACCCGATTATGTGGCTTTTCATATGAATCGCAAACTCCAAAGAGGTGGAGGGGTTTCACTGTTTGTTAAAAACACAGTCTTTCCCTCTGCTGCAACAACCTCCTTGAATCTGTCACCGTAGACATTGAGCTAAAACAGAACGTATAGAATGTATAGAAAGCCTGGAAGAAATCTTGAGGAATTTAATGAACAAGTAGAAAAAATGCTCAGACCTCATAGAATTAAAAACCTTTATGTGTGTGGAGATTTCAACGTTAATTTATTAAAATACAACTCGCTCCAACAGGCGAGACACTTCATGGATATGTTTTCTTCTCTCGGGCTTCTCCCTCTAATAACCAAACCAACCAGGTTAACGAGCACTACTGATACGTTAATTGATAACATTTTCACTAATGTCCTTGAAACGGAACATCATAGTGGGGCCCTCATCACTGATGTCAGTGATCACCTGCCAATTCACAATTTGCGGAAAATAACCTGTAAATAACAAAGAACAAAAGACATACATAACTAAGCGGACATTAAATGACAGTTCTCTAAATAAATTAAATATTAACTTAAAAAATGAAAAATGGCTAGAAGTATTTGAGATTAAAGATGTAAACAAATCCTATAATGAGTTTGTAAGGATTTTCATGCAAAACATGAACGAATGTTGTCCATATATTAAAATTAAGATTGGCAACAGGAATCATAATGACTCAAAACCCTGGTTCACTCGTGGACTGAAAAACGCTTGCTGTAAGGAAAATGCACTCTATAGGACATTTTTGAAAAGTAAAAACACTGAAGATGAAAGTCGTTATAAATTGTATAAAAACAAATTGACTACAATCCTTAGAAACTGTGAAAAACGATACTTCTCTGAAAAATTTGAAAATGCCATAGGAGATATGAAAACCACTTGGAAGGTAATAAATAGCATAATTAAGAAGAAAAGAACTGACAACAGAAACGATTTCAAGAAATTCCAAACCGAAGGAAAAACCCCAACGGATGTTGCAAATAGCTTTAATGAGTTCTTTACTGAAATTGGCCCCAACCTGGCGAGTAAAATCAGCCCAACTTTTCTGAAAAACTGCAACCAACAGAGTATGTTCCTGAACCCAATTACAGAAAATGAACGGCTTGATATTGTTAATACTCAACACAGTAAACAGTCCAAAGATTATTTAGGACTTAGTAGGAATATTGTTAAACAAGTCGCACCAAACATTGTAGCCCCCCTAGTAAATATATGCAATAAATCGTTCCAACAAGGTATTTTTCCCAATGAAATGAAAATCGCGATGGTGATTCCGGTTTTCAAATCTGGTGATAAATCTAGTTTTAATAATTATAGACCCATTTCTTTACCACCACAATTCTCAAAAATCCTGGAAAAACTCTTTAACAACCGTCTGGAGTCATTCCTCAGCAAATGTAATATACTATGCCCCAGCCAATATGGATTTCAGAAGAATCACTCTACTTCTTCAGCAGTAATTGAACTGGTTGAAGAAATTACCAACAACATTGAGAACAAAATGATTACAGCTGGTATATTCATTGACCTTAAAAAGGCTTTTGATACTGTGAACCATACCATACTGCTACACAAATTAGAACATTATGGCATAAGGGGTCAAGCCAAAGAATGAGTTAAGAGTTATCTGATAAATAGGCTACAATATGTGGACAAAGACGAGGCGAAACCAAACAATCTTCCTATAACATGTGGAGTCCCTCAAGGATCAATCTTAGGTCCAAAACTGTTCCTGATTTATATTAATGACATTATCAACACCTCAGACATGTTCAAATTCATTTTGTTTGCCGATGATACCACCATTCTCTGCTCCCATCATAATCTTGGTGAACTTGTTAAAATTGTTAATGCAGAATTAGAAATACTATGTAACTGGTTTGCAGTTAATAAATTATCCCTTAATGTGGCCAAAACAAATTACATGTTATTCAATACAAAGTCTGAGAGTAGAAATGACTATTATACGGATTTGCAATACTGAGATAGAGAAAGTTGGTGCATGTACATTTTTAGGACTCATTGTTGATGAAAAACTCAACTGGAAGCACCATATAAATTATGTACAAACTAAACTGTCATAAATAATACGTATTTTGTATCATACTAAGAACATTCTCGAGGAAAAAACACTCAGAACTTTTTATAACAGTCTATTTCTCCCTTACCTTTATTACTGCTCCGAAATATGGGGAAACACGTACGCAACAAATCTACAAAAAGTAATAACATCTCAAAAAAAGTATTACGAATAGTCTGTGGTGTTGGTAAATATGAACACACAACTCCCATATTTAAAAAAACTCAATCTATTCAAATGTGTTGCTATAGTTAAGCTTAAAACAGTACTGATTTACAACATTTACCATAACAAAATGCCTACTAACATTCAAAAGCAGTTCCAAACCACAGTCAGGAAATACCCAACCAGGCATCCTAACTGGTTGTGTAGCAAGCCCTGTAGAACAACCATCAAATCACACAGCTTATCCATAATCGGAGTTAGAACGTGGAATGAACTTCACCCAGACCTTTCAAGTATTACTAGTTATCAACAATTCAAAAATAAAGTAAAAACAATTATATTTGCAGATTACTCCAGCTAACAAGTATTTGATATTCCCAGTATTATTTATATATGCATTTACTTTTTTTCTTGCCCTAACTTTTATTTATTTATTTATTTTTTTCCAGTTTTTGTTAGTTTTCTTTATTTTTTGTATTCCTTAATTTCTATACGTTTTTGACGAAATAAGTGCCATTATTATATTGATGCTAATGATGATGGACGGGAGGGCTACTCCCCATAAGCTATGCTTCAGCCCTCCCGCTTCTACTAATTTTGTTCATTTGTTTGTATGAATTATACGTTTTTGTATGATTTTAGTAGATTAAATAATGTTTAAGTGTGCTCCGAGGGTTACGCCGAGCGTCGAACAGCACTTTGAAATGGGATGGAACCACGGCAGACTGTCCAAAACTGGATTTGAACGGGTCCACCCCGTTCCCCCCTCCCCCACCCCGTCCCCAGAACTACACATGCTGGCTATTGTGTGTTTCGCAACATGTTCTATGGCACGTCTCTGCTGGGAATTGTAGTTTTAAAAGATGTTTTCATATTTTTTAATAAGAAGTTGCCAGTATTAAACTGTGTACATCCCTGGAGGTTTAGGGGATAGGAAACACTCAAATGTAAAACATATCATTAATAAATGGGTGAAAATTGCTTGTGCCCATAATGGGCAGCATTACCCACATGACACCTAAGGTCAGAAGAGCTTTATTTAACAGCTGGTCTTATGTCTGTGACCCCTCCTGTTGTTCATTGATAAGCCTGAAACATGCACTTGTCAAGGTTCAGAGGCACATTTTGCAAATGTGGCAGTAGCCATCGATCATCTTGAGATAAGATATACTTTATTGATCCCAAGTTGGAAACATTTGCGTTACATCAGCATGTGTAACAGTTGTAAATATGCAGTGGTGTTTATTTGTAAATCATTTAGTATAATCACACAAATTCTGTGTTTTATATTTAATAATTCTGTGTTCTTTATTTATTGAATGTTCAATACCTGACAAGGTCGGAGATGAAAAACTTAGGTCGTATTCTGAACATTTCTTATACTATCTACATACATCTTATAAGAGTATAATACATATGTATAATATCAGTTAAAATAAGGAAAAGCAATATATTAGTACTTTGTCAGGCTTAATATGTATACCCCCAAAGCTTTTTTCTTATTCAAAATAAGACCTTAACCTAAAGTTTTCTTTAATGTTTAAATAAAGCCTTATTAGTTTGTCTGTCTGTGTCTCCTATTAATATCTAATAATAAAAATAATACATTTCAATAACGTGCTTTAACCACCAGGTGTCCCTTTCTATCACCTGTGCACCTTTATGGTGTAAATATACCAATATATCGATTGGATCAAATATAAAAGTCAGCCGAATTAGTATTGATACTGCAAGGATACTTATATTGTGAAGAGAAATTGAAGATTTTGTTTAATTGCTGATATATTTATGATCCACGTCACATATTCAGTTTCGGCGGCAGTTGTTCCTGTTTGTCTAGAAGTCTTCTCATCAGGGCTCTATAAATAGCGAACTACGGCAGATATGTAATATGTAATGCAGCCGAACCGTGTATTACAATGCTGTTATGTGATGATCTCCAAAGAGAAAAGCAAGCAAACTCGGAATAAAGTATTTTTTTTAAATGTTTTCGGATTTCACATCAACAGGAAGTCCGGTTAACTAAAATGTCTGTGCGGAACAATACCCCAACCCATAGATCCGTGGGTGAATAATGTCAATCACCACATTACACACATCCCTTCACATTTACATTTTAATTTACATTAAAGTATTTCGTGAGGCCTTCTAAAATGTTTTTAAATATAATTAGGGTTGTAGTTGAAGAGTTTATAAATTATCGCACAACAGCACGTCCATTAATTCCACAACCACACACATGGATTAACATCAATGTAATACATTAATGTAGCCTTCTGCTAAAAGAGGTGTCGACCAGCTGGGGCAACAAGAAAATCGGCGAAATCGAGTGTGACTATTAAAAAATAAATAATTATTATATTAATATTGACAATAACAACCGACCGTCGAGGAGCGTTCTCATGGCGTCTATTATCAACGCTATGGGAGGTCTATGAAAGTCAATGGGACGCCCTGCCCGTTGAAAACTGACTCTCAAGGGGTACCCTGTCCGTAATAGAGTGACGGGGAGGGGCCCTGACCGACCGTCAACGTGTGACGGGTTGGGAGTGAGAACGTGTTGCACACACACACGCACAAACACATTCACACAAACACCCTCGCACAACTACAAGGAGCCAGAGAATGCAAAGATAAAGATGGCTTCCATTATTAATACAGGATCATAAAAAGGAAAGCAATACAGCAATAAATGGATAGATAGATAGATATATGTGTATTTTGCTGCATTGACCTTAGGTGGTAATAGAAGCATTATTCCCTTCATCCCTCCATTTCCTTTATTTGTATTCTAATGATATTGTTTCGACTTCCTCCATTTCCATCTCTTCCTCCTCTGGGATCCATCTGTAGTCGTGCAGTTAGCTGCCTACCTCATATACCCTTCCCTCCATCCTTCATCCATCTCTCCTTTCCCTTACCCTGGTATAACTGAGCATATCTAAGACTATAAATCATATTTTGTATGTATTACTGTTGGTATGTATGCAAATGTATTTCTGCTCCCTCACTCAAATTGTGTGTGTGGTTGGTGTTTATGGGTATGTGTGTGTTCTTACCTGAGGCCTGGAGGACGGGGGCTGTGTGTGTGTGCGTCGTGGCCGCGGTCGGGAGGCTGTGTAGTGCCTCAGAGTCTGTCCCTGGGTGGGTAGAGGCTCCATTGGGGAAGCGGGGGGTCCAGAGCTGAGCAGGGAGCCTGGGCTGGGCTTGCAGCCGGGGAAGGGAGCCTGTCGTCTGGGTAAGCCTCCGCGGCCGGCAGCCTCCTCCTCTGCAGCGGAGATGGAGCGCAGGAGGGGGGGGCTGGTAGGAGGAATGAACGATGCTCCTCTCGCTGCTGCAGCATCCAACGCTGCTGCCGCCTCCCCCTCCCTCCGCCTCCTCCCCCTCATTCCCGGGGGGGAGGAGGTCGGGGAGGGGCTTGGAGACCTGACTGACATGGGGGTTGTTGTCGACAACAGAGGGACACCGCACCATCCTCCTCCCCCTTCTTCTCTGGCACCTCCTCCTCTGATCTGCTGCTCCCAGTCTGCATCCAGGAGACCTGAGAGGGGAGGCACAAGGAGAGGTGATGGAGGGGAAGAGACTGGAGGGAAGGATGGGGAATCCAGCCCACAAAATGAACGTATATCTCTAGGGCAAGATAGGGGAGAAAGGGGGGAATGTGGAAACAAGGGAAATGGGAAAAGGGAGGAGGGGGGTGTCAAGAGACTAATAGGGATAAAGGGGATGAGAGGATAGATAAGAGGGGGTTACAAAATGGGGCAGAGCAAAAAGAGAGAGAAATAAGGAGCAAAGCTTAGCGATGCAGAGTATAGAGAGGAAGCAGAAAGGAAGCAGAGAGGAAGTAGAGAGGAAGAAGATTGGAGAAGAGAGGGAGCAGAGAGGAAGCACAAAGGAACAAACAGGAAGCAGATATAAAGCAGATCGGAGCAGAGAGGAAAGAGAGAGGAAGCAAAAATGAAGCAAGTGGGAAACATTAATTAAGCAGAGAGAAAGCAGAGGGGAAACAGAGGGCAAATAAGATAGATGAGAGTAACACCTACGTGTGTATATCAAGCTCGATCGTCGATTTCCTATGGCTTAATGTAATTGTTTGCCTGACTGGCCATTGTAATCGGGCTCTTTGAAGATCCAAAAATCTCCGGTTTTCTTACATTTCTGATCGGATTGGCAAAATTTGTATTGACCGCCGTTCAACTGACAGTGTTGTTTTCCCCCAAAAGTGGGCGGAGCCGTTATTTTTGCCCGGAAGTGACGCATTTCTTACTCTTATCTATTGTAAGCAAAGAAGAAGAGAGGAAGCATAGAGGAAGCCGAAAGAGAGCAGAGAGGAAACAGACTAAAAGCAGAAACTAAGCAGAGAGGAAGCAAAGAGGAAATAGACAGTGAAGCAAAGAGGAAGCCGCTAGGAAGAAGAGAGGAAACAAAAAGGAAGCAGCTCGGAGCAAAAGGAAGCAGAAAAGGAGAGAGGAACAGAAAAGAAGCAGAGAGGAAGCAGAGAGGAAACAGAGAGGAAGTATAGAGAAAACAGAGAGGAAGCAGAGGAAACTGAGAGGAAGCAGAGAGGAAGTATAGATAAAACAGAGAGGAAGCAGAGAGGAAACAGAGAGGAAGTATAGAGAAAACAGAGAGGAAGCAGAGAGGAAACAGAGAGGAAGCAGAGAGGAAACAGAGAGGAAACAAAGAGGAAGCAGAGAGGAAACAGAGAGGAAGCAGAGAGGAAACAGAAAGGAAGCAGAGAGGAAACAGAGAGGAAACAGAGAGGAAGCAGAGAGGAAACAGAGAGGAAACAGAGAGGAAGCAGAGAGGAAACAGAGGGGAAACAGAGGGCAAATAAGATAGATGAGAGTAACACCTACGTGTGTATATCAAGCTCGATCGTCGATTTCCTATGGCTTAATGTAATTGTTTGCCTGACTGGCCATTGTAATCGGGCTCTTTGAAGATCCAAAAATCTCCGGTTTTCTTACATTTCTGATCGGATTGGCAAAATTTGTATTGACCGCCGTTCAACTGACAGTGTTGTTTTCCCCCAAAAGTGGGCGGAGCCGTTATTTTTGCCCGGAAGTGACGCATTTCTTACTCTTATCTATTGTAAGCAAAGAAGAAGAGAGGAAGCATAGAGGAAGCCGAAAGAGAGCAGAGAGGAAACAGACTAAAAGCAGAAACTAAGCAGAGAGGAAGCAAAGAGGAAACAGACAGTGAAGCAAAGAGGAAGCCGCTAGGAAGAAGAGAGGAAACAAAAAGGAAGCAGCTCGGAGCAAAAGGAAGCAGAAAAGGAGAGAGGAACAGAAAAGAAGCAGAGAGGAAGCAGAGAGGAAACAGAGAGGAAGTATAGAGAAAACAGAGAGGAAGCAGAGGAAACTGAGAGGAAGCAGAGAGGAAGTATAGATAAAACAGAGAGGAAACAGAGAGGAAGTATAGAGAAAACAGAGAGGAAGCAGAGAGGAAACAGAGAGGAAGCAGAGAGGAAACAGAGAGGAAACAAAGAGGAAGCAGAGAGGAAACAGAGAGGAAGCAGAGAGGAAACAGAAAGGAAGCAGAGAGGAAACAGAGAGGAAACAGAGAGGAAGCAGAGAGGAAACAGAGAGGAAACAGAGAGGAAGCAGAGAGGAAACAGAAAGGAAGCAGAGGAAACAGAGAGGAAGTATAGAGGAAACAGAGAGGAAGCAGAGAGGAAACGGATAGGAAGCAGAGAGGAAGCAGAGAGGAAGCAGAGAGGAAACAGAGAGGAAGCAGAGAGGAAGCAGAGAGGAAACAGAGAGGAAACAGAGAGTAAGCAGAGGAAACAGAGAGGAAACAGAGAGGAAGCAGAGAGGAAACGGATAGGAAGCAGAGAGGAAGTAGAGAGGAAACAGAGAGGAAGTATAGAGAAAACAGAGAGGAAGCAGAGAGGAAACAGAGAGGAAGCAGAGAGGAAACAGAGAGGAAATAGAGAGGAAGTATAGAGGAAACAGAGAGGAAGCAGAGAGGAAACAGAGAGTAAGCAGAGAGGAAACAGAGAGGAAGCAGAGAGGAAACAGAGAGTAAGCAGAGGAAACAGAGAGGAAACAGAGAGTAAGCAGAGGAAACAGAGAGGAAACAGAGAGGAAACAGAGAGGAAGCAGAGAGGAAACGGATAGGAAGCAGAGAGGAAGCAGAGAGGAAACAGAGAGGAAGCAGAGAGGAAGCAGAGAGGAAACAGAGAGGAAACATAGAGGACAAAGAGCAGCAAATGGCTCTGCAGTCACTCTGTACAGCAGGGGTGTCAAACTCAATTTCATTGCGGGCCACATTAGCATTATAGTTGCACTCAAAGGGCCGGTGGTAACTATATAAATATACATATATAAATATATAATATATATAAAATAATGTATTATATGACATTATTGCCTCTGAATTGGATTATTATCGGATAGGATAATAACTTACGTCATAATAATTAACTACGTCTGAAAGCAGAAGTCCAGGGCAAATAATTGCAAGTTTCTTCATTGCGCAAGTCACAAAACAAGATGCATTGTGGGACATGTAGTTTATGGGCAACCTGCTTCTGTAAAGTGGCATGTAACCGTATAATAAACGTATTATATTCTTGGCAAGCTCTTGCGGGGCCACATCAAATGAAGTCGCGGGCCGGATTCGGCCCCCGGGCCTTGAGTTTGACACCCCTGCTGTACAGGACCACATGACCAGGATAGGGTTAGACCTACGTGGTTATCATTCTCTTACAGGGTCTAAATGTTTAAGAGGCTTTTTAAATGCCAATTGATTACTACACTCAATATTCTCTGTAAAGATACTGTATATTGACCTAATTCGTTTTTTATCATTCATTGTAAAGCTATCATCCAATCAAACAATAGGAGCGGGGGGTGGGCGGTTGTGAAATCCCCCAAAGTTTTCTCATCCTCCCCTCCTCCGCTCCTCCATCTTCTCTCCATCTCATCTCTCCATGGTGAGAGTCACTGGTGTGACAGTAACAGGCCATGCTCCAATTAGCCAAACAGAGCGGTGTGTCTGACAGAATGGCCCCGCACACAGGAGCAGCACAAAGGAACAACAAGGAAACATGACAGGAGCTTAAGACCTGCGCTCAGACTGGACTGCTGTAGCTAAACAGATGGAAATATTGTTCACGATGTAATACCATCACAGTCATGATATAACACAACTATTGTAATCGTACACACGTTACATCCTTTAAAGCCTGATCATCATTAATCCAAAGTGTTAGGTGCATTAATTATCTGTTGTTACATTGTAAGGAGATCAACGAATATACTAAAATCTGAATGTATTTATTAACATGGATTACATGACCATGTCTATGTAATGTCAAAGGTGTTGTTGGCTGCATTCATGCCAAATTAGGTGCTGCAAATATTAATTTGAAAGCAAGAATTAAGGAATCATGTCAGTACATTTATTTTAAATAATAAATATTTTTATTTTATTCCTCGAGATTGTGTGAAACAGCATTTCGATCTTCCTGTTTGTGTCACACAAACAGAAGATTGACAATAAAGTTGCATTTTTTTATTATCTTGTGATTGTTATTATTGTTATCAAAAGAACAAAACAGAAATGACATAAGATAGGTGGGTAAGGGTTGATACAGGTTAACAAAATATAGAATATTGAAATGGAAAGATAAGCTGTACATGGAGTGGAGAAGAAGACCTGTGGTGAGTAATCCATTTTGTTATTACAGTCATTTAATGTATTTTCAAGAAAATAAATCACACACACATGCAAATGAGTTACACAGAATCAAATTCACAGACATAAGGAGACATTAAAAGATCCTTCATCGTGTTGGTTGTATCTTACTCTTTATGGAAGCGGCAGGCCTCAGGCTCTTGGAGTGGAAACTGTCTCTCCAACACGCTGGACTGTACTGGGGATGGAGAGAGGTCAAAATGGAAAATCAGATATTTAAATGGATGACAGAATTAACGGATAGATGGATGTGTGTGTGTGTGTGTGTGTGTGTGTGTATGTGCGTGCGTGTGTGTGTGTGTCCTACATCATCAGTTGGGAAGTCGCTGTCAATCAGTCGAAGCTCTGGGATGTTCATTTTCAGAGAGGTGCACGAATTTTCTTTTAAAAGGATATTCTACACAGCAAACAACGAAAAACATCAAGATTGAGAGCAACTTATAATGACAAATCATAAGTTAAGCATGTCGTCTTAAAATATGCTATATAAGATCAATAATAGAGTAAATATAATAATACCTATTTGTGTTTTTAATGGAGGTTACATAATTAAAGGAAACATTCATGTGTGGCATATTATACAGAGTGAAATTAAAAATAAGTGTTTTAATTATTGTTAACTTGCATTGTTGCACTTTTGATGGGGCTAGCAAAGCTAGGCTAACAAAACTTGGACACGGCAGTTATAGCTGCTGCTAATTCCCAATGCCTTGTCATATAATAACACAATATACAACATGTATTACACGTAGACAAAAAGTACAACTATGTGGTAAAACTCAAACATATATTTACCACTCTGTCCTGTGCCATTATGAGATCCTGTTGCACCTGTTCCATAATGCTTTCAGCCAGAGAGACACTCAACGTCTGTCTGAGGTCTCTGAATGGAGGACAAGAAAGGACACACACATTGCATTGCATTGCAGCAGAGTTAGCATTGTGTACTATGACTTAGCTGAGTTTGGTCTTGTTGGATAAATGTAAGTGAATATGTTATAATTGTATGTATAATGTTCAATATGTCAGAATTTCTACTACTAGTTCATGTTATTACCGCAGTCTGTTGCTGATGATCTGCCCTGTGTTCTCCACCAGAGTGCTTCTCAGGAAAGCGTGTGTCTGTTTGCTTCTTTTGGACACACACTCTGACAGACCCTCGCACACACTGGAGCGCTGCACCACCCAAGGACACGCCCCCTCCGCCCCCCTCATCAGGCCTTCAGCCAGACCCTGGAACAGAGACAGGACTGATGACCCCAGCGTCTACTCTGTGTTCTGCATTTTACTATCCCACTGTCTCTGACCTTTCTTGCTTCACTATAAAACATTTTGCTTGGTAAATTTCATTTAGCAGTACCTAAGTGTCTGTAAAGTTTGTCTGAAAAGAGGCAGACTTGCTTGAGCAGATGTGGTGTGTACTTTTGTTTGATAAGTAAAACCTTAAGTGAGCCTCATACATATGCTCAATTAATTTCTTTGCAATTTTAATTGACTAGGATGTTAGAGGAAAAATCAATTACTATACTAAAATCTAATCTATTTAAAAAAATAAAAAGACAGTATTCATGTTCGATGTTACTCAATAATTGTAATATCTGTCCGGTGAAATGGATGAAACAAAATGCAGTGCTTAGTAAAATAAAAAACAAACCAGTTAAAAATGCCAATGTGAAAATAATGACAAAGATATAATAGTGAGTTACTGGTGATGTGATAAAGTTACTGTTTTGTTAACTTCCTGTTGTCTGTCAGACAAATTACATTACATTGCATTTAGCTGACGCTTTTATCCAAAGCGACTTACAATCAGTGCGTTCGACCAACAAGATACAACCTTAAAGAAAACAGAATCATAAAGTACATCAGGTTTCATAGAGCTAAAACATTTCAAGTGCTACTCAACTGGCTTTAAATAAGCCAGTCCTTTATTAGTATATAAGTGCTTTGTTAGTAATTCTATCGCTCGAAGTGGAGTCGAAAGAGATGAGTTTTCAGTCTGCGCCGGAAGGTGTGCAGGCTTTCTGCTGTCCTGATGTCAATGGGGAGCTCATTCCACCATTTTGGAGCCAGGATAGCAAACCCACGTGTTTTTGCTGATGGGAACTTGGGTCCCCTTGGCAGCGAGGGTGCAGCGAGTCGTTTGGCTGATGCAGAGCGTAGTGCACGTGTTGGGGTGTACGGTTTAACCATGTCCTGGATGTAGGAAGGGCCAGATCCATTCGCAGCATGGTACGCAAGTACCAGTGTCTTGAAGTGGATTCTAGCAGTTACCGGAAGCCAGTGAAGGGAGCGGAGGAGCGGCGTGGTGTGGGAGAATTTAGGAAGGTTGAAGACCAGACGAGCCGCTGCATTCTGGGTGAGCTGCAGAGGTCGGATGGCACATGCAGGTAGACCAGCCAGGAGGGAGTTGCAGTAGTCTAGGCGTGAGGTGACGAGAGCCTGGACCAGAAGTGATGCAATGGCCCTAACCCTGATTTGTTTGTTTGTTTGTTTATTTATTTAAAGGACAGTGCACATTAATTGACATTGCTGTAAATGAGCCAGTATTAGCCAGCAGGCTAATTTTCAACTGTTGTCCTTGGCAAGATGTTAAATGACCACAACAAGACTAGAAAATAAAAACATAATTAAATAGAGTACAGCAGACAGCATCAGTACAACATAAATAAATAGCAGTAAAACAATAAATAGGAACAGCAGTACAACAATAGAGAGGAACAAACAAACAGGCAAACAGATGAAATATCATCATACCGTGATACAGTTAAAAGTGTTCACATTTTTGATTGTTTAAAAGCCAGTTCTTATGATTGTGGTTAAATGTATGATAGGAGGTGTTATTCCTTATCTGTATTGGTATTGTGTTCCAGAGTGTTGGTGCCCTCACAGAGAAACAGTGTTTGCCAAAGGAACTGGACCTAAGAGGGACTACACAGTCCCCTCTTAGGGCAGACCTTGTGGTTCTGCTGTTTGAATTTTTCTGCTGTATAAAAGTGCAGAGTGGTGGGGGTGCCTTGCCGTTTAGAATTTTAAAAATGAGACATGCATCAGTGTGTTTTAATATATTTTCCCAGCTGAGCAGGTTATGTTTGTCCAGGATTTTGCAATGGTGGTATAGCTTTGGTTTTCTGTCTAAAACTTTGAGAGCTTGTTTGTAAAGTGACAGGATAGGCCTTAATGTTGTGCTATTCGCCTGGGTCCAGCTGGTCATACAGTATGTTAGGTGGGGAAGGATCATGGCAGTCATGTAGAGTTTTGCTACAGGTGTTGTCAAACAATTCCTTATATATCTAAAGTTTGATAGATTGTATTTAGTTATTTGCATTACCTTTCTCACTTGTTTTTTGAAGGATAAAGTAGTGTCAAGGATAATGCCTAGATATTTAAAATGTTTATTTATTATGTTATGTTTATGTTTATATTTGAAATCTAACTCACAGTAAAGCTAGCCTTGATGAGGTGGAAACCTTGATAAATGAGCAGCCCTGATACAGTATGGATGCGTTAATGTGTACCTGTATGCTTCTGTTGATCTCATCAGCCAGTGCTGCAGCAGCGTCAGTGAGGATGCAGTTCACCAGTCCTCCATCAGGGGCAGCCTTCCTGCCTTCCTCATACAGAGTGGGAAGCAGCTGCCAACAAAACATCAAGCGTCATTTACACTCCCTGAACACTTTATTTGGTACACCTTTCTAATACAATCTAGTTAAACAGCTCTGCCATATCACAATTTATGTTCAAATGTAACGTTTTAATTCAACTTTATGTTTCTAACTGAGACGAAGGTATAAAGGTAACTTGGGTTTGAGAGCAGGGCCACGCCTCAACCACACCTCTAATCCCCTGCTGAGCAATTTATACCGATCAGCACATAGAGCCTAATTTGGCTCCAATTTCACAACCCACCCTCTCTTTTCCTGCCATTCATCCAATCCCCATCCCTTTATCTTCACTTCCATGGTTTCATCCCTTCATCCCTACATTCCTTTATTCCTCCCTCCCTCCCTTCTTACATCCCTTCGGCCCTTATTCCTTTCCTTCCCACTTCCCTTCAACCATTTATCTCACCCTAGATGTCTTCATCCACTCATCCCTTTATTTCTTCATCCCTCCCTCCCTCCCTCCCTCCCTCCCTCAATCCCTTTTTTACTTTATATCTCCTTCTACAAACATCCCTCCATCCCTTCCTCCTTACATCCCTTTATTCCTCCCTTCTTACATCCCTCGACCCTCATCCCTTCCTCCCTACATTGCTCCCTTCCTTCAACCTCTGTTCCTGTCTCCCCTCTCTCTTTCTATTTAATCTGGTGCATAGCTGTTGTTCTCATTCAAGGTACCGACCATGTGGGGGCTTGTATTGAGACTGGACTCCCACACTGAGTCTCCCTCTGCCTGGACTCCAAACCAGCCTGACAGACGACATCACTCACTCTTCTTCACCCCTTACATTCAATATTTGCTGTTATTAAATCTTCAATGGACCTAATATGCTGCATGGTCCTTGCCAGTGAAATGGCAGTTAGTGGTTGAACAGGACTGCAGTATGTTGAGATGATTTTTCTCTCAGATGTGTGTAACAGATGTGTAATACAGTCCCAGCAGGATTTGGCAGAGCCCGCTGGTGACATCATTCCTATTTCTGTTTCTCTGCCTGTACCTTGAAGGACTCCCTGGCGTTGTGCAGAACCTCCTGTGCCGTCAGGACTTCAGCCTGGACCTCCTGAGGGTTGCAGGGGTTTAAACGTTGAAGGCTGTCCTCTAACTGCAGACACAGACCCTGGACCTGCTGGAAGAGAGGACAAACAGAAGAAGCAGGAACTGTGTTTGATCTAACCATTAGATGTGCTTCAGTCACAGAGCTCCATCTTTCGTATGATTTGATCCGTTTGATTGATCACTTATTGCGAAAAATATATATATTCTCTGCAGGGATGATCGCTATTTGATTCTTTTATTATACTAATAGTTGACTGTTAGTTGTTAACTGACTTCCAACTAAATAATAATTATTTTATTTTACTTCTTACCATCTCAGATTGCTGGGCTTTAAACAGCTGGAGTTTCACTCTGTCAGATTGTCTCTGGTTGTTTCTGTCTAAACACCTCTGAATCTGCACAAAGAAAAACAGAACCGTACATGAATCATCTTTGTAAATACTTTTCAGATTAGATCATGACAAAGTGTTGTCAGATTACTTGTACTGGCATGTAGTTATATTGACACACACACACACTCTGACCTTGTGCAGGGCCTCTTCTGTTCTGTCGGGGTTGCCGCGGTAACTCTGTGTGATATCAGCCAGGCCAGACACCTGCTTCAGAGTGAAGTTCCTGTAACAACGAAGTATAACTTTAAAAGTCATAACTACTGTATCAAGATGGCGTTCATCCACCATGCTTTCTGTCCAAAACAGTACACTTCCCAATAGTCATGATAATGGCAAGGCACAATGGATGGCAACATCCTTTTTTTTACATGGAATGTACACACGTTCATGTCCCCCTCAGAATGAATTATAACTAGCGATCCCATGTCGCACCATGATCAGGTCAGTATTTAACCTTATGACCAAATACCTGCAGTACAAGCTCAACTAATATAGTATATATTATACCTGTCAATCATTAGCTTATAAGCTTTGCCACAAAAGACAGTGTTGAAGGTGCAATCTTTTATTTTAAGAATCAGCTTTCACTGTTGTGTGACGTCTCTTGAAACCTTGGCTAATTTATACAGTGTGTGTGTGTGTGTGTGTGTGTGTGTGTGTGTGTGTGTGTGGGTGGGTGTGTGTGTGTGTGTGTGGTGTGTGTGTGTGTGTGTGTTGTGTGTGTGTGTGTGTGGTGTGTGTGTGGGTGTGTGTGTGTGTGTGTGTGTGTGTGTGTGTGTGTGTGTGTGTGTGACCTCTCCAAGGCATCAGCAACATCCTGGAAACCTCTTGCAGTAACATTATTTCTGTCCCATGATAGAGTCCTTCAAAGAAGAGAACAAGAGAACAAGAGAAAGAGAAAGAGGGAAAGGGAAGTAAATCACTCTTGGAGCAAATCAAGTGCTGCATGTTTCAAATAATGAAATGATGACATCTGGTGGCAAAAAGTAGATTCACAAAAGGAAAGGAAACATAAAGAGAAATATGTTCCAGAAACAGATGCAACCATGAAACTCCCTCTGTTTATTAAACCATGAGGCTATTATTAGTAATTCCCACATATTTCAATTAGATGAGATATTTGTGTCTGTTATAATTGTTGGCCAGTGTGTGTGAAGGTGTACCTGAGTGTGGTGTTTGTCAACAGGGCTTTGGCCAGCATTTTGGCTCCAGTGTCTCCAATGTTGTTTCCACTGATGTCCACCTCAGTCAGAGCAGCGTGCCCCCCCAGAGCGCTCAGCAGGATGTGCATCCCTGCCTTCAGCTTAGAGTCACTCACTGAGAGAGACTGCAGGGGCTAAACACACACATAACATAAGGAACTTTAAACTTACTTAAAGAATAACTGAAATATGGCCTGTTTTGCTTTGTTTATGGGTGGCTGTGATGTTAATGACTGAGAGTGAATGACATGAAAAGGGATGTGACTCACACACTCTTCATCCTGAATGAGTTGAGCTATACGATGAAGAACATCAGTGAGAGGTCTGGTAAAGAGAGGGTACATGGCATTGGTTCACAGGTGTCCCACAAGGCTCGATCCTGGGATCATTGCTATTTTAATTGTATAGCAATGATTTACCATCTACAGTATATGTCCTGACACAAACATCTAAATGTATGTTGTTGACACTAAGCACATGGAGGAGGTAGTTTGACACAATTTGCGTATATACTTACAAACACCATGGTTCATGTAACAGCTTGCTTTGAAGCAATGCTGTTTCCAACTAAATGTTTCCAAAACAGTACGCATATTTTTCACTGAAACAATAGTTCTAGTGTTGAACCGGATTAAATTGATTCAGAAAAAAAGGCTAAAGGTTGTACCAGAATACAGGTACCATGGAGTTATACTTGCTTCGACCCTCATCTTTAAGGCTCAGGTGTTACTAGAGATTACATGTCAACAGAAGCTATTCTGTACATGCACTCAATTGTCATTTCTCACTATCACTTACTGTTTAACAACGTGCTCACAGGCCAGTAACCCTACTTTTACACCACTATAGACCTTTAATTAACGGGACTTCAACATTCTTGATAAGAAATCGATACATTCTTATCACTGTCCAATACCTACAAACTCTATGAGAAAATGTATGAGCTGGAATAACAGGAGGAAAAATAGCCTCTTTGCAAACGGTGGCGCTTTAGCAGCAACAGTAGAAATGTGCACTGTCCCAGTCGAATAAACGAATGAATAAAATAATTAAGTAATAACAGAAGCTGCTTATTGAATATACCCAGCTAATGTTACACATGGAGCTAGTTATTCTTTAGGTTTGAACTTTGACAAGTGTTTCTTTAGGCCACCCTAACTTCAGCAGGAATATATATTTCAATATTATAAGCAGATGTTATTATGTTCCTCTGACCTGGACTTCATGGCAAAGTTTCTTCCCAGTGCGAGATGCCGGAGAGAGGGACATCGACCCACAGACAGAACCAGAGTCACCATGTCACTCTCAAAACCTGTAATCAAGGGGGGGACATTATCATGGAAGTGAGAGTCGGAGGTTATCTCCTACCTATACATGTAGATTGCTAGTCCTGAGTAAAAACATGGACAGCAAACTACACCCATGTAACACAGTGTTGAAGGGTGTATGGTAGCAGGATCATGTCCTGAGTTAGTGAGTGTGTGCGTGGGGGGGTTTACAAACCATTGTCAGAGATATCCAGACTTGTGATAGCTGTAACTTCAGAGATGTGCTCCTGTATCACTTGAGCACCTGCTGAACGAAGCTACACAGACAATTTGTTTACTGTAGCTTCTCCTCATTACAAATGACAAATGTGTTTTTTAGGTTTTGTGTGTACCTCACAGCTGCTGATGTCCAACCTTAAACCTAATAGAAGAATATTGGTGGCCAGACCCTGTAGTAATAACCTAGTTGCAAAAAAAACATAATAAAGTATATAAGTGTTTGTAGACAGGTATATTTTAAGAATGAACGTTTTTAGGAAACTATAAGTATGAGAAATATGAAGAGGCTCATAAACCGCAAGACAGGGAGAAGAGAACAGTGCTGCAGTTATAAAATAAACTATGTGCAACAATGGTGTCATGGAGGGGGATGGTAATACACAAATACATTATTATAATCTATGCAGAAGACTAGAGGTGCACACATTTCTGGAAGTGCAAGGTCAGCATATTTACAGCACATATACTGTGTGTCTTTATTTCCCTCAATTCCCCTTGGGGTAGGGAGCATGATGTAAATGATGAAGTGGTAGAAGCTATCTTAAAAGGAAGTAGTGTTTCAGAAAGGGGAAGGAGGGTCTTCAGAACGGCATCTTAAATGCAAATCTTGCAAGAATCCTTGAGGCAGCATCAGAGTAAATGTATGGAAAACTCAGAAAAGTTGTGTTCGATGGTTGAGAGAAGTGTGTTGTAAGACAGTAAAAGACAGAAAAACATTATTATGATGCTCTCGCTACAAGAGACAAAGGAGTTTGGAGAAGAATAGACATGCAAAGGGAGAACATTGGGGGAGTTGTTCTACTCAAATAGGGATAACATAACTCTTTCGATAGGAATAGTGTGGGGATGATTTGGAGGATGGGGGGGCAACAGTAGGGAAAGATTAACACATTTTGAATCAGAAGAAGAACAAGCAAGTACAGACAGGGATACATCTGAAATGGTGAAACAATTGTTCAGATGCATATATCAGGTCATTTGCAAAAGGCAAGGCAAGGCAAGTTTATTTATATAGCACCTTTCAACACAAGGCAAGTGCTTTACAAAAAATGAAAGACATTAAGAAAATGGCATTTAAAATCAGTCATTAAAAAGAAAAGCTAATAAAATAAACATTAAAAGAAGAAATACATGGATAAAAGTTACAGTGCAGTCTAAGATATGAATAGTTCAATTAAAAGCAGCGACAAAAAGAAAAGTCTTCAGCCTGGATTTAAAAGTAGTCACAGTTGCAGCGGACCTGCAGGTTTCTGGGAGTTTGTTCCAGATATTTGGAGCATAATAACTGAACGCTGCTTCTCCATGTTTAGTTCTGACTCTGGGGACAGAAAGCTGACCAGTCCCTGAAGACCTGAGAGATCTGGATGGTTCATAATTTAGTAGTAGATCAGAAATGTATTTTGGGCCTAAACCATTCAGTGCTTTATAAACCAGCAGCAGTATTTTGAAATCTATTCTTTGACACACAGGAAGCCAGTGTAAAGACTTCAGAACAGGAGTGATGTGATCCACTTTCTTAGTGTTAGTGAGGACTCGAGCAGCGGCGTTCTGAATCAGCTGCAGCTTCCTAATAGATTTTTTAGTGAGACCTGTGAAGACACCATTACAGTAGTCCAGTCTACTGAAGATAAAAGCATGGACAAGTTTTTCCAAATCCTGCTGCAACATTAGTCTTTTAATCCTAGATATGTTCTTTAGGTGATAGTAGGCTGATTTAGTAACTGTTTTAATGTGACTGTTGAAACTCAGGTCAGAGTCCATGACTACACCTAGATTTCTGGCTTTATCTGTTGTTTTGAACATTGCAGACTGAAGCTCAGCGCTCACTTTTATACGTTCTGCCTTGGCTCCAAAAACCATTACCTCAGTTTTATCTTTGTTTAATTGGAGAAAGTTCTGACACATCCAGTCATTGATTTGTTCAATGCACTTACTCAGTGTTTGAATTGGAGCATAGTCTCCTGGTGAAACTGTTACGTAAATTTGTGTGTCATCTGCATAGCTATGGTAACTTATTTTGTTGTTTTTCATTATCTGAGCCAGTGGTAGCATGTAGATGTTAAAGAGAAGAGGCCCCAAGATGGAGCCTTGAGGAACCCCACATGTCATATTTGTCAACTCAGATGTGTATTTCCCTATAGAAACAAAGTTGTTTCTGTCCTTTAAGTAGGATTCAAACCAATTTAGAACTGTTTCCGAAAGTCCCACCCAGTTTTCCAGTCGGTCTAGTAATATGTTGTGGTCAACAGTGTCAAACGCAGCACTGAGATCTAATAATACTAACACTGAAGTTCTGCCACTGTCTGTGTTTAAGTGGATGTCATTAAAGACCTTTTCAAGAGCAGTCTCAGTGCTGTGGTTTGGACGAAAGCCTGACTGGAACACATCCAAACAGTTATTTAAATGCAAAAAATTACTCAACTGTTGAAAAAAAACTTTTTCAATGATTTTACCTAGAAATGAGAGGTTTGATATGGGCCTGTAATTGTTCATTACTGAAGCATCTAGATCAGTGACCACCAACTGGCGGCCCGCGGGCCACATCCGGCCCGCCAGACATTCTCATCCGGCCCGCAGACGGGGGTGACTGTGGCGTTGGCGGAGTGGTTACTGCGTTCGCCCCCCACCCATTTTTTTTTTTACAACGTCTCGTGAGTAAGGTGCAGTACCGGAGTCCAACAGAGAGGCAGCAGCTGCGGGACAGTAGACTGCGTACTGCGAAACCTTCCCTTCCTTGAAGAAGAAGAAGTGATCCTTCGTTGTGAAGAGTCTGCTTTGTGTGCTCCGCACCACAGCAGCAGCCCCGCTGCGACAGAGTCCAACAGAGAGGCAGGAGCTGCGGGACAGTAGCCTAGAAGCAGGGTTGGGTTGTAACGGAATATGTAACGGCGTTACGTAATCAGAATACAAAAATCAAGTAGGCTAACTGTATTCAGCTGGCGTTACATTTGAAAAACGAGTAATCTGATTACAGTTACTTTCGTAAACCTGAAGTGAATACATTTTGGAATACTTATTGGAATTATTGGTGGAAAAGTTTCGTCACAAAATGTAATCTTCATTACCGGCAGAACTGTGTGCACACTGCACAGCGCTGCAGCGTGTCTGTGAGAGAGAGAGAGATGCAGCGTGTCTGTGAGGCCCCGCCCCCGCACGCAGATGAGAGAGAGATCTCTTTTCAAATATATTGAAAGTTAGAAACGGAGATGGTTAGATAAAATGTGCAAGATAACGTTGATGTAGCATTTCTTTATTGTCGAAATGATGACATTTATAACGGGATCAAATCAAAGTGAATGGCCTGCTGCTGCTGAATGCATGGGGCAAATGACTGGAAATAGTTTTAAAAGTTATTACATCGTTTCAGATAATAATAATAATAATAATAATAATGATAATTCATTCTATTTAGGGGCGCCTTTCAAAGAACCCAAGGACACCTTACAATTCATAACATATTCTAAGGAAAGGTTTACAGTCGGAGAATGCAGTCCGGGTGATGTTATGTGGGGTGCAGATGAGAGGGAGCTGTCCAGAATGACACCAAGATGTTGTGTTTGAGTTCTTGATAAGCCATTAAAACATTAAAACAAGTGTCTCCTGTTTACCAAAACATACCCATCTGTTATGGAAAAAGAAAGTATTTCAAATGTATTCTAAAAGTAACCTGAACATGTTTTTAAGACACGTAACTGTATTCTGATTACTTTCAGAGCATGTATTCAGTAATCAGTAACTGATCACATTTACAAAGTAACCCTCCCAACCCTGCCTCGAAGTGATCCTTCGTTAGCGTGAAGAGTCTGCTAAGCTTTATGCAATACCTGTACCCCCCCCCCCGCTGGCCCGCGATAGTGTCTATTGGATACATTTTGGCCCTTGGACAAATGTAGTTGGTGATCCCTGATCTAGATTATTCTTTTTTAAGAGCGGTTTAATGACTGCAGTTTTCAGGGCCTGTGGAAAAATACCTGAGTGAAGAGATTTGTTTACTATATGAAGTAGATCTGAGGCCATGCAAGGCAAGACATCTTTAAAAAATCCTGTTGGAAATCGGTTTACAGTTAAGATCGCTGTCACGTTCCAATGACTCATACACGTCCCAGCATGTTAGTGCACTTCAAGTTAATATTATTATGTTGACAAATACAATTGATGGTATCAACTTCCATGTTAAACAAATTACATGTTATGATGTCATTGCATGAGCTGGGAGTAAACAAACCTGAGAGCTTGTGGAGGTAGTTTGGTTGCAGACAGGCCGACATATTTTAACTCACAGCTCTGACTGAAGAACTGCCCAATGCTCCTGGTCACCTCCCGCACCTTCCTACACACACATGCATGCACACATACACACACACACACACACACACACACACACACACACACACACACACACACACACACACACACACACACACACAAGCATATACTGTATAAATTAGCCACGGTTTTAAGAGACGTCACACAACAGTGAAAGCTGATTAATTCTTAAAATAAAAGATTGCACCTTCAACACTGTCTTTTGTGGCAAAGCTTATAAGCTAATGATTGACAGGTATAATATTTACTATATTGGTTTAGCTTGTACTGCAGGTATTTGGTCATAAGGTTAAATACTGACCTGATCATGGTGCGACATGGGATCGCTAGTTATATTCTGAGGGGGACATGAACGTGTGTACATTACATGTAAAAAAAAAAAGGATGTTACCATCCATTGTGCCTCGCCATTATCATGACTATTGGGAACACACACACACGGTTATTTTTATGGGGTCCAGGCTTTTGGTCCCCTTTAAGATTTTGGACCCCGCGCTGTGACTGTGCTAACATATGTTGAGCCCAACAATTTCATAAAGACAAACCCATACACACAACTACACACATCCATGTGATGATTTGTTTTTTTAAAAACCAAATCATCACATTTAGCTTTAGTGGATCATAGCAGCTGGCTCATTTACATATCAGGTCAGTTGCTGTTCCAGGATAGTTGTTACGAGTCTTATCAGGGAAGTTGTGTTGACCTCTCTGTGTCTCAATAATGCAGAGAGGATACCACATTCAGGGCCTGATTCTAGAGGAGCTGACCTGTGGCTGAAAGGATTCCTGGCCAGGTTGAGGTGCATCAGTTTGAAACAGCATCCAGCAGACAGTGAAACAAATAACTGCAGGAGAAAGTTACAATGAGTGTTATGTACCTGACACACACAACAGATCAATGAATAACAACAGTTACACGAACAGTTAACAGCACAGACATCGGGGCCCTCAGAAATAGTCGCATGAAAGAAGCAGGTACAATACTGAGCATCTCTCGCTGACCGTGTCCAGAGGGCAGCTGGTATCACTGAGGTCCAGATGAGAAAGAGAGTTAGTACTGGACAGGAACTTGAAGAGAAACTGCAACACATAATGCAGATCTGTATTTGTTACAGATGTACCGGCACAGTTAACATGTTGCTGAAAGTAAAGTCGTTGTTAAAAGGGATATATAGAAGTTCCAGCCCTGCACATAAACCAACTTTCAGTCCATTTTAACATTCTACCTATCTTTTATTGTTTTTCTAATTAAAATGATATTATCTTTCAACTGTACACTTTACAGGTAGGTTGAGTGTGTAGCTTGTTTGTAAAAGTGAATAATAAATGCAGACCTCCCAAATCTTCTAGTGAGAGCTTCATGTATCAGTATATGTAATTTATGTATATGACAATGGCTTGTTTGTATGTAAAAATAGCTGTCTTGAATCCACATTATTTGATATGAAACACACACACAGTACCGTGGCCTCCTCGTTGCCCATGCTGCCGGGGTTAGCAGACAGGTCGAGGTGAGTCAGAGACGCTGAGAACAGCTGAGTGGAGGACAACACCTGACTCAGACATCCAGCACCTGGAGACAACAGTTAAATCCATTCAGGAGTGACTCAAGTGTGAAGTGTGTTTTAAAATGTATTTTGTGTGTGTGTGTGTGTGTGTGTGTGTGTGTGTGTGTGTGTGTGTGTGTGTGTGTGTGTGTGTGTGTGTGTGTGTACCTCTAGCAGTCATTGATACCCGGGACAGAGAGAGGAGTCTGAGTCCTCCAGCTAGACTCCCCAGCTCCTGACTGAGAGCTATGACACCTGCAGTGGGAATGAAACACAAAGTGTGTGCAGTCTAGTACGCGGGCAAACATGTTGGACATACAAAGGTACCCAAAAAGAATAATTACATTGCTAAACTTCATATAAAAAGCATGACTGATAAGAATAAGCGTTTTGTATAACATGTGACTTTTCAAACCACATACTTGTGTAAGCAGGAAATGCACAGGTGGAATTATTAACATGTCTGTGTTAGGGCTCTGGCGGTGCTCACCCACTTACATGGCATAAAGAGTTGGCATGGCAATTCCCGTGTTAAGCTTACAACATTGACAATTTCTGTTCTACGACATAAAATACTTCACTACCCATCTGCCTTTTAACTGCCCTCTCTCTTAAAGGTCTCCTATTATACTATTTTCAGGCATATATTATAGGTCTCAGATGTATACAAATATATGTCTATGAAGTGTTTTGCTCAAAATACCAAACAGATCACCCATTCTAGCCATGCCCTGTCCCCCTCTATTTCACCCTGTTATAGAAATGCTGATTCTGGGTCTAATGAAAAAAGCTTATGCCCAGATACTCAGCTAAATGCTGCCGTGATTAAACGCCATATTATGTTCAAAACCAATTCAAGGATTATTTCTGAAACAGTATGGAGCTCAAATGCTTTTTCTCTTGCTGGTATACCACAAGGTGAGTTCCTTTTTATTTCCTGCTTTTTTTACACACACTCTCTCCAGTACAGGTTAGCTCTGAGTGTTAGCGATGCTTGCTAATGTAAACAAAGACCATATTACGTCCAAAACAGTCAGGCATTGTTTCTAATAGCAACGTTTCTGATAGGGCCGTGGGTGTAAAGCCAGCCCACATTTCTGATATTTAGACATATCGGACGCAAATCTGGATCAGCTCCGTTGTACCCCCGTTTTTAGAGATTTGGGTACGGACACTTTGTGAGTCTCCTTACACACCGGGGACACATCAAAATGTGCTTTTTGCATAATAGGAGACCTTTAAGCCCAGAGTAAAATGTCACCTGGCTGCAGATGGAACATGGTATAGTGCCACTATTTTATTCTAACACTGTGCTTATACCACTCACTAGTGTTTACGTTAAAAAGCCCACCTTTGTCCTCCAGGGAGTTGCCTGAGAGGTTGATGGATTGCAGGGTGGAGGAGGGCTGCTCCCGCAGGGCAGCGGCCATCTTTAATGCAAAGTCCCTGCAGCACATTAACAAGTTACTTCTTTATGAATCCCTGTAGACGAGACTTTAGTTATTGTGTTTGTAGTCATGCACAACAATAACTGTAACATGTTGAGAGCATTTATTCAAATGACCACCCCCTCCTACTTATTAGCCTTCACCCAGATCATTAGCAATGTACATGAACCAGAGTACCAGGTGGAGAGGCCCACACAGTCACATCTTAAAGGTACAGTCTAGTCCTGCACTGTGATACAAGAAAACACTCACACACACACGCGCACACACACACACACACACACACACACACACACACACACACACACACACAAACCCACATTTTGAGTCCGCTGGCCTCCAGTGAGAGCTCCTCCAGACTGGGGGATCTGGACAGCAGGAAGGTTAGCTGCTGCTGGATGTCCACTGACTGAAGGGACAGAGAGAGAGGCAGGCCAAAACTCTACAGTCTGGTATCAACACGTTTCAGCCATTGGAATTTGGAATATCGCAGAAAAGAATCTCTTGGGCAAACATTTATGATTGTTACACATGTTGTTCACGGGACAATCTCCACACATCAACACTTTTATAATAGTTGATTGTCAATTGAAATTGCCAAAAGTAAATAGCTAACATTCCAGTGCTACCAACGAACACATGATGGTCACATGACTTCCTGTCAACACAGCTAAGCTAAAGGTGGCTAATGTTCGGCTTGATAATGTTTAGGCTTATTTTTCATGTTAAAGCATCAGACGTTCACCAGTGGGGTATTTACTGATGTATTTATGTTGTCGAGCAACCAAATGGATTTGATGTAGTGTCATTTTGGCTTCAGCTTGACTTTAGAAGTATGTTTTCAAACAGGACAAAGACCTTGGTTTTGACCCCCGTCTCTTACAGTGTATCAGGTCTTGGAAAGTATTACTTAAAGGTCAGATCAGACAGCATCGAATTGCCTCGATTTAGCCCTTGAAAACGTTTGTAAGAAGGAGAGTCAGATTCTCTGAATGTTGCAAGCATTTTACCTGAAATGGTATTGTGGAATTTGCAGACACAAACATTAAGATAATTTACCAGTTTGAGCTCCTTGCTGTAGATCTTGGTAAACCACTGGTTGAAAGACAGAGCTGCTACTGCTAATGCCAAATCTCTGAGGAGAGGAGAGGAGAGGAGAGGAGAGGAGGGGAAAGGAAAGTAGAAGAGAAGAGAGGAGAGGCGAGGAGAGGAGGAGACGAAAGATGCAAGATATTTATTGTCATACAGTATGCACAGTAAACAGACAGTTACACCGTACAATGGAAATCTTACTTTGCTAGTCCACCCTACGCAAGTAAATTACAGGAATATAAAAATAAATAAATACTTAGAAAAAACAAATAAGTTTGGCACAGGAGAGGAGTGTTAACACAGGTGAGTTCAGACAGTATGAAACACTCTGCTGTTTCTCACCTGCTGTCTAAGTGGCTGAAGTCCTGCAGGTTGAACTCTCTCCAGTTGTTCATGTAGTAGATGTTGTCAATATCCTGCCAAAACAGTTAGCCACACCAATGCTAACATTAGCTTATCGTCAATTGGCTAGTAGATTAGGACAAAATAGATCCTTAGAAAGTGTGGTCCGTGTCCTATCATGCTGAAGAACAGTTGTGACTCACCCACTGGATCTCCTCTCTGAACGGCATCTCGTTGAAGTCACACAGAGCAGCGTAGGTATCAGAGAATCCTCCTGAGGAACACAGACAACATTCTCTATCTGCACACACAGGAGTTCACTGTATCATATGATTCCACCTTCGCCTGGCTGCTATCACACTACTTCATACATGTTGCACTTTTAAAAATATTGTTACTGGTACTGGATGTGTTTGTAAATTGTAATATGTGTCATTTTTTGTATTATTTTTAATATTTTATGCATGCCTCTAAATTAATATTAAGCTATTTTTAGCTCTTTACTTTTGCTGTAACAATGGAATTGTCTCCTTTGTGGGATGAAAGGTATTCTGATTCTGGGTTTATATTAGTTGATAATTAAAAGATAATTTCTACTAGATACATATGTAAACCTAAACTGCCCAGGTGATGGTAGCTGGTCGGACTCCAGTAGCTGGCCCTATCACCTCCAGCCTCTCACAGTGATGTACAGCAAGGGTGTCCAAACTACGGCCCAGGGGCCAAATGCGGCTCAGGGGCCTCAGCAAGTTCAAAGGGTATAATGAAATATGGCCCACAAATGAAACTTGTGCTTGTCTTATATTGTGCTTCTCAAATATATATGCAAACATATTACACAGTAGTATTCATGAGTCAATAAGCCAAATGTTTCAAATACATTCAGTCAATTAAAGTTGAAAACTATTTCTGAAAAACCTAAATTGCTGAAAAAAGCCCAATAACTTATTTACATAACAAGCTTGAAAGGAATTAGCTCCCAACAAAATAAATAAAACCCTATGGAGAGCTGGGATGTTGGTCAAAAAAGTTTGGACACCCCTGATATACAGTATAGTGTATTGTGGAGGGAACACACCACAGGAGCCCGGCCGGCTGCTCAGCTGCTCCTCGATCTCATCCGTCAGTGTGAGGATCCTCTGCAGCAGATCTGCAGGAACC
Organism: Harpagifer antarcticus; assembly: GCA_902827135.1. Classification (NCBI taxonomy): domain Eukaryota; kingdom Metazoa; phylum Chordata; class Actinopteri; order Perciformes; family Harpagiferidae; genus Harpagifer; species Harpagifer antarcticus. Next base: position 4,153,399 of record CADEHL010001357.1, read on the forward strand.
GTCTTCAGCAGCTTTCTGAAGATTAGAGGACAAGAGATCACCTGTTAAATACTGACATCATCAAACAAGACAAAGAGTCTGCAGCCATGCTAGCTGCTCTGTGAGGCGCTGTGCGACTCACTGGGGCTAAGAGCTAAATGCTAACATCAGCACGTTAACATGCGTGCAGTGACAATGCTAACATGTTTATGTTCAGCATATATAATGATTAAAATGTTCACTATTCTTAGCATATTAGTGTAGCATGTTAGCATTCTAACATTTGCTATGTAGCACTTATTACTTAAACATCATTAGTTATGCAGGTTTTTTGTCATAAAGAAGAAACATTGAGCTGGTGACAAAGTAAATACAATGTATTCTGTGTGTAGAGATTCTTTGACATGGTAGTATTTTTCAGTATCTGCCTGGTCTGAAAAGAGAAGGTATGTGTGTGATGACTCAAATGTAAACAGTGTATGTAGAGTTTGAGCTAGTGTTGCTGTGTGTTCAGGCAGAGCATTGAGACATGAAGCAGGTGGAGCAGGTGGAGCAGCCCACCCTGGAGAAGAGTCGGGGAAGATCCTCTTCAGAGAGGCAGTCATGTGACACACCATGGCCTCCAGATCCTCAACATGCAAAACACTGAAGGACAGAGTCTGCCGGTCTGTCTCCAACACAACCTGAAACACATGCACATTGTCATATTGTATTATAGAAAGGAAATATAACATTTACATCATATTTTTTCACAATGACGACTGTAAACTGCTCTCATATTAACCTTTGCTGTTTAACATGGAATCCAGTGCTTCAGTGGATAAAACATAGATATACATATAAACAAATGTTAAACAAGTATAGTTCAGATAGAAATAAATGACAGTGTACCTGATTGAGACTGTGAATGTTGATGGAGCAAATCTCCAAGTAGCTGAAGGTGCTCTCCATCTGTACACATTCAAGCACGCACAGAAGTAAATGAGAAATCATTCAACAGCAGTTTCTCTTTGAGACAGTGAGTACCAGGAACGAAAATATCCTCATCCATTCAATTGTGGTGGCGAAAAAGGAAATTAAAAAAGATCAAATAAAAACCTGCTGCATTTTATATTACTTTTAAAATAACTCCCTGCATTTTAAAACGTCCGATATGTGTCATTTGAGTAACAGTTGAAGGCTTGAAGATGTAAAAGTATTCCACGTAAAAGTCAACATAAGATAATAGTCCTTAAAAAAAGAAACTCCTGCCACTAGAAAACTCACACTGTGGCCTGCAAGGGTTCAGAATGAGCAGTGCATGGTGAAAAGCAGTGAGAGAAATGAAAGCTTATTAATTATAAAATGTGCAATCGAGTGTAGCTGTGGTGTAAAATGGAACAGCTGTGATTTACCCTGACAGGTGGCTTGTTGTTCAACAGGTAACCTCTCCACAGACTCAGAACCTGATGAGAGAAACAGGACGTTAGAAATGGGACTGACAGAACCACAGCCCCCCCTCTGGAACTACAAAGGTTGTTGCACGTTGTGTTGGATGTGCTGTACCAGGGAAACTGTGTTTTAGTTGGTGAGTTGTGCGATATTTGTTGATTGTGCAGGTGTCAACATAACTCATTTAAGTTTGGCTCTTTATAGCTACATATTCCCAGATCAAAATGAACAAAATGCCTCAAACTAAGTGACAGTGAACAATGAATGGTTCAGGAATCTAAGGGCAGGATACACTATATATGCAACAAAATGATCTGAAACTCCAGGATATGCAACACTTCCTTTCTTCACATCATCGGATTCAGACAACTTTATTTTCCCTGGGAAAAATAGAGCTTTGTCATTTTTTAATGAAAGTAGAAAGAAAATACAACATTTCTAAATATACATACATTTATAAGCACAATATACTTAATATTACATAGAACATCTTTAGTGTCTATCACTCACCACAAACCTGCTGGCCGACCTCCCACATGTCTGAGTGGGGGGGTGGAGGATGACAGGAGTCACTAGACACACTCTGTGAGGATTCAGCAGCTTAGAGATCTCATCTGCACACACACACACACACACACACACACACACTATTATTATTATTAGTTTAATTATAACACTCCTTTTACATTTAAAATTATTAATAATTAAATAATTAATTGTAATTATTGGAGAGATTGTTTTAATTCTACTTATTTTATTATTGCACTTGTGTTTTAATACTTGCACTTTTAATCAACCATTTTAGATCCCCCTCTCATTTAAGGTATTTTACTGATTCCATTGGGACGAGCTCCATACACCCACACACACACCTGCACACATACACACACACACCCACCCACACACAAACACGCCCCCCTCCAGAGACCCTGGGTTGGGGAGATCTGCTTTTTAACATACTCTGCCGCCGTTCCGTGGTCCATCCCCGTCCTGCACTTTTTAAACGGTCTTGTTCTCACAGAGCTTTTATGATGCTTTTTAAAAAGGGTTTTTATAAGGTCTTTGTAGGGCTATGTTTATGGAGTTTTTTAATGTTTTTTTAAACACACTCATTTACCGAGAGCCAGTGCACCACGGAGGGCTCTTCACCCTAAAATGAATGACTCCCCTCATGGGGACCTCCCTTATGTCCCCATAAAGCCCCTGTCACACTGTCCCGAAATTGACACCCGATGGACACACGATAAAGGAAATGTTCAAATTCGGCTGTGATCGTAGCAACATCGGGCCATTCGTGAGGGCATCTTAAGCCATCGTATGACCGCCGGTGGAGTTTCTCAGGCTCCGGCAGCAACTTCGTGAGCGGCAACTTCGTAAGGCACTCGTGAGGGCATCTTGTCAAGTCGTGTCATCTTCGTGTTATCATCGGTGCATTCGCCTTCACTCTGATCGGGGCGAATGCCCGATGGCACCGATGATAACAAGATGCCCTCACGATGGCCTTACGAAGGGCAAAATGGACACACGAATTCAACACGAAAATGAACCTTCTCAAGGTCCTTCGGCTATTTTTTGGCATGCCAAAGATTTTGCCACCGCTCACGAAGTTGCTGCCGGAGCCTGAGAAACTCCACCGGCGGTCATACGAAGGCTTAAGATGCCCTCACGAATAGCCCGATGTTGCTACGATCAGAGCCGAATTTGAACATTTCCTTTATCGTGTGTCCATCGGGTTGTTTTATTGCACAACAAAATCATGTAAACATATTATGTAAATAACCCAATTTGTGTTCTGTGAAACTGAAAAGGATATAATATATTATTTTGAAGGCGAGTTGACAGGAGGTTGTTGTTGCTATGGAAACAACAACATGACGGAGAAAACGTAATATCTTCTACATATAAAGACGGATAAAGTAAAGAACAAAGTCTGAAAATATCAGTACAGTATCATAGTACTTTAACATAATTGTTTGTGTTACTTTCGTTGCAGTTGTATGTCTTAAATGTAATGTAAATGTTGCCTTTGTGTCTGGTTCGGGGCCATCTTCGTGCAAAATTCACAATTCAATATTCGTGTGTCCATCGGGTGTACATTTCGGGACAGTGTGACAGGGGCTTAAGGGAGGCGAGTCCCCACACGTGACTGTGTAAACAGATTTAGGTCCCCACACGAATAGTAATGCTAGGTCACACACACACACACACAGCTGAAAACGTCACTTTCAGCTCTAGAAAAGATTCCCATAACCCCCTCTGTTTCAGCCCTGTTCCAAAAGTGCTGATTCTGTGTCTGTAGCTTTAAATGCTAATGAGCTGCTGCTGGCCACGTCCTTCTGAGAGATGATTGGTTTAAAAAAACACAATGGTGCTCTGGGAGGAGATTCAGGTGATAAGGTGGCCGGGATTACCTTGGTTGGTGATTGGCTAATGGTTACACAAGCCAAAACATCGTTATGACATCATAAAGTGGCCAAAATCTAATCAGCTCATTTTCAGACAGGTTTTTATAGAAATGGATCAGGACAAAAAGAGAGAGAATCTTTTTTCCTGAAACTTTCAGAATCTCTTTACACAGAGGGGACACATGTTGATGTAGAAGAGACATGAAGAAGAGGATTTTGCATAATAGGTGACCTTTAAATTATTAAAGTTCTACTGTTGTGGCTTTTATTATGAATTGTTCTGGATGTCTTGAAGAGATGTGTCCCTTGTGAAATCAATTTACACACTCTTAAACTTAGACATGGACTTGGGCTTGGCAGGGAAACTTGAGCAAATGAGCAAAATCCCAGAACATGTTCCGTTATAAAGACTTCGGAACTTTTAGCAATATATCAGTCATAATGAAAGCAATATTGTAAAAACAACAGACCCTGTGTTCTCGGTTCAAAGATGATTAACCAACCACAGACTGAGTCATGTCCTTCTCTTTGTCATTGACTGTTACAATGGAAACCGCTGTGACCTTTAATGTTTGACCTTTATAACAAAAAAACAAAAGCTCTGAGGAGCATATATATGCAAATATAACATTGCATGAATTATTGTCATGTTTATTCTACAACTGGTTATCCACTTATTTCAAATGTTTGATAGTTATAAGAAAAGTCAAACGCTTCCATTTCTGGCATTAAATATGTCAATTGTATACATCACATATGAGCTTACATATCAGCCTTTCTGCATGTTTAAACTAACATATTAAACACTCCCCTATTGATGAAACAGACAATTCAACGACATGAAAAAGGACAGCTTCAAATATAAGCATGAAGTAAATCAACACCTCCCTAAAACAGTACGAATACACTGGGAAATACATTTGAAATGCAATGTACTCACATTGCATTTCACATTTTATTTTCATTTTAAAAACTGAAAATACTTCGCTCACTTTCTAAATGTATATTGAAATCAAAATATCTTATTCATCCCAGGGGAAAATTTGGTTTCGTACAGAGTTTATCGTTTCTTAATACATGTTGAGTATAATATGTTTATCAATTTTTGTTTTAGTAGTAGATGTTCTTTTTATTTTATAATGTGTATTCTTTGGATACTTTATAGATATATTTATTTTTTTTCTTTTAATTTGGATATGAATAAAATTACGTCATTGTTGGGGAAATATTTTCCTAGGCCCATAACTTTGACCCAGTTTATCAGTGTGTAATGCCCTCACTGAGCACCTGAGCCTCGGGTGTGCTCTCAGTGTTTTGTCTCCCTGTTGGCCTCAGCTGATAGAGGTGTTATTGTGCTTTGCTTGTTTTATCTTGTTATGCAGCATGTTGATTATTCTCTCAGAACCAACTAAATACATGGGTCTGTATTGTATTTACAGATACAATACAGTATTGTATATACTATACCCAAAGTGAGGCTGACTTTTCGTACAATGTCCCACTGTCTGGCTACCTGCATAAAGTCAAGTGCTCGGCGCAGTTGTCGGCGAAATGTCACTCCTCTGTTTTCATTTAAACAGCTCCTTATATCCGTTAGCGCAGCTAGCTAGCACCAGATGCTAACAACAACAATACACGTAAGGTCTCTCTCGCTCGCGCCACACATACACACACCCTCCCGGTCCTCCCGATGGCCAGTCGGTGCCTGCCGGTGAGCGTGGAAGTGTGGTCTGCCACAAGCGGGCGGCAGGAGCGGGGCTGTCAGCATCAGCTTGTAGATGGTATTTTAAACTCGATGCGCTCTGAAACTACGGGGCGGCCGAGGACAAAAAATACACATGCGTTAATCGCATTAAAATAATTAGTGGCGTTAAAAAATAGTTTTTATATAATATCTGTAACCATTTAAAGGTCCCATGTCATACTTTTCCGGTTATTCCCCGTCCCCTTGTGTGTTATGTAGCTTTTTATGCATGTAAACGGTCTGCAAAGTCACAAACCCTCAAAGTACACCCTGTAGCGAGTAAAACTCTAACACAGAAAATACGTGTCTATGCTGCCCCAGAACGCCTCGTTGGAGATTTCTCTTTTTCCATTGTTTTCTTCCGGGGTACAGTGACTGTAGGTGTGCCGTTTGGGGTGCGGGTGCAGCCCCCTCAGCAAAAAATGTCCTGAACAAAAAATGTTCAGGACAATCTCTGGTCTTGCTATAAATGCAAACGACTCACCTTAGAGCACTGTGTTTTGAGATAAGTAGCTATAAAGCTTAACATTTGACAAATCCGATTTTTGGAAAATCTTCAAAACTCGTGTGAAAACACAAATGTACTCATGTCATCCAATTGTTTTGGTGTTTTAGATATGGTTACCAAAGTCTTAGGATCACAAAAGTAGTGAAATATTTGAATTACACTGTATATAAATGTGTAATTCATGTCTAAAATGAAAAAGATTCAATTCGAATTTTGAGTAAAATAGGTGTTTTTATCACTCTACTTTAACCACAGCAGGGACTGAGATACGTTAGGACTGAATAATGACTTCATATTACATAGGCCTACCAAGGTTCATGTGATGTGTACAAATACAAATTGAGCATTCAAACTTTTTTTAAATATAAGAAACTGGAAAATCTCACTATTTACAATATTGAACATTACAACTTTCAACCAACTATTCATTATAAATGTAAAGACAGTGTGAAGGTCTTTGTCCGTTTTCCAAGACAGTGGGTCTGGCTGCTGTGTAGGTGGGGGGTACTTGTGCTGGAAAGCTACACTTCCAGCGATTCCGCGGATATCTGAATCCTATTTCTACTCCGTATAATCGAAAATATACGATTAATTACGCGCATTATTATGTGCATTATGCGCATCTGGACGCACCGGCACGTCCACCGACTCCAGAGGGTTTTAGACACCCTCCTTACGTTGTGGAAACCTTACATTCCCATACTAAATCAGTTTGATCTTTATTGATGGTATTTCGTGGAAATATTTGTAAACGTTTTGCAAAAAGCTTACTATCTTCAGGTCAGAATCAGTAGCGTGGCATGGGGAAAAAATTAGGAGAAGCCAATAATACGTCCTTTCTTTTGGGTGTGGTGGTCAATGTAATAACGTAACCAGATGAGTGATTATAGCACCGTTATCATTTTACACACATTTGTATAGTAACGTCCGAGGTGTTAAGGCTTCAATGATACTTCTGTGTAACAAAAACTCAGGAACTTAGTACTTTTTGGAGCGTCCCAGCTAGCGCCTCCGTTTATTATTATCGAGTCATACCACGCTCTCCTTCACCACAACAGCACAGACTGCGCATGTTCACAACACATGACCTCTCAACACAGTGCTTACTTGCGTCCCCCCTTACTGAAAGAAATGTCCCCATTTCCACACACATGGTGAGAACACAACAAAACATAAAAAAATAAATAATACACATCCACAGCCCAAATAAAACATCAACTTGGTATGACATAACCCATTCCCCAGTCCTGCACACTTGAAACATGAAAAAAAAAACACAATTATGCAACACAGGAGAAAAGAAGCACACAAACATGTAAACACCAGTCGCTCAGCCCATAACAAAGTCCATAAAGTGGACAGGAGGCCGCGCTAACCTCCCAGCCCGGGACAACGTTGGTGCGGCTTGTTCAAGCTCAGGGGAATCACCAGCTCCAGAACCCGGCGCAACCCGGAAAACCTCAAGCGTCCAGAGCTCCGTGGGGAGACTGCATCTTGCAACGGAAGAGGCTGAGCAAAGTTTAAGAGAGACCTTGATGGTCCCTCCAAGGGAAAGGCTACCGGCAGGTTGTATCGCCGTAGCCTGTCATAATGGACAGTTTGGAGAGAGGCTTCATCCCCAAACGGGCTAATTAGTTGGTACGTGACCCCCACTTCATCACCCCTATCCATTCGCCTCTGTACCAGATAAGGCCCCTTCCAGTGGGGAGCCAGCTTACGGCAGCTCTCAGTGGTATCATTTAACCACACCAAATCCCTGGCTTCATATGGGACGTGCCTCACTCTGGCGTCATAGTACGACTTCTGTTTGCTGCTTGCAGGAAATTTGTTATCCCTTGTCTGATCAAACGCAGCTTCCAAGCGTCTGAGAAGGGAACCAGCAAAGTCTTCCCGGGGACCCTGCACCAGATCATCCCGCTTTGAACCCAGTAAAACATCCACAGGAGTCCTGGCCTCCCTGCCATGCATGATAAAATACGGCGTGAAGCCTGTGCTGGAATGTACACTGGTATTGTACGCAAACGCGACCTGTGACAGAAAAGAGTCCCACTCCCCCACACATGATAGCAGAGATTTCACCAACTGATCGATAAGTGTCCTATTAAACCTCTCTACCATGCCATCAGACTTCGGATTGTAAGGCGTGGTGTGCGTCTTTTTCACACCTAACATTCCGCACAAATGCCTCACAACATCTGACTCTAACTGTCTGCCCATATCAATGTGCAGAGTTTCCATTACCCCATGCTCCAAGATGTAGTTCTGGAAGAGACACTCCACGACCGTGGGGGCTTTTTGATCGGGGATGGCATACAGATTTACACATTTTGTGAAATAGTCCTCAACAAGCAACACATACCGGTTGCCTTTTGATGTGACCGGCAACTCTAGTATGTCAGCCGCCACATACTGGAAAGGTCTGACTGCATGTGAAGTTCTCATGTTTAGGCACCGGGGACTTCCTTCTCTGTCAGGCATAACATTGGTCACACCATGATAGCCAATAGCACACACTTCTTGCACGTGCCAAAACGCGTTAATACGCCAGGTGAGCAGTCAGTGGAGCACCATGCAAGTGTCCCAGGACCTCTGGAACTAAGACAGCAGGAACAACAACCTGAGTAGACTGCCCTGCCTCAGACAGCCAAACAACTCTACATAAAAGTCCCTCCACAAAAGTCAGCCGCGGAAACTCATGCCAAAGTCTCTTCACACCCCGACTAGCATCTTTTAACCTCCATCTAGGGGGCCGTTGGCCATGCTCCAGCCAGGCCAAAACTTGTCCGATGTCTGCATCCTTTTGCTGGAGCTCCCTAATACCGGAGCCATCATGTGACAGAGTGAAGATTAGGGTCTGGTCCACTGAAGACCCTGAGTCAGGAGAAGGAGGGCCTGAAATCGGTCCCTGGGCTCGGGCCGTGGCAGGAGTCCCCACAGCACACACTGTCCCCAGCGCCAGGGAGAATTGTACTCAAGGGAGCGGATGTGGCATCGAGACTGCCTGAATTCTCCAAAGCTTCAAGGGTGTCAGGCCTGCGTGAAAGGGCATCTGCATTTGTGTGTTTGGCCCCACTCTTGTGCACAATCACCCAGTCGTATGGGTTCAGCTCCAGAGCCCAACGGCTACGACGCCCCGTCCTGTCATTGTCAACCTGAAGTCGTCGCAGACCCAACAAAGGTTGGTGATCTGTAATAATTGTGAAGGGGAGAAGACCCAAGTAATGCCTGAAATTACGCACTGCCCACACTATCGCCCACAGCTCCCTGTCGTAGGTAGACCAACGCCGTTCAGCTGCTGTGAGGGAGCGACTAGCGTAGGCCACCACTCTCTCCAGGCCATCCACTTCTTGTAACAGCACAGCCCCCACAGCAATCTGCGAAGCATCTGTACATAGCACGAAACTCTTGGTGAAGTCCGGGTGACACATGATAGGTTCGGCACAAAGACCATCCCGCAAAAACTCAAATGCCTCCTGGCAATGCGCCGTCCACTGAAAAGGGACATCCTTTCCCGTCAGATGGTTGAGGGGGGCAGCACGCTGGGCAAAACTCCTCACAAACCTCCTATAATAAGAGCAGAGACCCAGAAAAGCACGCACCTCTGTAGCGGACCGTGGAACTGGCCAAGTCTTCACCTTATCTGTGTTACGGGGGTCAGGACGAAGCCCCCCAGCGGAGATGAATACCAAGGCATACCACGTGATCACGGGCAAGATGGCACTTCCTGGCGTTCAATCTAAGCCCAGCTGCCCCAATCCGAATGAAGACCTCCTCCAAAGCAGACATGTGGGACTCAAACGAACTACTGTAAATCAGTATATCGTCAAGATACACCATGCAGATGTGCCATGGCAGCCCCCTTAACACCAGCTCCATAACCCTCTGGAAGGTAGCGGGTGCATTGGTCATACCCATAGGCATGGATTTGAACTGGTATAGACCCTGGCCAGTGGTGAATGCTGTCTTTTCGCGGTCCTCCTCAGCCACTTCCACCTGCCAGTAACCATCAGAAAAATCCAAGGTGCTGAACCAGGAGGCCCCCGCCAATGCGTCCAATGTGTCATCCACCCGTGGCAGTGGATCCATCCATCCATCCATCTTCTTCCACTTATCCGTGGTCGGGTCGCGGGGGTAGCAGTTCCAGCAGAGAGCCCCAAACTTCCTTTTCCCTGGCGACATCAACCAGCTCTGACTGGGGGATCCCAAGGCGCTCCCAGGCCAGCGAAGAGATATAATCCCTCCACCTGGTCCTAGGTCTACCCCTTGGTCTCTTCCCAGCTCCCTAGGGAGGCGCCCAGGTGGCATCCTAACTAGGTGCCCGAACCACCTCAACTGGCTCCTTTCGACGCGAAGGAGGAGCGGCTCAACTCCGAGTCCCTCCCGGATGACCGAACTTCTCACCTTATCCCTAAGGGAGACACCAGCCACCCTGCGGAGAAAACCCATCTCGGCCGCTTGTATCCCCGATCTCGTTCTTTCGGTCATGACCCATCCTTCATGACCATAGGTGAGGGTAGGAACGAAAATGGCCCAGTAGACAGAGAGCTTTGCCTTCTGGCTCAGCTCCCTTTTCGTCACAACGGTGCGGTAAAGCGACTGCAGTACCGCTCCCGCTGCTCCGATTCTCCGGCCCATCTCACGCCCCATTGTTCCCTCACTCGAGAACAAAACCCCGAGATACTTGAACTCCTTCACTTGGGGTAAGGACTCATTCCCTACTTGGAGTGGACAGTCCATCGGTTTCCTGCTGAGAACCATGGCCTCAGATTTGGAGGTGCTGATCCTCATCCCAGCCGCTTCACACTCGGTTGTGAACCGATCCAGTGAGTGCTGAAGGTCGCAGACCGATGAAGCCATCAGAACCACATCATCTGCAAAAAGCAGTGGTGCAATCCTTAGTCCACCGAACTGCAGACCCCCTCCCCCATGACTACGCCTCAAAATCCGATCCATGTATATTACAAACAGGATTGGTGACAAAGCGCAGCCCTGGCGGAGGCCAACCCTCACCGGAAATGGGTCCGACTTACTGCCGAGGACCCGGACACAGCTCTCGCTTTGGGAGTACAGAGATTGGATGGCCCTGAGTAGAGACCCCCTCACCCCATACTCCCGCAGCACCTCCCACAGTAACTCCCTGGGAACCCAAGTCCACAAAACACATGTAGACCGGATAAGCGTACTCCCACGCCCCCTCCAGGATCCTTGCGAGAGTAAAAAGCTGATCCGTCGTTCCACGACCAGGACGGAATCCGCATTGTTCCTTCTCAATCTGAGGTTCGACAATCGGCCTGACCCTCCTTTCGAGTACCTTAGAGTAAACTTTCCCGGGGAGGCTGAGTAGTGTGATGCCTCTGTAATTGGCACACACCCTCTGATCCCCCTTTTTAAAAAGGGGAACCACCACCCCGGTCTGCCACTCCTTCGGTACCGTTTCCGACTTCCACGCAATGTTGATGAGACGTGTCAACCATGATAGTCCCTCAACACCCAGAGCCTTCAGCATTTCTGGGCGGATCACATCCACCCCCGGGGCTTTGCCACTGTTGTTGTTTAACAACCTCAGTGACCTCCCCCCGGGAGATTGGTGTTGATCCCCCGTCATACTCCAGCTCAGCCTCTAACATAGAGGGCGGAGTTGTCGGGTTCAGGAGTTCCTCAAAGTGTTCCTTCCAACGCCCTAACACTCCATCAGTTGAGGTCAACAACGTCCCATCCTTACTGTACACAGCTTGGATGGTTCCCTGCTTCCCCCTCCTGAGGTGTCGGACAGTTTTCCAGAACAACTTTGGTGCCGCCCGAAAGTCCTTCTACATGTCTTCTCCGAACTTCTCCCACACCCGCTGCTTTGCCTCGGCCACGGATGAGGCTGCCGCCCTTCGGGCCTGTCGGTACCTTGCAACTGCCTCGGGAGTCCCCCGGGATAACAAATCCCTGAAGGCCTCCTTCTTCAGTCGGACGGCTTCCCTGACCACCGGTGTCCACCAGGAGGTTCGAGGGTTACCGCCCCTTGAGGCACCTAGGACCTTGAGACCACAGCTCCCCGCCGCGGCTTCGGCAATAGAGGCTTTGAACACCGACCACTCTGGTTCAATGTCCCCAACCTCCACAGGAATGCCTGAAAAGCTCCGCCGGAGGTGTGAGTTGAAGGCCTTCTGAACTTGGGCCTCCTCCAGATGTTCCCAGTTCACCCGAACTACACGTTTGGGCTTACCAGGTCTATACAGAGGCTTCCCCCGCCACTCGACCCAACTCACCACCAGATGGTGATCAGTTGACAACTCCGCCCCTCTCTTTACCCGAGTGTCCAAAACATACGGCCTCAGGTCCGATGATACGATAACGAAATCGATCATGGACCTTCTGCCTAGGGTGCTCTGGTACCACGTACACTTATGAGCATCCTTATGTTCGAACATGGTGTTTGTTATGGCCAATCCATGACTAGCACAGAAGTCCAGTAACAAACCACCACTCCGGTTCAGATCAGGGGGGCCGTTCCTCCCAATCACGCCCCTCCAAGTATCTCCATCATTGCCCACATGTGCGTTGAAGTCTCCCAGCAAGACTAAAGAGTCCCCTTCAGGAGCCCCATACAGGACTCTTTCCAGGGTCTCCAAGAAGGCTGTATACTCTGAACTGCTGTTGGGTGCATAAGCACATACAACAGTCAGAGTTTTCCCCCCCATAACCTGCAGGCGTAGGGAGGCGACCCTCTCGTCCACTGGGGTAAACTCCAACAACGAAGCACCCAACCGGGGACTTGTGAGTATCCCCACACCCGCCCGGCGCCTCACACCTTGAGCAACTCCGGAGAAGAATAGAGTCCAACCCCTATCTAGAAGTAAGGTTCCAGAGCCGACGCTGTGCGTAGAGGTGAGCCCAATCAGATCCAACTGGTAACGCTCCACCTCCCGCACAAGCTCCGGCTCCTTCCCCCCCAGAGAGGTGACGTTCCACGTCCCCAAAGCCAGCTTCTGACGCCCGGGTCTGGTCCGTCGAGACCCTCCGCTTTCACTGCCACCCTTCTGGCAGCGCACCCGACCCCATCGCTGTTTCCCGTAGGTGGTGGGCCCGCGGGACGGAGAAGCGGAGGTGTTGCCCACGTTGCCTTTTCGGGCTGGGCCCGGCCGGGCTCCGTGGCAAGCCCGGCCACCAGACGCTCGCCGACGAGTCCTCCTTCTGGGCCTGGCTCCAGAAGGGGACCCCGGGCTTCCTCCGGGCCGGGTATCCTCACTTCCTCTTGTTTTTTTCATGAGGTCTTTTGAACCAATCTTAGTCTGTCCCCTTGCCTGAGACCAATTTGCCATGGGAGACCCTACCAGGAACACAAGGTTCCAGACAACACAGCCCCCAGGTTCATCAGGGCACACAAACCTCTCTACCACGGTAAAGTGCTGGTTCTTCAGAGAGGCTGAAGAACCGGCACTCTCATGGCAGTGGATGAGAATCCTTTATTGTCACAGAGTTGAGTCCCCTGTAATCCACACAGAATCGCCATGTGTTGTTCTTTTTCCTGACGAGGACCACTGGGGCGGACCACGGGCTACAACTCTCTTCAATTATGTCGTCCTCCAACAGGCGCTAAACCTGTCTGCCTATCTCCTTCCGTTTTTCTGGCGAAGTACAGTAGGCCCGACGCTTGACCGGGGAATGATCACCTGTCTGTATGCGGTGTTTGACCAGACCGGCGTTTCCTGTTCTGCCCTTCCCAGAGCCGAACACCCCATGGTGTTTCCCCATCAAGGCCTGCAGCTGCAGTCTCTGTTCAGCAGACAACGGGAAGCCAGCCACATCCGGCAGAGGGGTAGCCCCCTGCTGAGAGGGGAAAACCTCAGAGGGGGTGAGTAGCTCATAGTCCTTAACATGGTGGAACACACCTAAATGGGAGCCGGGGTGCAGCTTTAACTCCTTCTCTGTCGGGTTGAGCAGCCTGGCCACAGTGCATCCATTCTTCACAGGTGCAACTGTATGTGCAATCACAAGTCCCATGTTATCACGCACCTCAGGCTCCAGGTAGCCTAAGAAAGAGTCAATAGGCAGACCAGCAGTACGGGGAATATCCACATTAACTGGGACAATCATTTCACTGAAAGGGGGAATAATAGCATCAACAGACATAGAGATGTTACAACATTCTGGTATGAAATCTGTGGCATGCATGAGAGGAATATCAACATCCCCCAGGTGAAGCAGACCACGACCGACCAACATCCATAACAGCTCAAGCCTGCAACATGAAATCAAACCCCAGCAGAATAGCTTGTGTTGCCCCTCGCACTACATGTACAGCCTGCTCCCAATGTTTGCCCCCCAACTGTATGGGAAGTGTCCAACAATTGACCATTTACTGTGCGTGAAAAAGTGTACTGGGTATTTAGCACACGTTTACGTAAGGCAGACATGGACATTCTGAAGTCCTCAGAAATAAGTGAAACATTGGACCCAGAGTCAATCAAAACAGTAACATCAACACCCTCAACAAGTCCTCTAACATAGGCTGTGGGCTTAGACTCACCCAAAGAACAAGAGTCCGATGCACGAGCAGGCGCTTTCCCAGCAGAATAGTCAATTTGACCCTCTAGTGGTGAAACCGGCATCTGGGTCTCGATGCCAGTCACTGGAAGTTTCCCTGCAGCCATCCGTGCGAGGATGGAGATGGTGACCGCCGAGAGGGAGACAAAAACCCTACTCCACGCCTTGGCTGACGTTCCCCAGCGCTATGTGGTCCTTGCGGGACATCGCTGCCTAGTCGTCGCGGTGAGAAGTCCGCAGAGGTGTCTCGGGTCCCCCGCTCACGTGGAGACCATTCCCTGGCACCAAAACCATCCTGCGGTCTGCGCTGAGGAGAACGGCCCCTGCTGCGGTCGTCCCTGTGGGAATCCCCGGTGGTAGATCTGCAACCAAACCCGCCACAGACACAGTGGCAGGCACGCTGGTGCACCCTCTGACGATCCCAGGTCAAGGCGGAGCTCCCTCTGCCATTCTCAGCTCCACGGCTATGTGCTCTCAAGTCTTTCACCTCAGTCTGTAAGTTGTCCACCTTCAAGGTGAGGCGTTCAACCACATTTATGAGCTTATTTCGAGCTATTTTCCAAAATCGTAAGGAAAAATCCCATTGCTTTTTTGTCAAGGGAAAACGAGCGCAGCTTACTTCCGGGTTTTAGGACACGTCACTGCAACACTAAGTTGATGCGATTTGATTGGATTGTGAGGCAAAGGAAGCCAGCCGCCTCTGGCTTCCCTTGGCATGGCCCTGACCAATCACAGGTCGGCAGGGGCATGACGTGAGCCTCATCTGATTGGTCAATCCCTCCATTTTTTTCCGCCAATTTCGGCTAGCCTCCTCTCGCAACAGAGAGTGCAATCTACTGTTTCACCATAACATCTACAGGGGCGCTGTTTCACTCTTTGTAAAATACTCAATGAGAATGGGGGAGAGACGGGCCGGCAGCAACACACAACAAAGAATTTCCGAAACTAAACGAAGTGTTTTTATTTATTTATTAAAATTATAACTACAATCCGAAAAAACAGGGGAAGCCTGGCTTCCCTTGGCCTCCAGGAGAAAACACCACTGGTCAGAATTGAACAAGTTTATGGGTCTAATTTTTTCACATTTGTTAGAGTATTTGGTTTTGGTAATAAAATGATTAAGTCACTGTTCGTTGAGGGTGGAAGACTGCCATTCTTAAAAGCCTCTGATAACATTTCAACTAGAGGTGTAAGCAATTTCTTTTTGAAATATTTAATACAGATCAATTGGAAGAGCATCTGGTGTGCCCAATCTCGTCCTTGTTCATTTCTAGCTCTAGATCTTGTTTATGTTCCCTTTGGATCATTGATAGTGAATCTAAGAATCTATTCATGTTTCGTACATTAGTTTCATTTTTTATATTATAAAGATCTTTATAGTAGTCACTAAATGCATCATTAATTTCTGTAGGATCTTTAGTGATGTTTTGGTTTCTAGTTGTTTAATGCTAGTGGCTAATGCCTGATTTATCAGCTTGTTCATAGAAAGTTAGTTTCAGTCTTAAAAGACTATAGGCAGGGCTACAAGCTGACAGTTGATCATATTCAGCTCTCAAAATTAGTAACTCACTTTCCAGTTGAGGATTGCTTTTCTCAAAGACCTCTTCCTGAAGAGTTTTAGTTTTGTTCTCTCCTCTCGTATCTTTGACCCTGTATAACTAATGATTATGTCCTCTCAGGAAAGCGTTAAAAGCTTCCCATCTCGTACAGGCAGAGGTTTGTGTAGTATCTGTCCTCCTATATATTTTACGAATTCTTCATCTTGCAGCCATTTTTTGCACCAAATTTGTGTACGCAATTCTGAGGAAATCCAAAAGTAATCTATTCGAGAGAATGTGTTAGAATAACAGGAATACCTTTTGCAAGTGGTTTCAATTCTCTCCATATATCTAATAGCTTTAATTCTTTAATTCAACAATGTATAATCTATACAGCATATCTGTTGAGAAGTACTGTATATATTAAGTTGTTAATTATATGTTTAACTTGTGTGTAATGCCTGTTAACAAGCTGCGGGACAAAATAATGTCCTATTGTGTAATAAATAAAGTATATCAAATCTACTCTAAGTAAAGATCATTGATGTAAAGTTGGCTCATCTTACCTTTCAGGTTCTGAGAGACGGAGTCCATTCTGTAGAGACTTTAATGAGACAATAGCATGTTATAAAGAAATGCACCAAAAAGTCAAGATGAGATCGTCTCCAAGATAAGTAAACTAGTAAAAACTTCTCAGGCTGATTCTACAGAACATGATCTTCACTAGAGGAAGACATATTGGAGGGAAACATATCTGTAAATTTAAAAAGATCTGAATAAAACAATCAGAAAAACAGTGTCACATCCAGCGTCAGCTGAGGAGTGGAGACAAGAGGAGGAAGGTGTTAGTACACACACACACACACACACACACACACACACACACACACACACACACACACCACACACACACACACACACACACACAACCGTTTTATAGATGCACTGACAACCCATTTTATTTTTCCACCCCTGCTTGCACACATCAGCTCTCCTTGCTTGCACAGTTTCTGCACACACACTTCCTGTTCCATGCTGTTAGTCACTGTTGTCGTGAAGGTAGAGACGACTGAAGCCTCCAACCTCCCACACTTGTAGGAGTCTGCAGTTTCACTAAGTTCAGCTTCAAACTGTCAACACACTGAATGCTTTATGGGGATACACAGATATTAATTAATTACAGGAGTTAAAGAAGAACCGTATTTCAGAAAATCATACAAGACCAACAGCTTGTTTATATGCAGGGCTGTTTCTAACCACCAGGGGGTACCAAACCTGCATTCAAACCATAGACTGATTCAAACACAAATCGTGCACCACAATCTTTCAAATTTGTATTTGAGTAAAGATTATTTTTGAGGTGTTGAAAAGTATAAAGAAGAGTGAAAGAAAATGTGTTCACTTTGTACACGGGCCTAGGCATATTTATCTAATAATCACTTACAATGTAGTTTTCTTATTGGATGTTGTCTGTGAATCTGAGTTTAACACGCTTTAGTTGGATTCATGACAGAATAACTAGTTAAGAAGTCAATCATGGTCCAGTGTGCAACCTAACAAGTGTGATGTGGAGTTTGAAGCCCTCAGAGTATATTTACACTGAGCTGCAGCATCTGGAATCCTAAAGTAAAAGCTTTGACCTGAGGAGTTAGGAAACTGGATTAATTCAATGTCCAGTTATTTTCAGAACTGTCTTGACTCACATATATCAGTGATTATGGGACATTTTTTATCCCAAAATTAAACAAAGGGTCCCTGCGGGGGAAATTAAACAGATCGCTAGTCCGTCCCTGAAAAATGTCTATGCACACGTTATTATTAATAATAATAATTACAAAAAAATTGATTAAAAAAAAATAAAAAATGTTTTATTTATTTATTTTATTTTGTAAACATCTCGCGACCCCCACTCGGGGTCTCGCGACCCCCACTTTGGGAACCCCTGCCCTAGGGTGTATTTCATTTAACATATCAAACTGTACGTATTGTATCAGACTACTGGTATACATGAAAAACTGCAGTAAATATACACTGAACAAAAATATAAACGCAACACTTTTGTTTTTGCTCCCATTTTTCATGAGATGAACTCAAAGATCTAAAACATTTTTTATAAACACAAAATAATAATTTCTCTCAAATATTGTTCACAAATCTGAAAAAATCTGTGATAGTGAGCACTTCTCCTTTGCCGAGATAATCCATCCCACCTCACAGGTGTGGCATATCAAGATGCTGATTAGACAGCATGATTATTGCACAGGTGTGCCTTAGGCTGGCCACAATAAAAGGCCACTCTGAAACGTGCAGTTTTGCTATATTGGGGGGGGTCTGGGGGGGTCCGAAAACCAGTCAGTATCTGGTGTGAGGGGTACGGTTAGGGTTAGGGTAATGTTGTGAATCGAGTGGCCCATGGTGGTGGTGGGGTTATGGTATGGGCAGGCGTATGTTATGGACGACGAACACAGGCCACTCGATTCACAACATTAGCCTAACCCTAACCCTAACCCCTCACACCAGATACTGACTGGTTTTCGGACCCCCCCAGACCCCCCCAATAAAGCAAAAATGCACTCCCAGGTCTATGTTGACGTTATGTCAAGTCCCCTGTGTCGGCTTTTTCCAACGCAAGGGGGGGGGGCCCTTAGCGTACATTTTCAACTTTCCGGGATGTCCATAGTCCTCTATATAGCTCCCTAAACGTATGTTGTAGACGACTTGAGATCGCGAGCGAATGCTACCCGCAGATCCATTCTCACAGCATTTATCAACCTTTTTCTTACTCAATATCAAGCCACACTTATTGTTTTTACTTCTTCATTTTAATTGAATAATGTAGGACTTTTGTTGCCGTCAGTTATGGGGAGAGTAGGGGCTCAGAATACTGAAATCTGTATCTGTATTAATGGACGTGCCGTTGTGCGATTAAGTGATTGCACAATCATTTACAAACTCTTCAACTACAACCCTAATTATATTTTAAAACATTTTAGAAGGCCTCACGAAATACTTTAATGTAAATTAAAATGTAAATGTGAAGGGATGTGTGTAATGTGGTGATTGACATTATTCACCCACGGATCTATGGTATTGTTGCGCACGGACATTTTAGTTAACCGGACTTCATGTTGATGTGAAATACGAAAACATTTAAAAAAAAGGAATTAATACTTTATTCCGAGTGTGCTTGCTTTTCTCTTAGGAGGTCATCACATAACGGAATTGTAATACACGGTTCGGCTGCATTACATATTACATATCTGCCGTAGTTCGCTATTTATAGAGCCCAGATGCGAAGACTTCTAGACAAACAGGAAGAACTGCTGCCGAAACTGAATATGTGACGTGGATCATAAATATATCAGCAATCAAACAACATCTTACATTTCTCTTCACACAATATGTCTCCTTGCAGTATCAACACTAATTCGGCTGACTTTTATATTTGATCCAATCGATATATTGGTATATTTACACCATAACGGTGCACAGGTGATAGAAAGGGACACCTGGTGGTTAAAGCACGCTATTGAAATGTATTATTTTTATTATTAGATATTAATAGGAGACACAGACAGACAAACTAATAAGGCTTTATTTAAACATTAAAGAAAACTTTAGGTTAAGGTCTTATTTTGAATAAGAAAAAAGCTTTGGGGATATACATATTAAGCCTGACAAAGTACTAATATATTGCTTTCCTGCAATGTTAACTACTGTATGTTTAAGCACTTATTTTAACTGATATTATACATATGTATTATACTCTTATAAGATGCATGTAGATAGTATAAGATATGTGCAGAATACAACAGTTTAATGGTGGAGGTATCCTCATAGATGTCTTGTAATGCACTGTTGAGGAACCTGCGACCCAAGTTTTTCATCTCCGGCCTTGTCAGGTATTGAACATTCAATAAATAAAGAACACAGAATTATTAAATATAAAACACAGAATTTGTGTGATTATACTAAATTATTTACAAATAAACACCACTGCATATTTACAACTGTTACACATGCTGATGTAACGCAAATGTTTCCAACTTGGGATCAATAAAGTATATCTTATCTTAAGATGATCGATGGCTACTGCCATATTTGCAAAATGTGCCTCTGAACAACAGGAGGGGTCACAGACATAAGACCAGCTGTTAAATAAAGCTCTTCTGACCTTAGCTGTCATGTGGGTATAATGCTGCCCATTATGGGCACAAGCAATTTTCACCCATTTATTAATTATGTTTTAAATTTGAGTGTTTCCTATCCCCTAAACCTCCAGGGATGTACACAGTTTAATACTGGCAACTTCTTATTATGGGAAATACGAAAACGTCTTTTAAAACTACAATTCCCAGTAGAGATGTGCCATAGATAGAGAGCATGTTGCGAAACACACAATAGCCAGCATGTGTAGTTCTGGGAACGGGGTGGGGGAGGGGGGGACGGGGTGGACCCGTTCAAATCCAGTTTTGGACAGTCTGCCGTGGTTCCATCCCATTTCAAAGTGCTGTTCGACGCTCGGCGTAACCCTCGGAGCACACTCTCCAATCACAGAGCTTGAGGACTATCACGGGGTTTGTCAAGCGAAGTGGAGAGAATACTTACTTCCGGGTATAAAATTCTCTAAAGCAACTACTATGAGCTGCTCCGACCCTCGGTCCTGACGGACTCCAACTTGTGTTTATTAATCAAACAAATAAATAAACACAAGGATAATTAAAGCTGCAAGCAGCGTTGAGCGGGTCTTCGACGCTGTTGTCCGCACGTTGACGTGTCTAGGTGTGTCGAGGACTCGGCCGTTGGCAAACGTGGGAAGTTTCAGGCCGATCGGAGAATGTGTTTGAGTTACAGCAGTAACACAAACATTGTGTTTGATGGTGGGTGATCTGTCGCCATGGCAACGGCATTTGATGACACCCCATAATATGCTTAGTTGTGTTGAGGGCTGCATTGTTATGAAACCTGTGAAGTTTTGTGCCATTTGGAGCATGTGAACTGGAATTATGAGAAAACCATGTTGCCATGGCAACGGCATATGATGACATCCCATAATTGGCATAGAGCTGTTGAGGGCCGGACCATTAGCCATCATCTGAAGTCTGGTGCCGTTTGGATGATTTCCCATTGAATTACAACAACACCAGGTTTTTTGGCGAGGGACGCGTTGCCATGGCAACGGCATATGATGACATCCCATAATTGGCATAGAGCTGTTGAGGGCCCGACCATTAATGATAGTCTGAAGTCTGGTGCGGTTTGGAAGATTTTCCATTGAATTACAACACATTGTATTTTTTGGCGAAGGATGCGTTTCCATGGCAACCGGATATGATGACATCTCATAATTGGCGTAGAGCTGTTGAGGGCCGGACCATTAACTGTCATGTGAAGTCTGGTGCAGTTTGGACCATTTTCCATTGACTTACGACAACATCGTATTTTTTGGCGAAGGATGCGTTGCCATGGAAACGGCATACGGTGAGATCTCAGATTTCACGTTGAGCTGTTGAGGCATGGACCAGTGATATAAAAGTGAAGATTGGGGGACGATGGGACCGTGTGCATTGGATTTATAGCGACATCGTTGTTTATGGCGAAGGATCCGTCGCCATGGTAACGCCAAATTAAGTAACATCAGATTTCACCTAGAGCTGTTCAGGGCTGTAGTGTTAACCATCATGTGAAGTTTGGTGGCGTTCTGAGAATGTCAGTTGGCGCTATGACATCATCGTGTTCCACGGCGAGGGACCGCCTAGCATCGAGCGAACGCGAACTTTGGCGCCAAATAACGGCTACGCCGTGCGAAAGAAAAAAACTTCCGTGATAACTTTAGATTGCCCTTGTCTCGAGAAGCTACCCGACGAATTTCGAGCCGTACGGATAAAGTCCCTAGGAGGAGATAGATTTTGCGCGGAGGACGAAAAACGCGATAAATCGCGTTTTTCCGACACAAAATTAAAAATGGCCGACTTGCTGTACGTTATTTTATACCCCTCCAAGAGGCTTTTTGGTTCGTCTCCGCACCCTAGATATGCGTAGCGAGTTTCGTTCGTTTACGTGAAAGTTAAAATAGGGGGAGTTAACGTTAAAAATGGAAGTGGGCGTGGCCTACGCAATTTTTTACGCAAATTTCCGGAACCAATTACACTTTTTAAGTTGCCACACTTTTGACGCGAGTGCAAAATTTGGTGAGTTTTGACATATGTTGCGCGGGTCAGAAGTGCGTTTAAAGAATTAAAATAAGAATCAGAATAATAACAAAAAATAATCGGTCCGATATCAATCATGTTCGATTTAACATGGAGGTGGGCCTAGCCCACCTCACTGTACACGTCCGGCCTACGTACTGGCATGATATAGGCCACTTTTAATGGGCTTTTGCCCCTCTTTTTCCCTGTTTTTAGTGGGTTTTGCATGGTTATCGCTCGCTTCGCGAGCGACTAAATTGATCGTAACGATATCAATTATGCGAGTTGCAGTCACGTGGGCTCCGCCCACGTGACTGGGCTCACGCGGCCTATCAGCCGTCATGATTTGCGAACCTTTTCTGTGCTTTTGCCGGTCGTTTTCCCTGTTTTTAGGTGTTTTTTGCAGGTTTATCGTTCGCTGCGCGAACGATTTCAATAGGGTCTTCGCCGACCTATGGTCTCAGACCCTAATTATGTGTTATTGTTGAGCTGTATTAGATTAACATCTACATGCTTATTGTAGTTGTAAGTACACTGTCTTGCAGCCTGTAGCACCATCCTTGATGGAGCAGGCTGGACCTGTATTTTTCAGGAAAGGAGTGAGCAGAGGGTATAGTTGTCGATTCTTGTTCTGTTTTCTGTGACTATCGGCTCACCCTCTCAGACTTTCAGTTGCGTGCGCTACTAAAGAGACGCGCTACCACGGAAACCAAACAATGGTGTAGCTGTATTAAAGTCTGAGTGGAAAAAGTCCTGAGTAAATCTGATTTTGTCAGAAATGCGGGAGGAAACCCGGGAGAGGGCAAGGAAATCGGGAGTCTCCCGCGAAAATCGGGAGGGTTGGCAAGTATGGCCCCTACTCTCCCCATAACTGACGGCAACAAAAGTCCTACATTATTCAATTAAAATGAAGAAGTAAAAACAATAAGTGTGGCTTGATATTGAGTAAGAAAAAGGTTGATAAACGCTGTGAGAAGGGATCTGCGGGTAGCATTTGCTCGCGATCTCAAGTCGTCTACAACATACGCTTAGTGAGTTTTCTAACGCAACCCTTTTATTTATATTAGGTCTTAAAGTTTGTGCACACAATAGGGTGTGGTCACGTTGATTGACAGATACGTGCCTCACTGTCAGCTAACAGCAACGTGTCCACTCTGCTAGGCTACAACCATAGAGGCTACACCGTTAGTTAGTTGTAGTTACTGTACTTGACCCTTTAGCTGTGTTCGTGGTGATCGTGCCTGTTAGGGAATATTGTTACAAATACCAGATAATTAAAATGTCGTGCTGTGCGCTTGAATGTACTAACAGAACTTCCAAGAAGTCTACTTTCAGCTTTTTTCGGTGAGTAAAATGATAATATTATACATGTTAACCCCGTTAGCAGGTGTTTGTGTGCTTGTTAGCTTAGCTTGTTATGTAGCTTATTAGTCAGCTAAGGACGTAACCCTTTATACATATATACAGTTTAGTTTATGATTCAGCCTTGGGTAAGACTTTTATACTATATGGCTATGACGCCCATAATGCTAAACGGGAGCAAATGTGAAAAGGGGACCCAATTGTCCCAGTGGGGCCGCCGGAGTCCACGCCGCCGAAGCTAACGGGGCTGCAGGGGGCTAGCTCGCTAGCGCGTCCCGGCCATAGATCCCGGCGGCCGTAGCTAGTCCCCTGGGGCTCCGTTAGCTTCGGCCAGCGGCGGAGTGTGGCGTTATAACTGGAGATCAAGGAATGCATCGAAACGCGGACAGCAGAGCTCCCTGCATGAAGCCTGCCGGTTTTAACCTATCGGTTAATAACCTGCAGAGCTCGCGGCATTCCTCTGTCCGAGATATACCTCCTACACACGGTCATAATAACCCATGAGCGCCGTTATAACGCCTCATGTGGACAGCACTGCACACACCGCCACTCATCCCCTGAGCGTGTACACGTCTCATGATGACAGCCGGAGTGAAACGCAGCGTGTGGAGGCTTCCTCGCAGCCCTTTCGCCTCACGGGCAGTGGCGGCGAGGGCAATGGCGTGGCTCGTCACCATGACGACCATTACGGCACATCACAGAGAAGGCAGAACGGGGGAAGGAGTAGTATTCCAGGCTGAGTGACCCCAGCGGCAGCGCCCGCAGCGCCACGGCGTCAGGGCTTGCTGCAGAATTCTGCTGGTTTTAACCTATCGGTTAATAAACTGCAGAGCTCGCTAATTAAGCCGGCTGCCACTAATCTGTTGATTAAGTAGACAGCAGGGCTCGCTGCAGAAGCCTGCCGGTTTTAACTCCTGTTAATAACCTGCAGAGCTCGCGAGTCGAGTCCGAGATACGCCTCGTACACACGGCCTTAATAAACCCATGAACGCCGTTATAACGCTTCATGTGGGCAGCACTGCACACACCTCCATCCATCCCCTGAGCGTGTACGCGCCTCATGATGAGAGTCGGAGTGAGACGCAGCGTGTGGAGGCCCCCGCGCAGCCCTTTCGCTCTAGGCCCACCTTGGGTTGCCTCACGGGCAGCGGCGGCAGGGGCTCTGGCGTGGCTCGTCACCATGACGATCAAAAAAACACATCTCGAGCATGTGCGCCCGCTCTCAGAGTTTTTCTCAGAGTGGCAGCGCGTGGGTCTGATGGACAGATGGATGAGCAGGCTGATCAGCAGAGGGTACACCCTGCAGTTCGCCTGCCCCCCCCCACAGTTCAATGGGATACAGGAAACAGTCCTGTCCTCCCAGAAGCTATGTCTTGCGCTCCAATCCGAGCTGCTGGAACTCCTGTTGAAAGAGGATATTTCCAGGGTTCCTCAAAGGGAGGAAAATCAGGGGTTTTCACTCCCGTTATTTTTCTAATCCCGAAAAAGACTGGGGCAATGAGACATCCTCGATCTGTCAGTATTCCACATGCTGACGATCAAACAGGTGCTGGAATGTGTTCACCAGGACTGGTTCACTTCCACCTGAAGGATGCATACTTCCACGTACCCCTCATCCCGAAACACAGGAAATTCCTGCGTTTTCTCATTTCAGGGAATATCAGACCAGACAATCGTCTGCCGTTCGGATATTTCCTGGCTCCTCCCATTTTTGTGTAGAGAAGGCTGGAGCCGCTACACAGAGGAGGGATGAGAGTGTGGTTTCCTCTGGACGACCTGCTATTTGCTGGCTCGCTCCAGGGAGGAAGTCGCTTTACAGACGGTACATCTCGTATCGCATCTGTCAAAGCCTGGGTTTCATAATAAATTGGAAGAAGAGCTGTCCTCTTCCCTCTCAGACAAACGTGTATCTGGGAGTGGAATTAAACTCAGCCAGCAGAGCGCGGCTCTCGCGGCAGCGAGTGGAGAAACTGACAGCTCTCCTCCAGCATGTCACAACCCACACAGCCCTCTCTGTGACGCAGCTGCTCGGCGTTGGCGTCAGCTGGTCACGTGGGGATTCCCCTGGGTCTCTTCCAACAGGGGGACACTCCAGAGGTGGTTCATTCGCTGCAGAAGTCTGCTGTTTTAACCTATTGGTGTATAAACTGCAGAGCTCGCGGCATTCCTCTGTCCCAGATATGCCTCCGACAAACGGTCATAGTAAATCCACGAGCACCGTTATAACGCCTCGTGTGGACAGCATACACACACCTCTCATCCTCTGGGCGTGTACGCGCCTCATGATGAGAGACGGAGTGAAATGCAGCGTGTGGAAACTCCCTTGCAGCCCTTCTGCCTCACGGGCAGCGGCGGCGATGGCGTGGCTCGTCACCATGACGACCATTATGACACATCACAGAGAAGCCAGCAGTTCCATAGGATACAAGAAACACTCCCGTTATCCCAGGAACAGTGTCTTGCGCGGTTTACTCCCGCTATTTTTCTAAATCTCGGAAAAGAACGGGGCAGTCGCCCCGTTGCTGTACAATCAAACATGTGTTGATTTGCACAATCAACAGGCCACGGCTATGGAAACAGCCTACCTCAATCGCCAGGGAGGAAGGTTGGAGGAAGAAGCCACGTCTCATCTCCTCTGTCCTGTGCGCGCGCTGTCTTGCTATGTGGCGCGCACGGCGGCCTGGCGCCGTTCTCAGCGCCTGTTTGTTCACTATAGAGAGCGCTCGATCGGGCAACCTCTGTCTGCACAATGGCTGTCACACTGGCTGTGTGAGGCTGTGTCGCAGGCATATGTCTCCTCTGGGGTGGAGCCCCCGGAGAATATCAATGCGCACTCCACCAGAGGGATGTCCTCCTCCACGGCGTTGCACAGGGGAATGTCAGTGGAAGATATTTGCACTGCTGCATCTTGGTCTTCCCCCTGTTCATATATTCATTTTTTATTTGAGGGATGTCTCCCCTTCCTCTCTGACACACCCTGTACTGGGTGTCCTGTCGGAGTGAATGACGTCAGGGAACCAGCTGTGCGCCTCTCTCCTGCCTCTCGGCACGCGGAGAGCGGCTCTTTTTCCTTCTTATAGGAGGGATGTTTCTTTTTTCCTCTGACACACTTTGTACGGAGTGTCTGGTCAGAGTGAGTGACGTCAGGGATCCAGCTGTGCGCTCTCCTACCTGTCTGATACGCAGAGAGCTGCTGTTCCCCCTCTATGATCGGCCCGAGGGTGGGCGTGGACTACAAGTTTTCAGTGCTGCGCGGGGGCGCAGATGGATTACCCAATAGCGATAGCCTTAGAGGGCTGCGCCATTTACTCATAGAAGCTGGGTTACAGTAGGTAACCTCAGATCTACAGTGTCAAATGCTTTGGCTAGGTCAATAAACAATGCAACACATACAGATTTGTTATCCAAAGCAGCCTTAATATCGTCTAAGACTTTCAGACTGGCAGTCACAGTACTGGATCTGAATCCAGCGCAGCTCAGGTCGATCAGCAGCTCAGGTCAACCAGCTCCCGACAGCACGGCAGGACAGACAGCAATCCAGAGTCCGAAAGAGCGACAATCCAGTCACAGCGAGGCACCGGCACAAAACAGCCCAAACACTTAAGCTTTTAAAACGTTTTTAAAAGCGCAGCAGACCAATTTAAAAACGGGTCTAAAAAGCTAATTAAAAATGATAAAATGTCAGTATGCACAAGAAGAACGAGAATGAGACAAACACTAACAGAGACAGACACAAATCAACGTGCTGCCATCTTGGAATACCAAATTGGTTAGATCGGCCTGGTATTGCGTGTGCCAGCTGTGATCCATGTCGGGGAATTGGGCACATAAGACGACGACCACACACACACACACACACACACACACACACACACACACACACACACACACACACACACAACACACACACACACACACACACACACACACACACACACACACACACACACACACACACACACACACACACACACACACACACACACACACACACACACACACACACACACACACACACACACACACACACACACACACACACACACACACACACACACACACACACACACACACACACACACACACACACACACACACAATGTGTGTGTTTGATCTGATCCGGATGGTTACTAATTCCTATTCTTTATGGTGGTCATTTTTGACCGGGAACAGCATGGGTGTTACAAAGTTGACTAAATCATCCAAAATTCAATGAAAGTGGTGATCAGCAATTGTACATGTTCAAATGTCTACTGTGAAGGAAATCATAAAGCCGTAATGCAATTGAATGTAAAAACAAAAAAGTTATGATTGATGGAAATAGTAAATCGGTCAGATTTGACCCGAAGACAACAGGAGGGTTGAAGGACCGCACATTTGAGAGTGATATTTACCTCCATCTGTTCCTGAACTCTGTTGAGGGGAATGTGTTGCGCCTGAAATGACAGCTAACGGCAGGAGAGAGAACAGATTGAAAATCTGAAAGCAGCATGATGAATGGGTATTGAGATGAAAGTAAAACATGGACGCCCATACTCTGTTGATTAGATGCAGCTGGAGAATAAGAGAAATGAATGAATGTAAAGGTAGTCTCCCTTATTGAACATTTAGCTTCATACAGTAGATGACACTGCCTCCATCCCTACAGTCTATATACAAACAGAAAACATATTGGATAATATCAGAGCCATTGTGTGCTATTAATAGTATGAATAAAAACAGTGATGCGGCAGACATGGGCACATGGGATGATTTTATTCTTTATCAGCTGTACAGTGTCTCATCTTCCATAATGACATGACTCTCTCAGTCTGAAAACAGGGATGTGTTAAACATCTTTAAAACTTTTCTCTTTAATTTATTCTGCCGAAACAAATAAGCAGTGTGCAAACAAAAAAACAATGTTGTTGTTGCTATGCAAACAAACAGTCTTAACATCCATCTCCTGTCCGTCCGCCTGAAGAACATAATGATGACGATGATAGGGTGATGACAGGACATTTTATTCTCCTTTTACAGAATGACATGTGTCTCAGACCACAGTCACACAATTGTTGTTTGTTTAAAGATTCTTACAAAATGTTTACTATCTTTCTGTTGCCATGGTTATTTACAGTGCTGGGCCGATCTAACCAATGGTTCTATGTAACTATAACATGTTATAAAAGGAAGGCCACTTTCAACCATCATAGCCTGTGGTCACACTTAGAAGAAATACCTCTGGATTTACATCTTCAGACGACTCAAATCATACGGTGAGGTCTTTGTTCTAACCTTGATTCAGATGATTTGAAACCTTTGTTTTGCATAAATCAGGGACATGGAGGGGGCATATCTCAGTATCAGCATTAAGCAACTACAAAATGATCAGAAATGAAAAATGTCAAAGTGAAAACTGTTTTGTATCTGAACACATCTTTGAACAACAGACAACACTCAGAAACTGAAAGTGGTTCAGATTAGTTTGGCTGGTTAGAGGGGCTCATCTGGTGGAGGACAGCCTGATGGGAGGGAAACAGACAGGACATGAGTGACCCCAACATGTTAACCATTGAAATGAAAACCTCGATGTCCTTTCACCAACACATCTCCCTATCAGCCATTTATACATATTAGGATCAATCAGAAAGCAAATGTAAAAACACCTGCCACAGTTTTCCATCATAGATTATTTAGATATTCTTCACAATCTGGTTTAGAATACCTGTTCCAAAAGCAATGTTAATTGGGAATTGAATTCATTTAAAAAAAGAAAGAGCGACTGGCATCATCATTTTGCAGGTCTCCCTTGAAAAAGAGATCTATGATCTCAAGGGACATATCTGGTTAACTAAAGGTTTGAAATCATGAAATGTTCGAGAGTGTTTCTTTCTATTACTTGAAGTGAAATGATTGAAATGCATAGACATAATGTCATGTGTTTTGAAGTATTTGGAATGCTCAAGATCACGACAAGGGTACAGCGTTTTGCCAACTAAATCATTTTCAGTCAGCCAAACTACCTCTATCAAAGCTCGGAACACGAGGAGGACGAACAATTCCTTCGAGCATCGAGGTCAGCCAAAATAAAAACTGTTGAAAAAGAATGATGTTGTTGATGGGGAAACTGAATGACCTTTGACAGTGTGAATGTGAAAAAGATGAAGTAGAAAGCTGAATCATTCTATATCACTGACTTCTGGTCATTTGATGGGTCTGCATGTTTGCTCATGAATGAAGAAAAATCCCCGTAACTTCATTCTATAAAAGCCTCAATATTGAAATACCAAAACATGGACCAAGTGTTAAACAAGCAAAAATGTACAGCCCGTATGACTGAAAGCAAGGTGTTTCTCAACCCAAGTACCATATACTACGTTTCATTAGGAAAAACTACATTTAAATCTATATATACAAATATAAATGCTGGGAATTTGCTAAATCAGAATAGTTGCAAGAACAGCAAGCAGGAAATCAAAGTGAAATGTGATCTAATCATTCTCAGAGCTGAGCAGTAGCTGCAGAGTTTGGTTAGAGACTGACAGGAAGTGGCTTTAGGTAGAACAAAGTATTAAATACACGATGATTCATTCAGAAGACATTCAAACTGAAATAAGAGCAGAGCAGTCTGGGAGGACATCTGTGTGAGCTTTGCTGTGTGTGTAACTGAGACCCACAAACATCAGTGTGTCGTGTACATGGATGTGAAGTTATTTTAGTGCGTATTTACGTGCGGCTTCCCTTCTTTTGCACGGTTGGTTTAGCAGCCACTTTAATGGCCACCATTAGGATCTGCCGTAGGTGCTATATAAGGGGGAGGCCGGGGGGGGGGGTGGAAATGTTTATGTGTTTGCCAGTTTCACTCATGGTCCGGTGTGGGGGTTCACCGGTCCATCATGCTGAGGATCATCTCTGGCGTCAGGTCTCCGTTGGCGGCGGCCGCTGTCTCCTCGTTCACAGGCAGCTCCACAGTCTCCACCCCCCCCCCATCCAGTCCCAGCCCCTCCACCGTCAGGGCTCCCTCCTGCTCCAGGGGGGCTGCAGAGCCGTCACCCTCTTCCTTCTTCACGATGATGTTCTCCACCGCTCCGGTGCTCTCGTCCTCCACCTGAATGATGGCAGCAGCTGCAAGCACAAAGACTCACCTCAGAGTTGCACCGATATTTGGTTTATTTTGTCTTTCATGTCAAGACTAAGATTAAAGCATGACTTTACCAGCTAAATAAAAAGGAAATGTAATGCCTGAACCGTTGCCAAATCACAGGTCAGTACCATAATGCTGGAATGAAAGACATTTTCTTTCTGCATTCATCAAAATGCTGTGTATGTTGTCATAAAGCATTGGAATGTGCCTCTAGCTGAGATCAAACGTGCACAGACTTGTATCTTTTTGCCATGGTGCAAAAAAAATGATATTTGGCAACCAGTCTTGTCAACATTAACCTGATGGTTCTTTGATTTTTAAATTGAAATAATTGTTAAATTCTAGATCCGTCTGTATAAGTGTTAGTCTGATAAAGACTATGTTGTGTTTTTAAGTTCATTGTTATGCGTGTACCTTGCGAGGATATGGGCTAATAGCTGAATCTAATCATTTCTACTCTTTTTGAAATTAATGTATTTTTATGCCTTGTTTAATTAAGACACACTAATCTAATCTAAAACAGGAAGAATGGATGCAGGAGGGCAGCAAAGATATGTAGTTCTACAGTAGACTGACACACAACTCTTGTATACAGCGTCCGTTCTGAAAGCTTTTCCTAATAGATCACTACAGACTGCCTTTGTTTGTGTAATGTACGGTTCAGCAAAATAACATCCAGTCTGAAATGTTTAGGTGAATCGTTATCACCAGCTGCATTATAGTGATAGTTTCAGTCAGCAGTGTGTCCCTGACTGACAGGAATCACACTAAATATAGAATTAGGGTTAGATATATATACAGGGCATGTGCTTTTACAGAACATATACATTATATAACACGGCCCCACTCATAGACTAAATACATCCCGTTTCCCGTGAAACTGCTCTATTTTCTTGTCCAATCACTCCTGTCAGTGCTCTCACCAGAAGCAGCAGCCTTGGCAGCCACCTGGGCAGACTTGCTGGGTGTTGGGGGCTTGGGGGCGTTCTTTGGGGGTCGGCCTCGTTTTCGCTTGATTGGTGGCTCGTCAGGAGCCGGGACTGGGATGGCGGCAGGGGCCTGGTCCAGTTCCATGTCCTCTGGCTGCTCCTCTTCTTGTAGCAGTTCTTCTTCCTCACCCTCAGCCTCATCCTCCTCATCCAGTTCTCCATGATCCTCCTCTGCATGACAGCGAAATAACACAGTCAGATGTCAGATAAACAAATGTGAAAAGAGCAAATGCAGCACCATGCCCGCAACTGCGTGCAATATAAAATTCTCACCGCTGTCATCCTCATCTCTCCTGGTCCTCATCTTTCTCTTCCTTCCTCTCCTCCCTTTCTTCGGGGTTGGAGATCCATTCTCGGCATCATCCACCTCACCGTTGCAGTTCTCAGAGTGGCGAGCCATGGTGTTCTACAAGAAAATACTTTTAGATGGGCTGCTGACTGTTATTAAGCCAATAGAGTTCACTTCAGATGGGAGTGTGTTTACCCTGCGAGTGAAGGTCTTGCTGCATTTGGGGCAGACGAAGGCGGTGGGGATGAAGTTGGGGTCGTGGTAGCGTCTGAAGTGCATGTCCAGCAGCTGCTTCTGTCTGAAGGTCTTCTCACACTGGCTGCAGGCGTACGGTTTCTCTCCGGTGTGGGTTCGACGGTGCATGACCATGTGACGCTCCTGGAAACAGAAGCATGGAGCACATTTGAAAAATAAAGTTACACATTTGAACAAAGAGAACAAAACTAACATTTTATTTTATTTTATACAGAAAACATTTTGGTTTGACATAAAAAAGTGAATATGAGTTTTCAGTGTTACAGCCTTTATATATATATATATATATATATATATATATATATATATATATATATACACACACACAGGTATTTACTTTTAGATCTGTTAAAAAAAACAACGTTGTGTTTGAACCATAGACTGTATATATAAATGGACGTAGGGTCTGTGACGTCACCCATAGGATTCTGCAGAGTTGCCGAGAAGCCCTTAGTAGGCGGAGTCGGCCACTAATGGCTCGACTGTGACGTCAGAGTTCAACTCCCGCCTGCTCCAAATAAGGGCAAAGAGGCGGAGCCGAGGCGGGACCTGCTGCCACCGAGCTGAAAGTTCCAGAGCTAGCTGAAGCTACCAAGCTAAGCTAACATGCTCCCCATCTGCACACTGCCGTCACATTTTACGTTTCTAAGGTAAGCGGACATGAAACTATTAAGCAAAACTATAAATAATAATCTAAGTTATTGAGTTTTTAGCATAATACTTCAGAATCTTAAAACCCCTTAACGTTTGTATGCAATTGTGCTAAATTCAACACTGGAATCAAGCAAATATGAATATGTTTGCATGACATTAGTTATTTATATTTTGATATCACTTAATTACACGTTTAATACATTTAAGTCAAGCTAAGGTACATGTGATGGTAGCTAGTTAGTGCTCTTACCTGTGATGCCTCCTCCAAACAGCATAATAACCAGACTGTATCATTAAAACTAAGTACCAGTTCTAGATCCTTGACTTTAGACAAACAATTCAAAAGACAACATTTATATTTAAAGACCAATCTTTATTTGAATGTGCCTCTTAACCTGAGATATTAGTTATACAGTAATAGTATTGACAATCTAAAAAAACTGAGCAACTCAACAGTCAACTTTATATTTCTTATTGTCCAAAGCATTTATTATTTTCATTTTTCCCCTCTCATATTCAGTGTGGACGGATTGAGACAGCATGGTGTCCAGAGAGCTGCTGAGACTTCAGGGAGAAACCTCCGTGTGATGGACGCCCTGTCTGTTGGTTTGGAGAGGACTGAGGGTCTTTCCTCAGCGAGGAGGACCAGGCCAGATGGAGGAGCCCATTCTGGGCATAGCTGATACCAACTGCACAGGCCTAGTCTGTCACTTTATTTGACTAAATGTGTTTATTTATACATTTAATAGGTTTACACCTTCTGTCCATATGTGCTTTTTATTTAACCTCTTAAGCCCCAAGCTTGTTTTTCAGGTTTCAGGCTCGAAAATGACATGCCCAAAACTAGAGATGCTCCGATCGCCAATTTCGGGGCCGATCGCCGGAATCAGTATCGGCCGATACCGATCGCCGATCCGATCGAGTGGGCGGGGCCTAAATGGAAGATTTAAACATCACTTTCAATCTTCCATTTAAAGTGATGTTTAAAACTCAGTTAATGGGGCTCATTCACTGGAGCTTCCACA
This sequence comes from Harpagifer antarcticus, assembly GCA_902827135.1. NCBI lineage: Eukaryota > Metazoa > Chordata > Actinopteri > Perciformes > Harpagiferidae > Harpagifer > Harpagifer antarcticus. The sequence continues at coordinate 4,187,427 of CADEHL010001357.1, forward strand.
AACAACAACCAACTTAATTATTACATTAAAATGATGTACATTATTCAAGTTTACATTCACTTTGGATAATAACACGGGAGAAATTAGCGGAAGCGCTCTCTTTTCCTCTCTCCCTATCTCTCTCCCTCTCTCTCTCCCCCTCTCTCTCTCTCCTGACAGCCTGTCAGTATCTCATGCAGCTCACTGATCCAGTAATGAGTGACCAGACAGTGAAGAATACATATATTTATAATGACTAGTTTAGCTTGTTCCAGAGGTAGATAAAATAGCTAAGTGTAAGTGTGTTAGGTCTAACTCTTGTGTGTTTCGCTCCGCTTACCGGTCCGGCGGGCGGAGCTGCAGGATGGCTGCTTCACACACGTTGCATTCCGCTATTTTACTGTCTTTTTCGGACACCTTAAAATAATGCCAGACCGGTGAAGCCATTTTGGTGAGCTTGTTTTGCCGCACACAGAGAAAAGTGTCATGTGTTTTACGTCATGCGATCGGCATGTTTAGAGAACACCGATCGATCGGTAGAGAGTGAGTATTGGCCGATTTCGATCCGTGACCGATCGATCGGAGCATCCCTACCCAAAACAAAGGACTATAACTTAACTTCTAAAAGGGTTATATGAATAATTTCTTTTATCAAAGCAAGGTCACATCTGTGAGTTGGATGTTTCAGTGTCAGAATCAATAAAGATGTTTCAGTGTCAAGAGTAAATCCAGATGGAACATAGTCAAAAAGTGTACATTTTTGTCTCCGCCCAAATAAAACCCATTACTTATAGTGAAAACCACCCTTGGATGATGGGTTAGTAGCCTAAAAGCTTTAGGAATCCAAAGTATAACATATAATAAGTACCCTGTATCAAGATTGAGGCAAAACAAGTGAGAATTGACCTTTTTAGAGATTTAGCAAAAAGCTTTGGGCACATTTGTGTACATTTGGTTCCATCAGTGTCATTTAACCTTTTTCAGGTACCAGACTGTAAAAATAATTTTTTAACATTTAATTATCACTATAGGTAATTATTATTGTAGAAAAAAAAAAAATGAAGTGGGTGTGTGTGGTGTGTGAAGTGTGTGGGAAGTTCCCTCTTTGCATGAGATGCATGTTACTTGCAAAATAAAAATTAGGAAACTTAGGAAACATTTGACTCCAACTGGAGCAGATTTATTTAAAAAAATTAGCAACACACTATACAACAAGCATTTCTTGGGTAAAAAAAAAAAAAACTTTATACAAACCCTGAATGTTACAGTATTACTCCAGTAAGTCATGCCATGCCCTGTAACAGTTCTTTTTGGTAGTGAAGCACAGAGGGACCTGACACTTCCTGCAGAACACAGGTGTCTTCACCCTTCTGTTGCCAGCATCAGAGCACCTCCTGCAGTACCTCCTGACCTTGGTGGCATCTTCCCCATAATACTCGGGCATCCAAAAGCCATATCCTCATCGCCTTCCTCACTGTGAAAACAAATGTGGAAAAAACAAATAAGATTAATTCTCTGGCTTGTACTTTCAAAAATGTAACTTAAATCAGAAATAATTTCTCTACAACAGCAGAACATCAATTTTGAGTGTGTGAAATAACATTATATCACTCAAAATGTATACCGTGTAAATTATGTGAGACGGGGTTCATATAATCTTTTCAATATTTAATAATATTCCGTCTGTCATATATTTATATATGTATATTGTGTATATACATATAATATAAGTAATAATTGTAAGTCGCTTTTGGATAAAAGCGTCAGCTAAATGAAATGTAATACCGTGTTAAATTCAACATGTATATGTGTTGTTTATTTCAACAGCAAGAACAAGAAACGGCATCCATCTTCTTTGTTTGTTGTTGAGTGTGTGAAAGAACATTATATCACAAGATGGATGCCGTCGTGTTATTGTCACGTGTGTGAAATTACTATAGATGAATACACTCTTACACCAAATAAATAACAAAAAGATAAAAACAGATAAATACTCTTACACCAAATAAATAAGTAATAGATATAAACAGAGAGATTACATACCTTTCCGGTGACGGAGGTTCATAATCAGAGTCATTACTGTCCCCTTTACACGTGACGAGATCACTATCTTCCGACGGAGAGTCCTGAAATACGATGTCCAATGCCTCCTCGACGGACAAAAAAAGTCCTCTTTCTGGCTGCCATTGTTACAATGAAGACAAACAAAACAAATCCTGCTGTTTCGCTGATCGATGTGCCGTTCTCTGCTCTCCTGTCGCCGCGGGACGGGACATGCTATGCTATGCTGCGTAAAAAGAGTGGGCTGTGCGTAAACCAGCTATACTGCCTTTATTTATACTTATGCAAGATCCTATCTCTGGAACTCATTGGTCGATTTGGGTGATTGGCTCTAACGATTCAAAAAAGGTGTCAATCGAATCAAGTGGCAGTTTCAAAATACTTAAATACGTTACGCCTGCGGAGGGGGAGCTATGCGTAAACTGCATCTCCTGCAGCTGAAGCCACGGACTGTTAATCGTTGGACCTACTCTTCTGCCGTGAATGAAAGGATTGATTATCAGTAATCATTTTAAAGTGACAAGAGACATTGGATTAACCTTGAGCAGCGTTTTAATTCCTTTGAACACAACTTTTCATCACAAAACAGCCAAGGTAAGACCTAATTATTGTCATGGATTTGTAAAACTGATATTGTTTACTTGCTATGTTCTGGCTGCTAACTCGGTTAATGTTGTGCCTGTAGTGATGGGGTGTATACCCATGGAATCTGTGGAATCTCAGCTTTCAGAAAATGTGTTGTTTGTGCAGAAAGTATGAATTATAAATGATCGTTTTTGTGAGTTATGAGCAGAAATAGCAATTGCCCGTTTTTGCCATGGGCTCATTTAGAGGCTTCTTGTGAGACTTATTTTTCGAAAAACATTTTTTTTTTCCGTCAGTTAGCCAAGTTTCCTCCGGTCAGATGGGTATGGAATATTAATAGTTTCATGAATGACACTTCAGATATAGTACTGTTGCTACATATATAGCATTTTCTGACCCGAGCTCGGGTCCGTGGGGCTTAAGAGGTTAAAACATGTTTGATTAAGTTTTGGTTCACATTCCAATAAATTGTATTTGTATTTGCACTCATTTTGTCCATTATTCTTACTGAAAATGTTAGATTACACATTCACATCTGACTGAAGATTGGCCCCATTTATTTGTGACATTGCAAACTCTGCGGTTCAAGGCACAGGTGATGTGAAACTCATAAAGTGAGGCACATAGAAATAATCAGCTGATGGAGTGTAGATGTGGAAATAGGTGCATTCGATCAGCTGACTGTGTTTTCACAATAAAAGTAGTTTCTTAGTGAATGTCCTGTACTGGGTTGCGTTCCGATAATCCAAAAATCAGCTCCTAAATGCTAACCCTATCTCCTATTCCTTGACCTCTGAGTGAAACTTCACGGGGTTAAGGGATAGTGGATAGGAGAATTCAAAATGACTTCGGAGAAGAGACTGCGGTACTTTAGAGAATCCGAATGCACTTTCACTATCCGACGTGTTTATGATGCGCCAGCGGACGTCATGAATGTGCGTCTGCTGCTGTGAGGAAACTATGGAAACTACAATTTTCTATACAGCGGACTACAACATGGATGTTTAATAAGAACGACGGACTCATCTAGAGACTCTGCACCGTGCTCTGATGCTGTTGCTTTATGAACGTGGACAACAGAGAAACATATTCTTCATGACCAAAGTTGGAATTGAAATAAAAAAGGAAAGTGAAACTTGTGCTCGTCACCCTCTCCCTCCGGTCCACATTAATACAAATGATCCCAATACGTATGATTGTATGAACTATGAAAAGATCTTAAAATCAATACAAATGTATTTATTATAAACGCTAGTCCTTAACATCTATCACTGTGTACATCACCATTCAAACATCTTTTAAAAGTTGAACAAACTCCACATAGCTCAGTAAAGATTGTGAAATGTTGACTTTAGTTGATCATTTCAGTAAAATGTAACGTTCATATTTCTCTTTTTGATTATAATACTGATGAACGTTCAGAACGAAGCACTTTGGCAACTTACCACATACGTTTTAAAATGCTTAATAAGCACCGTAACGTTCATGATATCATTTCTCGGTCATAATCGGTTGTTTCCGTGAACGGCCGACTGTTGAGTGACGGCAAATGCTGCGGCTGCAATGCATTGTGGGGCAGCATTTTCTCCTCTCCTTTCGGTAAGGGAGGTCCAGTGGTTACTAAGCTAAAGGAGGTTATAAAGGAAGTTTGAAACCTCCTTTCCTTTCATTTAGAGAATTGGAACGGCACTTATCATGGCTGCCACTGAGGGACCTCCGAGTCATTTCACTTGGTTAGGAAGGTTCCTAAGCTAAATGGACTATTGGAACGCAACCCTGGTCTTAAAATCTCATAACATCAGCTTTTAATGTTCCTCTTGGATGTTCTTCTTGACCCTCAGAGAAGGAGGAAATGTTGTGTCTTTCAGGCATGTCCTTTCCTAACAAAAATGACAGGAAACATAAAACATATTATTGCAGAACAAGTGTGTTATTTATGAAAGTGGTGTGTTTGTGTGTTTAGGGGCTGTAGATATAATTATTTTGTAATTGTAATGATTTTTTTTTATTTCAATAGTGAGCTACAAAGACGATCAGATTATGAATGAACAGTATGAAGCTCATCAACATTGAAATATATGTTATTATCAAAATAATATTTAACTGTTATCAAAACATAGTGCAACTGTAGAAGCTTGCTCTGTTGTCTCACTGAAAGAATCACTTTTACCACGTTTTTTTCAGACAATATTGAGAGATAAATAGTAGCAGTTCTCACTATGTGTTAAATATCTTTGCCTTCAATACATTAAATTAGAAAGCAGACAAAACCATATTTCTTTAGCCTTTATTTATACAAGTGTAGATATCATTGAGACACAAGGTCTCATTTTCACACAATCATATTGCTTGTTAACATCTAAATGTAACCTTTTGCATGGAAAAACCCCTCAACTTAACTGATGTGTAGGTGATCTAGTATTTAGTATTGTTTAATGGAATGTTTATCAGTGTATTCAAGTCAATACTTCATTTATTTAAACAAATATCTTTCTTGATTCGTTGTACAGAATGAAAAATAGAGTCTTTGTACCTGTGCTGAAGTTCACTGCTGTGAGGAGTCCAGTTCTGTCTCTCACTCTCTGGTCCAGCCTGTCTGCATCACCTGGACACCTTAAACAAACAGAGATATATGTAAAGAACCATGTGCACAAACAATATAACTGATTCTCTTCTGTTGAACATGTTGGATTGTGTATTGTCCGAGTCAGGGTCCTTTTTATTTTACTGTAACTTTGGAAGTTGTGTTGCCAATGCTTACTGTTTATTTGATACCAATTTGTTAATGCAATTAATAAAAACAACAAGGTTTGGGTTCGTTCTTCAGATGACTGTGACGTTAACGTGTAAGCTCAATAATGAACTCCAGCTCAACCAACCATATTGTAATATCTAACCTAATCCTCTTGAAATATGACATTATTATTTGTAATATACACATATCTTATTGTGAGGTTGATTTCACATATACACTACTTCGACATGAGCTTGTCTACATACTTGAGCATAGCCAATTTAAATTAACCTTAGCAATGCATACAGTTCCTACGTATAATAAAATATCTCTCTAAGTTACAAGGATGACCTTATTTTATAACCTCAAACAGAAGCCGTTTGTTCTACAGTATTATCCCACTTAACGCTTAACAATTGTCTATTTCGTTTTAACCTTTATATATACAGTCTATGGTTTTAACTTGGAGACTACGATTAGCATCGTTAGCACCGATGTAGCTACCACTCACTTACACGCTAACCCAAGCCTTAACATTCACTACGTAGCTGATTCAAATCATAAACACATCAATAAGTACTCAAATTTCACTTACCGCAAAAACTGCATTCATGCACCGTCTGTTTCAACCGCAGAGCGAGTCTCTCACAATAGTCCGATATATAAGCATGAAGAACAAACAACCACGGCCGGCTTCAAGTTGTGTTCCCTGGATGAACTGAGCCGGCAGAGTCCCTGAAGCTAGCTTCACGGAGCAGGTAGCAGAGAGACAAGAAGCTAGCAGCAGCAGTCACTTGACAGAGCTGTCACTCAATGTAACCACGCCCTAATATATGCATAACTTTAAGGCTTAATATTAATTAAACAGATGAGTTGAGAAAAAATTCACCCCCCACACAGTAGTCATGAAGGAGGAATCTAACTATACAGAGAATATGTTTTTTTGAACCACAATGTAAACATGTTTATTTCTGCTGTAACGTTGGGCATTTTAACATGGGGATCTATGGAAATTGCTCCCTTCTGCAGCCTGCTCCTACTGGCCACTAGATGAACTGCAGTGTGTGGCACTTCCGTATTGGTATCCGGCTCTTCCCCAGAGTTTTCCGCTTGGTTTGAACCCACACATACACTGTCTGCACAGTTATTAGGAAAGTTGTATTTTTGAGGATTTATTCTACTAAATATTTAGGAAAGTGGAGTTTTGGCTTTCTTTGGAGAATATCTCTGTGTGCACAATTAGTGGGCAATATTAGTGTATGGTATGAATATGCAACTGAATAAAAGATAAAACATATCCCATCCCAATTCATCTGTTAGTGAGAATAATAAAACAAACAACTCAAAATGTACAAATAAATATTTCTGACATTTCAAAAAATAAAATCAGTGATCAATAGAGCCACCCTTATTTTCAATAACAGTCACAAGCCTTCCATTGGTGGAGTGTGCCAGTTTGTTGATCTGTTGACGATCACCTGTTGCCGCAGCAACCACAGACAATCAGACAGCACTGCAGGATAATGGCTTCCTGGTGGCTTCACGTTTGATTTCACTGTCTCAGTAGCCAACGATCTGTGAGTCTGTTGGCTAGGACATAAACTCCGTAATAAATGTAGTCTACATTTCATAAAAGGTGTAAAACCTGTGAGCATTTTAAATCGCATTTGAACGAAAGGCTTATATAATCTGTAGTTGTATTTGTATTGTTGATTTAATGTGTGAACGAGGCGATATAGAGAGGTCACGTTAAGCTGTTGTTATTATTAGGCTATATTTTGTTATAAACTGTTGGAGTGGTAAGCAGGCCTATTGTTTTTGGATATTTGTGGAGTTAGGTGGTCTGCGAGTGTGTTTTTATTGGTTAAGTGGTACTTGGTATGAAAAAGTTTGAGAAACACTGCCTTAGGCCACACCCTCCCTCATTACACAAATACATCACCTGATATGCTTCAATACAATACGCATTCAAGTTTATACAGCTTGGAGTTGGAATATAAGCATAACAATTATGATATGGTCAAAATACTCACTTGCCTAATAATTGTGAACACAGCGAAATGATTCCAACATGTGACTTACAGGTGTTTCTTTTTACCCAGGTATGCGTTTTTTCATTGATTGCTATTCTTTATATTATTTAAAATAAAATCAGGATTCCAAATTGTTTATTTTTTCCGTATGTAATGAAGTTGCTGCTGATAATAACATGATACTGGCTTTGGATACCTATACCTGATATTTGCTCCTTAATTGTTATGAGTAAAGTAACTCAAGATAAAAGAGAACACACACCTGGCGGCAGCAGTAGTCGCACATCTCGCATTTGAACCTCTTCTCGTTCTTGTGGGACTTCTGATGCTGGATCAGAGCGTAGCGCTCGTGGAAAACGGCGTCACAGTAGCGACACTTTTTCCCAGTCTCGATGAAAGAGTGCTGCTTACGCAGATGGACTCCTGCAATGCAAACAGATGAGAAAAAGAAAAGACATGAGTGGAATAAAAATGACATGCAAAGTGAACTATCTTGTCAGTCTGATAAGTTTACACAGTTTGTGTTACCTAAGTCACTCTTGCGTGCGATGACAGTGTCGCAGTGTGGACAGTGGAACTTGGCCACGTTCTCTGTGTGTTTCTGCAGAATGTGCATCTTCATGGTTCCACTCTGGGTGAATCGGGCGTGGCAGATGTAGCACTCATAAGGTTTTTCTCCTGAGAAGAGGATTGAAAATGTACATATGTTTATCATCGTTCACATTTATGTTCATAGTAGGGGTGTAACGGTTCACAGAAGTCACGGTTCGGTTCGTACCTCGGTTTGGGGGTCACGGTTCGGTACGGTTCGGTACAACAAGAAAAAGCAAAAAAAAAGTCCCAAATGCATAATTCCAGGTTTGTTGTTATTTATTTTGAACAGTAGTGCAAGTTTCAGTTTAAAAATAAGGAACTCTGACATTTTGAATAATTAACTGTATTAAACAGTTAAAAACAAACCACAAGGACTTCCGGTTTACACATGAGGCGATAAGTGGCTAAGAAGAGGAGCTCCCGGCCAAATAAGTTAAAAAAGGAAGAAAACCCCGATAAATATGATTCGAAGTTGGAAGAATAGGTCATGAGCAAATTAGTAAATAAGAAAGGAACGGAGAAAAAGACAAAAGCCGAAAAACAGCTGGGAGAGATGCAGGTCCAGACGGAACACAGTCAGCCGCTAATGGCTAACGCTATAGCTAGCAACGACGAGCAACCTAGCTGGGTGTCGGCGCTGCAGACTTCCTTAGATGCCATGCGGGATAAACTCGAGAAAGCCCAGCACAACATGGATGCTAAACTGGATCAAATTGGCAGCCGGATGGAAGAAAATCTAAGAGGAGTACGTGAAGAAATGGGACAACTGAGAGAACATATGGACAAACACGGAGAAGATATGAAGCAAGGGCTTGATAGCTTCAGAGAGGAAACAAATAGAAAATTCGAGACCGCTGAGGCGGAGATGCGGGCCCAAAAGAAGGATATGGAGATCCTAGAAGAGCGTACGGCTGGGGTCGAGGAGTGGAGTACCGACGTCCAGGACATTATTATGGCCTCTCTTGAACAACAAACCAAGCTCCAAGATAAGCTGTCCAACATAGAAGGGAGGTCGAGAAGAAATAATATACGAATCTGGGGGTTGAAGGAGGGAATAGAGGGAGACTCGGTCTCCGAGTACGTCGACAGGTTCATTCACAAGGAGCTGGGAATGTCGGAGGATATTAAATTGGAGATTCAAACGGCGCACAGGGCACCTGCTCCAAAACCACAACCAGACAAACCCCCAAGAGCCATTATTGTCAACTTCTTGAGGTTCGAGGTCAAGGAGAACATCATTAAGACGGCCTGGCGAACGGAGATGGAAGTGAAGGGACGGAGAGTGACATTCGACCAAGATTATTCTTCTGAGGTGGCGGTTAAACGTCGGAAATATGCGGGGCTCAAGAGAATTCTCAAAGATAAGGGGTTTCGTTTTCAATCTCCAATGGACACACTGAGGGTTTACTGGAACGAAGGAACAATAGTGTATAAGAGTGCTCAGGACGCGGCGAGGGCGATGCGGCAGAGAGGCTGGCAGGTGCCGGACCCGGGAGTAGAGAGACCTACGCTGCTGCAGAGACTGGAGGCAGCGCGCAAGTGGACCAGACTTCGGAGACGAGAGCGGGGAGACAACAACGAGATGGGAGTGAGGGAAGACCGGCACCGTATCGAGGGTGTTGATGAGTAGTCTATGAGGGAACAAGATACGGCGTTGAAAAGACAGAAGGATGAGAGGTGACGGGCCACGGCGATCAGAAAAGGACAGAGCACAGACACAAACAGATTTAACCAAATTACTTATAATTTAAATGCTATAGCCTTTTATTTGTGCCCCGAAAAGACCTTTGAAACACTGCAGTGGGTGAGTAAGAAGGATTGTTATATGTTTTTATAAAAGGACATGTATGCAGGCTGGGGAATTATTTATCTATAACATTTTACGATTTGATTCGGACTAATTTAAAGAAGTGCTAATTCACTAGAAACATAGAATCACCTCCATCGCCAATACAGAGGCCAGGGGTTTAAAGACTATATGGAAAATGTTCACAAAGTTCCGGCCGGGAGCTCCGGAGTTTAAACCACACGCTGGACAATTATAGTGAGCTTGGGAGATCAGCCACAGGAGAGATCTCCGCCACTAGGGGGGGCCCTCTCACTAGGAGAGGCCTTACCTTCCACCCACCAGCGGGGGAAAGGGGGATATCTTTGAAACCCCCGAAAACCTTGGAAGACCAAGTTCTGGTGTTTAATTTGTATTTGTTTAGCTTAGCGGTTGCTGCTACTATATATATTGTGTTTTGTGACATGGAGGGAACGAAAAGATGCTTTGAAGGGAAATATAATGCAACGTAGGGGAATCAAAATGGTGTCGTTAAATGTCAATGGTTTGAACAATCCGATTAAAAGGGGGAAAGTATTAACCAAATTTAGAAAGGAGGAGATGCAGGTTATCTTATTACAAGAAACTCATCTATCAGTACAAGAACATGAAAAACTGAAAAGGTATGGATATAACAACACATTTTATAGTTCATTTAAACAAGGTAGGAGAGGGGTGGCTACACTAATTGGGAACTCAGTAAAATTTGAAATAAACAAAGAAATATATGACAGAGAGGGGAGGTATGTGGTGATCAAGGGGAAAATGGAAGGACAAATGGTTACACTAATTAATGTTTACGCCCCACCGGACAGCGATAAGACTTTTTTTAAGGAATTGTTTGATATCATAGCTGTGGAAATGGAAGGAATCCTGATTTGCGGGGGGGACTTCAATGTGGTACTAAACTATGATTTAGATACAACAAGTACAAGGAAGGCTAGGACGCATATTGTCAGATACATGAACATACAACTGAAGGAACTAGGAATCACAGATATATGGAGAGATATACACACACTAGATAGAGACTACACACACTACTCACACGCACACTCAGTCTATTCTAGGATAGATTACTTTTTTATGTCAAAGGGAGATAAATATAGAGTAGAAGACTGTAGAATAGGTGTTACAGACCTATCTGACCATAGTGCAATATATCTAACATTGAATCTAAATGGTAGGAAGAAGAACACCGTCTGGAGATTGAATGTGGATCTATTAAACAATAAGGGGTTAGTGGAAGAAATAAAGAGAGAGATAATCAGATATAAGGAGGAAAATGATAATGGGGAAGTAGACCCAACAATTCTGTGGGATGCACTAAAGGCAGTATTAAGGGGGAAACTAATAGCAAAAACGGCACACCTTAAGAGAACCAGACTGGAACTCTATCAAAATTTAACTGGGCAACTAAAAGAATTAGAGAGGCAACATAAAAATACAAATGACCCAGAGACACTTAGGAACGTTAAGGACATTAGAGGGAAGATAGAAAATATATTATTAATAGAGGTAGAGAAGAAAGCTAGGTTTGTAAAGCAGGCATATTATGAAGGGGGGCCCAAAGCAACTAGATTATTGGCTAGAAAGATAAGGGCACAACAAACATTAAACACTATACATAAGATTAGGAATCCTAAAACCAATGAGTTACTAAGAGAGCCGGAGGACATAGAGAGAGCATTTGAGGATTATTATAGGACACTATACGCACAACCAACTGCAGCAGAGGAAGAGAGTATGAAGGCATTTTTAGAGGGGCTGGACCTACCATCGATAGGAGAAGAACAGAATAGGTTATTGAACTCAGATATTACAGAAAAAGAGATGGGGGATGCAATTAGTAGAATGAAAAATAGCAAGTCACCAGGCAGCGACGGGCTGCCATCCGAATTTTATAAGATATTCAAATCGGAATTAAGCCCCTTACTGTGGGCATCATTTAACTATACTATGAAAGAGAACAAAACTCCCCCGTCATGGAAAGAGGCTATCATTACTACAATTCCCAAGGAAGGCAAGGATAAAGAATTATGTAGTAGCTTTAGACCAATATCCATACTTAATGTAGACTACAAGATGTATACGTCCATCATTTCGAAAAGATTTGAGACATTCATGCCCGACATTATAGATGAGGACCAGACTGGTTTTATTAGAGGGAGACAGACACAAGATAATATAAGGAAAACCATTCATATAGTGGAGGAGGCCCAAAGGAGGGGAGACAATGCAATTTTAGTGAGTATAGATGCAGAAAAAGCTTTTGATAGTGTGAACTGGGTCTATTTGTATAATGTCTTAGAAAAGTTTGGATTTAATGAAAAGTCAATCAAATGTATAACATCATTGTATCATGAACCAACAGCTAGAGTGAAAGTGAACGGTAGTCTGACGGATCGGATTAAATTAGAGAGGTCGACAAGACAGGGCTGCTGTCTCTCCCCAACACTTTTTGATATCTTCATCGAACCATTGGCCCAAGCAATTAGACAGAACCAGAATATAAAGGGGGTTGAGGCAGGAGGTTTAGAACACAAATTGGGACTATTTGCGGACGACTTGATAGCATATATGGGGCAACCAGATGTGGGCTTCCCGATACTGATGGATTTACTGGAGGAATATGGACAATACTCGGGGTACAAACTAAACGTGACAAAGACACAGATTTTAGCACTAAACTACACACCAACACCAGAGATCAAAGACAAATACAGAATTAGATGGGACATGGATACAATTACATATTTAGGGGTTAACATCACAAAAGGATTAGACAAATTATACAATGCAAATTATACGCAGATCAATCAGAATATCAAGAGGGATTTATGTAGGTGGACAATACAGACCTTAGACCTTAGTTCAAGGATTGAAATAGTTAAAATGAATATACTGCCTAGGCTACTGTACCTTTACCAATCACTACCTATATCTATTCCACAAAGTCAATTTATGGAATGGGATAAATGGATTTCAAGGTTTATTTGGGGGGGGAAAAGGCCCAGGATTAGGCTTGCAACACTGCAGCTACCCAAAGGGAGAGGAGGATTGGCAGTGCCGAGTTTCCAGGATTATTATTATGCAGCACAAATCAGAACAGTGGCATGCTGGTGTAATAAGGAATACGTAGCTAAATGGAAGGACATCGAAACAAATGGGGAAAACAACCAGATTCAAAAACTACTCGGGGATAAAGAATTATTCAGGACACAGGAAAACGTATTAGACCCAATCACAAAATTCACTTTAAACACTTGGAACACGGTAATAAAGAGATACAAAATAGGAAAACAGACAAAGATTTTGAGATGGATAACAAATGATAATAAATTCCAGCCGGGAAAAGAAGATGCAGGTTTTAAGCGATGGGCCCGAGGGGGCATCACAGCAATATGTAGGATGGTGGAAAAAGGGGAAATGCAGAGTTTTCAATATCTAAGAGATAAGTTCGATCTGGAAAGGGGTGACCATTTTAGATACTTACAGGTGAGAGACTATTATATAAAGGAAATAAAAATGGATAAAAACACTAAACAAAATGGGGTAATTAAGGTCATGATTGAAGCATATGAAGGGAAGAAAGGCAGGGTGATTTCAGCTCTATATCAAGCTCTGTTGGAGAGTAGGGGGAATTCAACTCTATATATAAAAGAAAAGTGGGAGAAAGAACTCGGGATTGATATGACAGAGGAAGAATGGTATAATGTATGTAGAGTGCAGCATTCAACTACTGGGTCAAGGGTATGGAGGGAATTTGGGTGGAAAAACATAATCAGATACTTCATAACCCCAAAGATAAAAGGGAGGTATGCCCCGGAACAGAACGCATGTTGGAGGCAATGCGGCGAGGTGGGGGCAGACCACACACACTTTTTTTTTAAATGCCAAAAGATGAAGGGATACTGGGAGGAAGTGTGGGGAGTGTTGAAGGGGATATTAGGTTATGAGGTTCCTAAGACCGGCCTGATGTTATACTTGGGGAATCTGGTGCAGGAAAACACACAGGGTGGGGACAGATACCTGATTAAGGTGCTGCTGGCTGCCAGCAAGAAAACAATTACCAGAGCATGGTACAAAGCAGATCCACCTACGAAGGAGCAATGGCTGGGAGTAATACAGGAAATATTTGATATGGAGAGATTCACACACATATTGAAGATCCAGGAAGGGAAATTTGAGTCCAAATGGGAAAAATGGGTTGAATATAAAAGAAAAATGAACGACACCACAAATTGAGAGTTGGAACCAGACCATGATGTTGCATTAAAATAGGATAGAAAGCTTCCATGTCACTGTTTGCTTGTTTTTATTATTATTTGTATTTTCTTTTTTCTTCTTCAATGAGTCTCTAATTCAAGTGTATACTGAACTGTATGTGGTTTTGTATGTTTATAAAAATGTCAATAAAAATTTAAGTGAAAAAAACAAAAAAAACAAACCACAAACAGTACCCCACACACTCAGATGGCCATATGATCTATAATGGCTGATGTCAAACAAAAAGGTTTCATCAAGCTGTAAAACTAAAAAGAATGTATTGAAAATATTACATCATAAATAATAAGAAATTGTTTCAAGAGCGCAAAGTCGTTGAAAAACATATGCCAAAAGCTTCCGTTATTTATTTTGGTCTCTCGGCTTTCATGTCTATTGGCTTCTTAAAAACAGCGGGGATCAGCTGTTGAACTGCTGTTGTCTTTCTCCGGGCTCCGGTGATTGGCAAATCTGGGTGATGCCTTCTGATATGATTTAGCATGTTTTGCGTGTGTTACCATTAGCATACCGCACCGCTGTCGAACAACGCCGACACACCGTCCTCGTCCGATCCACCACTCGCGCACTTCATCGTTATTGTAGTCCACAGGGAACCCGAAATGTTCCCACACAGCAGATTTAAAAGAAGCAGGTGGGATCTAGCTCCCGTGTGTTATCTGAACTCGCAAAACTAACTTTTCTTCTTCTGGTATTTGTTCGTTTTGTTGTTGTTTCTTCTTGTTCTTCATTTGTTGTTTAAGGGCGGCTGGCAAACAGCTTTTAGGCGCAATTCCCCCCCCTGGATTATAAATAGTGTAGTGGATACTGCCCTGAATGACAGACTTTTTTCCCACTCGTAAAAAAAAAGGCGTATTCGCCATAATACTGCATGCACCGAACCGTGACGGTACAGGGCAAATACGGATACCGTTACACCCCTAGTTCATAGTCAACAAAACAATATAGAAGAATAAGAGGCAGGTTACATTAGCACCACAACTTTCATATTTTACTGGCTGATTGCTGGTAGAAAATGAAAGTGGTTAGTATAGTAAACAAACAAACACAATAATATTGTATTAACTGGTAGGTAAAAGTTAAACATTCACAAGTCATATTTCCTGTAGACAACAAATAAATGTTGCACCTTGCAAGAGGTAACAATAGGGAAGGAGGTATAAAATGTAGTATATATTTAAAATCAGGGTTCCTGCAGGTTTCACCAACTCAAATGTAAGACTTTTTAAGACCTTTTTAAGACCACTTTGAATAGAATTTAAGACCTATTTCACGGCAAGAAAGTATGAAGGAAAATTGCTATGAAAGAAGAAATACGTCCCATAATCACTTACAAAGTAAATGTATTCATGTTCAACATAAGAACAATGACTGAACATAACAGCATAACAGTACACAGAACTGTGTTAGCGTGTTAGACAAAAAGTGTGTATGTGTGTGTGTCTGTTCGGGCTGTGCAATGAATCGTATTTTAATCGCAATTACGATTTTGGCCTGCCACAATTACGAAAACAACATAATAGAAAAAAACGATTATTTAGCTTTGCTAGGTTGTTGTCTAATTTATTTATCATATTTATATATGTTTAGTAGGTTGTGGAAGTGCGCTCCAAAATATTTGTTGATCTTGTTTATTGGTATTTATTATTTTGATATTATTTATTTAAATGTATCATTTATTTAATTTATTTTTGTATTGGTTTTTCAGTTGAATTATACATTCAGGGTAATCAACAGTTAAAAGATACTGTTCAAATTATTATTTGGTTTAAAGTTCAATAAATGGATGTTTTCAAAGTCAATGAATAATCGTATTTAATAATCGTGATATCAATTATTGACCAAAATAATCGTGATTATGATTTTTGCCATAAAAGAGCAGCCCTAGTGTGTGTGTGTGTGTGTGTGTGTGTGTGTGTGTGTGTGTGTGTGTGTGTACATGCGTGAGAGTGACAAGAGCTATATTCAGAGCTCTGCTGCCTTGGCTACAATCTTTCATCGTTGCTGTTGTATGATTGGTGTTTAACTACGCTTTTAGGGTTGACGTAGATCCAAACGTCTCCCGGAAGTCCCCCGATGTTGTTGCGGAAGCTGCTGCACTAGCTAACGCTAAATTAGCAAAACAAACGCTAATTATTTTTGCAAACGGTGCGGCGGGCTTCAAACACGTTCCCCTCCACTGGTTTCAACCAAGCACTAAATTCGATGTTTTCCAACCAAATACGGTTGAACTTACACTTCCCCATATTCATTTGTAAGTAGATTCGAAGATACATGAGTTTCTGACTGCTGCTAGCTGAAGCTTGGTTGCTAGGTTACTAGCTGGGTGTTCTCTGATAAGGGGCCGGGGGAAACAAAGTTAATGATTACTGGTTCCATGTTGATCTATTTAAATACAAATTGTTGGGGGGAACTGAAAGGCTCTTACCGTACTGGTTACTTTGCAGCCCGGACATTTCCCCCAAAACACATTGAGACGCTATCGCTACACAGAAGTACCTTTCAAATCCGATCATTTTTAAGACCTTCTAAATCATATTTAAGACCTTTCTTATTTTTTTGGTCATATTTAAGCCCTTTTTAAGGCCTTAAATTCAGATGATCAAATGTAAGACTTTTTAAGACCCCGCGGGAACCCTGTTAAATGTTTAGTTAGTTGCAGTTAACTAATGGGGGAGAGGTATAGAAAAAGATCAAATGACCAAATTATTTAAGTGGTCTTTTTTACCTGAGTGTGTCCTCATGTGTCTCTTCAGCTTGTACGTGTCTCTGCTGGCGTAGCTGCAAAGACTGCACTGGAACGGACGCTCACCGGTGTGGGAACGGATGTGACGCTTTAATTTGCTCACCTACAAAACACACAAGCACAGTCACATATCAGAACACTAAATAAATCATCCATTTTATAGGCATCATATTTAGTGTATCAAACTCGTAAAGCACAAAGCTTGTGTTACCTCCACACTAGCGTAGTCACACATGGAACATTTGAAGGGCTTCTCATGTGTGTGTTTGTAGCGACGATGACGCACCAACTCTCCACTGGTCACAAAAGCCATGTCACAGTCCGTGCACTTGTGTGGACGAGTTCCTGCATTCACAAACAAAACAAAGACACGTCAGCAATCACTGCATGGTACTGAAGAACTTAAAAATTACTCTGTCTCATTAAAGTTTTAATGAAGATGTGTGCTTATGTGTACCAGTGTGTGTGTTGAGATGGTTTCTGAGCAGGGTGACGGTCCTGAAGGCTCTTCCACACAGGTGACATTTGTGAGGTCTCTCGTCCGTGTGACTCTTCATGTGTCTATCCAGGTTGGAGCGCCGGGGGCAGGTGTAGCTACACAGCTCACACTGAAACGTCTTCTTCACTCCTAACACACAACAATGACATAAACAGAACACTCACTTAAGGCGAGACACCCCAGGTGAACAGGGTAATTTTTTTAACTTAAAAGGTATCAGCTAGAAATTTCTCCAGTTAATTACTTACAATAAGGCAATTGTTTTTTGTATTACAAGTTTTCTGAAATAGCATGTCTAAATATGCAAATTAACCATTAAATATGCACATATTTTAACACATTTCAGGAATCGCAATCTGAACTTTGGATAAAGCCAGGTTCAAAATTCTTGTTTCATTTTGTAGTCATATTAGTATCTAAGGCTTTTACAGAAGGGATATTGGATATCTTTTTTTATCACCCCATAAATCAGAAAATACTGTCGACAGCCCTAAAATATCAATTTTCGCCATGTTTTTATGTATACAATGTTGTATAATTAGGGCTATGAATGATATATGAACAAACCCTTCTGTAAAAGCCTTCATAATATTGATAGGAATATAACTGGAAGGTTTGGTGTATGTACGTGCTACTGAAGTTGAAATTTTAAACTCAGAGTATGAGAAAAAACTCATTTTGAGAAAACGACCTTTAAAGATTGCAGTGAGGTGCTAGCTAAACCCTCCTGTTCTTTGGATGATAGCTTGCGCATCGACGCACTCCGTGAAGGTATTTCATGTTCGGGGTCATTTGTTTTTTGTATAACCTTGCTTCGTGGAAGTGACAATTGTTGTCGTCTTCTCTGTGAACGTTTTTTTTCGCGTTCTTTTGCCATTTGAGATTTCAATTTCTAGCGGAAAGCTAACCAGGAAGTGTTTTAGCACACCACGTGACGCATCTGAACGAATCACGTTGTCAGAAATTGACACCAGCCAATGAGATTTAGTTTCTTGGTTTAAGACCACTTTGTGCTTTCACGATTGGTTGCTGATACAAAGGAAATGACCATATTTGGATCTGATGAGATTGTGCAGGAGAGACGGAGCTTTCCAGTGATACCTCTGTTGACATGGTGCACACAGCGGTCGCGGTACTTTATGTTACGTTAGAATGCTAACTTTTGGTGAATTTAGGAGAAATCTACAGACACAAATAGACAAACTATAGTAAAATAAACACTTAAATGTGTATTTTGTACGTTTTCCTTCCAAAAGCCTGAAAGAAAACCTGTTATGGAATCAAAATAGCACAAAATCAAGTCAAGGTTTCCCAAGCGAGCAAAACATTCTACATTGGTAGCTTCTATAGACCACCAAGTGACCATCACACCAAACTGGATGAGCTTCGGAAATCAATTTCTCTATTGCCTGGTAACGCATCAGAAAGAACAATAATTCTAGGTGGTGACTTCAACGCACCTGGCATAGATTGTCCCTGGTTGTTCATTTTCCCAAACAACATAGCTCTAAACCAACATGTTTTAGACATAGTCAAAGAATACTCACTAACACAAGTACACCTCAAGCCTACTCGAAAACAGAACATATTAGACTTGATATTCACTTCAAATCAAACGCTCGTGCAAAACGTGCAAACAATACCAAGCATATCAGATCACTGTGCTGTCATGATGGACTCTAGTGTACATCCTGTATATACAAAGAAAGCCCAGAGAAACATTTACAAATGTTCATTAGCAGACTGGGAAGCCATCCAAACTGAGCTGGAAGTGTTCAGCACAGAATTTGTTAGAACAGAAAACCAGCGAACTGTGAATGACAACTGGAATATGATCAGAGATGAACTGTTTTCACAGATGGATAAGCATATCCCGACCAAGTTCACTACCACACGGCACAACCTGCCCTGGCTCACTCACTGCATGAAACGCCAAATAAAAAATATTCAAAGTCAAGCGATCAGGCAAAACTCGTGATTGGGAAAACTTCCGCAACCAAAATAAACATGTTCAAAATAACCTTCGCAGTGCACACTGGGACTATATTGAATATGCTTATGACACGGTTCCACATAAGCGCCTTTTGCTAAAGCTGGCCCACATGGGTATAACCGGCCCAATACTTGATTGGACCACAACCTTTCTTATGCAAAGGAGCCAACAAGTAGTCGTAGAAGGGGTGAAATCAAGTACAGTTCACGTTGACTCGGTTGTCCCACAAGGCACTGTGCTGGGTCCATTGCTTTTCTTATGCTACATTAATGACCTGCTGTCACATGTAGCATCTACAGTGCGGTTATTCGCGGATGACTGCCTGCTCTACAGGTCTATTCAAAATGGAAGTGACCAAGAGGACCTACAGGGTGACCTGACTAGACTTCAGGAATGGGCTAACACTTGGGGAATGTGCTTTAATACTAGTAAGTGCTACATCCTACGAACAAGCAGATCAACAAACCCGCACATTAAAAACTATACTCTATGTGGCCAGGTGTTAAAAGAGGTGACCCACCAGCCTTATCTTGGGGTATAAATCCATAACAACCTGAAATTTGGCCCACACATTGGCCAAATTGTAACACAGGCAAACCGTACGCTCCGCTTCCTACGCCGCAACCTGCAACACTGTCCCCAGAAACTGAAGGAGACAGCTTTTGTGGCCTTAGTACGTTCTAAACTAGAGTACGCCAGCTCGGTCTGGGACCCCTACACTGATAAAGACAGTGATGCCCTGGAATCAGTACAAAGAAGAGGTGCAAGATTCATTTTTGGAGATTATGAATGGGACAGCAGTGTCACAGAAATGCTCAAGCGGTTGAACTGGGTGGAACTAAGTGAAAGGCGGCGATTGGCTCGTTTGGTTCTCTTCTTCAAGATTGTCCATAACATCTCAGCCATTGATGCATCAATGTAACTAGAGCCAGTTAGAAGAAGTGCAACCCGCAAAGCCAACTCTTTGAACTTCGAACGAATTTTCGCAACTAGTGTAGGGCTGCAACAAACGACTAATTTGATAATCGATTAATCTATCGATTAATGAAACGATTAATCGACTATTCGGACTATTACTGTATGCCTTGCACAATTTCTCAAACGCTCTTATTTAGCCATCAACTTTTAGATTTAGCTTGAGGTTGTTTTAGGCATGTGGAAACTAACAATGAAGACAATAAAGATGAATACTTGATTCAAAAATACATATATTATTAAATTAACTAAACACATTTTGAACAAAATTAACATAGCTTTTTATTTAAATTAAATAAATAATATTTCACATCAAAAGAAACAACAATGTTTTAACAAATCGTATTAAATAATCTGATGACAGAACTGTAAACAGAATAGCTGAAACTTTAACAAAATAAAGAGTAACTCAGTTACCTCTAATCATTAACCCATGTTTGTATAATGTAGTTAACTCTGTGTGCTGCTGCTAGCATACATAACACCTGACGTGGAAACGTTACTACGTTACGGGCTACAGAGCTGCTTGAAAGACAGTCGAACCCGGTGCATTCCTCCGTCTGAATGTGGTGCACTTTTGCTAAATGTTTAGACACATACTCTTATTGCACTTTTAGCAACGAGCATCGAGACGGGTAAAGTTTAACCACACCTCGGAGCGCGTTCTCTCCGCCATCTCCGCAGTGTGTGTGTTGCATGTAGCAGCTGCGTGTGTGTAAACTGCCCCGCCCCCTCCCACACAGACGGGGAGAGAAAGATCGAAAATACATCATAGACACATTTGTTTGTCTTTTTGCATAGTAGAAACGAGTTGGCGACACTAAGACTGCGATATAATGCTTATGTAGCAACAATACATGACATATATTTTTTAAATGTCTCCGGTACCGATAAAAAGACCGATAACGTTGGAGCTTAACGGCGCGTAAAACACACGTGATGACGTCACCAACGATTCGACGACTGAATTAGTTGGCAACTAATTTGGTAATCGATTTTAATTGATTAAGTCGATTAGTTGTTGCACCCCTAAACTAGTGACACTCTTAAATACTCCTTCTTTCCAAGAACAATCAGAGTATGGCATACATACACTACTGATATTGTTACAGCAAGATCACAATATAATGGTCAACGGCTAGTCTGTGCGTCTTCCAGCTGATGTTGTATGTCATATTTTACTGTATATTAGGACTGTACCTGAATATCCGAATATTCGTTGGTTGGAGTACTATTCGGGTTTCAATTTCGTTATTCGGATATTCATTTTTTTTGAAAATTGAAATGATTGAAATCTCCAATATCAACGTAAGAGCTTGTGCCTCTTCGGGGGGGGGGTGCTAACAATTAACCATAAACTTTATCGTGTACGTTCTCCGTCTTTATATGTAGATATGACTTTTTTCCGTTAATCTCTGTCACATTGTTTCCATAGCAACAACAACTTCCTGTCAACAGTAGGGGTCGACCGATTATCAGGCCGATATTCCGCATCTGACCGATTATCGGTATCGGCCTTTTTTTTATTATCAAATTGCCGATAAAACTTTGGCTCTGATGCGGCCGTTTCTCTGGCTGCAGTCACCACTCTTGTGTACACGAGCAATGTCCCGCCCACAGCGCTATCTGATAGGCTATTACTGAAGTGTCAATCAACACTGAAGATTTTCCGGGCGGGAGCCATCCAGAGAGGCGGGACCTTCTCAGATTACAGGCAGGTGCGAAAGAACGCAGACACAGACTGAAGCTAGCAGCAGAGCTGAGCGGCAGAGCCATACATGTGTTAAACCGAAGTTCAATAAAGTTAATAAGTTGCAAAAACACCACGATTTTATGATCCAATTCTATCAGTTTCCCAGGGACGTGGGAAGTCAGTCAGAGTTGGGGGTGCGTGCAGCGTCTCGCAGCGGAGTAACTGTGGTGCGGAGGGGGGTGGGCTGCGAGTGGAGCCTTGCAGTTTTTCAGGTTGATATGTGAAGCTCATTAGCTAGCCAACATGTATCTAGCAAATGTTTAGCAAAATATTAGAAGTGAGGCTACTAGACTAACGTTAGGTCTACTGCAATAGCCTCACTTTTAATACTTTGCAAAACATTAGCTAGCACTAGTGTTTTGCAGTTGCTAGCAGCTTATTGGGATTTTATGCTAGATAGACAGGCATTGTTTTGATATAATAAATTAAGCATTATTGTTAGTTAAGCCTGTCAGCCTGCAGCCCCACTTCTTGTCTCTCTCTAACTCATTGCAGGTGGCTGCACTAAAGAAAAGGGCACAGAGAGGAAACCAGTTGTAAGATGTCTAAAAGTTCATTAAACATAATATATGCTTAAATGCATTTCAAAGAAGTTGTGTTGAGTTGTGTTGGAGTTTGTGTTATTCTACATTTTGACACCAAGATTTTCTGATTTTACTGCAAATGTATATCGGTTCCAAATATCGGTTATCGGTCTCCTTGATTACTAATAATCGGTATCAGTATTGGCCTTGAAACAGCCATATCGGTCGATCCCTAGTCAACAGCGCTAACTCTCCTTCAAAATAAAAGCATGTCCATACAAAATAGGAAGCCAAGCCAAATTACACTTAAGACATATACAACTGCAATGAAAGTAACAATGAAATATCCTTTTCAATTTCAGAGAACACAAATTGGGTTGTGTACATTAACAAATAACTATAAAACAACAATACTGTAGAATAAGAAAATGAATGCGAAATACACGTGTTGAAGCGGTTCGCTGCTGATTACTACGCACCCCCCGCGCGGGCCGAATATCCGAATATTCGCTGCTGATTACTACCGAATATCCGGAGTCCGAAAAATGGTATTCGGGACATATAGTAATATTTTCCTATCTATTAGTGTATATATTCTTTTTTCAAACATTACCTTCTTCATATTTACTTTGTTAGAATGCCTATTTTCATGTTAGGAATCTTTAAGGTATTGGGTCACACCAGGCAGTGACATCCATCTTTATCTTAATCTGGCGTCCATGTTCTTTAGAGTCTAGACATGTTTTGACTAGAGGGCGAGGCAGATATGTTCATGGTCTAATAGTCGGGTAAATATGAAGAGCAGAATTGACTGGGGCATACAGTGTGAACACTATGTACTGTTTTGTAATGACATTTTTGGCAGGCTTTCAATAAACCTTCATTGTTCATCAATCGGTTTTCCAGTGTATTGCTCCAAAGAATTCCCACTACAGATAAGTCATTGTCATTCTGTACAAAATGGAATGTGATGTGACAAATTGTATTCTATTTTATTGTATTTACTTGCACTATTTTATCTGTTTTATTGTGTTGCACTGTTGGAGGAGCCTGTGACGATTTTCATCGACATAACTACTCTGTAGCAATGTACGAATGACAAAAGCCTTGAATCTTGAATCTATATATGCATTGTGTATGAAATGGTAAAGTTGACCTTAGGAAGAACAACTGCTGCAAGGAGCAGCTTATAGGGGGTACAAACAGAGTGCAAGGCTAGATGGTTGACATCATGCCATCAATCAAGCATACAGCCGTGTCTCACCTTTCTTTTTGATCTTGGTGGGTTTGGGTGGTTTCATGTTGCCGACTACTTTCTCAGCATTGACCTCAGACAGGAGGCCTTCTTGCTGCTCCTCTTCAAAGTCATAGACACTGACGTCCATGTCCTTATCTCCTTCAGCGTAACGCAGGCTACTCTTACCCTGGACAAACCAACAGACAAGTCATTAGTCCTCACCAAGATTCACATGTCAACACATAGTCTCAAATCCCAGTAACAAAGAAAGCTATACAACAAACATATCTAACCTTTTTGAGCTTTCTAATAGCTGTAGATGGGGGTTGATAGTCGGGGTCTTTAGCCCAGCTTGGGTCCTCGATTTGAGGCTGAATGTGTTCATCCTCCACCTCTTCCAACATCTGGTTCCCCACCTCCTCGTCATCCTGCTCTTCAGTTGTGGCTTCTCCCTCCTCCTGCTCCACTGTCTCAACCTCTCCATTAGCTCCAACCTTCACCACCTGTACAGCATTCATCAATTGGTCAACTGATCACCGTGTACATGTGTGACTATTAAAGGTTGATTGAATTCTAGTCCTCCATTTATAATAAGTTAAGGTAAGCTAATTAACTACTCTAGTGGAGATTTAACATTTCATAAAAACGTTTGTGTAACACACATGAAATAGGTTTAGATTGATCCAACATGAGCAGGATCCTCTGGAATTTTAAAGTCAGTTATCTATATTACAATAATAATTTTATGGAAAGGCAATTCAACCCTTTGTCTAACAATAATGAGGTTTATGAAATGTAATTCAATTAGGTTGAGTCCGTAATAACAATGAGTATGTCCGTGTATGTGTACCTGAAAGCCCTCGGGCAGTGGCAGGGTGTGGCAGATGACGGGGTCGCCGTCCTTTGGCATAGCAGTAGTGTCTATAAAGGTGCCTTGCTGCAGGGCCACTACAGTGGAGGCAGAAACAGGAACCTGGACCAGCTGGAGCTCGCCCAGACCCAGAGCTGCCTGCTCCTCCATGTTCACCACCTGAGAACAGAGAGGAGGTAGGAACACGCGTCCAATAGAAATAACCGGAGGTTGCTATCATGCAAAATGAAAAAGAGCACCTACCTGTAGTGTGATGATTTGAGTCTGGTCCACTGTTGTTACAGTTGCTTGGTGAGCAGCACCCCCTACTGATGACCCCCCCACTGCAGCATCTATCACCTGCAAATCAACCTCATGTTTAGGCTTCTGAAATGTTAGGCCTAGAACACATTCTAAAATCACATTAAGTCTCCTCAGTTCAAAAGATTTCTGATTTGAACTCAGCTATATTTTAAAGGACACCTATCATGCTATATTTGAACAATATATTGTAGGGCCATACCTTTATAAAGTATATAAATATAGTTTTTTTTTCAAAATACCAAACAGATCCTGCATTTTAGCCATGCCTCATTTCGCTCTATTTGCTCTTTCCAGCGCTGTTTTTGCAAGGGGCTGATTCTGTGAGCTGCAGCTGACCACGCCCCCCTGCAGGAGAGGGGAGCGTGCTCTGAGATCAGCTGCTGGGCTGTCAGAAGAGGGGGAGAAAAAGAGATCTCCGTCCTCCGTGTTTTATTCTTATAAGTAAGAAGATAAGTAATGGGGCAGAAACCCTCCTTTTTACACAGCGGTCCGGACATAGACTTCAAACGGCAACACATATTCAGTTGCCAGTTACTTTGGCATTAGGGCAGGGATATCTAGATACTTTCCAAGGTTTGACATAATGAATTGTGCTACTTTTAAAGCAAGCAACGATGTTTTCAAATCTGTAATCAAAAAGCTCCTCAAAAACACTATAGAAGCAGTTCCTGCCGTTGCTACGTTAGTTCAAACAGTAACAACGGACTATTTTTCTTAGCGGATGCATGTCAATTTAAATCAATACATACAACTATTTTTTAAATCAATAAAATCTTTTTCTAAATCCATAAAATCATTTCAATTAATATTGGGAGTCATGTCGTTACTTTGTTGAGAATGTGGCCATGTAATAAGCGGGATAATGTGCACATTGCATAATGTGCCTTCATGCCGATCAAGATCCCTCCGCTTCGCGTCGGGCTCCTGATCGGCCTGTTGGTGTTCTTTTCGAGACCGCGTCGCTGCACATTATCCCTTACATATGATTATATAGAGTCATTATTAATTTGGTTTAAAGCAGGAGGCGCAAACGTTTGCCTCGGGGAGGGAGAAAAAGAGCCACAGCGGAGAATAAACAGAAGGGCAACCATGGCAACCATGCAAGGGAAGTCTTCTTCGCTGCTTTTGTGGCAGACTACAGCGCCACTTACAGGCCTGGCATATGTACTACAGCGTCTCCAGCGCTTTCGAGCAGCAATGGCCGGCCGTGGCCCACCTCTCATTCCCCTGATAGGTGGAAAGTTGACCAATAGCCGTAGCGCCACTTTACTGACGTCAGTAAAGTGTTCAAATCTGGATCAGTTTGTATGAGATCCGTTGCAGCCCCTTTTTTAGAGATTTGGGTATGGAGGAAAATAGAGAGGGTTGTGTTTTCTGACACTTGGTGAGTACCCTGGAACACCGGGGACACATATTCATGTATAAAAGACGTACAAAAGTGCATTTTGCATGATCGGTCCCCTTTAACTTTCCTATGACTGGGCAGCTATCATTTCATATTAAACACAAAATTATAAATAGTGAGCTTACCTCAGTCTTCATCTGCAGCAAGGTGGGATCCAGGGAGTCCAAAACCATCATTTCAACCCCGGCTCCCCCGTCCACACCCACACCAACCTCCATCAGATGCTGATGGGCCTGGTGGGCTGCCATCATCCCTTCCCCGTGACCTAAAACAAAACATCATTATGAATAAAACACATAACCATGTTTTCCACAAAAAAGTGAAATTTAAATCCTATACACTCTGCTTACTTCACATATAGACCGATTTCAAGCTAATGAGCAAGCACCTTGTTCCAGGACTCCTCCATGTCCCTCCAACATGCCGCCGGCCTCTGCAGCCTGCTGGAGGAGGTCAGCCACCATGGCCTCCTGGCTGTGAACGGCCTGGATGGAGGGCACCTCCATCACCCCTACAACCTCTGTTGGCCCTCCGTCCATACTGGGTAGGAACTGAAAAATGGCATTGTGAGGATTAGTGAGCTTAGTTCCAGTCTATTGATGCATTTCCATCGCATGGTAAGGCCCTTTTTGACATGACTCTCTTCTGGTACCAGATACTATGTTTCCCCCTCAGTTAAAATGTGTGGTTCAGATATTCATCACATAAAACTATAATCTGCATTGGTAGAAAAAAAGGCAATGTGCGAAGTACTATCAATAACTTTTCTTCACAGATTCGAGTTCTTCCATACCATGCAGCGGAAACACAGCATGTTCTCTATGCTGTTTGATTAACGACTCATTACTGACTTCTGAACTGAGATTTGTGTAAAAAAGGTGAGTTTGAGTGTGATATTTTCATAACAATCGATTAAGGTTGTCGGAACACTTTTGCGAAACAATATATTTTAAATAACTTGACCAAGTAACTGTTTTTTAAGAAGCAAGATTAGAGTAAAATCTAAATATTAAAAGCAACAAAAAAAAACTAGACCTACAGATCGGCACCTTAAGTTTTTCTGCAAGTCCAGAAAAATCTATAGAGGAATCGCCTTAATAAAATTGGAACAAACGTGTTGTTATACAGCCATGTTGTACGTGTTTTCTTTTGGGGGAGTAAAATATGTAAGCTTAAATTGGATATAATGCAATTGTTTTTCAGTTGGATTACATTTTCAGAATGACCTGGAGCCGTTTTATTTTGATAAATTGGTCATTCAATAGTTTATGTTTTATTGTTAACATACTATTAGGCCATTATAAATGAGTTTGTATCCGTACGAGCGCTGTGTTCTTTATACAAGTATTGTGTTAAAGTTTTAAATGTTGCGATTGTGAAAACTTTACAACCCAGCGTTGTGAAATGGTTGTCTCTTAACACTAGTGTTACCTTGAATAGCATGGATAAATTGACCCGTAACATGATTTCTGTAGCATGGGCTGATACAGTTGATCTCCTTTTGCTTTCCTGATGACGGCCCTGAGCTTTGCTGAATCAAAAGTCTGCTACCTGACTGTCCCTGACAACCTGAGGGGGAGAGAGAAATGTTACACAGTAGAACATATATTATTCTTCACACATAAGGCACTTTCGCAAAGGAGTACTTTTTGGTTTCACACCAAAAAGATCTGGAACTAGAACCTAGTTCATGCGAACCTTTTCACCCCCAGATAGTTCCTGCTAGAGAGGTGGTACTTTCCTGGGGAGGAAAAGGTTTCAATTTCTGATTGGTTGGGCGAATTGCAAACCACGCCCGTAAAACTTCGACCAGTGGCCGTCTGCGAGACACAGCGGAACTCAGGCTGGCACACACACACACCCGCAGCCTGGCTGGGAGTTTGTGTGTGTGTTCAGGCTGAGTTCCGCGGTGTCTCGCCGACCCCACACCACTGAGCCAGCTCACAGTGTCCTGCTCCTCGCAGCAGCGAGCCTCACAACGTCCCGCCGAGTGTGTGTGTGTGAGGAAGTCCGCGGATTGGTCCAAATGTAACGGCTCCGCGGACGTAACGTCACTATACCCGAAATACGTCACTATACCCAAGAAGTAAACAATGGAAAAAGAGAAAGCTCCAACGAGGCGTTCTGGGGCAGCATAGACAGGTCTTTTCTGTGTTAGAGTTTTACTCGCTACAGGTTGTACTTTGAGGGTTTGTGACTCATTTACAGAAAAAGCTACATAACACACAAGGGGACGGGTAATAACCAGAAAAGCATGTGTGCTGATCTGAGGATGCCCCAGTTATCTTATACTAGTGGTAAAGGCCATTCAACTCACAGATCACAGTTCATACAAAGTGTGTTACGATACGATATTTGTTCTGGACTCCGTCCTGCAGTTCCGCATACATGTACATATACAAACATAGTGTCCATTAAGAGACATACACATATCATCAGTCATACACCGTTTGAACAAACACAATACACAGATGCACATACTGACAATGGAGACCTATTGCACTATCCCTCATGGCCAACATTTAAAAAGTACATTTCATTACATTTCATGTGAATTTTAAGTAGCTTAATCGACATAGGTAGGAATGAGTGCTTATAGCGGTTCAGCCTGCTCTTGGGAACCCTAAATCTTCTACCAGAAGGTAGGAGCTGGAATTCTGGGTGGAGTATGTGGGTGGGATCAGACACAATTTTGTTTGCCTGTCGGATAATGGACTGCTCGTATATGTTTTGGAGAGATGGGTGTTTTTTAACCCCCATAATTTTCATAGCAGTCTGTACCAGGCAAGCGATCTGTGACTTTGACTGCACTGTCAAGTTACCATACCAGGCAGTAATACCATACCTAATGATGCTCTCCAACACTGCATGATAGAACAGTAGCATGAACTTCTGGTCGACTCCGAAAGCCCGGAGTCGACACAGAAAGTACAATCGCTGTTGAAGTCTAGAGCACAGACCTTGAACATTTTGGTGTTAAAAAATGTTTAACTGCATGATGAATTTGTGCGAACATGTAGAAAACTTTAGTACAACTTATGATAACACTGAGGTTACTCAAGAACACTTTTTTGTAGGGATGCTCCGATCGATCGGCCAGCAGAGAGTGAGTATCGGCCGATATCGATCGGAGCATCCCTACAAAAAAGTGTTCGTGCTGAAAGTCGCAACGTTTTCTGCTTTGAATAGACGTCCACATAGCAGTTATTTTGCTCTCTAAAAATGCCGATCGCATGACGTAAAATTATGATGTAAAATACATTACCCTTTTCTCTGTGCGCAGCAAAACAAGCTCGGCAAAATGGCTTCACTAGTCTGGCAGTATTTTAAGGTGTCCGAAAAATAAAATAAAATAGCGGTATGCAACGTGTGTGAAGCAGAAATCCTGCAGCTCCACCCGCTGTGACGGACCGGTGAGCGGAGCAAAACACACACTAAGAGTTAGACCTAACACACTTAGCTATTTTATTTACCTCTGAAACAAGCTAAACTAGTTATATATTTATTCTTCACTGTCGGGTCACTCATTACTGGATCAGTGAGTTGCATGAGATACTGACAGGCTTTCAGGAGAGAGAGAGAGAGAGAGAGGAAAAGAGAGCGGTTTCGCTCATTTCTCCCGTGTTATTATCCAAAATTAATGTAAACTTGAATAATGTACTTCATTTGAATGTAATAATTATGTTGGTTGTTGTTTGTGGAAGCGCCAGTGAATGAGCCCCATTAACTGCAGTGTTTCCCCTACCAGGGTTTCCCACACAAGCCCAAGTATAGTCTATGGACAAGTGGACAAGTGACGTTTTTCGCCCTGATTTATTGACAAATTATTGATACATTCCGTTTACAAAAGGCAGAACTCATTCGCAAATTGTACGTGTCCGCCATTGTTCGTTTAGAAATGTTAGTTTCGGTTCTGCTTGTCGATTCCTAAGGAAATGCATCTCGCCGCTTTCTGTACTGTTGGACGGGGGCGGAGGGGGGTGGGAAGTGTAGCACAGTGGCAGGGTTAGGAAGCAAAACTCGGTTCCGAGTAGGAATAAATAACAATTGTCCGGTATCGGGATTAATAGCCTAAGAGTTGTGAGGACAGGAGGCGAGGCCGATCCCCGCGGACTGCAGCTCTCTCTCTATGCTCCGTATCAGCTGATCGCTGCATGGTGCAGCTCAGCGTCTCTCTCTCTCTCTTTCTACACACAGAGGTTCCGCTGCCCGTTTAACAGCCTCATCTTTGTCAAACTTTCTTATGTTCTTTCTCTAACACGTAATGAAGGTTATTAAGCGTTTTAGCTCCTGTGTTGTTAATATTGACCGCCATTTCCTTTATGAAGTGAAGCAGCCTCCCTGTCTGTGTCCTCGCGCTGTCCTCACATCCCCGGACCCCCAGACTCGGAGGAGCACAGGGATGTCAGTATTGTTTATGAAGCAGGGTATACAAAGTAGCGACATTATTGAAATGAAAATACTATTTATTTACTTTTACAAACAGTGAGCAGCTGGGCAGCTGCAGCATGTGTATTGCAGGACATGTGTAAGTGTGCAAGCGTCTTCGAGTTGTAGAAAAGCGCTAGGCATATCGGCTATAAATATAATGTATTATTAGGTTATGTCCTATGTGTTGGCAACCCAGTCTCATGGCATTTCGTGTTCACCAACACGATTTTTAATCTATTGATTCGTGTTCACCAACACGATTTTCCCCTTTTTTTCGTGTTGCACAGCACGATTTTAAAAGCAATGTATTTCTACTGGTAATGTGTTTCGTGCCTGCAGCACGTCTTTTTTCTCCGGTCGGGTCGTGGAAGACCGGAAGCTGTGTGGTTCATAAAAACATGTTCTTACTCAATATCAAGCCACAATTATTGCTTTTATTTTAAATCGTATAATTTCGGACTTTTGTTGCCGTCTGTGAGGAAAATAAATGGGGCTTAGAGCCTCAGAATACTGAAATCTGTATTTTTAAATATTTTTTTTCTGCTTTTTTTCTGAACAGAAACAGAAAAGTATTAAAAATAATGATTACAACAAAATGCAAAAAATAAATAACAAAATATATAAAATATATTTTAAGATCATGTTTAATCATCTGATTCGTCTGTACATTGCTGTTTTAGTCTGTGTTCTTCTAATTAGTGTCTACAGTGTGTGCCTATTGAGCTGTTTAGAGCCATGTGGGACAAAACCCGATCCTGCCCCTCCCTCTCTCTGTCTAAGTGAACGGTGACTGTAAAAACTACACTGCGCATGCTCAGAATATTTTCCTATTTAATGTGTGTAGCAAAACATAATGACCATAGGGGCATAGAGCTGCCATCCCCACCATACGTCATCTCACATCATTCAGAGCTGATTGGCTGTAACTACGTGTGCCGCGAAAAGTGTGGTGTGTGAAGAGGAGACGAGAGCTGCAGTGAGGCGTCCTAAAACCCGGAAGTAAGCTGCGCATGGCTTCCCTCGACAAAAAAGCAATGAAATTTCTCCATAGGATTATATAGCTCCAAATAAGGTCTGTGGGAAATGTAGCTGTTAGATAAATGCACGTTTTGTTCAGCCGGATAATATCCACATGTCTACCCTACTTTTATAATTTTCGAATCATAAATCTATTGATTAGATTAGATTTATGATAGACTTTTGAAACTACAAGAACATAAGGAGGACTTTTACAAAAAAGTAATAGAGATTTTTGTCCAGAAGGATAGGCAAATGGACTTAATCTTCAAGTCAAGGTAAGACTGCAATTTTATTGAAAATGGGATCTTACTAAGAGAGAACAATTCAATATTTAAATGATAAAATTACATTTTTTGAGTATCCTTTTGTTGAACTGTCTGTTTAAAATTAATTGAAGCATCAGACCAAAAAAGCTTTTGAAAATTATATTATATTTTGATTTAGGTCAAAATATAATATTTGTAAACCTGAAGAGTCAGTGCCAGTGCCTCACCAGCCATGAACCTCACTGCAGAAGCTATAGACATCTAAGTTTTTTGTGCCCCACCACTTTTGTACATATAAAAACGCCACTGTCTATGGGACGTCTCTACTGAACGTTTTCGTTTTTCCCACAATTAGAAGTTGCCAGTATTAAACACATTGGTGTTATCAAATGTAAAACATCTTACATTATCTTCTTGATTTTTTATATTTCTATCACAGACCTTCTACTTTCCCCATATGAAAATATGTACTCTTAATATTTTTGTAATCAAATATAACACATAAAAACAATAATTCAATAACGTGCTTTAACCACTAGGAGGTGCACACAAGGTACACACAGCCATAATAACTTTTTTATTATATTATTAGTGTAGGACACTTATGTATGTACAACATCTGAAGATGCGTAGTTTTATTCATGCTTTCACATAATTTTACAGCATATTGCTATACTATTTCAGACTCAGTATTTACATTCAAAGAAAATCAGTAATATCTTAAAAAAACTACAAGTCCTTTTATATCAGCTGTGCACCGTTATGGTGTAAATATAACCTATCTATGAATTAGATCAAATGTAAAAGTCAGCCCAATTAGTGTTAATACTGCAAGGAGACGTATTGTGTGAAGAGAAATTGAAGATGTTGTTTAATTGTTGATATATTTATGATCCACGTCAAGTATTCAGTTTCGGCGGCATTTCTTCAGTTTTTCCAAAGGTCTTCTCATCAGGGCTCTATAAATAAAGAACTACGGCAGATCTGTAATATGTAATGCAGCCGAACCGTGTATTACAATGCCGTTATGTGATGACTTTCAAAGAGAAAAGCAAGAGCACTCGGAATTAAGTATTATTTTATTCTTTTAAAATGTTTTCCGGATTTCATATAATATAAACACCAAATCCCAGCATGCATTGCGACTAAAACATACAATCAGCGCGCTTAAACCATAGCTGAGGATCTTGGGTAATCGCTCGAAATGCCTACGTCTGTTTCCGGTTATTTTTATTTTGAAATTCAGTTCCTGACGGACGCCAAAAAAGCCAGAGATTATGGAATTAAACCAATAAATAGAAGCAAGGATAATTGTGTGTTATTGGTGAGTAAATAACAGTGTGTTATTTTGAAAAGAATAACAAATTAGAAGGAAAACAATACAGATTTCAGTATTCTGAGGCTCTGAGCCCCATTTATTTTCCTCACAGACGGCAACAAAGGTCCGAAATTATACGATTTAAAATAAAAGCAATAATTGTGGCTTGATATTGAGTAAGAACATGTTTTTATGAACCACACAGCTTCCGGTCTTTCACAACCCGACCGGAGAAAAAGACGTGCTGCAGGCACGAAACACATTACTAGTAGAAATACATTGCTTTTAAAATCGTGCTTTGCAACACGAAAAAAAGGGGAAAATCGTGTTGGTGAACACGAAATGCCATGAGACTGGGTTGGTGTTGGACATGTGTGGTTGGACTCTGTCTCACAGGCAGGTTGCAGTGTAACATCAGAGGAGACTGGGCCAATTGTACATTCTCATACTGCACCACTTAGAACTAACTAAACAATGCAGAGATTATTTTTATATAATTGTATTCAATAACCGTAAGAAATTAAACAGTATAAAGTGATTTGTAAATAGGAATACAGATTTGACTTAATGTTTTCATAAATATATTTGTCTCCCAGTTTGACTTATTTTTACCCTCTCAAAGAACCGGAATCGAGAACCGGAAATAACCGGAATTGAAAAGCAGAACCGGAATCGATGAGGAAGAAGAAGATTCCAGTGGCCTCAATTTTGTCCATTCTGGACAAGTGAAAAATGTATTCGGACAAGTAAATTGCCAAACTCACTTGTCCATGGACAAGTACTCTCTAAAAACTTTTTTCTCACACTGTCCTCTCTCTGCTCCAGGGGATTTAAAAAATATATATATCCCAATTCACCCCGATCCAAGAATTGGCATATGTCCAGATTGAAAGATCTAGTAGTTGTTTGAATAAAACAGTTTGGATATTTAGTCAAACAATGATTAAACCCATGACCTTGTCAGCACTAGTCTAAACCTTTATATCGACATGACACAGATTTTTGGATGAAGGATTAATTAACAACCACAGTACATAATAAAATATAATCTGAGGATAACATGCAAACAACTTGGTAACTGTATTTATTATTGCTGACAAGGAGTGTAGCAGCTGCATAGTTATGTATGTGACAAACATCTGTTTGTAGATTTACACTTGTCTTTATGTAGCTAAATGGTATAAACTGGGAATGCTTTTGTACGACGTGAGGCCATCAATGATTCTTTAACTAATGAAAAGAATTTTACAACGACATGGTAATGTTACGGAGCACCCAGACGGGCGGCGGTCGCCTCCATGCACAGCATTTATATAGCGGTATTTTTGTAGCTCTCCAAGCCGAGTCGTAGAGGGAGCTCTACGCTATAATATATATCTGTGGCTATGATGCTCTAGGTGGGCTTGGAATAAGAGACAAGCGGGCGGTGGGTGTAACAACAACTGCCAGCTCCGACCCCAGCGAGATGTACGGGGGGGAAAGAAGATAAATTAAACACTCGACGACAGGAGATGTTTGGGACAACACACATTTGGTATTGAATCGGTGGCCGCTGTTACCACAGTGCTGCTGGAAATGCTTCGTCATTCTGTTTTCCGCGCTGGCCTAAACGTAATAGTCTCCGTGTGTTTACTTCGCTATCAGCATGTCAGTAACGATAGGTGGAGACGCGAAAACAACACGCTTAGTTTAACGAAATACAAAACAAAAATGTTGGCTGTAGTAGCTTGCGATCATCATCAAGTTTCCTTCTAGGAGTTACTTAGGGCACAGGGTGGGGAAGGCCTAAAGCTAACTGGTGGCTAACGCTAGTTGCAACATCTTAAATAAATGTATATTTGTACCTTACGCAACACGCTTAAAAGTAACGTCAAATTGGTGTATTGCGACACGGGGGTTTGTGTGTTAACTATAAGATATGTCATTGCTCATTTAATTGTGTTTGTGTTACTATCAGCGTATAATAATGTTGACATGCTCATGTTAGCTAAGGGCGATAACTTCAACCCGCCAGTTTCCATGTCGTCAAGGCTGCAAAGACGGGAAACAAAGAAGCGAGAAAATGGACGCCTCGGCCTAAACTCTTCAACCAAATCGTCGAAGTATTTTAAAGTTATCTTCGACGATGTATTCACAGATAGGCTTATAATGCAGTGGGCTGTGTATATTTATTTCAACTTCGGTTATTTAAGCCTATTTTGACGGGGTTTTCAATAACGATAGAGGGAGACAAACACTCTCCGACGAGCTGCCCGGACCCAGAGCCCCATCGTGACACCTAGAGGCCGATTAAAGATCCTGCAAACTCCCCCCTTATCAGAAAAGTAGTGATACTTTACCTCTTTTTTGTGTGTTTCTCGACCTCTTTAACTCGACCGAAAGCAGAGAGTATGTGCTACAAAGTTTGCCCGCCTGGTAAGAAATGCAGGTTTCTTCGCAGTTGTTTTAATCCCTCTCCCGCTTTAGCAGAGTAGCCTCTGCCACAAAATGGCAGTTGTGAGCTCAGTGCGCCTGTGCGGCCGCTGGGGGGTGGTGTCGAAGCTGCTGCAGACACCGTGATTGGCCAGGAGGGGCGCCCCGTTGGAATACAATACATTGAAACCCATTTATCACACTGTTTGGAATAGAGCTTCTCTCAGGACCCTTGGAGATATGAGCTTTACTATAGGAACATAACCTCTAAATGTCAAAGTACCATAACA
Source organism: Harpagifer antarcticus (assembly GCA_902827135.1). NCBI lineage: Eukaryota > Metazoa > Chordata > Actinopteri > Perciformes > Harpagiferidae > Harpagifer > Harpagifer antarcticus. The sequence continues at coordinate 4,223,565 of CADEHL010001357.1, forward strand.
AATAAACACTTTGTAAGAGATTGTGTTTATTTCAAATATAGTCAAATACATAATACATTGATTTGTTTAAATCAGAATACTTTATTTATTCCTGGGGAGGTTCGTGACTGTTGTTCCGTTTGTGGATAAAACGAATTATTAATAAAAAAAAGGATAAATAAATATGTATATGTGCAATAAAAATATAAAATCAAATACACAATACAGCATAGGATTTTTAAATGTAATATTTGTTTAAAGTAATACGATGGCAATTAGTATAATTGTAGTCAATGTACTGTCGTAAATGACCCATCTGTAGGATAATGTCCATCTATTAGTCTGTGCTCTTACTGACTGCAAAAATTACCAGAAAGAGAAAGTCAACAGAAATCTTTATTCACTGCCTTTTGGAAGCTTCAAATGGGTTTGATTATACAGTCGCATACATCCATGGGTTTTGAATCAAAGCATGAACGACAGGGCTTCCCTCATAATTGTTCTGATATTGTGTACACCTGAGCTAAGATGTGTTCTCTGTTCTTTAATAAGGACAATACAGCTGATGTCTATCACAGCATCAGTGTTTCTGTCATAGAGTAAAATGATGAAGTTACGACAGTTCAAGTCATTTCTACAGTTTTGTTTATACTTTATGTAAAGCACCTTTGTGTCTTGACTGTCCTGTATAAACAAACTCCCTGCTTTTTCAAATTAGACAGAAAAAATGAAAATGCTGAATTATTGGTAAAGTCTCAAGAGATATAAAATATACATATACAGTGCTGGAAAAATGTGTGTGTGCTGGAAAATTGTTAGTCTATGACCAAATTGTAGTTATATGCTCACTATGATTAACACAAACAATTAGACAATCTTTGAACATATTTTAATATTTTGTATATTCAACACCAGAATGACTGGAAATATATTTTAGAAAAGAAAAAAAGAAATGTTTCCAATACTGCACAACTAATCAAGGTTGTGGGGAAAATATATTGTGCTGGAGCGGTTTCCCACTGCTTCACACAATCTCATCTATGTCTTGCATCTCTGTTACTATCAAAGCTTGAGGCACTTAAACACTGTGGGATGTATGCAGAGGTATAGCTGCAGATAGCTGCTGTCCTTCACAAAACAATAGTGGTAAAATCATTTAACACAGCGGAAGCCATCAAATATACATACACAAACAATGAGTTTCCCACTTAAAGAAAAATCCTATATTATGATTCCAGTGACACTGCAGCCTGTCGCACAATTTATGCTGAATAAGAACTAAACATCCAGATTTAAAACACTGTACAAATAGCTCTTTGTCTGGTCAACATCTGAATATATGTCTGAATGTCAATATATTTTCAGGGACACAGCAGTACATCAGTAAGTCATTATTGCCTTCAATACATATGAAAGGATGATGCATAAAGGGATAGGCCTTGTGAAAAATACTTAGAATACCTAAATCAGAGATTCAGATCCGAGTTCATAAATAATGAATTCATCTCAGAATTCTACTTAACCTTTTCCCCATATTCTGATATAGTCCTATTTATAACATTGAGATAATCTTGAATTTAGTCTTAGAAGTTACATTATTTCTCATGGCTCTATATATATATATTTTAAAGATATGGCCCTTAACCTCTGTGAAAATGGTAACATCATTTTAAGAACAGCTAGATAATTGTTTTTCAATCACAGTGTTGCTAGAACATGTAAGTCAGTCTAAGAGAAGTATACAGGGTTGGCACATTTCATATAGGAACCTGGACCCTCCTTCTTATAGACAAAAGCTGTGTCATGTTTTCTGTGGAATTATTACAAATGTTGTAAAAAAACAAATGAAGTACAGTAAACTTGCAGCAAGACTGAAATTACTACATTTTTACATGTCATGTTGTTAGAACAAAAAGCAGAACAAATTGTCGACAATGGTTTAAAAGCTTAGACAACAGAAAAAAGTAGGCCTATAGTCCAGTTTAACCATGCTAGCAGCTCTGTGAAAATTGCTTCGGCACTTTGAGCTAAATGCTAATGTGAGCATGCTAATGTGTCCTAAGTGACAAATGTAATGCTGAGGTTAACATTTGCCAAAAAACACTTAACACAATGTACAGCAGAGGCTTAAGGAATTGCAGTAGTCCTACAGGTATTTTGTCACAATTATTGGTTTTACAAATGATCCTGGGTTAATGAGGGGCCTGAACCCAATTTCTATGAATTATTTGTTGAGATATTTCTGTCTGGCTAACCGAGCAACATTGCCATCTCCACAGTGCTACTGCTGGCATGGCAAAGAATTACACATCATTTCCTGTCAGTAGAAATGTCTTTTTTTTTACTGCTAGAACTGCACAATGTCAATTTCAATTCAACATGTTTACATCATAGTGTTAGCATAGCATACAGTATGAGACTTGAACACATCCATCAGTCATTAGTGCTCAGGAAATGAAAAGGCAGACTGGCATCATCAGCAGTGTCGCTATGAAAAGGATCAACACGATTACAATTAACGGGTCACTGGCCTGGAAACTTTGGCATTTTTACTGACATCTGTCAAACTCAGTGTGGATAAATAAAACCAGTGAACTTGCATATTTGTAACCCCATCTACCAAAAATACATTTTTGACTTCACACGCTGGCACTTTTCCAAAGTTAGTAATTTTGTAATTTTTTTTATGTTTACAGTATCATAATGTAATGTATTGTAATGTATCAATATCGAGTTAAAGATAGCTGACATTTGCTTGAGTTTGGTAATCCATCACAGGGAGCACCAGCTTTGTGTTTACATGTTGTTACTTTATTAATTTAGCCATTATGTTTGCCATTATGATACTAACTGCATTCACCAAAGTAAAATGACAACATTGTCCCCCAACTATGACTTAGTATCTCATTATTTTCAGAAAATATTTAAGATGATAAGATCCCTTCAAACATTTTAGGAATCGTTTCATAATTGCAGCTCTTATTTAAGAGTTACTAATTCATAATGCTACGATGATGTGTTATAATGGAATCCTGAGTCCAAACTAAAATCACAGATAGTTTTATTATGAAGCCAATGATAACAAGTACAGTAGGTCTACAATGTGTTTCTTTGGTGAGTGTAATGGGCTCACTTTGGAGAATTGTCAGCAGCAGAAGTGGAAATATTTTAGTATGTCATTGGTAGTAAATGGCATACACATGGAAAACACTGGTATCGCCCTCCAATCATTTATAATTCCATGCCCACATTTTTGAGGATGCCAAATCAACTCAACACACAAATGCAATGTTCATTCTTTGTAAAGAAAATCTTTAGTTTAAGTGTGAAGTTCAACTGTTACAAATGTCGATATACCTAACCAAGAAAAGTGTATGGTGCTTCTCAAAAGACAAAGCCCTCCGCAGCAGTCTGACAGTAATGTAAATATTCAGTGACTTCATTTACAGCAGATATGTCAGTGGTAAGTCATTCAATGAATCAATTTATCAAACTGATAATAATATATGTCATTTTAACAGTAAAACACATCTTATAAAACAAAGTATACATTTACAAATAAAGACTGTCAAGAATAAAAACAATTTACAATCACAGAATATTGAACTCCAGTGGCAAATAATCATATAGTATGTAATTCCATAAAGAATAAGATATGTCATTATTGTAAAGAGTGATGGCACTGAATTGTTTTAACCTATCACTGTGCAGAAGCAGCGTAGCAACAGTCTCAACTCTTTATTTAAAACTATAGTGTGAGCTTCTCTTTCTTTTCAACCTGGTACTAATATAATGACAGCATTAAACATAAACCTCTGCGAGACAGAGAGTAAAAAGCTTTCCTTTGTATCTTTTGAACTGGAAGACGTTTCACAGTGAGTCCAGCAGTAGCAGATCTCCAGTATCTGTCCATGCATCAGAGACATGTCCTGCTGAGGACCACAGTGAGGCCCCAACCTACATTTAGCTCTTCTATACATGAGCAAAAACAGTTCCATTAAGACTGAAGAACATGCGTCAACAAATGGATCCAATAAAAATCCCATTCATTCTTTTGCTGCCCAGTTGGTGGATCTCCATCACCCCCGACCTTTGACCTGAAGGACACCCAAGTCAACTTCAGAATGATGCCCACTGTGATGTGACATGTATGAAGTTCGGATATTGATGTTATAAGTTCATCACAGTGTCTCTGCTAGGGCTGCAGAATTTAGAAAATATAACAAATTGTGTTTATTTTTGACTGATATTGCAATAGCAATATGATTTGTGATATTGAAGTAAACGACCAATTTGAAACCTTATTCACATATGAATGGAAAACATGTAAAAATGATAATATAGTGATTTTTTGTGCAAATCCGTATAAAACAACGATTTTTTTTATTAAAGGGGCCCTATTCTGCACATTTCCAGGTTCATATCAGTATGTAGTGTCTCTACTGGGACATGTTTCCATGCTTTAATGTTCAAAAAGCTCTTTATTTTTCTCATGCTGCAGCACCTCTTTTCACCCTCTGTCTGAAACCAGAGCCCAGTCTGCTCTGATTGGTTAGCTGACCGGCTCTGTTGTGATTTGAAATTTGAATAATTGTGCAGCCCAGATCTATGCATCAGTGTGTGCAGCAGTGTGGGAAGTTTGAGCTCATCCATTCTCAGGTGCATTGCAGTGTTGCAGTACAGCTGCATTACTTAGGTCTCAGTCTTGAAATCAACAAGCTAGTAGAGCCATGGCTATAGGAAAGGCAGAGTTATATGAAAATATGTTGCTGGGGTAACATTTTCCAAAAACACCTTAAATAAGAATCTTCAGGAAAACAATAGGTTTCCTCGCACTTCGTGCTAGGGACACCGTTGGGGTCCCAGCACTCTCGTGCTCAGGCCCGAACAAGAGACAGCAGTATCCACTAAGAAAAGTTAATGGTAGGAGAAGCAGTGTACTGTAGATTTACTCTATGTATGCCTACTGGTACAAGTCAAAACCACAGAGAGTCGGAGTACAAGACACTCAACATTTTGGGCACTTCGTAGGCTGTGAAAATGTGAATGATCTGAATTGACTTAAAATAGATCTTTACACTTTTCCTAATCCACTTACAAAATAATGTTTTTGTGTCTGTGCCATGGTGGATCAATATCTAGTTATTTGATTTGGATATGAATCTGCTTTACATTTCCTTCCTTCAGTATCCATTTCATCCTTCTCCTCCCTTCATCTGTCTTTCCATTCAAGCCTGCTCACATTTTACATCCTTCCTCACACTCTAACTTGGTAGTTAGCACCGGTTGACGAACATAAACTGGTGTGTTTGTAGCTTAATAACTTTACATGTTTGCCAGTGTTAAATAGAGTGGCTATCCTTGATACCATAGTTACCTCTCTGATTTTTAGTGGTAGTATTGGAAAATAAAAAAACCTACTTTATATTCTCATTGTGGCTTTTTGTGTTATTTCAGTTTTCTCCCCCACCCAGTGTGTGTGTGTGTGTGTGTGTGTGTGTGTGTGTGTGTGTGTGTGTGTGTGTGTGTGAAGTGTTAGAAAGCAGTGCTGGCCATGCTTCCTGGAGCGAAGAGTCTGGGGATGCTGTCCTGAGACGTCTCCACGTGTCTGTGGGCCATCTTCCCCTCCTCGCCTGCTCCACACAATGGATTGAAGAACAAAAAAAAATGTAATGCAACAATGGACCAATGAGTGAATGCACTGGACAAAGTGAAATGACAAGCAAGATGTATATTTGTAATTTCTGCTTTAACTATAGAGTGGTGCAGGAATGAGTCATAAACCTGGAAATTATTTAGCACTTTCGGGCTCCCTCGTCTCTAAGTCAACTGTTTTCTGAAAACAGACTGTGGTGGACACAAGTTTAGGAGATTTTTCACATTTTGTTTTACAACAAAAAATAACTCATCAAATATCCCACTTCTGTCTTAAAAAGCGGCGGTTGCTAACAAGTGGCTAAATTAGACGGCAAAATGTCTAATCAGAACTAACATTAGCCACCCTTTAGCTTAGCGGTGGTGACATGACTGAAATGTGCTTTATGGCATTAAGTTAGCTATTTACTGTACTTATGACAATTGCATTTACCCTTCAAAAATAAAAAGGTGGCATTAATATGTAGAGAGTATCCTGCCGAACAGAATGTGTAGCTGTCATAAACATGTGTTAGCCACATATTTTATTATTTTCTGTAATATCCCAACTCCAATGTTAAAATCACATTGCTTTAGTCGAGGGAGCGCTAGCTAGCAATGCTAACTTCCAGGGCCGCCAATGAAAATACGTCTTCACTGCACCATTCTATTGTCTTATATCACAGGGTTGCCAACTTTGGGTACCTGGCTGGAGTGAGATTTTGATATCATGTGTTTAATTACACATACAGTGGGGCAAAAAAGTATTTAGTCAGCCACCAATTGTGCAAGTTCTCCCACTTAAAAAGATGAGAGAGGCCTGTAATTTTCATCCTAGGTACACTTCAACTATGAGAGATAGAATGGGGGGAAAGAATCCAGGAAATCACATTGTAGGATTTGTAATGAATTAATTGGTAAATTCCTCGGTAAAATAAGTATTTGGTCACCTACAAACAAACAAGATTTCTGGCTCTCACAGACCTGTAACTTCTTCTTTAAGAGCCTCCTCTGTCCTCCACTCGTTAACTGTATTAATGGCACCTGTTTGAACTCGTTATCAGTATAAAAAGACACCTGTCCACAACCTCAAACAGTCACACTCCAAACTCCACTATGGCCAAGACCAAAGAGCTGTCATAGGACACCTGAAACAAAATGGTAGACCTGCACCAGGCTGGGAAGACTGAATCTGCAATAAGTAAGCAGCTTGGTGTGAAGAAATCAACTGTGGGAGCAATTATTAGAAAATGGAAGACATACAAGACCACTGATAATCTCCCTCGATCTGGGGCTCCACGCAAGATCTCACCCCGTGGGGTCAAAGTGATCACAAGAACGGTGAGCAAAAATCCCAGAACCACACGGGGGGACCTAGTCAATGACCTGCAGAGAGCTGGGACCAAAGTAACAAAGGCTCCCATCAGTAACACACTATGCCGCCAGGGACTCAAATCCTGCAGTGCCAGACGTGTCCCCCTGCTTAAGCCAGTACATGTCCAGGCCCGTCTGAAGTTTGCTAGAGAGCATTTAGATGCTAGAGAGCATTTAGATCCAGAAGAGGATTGGGAGAATGTCATATGGTCAGATGAAACCAAAATAGAACTTTTTGGTAAAAACTCAACTAGACGTGTTTGGAGGAGAAAGAATGCTGAGTTGCATCCAAAGAACACCATACCTTTGTGAAACATGGGGGTGGAAACATCATGCTTTGGGGCTGTTTTTCTGCAAAGGGACCAGGACGACTGATCCTTGTAAAGGAAAGAATGAATTGGGCCATGTATCGTGAGATTTTGAGTGACAACCTCTTTCCATCAGCAAGGGCATTGAAGATGAAACGTGGCTGGGTCTTTCAGCATGACAATGATCCCAAACACACCGCCCGGGCAACGAAGGAGTGGCTTCGTAAGAAGCATTTCAAGGTCCTGGAGTGGCCTAGCCAGTCTCCAGATCTCAACCCCATAGAAAATCTTTGGAGGGAGATGTGATTTTCTGGATTTTTTTTTTCTCATTTTGTCTCTCATAGTTGAGGTATACCTAGGATGAAAATTACAGGCCTCTCTCATCTTTTTAAGTGGGAGAACTTGCACAATTGGTGTCCGACTAAATACTTTTTTGCCCCACTGTATGTGCACGAAATGACTGCTATCGTGTCAGCAGCGGGACCTTAGCATAGGGTGACCAGACGTCCCCGTTTTCCGGGGACAGTCCGCGTTTTTATTGGCCTGTCCCCGGTTGAAACTGTCCCCGGAAATGTCCCCGTTGTTTAATATACGTTAAAATCACATAGCAAGGTGAAATAAAACGTTTCATGCCATGAAACACTGGGTACACAGAGTATACTGCTCATTATTCTTCTTCTTCTTCTTTTGTCTTGCTGTTTCTCTTTATCTGCTCCGTAAACTTTCTCATTCTTAACTGCACCGCTCGCTCTCTTTTCTTGATCGCCCTAACACACCCTTCACTGTCCCGCTTAATTGTAGGAATTCTGCCTTGTGCTACTTCACTGGGTTTTGGAAACTTGTACCCTACTTTGGAGCATCTTTGATCAAATTGATCTGTGCCTGTTCATTTCGTGTAGTAGGCTTGATAGTACTGTATCCAATATTTAAAATGTTTTTTATATATGAATCACTTCCATATAAAATGCCAGTATTCAGGCCTTGGTTTGATCATTTCATAAAAATAAATAGAATTCAGTCAGAAGATTTAGTTTTGCAGGTAGCGTGGAGAGTAAGAAGAGAAGAAACACTTTAGGAAGATATGTGAAAGGATAGAAGTGTAATGGTAATTATATAATTATAGAGCCTGTCAATTTATACATTGACGAAAACAATGTGACTGTTAACCCAAGTGTATCTAATAATGTACTATCTATTTTTAAATATCAGAGAGGAAGAACAGAATGAGAAGGGAAAAACCGGAATAAAGATAAAGAAGCAAAGAGATTGCACAATAGTGAGAAAGAGAATGAAAGGAAGAAAGAGAAGACAAGTTAAGAAAAAGGAGAAAGTTTGGAGGGGAAGAAAAAGTTAACAGAGTACGAAGAGTATACAAGGATAGTGACAAAGAGCAGAAGAAAATGTGCAATGGCTCTTTCCAAGAAACGAAAATGTCACTTAAATGACAATATGATGAAAGAATGTTCCTTCATACGCCCAGGTGATCAAGATGATACGATGGTTACTGTACCATTTGTAATTCAAAATGTTCAGTTGCCAGTGGATGAAGAACATCAGTAACAGAACATCAACAGACAAAAAAGCCTCTCTCATTGCCCGTGCTGGTGTGCCCTCTGTCACCACATTCTTCAAAAAGGTAGACCCTTCCCAGGAAGAATACGATCGAGCTGTGCAGGAAGGTGTCTTTGCATACCACACTTTGCGACACAATCATAGTTTCAGATCTATGGATTGCACAGCATAACTGACAAGGAAGCTTTATGAATCTAAATGTACATGTGCTAGGACTAAATGCGATGCCATAGTGAGTAACGTGTTAGCACCATGGGCAACTACCTTGGTAACACAGGACCGACCAGGTGGAATTTGTGTCTCTGTCCATTTCTACATCCAATCATGGACATGTAAAGCTGCTGCCAATATTAGTAAGATATTGTAAGATAAATGATAGCACATCAGTGGAAACAAAACTACTCGATTTTGTTGAACTCAAAGGAGAAACAGCAGAGGAAATTGCAGCTGAGGTCCTGGTGGTTATCAAAATTCAAAAAACTGTTCTCTTTGTCCCAGTGTGTCTGACAGTTGTGTCTCTCAGTTAAAGTGTCTTTGATAGTATGTCATTCTGCTAGTATTACTTGTCTGTTGTCTCTATATCATGTACATATGTTAATTATCAAATAAACTTGAGGCTATAACTTATGTAGTTTGAAAATGTTTTGTTATTAACTCAATAAGTGAGTTACGCATTCTTTACTCTAACTTCACTTACCATGGTTTTGAAATCAGATTTTCTGAAAGGTTTCATTAATTAGTTAGTTAGTTACCATTTATAGTAATTAGTTAGTACACATCAGTTTATTACAGCAGTTAAAATGTTCGAATTACATTGAACTAGAATTGTCCCCCCTTTTTCTTTAGCAGTAAAGAAAATTGGATATATATATATATATATATAATGATATATTGACCGCAAAACTCAAAATGTCCCCGGTTTTCATTTTTAAAATATAGTCACCTTTCCTTAGCATATATATAGTATATATATATATATATATATATATATATATATATGTATATACAATATATACAAATACACAATATTGGGCACAGACTATAAAGGGCACAAAGTTTCATTCACTAATGAAAGTCAAACATGTTTGATTCCACTGTTTTATTGTGTGCCTGTCGCGATAAGCAATTAATTGACTTATCGTACGATAAATAAAAATGAACTTGATAAATTGCCATTTACATGAGGATGTAACTAGCATTTTGATAGGATGTACTTGAATTATTATTATATATTATCATTATGTCAGTGGTCTAAAATGGTCGACAATATTATTGTGTATCGCAATAATTTCCGGGAAAATGTATCTAACAAAATTAATTATCATGATGCAGTACAGTACTATTACGTCTGGGTCTCTGTGTTTCATTAAAGCTCGACTGTGTGTGTGTGTGTGTGTGTGTGTGTGTGGAACGAGCCATTTTGTGTGCGCGAGAGAGAGAGTGCACCGGTACTGGAGATCGTTGTTGTTAGCTTCTGGTGCTAGCGAGCTACGCTAACGGATATAAGGAGTTTTTTCAACAACAAAGTGGAGGAGAGTCCTCTCCTGTCAGGCTGAGAGGCTCAGTGAACTAAAGGACTCTCTGAGTGTTATCTCAGTGGGTCTCAAATGTTTTGGTCACCATTAATGTAAACAATTATTTCCGAGGCACACGTTTATATGATCATTATAGCTATACAAAAATAAGAGAATAAATGAAAAACAGGTATGAAATACTATATGAGAGTAAAAAAAGAATAAAGTTTAAAAGGGTGATTTGTAAAATATCCATAAAGAAAAAGTAAATCTGTGTACAGTTCTGTTTCATATGGGTGTTGAGAGAGGTATCCATAGATCTCTTAATTTTGCTCTCAAAGTGCACCAGATTGATGCATTTAACTTCAATATTTAAAAATAATATGCCCCCCGGACCCCCCTATGTGAGGTCCACACACCACCTATAAAAATAGCACTTTACCCCTGCTTACACCTATATGCCGTGAGCTGATTATCGAGCCTTCATTGTGACAGTCGCGGGTACGTTGTGTATATGTGTGGGGATTGTTGCAGTAGAAAATTCCACTGTAGCGACCAGTACATTAATGGGAAACCCTAAATGTTTGAGCATCCACTATGAAACGTCAAGCTACCCCACAGCACCCCCAAAATAAATCCGCCACTGAGCCTGACTATTTGTGTTGGGGGGGCCCGACATTTTTTTTTCTCCAAAGGGGGTGCCTGACAGAAAAAGTTTGAGAACCACTGGCCTAGTAGAACAATAAGCAGCAGACTTTTACTTTTGATAATTTCTACTGGATCTTAGATCTGCGCATGCACAATACGGGTCGGCAGTTGCGGCTCCAGAGTATTTTTGTTGGGTAACCTATGGTAGGGCTAACCCATACAGTGGTGGGGCTCATGTCAGTATTTGCAATGTAATTACATACACGCTCCCCTTGACAGTGAAACGCCACGCGTGAGGTTTAGATTATTTCCCTGTCTCAATCCAAATTGAACCTATGAAATAAAAAGGCACATGTGTCTTGTAGTAAATAAAAAGTGTGACCTGGAGCCAATCCTGCTATTTCTCCACAGGTGAAAGATTTGACCTGCTGAAACCCAACCCCTGCAGAGGGAGATTCTCCCCCAGGAGATTTTTTTAAATACTAACATAAAATACACATTCTGGTACTCTCTTGAGAAGAAAAATAAATAAATCTATTAGTCCACCACATATTTAAAAAAATGAATGCCATTTTAGTTTTTAGTTACTTTGTTCTGAAAGCTGAACCTGCTGATCCTCACAGAGTGAAGAGGGAAGAGGCTGTGTGAATTACTTTACATTGTGGATAAGGGGGGATAGCCCCCATTGTTCTGTGTGTCAAAATGAAAGACAGCCCACACACCTATCAATCATCAAACCGTGGGGTCTTATTTCATTACGTGTTGATTTCTATCAACACGTAATGTTGTATCGATGTATATAGAGATGTACTACAGCAAAAGTATTCTCCGTCGGGACTTCCTGCAACAACACCACGCCGTTATCTTGATTCTGTTTGGCCAGAAGACATTATCAAAGATGTTCTATTGAGAAGACGATCACTACGTGACGAAAGTTTTCAAACCCGTTTCTAGTCTTCGGTATTCTTGTTTTTGGCGTGAGAATAGTTTGGGTAGCGTGAGAGCGTGTGTCACACGCCAGATGCGTGAGAGTTGGCAACCCTGTTATATCACAAATATATGAATGAATGGAATAACCAAACAATAGTGGATACAAAAATACAAAATATATGAATACAGGCACAGTATTTATATTTTATACATGGATATGAGTTTATCCAGGAAGTGCATTGTTTAGCTGTCATTCTATCTAAGTAATATGGTGATGTTTATTACCGAGCACCAGCAGCGCTTGTTTGGCAGCGTCTCGGACATCGTCCTTGTCCGTCCGACAGAGATACACTAACTGGTCGATACTCTCTTTGGCCTGGAATAACAATCGATAAAATACGTTATTTAGCATGGTTAGGAGGACACACTCTAGTACAGATAAGACTTTATGATGTTACATCACTGTGGTGCCATAAAAGTAGAGAAGTGTGTGTACCTTGAGACATGCTAGAGCCTTGCATCCACACACTCTGGTGTCCGACTGCTCGTCTTCCAGCAGCTCCAAACAGCTGACCAGCGCCTGAGGAGGAGGGTGTGTAGTGTTTATATCCGTGTCTTACTGTGTACTAACTGATCTCAGGACTTTTACACTGCTAACGTTTTTTTGGTGGAAATGTGTTTTTTCACAGCAAAGTCACCCTCTGTACTTGGACTTATTGGGAGAATCTAAAGGCAAGAACATCCCAAATATTCATTTAGGTCTTTATTTGAGACCTTTAGTGTTGCCGTCTGTGAGGAAAATAAATGGGGCTCAGAGCCTCAGGATACTGAAATCTGTATTTTTTAAATATTTTTTTCCTTCTAATTTGTTATTCTTTTCAAAATAACACACTGTTATTTACTCACCAATAACACACAATTATCCTTGCTTTTATTTATTGGTTTAATTCCATAATCTCGGGCTTTTTTGGCGTCCGTCAGGAACTGAATTTCAAAATAAAAATAACCGGAAACAGACGTAGGCATTTCGAGCGATTACCCAAGATCCTCAGCTATGGTTTAAGCTCGCTGATTGGATGTTTTAGCCGCAATGCATGCTTGGATTTGGTGTTTATATTATATGAAATCCGGAAAACATTTTAAAAGAATAAAATAATACTTAATTCAGAGTGCTCTTGCTTTTCTCTTTGAAAGTCATCACATAACGGCATTGTAATACACGGTTTGGCTGCATTACATATTACAGATCTGCCGTAGTTCTTTATTTATAGAGCCCTGATGAGAAGACCTTTGGAAAAACTGAAGAAATGCCGCCGAAACTGAATATGTGACGTGAATCATAAATATATCAACAATTAAACAACATCTTCAATTTCTCTTCACACAATACGTCTCCTTGCAGTATCAACACTAATTCGGCTGACTTTTACATTTGATCTAATTCATAACGGTGCACAGCTGATATAAAAGGACTTGTAGTTTTTAAAGATATTACTGATTTTCTTTGAATATAAGAATGTAAATACTGAGTCTGAAATAGTATAGCAGTATGCTGTAAAATTATGTGAAAACATGAATAAAGCTACACATCTTCAGATGTTGTACATACATAAGTATCCTACACTAATAATACAGTTATTATGGCTGTGTGTACCTTGTGTGCACCTCCTAGTGGTTAAAGCACGTTATTTAATTATTGTTTTTATGTGTTATATTTGATTAATATATGAGTACATACTTTCATAGGGGGAAAGTAGAAGGTTTGTGATAGAAATATAGAATATAAAAAATCAAGAAGATACTATAAGTGATCTCTACAATAAAACAGTTTAGTGCAGGATGTACAAAGATATTAATAGGAGGTGCAAAACAGAAAAACGAATTAACCTTTATTTAAACATTAAATAACAGATTAAGGTCTTCTTTTAAATAAGAAAAACACTTTTATCTACAGATAAATATTAAGCCTGACAAAGTACTTAACGTCTAATATATTGCTTTCCTGCAATGTTAACTATGTTGAAGCACTTATTTTAACTGATATTATACATATGAATTATACTCTTATGTATGTAGATAGAATAAGAAATGTGCAGAATATGACAGTTTAATGGTGGAGGTACACACATATTGATAGATGTCTTGTAATGCACTGTTGAGGAACATGTGACCCAAGTTTTTCATTCATTGCATAACTACACCGTAGTTGTGTATATGATATGTCAATAAACCTTTGAAAATCTTGAAATCCTGAAAGGGGTGTGCAAAATAGCCATAATATACAGCCTTTAATTAACTATTAGTAGAGAATAACGAGTAATGAATATAATTTATTACTCGTTTCCATTCATGTCAATTGCAGAAACATGTTTAGTCTTCTCACCAACTATCAAATATCTCTCCTGATTGTTGGCACTTGACAATCACCTTCCCTGAATTTTACTCAGGTGTAACTAAAGTCTGATTTAAGGGTTGTTTATATTTCACATCATTAATCAGAATCTGCAAAGTAACTCAAATAAGTGTAGTGGAGTAAAAATACCAGGTTAACCTCTGAATTATAGTGGAGTAGAATTACAAAGTAACAATGAGCTGTCATGTGGGTATATATTAATGCTGCGCATTATGGACACAAGCGATTTTCACCCATTTAGTAATTACATGTTTTACATTTGATAACACCAATGTGTTTAATACTGCCAACTTCTAATTGTGGGAAAAACGAAAACGTTCAGTAGAGACGTCCCATAGAACATTTTGCGAAACACAATAGTGTAGTGTGTAGTGTGTAGTTCTGGGGGGGCGTTCGATTCCAGTTTTGGATAGTCTGGCGTGGTTTCGTTCCATTTCATACAGCTGTTTGACGCTCGTGTAAACTTGGCGCACTGCCACTCCAACATCCAATGCCAGACCTTAAAGATTAATCACGGGGACTGTAGTCCTAAACGATAGCTGGGGATTATGGGTAGTGTGGTGTCTTCGGCCATCCTAAACTCAAAAATGTTGACAATCGCAATGATGCTCGAAATGTCCCTTATAGGCCTACGTCTGTTTCCGGTTATTTTTATTTTGAAATTCAGTTCCTGACGGACGCCAAAAAAGCCCGAGATTATGGAATTAAACCAATAAATAAAAGCAAGGATAATTGTGTGTTATTGGTGAGTAAATAACAGTGTGTTATTTTGAAAAGAATAACAAATTAGAAGGAAAAAAAGATTTAAAAAATACAGATTTCAGTATTCTGAGGATCTGAGCCCCATTTATTTTCCTCACAGACGGCAACACTAAAGGTCTAAAATAAAGACCTAAATGAATATTTGGGATGTTCTTGCCTTTAGATTCTCCCAATAAGTCCAAGTACAGAGGGTGACTTTGCTGTGAAAAAACACATTTCCACCAAAAAAACGTTAGCAACCATCAATGTGTACATGGGAGTGAGAACGTGTTGCACACACACACACAAACACACACACACACACACACACACCTGCTCCCTCTGCCTGGGCTGAGCAGCCAGGCTCCTCAGCACAGAGCTGGCAGAGGCTGACACTTTTCCTCGCGGGTCTCTCAGTAATTTGGCCACAGCATGAAGTCCCTCTCTCCTCAGGCTGCACTCTGGAGGGCGCCGCAGAGCCTGCACGATCACTTCCTGGTCACATGACGCCAGGCTCTGCACCAACCACACTGTGGGAGGCAGGATATCACTGAGAACTGCCACTGTAACTATAATATCAAGCGTTTTTTGTGTGTGTGTAGGGGCGCACTGGGACTAAAAATCAGCCCGGGCATCTCGACTGGCCCACTTCGGTACCGGCCCATCGGGATTCGTCCCGAACGTCCTGATGGCTAGTCCACCACGGTGTGTGTGTGTGTGTGTGTGTGTGTGTGTGTGTGTGTGTGTGTGTGTGTGTGTGTGTGTGTGGTAATTGAATAGAAATTAGATAAGAATAGATTTTTTGTTTGTTATTGTGGTTGTTTAAATGTCATGGTGTTTCTGGAGCTAGACTGCCCCGTTTTTACGGGCGTGTGCCTCCCGTTGTCGCTGAATTTGGGAGAGCAAACTATTTTGACCTCTAAATGCCAACAAACATTGAGACTGAGACAGATTGAGAATATTTTGTTAAATAAAAAAACCCATTGTGAATTTTGGTTATGATTACATCTTTCCTTGTTGTTTAAATCACACCAGTCTTTATGTGTGTGTGTGTGTGTGTGTGTGTGTGTGTGTGTGTGTGATACCTTCTTCTGCCACTTCAGTGATGTGTGTGTCCATGTCAGTGATGCAGTTGGCCTCCATGTAACTCCACAGCTGGAACAGCGTCACCATCACTCCGTCTCTGTTGCCTCGCCGTGGTAACCTCTGATCCAGCACTCGCTCAACTAGGCACAAGAACACTACACACACACACACACGTTATCTCAGGACGAACCCTGGACAGTGGCAGTACCCTGCAGGTGTAGCTGTACCTGTGTCGGCCATGCTGCTGGCCCTCTCCGGCAGGGTTCTGGAGTAGACTGCAGACAGAGTGAGCAGGAAGCTCTCAGCAGAGACGCTGTACACACTGCCCTGTCCCACACACTGTTGCCATAGTAATTCAGCACCCAGGCACAGGCCCAGCTGTGGTATCACTGTGACGGAAGAAGATGGGACTGAGTTAGTCTTTTGTATTTGGAGTGGTTCCTATAGCTTTGAGCATGGACCCTTGACCTTGTGTGAAGAAACCCCCTCAACTGAAAAGGTTCCCTTACTCACCTTTTGTACAAGCACACTTTAGATTTGTCTGAACCCATCAGAACTTTTTTCCAGATAGTTCCTTGCTCAAATAAGCATCATTTCAAAAATAAACCTTGACATCAGGGGGAGGAGGATTCAGGCAGAGAAGCTTTGTTTGTGTCAGATTTCTAACACAGACTGAGTCCATCAACATGGGATAAACTCATGTTTGCCATTTTAATGATATGCAAACCATAAATGTATTGCGATCTAATTCAGATCTTGTTTTTCTTTTATCCCACATTGTTATATCTCTCACAGGCTCCGCCCTCTCCTGGACTCTATGGGTACTACCCCTTGATCATATCATGCAAGAGTTCATCCACTGAGACTTTCATAAATGTAGCCGACCCCGGGGCGGGCCTACCTGAATGCGCGCGCATCTCACCGTATAAAGGAGGCCACACCTCCTGACTGTCATCCATTTCTCTTCAGCGAGCAGGATTAAACAACCTGAGCAGTAAACGAGAAAGGAAAAGAAGAAAAGCATGGACTCACCACTCCTCGAATACCGGGCCTGCCCGACATGCCCTGGCGTGATCGCAGGGGCTGATCTGCACCGGCCTGGGGCCGGACCACGCCGAAGACAGCCTAAGCCAGTCGCCGGCCTGCAACGCCTGCCGGATGATCCCTCGGCTAAGCCGCCGACATCGTGGGAATCATTTCCGGGTGAAGTTTGGCCCGCTGGGGGAGGCGGAGGATCAGGACCTCAAGGTGGTGGAGATGGGTAAACAGGATGACGAGGTGCCATTCGTGTTCGCCATCCCGAGGGGCCGGATGGCCATGGTCACGGAGGAGGAAGACGACAAGGACACCTCGTTGTCTGGTACTTTCGGGTCCGGCGGCCTGGAGGGTCCAGCACACAGGTCTGCGCGTCTGGACTTCCCGGCGGTGATGACCCTGGCGGCAGAGCGTGTGGGCCTACCGCTCCCCCCACCGCTGCCACCGAGGCCAGTAAGCCACCTTCGACAGGGGATTCACGGCCCGGTGCATCCGGCCCAGCCGGCCTTTGTCTCGCCCCTGGTGCCAGATATCTGGCACACTATAGTCCACACACACTCTGCACGGGGTCAGTATCTGAGTGTGGGACATGGGACACTTGCGCTCTCCCTGTGCCCCTTAGGGACTCGGGAGAGGTGGTACATAGTGAGCCCATCCAGGGCTGGGGACTCTCTCCGTCTGCCTATGGGTGGAGGGGGGGAGCCCTCAGCACTGTATTCCGAGCACACTTTTCGCGAGGTAAGCGCGTCGAAGTGTGCTCGGTCAGCCGCGGCCCAGACTTCTCCACGGTCACAACCGAGGTAAAGGAGGGTGCGATGCAGCGGCTGCTAACCAGAAAGCCGGTCAGGGGCAGTGGGGTGGAACGGTGTTGTTGGACGACAGCGCGTGTATACATCGGGCCTGTGAGAGATATAACGAGGGGTTATGTATGGTAACCCTTGTTATATAAGCACAGGCGGAGCCCTCTACTCAGGGCACTGTCTGTCCTATGCCGCTCGCTGAAGAGAGGTGTAGGATGACAGTCAGGAGGCGAGGCCTCCTTTTATACGGTGAGATGCGCGCGCATTCAGGTAGGCCCGCCCCGGGGCCGGCTACGGTTATAGAAGTCTCAGTGGATGAATGCTTGCATGATATGATCAAGGGGTAGTACCCATAGAGTCCAGTAGAGGGCTCCGCCTGTGCTTATATAACAAGGGTTACCATACGTAACCCCTCGTTATGCTTACTGCTTATTCCTAACTCTTTCCTCCAATTCTTGTATATAATGTATTTACATTAACATTGTTGCCATGATTCTTCAGCACACGGCACTGTTGTGACAAGATTTAGATAAAATGTGCGTACAATACTCAGATTGGCCCTGTGAAATAGTTGCATTTTGATTATAAAATTAAAAATAAAATCCAGATGAAATTGCAAAGTGTTTATTTTAATATATGATATATTTAGACCATTATGCAGGCCTGGTGGACAAATAATAAATAATAATTATAATATATTTTATTTGGGGGCTTCTTTCATAGCAGACAGTTTATAAAGAAAGTGCCAGTTTGAACAGGTGGGTTTTGAGTTGGGTTTTGAATGTTGTTATGGAATCAGACTGTCGGATATTGTAAGGGAATATTTGAATGTATTCATGTTAGCTCCAAATGTATAAGTTTAAAAATGAGTGACTTGGGTTAAAACTGAGCTGGACTTTGGAGCAAGCACATGTGACTGCAGAGAAGACCATGTGGTGTTGGAGGACAAAGGATTTGGCGGGGGAGGTTACAGCATGTGTTGACTTGCACTGTATGCAGATGCTTTTGCCACCTGAGAATGGAGAAACTCAAGATTTGGGGGGATGGGGACATTGGGGCTGCCAATCAAAGTAGGGGAATCAGAGATCCCTCCCATTGCTTCAGCATATAGTCAGAAGACACAACTGAGTTCTCTCTCTTTTCTGCTGGCTGGCTGACGTGATCACAAGGTAACTGGGGTTCCCAAGTATATTGTATTATTGTATGTATTCTTGTATTGAATGTAATGATTTCTGGTGCATTGTGATATTACCATTAAAGTAGATTATTCTTGACTTGGTGGCACTGAACTCCTTCCATATAACACAGCTCTCGAAGGACGCGGGGATATTTGAAACGTGGTGCGTAAATCCACTATAATATCTAACAATATGTAGTGGCAGGGAGTTCCAGAGTCTGGGAGCCGAGCAGCTGAAAGCTCAAGCACCCATGGTTTTGAGGCGAGAGCTTGGGACGGTGAGAAGTCCTACGGACGAAGAGCGGAGGGTGCGGGAGGGGATGTACTGCTGAAGGAGGTCGGTGATGTAGATGGGGGCAAGGTTCTGGAGAGCTTTATATGTAAGTAGAAGGTTTTTGTATTCAGTACGGTAGCGTACAGGAAGCGAATGTAGTTGAGTGAGAATAGGGGTGATGTGGTCGGATGAGTTGGTGCGGGTGAATCTGTAATGCAGATAAGCATTATAGTTGCTCTCAAAGGTTTGGCGTTAACTGTAAGACTTTATAAATATATATAATCTTCAGAATGCGTTGCAGGCATCACATTGTGTGATTGAATGAATATTTGAGTGAATATTTGCAAAAAAAACACAACGTTTATCAGTTTGAACATTACATAACTTGACTTTGTTGTCCATTCAATTGAATATAGGTTGAAAAGGATTTGCAAGTCATTGTATTCAGTTTTTAGTTATGTTTTACACAACGTCACAACTTCTTTGGAATTGGGGTTTGTATTATATATAATATATATTATTAAACGTTATTCTTTTCAAGATTTCACGTGCCACATAAAATGTGGTGCCAGGCTGCATTCGTCTCACAGGCCTTGAGGTCCACACATCTGCTCTGAGCAGATGAGAGGGATGTCTGCAGGTCATGCTGACACACAGAGAGAACAGGGCCACACAGATATAAAGACTGCAGCTGACCTTCAGCAGGCTGTCTGAAGCGCCTCGGGTTGTCCTTGGCGATGCGTCGGATGGTTTCGAGGACTTGAGCCTCCCTCAGCAGTCTGTCCAAGGCGTACATCTCTCCACAGCACAGGGGACCAAACATACCCAGACACTGCAGACATAACGTCACATATAACATGAGAAGATGAATATCATATCGTTTTAATGTAGGTGTTATAGAGTAGGTTTCCCGGGGAATGGAAAAATCTAATAGTGTAATAGGTTACAAAGACACTTTACTTCCTTTTGAAAAAGTTATGCCATACACTATTAATTCTTCAAATGATCATGCTACATAACCAGAGGTACTATGTATCTATAATTTGTATTCTCATAAACCTTGTGTGAACTTTTATCTGAACTGTCCTGTATTACAATTTCTTTCCATAGCAGGTATCTCTGCTAAGCTGGAACCTTGACGGACTAAATTAAAGGAACATATGTCACACCAGCATGTGAGGCAGCCAGAGACCTCCCTCTGGCTGAGACATGACAAACGGCAGTGTAGCAGCTCTCTTACCAGCAGCTGGGTGCTGCACTTGTTGAGGTGGACCACCAGGGCGCAGTCTAACGTGGTGCAGCCTGTGGTGAGAGGGGAGGGGGGGCTGTCCCAGCCTCTGTCCTGCAGAGACCTGAACACACATGAGGAATTTTTAATAAGATCCACGGTGTTAAGGGAGGCTTCCATCAACTCTGCTGGGGTCAGGGGTCAACTGGATGGAGCCTCTGAAGGCTCAATGAGATGGCAAGCAGTGTGTGACTGCCATCAAGTCAAGAAAATACATCATCATAGAGTCATATATTTAATTGGTTTTGTTCGTTTGAGGAAGGCTTTTCCAGCTCTGCGCTATAGTGATGGTACCACACAGCTCCACTAGATGGCAGCAAGATACTTTATGTACAATGAGATTATTCTGTACCAGGAGAGATATATTTACTGTCCCCTACCCACATCCACTCCATTACAGTGAACTTGTCTGTAGTCACACTCACAGCTGAACGAGGCTCCCTTCTTTCAAATGGAGGGTGTAAATAAAGCAGCAAGCTTTGGGACGAACTCCCCTCTCTCCAGCCGAAACAGTAAATGCCGTAATCTTTCGTAACAACGGTTCCAAATCAGCATGTCTTGTATCAATAAATTATAACTACAATAAAATTATCAAAATCTTTAATGCTGTCTCTTGTTTTTTGTTTTAAAGTCTGATGTTTATGTTTGATGACGGACACACACAACGTTGGTCAGCTTTAGTAGCAGGTGAAGGACCGATGCAGGCTCTCTGTTGGAGGGCTTGATAACCCACTCTCCCTCCACACTTGTTGGTCTGGAACGGCACTCAATGGAGTGGAAGTGTGTAGGGGTGGGGTGTAGGGGGCGATTTGGAACTGGGCCTGGATGTGGATTTACTATTAACAAACACACATAGACAAAAACAGTTTGTGAGCTCTGACCTGCCACTTCTGCTTCTCTTCTCTCCTCTCTCCTCCACCCCCTCATCCTCCTCCTCACAGTCAGACGTGTTGAGGAAGTCAAAGCTGCACAGAGCTGTTTCCACGGTGAGGCTGACCACGCTGGGGGAGCGGCTGTGCCTCCCGCCCTACACACACACACACACACAATTTCATTTAGCTCAACCATGAAACTCAGAACAGCGAGAAACCTGAAATGACTTTTGCTTCAAATAAGCCAAACCATTTTATGTCTGAGTTTTAATGGCCGATGTGCAGTTAAAACAGTTCAGTCTTAAGATGTGAAGACTTTCTGCTGTTCTAGAAAATGTCTTTAGATGCCCACAATAGTTAAAGCTGAGCATGCACACACTCACACCCCAGGAAAATGTGGATCCAGCTTAAATTGCATTAACAACATTTGCCAAGTTAATTAGTGAGCCACATCTTACAGTGAAAATATAAAACTGTCATATCTCTTGTCTGACTTGGTTGGATACTCTGTGTTAAGGCAGGTCAGTGGCTCAGTTCCTAGCCCAGCAGTCGACATGTGTCCTTGGGCAAGAGACTTACCGTAAATTGATAAAAGCATCAGTGAAAGTCACTTTACACGTAGTTGGTGAATTATTCTAGGAGACTTTAACATCAACTGGAATGACAAACAAAATAGAAAGAGCTTACAACGGATCACGGATAATCACAAGTTAATACAACTAATGGATCAACCGACTAGAATAACCAAAACCTCCAAGACTATGATAGATTTATTATTTACAAACAAAGCTGTCAGAATAGTTAAAATGTACAACTTCCTGACTGGTCTTTCTGACCATAATCTTATTCTTTTTACCAGGAAACTCACCAAAAATCTTCCCTGGCTGAATCAACAATGCAGGAATCTAATGAAATCTAGAGACCAACTATTGTAGCAGAGCTTGAAATCCGGACTATCCACTGATACACAGAAATGCACTCATGCTCGTAACAAGGTAACACAAACAATAAGACAGGCCAAAGCGAACTTCTTCATCAATATAATTGAAGGTGTGAAAGGTAACGGTAAAAAAGTTTGGCAAATCTTAAATAAACTATTAGGTAAACAAACCAAACAGGAAAATAATGCTCTAGAATTAAAAATCAATGATGCCCTGATAAAAGATCCTGCAGTGTTGGCCAGTTCTCTCAATGAGTATTTCTTAAATAGTGTTTGGGACATTACAAAGCTCTTCTCACTATCTGGGGTTTCACCCAGCCCGACTGTGGATACACACCCCGTTTTTGACCTGGAGGAAATCACAGAGGTGGAGATAAAAAATATAATCTTAGGGTTAAGAGGTTCTAAGGCTAGGGATGCATATGATTTTGACACCAACCTTATAAAGACACATATTGACGGTCTAATAACACCAATTACTATGCAGTGAGGTCAGCACAAGGGAAGTTCCATCGTTCTGGAAGGTGGCCACGGTGACACCGATTTTAAATCTGGGGATAAGGCTATAATGTCCAATTATAGACCTATCAGCATCCTCCCCTGTGTCTCTAATGGCGCATTTCCACTATAGCGCGGAACGCGGTTTAAGCGTGCCGTGCCTGGCCCGTTTTTGGTTGGGTTTCCACTGGGCGTAGTACCGGCTAGCGGGTACTATTTCACAGTTTTTCTGGCCCCATAAAATCGAGGTTCTTAGCGGGCCAACAACCAGGCTGAGTCGGGTTGAGTATGCTAAACTAGAGAGAGAGAATCGCTGGCAAGGGGGCTACAACTACAAACAAAATGAACATATTTGACCGTGATTTAATTATAATACACGTTTCAAAATGATGCCGAAGTAACAACATACTGATACCAGTTAGTAAAAACCATGAATGAATGCTTTGACAAGTCTGCAGACAGACGGCAGGCGAAAAACCTTTTAAAATGCGTGTTTTCTACGCAGTATGCTCCGACCGTCCACACTCACGACAACGGCCTATACAGACATAAATAAACCAGTGACTGTATTCTCCATGACACAGACAGTCTGTGGTTTGTACTTGTTTAACCTAGTTTCTGAACAGATATGAGGAGCTGTGAGCTTGAGTGCTAACAGCTAACTGGTGATGTTGTTTTTCTGTGGCTCGCATTGATGATGACGTCACGGCTCCGCCTACACTGCGTTACTATAGTTACTGCCCCAGCTACTAAACTGTAATGGAAACACAGCATAAAGAGAACCTGGCCTAACAAGACCTAACTATACCGTACTAAGCCGAGCGAGGCCCTGCAATGGAAATGTGCCATATGATAGCTGAGAAATGGGTGTCAAAACGAATCACCAAACATTTCGATAAAGGTTTTGTTCCACTCCACCCAAAGCAGTTTGGTTTTCGTGCTCACCACTCCACTGAGACAGCTAACTGTGTCTTTGTGGAAAAGGTTAAATGTATGTTGAACACGAGCCCATATGTAGGTGCTGTCTTCCTTGATCTCAGGAAGGCATTTGACTGTTGACCACCAAGTGCTCCTTACAAAGCTGACTCATTTCAATTTTTCGGCAGTTGGCAATACATTGGTTCAAGTCTTACTTATTGAACAGAAAAAAGTGTGTTTTGGTCAACGGTGCCAAATCGCCCTAGCTTGTCAACCCTGTTGGGGTTGCACAAGGTTCCATTCTTGGACCGTTACTTTTTTCACTGTACATTAATGACTTGCCTAATGTATGTCCTGAGTTGAATGTGCAAATGTATGCCGATGATGCAGTCATCTTTATACACGGGAAAAACACTGAAATGATCTCATCTTGTCTCTCAAATGCTTTGGACAAGGTTCAACACTGGCTGAACATTTGCCTACAGTTAAATGTAAAATAAAAAAAGTATGCATGTTGTTCAGTAAACGACCAGTCAAAATCGAAGGATCCAACGTATTTTTAAACGGAGCAGAAATAGAACTAATCCCCCACTTCAAGTATCTTGGAGTCATAATGGACTCGAACTTGACTTTTAAGAAACCTATTAAGAAAGTATCCAATATTATTAAATTCAACTTGCAACATTTTAAACAAATCAGACTTAACTGTCAATGTTGCAAAGTCATACCTCCACTGTATGATTATATCCCACATTGAATACTGTTTGACAAACTGGTCGTTTGCTTGTGCCACAAACCTGAAACCCATAGAACAGCTGTACAAGAGAGCTATCAAGGTGTTCATTCATCCACAGAAAACACACTGGAAGCTGCACTAGGTCAGAAACCAGAGGAGACTGTGAAGTCCACTGTAGACGGACCACTTTTGGACAAAATGTCCTCTCCATTAAAGGCAGCTCATTCTGGAATAGCCTCCCAACTGAGATACGGGATTGTCCCACTCTCAATAGTTTTAAAGGTCAACTCAAAGAATGGTTGAGCAACAAACAGATGTGCAATCACCGCTAAATGCACTTTAATACAGGGGTATCTTCTCTTGCACTTTATATGTTGTTGCTGCTATATTGTACTGCCATGTGGTAAATACTTGTATCATGTATTTGTTTTGTGCTATGTTTATAAATGTCATGTTCTTAAATGTTTTATGTGAGGGACTGCAGATGGAAATGAGCTCAAAGCTAAAATCCGGCATATTTACACTTGACGCATTTTTTTGTTTTAAGTGTTCATTAATGTGCATTGTCCCTATCAAATAAACGATTAAATGAAATGAAATATTACACCTAATAATATATATATATAAAAAAAAATTCTTCTACCAGCATTATTGATACTTTCTTTCTTCTATTAAGATCCCTATTAGCACAAGCATTAGCAGTAGGTATCTTCCTGGGGTCCACAGACACACAGTCAAACACAACCACTAAAACCACATAAACCCAACAAATATAAACAAAATCATCTAGTTCAGTGGTTCCCAACCTGGGGGGCGCCAAAGATCGCAGGGGGGGGGGGGGGGGGGCGCCAGGCCTCAGATGATTTGAGGCTTTACTTTTATTTATTTTTTACATATAATTGTAACGCAATACATGATTGTCACTAAAAGCCTTGTCTCTACATTAAAATAAAATTAATTTGAATACAAATTCAAGTTGGTAGCTATTATAGGCATAAAAAGACAGAAATGTATAATTCTTTGTGTGTAGGCGCAACTTCCAACAGGATTCATTTGGGGGGGCTCTTGGGAACCACTGATCTAGTTTAATTAACTTAGGAGGTATGCAAGAGAAACAAAAATGACCATCCTTTCATTATTAAGCTGTATCATTAAGCCAAACACAACATTAACAAACAAGTACAAACAATTCTTGGAAAATCAATAGATATATTTTCAAAAAAAGTCCTACAGTCCAAGAAAATGTGATTTAAAAAAAAGAATAGATTAAAAAAATAAAAGCATGTCTGTACTTATAGGTGCCTTAAAAAATGTAAACCTGTTATTAATAAATTAATAAAGACTGTTTATTAGAATTCTACAGAACATAAATCCAGACAATTTTCCTTGGGCAAGATATTTTAGTCACTTTGAATAAAAGCATCAGCGCAATATCTAAGATAAGCGAAAACCTGTTGATTATATTAATCAGGCTATAGTTAAAACTTTCTAACCAACCTACTCATTTTGAATGTTATTTTAAACAAAGATGGTGATATTATACCCAATAATATATACACTTATTTTTTTCTTTGAGCCTTCATTGATCTTACTTTTATGATAAATATTATAATGGTCTCTTCAGAGTCAGGAGCATTTGTTTTTGCAATTAAAGTGAAGTTTTTAGCTACCCTCCCCCCTGTGGAAGCATCTCTAAGCTCCGCCCCACCTTGAGTGTGACCTGCAGCAGCTTCAGCTCCTGCTCCAGCAGCTGCAGCTCGGGAAACTGTCCTCTGTAATCATCCAGGGAAGAGACCACGGCTGTCAGGGCGTCCTCCAGCCCGCTGTCCACCGGACCCACGCTCCCCCTGGATGGAGACTCTGCCCCCGGGGTCTCCTCCTCCACCGACACCCACCGCGCCACGTACGTCACGTCCCCGCTCTCTGGGCGTATGTCTGGCTGTGTGTGTGTTTCTGAGTCCACTGGTTCAGAGGAGTGTGTGTCCTGTTGGTCTGTGGCATTGTCAGCCGTTGTGTTCTCATCTGTGGGGGGGGTTCTGCTCTGCACCTCCATCTCTATGTCAGTGATGGAGATCCCCGAGGTGGGAGACACCCCCCCTCCGGACTGGACCGCCCTGTCCGTCAGCACGATGCCGTCGGCGCTGCTCTCACTGATGTGGCTCAGGGAGCGGGAGTAGCTGCGGGGGGGGTGGCTGTTGGTCACCCCCCCCGCAGCTATCGGAGACCGCTTCCCTGAATCCTCTTCCTCACTGTCAGCTTTTGTCGTCACAGTGACTGACTCCTCTTCCCTGTAAATCAGATCATATCTTCAGTTTGTTTTTGTTCAGATAAAACACATATCATTCTTAATTATTTATTCTATTAGGTTCTCTATTAGCACTAGCATTAGCAATAGGTATCTTCCTGGGGTCCACACACACACACACACACACACACACACACACACAACAAACGTAAAACAAAGTCATCTCATATAACTAAGTAAGGAAGTACAGAAGAAAAACGAAAGTATCATCCTTTCATCATCAAGCCGTACCATTAAACTACATTAACAAACAGAAACATACAATTCTTGGAAAAATGTTCACAAAAAATAAATCATGAGATTCGTGGTTTTTCGTCTCAAGTCCTTGTCTGAGGAAAAAAAATCCTTAAATTGTGTAAATATCTATGCCCCTTTTTTAGACATATTCACTTCCAAGAAAATGTTTTTCAAAAATAATAAAAGTAAAAAAGAATAATACATCAAATAATAACAACAAAATAAGTAAACCTATTCGACTGAAAATCTTAATTGTACAGAACCAGAGCGCCGCTGTACCTGCTGCTCGGTGCTGGTCGTGCAGACCTGTGGGGGTCCTCACTGACGGGGCTGATTTTGTGGGTGGAGTTTGGAGTTGAAGAGGAGTCTCTTGGGAAGAATGAGATGTCTGGTTGAGGGGAGGAAGTCCCGCCTACAGCTGGCTGGATGTCTGGTGTCACCACCACCGTCTGGAGAGGGACAGGGACACCATGAGTCACTGACAGTCAACCTAACACAGGGATGGGCAACTTTGATGGTGGTGGGGGCCACATCATTGATGTACTGGCCACCAGGGGGCCGCAGATTCACTTGGAACACACACACACAACAATTCCATGTGTTGTATGTAATTATTAACAAATATACTAAGTCTGACATCTTCATTGACATTTTACAATCAAAGGGAACATCACCAAAAAATGGGAACATCCTCTAATAAGCTCACTAAACAAATATCAGTTCACAGAAATGTTATTTCATTTACAAGTGGCATGTTTGTATTGAACAGGTTATAAAACAGTGGAATCAAACTATTTTAAACTATTGGAAAGCACGGGAAATGTGTGTGTATTGAGATTAACCATTAAGATGACATACACATGAAGTCATGAACACTAACCCAGACATTAGTTGTCTAACTTGAACCTAAAACACTTGTAGCTGTCAAGGGGTGAACTCTGAGGCATGAACTCAAATGCACGACTCAACTCAGACTCAGGTAGTGTTCAAAATAAAGACTTTACTGGTATTGTCACAGTAACAAAACAGGGAAAAACAATAACACTCTTTCGAGGAAAAACAAGGACTATGATCATGAGCTAAGAGGAACATAATATGTCCGTGGAGTAGGCTTGTACGTGTATCCTAAATGAGGAAACAAACTGGCAATGGACAGGATGGGACTAGCACAATATATACACAGGGTAAGGGGAAACAGGTGGAAACAATCAGGGCGGGGAAAACAATCACGGACACAGGAGACAGATAGGGGCGGGGAGCGTGAAGGCCTGAAATGAGAGGGAGAATTACTTATTGGAATAAATATAAAGCACAGGACAAAGGGACATGACAAAACTAACATAAAGAATAAACGTTCACAATAAGTTTCTTAGACATGACAGTAGCCAGTCTCTGCATTCCCCTGATTCCACAATAAGGGGAATGTCAACACAGACACCTGTCAGCCCGCACTCTGCTGTTCCTCAGCACCGCTCCCCCTCCCTCCCGCTGAAATTATGAATGAAAAGCGTAGTAATCATAGATAACACGGCAGGGTCCGTGACAGTTTGTTTTCATCTGATTTCAAATAAACAAAGTCTTGGTTTTAAGAATATTAAACTTGTTTCGGCAAATTCAGATGATAAATACAACTTTGAAGCTTGTAAAGGCATCATTACAAGAGGCAACTTAACGTCACAGCAGGCATAACAACAGCCGGTGTTTCTTGTGAGGGTTTCCCCGGGAAACAAACACAATACACACAAATGCGTCACAGATTATTTTGCGGTATTTGAAATCATGTACGCAGCTCGCGACGTAACTAGGAGTCTAGTGGACGGTATCAGTACTACAAGTAAAACATTTTTTTTAAATTAATTACGTTGTTTATAAATTAATCTGAGGGCCGCAAAAAGAGGAGAAGTCCTGGCTAATAGTGCGATGAAGCCAGCGCATTTACAGAGACACCAGAGCACCAAACACTCGGGTAGTGTCGATAAAAGTGAAGAATTTTACAGACGAAAGCTGTCGGAATTTAAGTCGAGCCAGAGAGTAATGATGAAAGCCACGAATGTGTCAATGAAAGCACTCGAGGCATTTTACGCCGTGTCCCTGCTTGTGGCTAAATAAAAAAAACCTCACTCTATTGTTGAGGAGCTCATTCTCCCTGCAGCGACTGCGTTGGCCGAAATTATGATAGACAAGAAAGCAGCCGAAGCACTCAAGAAAGTTCCCCTGTCGAATAACACCGTATCCCGTCGGATCAATGATATGTCTGTTAATATAATTGGACAAGTGGTGAACAAAATAAAACTAGCCGGTCAGTTCGCTTTGCAGCTGGATGAAATGACAGATGTGAGTGGAGAAGCGCAGCTCCTGTCCTTCGTGCGTTACAAAGATGCGTCGGAGATAAACGAGCATATTTTATTTTGCAAAACGCTGCCAGGAAAGACAACTGGGGAAGAATTGTTCCAGGTTATCGACAGCTTCTTCAGAGAACATGATCTGCAGTGGAAAACCTGCAGCCACATCTGTACTGATGGAGCAGCTGCGATGACGGGGCGCGTAAAGGGACTTTTTGGGCACGTAAGAAAGGTAAATCCCAACATTAAATGGATGATATTCATCGTGAAGCACTAGCTAGCAAGAGGATGAGCCCTGATGTAAGTGCTTTTGTGAAGATGATACATTTCATCCAATCTCGGCCATTGAATCACAGGCTGTTTGAAACTCTTTGTCATGAGAACGGCACAGAGCACGATCAGCTATTGCTTCACACAGACATGCGCTGGCTGTCTCGTGGGAAAACGCTACTGAGACTTTATGAACTTCGCAATGAAGACGGAGCATCTGCATCCTCTTGCTGAGCAGCTTGAGGATGACAAGTGGGTGGCGCGCCTGCCATATCTTGCTGATGTGTTTACCAAACTCAACGAGCTCAACCTATCACTTCAGGGCAAGGAGTCACATATCCTGAAATTGTATGACAAAGTTCAAGGATTCACAAAAAAGCTCAAACTATGGGAGAGGAAATGTGATGAGGGAGACGTGAGCTGTCTCCCACTACTCAATGCCCATCTTGCCACCACTGCTGTTGCCAGGGGTCCAGTGGTCAAACTGGTGCAAGCGCACCTGTCCAAACTCTGCACTGATTTCAGCCATTATTTTCAGGACATTGAAAATAAGTCAGAAAGACTGGATTGGGTGAGGAACCCATTCATTGTGAGTGAGAGCAGCAACAGCCTGAAGACCACAGTCTGAAGATGGCATATGCTGAGAAGTCATTGACTGAGTTTTGATGTGATGTGGAGAAGGAATATCCTGAACTGGGAAAACATGCACTGATTGAACTTTTGCCGTTTGGTTCTACTTATTTGTGTGAGGTGACCTTCTCAGCTTTAACACACATCAAAACCAAGCAGAGGAACAGACTGGATGTGGAGACCAGCCTGGTCACAGCTGTTTCCACACTGCCTCAAGAACTATCAAAGCTTATGAAAGACAAGCAAGCTCAAGTGTCTCATTAAAGCTCACATGACTGGTGAAAAGAAACTGCTAGGCCTATACTGATTCTGGATATTATTTTGCTAAGTGTTTTGTTCCTGAATTAAAGTTTAAATGCCTGTTTAAAGGGGATTTAAGCCTAAATGTTACAAGATATATATAGCAAAGATAAGTTGATTATTTAGATTTCATATGTATTTATTTGATCATATTATTTATTTTCAAGGCAACATATTCATTTTTATGAAAAAGAAGAAAATGCCTGAGAATTAGATGTTCAAATTAAGGAGATGAAATAGTTATTTTCATTCAATAATCAGTTACGTTCTACTTGTGAAGGATCATCAGCACGTATGAGTGAGTGGGTACTCATGGTATGACAAAAGGCTCAGGGGGTACACAAGACAAAAAAGGTTGGGAACCACTGCTCTAAACCATCAACGTGTATCTTATACCCAATTCCAACTAAGCTGTTAAAAGGAAGTTTTTCCATTAATTAGCACTTCTTTATTAAACATTATGAATATGTCTTTATTATCAGGCTGTGTTCCACAATCATTCAAAGTAGCAGTGATAAAACCTTTTCTTAAAAAGCACAACCTCGATTCAGAGGTTTTAGCCAACTATAGACCTATTTCTAATCTCCCGTTCCTCTCAAAAATTCTTGAGAAAGCAGTCGCAAAACAGCTGTGTGATTACTTAAAAAACAATGATTTATTTGAAGATTTTCAGTCTGGCTTTAGAACACATCATAGCACAGAGACAGCTCTGGTTCAAGTCACAAATGACCTGCATGTACGTAGACACGTTGTGCCTCTCCACCTCTGTTCCTTACTTTGTACTTGCTACCCCTTTCCCTCAACCTATCCTAAGGGAGTCCATGTACGTAGACACGTTAGTTTTGCTGCTATAGGCTTAGACTGTCGGGGGACACCTTACTTCTTCCTTCTGTCTGTCTGTACCTGTGTACTCTCATGTTCCGAATAACCCAGCTCCTCTTACATTTCTTTTTGGTGTCTATCTACGCCTGGATCCTGAGTCGTGGCTGATCCTGTTGCTGCGGTCCTGTATCCTGGATCCTCTATCCTGAGTTCTGGATTTCGAGTCGGGCCTGAACCTATCACTGTGGTCCGACCTGACTTTCATCATACAACTTCCCTGATGGCTCCCACAGGATTGTTGACATCCTCGTGGATTCATCTTCTTATTATAGACACATGCATTTCCAAACATACCAATTGTGATGACCCCTCCACACCACTAGGCGTTCCATGGTCTCTCTCTCTCTTTGTTTACAGAATCCGGTGCTGTGGGGCCGGCATTTACCTGATAAGCTGCACCTGGGTCGAAAAGGCTATAAGAAGAGAGCCCAGCCGGATACGTCTCTCTCTCATTCCTCTCGCACATTCCCCGTGTGAGCTTCGTCTCGCGGCTGTTGTTTTGGTGTCCACAAAAATAAAGGATTGTTATATTTTCAGACCCTCGTCTCGCCTCCCAACTTTTTGTTGCAGCCCAAGAGCCGGGTTGTAACACTATGCTGTAAAATGTATTATCTCTTCGATTTACACACAACATCTATTGCACGTCTGTCCGTCCTGGGAGAGGGATCCCTCCTCTGTTGCTCTCCCTGAGGTTTCTCCCATGTTCCCTTTAAACTGTGGGTTTTCTCCAGAAGTTTTTCCTTGTACGATGTGAGGGTCTAAGGACAGAGGGTGTCGTATTGTCATACTGATATTCCGTACAAACTGTGAAGTCCACTGAGACAGATGTAACATTTGTGATATTGGGCTATATAAATAAACATTGATTGATTGATTGATTGAGGGGCTCCGGTGTTGAGGATCAGGGTGGAGGATGTGATGTTTCCCACCCGCACTGCCTGGGGTCTGCCCGTCAGGAAGTTCAGGATCCAGTCACAGAGGGCGCTGTTGAGTCCGAGGTCTCTGAGCTTGATGACCAGCTTGGAGGGCGCAATGGTATTGAAGGCTGAACTGTACTCAATG
The DNA here is from genome assembly GCA_902827135.1 of Harpagifer antarcticus. NCBI lineage: Eukaryota > Metazoa > Chordata > Actinopteri > Perciformes > Harpagiferidae > Harpagifer > Harpagifer antarcticus. Next base: position 4,256,330 of record CADEHL010001357.1, read on the forward strand.
AACATAATTCTCACATATGTGTTCCTCTGGTCCAGGTGTGAGAGGGCAGTGTGGATGGTGTGAGCTATGGCGTCGTCTGTGGACCTGTTTGCTTTGTAGGCAAACTGCAGGGGGTCCAGAGAGTCAGGGAGGGAGGAGGTGATGAAGGTTTTGACTAACCGCTCAAAGCACTTCATTATGATGGAGGTGAGTGCTACTGGGCGGTAGTCGTTGAGGCTGGTGATTTTAGTTTTTTTGGGGACAGGAACGATGGTGGAGTGTTTGAAGCATGTGGGGACTACAGACTGCAGCAGGGACCTGTTGAAGATGTCTGTGAACACCTCTGCCAGCTGAACTGCACACATCCTGAGAACACGGCCAGGGATGCCATCAGGTCCAGGAGCCTTGTGTGGGTTAACCCTTTTAAAGGATGTACACACATCTGCCCTGTTTAAAACAAAAGGACAGGGCTCCTGATCCTTCTCTGCCTCCACAGCCTGGCTGCTCTCGAAGTGAGCAAAACAACTGTTCAGCTCATCTGGGAGAGATGCGCACGCAGACACTCCCGCAGCACCCCCCGCTGCTCCTTTGTAGTCTGTCATTGTCCCGCCCACATGTTCCGGGTGTTACAGCCTTTGAAGTCAGGTTCCACCATGTCTTTGTATTGTCTCTTTGCGCTGCTGATTGCTCTCCGGAGTTCATACCTAGATTTCCTGTAACCGTCTAAATCTCCAGCTCTGTGCGCTTTCAGTTTGCCACGCACCTCGCCGTTTACATTACATTACATTGCATTTAGCTGACGCTTTTATCCAAAGTGACTTACAATCAGTGCGTTCGACCAACAAAATACAAACTTGAAGAAAACAGAATCATATAAGTACATCAGGTTTCATAGAGCTAAAATATTTCAAGTGCTACTTAACTGGTTTTAGATAAGCCAGTCCTTTATTAGTATATAAGTGCTTTGTTAGTAATTCTATCGCTCAAAGTGGAGTCGAAAGAGATGAGTTTTCAGTCTTCAGGCGTGAGATGACGAGAGCCTGGACCAGAACCTGCGTTGCTTTCTGGGTCAGGTGGGGACGTATCCTCCTGAAAAACCATGCGGGCTAATGACAGATCCGAGCGAGTTTGTGTACAGGGAGAAGAGGAGGGGACCAAGAACAGGGCCTGAGGGACCCCTGTAGTTAATTGACAAAGGTCGGACTCTGACCCTCTCCAAGTTACCCTGTAGGTACGGTCTTTGAGGTATGAGGTGAGGAGGGAAAGTGCAGAGCCTGAAACTCCAAGTTCTTGGAGAGTGCGAAGGAGGATCTGATGATTCACCGTGTCGAATGCAGCAGACAGGTCCAGAAGGATGATGACAGAGGAGAGGGAGGCTGCTTTAGCCGTGTGCAGTTCCTCAGTGACAGCAAGGAGGGCAGTTTCTGTTGAGTGACCTGCCTTGAAACCAGACTGGTGCAGATCCAGAAGGTTGTTCTGGCGTTCAAGTGTTTAATGGCGCGTTTCCACTGCAGCGGGTAGCTCGCTTTAACCGTGCCGAGCCTTGCGGGGCCCGTTTTTGGTTGCGTTTCCACTTGGCCTAGTACCGGCTAGCGGGTCCTAATTCACAGTTTTTCTGGCCCCATAAGATTGTGGTTCTATGGCCAGGAACAACCAGGCTGAGTCGGGCTGAGTATGCTAAACTAGAGAGAGAATCGCTGGCAAGGGGGCTACAACTACAACAAGATGAACATATTTTACCGTGATTTAATTGTAATACACGTTTCAAAATGATGCCGAAGTAACAACATACTGATACCGGTTAGTAAGAACCATGAATTAATGCTTTGACAAGTCTGCAGACAGACGGCAGGCGAAAAACCCTTTTAAAATGCGTGTTTTCTGAATGGAGCTTGGCTAAGCTAACGTTATATATGCTCCGACCGTCCACACTCACAACGGCCTATACATACATAAATAAACCAGCGACTGTATTCTCCATGACACAGACAGTCTGTGGTTTGTACTTGTTTAACTTTTGTCTAGTTTCTGAACAGAGATGAGGAGCTGTGAGCTCTGAGTGCCAACAGCTAACGGCTGTGTGTTGTTTTTCTGGGGCGCTCATTGAAGATGACGTCACGGCTCCGCCTACACTGCGTTACTATAGTAACTACCCCAGTTCCTAAACTGTAATTGAAGCGCAGCATTAAAGTGAGCCGGGCATAATAAGGCCTAACCAAACCGAGCGAGGCCTGCAGTGGAAACGCGCCATTGGACAGGAATGGGAGGAGAGAGACAGGCCTGTTTATCCAGGGCTTTTGATTTGGGAATGTCCGTACTGAAACCTTCGGTACCATGTCATCGATGAATTTCCAAATGTAGCAGATGACCGTGTCCGTGTGTGTGTTGATGTTATTGTCCTCAAACACACTCCAATCCGTAGATGCAAAGCAATCCTGCAGTGCTGAATCTGACTCCTCACTCCATCGCTGTACTGTCCTTGTTACCGGTCTGTCCCGTTTAAGTTTCTTTCTGCAGCAGCAGTGAGATGTGGTCTGATTTGCCGAGGGCGAGCCTTATATCCATGTCGAAAAGGGGAATAAGCATGGTCCAGTATGTTTCCCCGTGTCAGGAAGCTGATGTGTTGAATGTATCTCGTAGAAATTAAGTTAGTATTATTATGCCGTGCAACAGCGTGTGGATGTGATGTCGCCCCCGCAAGAAACACAAGATGTATGGGAACAAATAACACCATAAATATAAATAGATTTTTTGTGAATAGTCCCAATTGTTTTGATACATAAATGAGTAAACACATATTGAATGCAGTAGGTTTACTATAATTTCTAAAAAGGGCAGAGAAATGACGTTATCAGAGTCGCTCGATGCGTGTGGCCCTGTGTCTCATGTTTAGTTTGCCCCAGTCATGAGTCCAGACAGGAGGGATTCCCCGATCATTCCTGACAGTTTCTCATAAAGGGTGTCACCCCTTTCCAAAAGTCCCTACCGACACTCTGCCTGTATAAGGCTGTGTATATATAAGATTATTGACTTGTATCCCATCCCCATCAAGTACTTTGATTTCCCACACATGTACTTTCTTTTTGAGCCACTCAAGGCGTTTCCTACAATTGCAGGCAGTATAAACAAATATGAATAGGGGGGGGGTTCACTTACTATATACAGGACTGTCTCAGAAAATTAGAATATTGTGATAAAGTTCTTTATTTTCTGTAATGCAATTAAAAAAACAAAAATGTCATACATTCTGGATTCATTACAAATCAACTGAAATATTGCAAGCCTTTTATTATTTTAATATTGCTGATTATGGCATACAGCTTAAGAAAACTCAAATATCCTATCTCTAAATATTAGAATATCATGAAAAAGTATACTAGTAGGGTGTTCAACGAATCACTTGAATCGTCAAATTAACTCGAAACACCTGCAAGGGTTTCCTGAGCCTTGAAAAACACTCAGCTTGGTTCAGTAAACTAAATCACAAGTATGGGGAAGACTGCTGATCTGACTGCTGTCCAGAGGACCGTCATTGACACCCTCCATCAGGAGGGTAAGACACAAAAATAAATTTCTCAAAGAGCAAGCTGTTCACAGAGTGCAGTTTCAAAGCACATCCACAAAAAGTCTGTTGGAAGGGGGAAATGTGGCAGGAAACGCTGCACAACCAAGAGAGATGACCGCAGCCTTAACAGCATTGTGAAGAAGAGTCGCTTCCAGAATTTGGGGGAGCTTCAAAGACAGTGGACTGAAGCTGGAGTCCAGGTATCAAAAGTCACTGTTCACAGACGTGTCCGGGAAATGGGCTACAATAGCCGTATTCCCATGGTCAAGCCACTTCTGAACTCAAGACAACGGAAGAGGCGTCTGACTTGGGCTAAGGAAAAGAAGCACTGGACAGTTGCACAGTGGTCCAAAGTCCTCTTTTCAGACGAAAGCAAGTTTTGTATTTCATTTGGAAGTCAAGGCACCAGAGTCTGGAGAAAGGCTGGAGAGGAGCAAAATCCAAGTTGCTTGAAATCCAGTGTGAAGTTCCCACAGTCAGCGATGGTTTGGGGAGCCATGTCAGCTGCTGGTGTTGGTCCACTGTGTTTCATCAAGCCCAGAGTAAATGCAGCTGTGTACCAAGAGATTTTAGAGCACTACATGCTTCCGTCTGCTGAAAAGCTCTATGGAGATGAGGAATTCATTTTCCAGCATGATCTGGCACCTGCCCACAGTGCCAAAACCACCAGTAACTGGTGTACTGACCATGGCATTACTGTCCTCGATTGGCCTGCAAATTCCCCTGACCTGAACCCCATAGAGAATATGTGGGGTATTGTGAAGAAGAAGCTGAAAGACACCAGACCCAACAATGCTAATGAGCTAAAGGCCGCTATTGAAGCATCCTGGGCATCCATAACACCTCAGCAATGCCACAGGCTGATTGCCTCCATGCAGTAATCCGTGCAAAAGGATTCCCAACCAAGTACTGAGTGCATTAATGGACATTTTCAAATGTTTGATTGTGTTTTGCTGTTATAAATCTTTTTTTTTTTACTTGGTCTGAGGAACTATTCTAATTTTTTGAGATAGGATTTTTGAGTTTTCTTAAGCTGTATGCCATAATCAGCAATATTAAAATAATAAAAGGCTTGCAATATTTCAGTTGATTTGTAATGAATCCAGAATGTATGACATTTTTGTTTTTTTAATTGCATTACAGAAAATAAAGAACTTTATCACAATATTCTAATTTTCTGAGACAGTCCTGTATAGGCTACAGTGGGCATAACGAGAATTTTGCAAAGTTGATTGTGATTTATTAAAGGGAAAAATGGCGTAGGCTGGTGTGTGCACTGTTTCATAAATCAGAATATTAATTTATTAATACTTGTGTAATGTTGAGGGAGGTTGTTAAAAATCACAAAACTCTCCTCCATACCTGCATCACCACCTCAACTGTCAATCAAGTATAGACCACACCCCTACCCTAGCTAATAAATCTCCGCCCTTCAGGCCGGTCACTCCCTTCTTTCCCTCTCAATACTGCAAGCAGAACAAAGCAAGTGAGTTTGCGTATGAACTTTTCACTTCTGTACATTACCCAATCGACATTTTTTATTTAGATGTTAACAGATTAAATTGTATTTGTTATGCTAGATCCATATTGATTTATCCCATGTTGTGAGGAAAAGGTAGACACCTAACACTGTTAATGCATTAATGTTAAGTCATATTTAAGACCAATTTTCCTAAAGGTCCTAAAGTGGTAGTGAGCTGCAGGTCCTATCTGTTCTATAGCTTACAGGCAGCAAGTCGAGAGACAGGATTGAACTGTGAATTAAAACGCTGGTGCCCATGCATATAATAAGGAAGGAAACATTTATTAGTAAGTGATGGAGGGCTGAGATTGTATTGCACAGAATTGCATATGAAAATATCTTTAAGGTGTACAGCAACAAACAAAGCATTGTGTGAGGCCTGCATCCTTGTTATGCTGTTTGACATGCAAAGCCTTTCTTGATTAAAGGGGAAAGGAAACACCATTACAGCTATAATATTCCGGTAGTTTATTCATTTTACAATGGATATTGATCGTAATATTTATTGTATATGATATTACTCGCCAAAAGAAAATTAATTATCCGCCGGCCGGGTGGGGAATTCCGGGACCAGGCCGCTGCCATTAGGGGAGTCCCAAATGGTAACGTCACTGTGTGGGTCCTCGCTCCGGGTATCCATACCGGAAGTCAACACAACGTGTCAGATATGGCAGCGATGGAGGAATTTTGCAATGAGATCGACATTTTGAACGATGCTACGGGCTCCGTAGCGTCCAGCTAGCTTAGCGATAAATACACACAGCGTTGTATTCTCCTCCCCCTGTCGGCCCTAAAAGTTTCAGAGGGCGGATACCTGAGCTCCATAGCGTCCCGCTAATGTGAAACACACACACACAGCGTTAGCGGGACATTCTCCTCCCCCTTACGGCCCTAAAAGCTTCAGAGGGCGGATAGCTGGGCTCCGTACTGTCCAGCTAGCTTAGCGATAAATACACACAGTGTTGTATTCTCCTCCCCCTGTCAGCCCTAAAAGCTTCAGAGGGCGGATACCTGAGCTCCATAGCGTCCCGCTAATGTGAAACACACACACACACAGCGTTAGCGGGACATTCTCCTCCCCCTGACGGCCCTAAAAGCTTCAGCGGGCGGATAGCTGGGCTCCGTACCGTCCAGCTAGCTTAGCCGCTAGCTTAGCGATAAATACACAGCGTTGTATTCTCCTCCCCCTGTCGGCCCTAAAAGCTTCAGAGGGCGGATAGCTGGGCTCCGTAGCGTCCCACTAGCTTAGCCGCTAGCTAAAGGTAAACATAGATGGGTACATAGAATATGAATAAATCGTCACCGATGTAGAGGATATATTTTTTTATTCACTTTGAACTCGGCCAAATGGAGTTTAATGCTTTGGGATTTAAGTTAGGCCACATAGTACGTACATAGTTAGTGCTAACCCATGCTTTGAGCAGCTTCTCATCCTTTAGTGACAGCCTATGGAAATGTACTTCTTCCTTCTTTGTATAAAAACCATTTGGGGCAATACAATACGCTCCTGACGGAAGCGCCCAAGGTCATTAGGCGCGTATTTCAAAAAATATATTTGCGTATCTCGATCGTTTACATTGGAAATAGACTAGATAAATGCATTTCCTAATGGGAATATTGTTGCATGGAAAGCAGTTTGAAAAGTGTTTCCATTTCCCTTTAAATGCTCTGTTAGTAGACTTAGTGGTTATTAAACCCTCAGAGCACCTAAAACAAACAGAGTAAACATTGTAAACAGTGTAACAGTGTGCTCTGTACTGTGACAATTAAATATATCCTAATCCCTGTGGAACATGCTAACAAACACCATCATTTCATTGGCTAATCTGCTTTAGGACAGACTCAGCTCAAAGTGTGTTGATGGCAACAAAGGATGCAGTCTGACAGGAAGTGCTGCTCAGACTGACTGTTTGCCCCCTACCCCCTACACCAGGGGTGGCCAACCAGTCAGAGGTTAAGAGCCACATTTTTTATATTTTACTGCAAAGAGCCACATCAAACACACAGTCACTGATACCGCTGGTTTCAGTTTTTTGTTTTCTGGAGAAAAGATTTCAACCACGTCACTGATGCATTTTTGTGGCATTGGGATATATATTTTTTAAATCCTCTGGAGCAGAGAGAGGAGCTGTGGATTATTGTTATTGATTAATGCATCAGTGTTTTTTAGGGTCAAACACACTAAACTCACAACTTAAAATGAAAGCGTTTAGTTTATTTAATAAAAGAGCACATGTTCAATGTGAAAAGTGACAGTAGTTATAGATTATTTGCAATATATATAATAATATTTAAAAAATTTAAATATATATAACTCCGTTCGCGGGGCGCAGCGCCCCTCCAAGACAATGGTAGGGGAAACACTGGATAGTGTTTAATCAACGATAGGTTTCCCCCCCCTCAAAGGTGATTGGTTCACTGCATCACAGGTATTATTGTGATTGGCTCTTGGGCCACATCAAAATTAGACGCGCTGTCATCCTCTCATACTGACACCTGACACCACACATACCCAGGTAGGGAGAGCCAGGACGAAAGTAACACAGGACGAAAGTAACGGAACGATTTTATCCGAGCCCAAACAACTTTGACCGGCAAAATTACGTCAGAATGATCAGCATTCAATACTTAACAGACCTACTAAATATCAGGTTTAACTGTCAGGAGTAGCTAGTGTTGTCACAATACCAACATTTTAGTTTCGATACCAAGTCAAGAATTGCGATTCCGATTATTTTTCGATACTTTTCTTAAAAAAAGGGAAACAGTCTTAAATGTAATTATTGTGCTTTATTTCACACCAGAACCATAACCACAACACAAACTTTTAAACAATGAGAACAATAAATACAATAAATGACAAGAATTCGTATTAAGTAAAATTAATACATTTCTTAAAGACAGGCCTCGTGGTGTCCGTAGGCTTGCCCTCACTGTCAGAGATATAGCTCAAATACTTCCAAATTTCTCTTTTTTGTCAACAAGCCGAGGCGCAGCGGCAGTTGCACTCCCACTTGCAGCCATGCTTCTCGTTTTCTCACATGCTCTGGCAGCTAGCGCGTGCACAAGAGATGGGAGGCACTTGAGCGTGCTTGAGAGGGGCGGGACTGCAGGCACGGCTGCAGGGAGTGGAAGCAGAGCGCTGAACACACGGCTCTTTTTAAACGGCGCTTTCTCATCGGAGTACTTCCCCCCGTCATTCTTAAAGTACTGATACTAATGAAACAGAGGAATAGTAACGTTTTTAACGGCAGGGTATCGTGGTACCTTTCAAGTATTGGTACACCGTGCAACACTAGTCAGGAGTCAGTGTCTCTCCCCCAAACTCACACATATACAATTCGATATGAACTGAAGAGCCGCATGAAACTAGGCAAAGAGCCGCATGCGGCTCGAGAGCCGCGGGTTGGCCACCCCTGCCCTACACCCTACCCCTCCGTTTGCGCATTCACGCGGAGGGTCCGCCATATTGAGGGTTGTTCCAAACCAACGAGTGTGGAGGGGGAGTGGGCTATCAAGCCCTCAAACAGCGAATCTGCAGCGGTGCTGACTTGAGACCGGTCTCTACCTGACCGGAGTCACGCTGTGTGTGTCCGTCAGGAAACAAGCTGTTTACAAGTAGTTCCAGCAAACATCCACTGATAAACTACGATGTTAGCAACCTCACGATAACCTCATATGTTTTAACTTAGACTTAACTTAGATTTACAGACTGTTGCAAAAACTAAGAAGCTTATAAACATCAGGTTTAAAACTAAAAGAGCTTTACAACACAATGAAAGATGTTTGGAGTTTTATTTGAGTTATTCATTTAAACTTTTTGTCTAAGAGATGCTGATTTGAAACCGTTGTTACATACAGTTACGGCATTTCCTGTTTCTGCCGGAGAGAGGGGAGAGAGGGGAGAGAGGGGAGAGAGGGGAGAGAGGGGAGAGAGGGGAGAGAGGGGAGAGAGGGGAGAGAGGGGAGGCCGTCCCAAAGCTTGCTGCTGTATTTACTCCCTCCATCTGACAGGAGGGAGCCTCGTTGAGCTGCGAGTGTGGCTACAGACGGAGTTCACTCCGTCACGGAGTGGTAGGGTCGAGGGAGTGGTTTGGGATTGGGCCTTACAAACAGGAAAGGGTATTTTCTATCTTTGTTTAGAGTGAAAGAACGGTATAATGGACGCCAGAGGTGGGAAGTAACTACGTTCACAAGCTACCCTGCAGTATACAAAGTCATTCAAACTAGCTCCAGCTTTGAGAACACTTTAATGATCAATCATTATAAAACATATCATATATATTATTCTGAAATGGACCAATCTGCACAATGACTACTTTTACTGTCGCTACTTTAACTATATTTTGATGAGAACTAGGGATGCTCCGATTGATCGCAAGAGCCGATCGCATGACGTAAAATACATGACACTTTTCTCTGTGTGCAGCAAAACAAGCTCGCCAAAATGGCTTCACCAGTCTGGCATTATTTTAAGGTGTCCGAAAAAGACAGTAAAATAGCGGTATGCAACGTGTGTGAAGCAGAAATCCTGCAGCTCCACCCGCTGTGACGGACCGGTGAGCGGAGCAAAACACACACTAAGAGTTAGACCTAACACACTTAGCTATTTTATCTACCTCTGAAACAAGCTAAACTAGTCATTATAAATATATGTATTCTTCACTGTCGGGTCACTCATTACTGGTTCAGTGAGCTGCATGAGATACTGACAGGCTGTCAGGAGAGAGAGAGAGGGGGAGAGAGAGAGGGAGAGAGATAGGGAGAGAGGAAAAGAGAGCGCTTCCGCTCATTTCTCCCGTGTTATTATCCAAAGTGAATGTAAACTTGAAAAATGTACATCATTTGAATGTAATAATTAAGTTGATTGTTGTTTGTGGAAGCTCCAGTGAATGAGCCCCATTAACTGAGTGTTAAACATCACTTTAAATGGAAGATTTAAATCTTCCATTTAGGTCCCGCCCACTCGATCGGATCGGCCGATACTGATTCCGGCGATCGGCCCCGAAATTGGCGATCGGAGCATCCCTAATGAGAATACTGTAGTACTTTTATTTTAAACATTTTGAAAGCAGAAATGTACTTGTAACAGAGTATCCCTAAACTCTGGTACTTCGACTTTTACTGAAGTACAAGATCTGAGTACTTCTCCCACCTCTGCTCATAGTAAAGTGTAAAAAGGATTCAGTGTAACATAAACTGTTAAATTACAGTCTGAGTATTTCTACCTCTTCTGATAGACGCCTAAATGAGGTGTAGTTTAGGTTGACCAGCCAACAGGAGTTAGTAACATATTCAAAATGTTCCTTCCACTCTCGATCTAGCTAACCAATCCTTAGGAAAGATAGTGATGAAGTAGATTCAATTATAGTAAAGATACAAACACGGGTACACGTTGTGTGTTACCTTATGATGTGTAGAGGTGCGTAGCCCCCCCACAGACAGCCGAGGACTGGAGGAGTCATCAGAAGACTCAGAGGAGTTGGACCACGCTGTTCCGTTCTCCATGTCCTCATGACGCCGCAGCATGTTCTGGAAGAGAGCAGCAGTGTAAGAGGGAAGGCTGATGGGATACTGAGAAGGAGCAGATATATCCACATATTCCCTTTTATTCTTGTATTTTTTACGTCATTTGATTATCTTTGCTTTTTAATGACTGTTTTTAAATGCCATTTTATAATGTGTTACCGCAGCACTATTTCTTAAGGCTCTTAATGTCTTTCATTTTTTAAAAGCATTTTGAATTGCCTTATGTTGAAAGGTGCTATATAACTAAACTGGCCTTGCCTTGCCTTGTCTTGCTCCCTGAACAGGTGGCCCCTTGTAAGGCAGCCTCTGTGTGTGAAAGTAAAAAGGTGATTGCTGACTTTATTAAATGCACTTTGAGAAGTTGCTAAGAAGTGCTATATAAATGCAGTCCATTTACCATTTGTAATTCAGAGAAATCCATTAACCTGGAAACCTCAATTGTTTTCCATTATTAAAAATCCTGGACACTACTTGACGAAAAAGCCTCTCTTCCACCCTGGATCGAGGCCATTCTGATTCACTGATCACAGAACAAACTGCTTCACACATCTCACACACTGTCTGCCCCCCCGATCATTCTCACTGAGTATCACTCTGGGTTCTTCCACTTTGCTGATCAGTCACACTTCACATGCTGTAAACAGCGATCAACTGATGTGTTGGTTTAATTGGAGGGTGTTTCAGATTAAACAATCTGGCAAATACACACTCATTAATTATCTTTGGTTCAGTTTCCACTCTGCTTCGTCCCGTCTACTCTGCTCCACTGACCACATTTTGTAGAACACTGAGTACCCTGAACAAGAACAACCAACAGAGAACTGATATGCAAACAAGCTGAGTGGACACACTCCCAAGTGTATGTGAGTTTCAGAAAGTGTAAATCACACTGAACTGAATATAAACAGAGCAATGTGCTAAATCAGGGGTGCCCAACCAGTCGATCGAGATGTGTCTAAAAATAGAACAACAATATTCTGTTTTATCGTTAATGTCCTATAACATAATCTTCCCGTGCCAGAATAATGCACTTGAACGCACCAAAGCTTTGTGATTGGCCGGCGTGACCCCATGTGTGGGGGCGTGGCTGGTGGGCAGTGGGCACTATTTAGCTGACGTTGTCCGTCTCAACAGGAGTGACAGACCGCAATTACGGCAGAAGCAAAAAAGCCCAAAATATATAATTCTCACTCCGAGTGGGAGGATGATTACTTTTGTATCTATTCCAATTCAAAGTCCATCTTTCTCATCTGCAATGCGAGCGTGGCTTTATCGAAGAAGGGTAATTTAGGAGCGGCATTTCAAAACAGTGCACAAACGCTACGAGACGGAATTCCAGCTACGTCCACACAGCAGCTTTTCAAAAATCTTGAAAATCTTGGAGCTGGGCGTTTCTGAAAGCTTGGGGATTTTTTGCGAGCAACGCGACCAACAACCAATCAGATGAATCTCCCGCCCCCGACATACAAAGCAAAAACCCCGGGGATTTTATGCGAGCAATATATATATATATATATAAACTCCCCAAACAGGCGAAAACCTACCAGTTCCACCCACTGTCTCTGCCACCTCCCTCCATGCCTGGTTCCTCCGGTTTGTATCCCGGTAAATAGTCTGGTCGTAAAGAACCGGGTGATTTGCTCCCGTAATTTCTCGTTTGGCATATGAGGAAATGAACTGCGGTCTGGCTCTCCCAGCTTGCACGTGGTTTGATTGGTTAGCGCTTGTACTGTCAGATTTGCATACACAGGATTTGATTGGCTGACGCTTCCAGCTCAGCTTCAAAAGTTGAACATTGCTCAATTTTTGAATCCTGAAAATCCTGGAAATCTTCGCTTTGCTCCCCCACAATGCAGTTCGGCGAAAAGCGAGGCAAGGTGACGTCATCCCCATTCAAAGTCAATGGGCAGAGAAGCGGTGGAAGATTCGTCTAACGGCTCCTACACACGGCGGCGTGCGTTGTCGCCTGCCGGCGGGGGGGGGCTGAAACTCGACCAACAACCAATCACATGAATCTCTCGCCCCAGACACACAAGCATGCGGTTTGATTGGCTAGAGCTTGCACTGGCATATGATTCGATTGGCTGACGCCTCCGTCGAGGCGGCAAAAGTAGAACATTGCTCTACTTTTGCAGCGAGCACCGCGAGAGAAGCTACGCTTTGCTCCCACAATGCAGTTCGGCGAATCGTGACGTCACCCCATTCAAAGTGAATGGGCAGAAGCGTTGAAGCGGCAACGCACGCCGCCGTGTGTAGGCTCCGTAAAGCTGCTGTGTGGACGCACCGCCTAATTCTGCCCTACGCTCCCAAAAGCGGAGGGGCCTGAAAGGACAGCTAAATGCACAGCAGTCCATTTTCACCAGGCCCAACAACAAGAGCAAGGCTGCTACCAGAGCACCTTATCGTGTCAGTCACGTTCTTGAGAAACACATGAAGTCTTTCAAAGACGGCGAAGTTGTGAAAGAAGCTTTACTGGAGGCTGCCGACGCGCTTTTGGGGGACAGTAAAAATAACAGTAGCATTTCAACAGGTTTTCCATCCATCCATCCATCCATCTTCTTCCGCTTATCCGTGGTCGGGTCGCGGGGGTAGCAGTTCCAGCAGAGAGCCCCAAACTTCCTTTTCCCTGGCGACATCAACCAGCTCTGACTGGGGGATCCCAAGGCGCTCCCAGGCCAGCGAAGAGATATAATCCCTCCACCTGGTCCTAGGTCTACCCCTTGGTCTCTTCCCAGCTGGACGTGCCTGGAACACCTCCCTAGGGAGGCGCCCAGGTGGCATCCTAACTAGGTGCCCGAACCACCTCAACTGGCTCCTTTCGACGCGAAGGAGGAGCGGCTCAACTCCGAGTCCCTCCCGAATGACCGAACTTCTCACCTTATCCCTAAGGGAGACACCAGCCACCCTGCGGAGAAAACCCATCTCGGCCGCTTGTATCCGCGATCTCGTTCTTTTGGTCATGACCCATCCTTCATGACCATAGGTGAGGGTAGGAACGAAAATGGCCCGGTAGACAGAGAGCTTTGCCTTCTGGCTCAGCTCCCTTTTCGTCACAACGGTGCGGTAAAGCGACTGCAGTACCGCTCCCGCTGCTCCGATTCTCCGGCCCATCTCACGCTCCATTGTTCCCTCACTCGAGAACAAAACCCCGAGATACTTGAACTCCTTCACTTGGGGTAAGGACTCATTCCCTACTTGGAGTGGACAATCCATCGGTTTCCTGCTGAGAACCATGGCCTCAGATTTGGAGGTGCTGATCCTCATCCCAGCCGCTTCACACTCGGTTGCGAACCGATCCAGTGAGTGCTGAAGGTCGCAGACCGATGAAGCCATCAGAACCACATCATCTGCAAAAAGCAGTGGTGCAATCCTTAGCCCACCGAACCGCAGACCCCCCCCCCATGACTACGCCTCGAAATCCGATCCATGTATATTACAAACAGGATTGGTGACAAAGCGCAGCCCTGGCGGAGGCCAACCCTCACCGGAAATGGGTCCGACTTACTGCCGAGGAGCCGGACACAGCTCTCGCTTTGGGAGTACAGAGATTGGATGGCCCTGAGTAGAGACCCCCTCACCCCATACTCCCGCAGCACCTCCCACAGTAACTCCCTGGGAACCCGGTCATACGCCTTCTCCAAGTCCACAAAACACATGTAGACCGGATAAGCGTACTCCCAAGCCCCCTCCAGGATCCTTGCGAGAGTAAAAAGCTGATCCGTCGTTCCACGACCAGGACGGAATCCGCATTGTTCCTCCTCAATCTGAGGTTCGACAATCGGCCTGACCCTCCTTTCGAGTACCTTAGAGTAAACTTTCCCGGGGAGGCTGAGTAGTGTGATGCCTCTGTAATTGGCACACACCCTCTGGTCCCCCTTTTTAAAAAGGGGAACCACCACCCCGGTCTGCCACTCCTTCGGTACCGTTTCCGACTTCCACGCAATGTTGATGAGACGTGTCAACCAAGACAGTCCCTCAACACCCAGAGCCTTCAGCATTTCTGGGCGGATCTCATCCACCCCCGGGGCTTTGCCACTGTGGAGTTGTTTAACAACCTCAGTGACCTCCCCCCGGGAGATTGGTGTCGATCCCCCGTCATACTCCAGCTCTGCCTCTAACATAGAGGACGGAGTTGTCGGGTTCAGGAGTTCCTCAAAGTGCTCCTTCCAACGCCCTAACACTCCATCAGTTGAGGTCAACAACGTCCCATCCTTACTGTACACAGCTTGGATGGTTCCCTGCTTCCCCCTCCTGAGGTGTCGGACAGTTTTCCAGAACAACTTTGGTGCCGCCCGAAAGTCCTTTTCCATGTCCTCTCCGAACTTCTCCCACACCCGCTGCTTTGCCTCGGCCACGGCTGAGGCTGCTGCCCTTCGGGCCTGTCGGTACCTTGCAACTGCCTCGGGAGTCCCCCGGGATAACAAATCCCTGAAGGCCTCCTTCTTCAGTCGGACGGCTTCCCTGACCACCGGTGTCCACCAGGAGGTTCGAGGGTTACCGCCCCTTGAGGCACCTAGGACCTTGAGACCACAGCTCCCCGCCGCGGCTTCGGCAATAGAGGCTTTGAACACCGACCACTCTGGTTCAATGTCCCCAACATCCACAGGAATGCCCGAAAAGCTCTGCCGGAGGTGTGAGTTGAAGGCCTCCTGAACCTGGGCCTCCTCCAGACGTTCCCAGTTCACCCGAACTACACGTTTGGGCTTACCAGGTCTATCCAGAGGCTTCCCCTGCCACTCGACCCAACTCACCACCAGATGGTGATCAGTTGACAACTCCGCCCCTCTCTTTACCCGAGTGTCCAAAACATACGGCCTCAGGTCCGATGATACGATAACGAAATCGATCATGGACCTTCTGCCTAGGGTGCTCTGGTACCACGTACACTTATGAGCATCCCTATGTTCGAACATGGTGTTTGTTATGGCCAATCCATGACTAGCACAGAAGTCCAGTAACAAACCACCACTCCGGTTCAGATCAGGGGGGCCGTTCCTCCCAATCACTCCCCTCCAAGTGTCTCCATCATTGCCCACATGTGCGTTGAAGTCTCCCAGCAAGATTAAAGAGTCCCCTTCAGGAGCCCCATACAGGACTCTTTCCAGGGTCTCCAAGAAGGCCGTATACTCTGAACTGCTGTTGGGTGCATAAGCACACACAACAGTCAGAGTTTTCCCCCCCATAACCCGCAGGCGTAGGGAGGCAACCCTCTCGTCCACTGGGGTAGACTCCAACAACGAAGCACCCAACCGGGGACTTGTGAGTATCCCCACACCCGCCCGGCGCCTCACACCTTGAGCAACTCCGGAGAAGAATAGAGTCCAACCCCTATCCAGAAGTAAGGTTCCAGAGCCGACGCTGTGCGTAGAGGTGAGCCCAACCAGATCCAACTGGTACCGCTCCACCTCCCGCACAAGCTCCGACTCCTTCCCCCCCAGAGAGGTGACGTTCCACGTCCCCAAAGCCAGCTTCTGTCGCCCGGGTCTGGTCCGTCGAGACCCTCCGCTTTCACTGCCACCCTTCTGGCAGCGCACCCGACCCCATCGTTGTTTCCCGTAGGTGGTGGGCCCGCGGGATGGAGAAGCGGAGGTGTTGCCCACGTTGCCTTTTCGGGCTGGGCCCGGCCGGGCTCCGTGGCAAGCCCGGCCACCAGACGCTCGCCGACGAGTCCTCCTTCTGGGCCTGGCTCCAGAAAGGGACCCCGGGCTTCCTCCGGGCCGGGTATCCTCACTCCTTGTGTCGTCTTTCATGAGGTCTTTTTGAACCAATCTTAGTCTGGCCCCTTGCCTGAGACCAATTTGCCATGGGAGACCCTACCAGGAACACAAGGTTCCAGACAACACAGCCCCCAGGTTCATCAGGGCACACAAACCTCTCTACCACGGTAAGGTGCTGGTTCTTCAGAGAGGTGCTGGTTCTTCAGAGAGGTTTTTGATATAATAAAAACTCAAGTTGGATACCTTTATTAATCAGCTGTAAGTTTTAGTTTGTTTGAACTTATTCATTATAATTATTGTACAAAATGGTACAAGAATGCAAACTTAAATTGATTATAGTCTATCATCAATTCAGGTTAAGAAACTAGTGTTGCTTGCATCCTATTTTAAAGGCATTTCCTTTTATAATCTACTAAAATGCAACAAAAAAAGGGTTTGATTCTATTAATTTTGTCTTTTTTATTGCACTTTGGCAGCAGATTCCTGTGTAGCTTCAGATCTGTGTTGTCTTATTAGTAAGCCTAATTTATACTTTTGTTTCCTGTGTCATATGTGGCAGCACTGTTCAATGTTTCTTGAAAACATTACCCACTGTGACGTGTGAATAAACTCCAACTCTGTATCAACAACACTGTTGTGTAACTTCAGTTAAATACTTGTATGTGTGTAGATTAGAAAGAGGTAAGATAAAGCATCTGCAGTATTTTATGAAGTATTAATCGTACAAAGGTCAGTTTTATACAAGTAGAAGTGTGTATTTACCTGGTAGTAGGCTGTCAGTAATGGCTACGCCTATCTATTTGGACTGGTAGATCTCGGCAGACTGGCAACTTTAAAAGTAGCTCTCGGTTCAAAAAAGGTTTGGCACCCCTGTGCTAAATGAATGGACCTGTTTTAAAGCTGCTCTATTGGGAATGTAAGGATTCTTTTTCAGTCATCAGTATTGAGTATAAAGTAATATTTAGCAGACTACATTGTTGTAATGGATGGCAGAAGTGTACAATTCAAACCAAATGCAGAAACAGAAATTCAACAACGTATGAAACAATAAGTGTGACCCGCACCAATCCAGAAAAACTACGACATTTTCCACATGGTGTTGTGCTGTTCATCAATCCTATTGTTGTCACAAGGCCTCAGCGTTCTTCAAACTAAATGCACGTTGGATTGTTTAACGCAAACACATTTCACAATGATCAAATACATTGTTTTTTTTTATTGTGACAATCCTGTTATCTCACTGCTGGTCTTTCTTCAGACTGTTTCTCAGATCTCAGCAGTAACTAGGCGAGTACAGTTTATTATCAACGTTATCTATCCTTCACAACTACTGCCACAATATGTTTCTCTATATTATTTGCAGTCTTGCAGGTTTTACAGCGTCATAACTCACAATAACCTTCAGAACACTGTCATCCTGCTAAACTGCCTTCAGGACATCCGCAAGTGGAACATTTCCTGCAGCTTAATGCTGATAGGACAGAAATAATGATTACATGGCAAGATGATAGTCCAGTCACCAACATAACAAACAGTCTTGGTTCTCTGTCCAAAACCCAGTATTGCAGTCATATTTTCTAAACTGTAATCCATAATTTCATCCCCACCTCCAGCCGGTCCAACACTCTGCTGTTAGGATTTTAACTCAGACTAGGAAATATGACGACGTCACAGAGATTCTGGCTTTCTCACACTGGCAACCTGTTGCTTTTAGAACCCATTTCATTTCAAACCTTTATTTAATCAGGTGAATCCCATTGAGATCATCGATCTCTTTTTCAAGAGAGACCTGCTGCAAGTAGCTGCAAATCTTAGGATTTTTTTATTAGTTACAAAGCCCTGTAACTAGGCCTCTCCCCGAGTTATTTGTCAGACCTCTTACTGTTCTATGTCCCTTCTGCAACCTAAGATACTCAGATGTGTCGCTACTGGTCATTCCAAGTTCCTATATATAGGTACTATATAAATAAATATATAGCTTTTTGGACTTTACCCTTTCCTGTAGTGTGTTATATAGGTTTTAGTGCATGTAAATGGTCTGCAAAGGCTAAAATGCCTGTGTTCCCTCCAGAGGGAGTGCTTCTATTGGCTAGCGCTCCAACACATTGTACGTGATAAGCTAGAGGCAGGACATCTCTAAGCGGTTGACCAATCAAAACAGAGCCGGCCAGCTAACCAATCAGAGCAGACTGGGCTCTGGTTTCAGACAGAGGGTGAAAAGAGGTGCTGCAGCACAGGCAGTATGAGAACAATAAAGAGCTTTTTGAACATTAAAGCATGGAGACATGTCCCAGTAGAGACAATACATACTGATATGAAGCTGAAGATGAGTAGAATCTGAACTTGTTAAATATACAGAATTATAGGCTCACGATTCTTAAAGGTTCCTCATTACAAGTTCATACCAGGGGGGCCTAATGTATGGTCTAGTTGTGTTGGGAGGTAAAAAAAAAATAAATAAAAAAAAAATCATAATTTGACAAATTATTGATTCGAAAATAATATGATACAGTACAGTACTATTACGTCTGGGTCTCTGTGTTTCATTAAAGCTCGGCTCTGTGTGTGTGTGGAACGAGCCATTTTGTGTGCGTGCGCGAGAGAGAGAGAGAGAGAGCACCGGTACCAGAGATCGTAGTTGTTAGCTTCTGGTGCTAGCGAGCTACGCTAACGGATATAAGGAGTTTTTTCAACAACAAGGGGAGGAGAGTCCTCTCCTGTCAGGCTGAGAGGATCAGTGAACTAAAGGACTCTCTGAGTGTTTAGATAGTTAACTTTAGTCTAAGTTAACTTTAGTCTAAGTTATCTCAGTGGGTCTCAAACGTTTTGGTCACCATTAATGTAAACAATTATTTCCGAGGCACACGTTTATATGATCATTATAGTTATAAAAAAACAAGAGAATAAATAAAAACAGTTATGAAATACTATATGACAGTAAAACAAGAATAAAGTTTAAAAAGGTGATTTGTAAAATATCCATAAAGAAAAAGTAAATCTGTTTACAGTTCTGTTTCAAATGGGTGTTGAGAGAGGTATCCATAGATCTCTTCATTTTGCTCTCAAAGTGCACCAGATTGATGCTTTTAACTTCAATATTTAAAAATAAATCTTCCCGGGGGAGCATGCCCCTATGTGAGGTCCGCACACCACCTATAAAAATAGCACTTGACCCCTGCTTACACCTATATGCCTCGAGCCTTCATTGTAACTGTCACACTGTGTATTTGCGTGGGGATTGTTGCAGTAGAACATTCCACTGTAGCGCCCGGTACATTAATGGGAAACCCTAAATGTTTGAGCACCCTCTATGAAACGTCAAGCTACCCCACAGCACCCCAAAATAAATATCTGTCGCCGCCACTGAGCCTGACTATTTGTGTTGGGGGGGGCCCAACTTTTTTTTTTCTCCAAAGGGGGGGCCTGACAGAAAAGGTTTGAGAACCACTGCTCTAACTCCTGCTCTCAAATGGAAGCTGACACTCAGTGAAATCAGCTGTTTGGAAACTGTGTAAACATACCGCATGGCTCCACGAAGCTACATTCAACACATGGAGACTACTGTTACAGGTTTCTAATGTTCTACACCACTGTCTCTAGTCACTACACCAGTGGCTCCTACATGGTTGGGGGGTTCCAATCATCAGGACTTACTGCACTTGGTCCTGTAGGTGAGCTGTCACTACAAGGACAGTTGTGGCTAAGAGTGTCTCTGAAGATGTCCATCAGCGGCCAGTGCTGCCGCCGGCTCAGACTGCGGGGCAGAGACTGTGGGTCCACAGCAGGAGGACAGAGGGCAGCAGCAGTTACACTTTCATTCTAAACCATGATATTTCAACTGTTCCCTTTTCAGCCTATTCCAGACATGTAATGAATCTAAATCCTTTTTTGCTTGGATTTCAATTAAGTTTCCTAGGACGATCCCAGATGGCTGCCTCTTTGTTGTGTTACCTTCAGTTGTGTCTTGTTTTGTTTGTTAATTCAAGGTTTAAGGGTTAATTGTTGTATGGTTATTGTACCTACTTATTTGTATATTTCTTGTAAACTTTTTTTCTTTGCAATTTACATTTAAATAAAAAATGTTGTAATGGTTCTATTTTTGCTCTTCTTCATTGAACAATGATTCCTGTAGTTAAATTCCTCTCACTGTGTGATACATGCAAACCTACTTGGCAATAAAACTAATTCTGATTCAGAATTTATATGAAATCTACAAACATTCGGCTAAAAGGCCAGAAACATACTAAATGAAGAGTCTATGATCATCCCTCAGTTGTCTGCACCTCTTGCATTTAGGTGTTTCATTCAATGACTAAATACAAAAACAGTGAATATCACACAAAATACCAGCAACTTTAAGCTTATACTCCAGAGTCACCATCTAATAAGCATAGTTAAAATATTACTGTGGAAAGAAGAAGGTTCAAAGAGAGGCTACCAGAATAGAGAAGGGCTTACATAGAAGGCTTGTTCTCGTAGAGAGGGCGTGTCCGGCGGGCTCTGGTTGAAGATGGTGGAGAGTCTCTTACTGATGGTGGGAGCTTTGGTGACGGTGCTGGCCACTGACCCCATGTCATCTTTATCAAATGGACTGAAAGAGCGGGAAAAAATAAGTGAGGAAGGGGAATCACAACATAACATTTCATATTATATTAAAGTAATAAAGTGGTGCAGCGAGGATGTATTTTTGTTGGCCAACATGGACGTTAGCATGGCATGACAAAAAAACAATGGGATTTTTCCATTGGATTTTTGTAAAAAATAAGATCTGTCAAAAATATGTTTGGGATACTTACATGTTTTGTTCAACAGGATTATCTCCATATATTAACACATTTTTACATCAGTTGAAACCTAAATGCTATTGCCCAAAGTAAAAGGGTAAGGTAAGGCTATGAGCTAACTACATCACTGTTGCATAAGTTCATGTAACCACCGCTAAGCTAAAGGCAGCTCATGTTTGACATGATGCAATTTAGCATTTAGCAGTCGCATTTAGCCCCTTGTTCGTTTATTTTTATGAGACAAATAAGCCTCTAAGGGTGTTGTTACCATACGCCTTTTGTAAGACATTTGACCAAATGTATTAAAAAAATGTGTGGGCTACAAGGCTAAACTGCTATGTCATCTCCGAGTTGTATGACTCAATTATGCATCACTATGTTTATTTAATAAATAACTCTTGGACAAAAAGTAGAGTACTCGTTAAGCTCATTATAATATTCAGTTTACAGCAGCATGTTTAGGAAAACTCACTTCCAGGTGACTTCCAGGCTCAGTTTAATAGTCCCAAGATCATTAATATCCACGGCAACCGTCTGGGGGAGTGCAGCAAACAGGTCCTTTGTCTCGCAGGAAACACTTCCTACAACCACGTGATTGGCTAAGCTCTTCAGCTCTGTCACCTAGGAGACCACAGACATATAGCCATGTCAATCATACACTGTTGGCGTCAGAGAAATTAAAGCAAGACAGAAAGTGAAAGATAGGACTGACTCACCGGTAAAAAAATAACACAACGTCACTAACAGAACCAGGAACAGACCAGAAGTCTCACATTAAACTATTGGACTAGACTGACCTTCACAGAGAGGAAGTCGCTGACGAGCGGCAGGAACACCATGTCCTCGCTGTCCCACACCTGTCTGCCGTTCAGCTCGATCCTGCCTCGGAGCTTCCACCGCTGCCGACCGTACCTCATAAAGATCTGAGAACACACACACACACACCACAACACACACACACACCACACACCACACACACACACACACACACACACACACACACACACACACACACACACACACACACACACACACACACACACACACACACACACACACACACACACACACACACACACACACACACACACACACACACACACACACACACAACACACACACACACACACACACACACACACACCACACACACACACACACACACACACACACACACACACACACACACACACACACACACACACACACACACACACACACACACACACCAGTCTTCACACATGAGCCATGTGTATACTTTGTGCTCACAGTCCTCATCTTTTTTTTAATTTTGAGGATGTTTTAATTGATTGATTTAATATTTTCATTGAATTCACTATGAATGTACATACATTAGGTGGTAGATAACACAGAGAGAGATACTACCTCAAACTGACAAAACGACAACATATACATGTATTTTTAAAATAGTGTGTTCCCAATATTTAAACTATATTACATTTTATGTTCTCAAAATGAATCATACGCACGCACTCTGTTTTCCTCTTTGTCCTTTTTTCCGTAAAAATATATTTCACTGTATTGTATAATGTTTTCAGCATACAGTACTTTGGAAATATTGCATGTGATCATGGTCACTTATAATTAGACAGCCAGACAGACAGACTAACCTCATACTGGTCTCCAGCACATAATCTAGCGAATCCAGCCAGCCCTGAAAGACAGACAGAAAGAGATGCAAATCCTTTAGGAAGTTTGAACTAAATGTAAGTATTTAGAAGCTGCTGAATTAGTTCTCCCTATGACAGCCATGCTTCTTCAGTTATCGTAGAACTGCTAAAAAAAAAATCATACATGTTTCAGCTGTAGTGTCCAATAGGTTCCTCTTTATGTATTTTAATATTGTTACAGAAAAGACAAAATAACAGATTGATGATCTGAGCGTTTGTTCACTTTTCAATTTTACAGAGTAGCTGCAACTCAACTATAACAGCGAAATCATTAGGTGTAACCATAATCTTTTTCCCAAAAATGTGAGTCCAAAGATGCTGCATGCCAAATGTGGAGATTAAACGGCTTGTCAATAATTCATGAAAAAATTGTTCTTTCAAAACATTTGTTTTTTATTACGCCAGCCTCTCATCACCAGTGTGTTGTGGAGGGTGAACTCTTTCTCCAGAGTTGAGTGATATTTGTTGAGGCACGGGTAAGTCAAGGTAAACAGTAGTTCAAGACGAGGATGGATAAAGGAGGGAAGAAAACACGGAGGATGAGATTAAGGTTGGAAGAAAGCATAGATGGTTTCATTCTCACCTTTCATCTTAATGTGGAACTCCCCCAGATGGTTCTCCAAGTCGTTCTCCAACAAGCACATGTTCTACGGAGAGAAAATATTTATTTTACCAAACAGAAATGAGTTACAGAGCTGCAGTTTATAAATGATCCACATTAGTTAAGCTTTTTTTATACTTTAATGTATTCCTTTACTAGTTGGTGGTGCAGTGATTATTTTATTTAACCCAGAAGTTAGCATGGCAGTGGCTCCCTCAACGAAATACAATGGGTCTTTTCAATTCAATTTCAAATAGTTCAGAAAATAAGATTTTTTTCAGCAGGATAATAACACCTATTTTATAATTGTTTTTGTAATTGTAATTGTAAAGCGCGAATACAATCTCCAGAAGTAAAAAGCTAACGTTAGGCTATAAACAAACCGCGTTTGACTTCATGTCAACACTGCTAAGCTAAAGTCAGCTAACGTTGCTAAAGTATGCTGAATTAGTCACTTGTTGGCAACCGCCGTTTTTATGACACATAGAAGTTTCAGACATGTTGGGTATTTAGTAGAGGTGGGAGTAAGTCATACATGTGCAAGTCATGAGCAAGTCTCAAGTCTTAACCTACAAGTCTCAAGCAAGTCCCAAGTCACTGTGGTGAGAGTCAAGCAAGTCACAAGTCAAGTCATACGAAACTCTGATGAATAACCCCAGTTTCCGCATTTAAATCAGTTAAAATATTGTGGTTATAAAAAGTTTAGTTTTATTTCCAACATAAACAGCAATGGAGAGTGGGGCGCTGAAATTATAACCCTATAAATTCTAAAAGGGCTCTAAAGTGATAACAGGATATTTTACATCAACATGTTAAGCCTCCTGCCCTGGCTCCCCTTCTACCGGAACCGGATTCCGGAGCTAAGAGGCGGCGCCTCTGCGGTGTGAACAGGAAAAAAAGGTACTTTTCAGGCTCCAGCTCCGAGCCGGAGCTGAAAACGCGTTGGTGTGAAAGGGGCAACACAGAGAGCTCAGCAGAGCACAAACACATCATGCGCCTTAGTGACTGGACATTTCCTTTATAAAACGAGTAATAGGGGGATTAATCGGGCAGTTCGATGTGTGCAGAGGTGTGTGTGGTTAAAACGAAGCAGCTTGTGGTCGCTCTTCAGCTGTTCTAATGAAAGTAAAGCCAGTGAAGGCATTGCGAAAGGCACAGCTCTTTGAGCGCTGGTGCTGCACTTCTCAGATACCTCATTCACACCAACGGTGTTTCAGGGCCGGTTCGGAGCTGGAGCTTGAAAAGCACCGGGTTTTCCTCTTCACACGGCAGCGGAGCAGCCACTTAGCTCCGGAATCCGGTTCGTTTCAAGCACCAAAAAATTGTCCGGACAGAGCAAAAGCACCGCTTACGTCGAGGCGGGGGCAGGGGCGGGATCAACTCCTGAACAACAACAAAAAGCCGGCGTTGTATCCAGTTTGTACACAACGATGGAGAAACTTAACAAGCAGCAGTGGTCCACTGAAGAGACCAGCTACCTACTGGGAATCTGGTCTTCTGAAGAGGTACAGAGGAAGCTGGAGCACAATCGGCCATTGTTGTTGTTGTCGGTGTCAGCTGTGAGGGGTTTCCGCGCGGTTTGGCTTTATGAAGCAGGCACGCAAACGGTTACGTCATGACGCAAACGATGACGCAGCACCAGTCGGACTCTGGGCAGTGTGAAAACAGCCGGAGCTAAACCAAAGAACCGGTTCTGAACCTGAAAAGCTCTAGCACGGAGCTTGAACCGGAGTTGCGTTGGTGTAGCGATTTCATGAAGTGAATGAGAGTCCGAGTTCGAAATATATCAAAAATAATGTATGCACTGCCATTTCCCAACATAAACATTACAGTCTGCAATGAAACGGTTGTCTCCTGTGTGCTCCACTACCTACTTGGCGCTCCGGTAACTCTCTCGTGCAGGGGCGGTTCTAGGGGGGGGGGGGGCAGTGCCCCCCTAACACTGATCTCTGACCCCCCTGTGGCCCCCCTAAAAATGAAAAGTGAAAAAAATGAAAAATGTATGATTTATTACACGATTTATTGAATGACGGAATAGGCGGAACTAACGTTATTCGTCATTCTAGTCGGACCCATTAGAGCGGTGCACTCAGAACCCATTACAGCGGTGCACTCACTTTCACTGTCCGGCTGAAGCACGCGAAAAACAAACACTTTTCACTCGGATCATCAGAGGCTGTTGCATCCAAGAAAGACTGTTTGAAACCTATGTTTCGAGAGACTACCACGATAATTGAAGGTGAGTTCTATAACACATAGGTTTGAGCAAGCTCTCTGATTGGTCAATAGGCGTGTTTGATTCCACGATCAAACAACGATCAAATAGAACGTGCCTAATCACAAAGTATCCAGTGGCCTACACACGCCACTAGCCTACCGAAACTACTTCCATGAGCCAACATCGTGTGGTTTCCATAGCGACGTTTAGCGACACACAGCCGTTACACTGTTATACATTGTCTCTCGTTGGAAATCGGTAGCTACAAAATGTCAGATTTTAAAGTTAATTTTGATTTGTTGGGGGGCCTCAGTATTGATGAATGGTTGGACATGGACACAGACCACAAAACCAACGAAAGATTTGCGGCTGTTTCAACCTACGAGTTGAGTGCGTTGGAAAAAAGTCGCAACGAAAAGAGTACATTGGCGTCAACTACCTGGGCTGTCAAATGTCTCAAAGCGTTCTTAAAAACCAAGGAGAAAATGGTGTATTTCGGAACAGTGTCCAAACCGGAGCTGAACAGCTTACTTCGCCAGTTTTATGGAAGTGTTAGAAACACTAAGGGCCAGCAGTACGCTATTAGTACCTATGTCGGTTTGAGAGCTGGGATCAACCGCTTCGTTAATGACCCTCCGTACAGCCGGGCATGGTGTTTGATGAAAGACAATGAGTTTACCACCTCAAATAACGTGTTCTCCGGACTCATCAAGTCACTCAGAAGGGCTGGGCAGGACAAAACTGAACACCATAACGCTATCACCAACGAGGACCTCGAAATCCTGAGGAAGTCCCGGGCCATGGACCCAAACACACCACGGGGCCTCCTCAACAATAATAATAATAATAGCCCAATAATAATAGCTACTTTATTGATCCCCAAGGAAATTGTTTTTACAGTAGACATTTCCTACATTACATTACAGGTGTGGTTCGATACCCAACTGCATTTCGGAAGAAGGGGAAAGGAGGGCCTGAGGAAACTCACTCCACAATCTTTCGTTGTTAAACGAGATTCTGCAGGTGAGTTGATCGTTCTCCGGACTCATCAAGTGACTCAGAAGGGCTGGGCAACGAAAAAGTTGTTATCATTAAGCCTACAAGCTTTCATTATTATCAGGCTATTATTATTATTGTTGTTGTTCTTATTATATTGTTCTTATTATTATTATTATTTCATCATTGTTATTATCTTTGTTGTTGCTTCATAAGGTCAAACTTGCCTAACATTCGTTTTTTTTTTATTATCCTTAAGGCACCAAATATGTGACGATGGCATTTAACGAGGAAACGAAAAATCATAAATGCCACAACGACAGGGAGCGCCAGAACAGGAGAGGGGCAATGTTTGAGGAGCCGGGCAATGCCCTTTGCCCGGTAGCTTCGTTCGAGGCCTACCTATCAACACTGCCCGAATCAGCAAAGAATTTCTACCACCATCCAAGGAAGTCGGTGAAGCCTGGGGATGCGGTGTGGTATAGCATGGAGCCCTTGGGGGTGAACAGCCTGGGGTCCATGATGACCCGCATTAGTGAGGAGTCTGGCACTGCTACGCGTTACACAAACCATTGCGTCAGAAGCACCTGCATACAGCGGCTGGCGGAGGCAGGGTTGGAGGCCAGAGAAATCATGTCCGTTAGCCGACATAAAAACGAGTCATCGCTTCGCAGCTACTGGGCTCCATCTCTAGACAACAGAAAGATGTGGAGCAATGCGCTTTTTGCCGGTCCGGGACAAGCCATGAAACGGCCACTGGAGGAAAGCTCTTCCTATAACGTAGTCCGACCCGTGAACACCACAGCACCACCTGCAAAAAAGTCTGGCATGGAGTTCATGGAGAAGAATTGCACTTTTAATGGCAGCATGAACATCCACCTTCATTCTGAACCCAAAATGTTTCAGCACCATGGAGCCTGATTTGATTTGTTCCGCTAATCCCACACAGTGATTACTCAGATATTTAAATAGCCTAATTCAAGAATTGTTTTCAATAAATTGTTTTCAATAAATTGGTTAATAATATATTATTTACTATAATTATATCAATAACTGTAAGCGGGGTAGCAGGAGTGTTTGATTGATCGGCTATCGTTACCATGGGAACTACTTTCAAGAACTACTTTCTGACGGAGATTAACTCATGCAGAAAGCGTAGGTTTGGGAGCAAATTAGCCCACATTATGAAATTATTTTACGATATTGTTGATTACAATGATAGTTTGTGTAATAGAATCGCAATCATACACTTGAGGCCGTTCTTGAACGTCATTATTGAAGAACGGCCTCTCGTGTATGATTGCTTAATTAAACTATTGTATTTGTGTAAAAAGTTACAAGGTAAGACTTTAGGTCAGTAAGTGTTGTTGTTGACTAACGTTAGTTAACGTAGTGTGCAAAGTAATCAGCGACAGCAAACAGTTTGCTTTCATCATCTGTCACCTGTCAGCGCCTTAAATGATGCCGTTTAAAATAAATAAATAATAAAGGGCGGTGCCGGCCGTCAGCGAACCGAGCCAGAACACGCTCTGGGAATATCCATCCACCGGTTTTACCCAATAATAAGTACCTTCCCAGGCTTTGTTGTCGCTGCATTTTTTTTGTCACAGGCTCCATTTTACACCACCAAAAGTGTATCCCGCCATTTCGTTCTATTTTAAGAGGGACACCTGGTCACCCTAGCTATATAGTTGTGAAATGTATCTAGCGGTTATATATTTATATTCTGCATTGCTGAAGTGTTGTCCTCCCCCTTTGTGTTTGCTCTATAGTTTCAAAAATGAAAAAAGGACATTATGTCCTTTTTCGCCCCCCAAAAAAAATATGATGAGGCAGACAGTAACACACAGCAGGAAGTGCAGATTGCCACAGAGACAGAGCCGGAGGACTTTTCAGGAGAGACTGATCTGGAAATTGAAGGTTCAGAGCAGGGAGAGAAAGATGGGGAGTCACAGAGTGAGGCTGAGGATGAAATCGAGAGTGAGACAGAGGATAGATCCACAAGTACCGGAACATCAGGTTTGTGATATTGAAAAACAAATGTACCTGCTTTAATCTTAGTTACAGTTCAAATGGTTTGTCGGAGTGTGTGTGATACTAATTAATTTTCCCTCATGTCATACATCTTTTTTTTTAACATTTATATTTTATTAAACATTTTCAAAGACAAAAACATACGGACAAGGACATGGCTCACACACATCACAAATAGGACAGGACAATAACATGAAGGGTGGGGGGTAGGGGGATTACAGTGTCAGTTACATTTTATGTATGCATATGGCGTTGTATTTATACATGATTTGCTTCATAATATAGATATACTTCTTTTTTTCCTCTTTTTTATTATAAAACAAAAAAAAGTGTAATAAATAAATAGATACATAAATATATATGCACACATACACTGAACAAAAATATAAATGCAACACTTGTTTTTGCTCCCATTTTTCATGAGATGAACTCAAAGATCTAAAACATTTTCTATATACACAAAATAACCATTTCTCTCAAATATTGTTCACAAATCTGAAAAAATCTGTGATAGTGAGCACTTCTCCTTTGCCGAGATAATCCATCCCACCTCACAGGTGTGGCATATCAAGATGTTGATTAGACAGCATGATTATTGCACAGGTGTGCTTTAGGCTGGCCACAATAAAAGGCCATTCTGAAACGTGCAGTTTTGCTTTATTGGGGGGGGTCTGGGGGGGTCCGAAAACCAGTCAGTATCTGGTGTGACCACCATTTGCCTCACGAAGTGCAACACATCTCCTTCGCATAGAGTTGATCAGGTTGTTGATTGTGGCCTGTGGAATGTTGGTCCACTCCTCTTCAATGGCTATGCCAAGTTGCTGGATATTGGCAGGAACTGGAACACGCTGTCGTATACGCCGATCCAGAGCATCCCAAACATGCTCAATGGGTGACATGTCTGGTGAGTATGCTGGCCATGCAAGAACTGGGATGTTTTCAGCCTCCAGGAATTGTGTACAGATCCTTGCAACATGGGGCCGTGCATTATCATGCTGCTACATGAGGTGATGGTCGTGGATGAATGGCACAACAATGGGCCTCAGGATCTCGTCACGGTATCTCTGTGCATTCACAATGCCATCAATAAAATGCACCTGTGTTCGTCGTCCATAACATACGCCTGCCCATACCATAACCCCACCACCACCATGGGCCACGCGATTCACAACATTGACATCAGAAAACCGCTCACCCACACACGCTGTCTGCCATCTGCCCTGAACAGTGAAAACCGGGATTCATCCGTGAAGAGAACACCTCTCCAACGTGCCAGACGCCATCGAATGTGATCATTTGCCCACTCAAGTCGGTTACGACGACGAACCGGAGTCAGGTCGAGACCCCGATGAGGACGACGAGCATGCAGATGAGCTTCCCTGAGACGGTTTCTGACAGTTTGTGCAGAAATTCTTTGGTTATGCAAACCGATTGTTGCAGCAGCTGTCCGAGTGGCCGGTCTCAGACGATCTTGGAGGTGAACATGCTGGATGTGGAGGTCCTGGGCTGGTGTGGTTACACGTGGTTGTGAGGCCGGTTGGATGTACTGCCAAAATCTCTGAAACGCCTTTGGAGACGGCTTATGGTAGAGAAATGAACATTCAATTGACGGGCAACAGCTCTGGTGGACATTCCTGCTGTCAGCATGCCAATTGCACGCTCCCTCAAAACTTGCGACATCTGTGGCATTGTGCTGTGTGATGAAACTGAACATTTCAGAGTGGCCTTTTATTGTGGCTAGCCTAAGGCACACCTGTGCAATAATCATGCTGTCTAATCAGCATCTTGATATGTCACACCTGTGAGGTGGGATGGATTATCTCGGCAAAGGAGAAGTGCTCACTATCACATATTTTTTCAGATTTGTGAACAATATTTGAGAGAAATGGTTATTTTGTGTATATAGAAAATGTTTTAGATCTTTGAGTTCATCTCATCAAAAATGGGAGCAAAAACAAAAGTGTTGCATTTATATTTTTGTTCAGTGTATGTACATATACACACACATACACATCTCTTCCTTTTCTGATTAATTCACCTATTCATCCATTTCCCATTTAATTTAACTTCTTTCATTATTATTACAATTATTTTTCTGTTTCTTCATAGCTTATTTATATTTATTTATTAATATTATTATATTTATTGTTGGCAGCCGAGATGGTTTGAGTCCAGGCAAGCCCTTATCTTATCCCAAAGCCTGTTGTTGGCTTAACCAAATATAACAGGGAGAAAGCAGCTTCGTGTCATAAATCTAGTAATATAGATATCTAATTTGTGGTTGTTCATTGCTCTGGTAAATGTGCATATATCATTTATAATGATCTGTTTCAATTATAATAATAATAATAAACATATTTATTTGCGTTATCTTTCTCCACAGATATCAGCAAGTGCAAAGAGGAGCCACCAATGCAACCACACCCTAAATTGTTTCCAAGGACCTGGATGGGCGACCGGAGAAGGAGTTTCAAGGCTGACTGGTATAAGATTCACCCCTGGCTTGAGTACTCCAAAATGTCAGACTCTGCTCATTGTTACGCCTGCAGACATTTTAGCCCTCCGAATAGCACAGACACTGTATTTGATTCACATTCAGGTTTCAAAAACTGGAAGAAGGCAACATACAAAGAGGGGAGATTTGCAATCCATGCCAAATCTGAGCGGTACACGCACGCAATGATGGCATGGAAAGACTAACAGAGAGCTGTGACATCCAATGCAACATTGGCAAATGTACTTAACAAAGAACATAAGAAACTGGTTCAAGAAAATCGGGAATATATAAAAACCATAGCCGAAGTGCTGCTACTTATTGCGACACAAAACATTGCTCAAAGAGGACACAATCAGTCTGCAGGCTCAGATAATAAAGGGAACTTCGTGACCATTCTAGAGACAATTGCTAACCATAACAAAGCTGTTAAAAAAAGGTTGACTTCCATTCATAATGCAAAGTACACAAGCAAAACCATTCAGAATGAAGTTCTGGGTTGTCTTGCAGACATGGTTCGATCTGAAATAACAGAGGAAGTGAAAAACAGTGAAGTCTTTAGCATCATGGCAGATGAAACAAAAGATTTAAAAAAAAAGAACAGATTTCTCTTGGAGTCAGGTACTACTTCAATGGTGCTATCCAAGAGAGTTTTCTCCATTTTGAGTCAGCGGAGAGGCTAGATGCAGCAGGGCTTACTGAAAAAATAATTCACATATTGGAAAGTAATGGTCTGGAATACAAAAACAACCTTGTAGGCCAAGCATATGATGGTGCTGCTGTCATGAGCGGTAAACACTCAGGGGTCCAGGCTAGAATCACAGAGCAAGCTAAATATGCTTTTTATGTTCATTGCAATGCTCACTGTCTAAATCTAGTTTTAGTAGATACAGAGCAGTACTTCTCCTTACTAGAAAAGCTATACGTCTTCACATCTGGGTCGTATGTCCACCTCAAATGGCTAGATATCCAAAGAGAGATGTACGAAGGTGCCCCAAGAGAACTCCAGCAATTGAGTGACACTAGATGGGCATGCAGATTTATATCTCTCCGTAACATTATGGATAGATTACCGGCCCTCAAGCGAGTACTGCAAGACATAGCCCAAGAACGCAATGGTGAGAGATCTATTGAGGCACGTGGTTTGCTGGCACAGTTGGATCTAGAATTCATTGTGCATCTTGTAACACTCCGTAAAGTGTTTGCAGAAACAACATTTCTCTCTGACATGTTACAGTCTTCATCCCTTGACCTTTCAAAGGCTGTGGATTTAGTTGGATCTTTAGTTCAGACATTGAATGACTTCAGGCAGGAGTCATTTTTTGATAACTTGTGGGATGAAGTGTTGAACATTTCTGAGCAATGTCATACTGCAATACAGCCAGCAGCAAAACGACAAAAACAACTGAGCTCTAAACCTGCTGAAAGCTTCGTACTGACTACTGTTGGACAGACAGAGACAGAGAGAGACAGAACAAGATAAACACGGGTTTCGTACAGCCTTTTTCTACCTTGTCATTGATCAGATGCTCAATGAGCTTAATAGACGGTTTTCAAACACAAACTGTGACATGATGAATAGCATCCAAGCTCTTAACCCCAAAAGTCATGCATTTCTGAAGGAGACAACTCTGTTTTCATTTGCTCAGTTGTATGATGCAAATATTGAGGACTTGGGGCATGAACTACATCAGTTCAGCAGAATTTTAGATAGGAAAATAAAGACTGGGATGCAGAGACCTGATAGTACAGTGGAGCTTGTTCGGTTCATTGAGCCTTATAAAGAAGTGTTTTTTGAGCTCTTCAGACTCTGCAAAATAGCAGTCGCAATCCCAGTCAGTTCTGCTTCCTGTGAGCGTAGTTTTTCTACATTGAAGCTGGTCAAAACTTTTTTCAGATCCACCATAACCAGGGCTGCACATAACAGGTGTGCAGAGAGAGAGAGAGAGATCACCAGCTGATGACTTACTTTCCTCTTCTTTGAAAAAACTGTTCATATGTCCATGTTGTCTGGGAGAGAAAACATATCAAACCAAGAGATCGTCAGCTTTGATTTTCGCTGTATTAACCATTCCCTGAACATTTGGTGTGTGCCTTACCTCCGCTACCGGCATCGCTTCATACAACAGATCTGGGGCCTCATTTATAACGCCGTGCGTAGGATTCACGTGGGAAGGTTACTTACGTAGTAGAAATCCAAAAAAAATAGGTACAGAAATGTTCCGATTCACCAAACATTGCGTACCGGCGAGGAAAGTGCGTACAGCACTTCCTACGCCGGTTTCCCTTTATAAATCACAACCGACTCGAAATGCGGTGCAGCTTTTGCGGGCTTCGCGTAACGCCCATATTTGCCTATAAATAGTCAAAGAAACGCCCATTCATTCATTCATTCTGACTGACTTTATGAAGAAGATCGCAGGAAATGACGACAGAACAGCTAAAAAAGACGTCTCAGATTTTGGTTATTTTGGGGAGGTCGAGATAAATCATATTGTTTGGTAGATGCCGTTTGAACCAGAGTAGCAGCATGGAGGTCGGATCGTCACCAAAATAAATAAATAAGTGGTCATAGCCTTCCTCAGGCAGTGTGTTTGTACCGGGGACAGGAGACCCCCCCCCCCCCCCCTTGATGAGAGACTGTAAGAAATCGGGGAATCCCTCCGGAGTGGAGTCATGACGACTGGATCTGAATTATGTTTTCGTATTTGGTGGTTTGTGTCTCAGCTGTGTGCAGCGTCTCACACTGCAGCAACTCTATATCCACCAGTTAAAGGAAATACAACTAATGTGTTATATTAGCTGTACAATTTACCACATATGGTGTTCTTAGTTTCCATACCTCCTGTGTTTTATGAGCGACTTATCAAGTCTTAGCAAACGGCATAAAACATGTTTAAACATGGTAGTATATAAAACCATGCTCGTACAACCTAGAAATGCAAAACCGCATCATTTATGAGAAAACATTTCATAACATTAACACAACATATTCGAGGTGGTTTTAAATAACATATCCGTATTTATTTATTTCTCCAAGTTATGTTTTTGTGTGCACTGAGGCGTCTCCAACAGGCGTTTGCTTAATCATTTTAAGATCAACTTTAAACAATGTTTGAAAATGAATCCTTCATATATGATAGAAATTGCATGTGTGTAACCTTCCTGTCCACAAGAGGCACTGTGTAGGGAAGCAGGTAGAACTTCCTCACAGGCTATAAATAGAGGCCTGGATGAGGACTTCCTCCTCTTTGTGCTCAAACACCCACACCAGGATTGAGTGTTTGCTAGCTGTTCGCCAGCTGTTCGCCATGTGTCTTGATTTACCAATGCAAGTAGAATCCTCTTTGTAATTTTGATGTTAGCACTTGAGGAACCTCAATGGTATTGAACACATTTGTTGTTCAATCTTGTAATGAATATAATTTAGTTCGAATTTGATTGAAGTATTATTTTAATGTGCAAATGCTGTAATCAGTTTGTTTCGCCTCTCTACTAGAACCATTGGCAACAGCTACCATCCCACCAACATACCCTGATAAAATAAAACAAAGAAGTTTAAACTCCTGTCTCCTGGTGGTCTGTGGCTCCAGTTTGAACATTCATCTCCAACAATATATGATAAATGAGAGGTAACATTTTGATTATGGTATTATTTCCACATATTTCTCTCCATTCTTCCTTCTGCCAACGGTGTCGCAGTTTCTCGTCTCTCCCGTTTTTGTGCTTAGTGCGTACGCATGGGTTAGAGTTTGCGTGGAGGACCGCACTTTTTCCCGTCAAGTTAGTATTTTATAAATCGCAAACATTGCGTAGAAACTAGCGTACGCCATTTTTTTGAGCGTATATCCCTTTTATAAATGAGGCCCCAGAGCTGTCCAACTATGGCAACACTCCTTGAACATGCGTTATGTGAGAATCTGCCTTGGTACAAAGTAGCAGTGAAAACATGGTACGGAGTTTCATTGATTTGGGCATTCTCTCAATAAGCAAGTGGAATGGATTTGATAATGAAGCACTGACACAGCGCTCTACAAAGTGCGGCGAATGGATAGACCGATTCACGGACTTTCCACATGGTAAAAGTGGGGGGGTCTAAACTAATCATTTGAAAAAGTGGGGGGGACTTGTCCCACCCTCGTATAATGGCTGCGACGCCCATGATATGAACTCAGGGCCGGCCCGTAGCCACGTTATTGATGTTCGCCTAGGGCGCCAGATCTGTGGAGGCGCTGCGCTGGCAGTTCTGGGAGGGAAAAACATTTTTGACCGTTGGTGATCATCCTAATTTTCAGCCTTGATGTAACAACATTCATAATTAAGTAAATGTAACACCCTTTTCACCCCGGTTACACGTTTCATTTGCCCTGTACGATGGGCGCTGTAAGTGATGAAAATGGGGGATGTTGGCTTATCTGGCGCCCGCAGCTCACAGCCAAAATGAGAGTAAGCGAGGGAGAGAGGGTGCACCGGTACCGGCGCTGTTGTTATTAGAATCTGGTGCTAGCTGCTCTAACGGATATAAGAAGAAGATGTTTCGAGAATAATGTGGAGGGAGAGTCCTCTCCAGTCAGACAGAGGCTGATACAGTGAGGTAAAGGACTCTGAGTGTTTAGATAGTTCACTTTAGTCTAAGTTCAAACGATTTGGTCACAATTTATGTAAACACATATTTCAAGGCACTTCTTTATAATTATTGGGAT
The DNA here is from genome assembly GCA_902827135.1 of Harpagifer antarcticus. Taxonomy (NCBI): domain Eukaryota; kingdom Metazoa; phylum Chordata; class Actinopteri; order Perciformes; family Harpagiferidae; genus Harpagifer; species Harpagifer antarcticus. Next base: position 4,292,163 of record CADEHL010001357.1, read on the forward strand.
AAACAGGTTTGAAATCATTCCAATGCATACTATAGGACAGTAACCAAAAATATCCTTTAAAACAGGAGAGATAAAAAAAAAAAGCATAAATAAATGTTAAGGTAAAATAAGATATGAATGAACAACACAAATAAAATAAGTTTAATTTGTTATTGGCTATGGTAGGTTATTGGTTATGTTCACATGCTTATTTGATTACATCCACTTGTCTAAGATGATAACAGAGACTTTCGACCCAAACCCAGCTGTTAACTTGTGGATGCAAGCAGCTAATCGCAGACTCAACCAGAGAGAAAGTAGTAGGCCGACATCATCAGCTACCATGTCTGACAGTGAGGAGAACAGTCAGGAGGGTAGTGATGACGGCTTGTAGGATTACTGGTCGTGCTAATGTGGTAGTGCCGTGTGTCTGGCAAATAAAGTCAAGAGCCCCTCAAAAGTTACGGTTTATTTCATTTTAAGGATGAGCACCAAGCAACATCTGCAGGTGCTCCTTTGAGAACCAGGGCAAAAAAGTTATGTGCACCCCTGACCATAACTGATGAGAGACTGAGCAATCTGGGTGTGCTTAGTATTGAGTCAAGGAGGTCAAAGGCTTTGAATCTTGACTTATTTGTTGATCGGTTTGCCAAAAATCACAAAAACCGCAGGATTTTGTTGCTGTAATGTGACATTATGGGAAGGAAACTACAGCCTGGGATGCAGACACCCTTATGTAAAGTGGAGATGTAACTATTAATTTTTTCATTACCCTTTAGGAGCTCCGTACAATGCAAATATTTAATTTTAAGTCCTTTCGAGTCATCTCTCTCAAGTCTCAAGTCATGAATACCAAGTCAAGTCTTTTATCAATGTTAGTTGAGCAAGTCTCAAGTCCAAAAATATGCGACTCATGTGACTCGAGTCAAGTCATGTGACTCGAGTCCCCCACCTCTGGTATTTAGAGACACATTTAATTTTCCTAGAACAAAACATCAACATCTCTTCAGTTTGTGTTAACCACAGACCTAATTTCAGGCATCTAACCAAAAACATGTTTTAAAAAAAAGGATGACTTCAAACAACAAAACCGGAAGTGGTTAAATGCTTTTCTGGGTTTTAGCACTCATTCCTGCACCACTCCATGGCCCTGTTCTTCCTCAATACATTTACAATTGTTCTTCATCCTATTCCACTTTTTCATTCCATCTCCCCACTCCTCCGTCCTCTTCATCTTACCTCTGTGTACTCTTTGTATCCTTTATTGGCTTCTGCTAGACTCTCCTTGGCCTCCTTGCTGCTCACAGAGGTGGTGTAAGCCTTCACCATCTTGTTCGCTCCGTCTCTGAGTCTCCTCTGCAGGCAGTACGCTTCGTAGAGCTCCTCGATCTGCGGAGAGGAAACACAGTTCATCTCCAATCCAAAGTAGACATAAGCCTCTTGACAGTGTCATGTGGCCAAAAAAATTGTATTTTCACAAAGATCTATTGCACTATTGCATGTGCTAATTTCTACAAACATTACATTAAAAGTTTAAAATAAAATTCACATTTAATTTAGTTTGGTCATAAAAGGTGTTAGAACTAAATAACCTAAAATCCTTGAAGCGTGAAAAAAATATGAAAAGTCTCCTATTATACTATTTTTAGGCATATACAGGACTGTCTCAGAAAATTAGAATATTGTGATAAAGTTCTTTATTTTCTGTAATGCAATTAAAAAAACAAAAAGGTCATACATTCTGGATTCATTACAAATCAACTGAAATATTGCAAGCCTTTTATTATTTTAATATTGCTGATTATGGCATACAGCTTAAGAAAACTGAAATATCCTATCTCTAAATATTAGAATATCATGAAAAAGTATACTAGTAGGGTGTTCAACGAATCACTTGAATCGTCTAATTAACTCGAAACACCTGCAAGGGTTTCCTGAGCCTTGAAAAACACTCAGCTTGGTTCAGTAAACTAAATCACAAGTATGGGGAAGACTGCTGATCTGACTGCTGTCCAGAGGACCGTCATTGACACCCTCCATCAGGAGGGTAAGACACAAAAATTTTTTCTCAAAGAGCAAGCTGTTCACAGAGTGCAGTTTCAAAGCACATCCACAAAAAGTCTGTTGGAAGGGGGAAATGTGGCAGGAAACGCTGCACAACCAAGAGAGATGACCGCAGCCTTAACAGCATTGTGAAGAAGAGTCGCTTCCAGAATTTGGGGGAGCTTCAAAGACAGTGGACTGAAGCTGGAGTCCAGGTATCAAAAGTCACTGTTCACAGACGTGTCCGGGAAATGGGCTACAATAGCCGTATTCCCATGGTCAAGCCACTTCTGAACTCAAGACAACGGAAGAGGCGTCTGACTTGGGCTAAGGAAAAGAAGCACTGGACAGTTGCACAGTGGTCCAAAGTCCTCTTTTCAGACGAAAGCAAGTTTTGTATTTCATTTGGAAGTCAAGGCGCCAGAGTCTGGAGAAAGGCTGGAGAGGAGCAAAATCCAAGTTGCTTGAAATCCAGTGTGAAGTTCCCACAGTCAGCGATGGTTTGGGGAGCCATGTCAGCTGCTGGTGTTGGTACACTGTGTTTCATCAAGCCCAGAGTAAATGCAGCTGTGTACCAAGAGATTTTAGAGCACTACATGCTTCCGTCTGCTGAAAAGCTCTATGGAGATGAGGAATTCATTTTCCAGCATGATCTGGCACCTGCCCACAGTGCCAAAACCACCAGTAACTGGTGTACTGACCATGGCATTACTGTCCTCGATTGGCCTGCAAATTCCCCTGACCTGAACCCCATAGAGAATATGTGGGGTATTGTGAAGAAGAAGCTGAAAGACACCAGACCCAACAATGCTAATGAGCTAAAGGCCGCTATTGAAGCATCCTGGGCATCCATAAAACCTCAGCAATGCCACAGGCTGATTGCCTCCATGCCACGCCGCATTGATGCAGTAATCCGTGCAAAAGGATTCCCAACCAAGTACTGAGTGCATTAATGGACATTTTCAAATGTTTGATTGTGTTTTGCTGTTATAAATCTTTTTTTTTTACTTGGTCTGAGGAACTATTCTAATTTTTTGAAATAGGATTTTTGAGTTTTCTTAAGCTGTATGCCATAATCAGCAATATTAAAATAATAAAAGGCTTGCAATATTTCAGTTGATTTGTAATGAATCCAGAATGTATGACATTTTTGTTTTTTTAATTGCATTACAGAACATAAAGAACTTTATCACAATATTCTAATTTTCTGAGACAGTCCTGTATTATAGGTCTCGGATATATACAAATATATAAAAAACATACCAAACAGTTCACCCATTCTAGCCATGCCTCATCCCCCTCTATTTCAGCCCTGTTAGAAAAGTGCTGATTCTCAGTCCGTAGGTTTAATAAAAAGAAAAAGAAAAAAAAAATATATGGGGGAGCGAATGCAGGAGAATTCTACCGGCAGATACTCAGCTAAATGCTGCCGTGATTAAACGCCATATCATAGCCAGAGGAATTTCATTTGAAACTTTTCAATTTAAGGTAAAACTGATCACATGATGTATCTGGGCATCAAGGCTACTAATCTGTATAGAAAGTTATTTGAGGAAAATGTTACCCCCCTTCTTGAACGTACTGAGAAAGAAAGATTTTCAGAGATGGGACAATCTCCCATTATCGCTAATTGGACGCATTAATGTAGTGAAAATGAACACCTTACCTAAATTCTTATATTTGTTTCGATGTATTCCAACTTGTATACCAAAAAAGTATTTGAATACTCTGGACCAGCGGTTTTCAAAGTGTGAGGCGCGCCTCCCAGGGGGGGCGCCAGAGAGCTTCAGGGGAGGCGTAGCATGAGAAAAAAATAATGAGAAACAGTGAAATCTAGCTTGTTAACTTCAGCTAACTTTATGCGAGCGGCAACATGGATTGATTTTTAGTGAAGTTACCTAAAGTGAGAGAGGAGACAGCGTCTGGCAGAAAACGTCACTTTTGGCTGTCTGTGGAGACCGAGTTCCCCCACCTCGCCAAAAAGGCTGTAAAAGTGCTCATTCCCTTCACCTCCGCCTACCTACGTCCGTGCGCCTGTCTGGGAGGGCAGCCGGTCGTCCCGGCGTCAAGCAGACGCGCGCGAGTCCTGGGAAATGAGCCGTTTCTCATTTCTATAATTTTCGCATCCCAGACTTCGAGGATCGATTATATAGTATATTATATAGAAGTATTCTCCTGAGACGATTTCAGCCAACAGTGATGTTTAAAAGAGGTGTGACGCATGGCTGGACTTCTATCAACTTAGCACAGCTCTGCAAACTGTTCCCGTTGTGATTATAAGTTATTTGAGATGATCAAATGTGCATCAGACTTTCTGATGGAAGTAAATGTGAAATATGTGTGCAATCATAATAGCAATATGTATACAGCGTTTCGTGAATATCGGAATAACTATATCTGAGTAGTTTGGAGTAATTTGCGGTATGTAAATGGTCAAAAATGGTGTATTCACTGTTAGCTTACGACCTCCACGATTGAGCTATCAAAAATGTTCTTCTCAATTTAGCATCATATTGGATAGGGGCTGAATGTGTCCTGGATTGGAATTTTTCCGATCATTCCCCTAGGAGAAATTCGCAAGAATGTGCTTAAATTGCATGAAAAATGCACATTTTTCAAAATGGCCGACTTCTTTGGGGGCGGGGCTAATGGAATGTATTTACAAATATGTCCGCAATTCCATGAGGAATGTCTGTGCCAAAATTCTTGAAGTTCTGATAAACTATATGTGACTACCACACAATAGGGGGCGCTAGTGAGCAGTTTTTTTTAAAAATTACGTTTTTGTTTTACATTCTCGAAAAGTTCGTGGGCTCTGACGTGTGTCCCAAGTTTTGCGTCCGAAGCTCATTTTATACCATCGCAATTTAAAAAAAATGTATAGGCCACGCCCACATTCTGGATTTGTTGCGACACTTTAAATCTGAGTTTGTAGTCACCCCGAAAGTATGTGTAAAAATTTTTTTTTAAAAATGCGTCCATCCACTCTTGAGTTATAAATTGGTGGTGTTTTTGGCGCCCCCTATAGTCCAAAATGAAAATGGTTTAGTGTGCCTATTTCCCAAGACAGATTGAACCTTTCCACCAAAATCTGTGGTGAATGGATACATTGTTGATGAGTTATGAGCATTTCTTTCTAAGCCCCGCCTTTTTGCGGGTACGTTTTATTTCATGGCGGAAATATTTATCGTTTGAACATGCTCATCTCCTAGGGTAATGTGTCTGACCCTCCACCGATGCTGTACGCGAAGTTTGGTGTTGAAAAACTGAAAATGGACATTTAAGTGAATATTTAACTGTTTTGAACATTATGCTAATTTAAATTAAAAAGAATGTAGGCGGAGCTTAGGGTTCCAAGAGGATTATTTGTAGACCAGGTCCACCCGGATATGTGTGCACAATTTCAGGTCATTTGGAGTTACGGTGCGACTTTGTAAATTTATTCCGAAATGGGATTTTGATAGGTGGCGCTAGTGAGCAGGTTGGAATATTTAACCCATTGACTCCAGAATATTGAATTTTTCACCAGTCCTGGCGTCTGTGCAAAATTATACAACTTTGTCAGCGTCCTAAAGGCCTCAAAAACAGGAAACGCCAGCAGAAAAATAATAATACCACGGAGAACAATAGGTTCCTCGCACTTCGTGCTAGGACGCCGTTGGGTCCTAGCGCTCCGTGCTCGGGCCCTAATTAAAACTGCGGTCGCACTTGTGCGCGCAGTGATGAGCGGGCCCTCGCGTCCGTGCGCCTGTCGGGGAGGGAGGGCGGCCGGTCGTCCCGGCGTCAAGCAGACGCGCGCGAGTCCTGGGAAATGAGCCGTTTCTCATTTCTATAATTTTCGCGTCCCAGACTCAGAGGTCCTCCGGCAGCGACCCGGAAACGGATGTCAGCGCGTCGTCTCGAAGGAAAACAAGTTTCTCTAAAGGCTCGTCGAGGATCGATTATCGAGGAGGCTGTCTGGAGGAGCCGTAACCGAGGATACGCTGATTTAGAGGAGAGAGGAGTGTCTCTAGAGGAGCTATAACAGAGGGTACACTGAAGTATTCTCCTGAGACGATTTCAGCCAACAGTGATGTTTAAAAGAGGTGTGACGCATGGCTGGACTTCTATCAACGAAGCACAGCTCTGCAAACTGTTCCCGTTGTTATTTGAGATGATCAAATGTGCATCAGACTTTCTGCCGTTTACCGTTTGTTTACTCACTAATCACATCTCCCCTGGATGTTAGGCTATTTTTTTAAAAGACTAATGTCACAGCAGGATTTGGAAAAAACGTGTCCATGCTTTTATCTTCAGTAGACTCGACTACTGCAATGGTGTCTTCACAGGTCTCACTAAAAAATCTATGAGGAAGCTGCAGCTGATTCAGAACGCCGCTGCTCGAGTCCTCAGTAACACTAAGAAAGTGGATCACATCACTCCTGTTCTGAAGTCTTTACACTGCCTTCCTGTGTGTCAAAGAATAGATTTCAAAATACTGATGCTGGTTTATAAAGCACTGAATGGTTTAGGCCCAAAATACATTTCTGATCTACTGCTAAATTATGAACCATCCAGATCTCTCAGGTCTTCAGGGACTGGTCAGCTTTCTGTCCCCAGAGTCAGAACTAAACATGGAGAAGCAGCGTTCAGTTATTATGCTCCAAATATCTGGAACAAACTCCCAGAAACCTGCAGGTCCGCTGCAACTCTGACTACTTTTAAATCCAGGCTGAAGACTTTTCTTTTTGTCACTGCTTTTAATTGAACTATTCATAACTGTAACTTTTATCCATGTATTTTTTCTTTTAATGTTTATTTTATTAGCTTTTAAATGCCATTTTCTTAATGTCTTTCATTTTTTGTAAAGCACTTTGAATTGCCTTGTGTTGAAAAGTGCTATATAAATAAACTTGCCTTGCCTTGCCTTTAGCTAGCGGCTAAGCTAGTGGGACGCTACGGAGCCCAGCTATCCGCCCTCTGAAGCTTTTAGGGCCGACAGGGGGAGGAGAATGTCCCGCTAACGCTGTGTGTTTCACATTAGCGGGACGCTATGGAGTTCAGGTATCCGTCCTATGAAGCTTTTAGGGCTGACAGGGGGAGGAGAATACAACGCTGTGTGTATTTATTGCTAAGCTAGCGGCTAAGCTAGCTGGACGCTACAGTTCAGGTATCCGTCCTCTGAGGCATTTATGGCGGACAGGTTGAGGAGGATTTCCCGCTCGTGTGTGTGTGTGTGTGTGTGTGTGTGTGTGTGTGTGTGTGTGTGTGTGTGTGTGTGTGTGTGTGTGTGTGTGACGGAGCTCAGATGAGAGGGCTCTGATTATAGTTTTAATCCTCTGTCAAACTGCATGTTTTGTGCTATATTTGATGAGAGATAAAATGATTTTCTGCCACAAGAGTTTGACAGAGAATAACTGAAAAAGTACACAGTAAAATAAGTTCATAGTAGCCTACTTGTGGTAGAAGTCCAACTCGTACTGAGTCCAACAGTAAAGTACTTCATTGTATTTGTGGTAGTTGTCTTGTCTAACTGAGTCCAACTCTGTGTAGATGGAACATCCAGTATTTCGGAGGGGCCCTAACGGGACCCTCCTCTTGAAAGAAAGGGATATAAGATAAAAGAACCAGTTCCTTAAGTTCGTCGTTCGCGAACAGCTTCTCTTTAGCTTTTGGCGGAAGGCGGCGACTCAAACAAACAAATCGTTTAGTGGGAGGAATCAGTTCATCTCGTTCACTTCAAAGATTCGTTCAAAAAAAACGAATCGTTCACGAACGACCCATCACTAAAAAGTAATATCTACATATAAAGACAGAAACAATAACGTTTATGGTTAAGTGTTAGCACCCCCCGAAGAGGCACAAGCTCTTACGTTGATATTGGAGTTTTCAATAAATTCGAAAAAACAAACAAAACGAATATCCGAATAACGAACGAATATTCGGATATTCGGGTACAGCCCTACTAGTCAGAACTCTACTTAAGCTGCCACATGCACTGGTTATTTATGTTTGGTTTCAGAACAGAAAGGTAAGACATCTCCAACACTTGATATCTAAATATGACCATTTAGTCAGTCAGTGTCCACAAATATCAACCAGTATCTTCAGCAAAAGCTCTTTAGTCCAGGACTGATGCTATGTTCTATAATGTTACTGTTTAACCTGCCTCTGCAGATAAAGTAACCCAACAACAGATACAGTCATCCCACAACACAATCAAATGTCAGGGTGCATTAATGTGAAGACAGAAACACCTTCTAAATGTAACCAGACTGTAGAAAACAATAGTTTTTTTGGAACATTCCACATCACCCCCATTATCGTATCATTAATGGACTCATCCAAACGGCACCTGGTTGGTACGGCAGGAACATTCCTATCAATCCGCAGTGAAGCGACTACAGACTGGCATGTTTTGTGTGTTGTGGATATACAGTATGTACCAGCATTTTTAAATTTCATATACCGCTGATAAACAACAACGTTTTGCAGTTATATGGATCAGACTGTGGACTGCCATACTTTAATATGAGTCAACTACACCTTCTAACAGAGGACAGGAACATCTAGATGCAGCACAACAGTATTCACTTATACAGTTGTGTAACTTTTTCAAAATGTTCTTGAAAGTTTATTTTTCTTTAACATTAACTGCTGTGGCGAGGTATTAACTGAGATCATGGTGGTCTTACCTTGCTGAGGTGGAACTCCAGTCGTCTGATGTACCGTTCTGTCACCTTCACTTGCTGTCAGAGGGAGGCACAGAGTCATTTTTATATCCAATTGGTCAACAAAGACTGGACTTTTTCCTTTTCTAAATAAAGGTCAGCGCTACAAAAAAAAGGCATATGCATACTAACATTTCCACAACACACACAACGCAATCACACATATTTGATTTAAAGCCTGGAAGGAAGGGGCTTTGTATGAAGGTAGATATGGTGGAAAATGCGAGAGCGTGTAAAACCTGATGTGAGCACTTGCAGAAAAAATATCTAAGCTTGTGTGCATACATTTACACTTAAAATAAAATATCCACGTAACTGTGAACCAAATGTACACTTGTATAAAATATGGGTTGGAGCGAAGGGGCGGAGCTATCAGAACGACGAGGCTTGGGTTGCGTTCCAATAGTCCATTTAGCTTAGGAACCTACCTAACCAAGTGAAATGACCCGGAAGTATGTCAGTGGCAGCCATGTTAAGTGCCGTTCCAATTCTCTAACTGAAAGGAAAGGAGGTTTCAAACTTCCTTTATAACCTCCTTTAGCTTAGGAACCACTGGACCTCCCTTGACGAAAGGAGAGGAGAAAATGCTGCCCCACAATGCATTGCAGCCGCAGCATTTGCCGTCACTCAACAGTCGGCCGTTCACGGAAACAACCGATTATGACCGAGAAATTATATCATGAAAGTTACGAGGCTTATTAAGCATTTTAAAACGTATGTGGTAAGTTGCCAAAGTGCTTTGTTCTGAACGTTCATCAGTATTATAATCAAAAAGAGAAATATGAACGTTAGTTTTTACTGAAATGATCAAATAAAGTCAACATTTCACAGTCTTTACTGAGCTGTGTGGAGTTTGTTCAACTTTTAAAAGATGTTTGAATGGTGATATACACAATGATAGATGTTAAGGACTAACGTTTATAATAAATACATTTGTATTGATTTTAAGATATTTTCATTGTTCATACAATCATATGTATTGGGATAATTTGTATTAATGTGGACCGGAGGGAGAGGGTGATGAGCATAAGTTTCACTTTCCTTTTTTATTTCAATTCCAACTTTGGTCATGAAGAATATGTTTCTCCGTTGTCCACGTTCATAAAGCATAAAACAACAGCATCAGAGCACGGTGCAGAGTCTCTAGATGAGTTTACAGTAGTCCTCCTTCTTATTATACATCCATGTTGTAGTCCGCTATAGAAAACTGTAGTTTCCATAGTTTCCCCACAGCAGCAGACGCACATTCATGATGTCCGCTGGCGCATCATAAACACGTCGGATAGTGAAAGTGCATTCGGATTCTCTAAAGTACCACAGTCTCTTCTCCCAAGTCCTTTTGAATTCTCCTATCCACTATCCCTTAACCCTGTGAAGTTTCACTCAGAGGTCAAGGAATAGGAGATAGGGTTAGAATTTAGGAGCTGATTTTTGGATTATCGGAACGCAACCTTGGGTCAGTCACACAGTCACAGCCACAGTCAGGTCAAACCAGATGACTGCAGGGGGGCTAACGGTTCGTGTCGCTACCAGTCCGCTGACATGGCGCGTCAGTCAACGGTAAGTTTTGCCCATTACTTTGAATATTATTATTGTGATTGAGGATTAAATCCGCTTTGAAGACCACCGTTTTATATCGTGCAGTTTAGCGGCAAAATAATGTCAGTTAGCCAGCTAACGCTAGCTTTGTTGAGTTTATGCTAGCTAAACAAGTAGTGGTTGTAGTCTACAGCAGTAATTAATATATTATAGCCTACTGCTTTGGCACTAACGGTTGATAACCGTTTATGAAAATAAAACCAATTGAACTGTACTGAAATAATGACAAGTTTTATAATTGTCTTGGGCTCCTGCTGTGATTTTAAAGCCTTTGTAAATTATCCATGCTATTTAGCTAACGTTGAAGTAGTGTATGTGAAATCAACCTCACAATAAGACGCCAGACCCCTGGCAGAGGAGGTGGCACTGGTCTCCTGCTCTCTCCCAAATGGAGCTTTTCCCTCTTCAAGCTACCTAACTTCACTCCTTCCACCTTTGAATTCCATGCCGTCACAGTAACCCATCCTATACAATTAACCATTGTTGTTCTCTACCGTCCACCAGGCGCCTTGGGGGACTTCTTGGAGGAATTAGATAATTTCCTCTCACACATCCCTGAAACTGGCCCTCCCGCTGTACTTCTCGGAGACTTCAACCTCCAGACAGGGAAGATAGACGAACTAACATCTCTGTTAACCGCCTTTGCTTTCTCACTGTCTCCATCACCACCAACTCATAAAGCTGGCAATGTCCTTGATCTCGATCTCATATTCTCAAGGAACTGCACTACTTCTAACCTCTCTGTAAACCCGCTCCACACATCCGATCACTTCTTCATTTCATTCTCTCTACCCCTTTCCAAACATAACAAACTAATCTCTTCTCATCCTGCACCTGTCCGCCGTAACCTTCGTTCCCTCTCCCCCTCTACCTTTGCCTCATCGGTGCTCTCAGCCCTCCCTTCCTCTGACTCGTTCCAACTCCTGCCTCCTAACTCTGCTGCAGAAACTCTCCTCTCTACTCTCTCATTCTCTCTGGACTCTCTCTGTCCTCTCACATCTCGGCAGGCTCGTCAGTCCCCTCCTGCTCCCTGGCTAAATGACGCACTGCGTGCTAATATAACCGTCCTTCGGGCAGCAGAGCGGAAGCGGTGGAAATCCAAACACCATGACGACCTCCTAACCTATCAGGCTCTCCTCTCCTCTTTCTCTGCTTCGATCTCTCAGGCAAAAAGCACTTTCTTTCAAGATAAGATCCAATCTTCCTATTCCAATCCCAAAAAACTATTTTCCATCTTCTCCTCCCTCCTGGACCCCCCTAAAGCCCCTTCCCCCTCCTCCCTTCTGTCAAGCGACTTTGTTAACCACTTTGAAAAAAAGGTTGATGATATTCGCTCTTCTTTTTCTGACTCACCTTTACTCACCACTGGGTCACCAGACCCTCCTTTCACCCACACACTGACCTCCTTTTCCCCTCTCTCTCCAAGTGAGGTTCTTACCCTCATTACCTCTGGCCGCCCTACCACCTGTCCTCTGGACCCTATCCCTTCAAACCTCCTTCAGACTATCACACCTGATATTCTACCGTTTCTCACCCATTTCATCAACACTTCTCTAAGTTCTGGTCACTTTCCAAACAGTCTCAAGGAGGCAAGAGTAAACCCTCTCCTAAAGAAACCCACTCTCAACCCGTCTGATGTTATAAACTACAAGCCTGTCTCTCTTCTCCCGTTCCTGTCTAAAACACTTGAACGTGCTGTCTTTAAACAACTCTCCTGTTATCTCCATCAGAACAACCTTCTGGATCCACACCAGTCTGGTTTCAAGGCAGGTCACTCCACAGAAACTGCCCTCCTTGCTGTCACTGAGGAACTGCACACGGCTAAAGCAGCCTCCCTCTCTTCTGTCATCATCCTTTTGGCCCTGTCTACTGCATTCGACACGGTGAATCATCAGATCCTCCTTCGCACTCTCCAAGAACTTGGGAGTTTCAGGCTCTGCACTTTCCCTCATCACCTCATACCTGAAATACGTACCTTCAGGGTCACTTGGAGAGGGTCGGAGTCCAACCCTTGTCAATTAACTACAGGGGTCCTTCAGGGCTCTGTTCTTGGTCCCCTCCTCTTCTCCTTGTACACAAACTCGCTCGGATCTGTCATTAGCCCGCATGGTTTTTCATACCACTGCTACGCTGACGACACCCAATTAATTCTGTCCTTTCCCCGCTCAGAGACCCAGGTCGTCGCACGCATCTCTGCTTGTCTAGCTGACATCTCTCAGGGGATGTCTGCTCATCACCTCAAGCTCAACCTTGACAAGACTGAACTGCTTTTCCTTCCGGGAAAAGATTGTCCCACTCTTGACCTGACAATCAACATCGGCACCTCTATTGTTTCCCCGACTCAGACTGCAAGGAATCTGGGAGTGATCCTAGATAACAACCTGTCCTTCACTGCAAACATCGCTGCTACAACCCGTTGCTGCAGATATACGCTGTACAACATCAGGAGGATACGTCCCCAGCTGACCCAGAAAGCGACACAGGTTCTGGTCCAGGCTCTCGTCATCTCACGCCTAGACTACTGCAACTCCCTCCTGGCTGGTCTGCCTGCATGTGCCATCCGACCCCTGCAGCTCATCCAGAATGCAGCGGCTCGTCTGGTCTTCAACCATCCTAAATTCTCCCACACCACGCCGCTCCTCCGCTCCCTCCACTGGCTTCCGGTAACTGCTAGAATCCACTTCAAGACAATGGTACTTGCGTACTATGCTGCGAATGGATCTGGCCCTTCCTACATCCAGAAATGTTTTTGCTCTATGAAACCTGATGTACTTATATGATTCGGTTTTTCTTCAAGTTTGTATTTTGTTGGTCGAACGCACTTATTGTAAGTCGCTTTGGATATAAGCGTCAGCTAAATGCAATGTAATGTGTGTATATTACAGTTATTAATGTCATATTTCAAGATGATTACTTAGATATTACAATATGGTTAGTTGAGCTGGAGTTCATTATTGAGCTTACACGTTAACGTCACAGTCATCTGAAGAACAAACCCAAACCTTGTTGTTTTTATTAATTGTATTACCAAATGGGTATCAAATAAACAGTAAGCATTGGTAACCCAACTTCCAAAGTTACAGTAAAATAAAAAGGACCCTGACTCGGACAATACACAATTCAATATGTTCAACAGAAGAGAATCAGTTATATTGTTTGTACACATGGTTCTTTACATATATATCTGTTTGTTTAAGGTGTCCAGGTGATGCAGACAGGCTGGACCAGAGAGTGAGAGACAGAACTGGACTCCTCACAGCAGTGAACTTCAGCTCAGGTACAAAGACTCTTTTTTTTCATACTGTACAAAGAATCAAGAAAAATATTGGTTTAAATAAATGAAGTATTGACTTTAATACACTGATATACATTCCATTAAACAATACTAAATACTAGATCACCTACACATCAGTGAAGTTGAGGATTTTTTCCATGCAAAAGGTTACATTTAGATGTTAACAAGCAATATGACTTTGTCAGCTTTCTAATTTAATGTATTGAAGGCAAAGATATTTAACACATAGTGAGAACTGCTACTATTTATCTCTCAATATTGTCTGTAAAAAATGTGGTAAGTTATTCTTTCAGTGTGACAACAGAGCAAGCTTCTACAGTTGCACTACGTTTTGATAACAGTTAAATATTATTTTGATAAAAACATATATTTCAATGTTGATGAATTTCATACTGTTCATTCATAATCTGATTACAATTAAAAAATAATTATATCAACAGCCCCTAAACACACCTCTTTCATAAATAGCACACTTGTTCTGCAATAATGTTTTATGTTTCCTGTCATTTTTGTTAGGAAAGGACATGAAAGACACGACTCAGCATCTCCTCTTTCTCTGAGGGTCAAGAAGAACATCCAAGAGGAACATTAAAGGCTGATGTTATGAGATTTTAAGACCAGTACAGGACATTCACTAAGAAACTACTTTTATTGTGAAAACAAAGATCTGCACACCGAATATTTTTCTCGTCTATCAGGACCATCATTTGTTTGTGACGCTGCCTGCACCTCAGAGAAGGGGTGGTTATAGTCAGGCTTATAAAGTGTGGCGAAAAACAGTCAGCTGATGGGATGCATCTATTTCCACATCTACACTCCATCAGCTGATTATTTCTATTTGCCTCACTTTATGAGCTTCACATCACTTGTGCCTTGTACCGCAGAGTTTGCAACTAGGGATCGACCGATATGGCTTTTTCAAGGCCGATACCGATTATTAGTAATCAAGGAGACCGATAACCGATATTTGGAACCGATATACATTTGCAGTAAAATCAGAAAATCTTGGTGTCAAAATGTAGAATAACACAAACTTCAACACAACTTCTTTGAAATGCATTTAAGCATATATTATGTTTAATTAACTTTTAAACATCTTACAACTGGTTTCCTCTCTGTGCCCTTTTCTTTAGTGCAGTCATCTGCAATGAATTAGAGAGAGAGACAAGAAGTGGGGCTGCAGGCTGACATGCTTAACTAACAATAATGCTTAATTTATTATATCTGTCTATCTAGCATAACATCCCAATAAGCTGCTAGCAACTGCAAAACACTAGTGCTAGCTAATGTTTTGCAAACTATTAAAAGTGAGGCTATTACAGTAGACCTAACGTTAGTCTAGTACAGTGTTTCCCAACCGGGGGTACACGTACCCCTAGTGGTACGCGAGGGAACTGTAGGGGGTACGTGGAATTCCAAGGTGACAAGTAAAAAAAAAAATAATCCCGTCAAAAATGATAGTGCGCGATTTGTTTCCCTAGGGAGACAATAGTCTGTGGCACGCACAACCGCGCCAAAATCCCACAATAAAAACAGCTGCTTACCTGCAGCCAGGAAAATACTGGTAGGTCTGCGCTATGGATAAATTGCTGAAACGTCCGCTTGCTCTGGATTCAGGCCAGGGTTCAGAGGAGCCCGCCGAGAAACGTAAGAAAGAGGCCAAACTGAAACCAAGGCTGTACAGTGAAACATATATATTATTTGGATTCATTTCTACTTCTGCGGACCCACCGCAGCCTCAGTGCTTCTTTTGCGGTGAAGTCCTGGCTAATAGTGCGATGAAGCCAGCGCATTTACAGAGACACCAGAGCACCAAACACTCGGGAAGTGTCGATAAAAGTGAATAATTGTACAGACGAAAGCTGTCGGAATTTAAGTCGAGCCAGACAGTAATGATGAAAGCCACGAATGTGTCAATGAAAGCACTCGAGGCATTTTACGCCGTGTCCCTGCTTGTGGCTAAATCAAAAAACCCTCACTCTATTGTTGAGGAGCTCATTCTCCCTGCAGCGACTGCGTTGGCCGAAATGATGATAGACAAGAAAGCAGCCGAAGCACTCGAGAAAGTTCCCCTGTCGAATAACACCGTAGCCCGTCGGATCAATGATATGTCTGTTAATATAATTGGACAAGTGGTGAACAAAATAAAACTAGCCTGTCAGTTCGCTTTGCAGCTGGATGAAATGACAGATGTGAGTGGAGAAGCGCAGCTCCTGTCCTTCGTGCGTTACAAAGATGCGTCGGACATAAACTATGGGGGTTATTCCCTATCTTTATTCAAGAGCGTGGTATTTACATTTGAGAGCATACTTTATGTATTTATTTCCCTCAAACCCTGTCCAGGCACTCAAATAGTGCCTGCTTGCACTTAGATTTGCTCTGCTTCTGCTCAAACTGTACGCTTGCACTCAGATATATTACTGCTTTCAGATTTGTTCTGCTCTCAGATTTATTCTGTGCGCGCTCGAAACTTTTGTGCAACAATCCTGTCAAAATCCCTCAACCAATAGGAGGCCAGGTGTCCTTGCGGGTGCGTTCGCTTTACTTATTACAGCGTCCCGTAAGGGCGGTTACTCTTTGGTTTATAAACTCCCGCCCTCCACGGCTTTATAACATAGCATGTACTGCACTTGTTTGATTTACAACTACCTTTCATAATAGCTACGTTCAGTGGCGGACTGGGACTAAAAATCAGCCCGGGAATAAAATAAAATCGTCCCTCCGTTGCCTTCTGCACATAGTGTGAGGTGGTTGCTATGCAACAACAATAACAGATAGCGAATGTCGTCGTTTAGGTGCTTTTTTTTTCTGGAGATAGGCACTTCTCAATCCACTCCTCCATAGTAAGCCCACCCCGGAGGTCGAAGTTAACCTTAAATGTTTCCATTTTAAGCTTTGTTAGTTAGTTAGTTTACTATATAAAGTTTAGTTTAGGATTTTATAACGGTTCTCAGACGCGGAGGGATACTGATTTGTGAAAAGTAACAACAACTATTCCCTGGATATACTACGCTCATTATACCACGGCTAAGAAACATCAGATTGCTTGATTTGACTTGTCCGTTTTATAAACATATACTAACTGTGCTTAAAAAAAAAGTTGTAAATGACTGGTGAAAAGAAACTGCTAGGCCTATACTGATTCTGGATATTATTTTGCTAAGTGTTTTGTTCCTGAATTAAAGTTTAAATGCCTGTTTAAAGGGGACTTATTCAAAGGGGCTCCATGGTTTAAGCCTAAATGTTACAAGATATATATAGCAAAGATAAGTTGATTATTTTGATTTCATATTTATTTGATTATATTATTTATTTTCAATGCAACATATTCATTTTTATTTATTTGTATTGAATGTATTAAGTTAAAATTAAGAAAATGCCTGAGAATTAGATGTTCAAATTAAGGAGATGAAATAAAGTTATTTTCATTCAATAATCAGTTACGTTCTACTTGTGAAGGATCATCAGCATGTATGAGTGAGGGGGTACTCATGGTATGACAAAAGGCTCAGGGGGTACACAAGACAAAAAAGGTTGGGAACCACTGGTCTAGTAGCCTCACTTCTAATATTTTGCTAAACATTTGCTAGATACATGTTGGCTAGCTAATGAGCTTCACATATCAACCTGAAAAACTGCGAGGCTCCACTCACAGCCCCTCCGCACCACGCTGCACGCACCCCCAACTCTGACTGACTTCCCGGGTCCCTGTGTAACTGGGAAACTGATAGAATTGGATCATAAGATCGTGGTGCTTTTGCAACTTCAGCATAGGGGACAGGGATGTTTATTGAACTTCGGTTTAACACATGTATGGCTCTGCCGCTCAGCGCTGCTGCTTGCTTCAGTCTGTGTCTGCGTTCTTTCGCACCTGCCTGTAATCTGAGAAGGTCCCGCCTCTCTGGCTGGCTCCCGCCCGGAAGATCTTCAGTAATAGCCTATCCAGATAGCGCTGTGGGCGGGACATTGCTCGTGTACACAGAGTGGTGACTGCAGCCAGAAAAACGGCCGCATCAGAGCCAAAGTTTTATCCGCAATTTGATAAAAAAAAGGCCGATACCGATAATCGGTCAAATGCGGAATATCGGCCCCTATTTGCAACATCACAAATAAATGGGGCCAATCTTCAGTCAGATGTGAATGTGTAATCTAACATTTTCAGTAAGAATAATGGACAAAAATAATGCAAATACAAATACAATTTATTGAAATGTGAACCAAAAGTTAATCAAACATGTTTTAAATAAAAAGCACATATGGACAGAAGGTGTAAACACATTTAGTCAAATAACGTGACAGACTAGGCCTGTGCAGGTGGTATCAGCTATGGTATCAGCTCCTCCATCAGGCCTGGTCCTCCTTGCTGAGGAAAGACCCTCAGTCCTCTCCAAACCAACAGACAGGACGTCCATCACACGGAGGTTTCTCCCTGAAGTCTCTGCAGCCCTCTGGACACCACGCTGTCTCAATCCGTCCACACTGAATATGAGAGGGGAAAAATGAAAATAATAAATGCTTTAGACAATAAGAAATATAAAGTTAACTGTTGAGTTACTCAGTTTTTTTAGATTATCAATACTATTACTGTATAACTAATATCTCAGGTTAAGAGGCACATTCAAATAAAGATTGGTCTTTAAATACATTTTGTCTTTTGAATTGTTTGTCTAAAGTCAAGGATCTAGAACTGGTACTTTTTAATGATACAGTCTGGTTATTATGCTGTTTGGAGGAGGCATCACAGGTAAGAGTACTAACTAGCTACCATCACATGTACCTTAGCTTGACCTAAATGTATTAAACGTATAATTAAGTGATATCAAAATATAAATAACTAATGTCATGCAAACATATTAATATTTGCTTGATTCCAGAGTTGAATTTAGCACAATTGCATACAAACGTGAAGGGATTTTAAGATTCTGAAGTCTTCGTTCTAAATAGAAAATAGCATGGATAATTTACAAAGGCTTTAAAAACACAGCAGGAGCACAAGAGAATTATAAAACTTGTCATTATTTCAGTACAGTTCAATTGGTTTTATTTTCATAAACGGTTATCAACCGTTAGTGCCAAAGCAGTAGGCTATACTATATTAATTACTGCTGTAGACTACAACCACTACTTGTTTAGCTAGCTTAAACTCAACAAAGCTAGCGTTAACTGGCTAACTGACGTTATTTTGCTGCTAAACTGCACGATATAAAACGGTGGTCTTCAAAGCGGATTTAATCCTCAATCACAATAATAATATTCAAAGTAATACTGGGCAAGTAATGGGCAAAACTTACCGTTGATTGATGCGCCATGTCAGCGGTAGCGACACGAACCGTTAGCGAACCGTTAGCCCCGCAGTCATCCGGTTCGACCTGACTGTGGCTGTGACTGTGTGACTGACCCGAGCCTCGTCCTTCTGATAGCTCCGCCCCTTCACTCCAACCCCCCTCCCTCCCCCCACATCTACAGGTGAAAATTACTTTTGCAATACATTTATTGCAAGAAGTGTAGCAAAAGTCAAGACCGCAGATTCATCGATTTATACTGCCACAGAGCAGATTCGTCAAGTTGGAATGACTGATTTGAGAGGTTGTAATAACCAAGTTGCAGTTGTAATGGAAAATATATTTCAAAATATTTTTCTGCAAGTGAACATTTCATCACTAAGTTCATTTTTTTTCTTCTGTGACTTCAAATTTGGTTCACAGTTACATGGATATTTTATACAAGTGTACATTTGGTTCACAGTTACGTGGATATTTTATACAAGTGTAAATGTATGTATACAAGCTCAGATTTTCTGAGTGCTCACATCAGGTTTTAGACGCTCTCGCATTTTGCACCATATCTACCTTCATACTTTGAGCAGTTTGAAAGATTTTTATTGTGCAACATAATGAATGTGCAGCGTGCTAAAAAATCCCGGAGACGTAAAAGTGACTGTACATCATTTGCGTAGAGAAGCGAAAGTGAGATGGATCTGTTGTACTGATGGAATTAATACTGTGGACATTTAAATTACACTGAATTATCAATGCAGAAGGGAAACACGGAGAAAGTATTGAGTCTGCATTAATAGTGTCTCACTTAAATAGAGAGTAGCTCACCTTGTCCAGCTCATACAGGAAACCCTGAAAGAGAGAAACATTTGTTATTAAGTCGCACTACAATATGATGTACACTCTTTATGTTAAGCAATATTTTACTATTTCAGAACATTTTCATTTTTACAACCGGAGTTACCTTCAAGATGTAAATGTTTTGTTGTGCCAGCAGCTAATTTTGATATTTTTCTCAACTTTAAAAAGAGACCTTTTCAAAACCTCTGCCTGCAATATGCCACAAAACTCAAGTGCTTCTGTCCACATAAAACATAAGAAAATGGTCCTAGAATTAAACCGGTAAAGGAGCGTTTTCCTTTTCACCGGTAGTGGCGAGCCAACAGAACGTACCAATCTGGAGTTCCTCTTTGATTCTTTCATCTGTCGGCTGAGGGTGTCCGAGTCCATCTGATGGACCTGTAGGTAAGAGCTGAGGGAGAAACACTGGTTTAACATATACACATCACATCACTAATGAATTCTCATAAAAAAATATTTGTAAAGCTTGTTTCAGGTCAGAACATAAAAGCACACATTCACTATCAGGGTTTAAGCTTTTAAGAGTTTTGTAGAATTGAACCCAAATTGCTGAAAAAAACGTTTTAACGTAGATAAGGATACATTAACACATGTTATTACATGACTCAGGTGAATATTGATTCTGATTGGTCAATTTGCACATTCAGTAGCCTGCTCGTCTTGGATAGCAAACCGCTGCTAATGAAGCTCTTATCAAGGGAGAATGTGTTATCATATAAATCCGCACAAAGTAGTCTGGTCAACTTAACATCAGCTCTGTCCACAAAAACAGACCTCAGCTTTCAGTTTCTTTCAGAAAACACCCCAAATACTTTGTGGAGATCATAACACTTTGGATTCAAGCCATTAAGAAAAAGAAAACAGCGCAAGAGAAGAAAAAAGGGTTAAAAAGTAGCAATAAGCAGGATCATGTGCAGCAAGTGTTGGTGTGTGTGTGTGTGTGTGTGTGTGTGTGTGTGTGTGTGTGTGTGTGTACTCACTGAAGGCCTTTTTTCAGCGCCTCATAGACCTGATCAAGTCTTTCTGGTTGGGGGACTTTGGGTGGAGGGTTGGACTTGGTGGACATGGTGAACATCCTGCTGGCTCTGCTGGGCTTCCTGCTGACGCCTGGAGTGCTGAACACTGAGAGGCTCCTGCAAATCAGAAACACCAACATCAGACATATGATATTCTCAGCAT
Organism: Harpagifer antarcticus; assembly: GCA_902827135.1. Lineage (NCBI taxonomy): Eukaryota > Metazoa > Chordata > Actinopteri > Perciformes > Harpagiferidae > Harpagifer > Harpagifer antarcticus. The sequence continues at coordinate 4,313,105 of CADEHL010001357.1, forward strand.
CACATCCCACTGACACCATCAGAACGCTGATCCTGTGCCACAACATATATTAAAGTTGTTCTATGTGTTGCTGGAGTTCTGAGCTCTTCAGACCTTTTCCCTTCTTCTGCACCTTGGAAGTAGCTGAAGTAGCATGTAAAGGGACGTTCTGTCCCCAGTGCAAATTGTTCATGTCTTAATGATATATTTTTCTAATTATTCTGTTTTGATAAGCAGCTTTGTTTTGTTAAGACATTTAATATAATATGGTAGTGTATCACCTTTTGTCATTAGATCAACTATTGCCTTTGTTATTACACTCAATTGATCTTAATAAAAAAGGGAAATGTTTAACACTGGGCCCAGTTTTTATTAATTAAACACTGAAGAAGTATTTTAAAGCTACGATAGAAATAACCCTATGTTGGTAAATCATTATGTAAAGGAGAACGTTTCACGATATATACATTATAAAGTTAAATGATACATTTTTAAACCGAGAAACATGTTTGAGTGTGTGTACCTGTAAGGCTTGTCGTTGGTGTTGACTCCAGTGAAGCTCTGGCTCCTAGTGACGGATCTGGAGGTGAGGCGTCTGGCGGGGCGAACAGAGAGCGACATGGTGGAGAGAGCTCGGGACGGACCCCCTGAACAGAGCAGAGAAGAAGAGCCATCAACACACTGCTGACACACAGCATGACAACCTGACCGGCAATAATATTCTTTCATCCAAGGCACACAGTCATAGAGCAACTAGGGAAAACTGAGTCAAATGGAAACTGAAACGAAAACAAACTTGACCAGGAGAGTATTGTTGCTGCCAGTAGCCCCGCTGGCTAGCCCCTGTCAGAGAAGAGCTCTTTGAAAGCCTATTAGACCTTAACCTCTCTAACACGATCAGGTCACATGAGTTTCAGGACTCCCTGATAATTTTTCATCATATCATATTTGAAGTAAAAAAGTGTATAATCCTCAACCAAGAACTCTAGCATTAAACAGTGCAAGGTGATAGATTCCATGTCAAATGAAACCTAGATTCTAAGGTCCTACCCGAAAACCGTTCTTTGGAGGATATTGTATATTATTGGATATTGGATATTGTGCAAGATATTGTATACTAAGGCTGCTCCACCACTTCACAATAAGAAACAGCTAACCCACTAGAGCAACAGGAGGAGATTGTATCTGGATACTTCAAACTGCTTTTATCCGTTGATTATTTCTAACGTCAATGCTTTTAACTACAGTAATGCCTTCCCAGTGTCTACAGACAAATACTTGCCATTTGGCTAACTGACATATTATGTTCCAAACCACATCAAGCATTATTTCTGAAACAGTATGGAGCTAAAACGCTTTCTCTCTTGCGGGTTTACCACAAGGTGAGTACCTTTTTTATATCCGGCTTCTTACACATACTCTCTCCAGTACAGGTTAGCTCTGAGTGTCAGCGAAGCTTGCTAAAGTAAACAAAGACCATATTACTTCCAAAACACGTCGCACATTGTTTCTGATAGCAACTTTCTGATAGGGGACGATAGATTAGGATGTAGGCGGAACTTTGCCAGGATCTCAACGTAAAGCCATCCCACATTTGAGTAATGTTGTCATGAATGCAGCAAATCTGGATCAGCTCCTTTGTACCCCCGTTTTTTAGATATGTGGTTAAGTAGGGAAAGAGAGAGGGTTGTATTTTCTGACACGGATGTTATGTGACAGTATTTCTGAGAAAAAGTCAGCTGAAATGGTGGCATAGTTGCCACTGCTTTACGTGTTGACAGCATGTTTGAACGTATTTGCAGCAGTAAATCACATCCGCAACCTCGGAGTCATCTTCGACAGTCAGCTCAAATTCAACCACCACATCAATCACATCACCAGAACCACCTTTTTCCACCTCAAAAACATTGCCTGTCTCCGCCCATCACTCTCCTCCTCTGCTGCTGAAACCCTGATTCATGCATTCATCACATCATGACTCGACTACTGCAATAGCATCCTCTACAGCAGTGGTTCTCAAAGTGGGGTCCGCGACCCCCCGGGGGTCCGTGGCACTCTGCCAGGGGGTCCGTGAAAAGTTTTCAGATTCATTAGATTTTTTATTTTTTTATTTATTTTTTTGTGACGCAACACTTTTGGAGAGAGAGGACGCTGGCGTTGTCTGTTCGTCGCTTCTCTGTCCGAAAATGTATCTGCCGAGTTTTGGACCAACGTTTCTACCTCAGTTTCCATGCGTTCAGTGGCTTGCACACGCTGTTCTGGACACTTTTGTAACACCCGATCGCAACTTTTTACGGATGCTCCGCTTCCGACCTGTCCACCCTGCTACACCTGCTAATGTTGCTCCTGCTTCAGGGCTAACGTTATCGCTAACGTTAGTGGCTCCATCTGACGACAAGCCCGATTCTCCGTCTCATTTTCCCGTTTTGAGTCCCGATCCTGCTTCACTGTATCACCTGCTTAGCTGCTGTTTGATTTTATTCTGCCACAAAAGACACAACAACGGTCCTCTCCACCCAGCTAGTCTGACGGCGATCAGAAGCTAGCCTAGTTCTACCTGCTCAGGCTAGCCTGCTCTGGCCACCACCGGTGCTCCTCTGCGGCAAACTTCTTCAACTTCCACCATCTCTCCTCAGTGCTGTCCGTCCTTGAGTCGCTTCCTGGACAGGCTGCCTGCTGTCCTGGTTCATCTGTACTCTTGGCTGATAGCGCATTCTCCCGGCCGATCCACGACCACAGCTAACGCTGTGCTAACGTTAGCATCATACCATCGAGATGCTTCGTTACTCCACCTCGCAACTTTTTAGGATCAACCACTTCACTACACCCCCTCTATGTCTGTCAGTCATTGAATACCTCGGCCTGTTATGAGTTGGCAGACCCAGGTATGTCCATAGAGGTTCCAAACGTGGGTTTGTTTACACCGGCTCAGCTGACACTATCCCAACTGGGTGGTCCCAGCGCCCCGTCACCGCCCACTTACGTCATCACAACAAACCACACGTGTGCAGTGTTAACCTGAAGCCCTTGGCCTGTGTTGATGGCATCACTGTTTTACCAGCCATTGCAACATATAACACACATTCATGTTGTTAAATACCCGCTCCCTTAACAACAAAGCATCACTTATTATTGAAATCATCATTGATAGGAAATTGGATTTTCTCTGCCTCACTGAGACATGGCAAAACCAACAGGACTTCCTCACACTCAACCTAGCCGCCCAAAATCACAAATCAGAATGAGGGGGTCCTTGGTGTATTCTCTATCTTGTAAGGGGTCCTTGGCTGAAAAACAATTGAGAACCTCTGCTCTACGGCATACCATCCAACCTCTTCAATAAACTCCAACATATCCAGAACTCTGCTGCCCGCCTCCTCACCGACACCCGCTCCCGAGACCACATCACTCCCGTCCTCCAGAACCTCCACTGGCTCCCCGTCTGTCAAAGAATCAACTTCAAAGTCCTCCTCATTACTCACAAATCCCTCAACAATCAGGCCCCCCCCTACCTCACAGACTTGATGCACCACCACGCCCCTTCCCGCTGTATCCATCCCCACCCGCATCAATCACCGGACCTGAGAGGACAGAGCCTTCTCCGTTGCTGCCCCCTCCCTCTGGAACTCACTCCCACAACCCATCAAAGACTGCACTGACCTCACCATCTTCAAAAAACTCACAAAAACTCACCTCTTTAATCTGCCTTTTAATGTGTGATTGTTTTTGTATTATTTGACTTTAACTATATATTTATTTGTTGTTCCTTCCTTTTCTTTTCTCTTCACTATATCTGTAAAGCGTCTTTGAGCACCTGTAAAAGCGCTAACAAATTAAATCTATTATTATTATTAAATGTGGCTGTTTGGCCAATGACGTTGCCATAACAACACCTGAATTTAAATGTGCAACCTCTTTTTGTGACAGATTTTTGCATGAAATTATAATTCTTCTGAATGATATTCCTATTGACAGCTAGTTTCAATGTAAACATTATGAGATGGACAGCCAGAGAAAATACATGAAAAACAGTTATGAAATACTATACGGCAAAATAAGAATACAGTTTAAAAAGGGGAGTGATTTGTAAAATATCCATAAAGAAAATCTGTTTACAGTTCTGTTTCACATGGGTGTTGAGAGATGTATCCATAGATCTCTTAATTTTGCACTCAAAGTGCACCAGATTGATGCTTTTAACTTCAATATTTAAAAAAAAAAAATCTTCCCGGGGTAGCATGCCCTGGGACCCCCCTGGAGCAGTGGTTCCCAACCTTTTTTCCCCAAGAGCCCCCCCAAATGACTCCTGTTGCGCCCCCCCCCCCCCCCCTTGTGTGTGTGTGTGTGTGGGGGGGGGGCAACAGCGGTAATTCAAGTTTAAAAGTCTCAAAAATGCTACAACTACTGTCACAAACTAGATGAATGTGAAGTCTTTTGTTAAAGGAGGATGAAAGCGTAATTAAGGAGCACTATTGGAGTGACTTTGATGGTTATTGGACTCAGGATTAATTCATTTGGATTCCCGCTGTATGAAGAAATTAAAGGACGGCGGAAGTGGAAACAATTCACAAAGGGATTAAACTGTTTAAAACACATGCTCAAAGTAAGCCGGATTTTGCCGATGTGTTTATGTGGATTCAAAAGTCGTAAATAATCTACAAAATGGAGGAGACCGATCTGATCGGAGCAACTGTGACAAATAATCCAACTGAAAGCGCCATGGACAATGACTATGTTTTAAAAATGCGCTTATCCAGACAAGCCCGGTTTGGACACTTTACGGGCAGAAGAAACATTTCTATAGAAAGAATTATACATTTCTGTCTTTTTATGCCTTTAATAGCTACTAACTTGAATTGTTATTCAAATTAATTAATCAATTATTTTTTATATTGTAATGTAGAGACAAGGCTTTTAGTGACAATCATGTATTGCTTTTAAAAGCGCGCCCCCCAGGTTGGGAACCACTGCCCTAGAGGAGGTTAGGTCCACTGTGTTTACATGCTTATTTATACAATATGTGTGCTTATGCTAACATCATAAGACAAAAGTTGGTTCCGTGTTGTGTGTAGTGAGAGTGAGGGGGGCCCCCAAGCCACAGCTCGCTTAAGGGCCCCCAAAAGTCTAGGGCCGGCCCTGCATGGACTATTGTTCCCCGCAACGCTCATCGTAACCTTCAATGGACAAACCACACTTTATCTGGACTGTAGTGAAGCTGAGCATTTCTATAAAACAGTGATAAGCCCGGTTTCAACTGAAACCAGAAATGAAGGTGGGAAATGACTGATTGGCATGACCTGATAGATGGTATGATTATGTATTAGGAGAAGAAATGAATTGTATTATGAAAATGGGAATTGTTGCAGTTTTGGTGATTTCCATATTTTTTTATTTTCTTGTAGGCCAATATTCACTGGTCTATGAGTTATCTACTCATTTATTTGAAGTTATTTACTTCATCATCTGCGAGTATGAATTTATGTTTATTAGATTTTGAATAGAGACAAATTTCAACTTGTCTCTATTGTTGTTCATTCCTCCTAAAATGTAATTTTGATGTAATGATTAGATCTAGTGTTGCGAGACATTACCATGAATCTATTTCATACTATTATTTAAAAATGTTTGGGAGCTACCGGGAAGCTCGTCTAATTGAGCGAGTGAGTATGCACATTTATAGCAATCTATGTGCAGATAAATGTTGGGTTATGTATGTGATGGTGTGTGTGGTTGAAATTGTGTTACATGTATGTTTTAGTTCAGCTCTCAATTTGAAAGGAAGTGAAAAAGAGATAACATTTAAATTGCCATCTTAATGTCGAAGAAGTTACCAAGTAAAGGGTTCAAATTGGCTCATATAAATATTTGTAATCTAAGAAATAAAGTGTCTGAGATAGAGGAAATATTATCATGTGGTATTCATTTGTTAGCAATATCTGAAACTCACTTTTGACACATTTAATGACGCTGCATCGATGGATATAGTTTATTTAGAAAGGACAGGAATGCATATGGAGGTGGGGTGGCAGTATACATTCAAAAGCAAATACCAGCTAAAGTGAGATATGATTTGATGTCTGCTGATATTGAAGTACTTTGGTTGCAAATTCATTTACCACACTTTGTTGGTAGGATGTTGTTACAGACCTCCAAATGCAAACCTAATTTATTTAGACAAATTATGTGAAATGTTAGATAAAGTTTGTGATCTTGACAGAGATTAATTTTATCGGAGATTTAAACACTGACTGGAATATGTTGCACTGTGCCCTTAAAAACAAGCTGCAGACAATAATTAATACTTGTAACTTGGTACAAATGGTGACTAAACCTACTAGGGTATGCATAAAGAAAGATGGGTTAAAAAGTGCAACTTGTATTGATCATATATTTACTAATGTTTGTTCCCAGGCAACATCAATTCCAGTAGGGTGTACTGATCATCATTTAATAATTATCATGAGAAAGACAAAGGTGCCAAAAGCTGGACCGAAGGTTATTGTGAGGAGATCAATGAAATATTTTAGTGAAGTGTCATTTATACTGGATGTTCAAAAGATATGTTGGAAACATTTATTTGAGAAAGTCGATCCAGATGATGCTCTTGATGTCTTTAATTTGTTATTCATGCAGGTGATTGATAAACATGCTCCACTTATAAATCAGATAGTAAGGAACTTTAGAGCACCCTGGTTAGTTGAGGAATCAAGGGATCTAATGAAACAAAGAGATGATGCAAACAAAATGTAGCTCTCTCATCAAGTTATGAGTCGGATGGGCAAATGTATAAAAGGTTAAGGAATTATGTTACAGCATTAAATAAAAATAAAAAACAATTTTATTATGGAAATACAATTAAAGATATAAAGGATGACAAGGAGTTTAGTAAATGGCATGATGGGCCGTAAGCCAAAATCCACCTCAAGATATGTTGAGGTGGAAGGGACATTTTTGACTAAACCAGTACAAATTGCTAATTATCTGAATGAGTATTTTCTTGATAAAGTGTGTAACAGAGGTGATCTTTGGGCCCATAGATCTCGGCCTCCGTTACGAATTGTGTAGCTTTTTTGGTGGCGAAGTGTATGTAGTGTGTGCATCTGTCTGTGTTTTAGTTTGTCTGTCTCTGTTTGCTGGTTTTATGTTGAAAAGTGTTCCTCTTCCCCATGTCTGTTGCTGTTGATTGTGTGCACCTGGTGCCCTGTGTTGTCTCCTCCCCCCCCCCACCTGTGTCTAATTGCTGATTAGTGTGTGTGTGTATTTAGGCTCTGTTGCCCTGGCTGTTTTGGGACAGGTCGTGTGTGTGAGATTCTTGAAAAACCGCAAGATTGAGGCTGTGTCCTGGGCTCGAGTTTAATAAATGCCCACACCGGGTTATATTTTTGGACGTTCTGCCTCCTTGCTTGGTCGGGCCGCTCAATTGTCAGCTTCACAAAGTGAATCATTTGAGGAGAAATATGAATCAAACTATGAACACATTTCTAACAAATTATTTAATTATGAAAAATAAGAAGTGTACATTTAAAATAGAAAAAGTAATTACAGATGTTGAATGTCTACTAGGTAAATGTAATGATAAACCACCAGGAGTGGATAATTCAGTTGCAGAGCCCATCTGCCATATTATAAATTTGAGTATTGAAAAATGTACTTGCCCACAGGCATGGAAAATAGCAAAGATTATTCCACTTAAAAAAAATCCAGCTGGACCATTTTCTGGTACAAATAGCCGCCCAATAAAATAATGGAGAGAATCATTTTCTGCTTTTTATGTCATTGACCATTCTTTGTTGTTACACAAGCTAGAACAATATGGTTTTAATTTTGATACGCTGAGGTGGTTAGAAAGTTACCTGACAAATCGAAGTCAAACCGTTTTTTTTAATGGAAGTCTGTCAAAGATGAAGACAGTCACTTGCGAAGTACCTCAGGGTAGTTGTTTGGCACCACTTTTATTTTCTATTTTTACAAATGACCTACCATTAGTGTTTGTCACGATTATCATGTCAGGTCACAGTTCTATGTCTAGGTTTGGGTGTTTTCGCTGTTCTCTATGTCATGTTTTCCTCCTGTCGTTAGTTTCCCTGGTGTGTCTCGTTAGCTGATTGTGTTCACCTGTGGCCCTTGTGTTTCTCCTCCCCTGCCCGGCTGTTTCTCGTCTTGTAATTATCCCTCCCTGTATTTAGTCTTGTCTCGTCCTGTGTTCAGTGTTGGTGCTTCTTTTGTTGGTGACTGAATTCACCGGTGAGTGTTCTGTTTTGTCTGTATTAGGTTCTTTATCCTTGAAATAAAGGTTTATCAGAGTTATCTGCATTTGGGTCCTGCTTCCTTCACTCAACCGTGACAGAAAGCACCAACCAGAAATGGACCCAGCAGATGATCCATTTGAGGTGGAACTACAATATTTTTCCTTTGATTTGGCTTGCTGCTATGATTGGTGGAAGGGAGCGTCCAGTGTTCTGCAGAAGGAGGCCGCTCTGGTAGAGGCGCACCGGTTGGCTATGGAGAAACCAGACTTGGTGAAATTCTTACCTGGCTGGATTTTGAACTTCATCTGGGTGTGTGATTTCCAGCCTGCTGACTATAAACGTCTCGGTGTGTTCCGTCTGGAGTCAACCAGTGCTTCCGCCCCAGTTCCTGCTCCTGTCCAAGAGTCGTTTTCTGGAACTCGTCTGGCTTTTGGAGGTCCACGGAGCCTTCAGGCGGCTTCTAAGAGAAGGAGTCGCAAGTCCAGGCTAGCAATCCGAGCCCCAAGAGCCATGATTCCAGCCCCAGTTCTGGCCCCAGCAGCCATCATTCCGGCCCCAGTTCTGGCCCCAGCAGCCATGGTTCCAGCCCCAGTTCTGGCCCCAGCAGCCATGGTTCCGGCCCCAGTTCTGGCCCAAGCAGCCATGGTTCCGGCCCCAGTTCCGGCCCCAGCGGCCATGTTTCCGGCCATGGTTCCAGACTTAGTTCTGGCCCCAGCAGCCATGGTCCCGGCCCCAGCAGCCATTGTTCCAGACCCAGTTCTGGCCCCAGCAGCCATGGTTCCAGACCTAGTTCTGGCCCCAGCAGCCATGGTTCCAGACTCAGTTCTGGCCCCAGCAGCCATGGTTCCAGACTTAGCTCTGGCCCCAGCTGCCATAGTCCCATCTCTGGTCCCTTCTCTAGTCTCTCCTCTTGTCCCTTCCCTAGTCCCTCCTCAGGTCACTTTCCTAGTCCCTTCTCTAGTCCGTTCTCCAGTCCCACCTCTAGTCACTTCTCTAGTTCCCTCTCAAGTCTCCTCTCGAGCTACCTCTCGAGTCCCCTTTCTAGATCCCTCTCAAGTCACCTCTCGAGGTCCCTCTCAAGTCATCTCTCGAGTCTCCTCTCGAGTTCCCTCTCGAGTCTCCTCTCGAGTTCCCTCTCGAGTTCCCTCTCCAGTCACCTCTCGAGTTCTCTCTCGAGTCCCCTCTCAAATCACCTCTCGAGTTACCTCTCAAGTCTCCTCTCAAGTTCCCACTCAAGTCCCTACTCAAGTACCGTTGGAGGCTCAGCTGGGGGTCCTGCCAACCCCATGTCCTGTGCCGTTGGAGGTCCCGCCGACTACTCTCCTGCCGGGGGTCCTGCCAACCCTTTGTCCTGTCTCGTTGGAGGCCCCGCCGACTACTCTCCTGCCGGGGGTCCTGCCAACCCCATGTCCTGTCCCGTTGGAGGCCCCGCCGACTACTCTCCTGCCGGGGGTCCTGCCAACCCTGTGTCCTGTCCCGTTGGAGGTCCCGCAGACTAGTCTTCTGCCGGGGGTCCTGCCAACCCCATGTCCTGTACCGTTGGAGGTCCCGCAGACTAGTCTTCTGCCGGGGGTCCTGCCAACCCCATGTCCTGTACCGTTGGAGGTTCCGCTGGGGGTCCTGCCAAACCCATGTCCTGTCCCGTTGGAGGTCCCGCCGTCTACTCTCCTGCCGGGGGTCCTGCCAACCCTGTGTCCTGTCCCCGTTGGAGGCCCCGCCGACTACTCTCCTGCCGGGGGTCCTGCCAACCCCATGTCCTGTCCCGTTGGAGGCCCCGCCGACTACTCTCCTGCCGGGGGTCCTGCCAACCCCGTGTCCTGTCCCGTTGGAGGCCCCGCCGACTACTCTCCTGCCGGGGGTCCTGCCAACCCCATGTCCTGTCCCGTTGGAGGTCCCGCCGACTACTCTCCTGCCGGGGGTCCTGCCAACCCTGTGTCCTGTCCTGTTGAAGGTCCCGCAGACTAGTCTTCTGCCGGGGGTCCTGCCAACCCCATGTCCTGTCCCGTTGGAGGTCCCGCAGACTAGTCTTCTGCCGGGGGTCCTGCCAACCCTGTGTCCTGTCCCGTTGGAGGTCCCGCAGACTAGTCTTCTGCCGGGGGTCCTGCCAACCCCATGTCCTGTCCCGTTGGAGGTCCCGCCGTCTACTCTCCTGCCGGGGGTCCTGCCAACCCCATGTCCTGTCCCGTTGGAGGCCCCGCCGACTACTCTCCTGCCGGGGGTCCTGCCAACCCCATGTCCTGTGCCGTTGGAGGTCCCGCCGACTACTCTCCTGCCGGGGGTCCTGCCAATCCTATGTCCTGTGCTGTTGGAGGCCCCGCCGACAACTCTCCTGCCGGGGGTCCTGCCAACCCTGTGTCCTGTCCCGTTGGAGGCCCCGCCGACTAGTCTCCTGCCGGGGGTCCTGCCAACCCTGTGTCCTGTCCCGTTGGAGGTCCCGCCGACTACTCTCCTGCCGGGGGTCCTGCCAACCCTTTGTCCTGTCTCGTTGGAGGTCCCGCCAACCACTCTCCTGCTGGGGGTCCTGCCAACTCCTGGTCCTCTTCCGTGGGGGATCCTGCCGAAGCCTGTCCCGCCGGCTCCGGTTCCTGTCCGGCCGACACCGGGTCCTGCCCGGCCTCCGGAGCTGTCTGGTCTTCGCCCTCGATCCCGACCCTCTGTGAGCCGCGGTCTTCGCCCGCGGGCCCGGCCCCCTGACTTTTCCTGCCGCGGCCCTCGTCCTCGAGCCCGGCCCCCTGACTCTTCCTGCCGCGGCCCTCGTCTTCGAGCCCGGCCCCCTGACTCTTCCTGCCGCTGCCTTCGCCCTCATGCTCGGCCTCCTGAGTTCGCCCGCTGTGGCCTTCGCCCCACCTTGGACTCTGCCTTGCCCCCGGGCCGTCCGCCCGAGTCCCCCTTCTCGGCTTCGGCCGTGCCCCCGGGCCCGTCCGCCCGAGATCCCTTCCTGGTCCCCTACTGGGCTCCTGGGCGGTCAGCTTAGTCCCGTCCTCCGGACCCCCTCCACCCACCCTGGTGGCCTAGGGATACGTCCCTCCTCCGGACCCCCTCCACCCACCCTGCTGGACTTTGTTGGATTTTTGTTTTGGGGTTTAGGGACGTCTAGAATCCGTCCCTTGAGGGGGGGGTTCTGTCACGATTATCATGTCAGGTCACAGTTCTATGTCTAGGTTTGGGTGTTTTCGCTGTTCTCTATGTCATGTTTTCCTCCTGTCGTTAGTTTCCCTGGTGTGTCTCGTTAGCTGATTGTGTTCACCTGTGGCCCTTGTGTTTCTCCTCCCCTGCCCGGCTGTTTCTCGTCTTGTAATTATCCCTCCCTGTATTTAGTCTTGTCTCGTCCTGTGTTCAGTGTTGGTGCTTCTTTTGTTGGTGACTGAATTCACCGGTGAGTGTTCTGTTTTGTCTGTATTAGGTTCTTTATCCTTGAAATAAAGGTTTATCAGAGTTATCTGCATTTGGGTCCTGCTTCCTTCACTCAACCGTGACAGTGTTAGAAAAAGCTAACATTGTAATGTATGCAGATGACTCGACAATATATTATGCAGCATCGACTACAAGAGAGTTGACAAATGTTATGAATAAAGATCTACTACTGATATCAGAGTGGGTCAAAAATAATAAGTTGGTACTTAATGCTGGAAAAACAAAATTTTTAATAATAGGATCAAATCATCAGTTAACAGGTGAACCCAGATTGCAACTACATTTAAACCATATTCAAGTTGAACAGGTCAAGGAGACAAAATTGCTAGGTATAACCCTGGATCATAAATTATCTTGATCTAAACAAATTGATGTTGTATGTAAAATGGGAAGGGGTGTGTCACTTGTAAAAAGAATTGCCAATGGATGTCAGTAGACAAGTTCTGGATGCTTTGGTTCTGTCGCAGCTTGATTATAGTTTGGTTAGATGGTCTAGTGCTGCAGAAAAAGATTTAAACAAACTACAAGTGGCACAAAATAAGGCAGCACGATGTACACTGCAATGCTCCTGCAGAACCAGAGTCACTGAAATGCTGGAGACACTGAAATGGCTAAGTGTCAGACAGAGGTCAACTTATATTTAGTTAAATTTTGTCAGAAATATTACAGTGACTCACTCACCACATATTTGATCACAAAGGTTTATAGCGCAGTATGCTCAACATAACTATCAAACACGACATACAATAGAAGGAAGGTTTGTATTACCCAAAGCTAAATCAAATAAGGACAGAAAACAGTCATGTACAGAGCCATGGTCAGCTGGAACTCTTTACCCGTCCATATCATTCAGGAACCTTCTCAAGTACGTTTCAAAAGGTAGCAAAACAATTATTGAAGTATTATAAAGTACATTTGAACTGTACCTGTGGCTGTGTATGCAATGCATATATTATTATGTACACTTATTTGTATTTACTTTTTGTTTGGCCTTAGGATGGCGATAATTGGATAACCAATTTCTTTTTCAATTCATACAGCACTGTAAATTGCATGAAATTATTAGCCGTTTTATTTTAATTTTGTTGTATGTATGTTTATGTATGTTTTGTGTGTGTGTGAGGACCGCAGGAGGAATAGCCAATGCTCATGCTAGTGCTAATGGAGATCCTAATAAAGACAACAACAATAGAGCTGCAGTATGATAGCAGCAGAGATAATTATGATCTGTGTAGCTAACATTATACAGAGGGGGTCATAGCGGCTCAATGTGACAGTGGCTTTGTTGATGCTTTAGCTAAGTGTCAGAAAATGTTTGGACACCATGCCAATAGTTCAGAAATGATGACGTTGGATTTCTCTAACCAGTTGTCATGCATTTCTTAATTACAACAGCACACGTGTATTTGTTATATTTCCCCAAAATACAAGTAAATAGTAGTCCTTTAAAGCATCTGATAAATCATGATTGAACTTTTTTTTTTTCTCAATTGCCAGCACTATTTATAATATACTAATTAAACATACAAATGTCTTTATTTTGAAAATCATAAGTCTGAGTCCTGAAGCAGGGAGCTGTTATTGTGGCTGAAGTCAGCGGTAAATATGTGTCAGTTCAAGCAGTGTTTTCCTACTGTGGCCTGTCCAGTGTCCTGCATCCTGTTTCTTCAAACAGCTGAAAGGCCTTCACAAGACACCTTCCAGATTCCACCCCCCCTCCCACAGAACAGGAAATGTCACAATCCTACAGGAAGTCAGAAGCCACAGCCTCTCCTGACAGGAAATGTAACAAAGGGAGATAGTCCTGAGGGCCGCTGGAACTAAATCACTGGGGATGGAAACAATACTGACTTAACTGATGCTGTTCAACTTTCATATTATCTTTTTAAGTCAAATACAAAGGGTTAACATGTGCTTTTACTTTACTCTTAACTGGGAGTAAGAATTCCTTTGAAAAGAGTAACAGCAGAGGAAGAATGTGTGTGTGTGTGTGTGTGTGTGTGTGTGTGTGTGTGTGTGTGTGTGTGTCCAACCATTTGTTGACTTAACCTAGTTTAAGTGCTCAGAGTGAGAACATAGGAGAGAGCGATAAGAGAAGAGCATATTTCAGAGAGAGAAACTGAGCCTGACAGAGGTGTAGAGAGGACAAATAAAGCTAGTGGAAAAGTTGAGTCATGCTGGGTCCATCACATCCAGGCACCTTCCTCTTTAACTTCCTGTTTGAACATCATGTTGTGCACCATCTCTATCAGAAAGTCTCGAAAATTAATTTGGTTTTGGTGCACTGTTCCTGCTCACTAAGAAGTCTCCACAAAATCTTTTATCTTAGTTCAATGGGTTATAGTCAGGCAGCTCATTGTGGAATAGCCTCCCAACTGAGATACGGGATTGTCCCACACTCAATAGCTTCAAAGGTCAACTCAAAGAATGGTTGAGAAACAAACATCCGTGCAATCACCGCTAAATGCACTTTAATACAGGGGTATCTCCTCTTGCACTTTATGTAGCTCTTGTATCTTCTCTTGCACTTAATATGTCGTTGCTGCTATATTGTATTACCATGTCATAAATACTTGCGTATGCTGCTCTTGCTCTTTTGCACCTTTTGCATATCATGTATTTTGTTTTTGCTATGTTTGTAAAATGTAAACTTATTAAATGTTTTATGTGAGGGACTGCGAATGTGTTATTACTGTGCATTGTCCCTGCCAAATAAACGATGAAAGAAAATTAGTTATCAGTCTTTTACCAATGCCACCATATAATACGCCTAGATGTGTTGAGGGCTGCATCGTTATCAAACTTGTGAAGTTTTTGGCCGTTTGGAGCATGTTCAATGGAGTTACGACAACATCGTGTTTTATGGCGAGGGATGCCATGGAAACGGCATATGATGATACCCCATAATTGACAGAGCTGTTCAGGGCCGGACCATTAGCCATCATCTGAAATCTGGTGCTGTTTGGACGATTTTCCATTGAGTTACGACAACATCGTGTTTTATGGCGAGGGATGTGTTGCCATGGAAACAGCATATGATGACACCCCAATGGAAATAAACCTGTTGAGGGCCGGACCATTAGCCATCATCTGAAGTCTGGTGCCGTTCTGAGCATGTCAGTTGGAGCTATGACATCATTGTGTTCCAATGGCGAGGGATCGCCTAGCATCGAGGGAACGCAAACTTTGGCGCCAAATCACGGCTATGCCGTGCGAAAGAAAAAAATTCCATGATATCGTTTTGGTGGCCGTGTCTGGAGACGCTACCCGATGAATTTGGAGTCGTTCGGATAAAGTCCCTAGGAGGAGATTGCAGGTTTTTGTTTTTACTAGATTTATGCTTAACCTTGCCTGAAAATTACAATTAAAAAAAGTTAATGCAGGATTTGATATGTTTTACGAGACATAAGGGCAGGAATTTTTTTTACGTCATACGTCAAACGCGTCATATTACATCACATGGGGGAGCAACTTTCTCACACTCCTTCTCTGCCCAATCCGCGGTAGTAGTTTGTAGTTGGTTTGAGCGGTTGTGATTTAGTGAGCTGGTATTTTTTCGGTAATTAGTGCGAATGCTGTTTACAGCATTCCACTATAGTTATTTGAATCTTTATTCTTATTTCAACAAATACTTTGCCGTTGAATAACTTCAGCATACTTTCTGCTACATAAACCATTCAAATATCAAACTATTCAGCCTTTTCAGCAATCGATGGGAAACTTTCAACTTTTTCTAAATATTTCATACTTTTTGAAATATTCTGCTTTTTAAACTCTTTTTTTTAACATGGAAGTCAATAGCAGGAACCTTCAAATCCTCTTTTACCTACACCTTGTGCCAAATGCTTCTCCTTCCACATACTTTGAGCTACAGACTTCATTCCAACTTTAAAATGATCACAAGACCTTCAGCTATACAACTTGTTCTTCAGATCTTTCATATCTGATACATATACTCCCCAGGGTCCTGAGACGCTCCACGCATTGAAGTTTTACCGATATCTGTTAAGGTTCTTCAACAAAACGTTCAAATGTAAGAGGTTTATCTCTCATTCAAATAAATGGAAAAGCTCTCCTCTCACTGATTACTGCACATCACCATGGAAACCTTTGATCTCTGGGCTCAAGCGCAGGTGTTATGATAATGTCGTTAGATCAAACACAAACATCTGTGTGATGATGTCATAACTCCACTGTGGCCCTGAACAGCTGAGTGACATCATCTAATCAGAGCAGACACAGACAGACTGGTACACGCACACACAAACAATGGATGTCTATACTACATATGTTCACACACACACACACACACACACACACACACACACACACACACACACACACACACACACAACACAAACCACACACCACACACACACAACACACACACACACACACACACACACACACACACACACAACACACACACACACACACACACACACACACACACACACACACACACACACACACACACACACACACACACACACACACCGTGAGACAGGGACACACATACACACAAACACAGACAGACACAGACAGACAGACGTTCCACATATTTTATACATTATTGGTGATGTATGGTTTTAGTTCAAAGTTTGCAGTTCAAATATTCTGCTGCTTTTCAAAGCGTTTTTACTTTCTTTTCTCTTCTTAATACACATTCATTCACTACTACTTACATTTAATATCTAACTCCTTCAGCCTACTTTCAGCTGCAGAAACCATCCAACTATTAACTTATTCAGCTATTTCAGGACATTGAGGCTATACATGTTGTTGTTTATACCTTTTCTAAACCTTTTCTTTTAAATATTAAGCTTCCTCACTATTTTTCCTACTCTTCCAGTTTAACATTTCACTTTCAAGTTTTCAACAAAGTCATTGCAATGCATTTGAGCTGTAACAATTTGATTCAAATCATTTCACTTTTCTGCATTTCTCCGCTAAGTTCAGCAACACACTTACTTGGTTTGACTTGGAGACCATTCAACTAATAACATATTCAGCTTTTTCTGCTGCTAGCTTTCGTTCCTGGGTGCGTTGTGCGAGGTGCATCCACCTCCCTGCAGCACATACTCTCCACAGCTGATGCCTATCAAACAAAATGTTTATCAGGAAATTACATCTCTCCCCCCCCCCCCCCTTCGCTGCTCTCTCTCCCCCCAGGGGTAGACATTAAGGGTAAAATTCCACTGGTCCTCCGGGCCAGTTGAATTTTATTGTCACTGGTCATAGTCACCATTATCACCACTGGCCAAAGAGCATTCGTCCAAAAAATCTACTAATAATGAAGAAAATGAACACATTCGTTGCAATAGTAATTTATGCACAAACTACATTACAACATTTGAATCATCAGTTTTTCCTAATTTTCCTCAATTGTTCATATTTGGTTTATTAAAATAATTATATTGTGGTCATTGTTAAAACATTTCTGCTATTATCATTATTATGAGTATTATTATTTGTGTAATGCGCTTTCTTCCTTCCTGTCATTAGGAGTTAGACATGTAATGGCTATGTAATAGATTAGATTTAGGGATGCTCCGATCGCCAATTTTGTGGCCGATCACCGATCGCCGGAATCAGTATCGGTCGATGCCGATCCGATCGCCGATCCGATCGAGTGGGCGGGGCCTATGGGGCCCTTCCATTTAAAGTGATGTTTAAAACTCAGTTAATGGGGCTCATGCACTGGCGCTTCCACAAACAACAACCAACATAATTATTACATTCAAATGATGGACATTATTCAAGTTTACATTCACTTGGGTAATAACACGGGAGAAATGAGTGGAAGCGCTCTCTTTTCCTCTCTCCCTCTCTCTCTCCCCCTCTTTCCCCCTCTCTCTCTCCCTCTCCTGACAGCCTGTCAGTATCTCATGCAGCTCACTGATCCAGTAATGAGTGACCCGACAGTGAAGAATAAATATATTTATAACTAGTTTAGCTTGTTCCAGAGGTAGATAAAATAGCTAAGTGTGTTAGGTCTAACTCTTGTGTGTTTTGCTCCGCTCACCGGTCCTTCACAGCGGGTGGAGCTGCAGGATTTCTGCTTCACACACGTTGCATACCGCTATTTTCTTTTTCGGACACCTTAAAATACTTTCAGACTGTAATAGACAATCCCCCTTCCCCCTTCTATTACCCCTTTCTGGAATAGCATAGTAAACAATTAACTAAATTGTCCAGCATAGGCAGCAAAATTATATTTGGTCATCTAGGGCAAAATAAACACAAAAACATGTACAAACACAAACACACAGAAAACACACACTCAACGTTACAGTAACACAATGGCAAATGAGGCTCCTTTTCTTGTTTACTTTATTTATTTCTAACCCTGATCCTAACCTATGAATAATTATTCCAAAGTTGAGATGTGTATTTGTACTATCATTCAGTATATAAACCCTAATGTAAAGCACCAAGGGCTCCATGTCAGAGTTCCAGTTCAGACAGGGCAGTGCTAGTCTGCACATTCTCCCCCCCCCCGTCCTGTCTGCTATCTCGGGCCTTGTTATTAGACTTTCATTAACTTTCTGTCAGCATCCAATCTAGTTTAATATTCCGTCAGAAAAGTGTGTGTCCCACTCTGCTGTATTCTGTGTTCCCTACCTTATGCAAACAGTGGTCCACTCCTGCCCAATGATAACAACAGATTCCAGCCACACCATCTCCTCTGTTATTGATGTTCTCATACACACTGTGGACTGTGGCTCTGTGCCACACACTCTGCCTTCCACACGCCTCTGTGGTGACAGTGTGGGACACCACACCTATTGTTTGATGCTCTCTGGCCTCTCTCTCCCAGAGCGTTCTGGAAAACCACAGCCAGGCCCAAACACACACACTTAAAAATAGGAAGAGTACTGCAGCATGTTGCCCAAATCATATGCTGATAAAAAAGATCACACTAGGAGGTGCATATAAAGTAGATAACGATAAATGAAATAAAGCTATGGGTGTAGACTAGGACATCCCTACTGACTACAGTATATGGTATTACTATTATAATTTTCCTAGTCCATGTCAAACATGCAAACAGAATGGTGTTTTTCCATCTGTGTGGAACAGCTCCATGATGAAACCTGCCCATGATCTGTCATATAAGTCTACATTATAGAGGTAGCTGGATCAGCACATTGTATTAACTGCATTGAGGTCAATATTATAGACTTAATCTTTCAGAGTTTAACGGAATGTTGATGAATGAAAATAACGGGTTAGGAAAAGCATGGTATGTATTGATTATATTTATGGAATATCCTCTTTGGTGAGAACATGATTAATAAAGACACGTTTGCTTATTTGGTAGATTTACATTTTAGTTTTGATGATTGAATCAATAGAGATCTGTTGGAGTTAATGTGTGCTGGTATTTGTAGTAAATATAACAGTGTCTTAAAAGCCTTGCCAATAAATAGGTACATTTCCAGATAATGCTTTCTTTTGAGAATGACAAAACACATTCATAGTTCATAGTATAGTTTGCATTTTAGAATGCAATGTAGCAGAGCAAATATATATTGTAGTTTTGATCAGTGCTTTAAGAATGGGGATATAGAAATACTACCGTACAGAAACTGTCTTGGAGTTTTCTTATGCTTGTATGTCTACATGTATCCATATCCAAAGAGTTTTTTTAAAGACACCAACATCACTGGATTTGTTGCTAGATTGCTCAAATGTTATCAGTAAAAACACAACTGATGTGGCATGATATACACTTCAAAAATGATATTTATAATCACATTTCTGAGGGTTAACTTAACTGAAAATATAACTTATCTTATGAATAATACCTACAAATAAAAAAGTGAAATAATATAGAGTGGTATTTAAAACAACAGATACACGAATGCAGCTTTTAAAAAATATATGTACCGCAATTTGTTTGCATATCTGTCATCACACACTAATTCGAGTACAATATATTTCTCTGTCATTAGCGATCGTATCTGAGAAGATACCAGCTGTTCGATGAAATTGGTCAGCTTTAACATTTATGCTACAACAACATGTTTTCAATCACAAAGTACTCAGAGTTCCATGGCAATGGAAGCCTGTCCGGTTAAAATGAAAAACAACACCAGCATCGGTTAATGTTGTTGGTAACGCAGTGTGGTGGATTATGGGTGAAGGGTCTACCAGCTATAATGATTAAACAGTCTGTTTAAAGTTTAACTGCTCCTGCCTAAATCTATCACAGGTCTATGAGATGTATACTTTAGGCTGATTATTTGGACAGAGGCAGTAAAAAGATCACGTATCTCATAATTCATTGTACAATATACCATCAATAATGACCTCAGCTCATAAATAATGCTGCAGTTCAATATATCTAACAACTGCAGTAATAAAAGTGCTGAACATCACTGTGTAACTATTTAACTCGTATTTATTCTTAGAACCCATACTCAGCAATTCTGGGCACAGTTGCTCTAATGGCTCAGACAGGATAAATTATATTGGATGTATGAGAATTAGCTTTGAAGTCTCAAGTTATTCACATCACTCATCGAGCAAACAATAAATAATGTGCTGTTTCGTATATTACTTTTGTCAATTATGGTGTTTATAGTCTAGCAGTGATAATAATACTTTGCTTTCCATGCTTTGTAATATAATTCTGGCTAATTTTAACCAAAAGATATCACCCTACATCAGTCTTATGTTTTACAAGTATTAAAGGTCTCCTATCATGCTATTTTTAGGCATATATTATGGGTCTCAGATATATAAAAAACATGTATATGATACTGTAACAGATCATGCATTTTAGACATCCCTCACATCCCTCTGTTTTAGCCCTTTTACTAAAGTGCTGATTCGGGGTGGAAGAGGAGGTGGAGCTAATGCCTGCTCAGAATTACACTTAGCCAAATGCCTCCGATGTTCCAAACCACATCAAGGATTATTTCTGAAACAGTATGAAGCTCAAAGGCTTTTTCTCTTGCGGGTTTACCACAAGGTGAGTTCCTTTTTTAATTCTTGCTGTTTTACACACGCTCTCTCCAGTACTGTGTTAGCTCTAAGTGTTAACATGCTTGCTAATGTATACAAAGGCCATATTACGTCCAAAACAGTTGGGCATTGCTTCCGATAGCACCTTTCTGTGGGTCCGCATTTCTGATATAATTCGTCATATCGGACGCTAATCTGGATCAGCTCCGTTGAACCCCGTTTTTAGAGATTTGGGTACGGAGGAAAAGAGAGAGGGTTTTATTTTCTGACGCTGCGTGAGTTCCCTGACACACCGGGGACACATATTTATGTATAAAAGACATCAAAAAGTGCATTTTGCATGATAGGTCCCCTTTAAGGTTTTAATTTAATTCTTCATTGTCTCTGACATAAAAACATCACATGCATAGTTCCGTCTGTATGGTGGTAGTGGAGGAGCATGCGATGCCTGCGACGGTGTCATTCTGTGTTACATTGAAAAATGATTCAGATTTAAAAAAAGTGATTCAGGTCCACTTGGGGGATTATCAACGGATTATTTGGGTCATTAACATTTAGGGGACTGCCCATAAACTCCAAAATACTTCTATGGCATTAAATCCATGTTAGTTGTGAAACAAAAGGATTTACTACATTCTTGGATTGTGCGAAAAGGGAGTGCACCGGAGTTGAGGCAAATTGTTGTAGTGACCAAATGGTGGTACTACACTTTAGCCTCAGTGTCTTTTTTCAATTGATTCCAATGAGAAAAGAGGGCCTGCTGCCGCCTCCAGAAAAAGCTCTGCACTAGCTTCTTTTTCTGAGTGCTTCGTCTATTTTGTGCAGCAGCTCAGAGAGCTTTGTGCTGTCTAGACATTTTAACTTTTCAGAAAAGCAACAGTGACCTGCCAGTGCCTTTTCTAGCCCTTACTTAAATAATTAGAGCCTAAAAAAGTTCTTCATTAATTTGACTAAACTGAGAACGTCTGTAATGGCTGCTTAAGGAAAACGCAAATTCACATGCTCTATTGGCCCAGTGGATACGGAAGATCGCTAGAATATCCCTGGAAAATCCCAGGATTTTTGTTATCGAGAATAAGGCAATTTTGGCTTCATGCCTCACTGGGGAACTTTCATGAGAATGAACGGACCACTTCCAACGCTGTATACAGTTCTCTTTATACATCCTCGTGAGATGTAGCCACTGACAACTTAAGTTCACAAGGTGAACAAAGAGTCAGCATTACTCTTGGGATCATTAATGCTTCATTTAATATTTATAATTTTCTCCCTGTTAAACCCCAAGGTCCCCGTCGGCGGGGACCCTGTTTTTTTTTTTCACGAGACTGTGTCTCAGGGGATTTTAATATTTAAGAACCTATTAATGTGTTATACCAGATTAACGGAAATAATCTCAGCTAACTGACGATACAAACCATTTTTACCAAAACAAAACACAAGTCTCATAAGAAGCATCTAAATGACCCCTTAGCGAAAAATGCTAACGGACATTGGCACAGAACTCAAGATAAAAGTACCCTTATTACTTATCGTAGCTGCACATACAAGATATCCGATTAAAGCTGAGGTTCCACAGATTATTTAGGTATATAGTATCATCACTGAGTGATCCGGACTCGCGACAGGGGAAGCAAATACAGACATCACAACACGTTCCTTTACGGAGCTTCTAGGGAGATCGTCTCACCGTAGCTGTCAATCTGATCAAAAGATGTGTTCAATGGCATTAAAACGAGACAAAAACGCGGCTGAATCGGTTAATCCATAGGTTTTTAATGTCTCTGTATAAAAAAAATTATTTAATTTATAACCCATAATTCCATTTTTATGTAAAAATTGGAGAGCAAAAGTTAGCTGCTAATGGTAACCACCAGAGTGGCTTCTGCTTCCGGTCTAGGCTATGCGGCAGTCTCACACACACACATTACCAAATAAGGACTATGTGGGACTTCCCCTCGATTCCATTGGCTCTGACGGTCAGAAAGAGATGTCACATGTCAAAATCCAGCAAGGGGGGCCAGAGATATGGAAAATCCACCCAAATGGCCCCAGAAGAGGGTTATTTTTGCTAAATCTGTCTGAAAAGGTCAAATATCACTTGTTTTGCATCGATCTTGATACAGGGTACTTATTATATGTTGTACTTTGGATTCCTAAAGCTTTTAGTCTACTAATCCATCATCCAAGGTTAGTTTTCACTATAAGTACAAAATATTTTTTGGACGGACACTATAATTTACAGTTTTTTACCATGTTCAATCTGAATTTTCTTTAAAATAAAAAACATCTATATTGAATCTGACTTTTCTACATCCAACTCATATCATTTTATCATTACTTTGAGAAAAAAGATTATTAATTTAACCCTTTTAGAAGGGAAGATATGGTCATTTGTTCTGAGAATGTCATTTTCGAGCCTGAAACCTGAAAAACAGGCTCGGGGTTTAACAGGTACACCACTATTTCATACAGCTCGTGTTCACCTCCCCCCCCCCCTTCCACATTATGTACATAAAGTTTGGTTTCATAACTCCAAGCCCTTTCCTCCCTCATATTACTGTCTTTAGGAAAAGGAAACCCAGCAGGGAGTAGCATCCTGCGGGAGGGCAGGGTCAGGAACAGACTGGGGCGGTTAATGGATACACTGAGTCACAGGAATATCCCACAGTTTCCCTCTACATCGCTCACTTCCAGGAAAAGGATACTAGTATCTAAAAATAAAATGATGAAGCTGAATCATAACGAAACTTTGACAACAATTTTAATAAGTGTATGTACAGAGAATTGATAAGTGATTAATATTCCCAAACCCTTATGGGATAGTTTAGCATTTTGGGGAATGAACTTAGTTATTTTTCTTTCCAAGAATGAGTTCAGAAGATTTGTTATCAATCTCATGTCTGTGTTCTATAGGGGAAGCATGTTGATTCTACAGAATAAAGTGTGTTTACAGCTGTTGCAAAATGCTACTGCATATGTTAAGAAATAGCTTGAAGCTTGTTCAAGTTCCGGCTGCACAAACGGTGATAAACTGTTTCAAGTGGGAGTGGGGAGTTAGAAAGATGTTACTTTACGAGACCTATGTACCAAGTTATTAACACCTTGCATCTTTAAACTTGGAAATTTAAATAGAGGTTTTTGAATGAAATCCTCTTTAATCGTCAGACACATGTAGAAAACACCACTCGCGCAGTATATAGCAGTTTAGGGGTCTGGTGTCTTACTGGTGTGAACTGGCACCTGTCAAAAGACCAGTTTACTCTCCATACCTGGTCCGGTCTGGGACTTGAACCAGCGACCCCCCGGTTCCCAAGTCTAGTTCCTACAGAACGCGCTACAGCTGTCCTGCCTACTGCATTTATCTTCTATCTAAATTCTAAACAATAAGAAGTGAATAAAAGTTACATAAACTATTTATTGATGAACGCCAGCGTAAACAAAGCCTCAGGAATCCTGCTGTAAGAGTCACCATCAACATGCAGATAGATAACAACATATTTCAGTACAATAATGTTCTGTATATCACATGTCTGGTCCCATTCCTTATAAAACCTATTCTCTGCCGAAATGAGTTATGTTCTAGTTCCGTGCTGGAGCTTATTTGATTCACAGTTTTTCCACCAACCAGTGCCCAAGAGGAGCCATGTCATGCCGTAACAGGTTACATCACTGCTTTTCTCAGCAACGCCAATGCGGTCTAGCAACTTTTTGCCACTTCATCTTGATGCTACTAATTCGGCTACGACTTTCTACTGATGCGATAAACTGTTGTTGCTCCAGTGTTGGTTCTCCAGTGGTACCAGATTTTGTGGCAAAATCCAACAATGCTAACTAACTACACAACCAAATGCCACTAACATGGTAATATAATGTAGCTGTCACACTGACTTAAACCCAACAACTCTAACAGTCGTGGTAGGAAAAGGACAGTGAAATTGAATGTGACCAGGGCCGTTTCAAGCTTTTTGGGGGCCCTATGCAAGATGCTGTTTGGGGGCCCTAGTTTTGACAGTTTTTTAACTACAATGGGGGGGATTCCGAAGCCTTTAAGATGATCTGTGGAGATGCATCAATCTGTTACACTTTAATAGGAAAACAGGCTAATTTCACGAAAACCAAGCAATTGAAAATGACAAAAAATTATATTAAAAAGGTAAACAATAAGGCTCCTCTATGTCAATAAATGCAAGAGATGCAGCATTTTCTCAACAATGTTTAATTTACATTTTTCATCTTCCTCAGCCAATCATCGTTGGGCTGTCAGCCCAACGATGATTTGGACTTTATTACCCCAAAAACCCAAGCCACAGCTTTGCTATCATTGCAGTTTAGTCGTGTTTATATCCTACATTGGATTTGTAAGCATATAATGCTTCATCGAACACACAGTGTCAGCAGAAAGTATTACAAATAATGATTACAAAAAAATGCAAAAAAAAATAATGACCATAGGGGCACTGAGCTGCCATCTCCACCATACGTCATCTCACATCATTCAGAGCTGATTGGCTGTAAGTACGTGTGCCGCGAAAAGTGTGGTGTGTGAAGAGGAGGAGAGAGACGCGTTCTATAACCCGGAAGT
Organism: Harpagifer antarcticus; assembly: GCA_902827135.1. Lineage (NCBI taxonomy): Eukaryota > Metazoa > Chordata > Actinopteri > Perciformes > Harpagiferidae > Harpagifer > Harpagifer antarcticus. The sequence goes on from CADEHL010001357.1 coordinate 4,338,302, forward strand.
AAGCTGCGCATGGCTTCCCTCCACAAAAAAGCAATGAGATTTCTCCATAGGATTTTAGAAAATAGCTCAAAATAAGATCTGTGGGAAACGTACCTGTTAGATAAATGCACGTTTTGTTCAGCCGGATAATATCCACATGTCTACCCTACTTTTATCATTTTCTAATCATAAATCTATCGATTAGATTTATGATAGACTTTTCAAACTACAAGAAGATAAGGAGGACTTTTACAAAAAAGTAATAGAGTTGTTTGTCCAGAAGGATAGGCAAATGGACTTCATCTTCAAGTCAAGGTAAGACCACCATTTGATTGAAGATGGGATCTTACTAAGAGAGAACAATTCAATATTTAAATGATAAAATTACATTTTTTGGGTATCCTTTTGTTGAACTGTCTGTTTAAAATTAATCGAAGCATCAGACAAAAAAAGCTTTTGAAAATAATATTATATTTTGATCATACTAAGAACATTCTTGAAGAGTCAGTGCCTCACCAGCCATGAACCTCACTGCAGAAGCTTATATATAGACATCTACGTTTTTTGTGCCCCACCACTTTTGTACATATAAAAACGCCACTGCGAACACAGGAGGGAGCTTGGCTGTCTACAAATAAAGACGGCTCATTTTAATTCTCCCCAAATATATTGAGGCTGAACCTGAACTTTGAATTCTCTGCTCCCATCAGTGATCTTGTTAAAATTGTGAATGCAGAAATAGAAATACTATATATATACAGGACTGTCTCAGAAAATTAGAATATTGTGATAAAGTTCTTTATTTTCTGTAATGCAATTAAAAAAACAAAAATGTCATACATTCTGGATTCATTACAAATCAACTGAAATATTGCAAGCCTTTTATTATTTTAATATTGCTGATTATGGCATACAGCTTAAGAAAACTCAAATATCCTATCTCTAAATATTAGAATATCATGAAAAAGTATACTAGTAGGGTGTTCAACGAATCACTTGAATCGTCTAATTAACTCGAAACACCTGCAAGGGTTTCCTGAGCCTTGAAAAACACTCAGCTTGGTTCAGTAAACTAAATCACAAGTATGGGGAAGACTGCTGATCTGACTGCTGTCCAGAGGACCGTCATTGACACCCTCCATCAGGAGGGTAAGACACAAAAAGAAATTTCTCAAAGAGCAAGCTGTTCACAGAGTGCAGTTTCAAAGCACATCCACAAAAAGTCTGTTGGAAGGGGGAAATGTGGCAGGAAACGCTGCACAACCAAGAGAGATGACCGCAGCCTTAACAGCATTGTGAAGAAGAGTCGCTTCCAGAATTTGGGGGAGCTTCAAAGACAGTGGACTGAAGCTGGAGTCCAGGTATCAAAAGTCACTGTTCACAGACGTGTCCGGGAAATGGGCTACAATAGCCGTATTCCCATGGTCAAGCCACTTCTGAACTCAAGACAACGGAAGAGGCGTCTGACTTGGGCTAAGGAAAAGAAGCACTGGACAGTTGCACAGTGGTCCAAAGTCCTCTTTTCAGACGAAAGCAAGTTTTGTATTTCATTTGGAAGTCAAGGCGCCAGAGTCTGGAGAAAGGCTGGAGAGGAGCAAAATCCAAGTTGCTTGAAATCCAGTGTGAAGTTCCCACAGTCAGCGATGGTTTGGGGAGCCATGTCAGCTGCTGGTGTTGGTCCACTGTGTTTCATCAAGCCCAGAGTAAATGCAGCTGTGTACCAAGAGATTTTAGAGCACTACATGCTTCCGTCTGCTGAAAAGCTCTATGGAGATGAGGAATTCATTTTCCAGCATGATCTGGCACCTGCCCACAGTGCCAAAACCACCAGTAACTGGTGTACTGACCATGGCATTACTGTCCTCGATTGGCCTGCAAATTCCCCTGACCTGAACCCCATAGAGAATATGTGGGGTATTGTGAAGAAGAAGCTGAAAGACACCAGACCCAACAATGCTAATGAGCTAAAGGCCGCTATTGAAGCATCCTGGGCATCCATAACACCTCAGCAATGCCACAGGCTGATTGCCTCCATGCCACGCCGCATTGATGCAGTAATCCGTGCAAAAGGATTCCCAACCAAGTACTGAGTGCATTAATGGACATTTTCAAATGTTTGATTGTGTTTTGCTGTTATAAATCTTTTTTTTTTTACTTGGTCTGAGGAACTATTCTAATTTTTTGAAATAGGATTTTTGAGTTTTCTTAAGCTGTATGCCATAATCAGCAATATTAAAATAATAAAAGGCTTGCAATATTTCAGTTGATTTGTAATGAATCCAGAATGTATGACATTTTTGTTTTTTTAATTGCATTACAGAAAATAAAGAACTTTATCACAATATTCTAATTTTCTGAGACAGTCCTGTATGTATATAACTGGTTTGCAGTTAATAAATGATCCCTTAATGTGGCCAAAACAAATTACATGTTATTCAATACAAAGTCTGAGAGTAGAAATGACTGCATTATACGGATTTGCAATACAGAGATAGAAAAAGTTGGTGCATGTACATTTTTAGGACTGCTTGTTGACGAAAAACTCAATTGGAAGCACCATATAAATTATGTACAGACTAAACTGTCAAAAACAACAGGTATTTTGTATCATACTAAGAACATTCTTGAAGAAAATATACTCTTTATAACAGTCCATTTCTCCCTTACCTTTACTACTGCTCCGAAATATGGGGAAACAAGTACTCAACAAATCTACAAAAAATAATAACATCCCAAAAAAAAGTATTACGAATAGTCTGTGGTGTTGGTAAATATGAACACACAACTCCCATATTTAAATAAACTCAATATATTAAAATCTGTTGAGATAGTACTGATTATGCACAACATTTTCCATAAGAAAATGCCTAATAACATTCAAAAGCAGTTCCAAACCACAGCGTGAACATATGAATGTAAAAAAGTCACTTGAAAATAAGTGTTCACAATGTTTATATGCAATTATGCATATATTTATAGTATTTTAATTTCCAAAAAAAGATAGTTGAAACTGCTATTGACATGTGCAGAAAATGACCCTATATCTAGTTAGGATGATGCACGGGAGGGCTACTTTCCACAAGCTATGCTTCAGCCCTCACGCTTCTACTAATTTTGTTCATCTTTGTGTGTATGAATTAAACTTTTTTTGTTTTTCTGATTAATAAAAAATATATATATATACTTTCAGCTTGGCGGCCCTATGCCCCCGCATAGTCCGCCTATAGGAAGAAACGGCCCTGATGATGATCAACTTTGTAACGCGTTACACCCAACTCTGGACATCACACACAAACTTAGTGATACATTCACAGCCCAGACCTTAAGAGCCAGGCTATGACAGAGACCGCCTTCATTACTAATGTCCTCTTTCTCCATTCTTTATAAAGAATCCTGCTGAGTTTAGCTGATTTTGTCAATAAACTCAACACTTCCTCCTTCCTCCATTTGTACTTGCTGTTATGGTTACTTCATCATAACAGGCCTACTAATTTCTACAGCATGAATCCCATTGGGAGAACATTGTTTTACATGGCATTAACCATGGCCTTTGTCTTCTTTCTTGACCATTGTCATTCATACAGTCACAGTGTTAATAATTGAACATAAAACGGGATAACTCATGGGGAGAACGGGGAGGGGTCACAAAATGTGTCGTACATTTTATTTTTAGCATTAAAATGTGTCATTGATGAGACAAGGGAGGCATTATGTAACAAAAGCTGTATAGAAACGTATATATAACATTGTTGTCTTCTTTTGTGTGTGACTAAAGTGAACTTTATAATTAAAAGCAACAAAAAAAACTATAAAAAAAAAATTAAGACAAGTTACATCAATGTAATTGTTTCCTTTGTCAATACTGGCTGTTAAGTTATTGTAATATAGATGTTCAAAACAAACATTTATTGTCAGCAGCCTGCATAAGACAGATCTAATGTGGATTTCTCAATGATTGTTTTACAAAGAATGTAATTTTCGAAAAAAACAGACTAAAGCCTCATATTAACTCCAGCTGAACTTTATTGTATATGGATATTAATTGTTTATTGCACCAACACCAAACCTCTTGATCCCTTCACATTCAGTTTGGACAACAGGAACAACAACTAAGAACTGTATGTCATGTCAGAAGTTATAAGACTCATCAAAAAATATAATCATAGCCTCAGTTCAATACATATGTACAGACTATTCCACAAACTTATCAAAAATGGATATAGATATGGAAACCCAGCCTGACTAAACCCATATGTGTTGTGGCATATTCACACTGGCAGTGATTTAAGGAGGAGTGACCAAAAGTATTTGTTTATTTGTAGAATTAACTCTTGTGTTGACACCACTGACCAATTCAATCAAGTCAAGAAAAGTTCTAGAAAAATACATTTGAGGCTGAGAGTGATGTTAAGGAAGGGACCTCCATTGAATCACATGACTTTGACAAACATATTAGGTTCAAAATAAGTGACAGAAGTTTTTGTTGTTAGGGTATTTGATGTGAATTCTCCATCTATCAACTCCGTAATAAGTGACAAACCTGTTAACCAGCGACAAACAGAGAGTTAATGATTAGAGTTAAGCTGCTCTGACTGAGCTGCACCGCTTCATACCTCCATATCCACTGTACATGGTGCCGTGGTGGTGGTCGTAGTCAAGTGTTTCTAGTGAGGGGTCCACCTAGTTCCAGAAACAACCTCTCAGTCCTTACTCCAAGTGGACTCCTAGTTGGTAAACTTTCCTTTTGCTTTTAGCCACTCACTATTCTGGGCATTCGGTTCACTTTTCTTTCTATTTGTCTTTTTCTCTTTCCCCATATCCAGTGTCACAGTTGGTAATCCTTCGTTTACTCACCTACTGATCCTCTCTCTCTCTGACACAATGATAAGAGGAAGGGGGAGGAGGAGGAAAAGGAAAAAGCAAGGCGGTCCTCCCTCCATTTCTTCCCCACTGACATCACCGGTTTTTCCTGCCCCTCCTCCCTGCTGGACATATTGTTTCGGACCACGCACACAACATCCTCCCGCCACATTACAACATCCATCTGTACTAACATTGAGCGGCATCACTGCATGTGCACTGCACTGAACTCATTTGTGCTGCTTTAAATAGTTTGGAGGAATTAATGACACATTATTTATGAGGAAGAACCTCGGGGGAATGGAAAACTTGTGTGCTAATTTTGTGCTGACACAGATAAAGTAAAGTGATGACTAATTAAGAGGGTGTTGTTCTGGGTAATAGTGAACAAAATAAGGTTTTACAGTGGTGAATCTGGCTCAACAAAAGCACAATGCAACCTTCATCAAGAAACCCACAGTGCACGCCAATTAAACGCATTGAACTTAAACATTTTGTAATGTAGAGTCAAGATATAGTCAGGGATGTTCTTTAGATTCCGCTACTCTCCGATGCACTAAGATCATTTTATGCAACTAATTGTTGGTGTTGCTTTAAAGGTTGCACTCGGTTCCCTTCATTACCATGTTTGGCACAATCCTAATATCTTCCAAATTTGAAGAAATTCCCTCAAGACGTTCCTGAGATATCACTTACACAAGAATGAGACAAATGTGAGGCCACAGTGAACTTGAACTGTGATCTTCTTTCAACCCTTTTCTCCTTGAGTCCAAATGGACTTTTGTGCCAAGTAAGAAGACATTCCCTCCAGTTCCTGAAATATCTAATTTACAAGAATGGTCAATCTGCCTCTAAAAGGCTAATCATGTGCGTCCTTCTTTTAGATAACGTTCTACCTATGGCCTCTCCTGCTTTTCCGGTTATTACCCGTCCCCTTGTGTGTTATGTAGCTTTTTATGCATGTCAACGGTCTGCAAAGTCACAAACCCTCAAAGTACATCCTGTAGCGAGTAAAACTCTAACACAGAAAATACCTGTCTATGCTGCCCCAGAACGCCTCGTTGGAGATTTGTCTTTTTCCATTATTTTCTTCTTATAGTGTAGTAAGTACAGTGACGTATTGGGTATAGTGACGTAACGTGACGGACTTCCTCACACACACACACACACACACACACACTATCTTTTCTCAGCTGCAGCTCCGCGGATTTCTCAGCCTGAACTCAGCCTGAACTCAGCCTGAGAGCGAGACGCGGCGGGGCTCGGCCTGGGCTCGTTCTGAGCACACACGCAGACTCACAGCGAGGCTTGCAGGTGTGTGTGTGTGTGTGTGTGTGTGTGTGTGTGTGTGTGTGTGTGTGTGTGTGTGTGTGTGTGTTTGTGTGTGCTCGGGCTGGGTTCAGGCGGGGTTTTGCTGTGTCTCGCTGTCTCCCAGATCCCCCGCAGTAAGCCAACTCACACCGTCCGCTCCAGCAGCGACCCCCGCAATGTCCCGCCAGCACGGCACCCAGACCCCATGCAGCATTCTCATCAGTTTGTCATTGCTGGTGTCATTTTGTGGTTGCTAACAAACGCCATTGTAACACATAAACACTGATGTTCCGCTGTAATGGTAGGGGACTCATCAGAACAGAGTGGGCGAGCTGACAAATCAGAGCACAGTGGGCTCATAGGGAGGGGGGGGGGCAGGAGCTCCAACATGCCGTTTAGGACAGAGAGTGAATACACATACTATACAGAGATGCTGTATGAGAAACCAATGTGAGTTTGGAAAATTGCACAATATTAATCTATTTTAGTATACCATAACAATGGAATTATGATCAGTAGAAATGGCCATGACATGGGACCTTTAAGAGATGGGATACCACAATAGAGAGGCGAAGTCCCTCCCTTTCCAGTGGACCTCAAGGGACCTTATTTCGGAAAAGTTATGTATTTAAGTCAATGGCGAGAGAAAGGTTATCTTTCGATACCGGTTGAATTGTGCCATGAATTACACATATGATGTTTGTCAATCTTAAAAAATCATTTCCATGTCAAAAAAGTCACAGTTTGTCATAAAACTGTTGAAATATAAGACTATGAAAAATACGCAACTAGAAAGACTACAAATCCCAGAGTCGCGTAAGTGATGTCATAATTGTTTTCCTCCACTAACTATAAGAGATAGCTAAGATAAGGTAACTTTACCAAGATGCCTGTGTGCTTTGTACCAGGTTGTTATCATACCAGCAATGGGTCTTGCTCGTTCTTTCGCTTCCAGTCTGATGAAAGGACCAGGAGTGGCTGGATCAAGTTAGCTAACTAGCTAGTAGCAAGCACGTTAGTTAGCATTACAGCCTTAGCCTTGTCATTTTTTATTAGCCTTAACATGAAGTAACATTAAGTAACCCAAAATGTTAAACAGTAAGAGTAGTAGTCATATTTCGTGAACCCTTTGAAGAGTACTATCAAACCGGTGTGATCATTCTATAATACACCATTTAAGCCCGGATGCCCCCGGGGGAGACATGCTAACGCTAACGCTACATTAGCATCGGTGATCATTTCTACTTCATGCTATCTGCACAAATGATTAACATTGAACATTAAAAAGATCAGTCAGTTCAGGGAGAATCGAAGGAAGGCGGGCAGGCAGGCAGCTTTGCATGACATTCTTCTGGACGTGTTTCATTATGGTGATAGTGAGGGTAGTCAATCCCTTATTTTGGCAAGAGAGTAGTGACGGCCATCTTGGTGACGTGTGTTATTGTGCGAGACCAGAGATGTTTTTTTTAACTTGCAAAATTATCTTTTAAATTGACAAACATCATATGTGTAATTCGTGGCACAATTCAAACGGGATCGAAAGATAACTTTTCTCTCGCCAATGACTTCAATACATAATTTTTTCTAAATAAGGTCCCATGGAGGTCCACCGGAAAGGGAGGGACTTCACCTCTCTATGGGGTCTTATCCAAGCCCACAGGAAGTGAGCCGTAGAAGCACATTTTCGTGGCGAAATGGTGGTACTACATCTTTCGTGTCAGTCCGTGACATAACTTTGCCCAAAAATACTTTCTCCCATTGCCTTACATCCGTATAGAGACGTCTGTTAATCAGTAGATTTGACTTTTTTTATAGCTAAATTGAATACCTAGTACGAACACTGGAATAGCCCTTATTGAAATCATTAGGGCATAAAAGTTGTAAAATGCACTTAAAGCTTGTTATTTACCCTCTCTAATCATTTGACTGAGCCGAATACGGCCATGCCACTGCTGTGTCATAGAGGATGGGAGGTAGCGCTTAAGGAAAACCCATCCGCAAATATATTTACTACGAGTTACATTAGATAATGTCCATCAATAAGAGATTGTTTCATTTCCTTTATATTTTTTGACAAGACAGAAAGGAAGCCAGCTGCAGTGGCGCTGCCATGCAGTCTGTGTGGCCGCTCTAACCTGTTAACATGTGGGCCAAAATAATAAAGCAAGAGGTCCGAGACCCAGTTTGGCCCCTTCATTATAAGTCTATCTGAAGTCCCTGATGAGGACTTCAAGCCTCTGTTTGATACTATATATGAGAACAGATGTGCATTTGTATCTACATAACTAAAAGTCCAATAGTTCACAATTCAGTAAGAGGCCTTTCTACTAATCCACCTGTGAAGTTAAATAAATGACATTTAATAAAAACATTACATGGGACCTTGGAGTTCTTGAAGCATTTTAGACTGTGAGTGAGCAATGCTGGCCAAGCATATTAACGCCACAACCACCGGCTACTTTATATTTAACTTGTCTCCACATTCCTGTCATTTTTCTAGACCAGGTATGCTCCGTTCCTCTTCCTGCGACATTCATTTTGTCATTCTTTTACTTTTCTTTACAATTGTGAATCTTAAAGCTCTGCTGTATTTTTTTCAGTTTTTTGGATGCTTCAGAATGTATAGGGCCGTATGGAGTATTCTTGTAAACAAAAAAGTTGTTTTTACATGAATCACTACAACCACTGTGTGCGTCCTAGAGGTCTTAAGAAAAAGCACTTTCTTCCTCATTATTAAAAGGTCCCATGTTTTGGCCATTTCTACTGATCATAATTCCATTGTTGAGGTCTACTAGAATAGATTTACATGACATTACATTGCATTTAGCTGACGCTTTTATCCAAAGTGACTTACAATAAGTGCGTTCGAACAACAAAATACAGGTTTCATAGAGCAAAAACATTTCAAGTGCTACTCAACTGGCCAGTCCTTTATTAGTATATAAGTGCTTTGTTAATAGTTCTATCGCTCGAAGTGGAGTCGAAAGAGATGAGTTTTCAGTCTGCGCCGGAAGGTGTGTAAGCTTTCTGCTGTCCTGATGTCAATGGGGAGCTCATTCCACCATTTTGGAGCCAGGATAGCAAACCCACGTGTTTTTGCTGATGGGAACTTGGGTCCCCCTCGCAGTGAGGGTGCAGCGAGCTGTTTGGCTGATGCAGAGCGGAGTGCACGTGCTGGGGTGTACAGTTTAACCATGTCCTGGATGTAGGAAGGGCCAGATCCATTCGCAGCATGGTACGCAAGTATCATCGTCTTGAAGTGGATTCTAGCAGTTACCGGAAGCCAGTGAAGGGATCGGAGGAGCGGCGTGGTGTGGGAGAATTTAGGAAGGTTGAAGACCACACGAGCAGCTGCATTCTGGATGAGCTGCAGAGTTCGGATGGCACATGCAGGTAGACCAGCCAGGAGGGAGTTGCAGTAGTCTAGGCGTGAGATGACGAGAGCCTGGACCAGAACATGCGTCACTTTCTGGGTCAGTTGGGGACGTATCCTCCTGATGTTGTAAAGCGTGTATCTGCAGCAGCGGGTTGTAGCAGCTATGTTTGCAGTGAAGGACAGTTTGTTATCTAGGGTCACACCCAGATTGACTCCCTGAGTCGGGGAAACAACAGAGGTGCCGATGTTGATTGTTAGGTCAAGAGTGGGACAATCTTTTCCCGGAAGGAAAAGCAGTTCAGTCTTGTCAAGGTTGAGCTTGAGGTGGTGAGCAGACAGCCACTGAGAGATGTCAGCTAGACAAGCAGAGATGCGTGCGACGACCTGGGTCTCTGAGCGGGGAAAGGACAGAATTAATTGGGTCGTCAGCGTAGCAGTGGTATGAAAAACCATGACTGATCCGAGCGAGTTTGTGTACAAGGAGAAGAGGAGGGGACCAAGAACAGAGCCCTGAGGGACCCCTGTAGTTAATTGACAAGGGTCGGACTCCGACCCTCTCCAAGTAACCCTGTAGGTTCGGTCTTTGAGGTATGAGGTGATGAGGGAAAGTGCAGAGCTTGAAACTCCAAGTTCTTGGAGAGTGCGAAGGAGGATCTGATGATTCACCGTGTCGAATGCAGCAGACAGGTCCAAAAGGATGATGACAGAGGAGAGGGAGGCTGCTTTAGCCGTGTGCAGTTCCTCAGTGACAGCAAGGAGGGCAGTTTCTGTGGAGTGACCTGCCTTGAAACCAGACTGGTGCGGATCCAGAAGGTTGTTCGGATGGTGATAACAGGAGAGTTGTTTAAAGACAGCGCGTTCAAGTGTTTTAGACAGGAAGGGGAGGAGAGAGACAGGCCTGTAGTTTGTAACCTCAGACGGGTTGAGAGTGGGTTTCTATAGGAGAGGGTTTACTCTTGCCTCCTTGAAACTGTTTGGAAAGTGACCAGAAGTTAGAGAAGTGTTGATGAAATGGGTGAGAAACAGTAGAATATCAGGAGCGATAGTCTGAAGGAGGTTTTAAGGGATAGGGTCCAGAGGACAGGTGGTAGGACGGGCAGAGGTAATGAGGGTAAGAACCTCACTTGGAGAGAGAGGGGAAAAGGAGGTTAGTGTGTGGGTGAATGGTGGGTCTTGTGACCCAGCGGTGAGTAAAGGTGAGTCAGAAAAAGAAGAGCGAATATCATCAACCTTTTTTTCAAAGTGGTTAACAAAGTCGCTTGACAGAAGTGAGGAGGGGGGAGGGGCTTTGGGAGGGTCCAAGAGGGTGGAGAAGATGGAAAATAGTTTTTTGGGATTGGAATAGGAAGATTGGATCTTATCTGGAAAGAAAGTGCTTTTTGCCTGAGAGATCGAAGCAGAGAAAGAGGAGAGGAGAGCCTGATAGGTTAGGAGGTCGTCATGGTGTTTGGATTTCCACCGTTTCCGCTCTGCTGCCCGAAGGACGGTTCTATTAGCACGCAGTGCGTCATTTAGCCAGGGAGCAGGAGGGGACTGACGAGCCTGCCGAGATGTGAGAGGACAGAGAGAGTCCAGAGAGGATAAGAGAGTAGAGAGGAGAGTTTCTGCAGCAGAGTTTGGAGGCAGGAGTTGGAACGAGTCAGAGGAAGGGGAGGGCTGAGAGCACCGATGAGGCAAAGGTAGAGGGGGAGAGGGAACGAAGGTTACGGCGGACAGGTGCAGGATGAGAAGAGATTAGTTTGTTATGTTTGGAAAGGGGTAGAGAGAATGAAATGAAAAAGTGATCCGATGTGTGAAGTGGGTTTACAGAGAGGTTAGAAGTAGTGCAGTTCCTTGAGAATATGAGATCAAGGACATTGCCAGCTTTATGAGTTGGTGGGGATGGAGACAGTGAGAAAGCAAAGGCAGTTAAGAGATGTTAGTTCAGATATCTTCCCTGTCTGGAGGTTGAAGTCTCCGAGAAGTACAGTGGGAGGGCCAGTTTCTGGGATTTGTCAGAGGAGATTATCTAATTCCTCCAAGAAGTCCCCCAAGGCGCCTGGTGGACGGTAGAGAACAACAATGGTTAATTGTATAGGATGGGTTACTGTCACGGCATGGAATTCCAAGGAGGAAGGAGTGAAGTTAGGTAGCTTGAAGAGGGAACAGCTCCAGTTGGGAGAGAGCAGGAGAACAGTGCCACCTCCTCTGCCAGTGGGTCTGGGTGTATGGGAGAAGGAATATGCTGTGGAGAGAGCTGCTGGGGTGGATGTGTTGGATGGAGTAATCCAGGTCTCAGTGAGAGCAAGGAAATCCAGGGACTGCAGGGAGGCGTAGCCAGAGATGAAGTCAGCCTTAGGAAAAGCTGACTGGCAGTTCCACAGGCCCCCTGAAACTAGATGTTGGATCTCAGTGGAGCATGTGGGATAGACGAAAGCAGGCCGGTTATATCGATTACGAGATACACGGGGCCAGTGATAATTGCGAGAAGACACATGAACAGGAATAGTGAAAATACACATGATTATAGCCTGAGGGGCTATAATCAGACTCCCGCAGGACTCTAATGTCTTTGTCAGTCTTACTCCCGCAGGACTCTAATGTCTTTGTCAGTCTTAGACTGTCTGACGCTGAAGCTCCAGGAAAGTGCTACCTAAAATGGACACCTGATTGCTGAGTTCTCACACCTGTGGGGCCACGTCCCTTTAATTAGTTAACTCTCTGCAGCTGGTGGCCCTGAGTTGTTATTGTCTTTTCAGTGGCCCAATGGTTTTACAATTACGAGTTTAACCCTTAATACAGTTACACCTACTCAATAAAGCTCTTAGTATTCTACAAATGTTTAAATCAAAGTTAACCCTAGCAGTCAGTTAGTTCAGTTTTAAGGTTTCAGTCAAATTACTTGTCCCAAGTTTCTGCCTGACAGATACTGTAGCGGGTTTGAGATTTTAAAATCACAATTTCAGTCAGATCAACTACAGAGCATTTATACAGAGTACACACACTGATACAGAGAAGTCTAAAAACAGAATGTTACTCACACAATTCTAGAAGTCACCAGTTGTTATCCTGTCAAAATCGAGTTGCACACATTGTTCAATGTTCCAAAATCACATTGATTTTCTCAAACAGCATCTCTGAATAGTATGTCTATTCACTCTCTGTCCTGCACGCCTTGTTGGAGCTCCTGCCCCACCCCCCCCTCCCTATGAGCCCACTGTGCTCTGATAGGTCAGCTCGCCCACTCTGTTCTGATTAGTCAACCACCGTTACAGCGGAACATCAGTGTTTATGTTTTACAATGGCGTTTGTTAGCAACCAGAAAAGGACACCAGTAATGACAAACAGATGAGAATGCTGCGTGTTGGCAGGACGTTGCAGGACTCGCTGGTCCGCCCTGTGGGGCTCGAGAAGCGGACAGTGTGAGGTGGATTACTGGTGTCGTTTCCTGGTTGCTGTGTGGAGTCTGCGTGCCATGCCAGCGGACACCACGGGCATGGCACTTGGTCTATATCCAGCATCCAGGGAAACACAGCGGGAAATCCACTTCACAACGTCAATAGGCCCCGGAAGAAAGATATGGAAAAAGAGAAATCTCCAACGAGGCGTTCTGGGGCAGCATAGACAGGTATTTTCTGTGTTAGAGTTTTACTCGCTACAGGGTGTACTTTGAGGGTTTGTGACTTTGCAGACCGTTTACATGCAGAAAAAGCTACATAACACACAAGGGGACGGGTAATAACCAGAAAAGCATATGGTGGGACCTTTAAAGTATTTTTTTAAATCTAAAATGGTTTATGCCCGCATGTTTAATAGCTTGTAGTCTTTTTTCCTACATTTTTTGTTCCATTACTACAAACTGTTTATTATTGGAATGGTATAAAGCTGCACAAAATAGGCAGTTAGCTCAGAGAAAAAGACGTTGTTTGCTTTTTCTTGAGGTGGCGACGACATGCACTCACAGCTAATGTGAAACATTGAAAAAAGATGCTGCTGCTCAGGAAAAGGCTTTATGTGGATACAGGTCGTAACAGAGGAAGTTTGTTAGCAAAAGTACGGTAATAGGAAAATAAAACTCCACTTTACTTCGACCTGGACCGTAATAAGTAAAGACAGTGTGCAGGGCTTTTTACATCTGAGGTGGCAGATTGGAAAATGCACACATGAACATCACATACAGTCACTTCCTGATTGGCGTGTCTTAATCACTGCAGCTCTTCTTTCTCTACTCCCTCTTTTCTATCATCAAACATCATGGCTTTATATTACTTCGCCTCCTTTGAAGAGGAAGTGCTGCATTATGCTTACAACTATTTTATAGCAGACTGATCGACTCAGAACTTGCTGCAGTTAGCCAGTCTGTCACTTAGTCAAATATAATTTACAGACAGCAGAGACTGTGTTGAGACCTCCCTCTGCTGGTGCGTTTAAGGTCGCCTAAAACTCCGGCAAGATTCTAAATCCAGAACAACCAAATTCACATTGTCCTCTTTCCATATTTGCATATTTCCATACTTCCATATTTGTATCTTTTTGGGACTGTATCTGTGTTTGTTATTCTGACACAATACTGTATAGTAGCTATTTTATGCAATGCTTTTCCGCCACTTTAAAACATTTGACTGTAGTACTGGAATATTCACAAAAGTTTCCTGATCGAATTACACAATACAAAATATGTATGTATGTATCTAAAGATAAAAGAATAAAAGAATTCTGCAGGTTATTATTTATAATGTAAAAGTGTAAACTCTGTTAAAAACTGTTGAATGTCAATATATACAAATAAAAAATAATGGACTGGATGTAGGCTGATCAGGTGCCAACAAGCCACTTGCAAGGACAAAGAGTGTGTTTGTGTGGGACAATGTGGGACATGTTACTGCCATGATAAAAGTTAGTTTAGATTTAAATATAATGTCCATTTAACCTTTAAAACTAAACATTTCTAGTGAATATATTAGCTTATCAATATTAATAACAATGCATGACTATAAACTATGCAATTAAAAGGACTTAAATATATTTGGTTTGAATGGATTTTGTAATCTCTCAGTCTGAAAAATGACTGCAGGTGATAGCCCTTAGCTGTGTTTCCAAACAGCCAATGGTTAAAAGCCAAGTTTTAGAAGGGCGACTGTTAATCAAATGTGGGATATTATCTCAATTTGCAAGACAAATGATAAAAATGCTGTGCAAAGTGTGACACCTGGTCACTCTCACTGGATGTAGAGCAGTTTTAGTAGGTTTACGTCAGTCTGATAGGAGTAATATAGAAAACCATGCTTACCTCAGCACATGAGAAACGTTATAAGACGTAACATTTCTCAGGATAACTTCAGTTTATCGTAAAAGAAATGCCTGAGCTTTTCCTCCAGGTCGAGTTCAGATAGTGATTTATATCATAATGCTGCATTGTTTGTACCAACATCAGAAGTTCACAGCGTGTCCTTTAAAACACTGCAGGAAGAAAGCAGCCTTTTGTTAGGCTAGGTTTTGAGGGTTAAATAATGGTTGCATATTAGGGGTGTAACGGTTCACAGAAGACACGGTTCGGTTCATACCTCGGTTTGGGGGTCACGGTTCGGTACGGTTCGGTACAACAAGAAAAAGCAAAAAAAAGTCCCAAATGCATAATTCCAGGTTTGTTGTTATTTATGTTTGAACACTAGTGCAAGTTTCAGTTTACAAATAAGGAACTCTGACATTTTGAATAATTAACTGTATTAAACAGTTAAAAACAAACCACTAACAGTACCCCACACACTCAGATGGCCAGATTATCTATAATGGCTGATGTCAAACAAAAAGGTTTCATCAAGCTCTAAAACTAAAAAGAATGTCTTGAAAATATTACATCATAAATAACAAGCCAAAAGCTTCCGTTATTTATTTTGGTCTCTCGGCTTTCATGTCTCTTGGCTTCTTAAAAACAGCGGGGATCAGCTGCTGAACTGCTGTTGTCTTTCCCCGGGCTCCGGTGATTGGTAAATCTGGGTGATGCCTTGATATGATTTTGCATGTTTGGCGTGTGTTGCATTAGCATACCGCACCGCTGTCGAACAACGCCGACACACCGTCCTCGTCCGATCCACCACTCGCACTCCATCGTTATTGTAGTCCACAGGGAACCCGAAATGTTCCCACACAGCTGATTTACAAGAAGCAGGTGGGTTCTAGCTCCTGTGTGTTATCTGAAATCGCCATACTAACTTCTTCTTCTTGTATTTTGTTCATTTTGTTGTTGTTTCTTCTTGTTCTTCATTTGTCGTTTAAGGGCAGCTGGCAAACAGCTTTTAGGCGCAATGCCGCCCCCTGGATTATAAATAGTGTAGTGGATACTGCCCTGAGTGACAGACTTTTTTCCCACTCGTAAAAAAAAAAGGCGTATTCGCCGTGTGACTGCATGTGCCGAACCGTGACGTCCGAACCGTGAGGGTACGGGACGAATACGGATACACCCCTATTGCATATTCATATCTTTTATGTTAAATATGTACAGTAGATGCTGTACAGACAGTGACAGAGTGGGGGAGAGCGTGAGAGCTTTAGGAGGAGGATTTCATAAACAGAAGAATCCAGAAAAATTCACAGAGAAGACACGGAGACTGGCACAGCGTGAGACTGAGATAAAACGCAGACCCCCTGTCCACACCAAGGGCAACACACACACACACACACACACACACACACACACACACACACACACACACCACACACACACACACACACACACACACACACACACACACACACACACACACACACACACACACACACACACACACACACACACACACACACACACACACACACACACACACACACACACAAAATGTCTACCTCTTTTGAAGTTCATGCATCAATTTGTTATGGAAGCTTTTATCTAACCGTTTCAAATAAAAATCATTCAGATTACTTTTCCTCAAGTGTGTAAAACAAAAGACAAATGTAAGCTTAGAAATAAGAAACCAAGATATTTAGTATCAACAACGTGTGCCCTGCTCAGAGATCTGAAATACAAAATAGTATCATTTACAAAGCATTTACCAATGTTTCTTCAATTAGATGTTGTCTCTGTGGATAGTGACAGTATATTAACAGCTGGAAGGCACGGTTTAGACTGAAAGGTAATGTTTTTTTCCCTTTTCCTGTATTGTGCCATTGTAATTCTGCTAGTACTCCCCATTTAAAAAAAATGCACCAGTAATCTGATTACTGTAAGGGTATATGATAACCTTTCTTCTGTATCGTAATTATGCGAAAACCTGTCTCATGTAATCTGTAACTCCCCAAGCCTTATACAGTTTATTCTCTTCTGTTAAACATTCTGACACTTCAGCTCCATCTACATATAACACTAGTCTGGTGCCTCTCTTTTTCCTGTAAAATCTCTGGGTTCATTCCAATATAAGATCACATGTGGCCAGGGATTGCAGTGGGACTAAACAAAAAACGTTCATATTCACACTGAAGATGCAGTTTAATGTGAATCAGTTGCATTTAATTAACAATCCTCTTAATAAGGTCAGAATCGCCGCCAAATCTGAATTTGTGTGCATCCCTACCGAGTAGTGATCAAGCTTCCAGGAAGTGAGCAGGGCGTTGAAGCACATTTTCGTAGTGTTTCTACATAATTAGTTTTAGTCCATAATGTTATTGTGCTCTGGAGGACTTTTTCCCATTGACTTTAATTGGAAAAGGGGCTTAAGGAAAACTGAAAGTGCTCATGCTCTTTGGGCCCAAGTTTTGGAATGATCCGGGTAGTTTAAAAAAAATCGACAGTCAGTCAATTTTTGGCTTCATACGCCCCTGAGCAACTTTCATTGGAACAAATAGGGCCCTGCCTCCTGTGCTGTATCCAGTTCTCTTTATACCTCCTTGGTAGTGCTTCCCAAGAAAACTCATCTTCATATTTAAGGAAAGGTTAGATATTATGAAAACGAAATGTAAAAATTACAATTATCACACATGCATTTCACACGTGCACACTGGTGCCCAGGTCCCCCAGAAAACTCTGTTCTGGCCTGTGTTGCTGATGTTTTACAGCTTTTAAAACGTAAGGCATGATACACCATCAAAACACACCCAATGCATTTGACCTATTGCCACTGATCATTTACTAAACCCTCCCCTGAACAGCACTTGTCCAATCACAACTAGCCAAATCAGGTTCATCTTTTGATTTCTAAATGACTAGAGTGATGCATGGGGGTTCCAGCTAGTTAGAGGGATGATGCTGAGGGCATGTCATTTTTTTTGCATTTTCAAAAAACATGAACGACACAATAAGGAATGCAATAAACTATGTGTTTTTCTTCGCCAACTCATGCTGCTTACATGACACCCCAATATAGTTGTAACATGATGTTACTTCAAGACTGAGGACATACTGTGTTGAAGCCATATCAGACTTTAAGATAATGTTAAGGGCTGTTGTTTTGCTCTTTATTGGATTGGGGTTAATTGACAAAATCCGCCCAACTCATTACTTGAGATAGAGTTCCTAATTTGTTAGCCCTCATCCTTAAGCCTTCTCTTTTTTTAAAGCAAATTGTACAAATAAAAAAAGGTCAAACAGGGATTGTATGCCTTTAGATGACAAGATATCAGGGAGAAAGATGTAACACAGTTCCCGGTTAGATATCAAAGTGGACATTGAGGTTCTTCGTCTGCGTCCTAATCCATAAATTAGGGTTGCATCCGTGATAAACATATTTACTTTTTTTTCTTGAAGGATTCGATTGAAACACTCTTTATTTGTCACACACATGTACGTCATGTACACAGCACAGCACACACACCTCTGCATTTAACCCGTCCTAGTACTAGGATGCAGTGGGCAGCTGTTGCACTGCGCCTGGGGAGCAGAGGGTCCTGGCTGAAGCACACCACGGCAGGGCCCAGGAAGTGAACTGGGTCCTCTCCAACACCAGTCAATAATCCTTATATGGGCTGTTCGACCCTCGAGACTGAGCTACTGCCCCCCACTGACCTACTGCTATACCTTATCATACTATACCATGATGCTAGGACTAACTTTCTCTTGCAATAATGGAACTGACTGCTGTTTTTTTTTTATTTCCATGACGTGCGCCTTATTCTTATTCTCAGTCTTAATTAGGATCCCCATCAGCACTAGCATGAGAAGTGGCAATTCATTCTGTGGTCCACACACACACAGTCAAACATACAGACAACAACAAAAACAGCTTATCATTTCATGCAATTCACAATTCAGTATGAATTGAAAACAGAAATGATCGTCCTATTATAACCATCATTAAGCCAAATATATATATATATATATATATATAATATATAATTAGTTGTACATACCCACAGCCACATTTTAATTACACTTTATAATACAGAGATGTTTTTTAATCAAACTGTACTTGGGAATTTTCCTGAATAATATAGACCAATGAATTCCAGCTGACCATGGCTCTGTATATGACTGTTTTTACCTGAAACAGCTTTAGCCAGACATTAAGCACAATTTCTTGCATGTAGCTTGAGTGAATGTGTGACCCTTTTTCAGGATAGTTGTTTTAAACACGTTAGCAGGGGATAAAGTCACAGGGACAAAGTTAATTAGCTAGCTAGCTAGCAGCTGTCTCTGACAGAGACTGTTGTCATTTTAGACTGCAAAATGAATACTTCCTGTCTCAATGAGTACTCTACTTTGGTCTCTGTGCATTAACCCATTTCTGACCAGTTAGGGTTAAGTTACTTCAATCAACTCTACACCTATGTTCTTATCTAAACAGCTTTTTTGTGAAGGAGCGGGAAGTGTTAATTTTGTGTTAAATAAAGCACAGTCAACAACACTAATACAAATGGGAAAGGTCAGCTCTGTTTACTCATGTCTTCATTTTGTCCCTATCTTATACTGATTGTTAGGTGGTCAGATAGACACTCCTTAGATTGTGGCAAGCAGAGACAAACCTGTACTGTATACTGTATACAAATTATTTAAATAATGTTGAAGTAGAATGACCAGGGTAATGAGCTGACAGACTGTTCCTACTTCACTTAGCATCACATGACTTGCCGTGTGTGTGTGTGTGTGTGTGTGTGTGTGTGTGTGTGTGTGTGTGTGTGTGTGTGTGTGTGTGTGTGTGTGTGTGTGTGTGTGTGTGTGTGTGTGTGTGTGTGTGTGTGTGTGTGTGTGTGTGTGTGTGTGTGTGTGCCTGCCTGCGAAGTAGAGACTTTCTGGTTAATCTCCAGCTGGCCAATAAGCAGCTTAACTGTCACTGGAGTGCTGCAGGCTAATTACTAGTTTGTAGCAAGTCTAATATGGTTCTGAGTCACACATCACTATCCTGAATGAACCCCTACTCATGTAAAATTATATATTATGCACATAGATGTTTACTGAAGTGTTTTCTTTTTGTTTTTAATGTTGTTTCATGTGCCTACATTTTAATGTGGAAGTGAAAGTGTTTGTGCAATTAACATAAGTCTTGTGAACCAATTAAGTTGTAGATCAATTTCTCTAATGACACAATGTTATACAATAATCCATGCTATTGGGGAGAGCTGATTGTTTGGTCTGTGACTCTACACTATTGGCTGGTGAGCAGCATGTGCACCCAGGGAAACTGTGTCATTAGGTTAACCCTTCGTGGAAGGTTAAGCTGCTGCATGGGCAGGTATAGAGACACATGTTTTAATCTGTGACCACAACCTGTTGATAGTGTAACACCATCCTCTGATCGACACGGAGGTAAACATTGGGAACAGCTTCCAAACTGTTACGTAGACTCACGACAGGGATCATAGCAGATTTCTGAAACTGTAATAAGGCATAGTGCTGATGTGAGCTCTCGGGACTTGGGTTGAATTTAACCGCTAACCTTGAACCCATATTATTTAAAAGCACCAATGAAACTGTCAGGAAAAAATGTACACCTGGGTCCCATTTGGGAACCCACTCAAAGTGAATCATCTTGTGAGTTCAACTGGCTGGCATTTGAGATATTATCATTTTTAATCTTGTTCCGGTACGCCAAGTTCATGATCCTATATACATGCTAGAGCAGGGGTGGCCAACCAGTCAGAGGTTAAGAGCCACATTTTTTCTATTTTACTGCAAAGGGCCACATCAAACACACAGTCACTGATACCTCTTGTTTCAGTTTTTTGTTTTCTGGAGAAAAGATTTCAACCACGACACTGATGCATTTTTGTGGCATTGGGATATATTTTTTAAATCCTCTGAAGCAGAGAGAGGAGCTGTGGATTATTGTTATTGATTAATGCATCAGTGTTTCTTAGGGTCAAAAACACTAAACTTACAACTTAAAATGAAAGCGTTTAGTTTATTTAATAAAAGAGCACATGTTCAATGTGAAAAGTGACAGTAGTTATAGATTATTTGCAATTTGGTGCTATATATATATATATTAAAATAAATAAATAATTATATATATTTTTTAAATATATATAACTCCGTTGGCGAGGCGCAGCGCCCCTCCAAGACAATGGTAGGGGAAACACTGGATAGTGTTTAATCAACGATAGGTGTTCCCCCCCCTCAAAGGTGATTGGTTCACTGCATTGCAGGTATTATTGTGATTCAAAATCAAATCAAATCAAGTTTTATTTATAAAGCACATTTAAAAGCGATTTTTGGTCGAGCCAAAGTGCTGTACATGCATTAAAAACACATATAATCACAATAAAAGACAATAATTTACAACAGATATAAAACAAACACAGGGAATAGTGAGGAGTCGTGCTCCGCTCTGACTAGAAGGCCTGAGAGAAGAAGTGAGTTTTTAGTGTGGATTTAAAAACCCCTAGGGTCTGGGCCGACCTCACGTGGAGGGGCAGAGTGTTCCAGAGCCTGGGGCCAGCTGCTGCGAAGGCTCGGTGCCCTCGGGTTTTGAGCCTGGTCTTGGGCACTACCAGCAGCAGATGGTCAGCAGACCTTAAAGCTCTGGCTGGGGTGTAGCGCTGGAGGAGTTCAGCTATATAGGCCGGAGCCAGCCCATTTAGTGCTTTAAAAACAAATAAAAGGATTTTAAAATCAATTCTGAACCGAACTGGAAGCCAGTGCAGTGAGGCCAGAATTGGGGTGATGTGGTCACGCTTTTTATGGCCAGTCAGCAAACGTGCAGCTGCGTTCTGGACTAGCTGCAGGCGTTTAATTGATGCCTGGTCCATACCCATGTACAGAGCGTTGCAGTAGTCGAGTCTCGAGGTCACAAAGGCGTTAATAACCCTTTCCAGGTCTTTAAAAGATAAATACGACTTGGTTTTGGCCAAAAGTCTTATTTTAAAAAAGCAGGATTTGACTACGCTGCTGACCTGCTTGTCGAATTTAAAAGTACTGGAGAAGGTCACCCCAAGGTTCGTGACCGAGGGGAGGATGTTCTGTTGGAGGGAGCCTAGAATATCAACCTGGGTTGCTGGAGGTTGGGGTCCAAAAAAGATGACCTCAGTCTTGCTTTCGTTGAGGTTAAGAAAGTTTTTGCTCAGCCAGGATTTTATCTCAGTTAAGCAGTCCATCAACTGTTGTAATGAGTGTGTGACACTTGCTTCGAGAGGGAGATAAATCTGTACATCGTCGGCGTAGCAGTGGAAGGGAATATTATGTTTTGTGAGAATTGAGCCTAGGGGTAGTAAGTACAGTAGGAAAAGGATGGGGCCCAGAATCGAGCCTTGGGGAACCCCACAGGTAAGAGGGGCTTTTGCAGAGGAGAAGGCACCTAGCTGCACAGCGAAGCTACGGTCTGTCAGGTAGGACCTGAACCATGCAAGGGCAGAGCCTGTGATGCCAGCGGACTGTTCAAGCCGTGACAACAGGATGCTATGGTCCACAGTGTCAAAAGCAGCTGTCAGGTCCAACAGCACCAAGACAGCTGGGCTACCTGAGTCGGCGGCTAGGAGCAGATCATTAAAAACTCTTAAAAGGGCTGTTTCAGTGCTGTGCATGGGTTTGAAGCCAGACTGAAACTTTTCGTGGATTCCATGCGTGGTTAAAAAAGACTGCAGCTGGGCGTAGACCACTCTCTCCAGGGCTTTTGATAAAAAAGGTAGCTGGGAAATGGGCCTAAAAATTTTCGAGAAAGGAGGGGTCGAGATGTTTCTTTTTAAGTAATGGCTTAACCACGGCATGTTTGAAGGCAGCAGGGACACATCCTGAGCTAAGGGAGGTGTTTACAATTAATAAAATACTTGCTCCAACTGAATCTAAAACGTCTCTGAGAAGGCGAGAGGGAATGCTATCTGAGGTGCAGTTTGTCGGCCGCAGGTGCTTGATCACATCCGAGAGAGAAGAGAAGGATACAGGCTCAAAGTGGTCGAGGACAGCAGGGCACAGAAAGGGAGCAGGATCTGGGGTAGCACTAGTGTGAGCTAGCCTAAGAGCAGATACCTTTTCAATAAAAAATTTAAGAAACTTATCACAGAGAGTAGTCGATGGCACAATAGAAGAAACATCACAGGGATTAATGATGGAGTTGAGGACATTAAAAAGAACCTGAGGTTTGTGGCTGTTTTTGGAGATTAACAGAGAGATGTGCTCTGTTTTGGCTGCTTTGACTGCCGTCTGGTAGTCAGACAGGGAAGCACGAAGGATTTCTAGGGAGACATGGAGTTTATCCTTTTTCCATTTTCTCTCTGCACGCCTGCAAGCGCGTCTGAGAGCACGAGTACAGTCATTGAGCCACGGCTCTGAGAGCACTTTTGTGCGTCTAAGCGTAAAAGGAGCAACAGAATCCAGTGTTAGTGTGCATGTAGAGTCAAACATGGAGATAAGCTCATCAGCATTAAAAGCACAGTTCACATCTAATTTACAGATAGGAGAAGCATTAAAAACATCAGAGAACTGTGAGGCAGTCAAGGGGTTAATCGAACGCACACGACGCGCAGGGGCACGGGACTCAACTCCTGCGGAAGGGATGGAGGTTGTAAACAGAACCGGTAAATGGTCTGAGATACGCGTTGCTGCACATATTTCATCAACAGATACAGACAGTCCAAACGACAATACCAAGTCCAAAGTGTGTCCTTTTTCGTGTGTTGGGCCAGCCACGGACTGAACGAGACCAAAAGAATCAAGGAGATTTAAAAAGTCCCTAACCAGAGGTTTGGACTCACAACACACATGGACATTGAAGTCTCCGGAGATCAAAACACGATCATATTTCACCATGATCCCGGACAGAAAGTCAGAAAAGTCATTTATGAAATCCTTATTGTGCTTTGGCGGACGATACACAACTGCGCAGAGTATAGGCGAGGCTCTTGGGCCACATCAAAATTAGACGCGCTGTCATCCTCTCATACTGACACCACACCACACGTAGGGAGAGCCGGGACGAAAGTAACACGGGACGAAAGTAACGGAGCGATTTTATCCGAGCCCAAACAACTTTGACCGGCCAAATTACGTCAGAATGATCAGCATTCAATACTTAACAGACCTACTAAATATCAGGTTTAACTGTCAGGAGTAGCTAGTGTTGTCACGATACCAACATTTTGGTTTAGATACCAAGTCAAGAATTGCGATTCTGATTCTTTTTCGATACTTTTCTTAAAAAAAGGGAAACAGTCTTAAATGTAATTATTGTGCTTTATTTCACACCAGAACCATAACACAAACTTTTAAACAATGAGAACAATACATAAAATAAATGACAAGAATTCGTATTAAATCAAATTAATACATTTCTCACAGACAGGCTTCGTAGTGTCCGTAGGCTTGCCCTCACTGTCAGAGTTATAGCTCAAATACTTCCACATTTCTATTCTGGCGTCTTTTCTGTCAACAAGTCGAGGCGCAGCGGCAGTTGCACTCCCACTTGCAGCCATGCTTCTCGTTTTCTCACATGCTCTGGCAGCTAGCGCGTGCACGAGAGAGGGGAGGCACTTAGAGCGTGCTTGAGAGGGGCGGGACTGCAGGCACGGCTGCAGGGAGTGGAAGCAGAGCGCTGAACACACACGGCTCTTATTAAACGGCGCTTTCTCACCGGAGTACTTTCCCCCGTCATTCTTAAAGTACTGATACTAATGAAACGGAGGAATAGTAACGTTTTTAACGGCAGGGTATCGCGGTACCTTTCAAGTATCGGTACACCGTGCAACACTAGTCAGGAGTCAGTGTCTCTCCCCCAAACTCACACATATACAATTCGATATGAACTGAAGAGCCGCATGAAACTAGGCAAAGAGCCGCATGCGGCTCGAGAGCCGCGGGTTGGCCACCCCTGTGCTAGAGTAAGTCATAAAACACATCATCATCTGTACCACAGAAAAGGCTTTAACTGTAAAACTGCAACTGTAGTTGCAGGGGCTATTATTTTTAGACTGAAGCAGCAGTAGCCCACTTTAAAACAGACCCCTTGACTTTCTTGCATACCTCTGCCCGATGGTTCACAACTCACCCCTGGTCTTCAGGTGGGAGCCTCTTGATCTAGCCTCCCTGTCTACCTTTATCCCTTTTGCAGATGGTGCCCGATTGCGATCTTGTTTTACGTGTTCCCACAGTAGCAGCGCTGGCTCTTGGCCCCAAATATTGGTTCAACTGGGTCACCAACAATCCACCAGCAGTAGGTAATACCCTTGTGGAACACGAGTAACATTGTTATTATTGTGAGGGATGTTCAGGCTGGGTGTTGCAGGTACATTACTGATGACGTCATAGTGTGGCTCCTCTCGCACTCTGGTTAGTGAAAAACCAAACTGGTTCTTAGCTGGTTGGCAAGTTGAACCAATTGCGAACCAAACTAGCCCAGCACACAACGAGAACGGAAACACATTTCAGTGGAAATATATTCCAAATATATTGACAAATATATTGTAGGGCCATACCTATATAAAAACATGTCTGTGAAGTTTTTTTTTCAAAATACCAAACAGATCATGCATTTTAGCCCTGCCTCATTTCGCTCTATTTTCTCTTTTCCAGCCCTGTTTGCAGGGGCTGATTCTGTGACAGAGCTTTAGTGCAAATGAGCTGCAACTGACCACGCCCCCCTGCAGGAGAGGGGAGCGTGCTCTGATCAGCTGCTCGGCTGTCAGAAGAGGGGGAGAAAAAGAGAGGCTTTGTCCTCCGTGTTTTATTCTTATATGATTATATATAGTCGTTATTAATTAGTTTGAAAGCTCAATAAATAACAAAGACCTTTGACCGGCACTTTTCTAATTTTGTTCGGAAGATTTAAACTTTAACGGACATAAATCTAACTGAAACTCTGCCGCACTCTGCTGCTTTGGAAGAGGCGGAGAGGTGGGTGTTTTTCATCTGCTGGTGAACTAACCGGAGAGAATTACAGCGAGGGAGGGATTGCATTCAATTACAGCAGCAGGAGCAAAACGCTTACCTCGGGGAGGAAGAAAAAGAGCCACAGCGCCACTTACAGGCCTGGCATATATACTACAGCGTCTCCAGCGCTTTCGAGCGGCAATGGCCGGCCGTGGCCCAACCCCCCATTCCCCTGATAGGTGGAGCGTTGCCCATGTAGGCGGAGCGTCACCGCCCAGTATTCCGGGCTGACGTTGGGTCGGATGGAATCTGTATCCGCTCGTTGTAGTCCCGTTTTTAAAATATTTGGGTATGGAGGAAAAGAGAGAGGGTTGTATTTTATGACACTTGGTGAGTTCCCTGGAACACCGGGGACACATATTCATGTATAAAAGACGTACAAAAGTACATTTTGCTTGATAGGTCCACTTTAAAGAAGATCTAACCCAAACTGAACAGAGAAACGATTTAGTCTTACATTTTATCTAGCTGAACCTTTAAATAATAGCGACTTACACACAATTAAATTCCATCTTGCCCAGGGACATGTTTACTGCATGGGATGGGACCGAACCGGTGTTCCCCTGATTGGCAGATCCCCTAACCCCATTATTCCACTCTCATTGGCAACCAGTACAATTAACCTAGAATGCTGTTTGCCACCATCAACCGGCTACTGCGCTCCCCTGATGCCCTCCACCCTACAGGAGCGGGCAAAATGACCTAAATCTAGGGGTGTAACGGTATCCGTATTCGTCCCGTACCCTCACGGTTCGGACGTCACGGTTCGGCACATGCAGTCACACGACGAATACGCCTTTTTTTTTCGAGTTGGAAAAAAGTCTGTCATTCAGGGCAGTATCCACTTCACTATATATAATCCAGGGGGCGGTATTGCGCCTAAAAGCTGTTTGCCAGCCGCCCTTAAACAACAAATGAAGAACAAGAAGAAACACAACTACAAAATGAACAAAATACAAGAAGAAGAAAAGTTAGTATGGCGATTTCAGATAACACACAGGAGCTAGAACCCACCTGCTTCTTGTAAATCAGTTGTGTGGGAACATTTCGGGTTCCCTGTGGACTACAATAACGATGAAGTGTGCGAGTGGTGGATCGGACGAGGACGGTGTGTCGGCGTTGTTCGACAGCGGTGCGGTATGCTAATGGGGACACACGCCAAACATGCTAAATATCAGAAGGCATCTCCCAGATTTGCCAATCACTGGAGCCCGGCAAAAGACAACAGCAGTTCAGCAGCTGATCCCCGCTGTTTTTAATAAACCAATAGACATGAAAGTCGTGAGACCAAAATAAATAACGGAAGCTTTTGGCATATGTTTTTCAACGACTATGCGCTCTTGAAACACTTTCTTATTATTTATGATGTAATATTTTCAAGACATTCTTTTTAGTTTTACAGCTTGATGAAACCTTTTTGTTTGACATCAGCCATTATAGATAATATGGCCATCTGAGTGTGTGTGGTACTGTTTGTGGTTTGTTTTTAACTGTTTAATACAGTTAATTATTCAAAATGTCAGTTCCTTATTTTTAAACTGAATTGCACTACTGTTCAAAAATAAATAACAACAAACCTGGAATTATGCATTTGGGACTTTTTTTTGCTTTTTACTTGTTGTACCGAACCCGTACCGAACCGTGACCCCCAAACCGAGGTACGAACCGAACCGTGACTTCTGTGAACCGTTACACCCCTACCTAAATCTATTTCACAGTTTGTTTGTTTTTTGAACAGTCATGCTGTTCCTATTACATTTGGAGTTGTGAGGGAAAAACCGGACTCAGAGTAATACAAAATCGTTTTTTTTTACCACTTAATTACATGAAATTAATTAAAGGTGCCACATCATTAACATAGATATAACATGGAGTTACATTACATTTTGAATAATTTAACATCTTTGATGAAACTGAAAGCTGACAGAATGTTATAAATCTAAACCCACATGAAAGGGTTTGAAAATGACACTTTTGTGCATTGTAGATGCTGTTCATAGAGCATAAATGTCAGGTTAACCCAGTGGTTCTCAAACTTTTTCTGTCAGGCCCCCCCTTTGGAGAAAAATAGTCAGGCTCAGTGGCGGCGCCAGATATTTATTTTGGGGGTGCTGTGGGGTAGCTTGACGTTTCATAGAGGGTGCTCTTTGAGAGCAAAATGAAGAGATCTATGGATACATCTATCAACACCTATGAAACAGAACTGTAAACAGATTTACTTTTTCTTTATGGATATTTTACAAATCACCCTTTTAAACTTTATACTTTTTTTACTGTCATATAGTATTTCATACCTGTTTTTCATTGATTCTCTTGTTTTCATCCCAGGATGATAGATTTGCCTCTCTATTGTCCCTGAATGGAGGAGGGATGCTGCAAAGCTGGAGTGAGTAACCCAGTCTCAGTGTCCTGCCCCTCTACTCTGTCAGTACACAGCTGGGCTTCCATTCCCCACAAAACTGTGTTCAGGGGACATGCCAGCAGCTGTGCAGCTAAGAAGCTGTATTATGCTTTGGTGGCCTACTCCGCTGCCAAACCTTCCATAAAAAGGGAGTTTTGGCATGGGGGCTGACACAGAAAAAGGGCAGATTTTCAATTGAGATCCTTGAACGTACCGCAGCACGCTCCCGTGGGGCCGCGGCTCTTTCCTAATGCCGTCTCTTTGAAACGAACATTATGGTGAAAAGAGGAAATGTAGAGAGAGATGACTCTTACTCTGGGATAAATGCAATCGTTTTCACTGAAACGAGAGCCCTTCCGTAAACACGGGGGCTCCCAGGAGATCAACACGGTCCTTTTGGAAAGTGCCACGCGCCGTGACCCCCCCACACATCACATGACAGGCAGCGGCCACACCGCTGATCAAGCTACAAATAATCACTCTGATCTGGTGAGGTGGGGGCATCTCTAGCAATGAGCGAGATGCGCACCACACCTGTGTTTATTTGCAGTCGCCCTGTCACGCGGCAGCGGGGCAGAGCTCTTTTCAGCCCATGATGGTGGTGGGGTTATGGTATGGGCAGGCGTATGTAATGGACGAACACAGGCCACTCGATTCACAACATTACCCTAACCCTACCCCTAATCCTAACCCTACCCCTCACACCAGATACTGCCTGGTTTTTGGACCCCCCCAATAAAGCAAAAATGCACGTTTCAGAGTGGCCTTTTATTGTGGCCATTTTAAGGCACACCTGTGCAATAATCATGCTGTCTAATCAGCATCTTGATATGCCACACCTGTGAGGTGGGATGGATTATCTCGGCAAAGGAGAAGTGCTCACTATCACATATTTTTTCAGATTTGTGAACAATATTTGAGAGAAATGGTTATTTTGTGTATATAGAAAATGTTTTAGATCTTTGAGTTCATCTCATGAAAAACGGGAGCAAAAACAAAAGTGTTGCGTTTATATTTTTGTTCAGTGTATTTTATGTCATAGAACGACACGTGAAAAACTCTTCAGCTAATGTTATACTCAGACCTTATTTCAGGCATCTAACCAAAAAACGTTGACTTCAATAGAACAGGATTTGGTTAAATGCTAACTTATTTGGGGGTTTTGGGACTCATTCCTGCACCACTCTATAAGCAGCGCATGTGTGATGTCAATTTCTAGTTTATGCAAACTCAATGTTTCCTGCAAGTGATTTTCCCAGCAAAAGCCTTCCAGCAAATGCCTAGGATCAGAGATGAAAATAACAGCAATGACCAAACCTCCCTCTATCCAATACACACTTCCTTTGGAACAGAAAGCTAGGAGGTCAGCACAGGGCTAAATAGCTCTCTGAGACATTGCAATATGTGATTAGTACAACAGCTCTGTCATTAGTAAAGGAACCTGCTTGAGTCACTCTGCACAGCTCAGACACACTGTGTGAGTCAGAGGTCATGTCAGGCACAACTCTGAGGTCCTATAATCACAGGGATCAACTCCAGATTGTTTTCTTAAGGTTCCACCCATGTGTACTTACAGCTGATTCCAAAGGCTTTGACCACAGATAACAATAATTAATGTTTCACCCTACCGTTGACCACTGCTTTTAAATATAATACTCATCTCTTTAGGTTCAGTTTTAGGTCTTACTGTAGGGAATATCTTAACTCCTGAATAGTTATAAAAATAATTATTGGTCAGTTTTCTGAAATCTTTATTTCTGGAAGCTGCAGTTTGCAATGCTGTTGAACTATAATGCATTATAGTGGCTGTGGTTAAGAGGGAAATAGGCGTCTACCAGCCAGAGGGTCAGTGGTTCGATCTATCCCCTGCAGTCAAAATGTGGAAGTGTCCTTGAGGAAGACACTCCATATTGCTATCATAAGGCGCATTCACACCGCAGTACTTTTCCCACAAAGGTTCATGCGAACTTAGTTCATGCGAACTCTTTAGTTCGCATGAACTAAGTACAGATCGCGTTCACACCGGAAAAAGTCTCTGGGGGTGGATTAGGCAAATGAAGCCGCTGACGTCACTTCTTCTTCTTCTGCTTTGGGTTTACTGGCAGGCTACAAACAACTTCACGTCGTATACTGCCGCCCGGAGTCCCCGGCCGGAAGTCCCCGGAGTTGGGGACTGGCTTCAGTAGAAGCTGCTGGGACTCCCAGCAGCTTCTACTGAAGCCTTCCGAGTAAATCGCCAGAACGCCGACACCTCCTCATCTCCACCGCTCCCATGTTTTATTTTGTGTTGCCATAAGTTAGTCTCTCTGCGTTTCTGCGCTGGGCTAATGCTAATGCTAATAATGCTAATGCGAGGATAATAAAATGGCGGCTTCACAAAACCTTTTGGGAGTTTTACGGGGCGTGGTTTGCAATCCGCCCAGCCAATCAGACATATAGCTCTTTTCTCACAAAAGAGCCGCTCGAAAGTCCCTGCTCTCTAGCAGGGACTTTCGAGGGGGTAAAAAGGTTCACATGAACTACTTTTAGTACCGGCTCTTTTTGGTGTGAACGCGATAAAAGAGTTCACATGAACTAAGTTCGCATGAACCTTTGTGGGAAAAGTACCGCAGTGTGAATGCGCCTATAGGCCCTTCTATACATTAAGATAGGGATAATGTGCAGTGAGGCAACAATGAAAGAGAACAACAACATGACGATCAGCATCCGAAATAAAAGCGTGGGAATCTTGCATCACCATGTCAGTGTTCTTTTTTAATTAATGATCAGGTCGCTGCACATTATCCCACTTATTACATGGCTACTTAATAAATAAACCAACAATTGATGACAGTATAGACTTAAAATCAGATTGCTTCTGCTAAGAAAAAAATAGTACGTTCCACAGCGTACAAACAGCTGGAACTGCGGCGACAGAAACGTATTTCAAAATGACGGCTGCACTGATCGAGGTTTTCTGTAACCGTCCAAGTCTGTTCAAATGTTTTTCTGCAGATTGATAGGATTGTACATAGTCCCTTGATCTTCCTTAGAAATGGTCTGTTCTCCTTAGCAGCAGTCTGTTAGCGAGAATGAACATATTCTGAAATGTCCAAATTGACCAATCAGAATCAAGTATTCAACTAAGCAATGTAATAAATGACATGTAATGTACGGTAATAGTAGATGATGTTACAATATTCCCTGAGCAATGTAAATAGGGCAGGTAAAATATTATAAACACCTCTTATATAGACAACTGTGTAGATCTCAACGTGTAGCAGGATCCACACGATCTGTGTGGACGTAGCTGCCAGCAACGGCTGCACAAAAGGGAAATTCTTTATATAATTACCATGTATGGTGCAGGTTTAGAAATGATGGCTCCTTGTAGCTACAGTACAACCCCACCACGCCCCCCATTTAAAGAAAATGTTCCAGGCTCCAATACACTGTTTATCTGACGGGTCAAAGTCATTTACTCTCATAATAACTTTAATAGCACACACCAGCATGTGTGTGTGCGCATGTTTCTATGTTTCTATGTCCATGTTTGAGAGGTTGTGTGTGGTAATTGGCTGTTTGTCCAGTTCTTCGAGGAAGTCTACTCCACCAGAGGAAGTCATTAACTTCAAAGTATCATATGTACGTGTGTGTGTGTGTGTGTGTGTGTGTGTGTGTGTGTGTGTGTGTGTGGTGTGTGTGTGTGTGTGTGTGTGTGTGTGTGTACGTGTGCGTGTGTGTGTGTGTGTGTGTAACATGGAGGGACAGAAGTCTACTGTCCAAAAAACTGAATGCACACTGGGTTAATCATGTCAGGTTGCTTTTTGGGCCTCAGAACTGCTTTACTGCCTGCCAACACATGTACATACACACATGCTTTACAATGTCACTCGCTGTGTGCTGATTACGTTTTATAAAAGTGAAGTCGCACTCAAATTCAAGCAGACAAGTTTTCAGTCAGAAGAGCAACACATGGGAATCAGTCTCTTCTGGCAGTCTCTTCTAAAATATATTCTTGTATTGCAAACAAAAAGTTACTGAAGTGAACTGTTTGGTATTTTGAGCAAAACACTTCATAGACATGTTTTTTATATATTTGTATATATTGGAGACCTATAATATATGCCTAAAAATAGTATAATAGGAGACTTTTCATATTTTTTTCACGCTTCAAGGATTTTAGGTTAATTCCGAGTGCTAACACCTTTTATGACCAACCTAAATTAAATGTGAATTTTCTTTTAAACTTTTAATGTAATGTTTGTAGAAATTGGCACATATTTAAATATGGTGCAATAGATATTTTCTCCTTTTGTGAAAATACAGTTTTTTTGGAGACTTGCATGTTTTCACTTTACATCTGTCATGAGGCTTATGTCTACTTTGGATTGGAGATGAACTGTGTTTCCTCTCCGCAGATCGAGGAGCTCTACGAAGCGTACTGCCTGCAGAGGAGACTCAGAGACGGAGCGAACAAGATGGTGAAGGCTTACACCACCTCTGTGAGCAGCAAGGAGGCCAAGGAGAGTCTAGCAGAAGCCAATAAAGGATACAAAGAGTACACAGAGGTAAGATGAAGAGGACGGAGGAGTGGGGAGATGGAATGAAAAAGTGGAATAAGATAGGATGAAGAACAATTGTAAATGTATTGAAGAAGAACAGGGCCATGGAGTGGTGCAGGAATGAGTCCTAAAACCCAGAAAAGCATTTAACCACTTCCGGTTTTGTTGTTTGAAGTCATCCTTTTTTTTTAAACATGTTTTTAGTTAGATGCCTGAAATGAGGTCTGTCGTTAACACAAACTGAAGAGATGTTGATGTTTTGTTCTAGGAAAATGAAATGTGTCACTAAATACCAGAGGTGGGGGACTCAAGTCTATGGCAAGCCATTTGAGTATTTATTCAATTTCCTTGATATCAGACGGCAGCGGCCTACACTAGTTGGCTCTTTGATTTCACTTGTTAGATATATGGTCAAACTAGTTAGGCACTCTGCTTTACTAGTTAAATAAAACATTTCACTAGTCGCTCTTTTTCAGCAACTAGTGGCACTTTTGTCCGACTAGTTACCACGTATGCCTTACTAGTGACGCCAGGAGCAGCACTAGTAACGCCAAAGTCCCAACGTGTAAGCTTTTTGATGAACTAGTGGCCCTCTGACCGTACTAGTGACCCTAAAAGTCTTACAAGTTAACTAGTGCGCTGCAAAATCTCTGACATGTTAACTAGTCACACAAAAGAAGCACAACTAGTTAACTAGTGGCATACATTTGTCTGCACTAGTTAACTAGTCGCACCCAGAATAACTCACTAGTTAACTAGTAAAGGCAAAAAGTTCACTAGGTAACTAGTTGACGCCTCTTTTGACTTTACTAGTTAACTAGTGGGGCTCAAAATGTCTACACGTTAACTAGTGAACCCTATGCCCTTCACTAGTTAACTAGTGAGATGCCTTTAAATTCCACTAGTGGGGCTTAAAATGTTCACTAGTAGTACTAGTGGATCCCAAATGTGCACTAGTCGCACTAGTTGCACAGAATGCTAATGAGGAGGAGGGGAAAGAACGCATCGAGGTCTCCTATTGGCCCTAAGGATAGAGCGCCACCCAGCCCAAATAGTTTATTTAAGAGCTTAAATACACTGCTTTAAAATATGGCCATATTTACAAAAATATAAAACAAAAGTATTTTTGTTATTATGATCATATGACTGTATATCAAATTAGGTAAGAACATTGAAGACTTTCTTGAAATTAGAAAGTTGCCTTAGGACTGCAGACAGGAATATAGATCCTCCCACACATTTTATTAAGCTGCAATTTGAAAGGTGCTTGGATTAGAATAGCATTGTGATAACAGAGGGACATTATTGATGGATAGAAAGAGGAAGTAACCCTCTTCGGATCACAGCTTTGAGAGATCACCATGACTTCCGTAAATATTAGTCTTGGCAAATATGGAGAGGTTGTTTATCTTCATACGGATCTATCCTTACCCTGATTTTAAGATCTGCCCAGTGTTTCAGCTTTATTCATTTCATGAGCACAGCTGATACAATGTCCTACGATCACTTCCTCTACTTTTGTGTCTCGAGTGCGGTTCTCACACACAATACGCACACTCGCACCAACAAAAACACACACAGAAAGCGGAACAAAGTAGAAGCAGAAACATGTATTTTTCTAGGCAAAACACACACTGACTGACTTCCCACGGACACGTTAACAGCAGGCACTAAATACCCGACCTATGCACCTCACGTCTTCAAGACGTTGCTAAAAACATCGCAGGAGAACGCCCCCTCAGGCTCTCCCACAGAGCTGAACTGACCAATCAGAATCTGGGTCCCGCCTGCTCCATTTGCATATAAAGGCTCACTAGTGAACGTGTATGGCCTTCACGTTCACTAGTGAGCCATATGAACTGCAACTAGTTAACTAGTGCAGTGTTTCCCAACCGGGGGTACGCGTACCCCTAGTGGTACGCGAGGGAACTTTAGGGGGTACGTGGAATTCCAAGGTGACAAGTAAAAAAAAAAATAATCCCGTCAAAAATGATAGTGCGCGATTTGTTTCCCTAGGGAGACAATAGTCTGTGGCACGCACAACCGCGCCAAAATCCCACAATAAAAACAGCTGCTTACCTGCAGCCAGGAAAATACTGGTAGGTCTGCGCTATGGATAAATTGCTGAAACGTCCGCTTGCTCTGGATTCAGGCCAGGGTTCAGAGGAGCCCGCCGAGAAACGTAAGAAAGAGGCCAAACTGAAACCAAGGCAGTACAGTGAAACATATATATTATTTTTGATTCATTTATACTTCTGCGGACCCACCGCAGCCTCAGTGCTTCTTTTGCGGTGAAGTCCTGGCTAATAGTGCGATGAAGCCAGCGCATTTACAGAGACACCAGAGCACCAAACACTCGGGAAGTGTCGATAAAAGTGAATAATTGTACAGACGAAAGCTGTCGGAATTTAAGTCGAGCCAGACAGTAATGATGAAAGCCACGAATGTGTCAATGAAAGCACTCGAGGCATTTTACGCCGTGTCCCTGCTTGTGGCTAAATCAAAAAACCCTCACTCTATTGTTGAGGAGCTCATTCTCCCTGCAGCGACTGCGTTGGCCGAAATGATGATAGACAAGAAAGCAGCCGAAGCACTCAAGAAAGTTCCCCTGTCGAATAACACCGTATCCCGTCGGATCAATGATATGTCTGTTAATATAATTGGACAAGTGGTGAACAAAATAAAACTAGCCTGTCAGTTCGCTTTGCAGCTGGATGAAATGACAGATGTGAGTGGAGAAGCGCAGCTCCTGTCCTTCGTGCGTTACAAAGATGCGTCGGACATAAACTATGGGGGTTATTCCCTATCTTTATTCAAGAGCGTGGTATTTACATTTGAGAGCATACTTTATGTATTTATTTCCCTCAAACCCTGTCCAGGCACTCAAATAGTGCCTGCTTGCACTTAGATTTGCTCTGCTTCTGCTCAAACTGTACGCTTGCACTCAGATATATTACTGCTTTCAGATTTGTTCTGCTCTCAGATTTATTCTGTGCGCGCTCGAAACTTTTGTGCAACAATCCTGTCAAAATCCCTCAACCAATAGGAGGCCAGGTGTCCTTGCGGGTGCGTTCGCTTTACTTATTACAGCGTCCCGTAAGGGCGGTTACTCTTTGGTTTATAAACTCCCGCCCTCCAC
Organism: Harpagifer antarcticus; assembly: GCA_902827135.1. NCBI lineage: Eukaryota > Metazoa > Chordata > Actinopteri > Perciformes > Harpagiferidae > Harpagifer > Harpagifer antarcticus. The sequence goes on from CADEHL010001357.1 coordinate 4,374,173, forward strand.
GGCTTTATAACATAGCATGTACTGCACTTGTTTGATTTACAACTACCTTTCATAATAGCTACGTTCAGTGGCGGACTGGGACTAAAAATCAGCCCGGGAATAAAATAAAATCGTCCCTCCGTTGCCTTCTGCACATAGTGTGAGGTGGTTGCTATGCAACAACAATAACAGATAGCGAATGTCGTCGTTTAGGTGCTTTTTTTTTCTGGAGATAGGCACTTCTCAATCCACTCCTCCATAGTAAGCCCACCCCGGAGGTCGAAGTTAACCTTAAATGTTTCCATTTTAAGCTTTGTTAGTTAGTTAGTTTACTATATAAAGTTTAGTTTAGGATTTTATAACGGTTCTCAGACGCGGAGGGATACTGATTTGTGAAAAGTAACAACAACTATTCCCTGGATATACTACGCTCATTATACCACGGCTAAGAAACATCAGATTGCTTGATTTGACTTGTCCGTTTTATAAACATATACTAACTGTGCTTAAAAAAAAAGTTGTAAATGACTGGTGAAAAGAAACTGCTAGGCCTATACTGATTCTGGATATTATTTTGCTAAGTGTTTTGTTCCTGAATTAAAGTTTAAATGCCTGTTTAAAGGGGACTTATTCAAAGGGGCTCCATGGTTTAAGCCTAAATGTTACAAGATATATATAGCAAAGATAAGTTGATTATTTTGATTTCATATTTATTTGATTATATTATTTATTTTCAATGCAACATATTCATTTTTATTTATTTGTATTGAATGTATTAAGTTAAAATTAAGAAAATGCCTGAGAATTAGATGTTCAAATTAAGGAGATGAAATAAAGTTATTTTCATTCAATAATCAGTTACGTTCTACTTGTGAAGGATCATCAGCATGTATGAGTGAGGGGGTACTCATGGTATGACAAAAGGCTCAGGGGGTACACAAGACAAAAAAGGTTGGGAACCACTGAACTAGTGGATGCATATCGGTCTCCTATTGGCTCTTAAGATAGACCTCGCCCATCAATCTTCACAGAAGTTCAAACACAAGATGGCGGGCGTTGTACTGAGACGTATAAGAAGAAGATGTACTGAGATTCAAAGAGCATTTAATCAAGGAACAGAAGTTTACGCGATCAACAGCTCTATAGCTAACGTAAGAAGGGTTGGATATACTATTGGCGCCGAGTCTGTGCAGGATATAGTTCAAAGTCTCACTGATCTCAGATCTTTTATCTCTGGACCTCAAGCTTCCAATGCCCCACATACTGGTTTCCATGCAGCACACCTTGTGCATTCAGGTGAGTTACTAACTAACATTGATAAATGACTTGCCTTGACTTTAGGGCCTGAATATTCGAATATTCGTTCGTTGGAATACTATTCGGGTTTCAATTTCATTATTCGGATATTCGTTTTGTTTGTGTTTTTCCCGTTTTTTTTCAAATTGAATTTATTGAAATCTCCAATATCAACGTATGAGCTTGTTCGGGGGGTGCTAACACTTAACCATAAACGTTATCGTTTACTTTCTCCGTCTTTATATGTAGATATTATTTTTCTCCATTAAACTCCGTCACGTTGTTTCCAAAGCAACAACAACTTCCTGTCAACAGCGCTACCTCTCCTTCAAAATAAAAGCATGTCCATGAATAGGAAGCCAAGCCAAATTACACTTAAGACATATACAACTGCAACGAAAGTAACAAACACAATGCGATATCTTTTTCAATTTCAAAGAACACAAATTGGGTTAATAACTATAAAACAACAATACTGTAGAATAACAAAATGAATGCCGTGAATACACCAACATACACGCGTTGAAGCGGTTCGCTGCTGATTACTACGCCACTTTTTTACCAGTTTATATAACTTTGAACTCACATGAATATTAATGTGACCTGTTGTTAACAAACTCATTGTTCTGTTGATGAACGTTCTGATGAACTGTTATAATAATTATACATGTTTATATAATTGATATTATATAATTTCCTTTTTTATTTCCATATCATAAGGAAGACGAGGAAGACCTGCTCTTGACATATCGAGGGGGAAAATTGAGCTGCTCCTAGGTCAAGGTTTTACCGTGAGAGTAATGGCAAGGATGTTGGGCTGTTCCTCCTCATTCCTTCATAAAAAAATGATGTCTTTAAATACTTCAGCAAGGAACAGATTCACTACCATTAGTGATCCTGACCTAGAAGAGCATGTCAGGAGACTCCACAACCAGTTTCCTAGATCAGGTTCAGAAGTAAGCATACTAGTTTATATTCCCTTTTTAGAGTTTTTTTATATATAACATTTTATAGAAAATGTTCTGTATCTTATTTGTCTTTTTAAATTAACCACTTTCAGATGATGAGGGCATACCTGCACGCAGAAGGTATTGTGGTACAAAGAAGAAGAGTTAGAGAGACTCTAAAGCAAATCGATCCAGCTGCAGCAGCACAGAGATGGGGCCAGGCTGTGGCTAGGAGAACCTACTATGTGCATTTCCTAACAGCTTGTGGCACATAGATGGCCATATGCGTCTCATTCGGTAATCAGCTCTTGAATTTGAAAGAAAGCAATTATAGTAGTAATTATAATCTTCTAATCCAGCCTAGTTTTGTTTATTATTTTCCTCTTTCACTATATAATCTCAATTATTTTCTTATCAACAACATTTATAGAAGTATTGGATATATTGAACAAATGTTATAAAGATAACCTTTAAGGTATTTAATGTAATGCATTAATTCCTTGTTCTATTCATTCGATTATTTGCACAGGTGGGGGCTTGTGACACATGCCGGAATTGATGGGAACTCCAGACTCGTAACTTTTATCAACTGCGGCACTGACAACACAGCTTTGACAGTGCTAACCCATTTTGTTCGAGCTACCTGTCGGTATGGGTTACCATCCAGAGTCAGGTCTGACCACGGCGGGGAGAACACTCTAGTTGCCCTCTTGATGAACCTTCTACAGGGAAACGGAGAAGTGAGGCACATTACAGGCCAATCTGTACACAACCAACGTATTAGGCGCATTCACACCGCAGTACTTTTCCCACAAAGGTTCATGCGAACTTAGTTCATGCAAACTCTTTAGTTCGCATGAACTAAGTACAGATCGCGTTCACACCGGAAAAAGTCTCTGGGGGTGTTTAGGCAAATGAAGCCGCTGACTTCACTTCTTCTTCTTCTGCTTTGGGTTTACTGGCAGGCTACAAACAACTTCATGGCGGATACTGCCGCCCGGAGTCCCCGGCCGGAAGTCCCCGGAGTTGGGGAAGGCTTCAGTAGAAGTTGCTGGGACTCCCAGCAGCTTCTACTGAAGCCTTCCGAGTAAATCGCCAGAACGCCGACACCTCCTCATCTCCACCGCTCCCATGTTTTATTTTGTGTTGCCATAAGTTAGTCTCTCTGCGTTTCTGCGCTGGGCTAATGCTAATGCTAATAATGCTAATGCGAGGATAATAAAATGGCGGCTTCACAAAACTTTTTGGAAGTTTTACGGGGCGTGGTTTGCAATCCGCCCAGCCAATCAGAAATATAGCTCTTTTCTCACAAAAGAGCCGCTCGAAAGTCCCTGCTCTCTAGCAGGGACTTTCGAGCGGCTCTTTTGTGAGAAAAGAGCTATATTTAGTACCGGCTCTTTTTGGTGTGAACGCGATAAAAGAGTTCACTGAACTAAGTTCGCATGAACCTTTGTGGGAAAAGTACTGCAGTGTGAATGCGCCTATTGAGCGTCTTTGGAGAGATGTTTTCCAGCAGGTTGTGCACCATTTTTTACACACTTTTTTATTCCTTTGAAGATGAACAAATATTGAACCCCAAAGATGACATTCAGAAAATGGCACTACAAATCGTTTTTAAACCATAGATTTATTCAGACATGCCTGGAACAACCATAGACTAAGAACTGCTAACAATCATACACCAACACATATATGGATGGAGGGCATGCTAGCCAACAGGGAGCAACATTCAACAGCTATAGACAATGTCTTTGGAAATGATCCCTACAGCCAAGAAAATATTGAAAATGGCTTGGCAAGACATGGCATATGGCTCGATCAGTTGCAAGCAAACAATGATGATCTTGAAGGAGCAGTAATAGTGCCACAACCACACATTATCCTGAGCTCTGAACAACAGCAAGATCTCCAAAATGCAATGACTGGAACAACTGACTTAAAGGACAGGTATCTGCTTTGTGTTAGACAGATTCAAAACATGTTCTAATTGAAGGAACATAATGTGACTGCAAAAAACTATTAAGTGTGAGGGGATATTATTCACTATTACTGTAAATGATAGGCTACAAGATATAACTCCAAGAATAAACGCCCGTTTCAAAGAACCGACCTGTGTCTGTGTCGTGAAGAGAGCTACAGTGACCATCCACACTCCTCCTTTCTTCCGTACTTCTATCTCCCTCCTCTCCTCTTCTGTTTCCAATACCGTTCTCCCCAACTACACTGGGTAACAACACTGAAAATACACACTAGAAAAATGACTTTTTGGTTCAGTAAATACTACTTTTAACACATGTTAAATAATACTTTTAACACATGTTACTTGTTAGACGCTTTTATCCAAAGTGACTTACATACTCAGTACTGTGGGCAATCCCCACAGGAGCAATTTGGGGTCAAGTGTCTCAGGGACACAACGACATGCTGACTGCAGTGGGACTCGAACTTGCTATCTTCTGATTTGAAGATCAGCGCATTAACCCACTGTGCCACACGCCTCCCATATTATGTGTTTAAATTCTAGAAGAAATTACTAATAATGTTCTTTTACTCAACATCTCTCCTTTTATGTAATGTGTTTCTTGAATTTGCAAGTAATTTGTTATCTTCATTTTGGTTAAATCATAGCACCAAGTAAATGTAAAATCAGATTTATTATTCCTATAGGTGGATTTACAGCATATCTCAACATACATATCATGTTTGAAGTACTTAACAAATCAAAGGAATGGAACATAATTCTTAGCTTCCGAACCAGGCTAATACAAGGTCCCTCTTAAAACAGGGCCAAGTTAGAAGTTACTGCGCACTTGAACGCCCATAAAACTGCAACTTGTAGAATGACTTAAGTTTATGAACAAATAAAACAACAAATAAATGATATATTATTATACATTTAGCTACCAGCCAGGAGTTACATTTATCCCTATCTTTACCAGCAGCAGCATAAGGGACATTTTGCACAATGTTACATCCAATGTACTTTTATTAAAGTAACATTCTTTTTAAACTTTGTATGACGGGCTTTGCAATAACATATGGTATTAACATCAGAGCATTTATAAGTTGGGAGTCAAAAATGAACAGTCGAGAACAAAGCAACAATTGAGGTATCATTAGTGCACTTCCTGACAATGTTGGTGACAAAGTTCAAACAAAGTTTCCATATTTATGGCAATAATGTCAAATTTCACCAAGTGCAAAATTGCAGTAATACTTTCTCCCTCATCTTATCGTCATACTCTGCACACCCTCCCAATCCTCCTCCTACTCCTCTCTTCCTCCTTGTCTATTTTTCTAGACCTTTAAAAAGCCCCACGAGTCTTTCACTGACTGGTTCAGTATGTTGTGAAGCTCTTGTTCCTCTGTGATGCCTCTTGGTAGGAACAACGTCATAGCACAGGTTGAGGCATATGGCAAACGACGCACGCCGGCCTCCTGTGTATAAAAGTCAATGGAGGGCTTATTTGGAAAGCCAAGCGTTGGAACTTCATCTGCCCCAGTGATGAAAATTAGCAGGTCCTCAAATGTCAGTTCAGTCAGTTTGTCTGCCAATGACATAAGTGTATATTGGAATAATATTTATTTTCATTTTTAAAGTCAAATGTGGAACATAATAATATCACTAAAGTAATTTAACATCAAACATTAATCAATAATGTAGTTTACATTTATTTGGCTTTATGGTATATTGACATCAACATGTGTATTTGCCCCTTTTTGTATTTGCATTAGCTACATTGATATTAAATTAAATCGATTTTCTTTAAGTAAAGCATCCATTAATAACAGTATTTACTGAGTTATAGTCATTTCATATGAGGTGCTTTTACATTTTCCTTAAGGTATAAAATGTACCTTCGATGAGGTTTAGGACCAACTCCCAGCTGTATATCGTGTCCTCCTCTTTTTCCCGGTGATTTGTTCCTCTTGGACTGTATTCATATTTGAATATTCCCTTAAAGGAGGATTTTGTCAGCGGGGTCCTCATGTTGGTGAAGCAGGGAAGGAAGGCAATCCAGTTGTTCCTGACCAGGTCCCACAGATCCATTACACGTCTTCAAGACGCTTCTAAAAATATCGCAGGAGAACGCCCCCTCAGGCTCTCCCTCACAGAGCTGAACTGACCAATCAGAATCTGGGTCCATCCTGCTTCATTTGCATATATAGGCTCACTAGTGAATGTGTATGGCCTTCACGTTCACTAGTGAGCCATATGAACTGCAACTAGTTAACTAGTGAAGGCAAAATGCGCACGAGTCGCACTAGTCACACTCGTCGCACAGAATGATAATGAGGAGGAGGGGAATAATACATTGAGGTCTCCTATTGGCTCTTAAGATAGACCTCGCCCATCAATCTTCACAGAAGTTCAAACACAAACATGGAAACCCAGAAATATGTGTAATATGTGATTTTCACAGAGCATGCACCCCTTAAGCCCCGCCCCCGAGCTCCGACTCTCGGCTCAGTGGAATGAATGGAGACAGAAAATAAATCTAGATTCGGCTTTTAGTGCATTTCACAACTTTAAGGACTTAATGATTATAATAAGGGCTATCAAATAGTTCATACTGAAATACTGAATGAACTTTACTTTTGAAATAATTTCTCACAAAAACCTTTCTAAATTATAGTAAATTATTAAAAATGTTTTAGTCAATATACGTTTTTCTGCCTAAAATAGTTGAAATTGAACGTAAACTATATGAAACACCAGATGCATGGCAATTAACCCATTTTTGCCCGCTATTTAAATTGGCTTTGGTTAGTTAATAAAAATATTGATATATATATATATATATAGCATATAATTGATGCAGTCTTTCTGAACACTTTTTTAAAAAAATACTGCAAATGAAGAATATTTTAAATGTTCTGCACAGATAGTGCCCTAACTTACAGCAGTTGAAAAGATTTGTGGAAGGATAAATTATTCATGAGCTTCAATGGCTCTCTAGTAAAGGGTGTTTTATGGTTGCTTGTGTTATCCTCAGATAGTGGTTTGTTTAAATAACTAGTGACATTTTAATAAATATTGCAAAAAAGAGCTCCAAAAAAGGCATATATATATATATACAGTGGCGCAAAAAAGTATTTAGTCAGCCACCAATTGTGCAAGTTCTCCCACTTAAAAAGATGAGAGGCCTGTAATTTTCATCCTAGGTAGACCTCAACTATGTGAGACAGAATGGGGGGAAATAATCCAGGAAATCACATTGTAGGATTTGTAATGAATTAATTGATAAAAGTTGTAACAGCAATCTAACATTGGGATTTATTAAATAAATGTATAATCAATATAAGCTATAATAATAAATGTTAAAAACTAAAAATGACATAATTCACAAACAAACACACACAATCTGTCATGTAAAGCTTTACCCACTTTCCAATTTAGAGCAAGCACTCTCTCATAAACAAAAAGGCACAAACACACGACATATATGCCAATCATGAGACACATTTATGTGATACCTTACGATAACTTGAGGTATTTTCAGCATACAGAATTGTAACCTGCTGCTGAATGTCCTTCACCAAGCAAACTGACCAGGTGACCTTTTATGGACAGCTCTACACTGTGCCTACAGCTCTCACGTGGTGCAGAATAAAGAGATTTGTGAACGGGGTTTGGCACGGTTCTGCCTCCATACCCAGCACAGCAGAGCCCGGGACGGACTGCAGCGGAACAAACACTGAAGATGTGCCGGGCTAACTAAGAGCTAAGCCCCCCAACCAGGAATAGGAGGTAAACTCCGACTGACCCAGAGCAGATAAACATTGTGGCGTAATAGCTAGTTATGTATGAGCACTTAAACATTTAAATCAAGGTAACTTACATGTTTGCTGCGGTGTTCTGGCTCCTCTCCTCACACACAAATCGTTCTTTAACTGGAGAAGAAGAAGAGCTGCTGAGTGTTGTTCCGAGCACAGCGTCTCTATCAGTCCATCATATTAACAGCGTCCTGTCAGGTAAAAACATCCACTATCTCCGCTCAGTGAGCAGCTTTCTTCCATGCAGCCAGTAGTGCAGCGTTCACTTAATCAGCATCAAGCTCTCAGCAAGTAATGTCAACACTTCCGGTCAACACTTTCAAAATAAAATATCGCTTGGTCGACTACCCACTATACATCCGGTCATCACCAAATGCTCACATGGAGTTCACTGTAGGTGATTTAATTGATTGATATTTTTGATAAAGTGACTGATTTTCAATTTGTTGAGAACATTTATTTATAAATCACATTTCGTTTTAAAATGTGGAACGAATAAAGAAATTATGATTCTTAAAGATGTTGCCCATCCTGCATTTTGACCTGAGCTTGAGGCTCGGTTTTACAATCTTTCAAAATCTAGTTTAAAGGGGACCTATCATGCAAAATGCACCTTTGTATGTCTTTTATACATGAATATGTGTCCTCGGTGTGTCAGGGAACTCACCAAGTGTCAGAAAACACAACCCTCTCTCTTTTCCTCCGTACCCAAATCTCTAAAAGCGGGGCTTTAACAGATCTGATAGACTGATACAGATTTGAAAATAGTCTGACGTCAGTGACGAGGAGCTCCGCCTATATGGCCAACTCTCCACCTATCAGGGGAATGAGAGGTTGCCATGGCATGGTAATAGCATGGTAACATGATGCTGGTAACTCGGCCCCGCTCAGCCCCCTCCTTTGCAGGGGGGCGTGGTCAGCTGCAGCGCATGCAAAGACAGGTTGGAGGAGAGCAAAATAGAGCGAAATGAGGCATGGCTAAAATGTATGATCTGTTTGGTATTTTGAAAAAGAAAACGTATAAATTACCTTATAGGTGTGGCCCTACAATATATTATTCAAATATAGCATGATAGGTCTCCTTCAAACGACTTCATAATGTCATACGTATTTGATTAAAGCTTTAAGAGCTGTGTTTAGAAATATATTTTTTGTTTTTAATATAAGTGTGTATATAGATAAATATAAAAGCCTAAACAATGTTAAAATATAATAAATGTGCATTGTCATCAACTAAAAAATAAAGAATCTTCCTGGCTAACTTTTGATAAAATGACCAAAAATCATGCATGTGCTGATCAGAAACATTTCAATAATTTTAACCCAATTTAGTTTTTTTTCGAATCTTCGTAATAATCTTCTACTCTGACCTCTAACTAACCCCCCATTACATTCCCTAACCGTGTTTATGTTGGAAAATATACAAAATATTCTGACCTAACCCACAACAAAGTGATGTCCTTGCATGCCATCACATAGCATGGATGTTAAAAAAAGACCTATATCGCCATCTGCTGGATATTTAAGATTAGCAAGCATATAGCAAGTCAATAGGGACCTGGCAGATAGATCCAACAGATACATAAAACAATCTGTTAACTTTAAACTAAACATTTCATATCAAATGGTAAAAGTACAATCAATTGAGAACTCCATGATTAAACTCACAGTAGTTCCTTTGTTCTGCCTGCAGTCTCTGTAGGGAAAGAAGTTGAGTCACAGGCCTGAAGGGCGGAGTTGTATACGTTTGGGGAGTCATCTTCACTTGATTGACATTCTATTGATAGGTAGGAGATCCACACCTATTTTCACCACCTGATGTATAATACTATGCAAACATACCAACTTCTATTCAGGGTTAATTTCAGTCACTTTGCATCTGCTTCAAAAGTCCAGTTAAGAAAAGACAAGATAAGATGGACCTTTATTAATCCCTGTGGGGAAATTGAGTGGTTTAAACAGTAACAGGGTAAGAATGAAAAACAGGACAGCACAGATTCACACAGATTAATACAATTAAAGGTAAAATCAAAGATAACAATAAAAATGATTTAAAAAAACTATGAAATAAGAGATGAACTAAAAATGAACATATATACATGTTGGGTCATATATTATGTATATGATTGTGTGGAAACAGTGTGTATTTTATGTCCAGTAATTGTGTCAAATTGTTGACCCCTTGTTGTGCAGCCTGATGGCTACAGGCACAAAGGACTGTCCGCGGCGCTTGGTGCTGTGCTGAGGAGGGATGAGTCTGAGGATGATGGTGCTGCCTCATTATCAATGAAGCACAACATCCCCAATGTGTAGTGTGCACTGAGGTTCTTTCACATGAGAGCTTAAAGCCCGTAAAAGTGCTCAGACATTTAAACACAAAGCACCCCTCTCTTGCTACTAAACCAGCAGATTGTTTCCGCCGAAAGCAGAGAGAATTGCAAGGCCAAACAAAAGTTAAAACTAACCAAACAACAATTAGGGTATTCGTTATTCTCCCGTCCCAGGAGAGAAGCTTGAAAAGTAAGAGGCCAATGGAGTCTCTGGCACAAGGTTCAAATGGGTACTTTAATTAAAATGGCGCGGTAATGTTACAGGCAGAAGCTGGTTCTGAGGGAGAGAGAAGCTGCAGCTTCCTCTCGCAGTGGCGGCCGTGGTCAAGAGACTCAACAAAGCTCCGTCACCTGACTATATATCTCATTTGGCTCCGCCTCTTCAATGGCAGCTGTGGTGACGTAGGGGGACCTCCCGCCTCTGGTCTTCAATGTCCGTTATTGCGCATAACAGACATTGTACATGCAATACATAACTAAACACGCCTTTACTCCTCATATTCTCTTTCATGACTATTCATTTACTGCATTTTAACGGCTGTAATCGTTACTTTAATAATACTGGAAATACTTTACGGCAGTTATCGTTTACGGTAGCCCCGGAAGTCGTCATATCTACATACGTCTGTAAACAAAACGTATTAAAATAAACTGTACCTTAATTTAATATTCAGCAATAATATTATCTCAACGTCTATAGATGTAGTGTTAAAGTCAGTAGGTTTTGTTGTGCAACACTGTGTCATTTTAACTTTACATTTCTAGAAAGCGCATTATTAGCCACATGCTAAATGCTAACCGGAGATGAAGGATTTTCAGAATAAAAGCTTGGCATTAAGATTGTGCGAGAACTTCCTGTTTTTCAGAATAAAACAGCTTTTGAGCTGACGGTATGTTTAAACTAAATGATGCCACAAAACATTGATTTTTATTTCTAACACTACCAAGGCTCAAAAGGCATCATATGAGGTTGCATATTTAATTGCACAGGCAAAAAAGCCACACACAATCGGGGAAACCCTAATTAAAACCTGCTGCTATCGCTATGAGTAGGGCAATGCATGGGGATACACAGGCACGGGAGCTGGAAGCAGTGCCACTGTCTGACGGGACCATATCCCGGCGCATCACGGACATGGACCAGGACATCAAGTGTCAGCTGATTGACAGAGTGAAGAAAGGGAAATATGCTTTGCAGTTAGACAAATCCACTGATGTGTCAAACTCTGCCCAACTGCTTATTTTCGTCAGATACAGTTTTGATGGAAAACTTAATGAGGACATGCTGTTTTGCACCCCGCTGGAGCTAAAGTGCACAGGCGAGGACATTTTCACAAAACTTGACAACAAAATAAAAGAAGAGAGACTGTCTTGGGATGAGTGCATCGGTGTGTGTCCAGATGGTGCTGGAGCAATGCTGGGGAAAAAGAGAGGACTAAAAGCAAGAGTCTTACAAGTGGCGCCCCACGTTATCTTTACGCACTGTATTATCCACAGAGAAGCTCTAGCGAGTAAAACGCTTGACCCAGAGCTTAAAGGTGTTCTTGAGACGGTGATAAAAAGGGTCAACTACATCAAATCCCGTCCACTCAATACCAGGCTGTTCGGCAATCTCTGCAACGAACTGGGAGCGGAGAATCAGGGCCTGCTGTTCCACACAGAAGTCAGGTGGCTTTCAAGGGGAAATGTTCTCAGCCGCCTGTATGAACTGCGGGACGAGGTGTGCTTATTTCTCACGGAGCATGGGTCCCAGCTCGCTGACCACCTGACAGACCCTGACTGGTTAACAAGGCTGGCATATTTGTCTTGCATATTTGACAGACTGAACGGACTTAACATGTCATTGCAAGATGAAAACACAAGCATTATGTCCTTGAATGATAAAATCTGCGCATTCAAGAGGAAAGTGGATCGCTGGACTGCGCGAGTTGAAATGGGCAGGATTGATATGTTTCCTGAGCTGGAGGAATTCATAGAGGAAAATGATCTTAGTGTTAACTCTGTGAAGAAGTCTATCACTACCCACCTGCAAGACTGCGGTCAAGCCAGCCGTCTTTCACTTTTGCGTGGTCAAACCAGCCGCCCCTGTATTTCGAGTGCGCGATTAGTTACAGGTTTACGGTAATGCAATAAAACAACTTTGGGAAGCTGGACGTTTCGTATGTGCAGTATTATATATTCGACCACTTTAAAGCTACAGAAAATCCCACCGAGGAACACTTCCGGTGAGGATTTCAAAGTAAAGGATGGCATGTGGTTCATTTCTATTATTCGCGATTGAGGAATAGGGTAATTTATGAGAATAATGTTAGGACTTATTGCTTCATAAACTTGTTGCACAAATACTATGAACTACTTTTACTGTGTACTTTTTTAGAATGGCAAAATTCCCTCCAGAGAACAAGAAGGAGCATTTTCGTCTAACTTTGATGTGGGATAAAACACATTTCTTCCATAAAGCCCCTGTCACACTGTCCCGAAATTGACACCCGATGGACACACGATAAAGGAAATGTTCAAATTCGGCTGTGATCGTAGCAATATCGGGCCATTCGTGAGGGCATCTTAAGCCATCGTATGACCGCCGGTGGAGTTTCTCAGGCTCCGGCAGCAACTTTGTGAGCGGCAACTTCGTAAGGCACTCGTGAGGGCATCTTGTCAAGTTGTGTCATCCTCGTGTTATCATCGGTGCATTCGCCCTCACTCTGATCGGGGCGAATGCCCGATGGCACCGATGATAACAAGATGCCCTAACGATGGCCTTACGAAGGGCAAAATTGACACACGAATTCAACACGAAAATGAACCTTCGCAAGGTCCTTCGGCTATTTTTTGGCATGCCAAAGATTTTGCCACCGCTCACAAAGTTGCTGCCGGAGCCTGAGAAACGCCACCGGCGGTCATACGAAGGTTTAAGATGCCCTCACGAATAGCCCGATGTTGCTACGATCAGAGCCGAATTTGAACATTTCCTTTATCGTGTGTCCATCTGGTTGTTTTATAGCACAACAAAATCATGTAAACATATTATGTAAATAACCCAATTTGTGTTCTGTGAAACTGAAAAGGATATAATATATTATTTTGAAGGCGAGTTGACAGGAAGTTGTTGTTGCTATGGAAACAACAACATGACGGAGAAAATGTAATATCTTCTACATATAAAGACGGAGAAAGTAAAGAACAAAGTCTGAAAATATCAGTACAGTATCATAGTACTTTAACATAATTGTTTGTGTTACTTTCGTTGCAGTTGTATGTCTTAAATGTAATGTAAATGTTGCCTTTGTGTGTGGTTCGGGCCATCTTCGTGCGAAATTCACAATTCAATATTCGTGTGTCCATCGGGTGTACATTTCGGGACAGTTTGACAGGGGCTTATGTAGTTTATGAGTCTGCCATGTTTGTACATAGTACTTCTTAGACTACTTGCAAACATAATATGAACTACTTTCACAGTGTACTTTTTCAGTAATTTAAGTTTCAAAGTCCCCTCCAGAGAAAAAAGATTGAGCATTTTCGTCTAACTTTGATGTGGAATAAAAAACATTTCTTCCATAAGTAATTTATGAGTCTGCCATGTTTTCAAAGTCCTCTCCAGAGAACAAGAATGAGCATTTTTGTCAACTTTAATGTGGTCTAAAAAACATTTCTTCCATAAGTAGTTTATGACACTGCCAGGTTTGTACTTCATACTTCTTAGACTACTTGCACAAATAATATGAACTACTTTTACTGTGTACTTTTTGAGTAATTTGAGTTTCAAAGTCCTCTCCAGAGAACAAGAATGAGCATTTTTGTCAACTTTACATCAAGTCCTCCAACTCATACGACCAAATGGGTCGATTGTTCAAGCGCTTAATACGTCCTATAATTAAGTTTTAAAGAGCCTGTGACAGCATCCTAACAACTGTTGTGCAATGAAATATTGGGCTACTAGTCATCTCGAACCGTCAGTTTAAAAAAGAAGGTGCGCTACCGTTCCGAAATATATCAATAATTTCGATCATCGCGGGGAAATTCCTTCGACTCATTTTGAAGTTTTGGGGGAAGCCGGAAGTGACGTCAATGCGGGAACGCTTCACTGTGCGGCAAGAGAGCCAAACACGGACAAAGTGTGTTGCGTAGAAATGGTGAATTACTGAGTTTAGGAACGTTAATAACGTTTTAATGAAGTTGACTACAGTATATTCATATTTGTCAGTGCTTTCATGTCAATTCGGCGAACATAAACATAAATGATCGTGGTGAAGATGATGATTAAATTAGGATTAAAAATCGGTAGTGAGAGCTGCTGAATTTCCTCCCATAGGATGTGATATAAAAACAAATTGATTATTTTTGTAGTTGTAAACTCAAGTGGATGAAACTACATTTATTAGTGCTTTCATGTCAATTCGGCGAACATATGATACATTAAATGATCGTGAGGATGATGATTAAAAATCGTTTGTTTGAGCCGGTCTGCATTTCCTGATGAGAAAACAAACCAATGCTTTTTGTAGTTGTAGTACACCAACATGGATTAAACGTGTTTTTTTTTTACCACAATGTTGGGGAAATTAATGTATAAAATGCATGGATTATTATTATTATTATTATTATTCCCACTCCGATCGGGACACTAGGTCCACCGTTTCCCCGCAGCGAGGGTCCCCCGTTGACAGTTTACGTGGGCTGGGTGCAGTGGCGGACTGGCCATCGGGACGAATCCCGATGGGCCGGTACCGAAGTGGGCCGGTCGGATAAGTCACTATCACATCCCCCATAGGCGTCGCATGAGGCTCAGGTTTGGGAAGGCTTAATAACTTGTTTTACCTGACGCTGCCCGCCTCCGGCGTCTATAGAAAAGAGATCAACTTAGTGTGCGGAGTTTAAATCTCTCAAGTCATATTACAGGATAAAGGAAACACAGTTTAAACTGCCATATGCAGAGAAGACGCCGACGTGTCGCACTTATCATCAATCAGATCATCGATCATATAATATCATAATATATCATATATTTCCTTATCTGAGTCAGCTTCTCCAGCCGTATATGGCCGTGCAACACTCACAGTGTCACATACTGTATGCAGAAGTATTATTTTAAGCAACACATTATGTTGACGAAACACTCGAGTCAAATGTAATTAAAGTCAGATCCACTTGTATCTTAGATGGGGCAGTGATATCATAAAACTATACGCTTTCAAACACTCGGTAGGCCTAGTTATTTTTTAACCAGTTGTTCTGTATTCACCTTGCAGGTGCAACTCTGTGGCTTGTATCCTGGATTATATGTTTAAATCATTGATGTTTAAAGCTCATATTTGTCTAATATTAGTTTACTTTTCATTAATGAAGTATGACGCTGCGCTGTCAGTACACTTGTCCCTGTTTGTGATTGGTCAAATGTAGCTAACCCCGCTCCTTTCATGTGAACACGATCTCAGCTGGTGAGAGAAACCCTGGCTTGATTTACCGAGTTGATAACCAGCATCGTAGGACCGCTTAGCGAGATCTCGTTTGTTAGTTTGTTTTTGTTAGTTTTTTTGCTACTCAAACATATCCAGGGTATGTTGAACTGGCTTCGTAGTACAGGGCACAGGTGGCTAGCAGCGCTAATGTCAAAGACACAGACATTATACATTATATTTGTATTTTACCAGGATGCAGTGACACAAATATTTGGGAAGGCTTTCCCTAGCCTACAGCACCCGCCGCCCCTGACATCCCCCACTCCCCCCGTTGACAATTTACTAGCGGTACCGAAGTGGGCCGTTCGAGAGTCCCGGGATGATTTTTAGTCCCATTCCACCACTGGCTACATGACCGTATGATCGCCCATATTGACGCACCTAATTCCTAAACTTCTAACAGATACAACATAAACCGATCCTTCAGCCTCATATGAGCTCTCAGACACGTTCAAAATTAAACTGTCATCGCTGTCTGAGCTTGCTGCTTTGTGCATCATGTTTACATGCAGATGCTGGGATCCTGAATGGTGCAGCTGGAGCGCTGTGCCCGCATTGACGTCACACATAATTTGGCGGGACTTCAAGAATCCCTGAGAAGATCCAGAAAATGGTAAACATTGAAGGGCAGATTAATGGTTATCAAAGTACAAATATCCAAAATCAGTTCAGTAACGGTTTTCAAGGGGACAATATTTACTCAAATTGATGGGTTTGGATGATGGGGGAAACTCGTGTCACAGGCTCTTTAAAGTTGTCGGCCTCTAGTGCTCCCGTTGAATGCAAACGTTACAGAGGGTCCTTTATTCACAAATAACCCTCTCTGTAAAATCCTAAATTGTAGGATAGTTTGGCCATTAAAACGCTTTTTGATTAGATTTCTAACGAGAAGTATATATTGTACCTTTAGAATCCATGTCCAGTCGATATGTAGGATCTATAGTTTGATAGATATTACAAAGATGATTTGAGGTTTCGTCAGGAGAACGTGTATATGCGGCAAGCTTCCATGTAAAGTTACGGGTTGAAAACAGTATTTCCGGTCTCGACGTTTTCATAATAAAACCAATGATCAAATGATTTAACAGTGATATCTGCAGTGCTCCTCAACTAAAAAACATAAGTTTATCCTTGTTAATTATACGACATTAATTGGTTTAAATTGTGTACAATGCTTTTGTGTTTTTCCCATAGGTTTTTCTCTTTCAATTCTGAGAGACACCTTTCTTTTTTCAGAGGTTTTGATAGGCTAAAATCACGCCACAATGCACGTCGGGATATGGTGTTTATGTGATATGAAATCGGAAAACATTTTTAAAAAATAAAATAATACTTTATTCCGAGTGATATTTGATGAAAACATTTAAATATTAAGAGTAGCCCACATACAAAATAGGGGTCAATGATAGAAATATAGAATAGAAAAATCAAGAAGATACTGTAGTGATCTCTACAATAAAACAGTTTAGTGCAGGACGTCCAAAGATATTAACAGGACGATGTGCAAAACAGACAAACTAATAAGGCTGAATTTTACTCAGGTGTAACTAAAGTCTGATTTCACATCATTAATCAGAATCTGCAAAGTAACAAAAATACATGTAGTAGAGTAAAAATACCAGGTTAACCTCTGAATTGTAGTGGAGTAGAACAAAGTAGTATGCTGCTGTAACAAAAACATTTCACAACTTGGGATCAATAAAGTGTCTTATCTTATCTTAAGATGAGCGATGGCTTCTGCCATATTTGCTAAATGTGTATCTGAACCTATACAAGTGCATGTTTCAGGCTCATCAATGAACAACAGGAGGGGTCACAGACATAAGACCAGCTGTTAAATAAAGCTCTTCTGACCTTAGCTGTCATGTGGGTATATTAATGCTGCCCATTATGGACACAAGCAATTTTCACCCATGTATTAATTATATGTTTTCAATTTGATAACACCAATGTGTTTCGTATCCCCTAAACCTCCAGGGATGTATACAGTTTAATACTGGCAACTTCTAATTGTGGGAAATACGAAAAAGTCTTTTAAAACTACAATTCCCAGTAGAGACGTGCCATAGAACATGTTGCGAAACACACAATAGCCAGCATGTGTAATTCTGGGGGGGGGGGGGGGGAGGGCTGGGCTGGGCTGGACCCGTCCAAGTCCAGTTTGGATAGTCTGGCGTGGTTCCATTCCATTTCAAAGAGCTGTTTGACACTCGACGTAACCTTGTCGCACTGCCACTACAACATCCAATCACAGAGCTTGAGGGCTAATCACAGGGTTTGTAAAGCAAGGCGGATGTTGTAGTCCCAAATGATAGCTGGGGATTCTGGGTAGTGTAGTGTCTTCGGAAACTCTGTAGTGTCTAAACTCCGAAAAAACAATTTGTTTCTCCGAATCGAAGGTTAAAAACACAAAAGCATTGTACACAGGGGCGGCGCCAGGGGGGAGCTAGGGGGTGCTGAACCACCCCCCAGGATTGCCAAAGCACCCCCTAAGCACCCCCAAGAAATATGTTTTTTTTTGTGTTTTTTTCGAAAATTATTATTATTATTATTTTTATTAAATTAGAAACATTATTGATTACATCAATGCAAATGTGAAACAAACACATTTTTGACCAAAAACATAAAGCCAACACAGGTGATATGATTAGGCCAATGGCCAGCACCCATTCGATTTTTGACCTACCCATAGGCTAAATTACTTTGACACTTGAGTGACTACCTGTTAGCTAGAGCACCAAATTATTTGCTAACAGCAAAGTGAAAGATGGATCGTTTTTTACTCCTTAAACGTCCACGTGTGGACACTCAATCAAAACCACCTGAAAGCGATTCTGCACATAATAGCCTAGCGTCGTGAGTAGTCTACAAGTAGCTTCTCTGGTCTCTGTGTTTCATTCAAGCTCTGCTCTGTGTGTGTTTGTGGCACGAGCCATTTTGTGTGCGTGCGCGAGCGAGAGAGAGCTCGCCTCACGCACCGGTCGGTATCTACCGGAGATCGTTGTGGTTAGCATCTGGTGCTAGCTAGCCAAGCTAACGGATATAAGGAGCTTTTTCAACAACAAGGTGGAGGAAGAACTCTCTCCTGTCAGACGGAGAGTCTCAGATAACCTCAGCTCAGGTGAAGTAAAGGGCTCTCAGTGTTTAGATAGTTAACTTTAGTCTAGTTATCTCAGTGGGTCTCAAACGGTTTGTTTTGTGTGATTTGTAAAATATCTATAAAGAAATAGAAAATCTGTTTACAGTTCTGTGTCATATGGATGTTGAGAGATGTATCCATAGAGCTCTTAATATTGCTCTCAAAGTGCACCAGATTGATGCTTTTAACTTCAATATTTAAAAAAATCTTCCCGAGGGAAACATGCCCCCGGACCCCACTAGAGGAGTTGAGGACCCCCCTAGAGGAGGTGAGGTCCACCCCCCACTTGTAAAAATAGCACTATATGCCGTGAGCTGATTATCGAGCCTTCATTGTAAAAGTCGCAGGTACACTGTGTGTGCGTGTGGGGAGCATACTTGCCAACCTTGAGACCTCAGAAATCGGGAGCATTTCAAAACCACCGCGGGGGGGGGGGGGGGGGGGGGGTTGCTCGTGGATCATCGCCGGAGCTGTATTAGATTAACATTAACATGCTTATTGTAGTGGTAAGTGCACTGCCTTGCGGCCTGTAGCACCTTCCTTGATGGAGCATATGTGTGGGCTGGACCTGTATTTTACAGGAAAGGAGTGAGCAGAGGGTCGTGTTGTCGATTCTTGTTCAGTTTTCTGTGACTATCTTCCTCACCCTCTCAGACTTTGAGTTGCGCGCGCTGCTAAAGAGACGCGCTACCATGGAAACCAAACAATTGTGTAGCTGTATTAAAGTCCGAGTGGAAACAGTCCTGAGTAAATCTGATTTTGTCAGAAATCGGGAGAAATGTGGGAGAAATATGACCCCGGGAGGAAACCGGGAGAGGGCAATGAAATCGGGAGTCTCCCGCAAAAATCGGGAGGGTTGGCAAGTATGGTGGGGAGTGTTGCATTAGAAAATTCAACTGTAGCGCTGGTGCATTAATGGGAAACCCTTAATGTTTGAGCACCCTCTATGAAACGTCAAGCTACCCCACAGCACCCCCTAGAGAAAATCTCTGGCGCCGCCACTGATTGTACACAATTTAAACCAATCAATATTGTGTAATGTTAGAAATTAAAATCAATGTTTAATAGCATAATGTAGTTTAAACATACCGTCAGTTTAAATGCTATTTTATTCTGGAAAAAACCGGAAGTTCTCAATACCAAGCTTTTATTCTGAAAATCCTTCATGACGACATCCGGGACTACCGTCCATTAGTATCACTAAAGTGGCTATTGACACCGTTAACATGTATTGCATATAAAGTTATGAAAGAGTTAAGGAAGAGAAAAGGCGTGTTTAGATATATTGAATGTACAATGTCTGTATCCTCTGATATGCGTAACAACGGACATTAAAACGTTGGAGAGCCGGCCTGCAGGGAGGAGCCAGCAGAGGATATAAATACAGTGGGACCTGAGGCGTTCGGCCTCTTTCTTCACCTGGCAGAGCCAGAAACACAGCTGTTTTTCTGTCGGACAATATTCTGTTTGTAACATTACCGCGCCTTTATTTTAATTAAAGTACCAATTTGAAACCATCTCAGAGACACCATTTAGTCTCCTTTTTAAGCTTCTCTCCTGGACGCGAGAATTATTACACGGATAACAGTAATTAACAAGGATAAACTGATGTTTTTTAGAGGATGAGTAATGGAGATATCACTGTGTAATCATTTGACAGTGTGGGGAATACTTCCGGTTTTATTATGAAAACTTTGAGACCGGAAATACTGTTTTCACCCACGCTAACTTGACATGGAAGCTGCCCCATATACAGTACACGTTCTCCTGGCGAGACCTCAAATCATCTTCGTATATCTATCAAACTGTAGATCCTACACATCCACTGGACGTAGATTATAAAAGTACAATATACACTTCTCGCTAGAAATCTAATAAAAAAGCATTTTAATACATAAGTAATTTATGAAACTGCCAGGTTTGTACTTAGTACTTCTTAGACTACTTGCAAACATAATATGAACTACTTTTATTGTGTACTTTTTGAGTAATTTGAGTTTCAAAGTCCTCTCCAGAGAAAAAAGATTGAGCATTTTCTTCTAACTTTGATGTGGGATAAAAAAACATTTCTTCCATAAGTAGTTTATGAGTCTGCCATGTTTGTACTTAATACTTCTTAGACTACTTGCACAAATAATATGAACTACTTTTTACATGTAATATAGCTTAATTAGTCTGTTTTGCACATCCTCATGTTAATATCTTTGTACATCCTGCACTAAACTGTTTTATTGTAGAGATCACTTACAGTATCTTCTTGATTATTTAAATTCTATATTTCTATCATTGACCTTCTACTTTCCCCCTATGAAAGTATGTACTCTTAATATTTTTTTCATCAAATAACATTATTCAACAAAAATAACATTATTCAACAAAAATAATTCAATAACGTGCTTTAACCACTAGGCGGTGCACACAAGGTACACACTGCATACTAATACTAACTTTGTATTATTAGTGTAGGACACCTATGTATGTATAACATCTGAAGATGTGTAGTTTACTAGTTTTATTCATGTTTTAAACTTTTTACATAATTTTACAGGATATTGCTATACTATTTCTCATGTTTTACTTCTACACATTAATATCTGATTTGTAAAACATCACAGACAGAAAGGTATATCCGTCATTTAATGGTAAGCTATTGAAATTGTGATTCCATAGATGTGCCTCCTATCACCCAAATCCCCTGACTATTCTCTCAACTCAGTATTTACATTCTTATATTCAAAGAAAATCAGTATCTTTAAAAACTACAAGTCCTTTTCTATAAACTGTGCACCGTTATGGTGTAAATATAACCTATCTACCAATTGGATCAAATGTAAAAGTCAGCCAAATTACTATTGATACTGCAAGGAGACGTATTTTGTGAAAAGAAATGCAAGATGTTGTTTAATTGTTGATATATTTATGATCCACGTCACATATTCAGTTTTGGCGGCAGTTCTTCAAGTTTGTCCAGAAGTCTTCTCATCAGGGCTCTATAAATAAAGAACTACGGCAGATGTGTAATATTTAATGCAGCCGAACCGTGTATTACAATGCCGTTATGTGATGACTTCCAAAGAGAAAAGCAAGAACACTCGGAATAAAGTATTATTTTATTTTTTAAAAATGTTTTCGGATAACATATCACATTCACATCATATCCCAACATGCATTGCGGCTAAAACATCCAATCAACGAGCTTCAAGCTGAGGACTTTGGGTAATCTGTTCAGTGGGTTTGTGTTGTGCAGAGCCATATAATCTAATATATAATCTATCTATATGGCGTTGGTGGTGTGTATCGTTCGAAATGTCCCTTATAGGCCTACGTCTGTTTCCGGTGACTTTATTTACGGCTAAAAAGCATGCTAAAAAGCCCAAGATTATAGAATTAAACGAATAAATAAAAACAAGGATAATTGTGTGTTATTGTTGTGTAAATAACAGTGTGTTATTTAGAAAAGAATAACAAATTAGAAGGAAAAAAAGATTTTCAAAAATACAGATTTCAGTATTTTGAGGCTCTAAGCCCCATTTATTTTCCTCACAGACGGGAAAAAAAGTCCGACATTATACGATTTAAAATAAAAACAAATAAATAAAAAGATAAAACACTGGCATGTAATTTACGTTAGAATAAATAGAATGGTTTTGAATAATAGATGAGAGTAAAATCGACGTCACTTTACAGCCCCGCACCCTTTTGGGGAAACCAACGCTGTCATTTGAACGGTGTTAGAAATTAAAATCAATGTTTAATAGCATAATGTAGCTTAAACATACCGTCAGTTTAAATGCTATTTTATTCTGGAAAAAAACAGAAGTTCTCAATACCAAGCTTTTATTCTGAAAATCCTTCATGACGACATCCGGGACTACCGTCCATTAGTATCATTAAAGTGGCTATTGACGCCGTTAACATATTACATATAAAGTTATGAAAGAGATAAGGAGGAGAAAAGGCATGTGGAAGTAAGCAATGAATGTAAAATGTCGAAATCCTCTGTTTAACGCGATATCGGACAAAGGAGAACGTGGGGGAAGTCCCCTACGTCACTACAGCTCACAGAGAGGAGGAGCGAACAGCCAGCAAGCGGGAAAGACGAAGGCTTGTAAGCTCTCTTCTGCACGGCCACACCAGGGAGAGGAAGGCTGCAGCCTTTCTCTTTTGACTGAACAATCTCCTGCTTGTAACATTACGGTGCCTTTTTTATTAATTAAAGTACCATTTGAACCTTCTCAGAGACTCAATTTAGTCTCCTTTTAAAGCTTCTCTCCTGGACACGAGAATAACGAACACAACATAACAATGGCGATCAAGCCTGAAGTCACAGAGATCTTCTGTTACTGTCCTTTCTTCTTAGAGGAAGTACAGAAAGACGTAACTGTGGATTTGTTTTAATGTTTGAGGTGCAATAAACGACACAGCAGCTTTTTGGCATGTTAAAACTATTATGTTCTGTCTCGCTCATGAGAGTAACAGCTGGCGAAATTACAGCCTCGCCTACTGATTACAAATGTGTGCTCTAAAATGATATTTATAAATGACTATTATCATTATTATAAGCAAGACAATAAATGGCAAAGATATGTAGAAAATAAACGTATTTAAGATACGTTCATAACGAACGTAACGTGGGAGACAATACGTTTCTAGCTAAACGTAATTGAGAATGCAGTTTAGTTCTGTGGGAACGTAATTTTTAGTAGACAGGGTTGGCCATGTTTGTACTTAATACTTCTTAGACTACTTGCAAAAATAATATGAACTACTTTTACTGTGTACTTTTTGAGTAATTTGAGTTTCAAAGTCCTCTCCAGAGAACAAGAATGAGCATTTTTGTCAACTTTAATGTGGTCTAAAAAACATTTCTTCCATAAGTAGTTTATGACACTGCCAGGTTTTAAAGTAAACAGATATTGTTCTAAACTGTATTAAAGTAAACATGTATTATTTTGGACTGTTTTAAGTAATCCTATATATATAACCTTCTCACTTACACTCAATGACCCAGATACCCTGCTACACACACATACACCTCCTTCCACCAGCACACACACATATTTTTTGCTCACCTACACTCACTGACCCAGATACCAGCACACACACACACCTCCTCCCACCAGCACACACACATATTCTTTTCAAGGTTCTTTCTGGGGCCAATATAATCTCAAGCACCAATATATCTGTGTACAATGTTTGATTGTCTGGGAAGGAATAGTTTGTGTGAAATCTTCCTTGGGAAAGTAAAGGAGTGAACTCAGGTGTAAGATAAAAAGTGACTCTGACCTTGTTTACTTCCGAGACTCTCACGCTCTGTTCAGAAGAAAAATTATTTTTCCCAGAACTCTGATTCGCTGTATTGGGCCCGACCCAAAGTGAATCCAACCAGTAAGAACATCTAGGGGAGTGAGCAACCAACCCAACTCCTCCCCATGGACCACATGGAGAGCCGACACACATCTCCGCCCCAAATATGTCTATATATACTGTTGTTTATTCATGCAAAATGCCCCCTGTTTCTGACTGGCTGGTCCCGATATCTGTATCGCACGGCAGTAGAGCGGGGAGCCCGGAGTGCTCTGTTACAGGGAACTCTGTATTTCGTATTGTGTTTTTTACCATTA
The DNA here is from genome assembly GCA_902827135.1 of Harpagifer antarcticus. NCBI lineage: Eukaryota > Metazoa > Chordata > Actinopteri > Perciformes > Harpagiferidae > Harpagifer > Harpagifer antarcticus. The sequence continues at coordinate 4,398,728 of CADEHL010001357.1, forward strand.
AAATCAGATTATTGTTATAACTTTTAAGCCGGTGTTTTGAACTTCTTTTATTAAATCTGACCAGGCTCATCTAACGGACGGCAAGGAGCGGAGGTGGGCTTTAAGCCACTACTACCGTGTTTGTTCCTACAGTTTGTACTTAATACTTCTTAGACTACTTGCACAAATAATATGAACTACTTTTACTGTGTACTTTTTCAGTAATTTGTGTTTCAAAGTCCTCTCCAGAGAACAAGAATGAGCATTTTTGTCAACTTTAATGTGATCTAAAAAACATTTCCTCCATATGTAGTTTATGACACTGCCAGGTTTGTACTTAGTACTTCTAGGACTACTTGCACAAATAATATGAACTACTTTTACTGTGTACTTTTTCAGTAATTTGAGTTTCAAAGTCCCCTCCAGAGAAAAACGATTGAGCATTTTCATTTAACTTTGATGTGGGATAAAAAAACATTTCTTCCATAAGTAGTTTATGAAACTGACATGTTTGTACTTAATACTTCTTACTTGCACAAATAATATGAACTGCTTTTACTGTGTACTTTTTCAGTAATTTGAGTTTCAAAGTCCCCTTCAGAGAAAAAAGATTGAGCATTTTTGTCAACTTTAATGTGGTCTAAAAAACATTTCTTCCATAAGTAGTTTATGACACTGCCATGTTTGTACTTAATACTTCTTAGACTACTTGCACAAATAATATGAACTATTTTCACTGTGTACTTTTTCAGTCATTTGAGTTTCAAAGTCTTCTCCAGAGAACAAGAATGAGCATTTTTGTCAACTTTAATGTGGTCTAAAAAACATTTCCTCCATAAGTAGTTTATGACACTGCCAGGTTTGTACTTAATACTTCTAGGACTACTTGCACAAATAATATGAACTACTTTTACAGTGTACTTTTTCAGTAATTTGAGTTTCAAAGTCCCCTCCAGAGAAAAACGATTGAGCATTTTCATCCATAAGTAGTTTATGAGTCTGCCATGTTTGTACTTAGTAGTTCTTAGACTACTTGCACAAATAATATGAACTACTTTTACTGTCTACTTTTTCAGTAATCCAATGGCAAAGTCACTCCTAGAGAATGTAATATTTCCACCACCATGTTTGACTGCTGATTTGATTCACTTTTATCATTCTTTCCTTTTCATTTCCTTACACCAGGGGTGCCCAACCAGTCGATCATGATCGACCGGTCGATCGCGGGGAGATTCCCAGTCGATCGCGAGATGTGTCTAAAAATAGAACAACAATATTCTGTTTTATCGTTAATGTCCTATAACATAATCTTCCTGTGCCAGAATAATGCACTTGAACGCATCAAAGCTTTGTGATTGGCCGGCATGACCCCATGTGTCGGGGCGTGGCTGGTGGGCAGTAGGCACTATTTCACTGACGTTGTCCGTGTCAACTGGAGTGACAGTCTGCATACACACAAGACCGCAATTATGGCAGAAGCAAAAAAGCCCAAAATATATAATTTCACTCCAAGTGGGAGGATGATTATTTTTGTATCTATTCCAATTCAAAGTCCATCTGTCTCATCTGCAATGCGAGCGTGGCTTTATCGAAGAAGGGTAATTTAGGAGCGGCATTTCAAAACAGTGCACAAACGCTATGAGACGGAATTCCCTCCTAATTCTGCCCTACGCTCCCAAAAGGTGAGGGACCTGAAAGGACAGCTAAATGCACAGCAGTCCATTTTCACCAGGCCCAACAACAAGAGCAAGGCTGCTACCAGAGCAACTTATCGTGTCAGTCATGTTCTTGCGAAACACATGAAGTCTTTCAAAGACGGCGAAGTTGTGAAAGAAGCATTTCTGGAGGCTGCCAACCCAACAGTATATACTACTGTAATTATAATGATTCCCACCTTTACCCGCTGCAACATTAAAGATGAATACATTAAGGCATCAATAATTATAATCCAGTAATATATATTATTCTTAAATGGGCCATTCTGCACTACTGTTTGTCTAAGTACATTTTGATGCCAAGTCTTGTACTTTTATTTAAGGAAGGTTTTGAATGCATAACTTTTACTGGTTGAGTTCAAATTGCTGTTTGTGTTTGAAGATGGGACCTGCCATCAAGAGCAAGAGCGTTATGGCTGGTCTGATCCCATGTTATACCCATTTTACATGTTTTGAATAAACTTATGAATACATTTACAATTAACATATGCATCTTTATAAATATACCATGTTATGCAATCATTACTTATGTTTTATTTATGGTTATTTCATTACATGTTAGGTGTTTACTGGTCCATGCCGCTTTTGTGCTTTTTTTTTTTAACCTACATAAATCCTCTCCTTCACATGAGTAGTGTTTGTTATTGTGATAGACACCTATCATTCCCACCAATCAGCAAGTGCATTGTCACAGAACCCGCCTATTCACCTCACAGCCACGCATTATGACCATGTGATGAGCCATTTTGGCAGTGATGACTTCGAAGTTGCGTTCATTTGTTTCAAGTAATATTTCTTCACTGTGCAATTTGAAATTCATGATGACCCATCATCAAGGGTAAGTATATTTTTCCCTACCAAAGTTAACGGACTAGCATATGTCATTTGTATGCCTAGGCTTTCTTTACTTTGGAAATAGCAACTTCTATAAATTGAAAAAAAGTTACTTAAGCTATTTCATATGTACACTGTAAACCCGAACGTTCAAAATAATTAAATAGATTAATTAGTGTAAACCTAAATTTAAAAAAAAAAGTTCTACTAACTTCAATATATTCAGTTCCTGTGACTGTTCTTCGTTTTTGAGTTAAGTAAACTGATAATCTTTGATTAACTTGAACTATTTGGCAGATTAAGTAAACATCACTTAAACATATACATTGAACTGTACTGATTTCTAATGCTTATTGTGTGTCTGACGTCACTAACTGTCGAAAGTTGGATGCAGCACATGCGGCTAATACCTGCAATAAGGTGGATCTTCACACTTAATTTCCACACTTTCCGGTGGTAATCAGCATCATTGGTCTCACTGTAAGTGCAATATTCATATTTCTTCATTTTTTTTAAATATTTTGGGATTAAACATGTGAAAGAGAGTGTTGATGTTAGCCAGATACATGCATGTTAGCTAGCATTAGCCATAGGTTGAGTCAGCAGATTCACAGAAATACCTGAATTATTTGCACAGTTACTGTATAATGTTAACTTGTAAGATATGTAGTTGTGGAAACTGTTGGTGCCAAAGTAGGGCTGTCACTTTTTGTATACGTTGAAATGTTCGTTAAAATATGATGAAAAATGTCATTGCCCCTAAGCTAATTATGTATTCAAAAAGTTCAGCCAAATGCATTGTGGTTGTGGATGCTCGTAGTGACGGCAGCCGTTGAAACACTAACATAACAGGTAGGTTTCCTAATAAAAGCCTTCAATGTTAGTTTAATCAATTTATACTCAAATGTGTGTCATAATATACCCAACCATTTACTTAATTTACTATGAGCAACCCCGAAGGCATTGGACTGAAAGTCACTATTTAATTACGAGAGCTGCTGCTAACATTTAACACTCTCCTTCACCCAGGTTTCAACCTCTGTATACACTGTAAAAAAAAAAAAAAGTTAGGACAACTCAAAATTTCAAGGCAACTGGCTGCACAAGATTTTTAAGTTTTGAGCCCAACTAACATTTCTAAGTTTCTCTTTTCAATTGAGTCAACTAATTATATTTTGTTGAGACAACTCATTCAAATTTTGTACAACCTCAAGTTTTGAGTTCTGCATACTTAACATTTTAAATAAGTAAAGGTTGTGCTAACTTATTATCTTTGGTTTGGAAAATGTATCTTTCATACGTTTAAAAACTTCTAACTTTGAGTTCCTCATACAAAGAATTCCATTAAGTGAAAGTTGTGCCAAGTTATTATTTTTGGTCTAGAAAATGTACCTTTCATATGTATAGAAACTTCTTATTTTGAGTACTACATACTAACAATTCCATTAAGTGAAAGTTGTGCAAAGTAAATATTTTTGTTTCAGAAAATGTATCAAACATATACAAACTTCAGATTTGTATTACAAACTTCAGTTATAAAAATACTGTAAAAAACAAAGGCAAGGCAAGGCAAGGCAAGGCAAGTTTATTTATAGAGCACTTTTCAACACAAGGCAATTCAAAGTGCTTTACAACAAATGAAAGACATTAAGAAAATGGCATTTAAAATCAGTCATTAAAAAGAAAAGCTAATAAAATAAACATTAAAAGAAGAAATACATGGATAAACACTAAAAGAAAAAATACATGGATAAAAGTTACAGTGCAGTCTAAGATATGAATAGTTCAATTAAAAGCAGCGACAAAAAGAAAAGTCTTTAGTCTGGATTTAAAAGTAGTCAGAGTTGCAGCGGACCTGCAAGTTTCTGGGAGTTTGTTCCAGATATTTGGAGCATAATAACTGAACGCTGCTTCTCCATGTTTAGTTCTGACTCTGGGGACAGAAAGCTGACCAGTCCCTGAAGACCTGAGAGATCTGGATGGTTCATAATTTAGCAGTAGATCAGAAATGTATTTTGGGCCTAAACCATTCAAAGCTTTATAAACCAGCAGCAGTATTTTGAAATCTATTCTTTGACACACAGGAAGCCAGTGTAAAGACTTCAGAACAGGAGTGATGTGATCCACTTTCTTAGTGTTAGTGAGGACTCGAGCAGCGGCGTTCTGAATCAGCTGCAGCTTCCGAATAGACTTTTTAGTGAGACCTGTGAAGACACCATTGCAGTAGTCGAGTCTACTGAAGATAAAAGCATGGACAAGTTTTTCCAAATCCTGCTGCGACATTAGTCTTTTAATCCTAGATATGTTCTTTAGGTGATAGTAGGCTGATTTAGTAACTGTTTTAATGTGGCTGTTGAAACTCAGGTCAGAGTCCATGACTACACCTAGATTTCTGGCTTTATCTGTTGTTTTGAACATTGCAGAATGAAGCTCAGCGCTAACTTTTATACGTTCTGCCTTGGCTCCAAAAACCATTACCTCAGTTTTATCTTTGTTTAATTGGAGAAAGTTCTGACACATCCAGTCATTGATTTGTTCAATGCACTTACTCAGTGTTTGAATTGGAGCATAGTCTCCTGTTGAAACTGTTACGTAAATTTGTGTGTCATCTGCATAGCTATGGTAACTTATTTTGTTGTTTTTCATTATCTGAGCCAGTGGTAGCATGTAGATGTTAAAGAGAAGCGGCCCCAGGATGGAGCCTTGAGGAACCCCACATGTCATATTTGTCAACTCAGATGTGTATTTACCAATAGAAACAAAGTTGTTTCTGTCCTTTAAGTAGGATTCAAACCAATTTAGGACGGTTTCCGAAAGTCCCACCCAGTTTTCCAGTCGGTCTAGTAATATGCTGTGGTCAACAGTGTCAAATGCAGCACTGAGATCTAATAATACTAACACTGAAGTTCTGCCACTGTCTGTGTTTAAGTGGATGTCATTAAAGACCTTTACAAGAGCAGTCTCAGTACTGTGGTTTGGACGAAAGCCTGACTGGAACACATCGAAACAGTCATTTAAATGCAAAAAATTACTCAGCTGTTGAAAAACAACTTTTTCAATGATTTTACCTAGAAATGGCAGGTTTGATATGGGCCTGTAATTGTTCATTACTGAAGCATCTAGATTATTCTCAACAAAGATTTCCAATGATACTGAATATGTGTAACAACATTGAAAATACACCATCACTAAAAGTCTTCAATAAGGCTAGCGTTCCATAAAAATGTGCAAACCACCCTTTGAATAAGCCTGCTGTCAAAACAATAGCAGCTATGGAATAACAAATGGAAAAGTTATATGCCAAAGTTAGTGTTTAATAATGAAAATGAACAATCTGTAAAACGGCATGTAAACAGCCAGTGATTTCTCCCAACACAACTCTGAGGGACCACAACATTTCCATCTCTTCCACTACTCATATGGCTCTTTATACCAACAAAAACAGCTGCAAGACAACAATTATGGCAGTAACTACTAACTAGTCCTTGCAATATTACACGAGTATGCAAGCCAGCTTGAGAAAAATGTGAAATAATGTTAGAGAAAAAAGGTGCTTGTGCCTTAAGAGTGAGAACATGTCTTTGAAAATGTAGCAAGATGTTCATGTCACTAGTTAACATTTTATCTGTAAAGATAAAGAACTTGGGTTATTTGGGTTAGTTAGTGGGTTAGTTAGGTGGTTTAGTTAGTTAGTTGGGTTAGTTTGGTTTTGGGAACTGAATGTTCAAGTCACAAACAGCGGTGAAGGCAGGAAAATGAAATGGGGACATCTTGTGAATCCGTTTTTGAATTTGCCAATGCTCACTTAGATTAAGAGTTTTGTTTTCAAACTCCTGATCCGCTGTGAGCAACTGGTGGAAAGTCCCATGAAGATGTGCTGAACAGTCTCAAAAGTGTACTTGTGTTCTTTTGGAAACTCAATGTTCAGGGCATAGAGTAGACCAAAAAGGTAGACAAATGCAGTTGGGATGTCTGGTAGATCCGAGAGTACAATTGTCTCTTCCAAGACAACAGCAATACTGTTGACCATTTGAGACAGGGTAGGTCCACCATCATCTACGAGAACAGTGAGGACTCCCATCTTGACACCAGCAGTCTGCTTTTCTTCCGGATCAGTGTCCTGCATGTAGAAAGCAGATAAGCAATTATTATTTACCAAATAAGGATATTATATAACTGCAAATAAAACACTGGTTTGATTGCTCAGCAATGACACAATAATTACTGTGAAAATGTTAACTGTTCTGTTGTACAACTAGTTCACTTGTAGTTATATAGCAGGTCTAGTATTTATCCTGAGAATCGGGCTTCATCTTCAAAACAGATTTATCTATGATTATAGGAAAACTTAATAACTGCACTTGTATGACATTAAATGTAGACTTATGATTAATGGACAACCATACTGTACACACCAGGCATTTCAGGAAGAGCTTCTCTGCACTGTCACGGACAAATAAGGGCAGACCTTCCAGACACATTCTCATTCGTTGCTGTGCAATGTCAGATGTCTGTAAATCAGAAAAACAGAGCATTAGGATTTATGGTTAAAATGAGTGATTAAAGGGTCATTTCAGAATCTCAGAAGTCAGGATCCATTTGTGATTTATTTAAAACGGCAAGTCTTCTCTGAACAAAAGAACTTTGCAATAGTTGTTTGAACCGGAAGAGAGATTGAATTATTAAACAGGACTTATGTAAACTTTGTTGATGAGGTAAAAGTGAAGTAAGTACCAAAATATGATGCTTTTACAAGATAGGACATCCCTTTTAGATATAAATGGATTTTAACCTTTTCAATAACTTTCACATCTATTCTTGAGTTACGAGAAGTGCATTTTTGAGGCAACAGAAAACTTCACATTTGACATTTAAAATCAAAGATTTTTCGAGTCATTTGTCTCAAAATGTGTCTGGTGAAATGTTCTAATTATGTGATACTGCATTTTGGGTTATAAAAAAGGTGTACACTGTAGTCATCCAGATTAAAACAAATAAACGCTTTAAATAATTCATTTTGTATCTAATGCACCTATATAAAATATAAGTTTCACTCTTCAAATAGAATTACTGAAATTATTCAACTTTTCCACGATATTCTAATTTATTGAGATGCACCTGTTTGTTCTCTTTAAGAATATTGTAAACTATCATTACGACATTAAAGACAATAGCTACCTGTTCATCAAGAGAATCCAATAGGTTTTCCATCCCTTGTCCGAAGGCTCCTTTCCTGGCTCTATACAGCTTTATCAGTCGAGGACAGTATTCATGCAAGCCTGCTGTAAATGTCCCAAACAGGTCCTTGGTAGTGATTCGAAGGAACTCATAGCAAATCTGTGGTACACAAAAATAGCATAAAAACAAAAGCATTAATACAATGAATGAGAGTTTGTAGTCATTTCAGAATTACTGTAGAAGCCATTTATATTGATGTTGGCATTTCAGTTTATTTAGTTTGGCTTAAGGGTAATGTACTATTTTGAAAAACTGGTACTGTACAACTCAAGAGAATAAAAGTCAAACTAAACTGTAATCTCTGCGTAAGATCACTCCCACAACTCACCTGTGAATAATGGAAATGGCCACTACAATTACTTTATATTGTTAATCACTGTATCTTAAAAAAAAACTTAATCCATTTAGAATTCGCATGTGTAATTTGAAAAGTTTTGCCAAAAAGACCTTAAACATTTGTTGTCATAATAGTACTGTTAACTATCACTGACACATCAGCACTCTGAATAATTCACTGGATGACACTAAAAAGCACTAAAACAGACAATAAATAATATTTCAAAGGAAATCTGTCTTGCCTGTTCTTGAAGAAAGAGAGCAGGCCATCTCTCCTGGATCTCCATACCCATCGCTTGAACCTCAACAACTTCCTTTCTTCTTAGGGAGAATGTGAGGTCCATCTTGCTTCGTATGAGGTCCATGTCTTTGCTTCTCTTCTTCATTTCAGTCACCAGTATACCTCTGTGCTCCTCAAGTGAATCATCGTTGTAATTGTCTGGATGATCAGGCACATGATTCACTTCACCTCTTTTGGCTTTGGTCAAAGTAAATCCACCATCAGCATCCTCATCCCTTCCCCTTTTACGGTTCCTGCTGACCTCATTACATCCCGCCTGCCGCAGCTTAGAGCGGTAATTACCAAGTTTGAACTTGATGCTCGTTGTCCACCCTTGATGTCCTGTTCCACTACCGGGCTATTTAAGGCAAGGATATTTTCTGACGAGCTCAGAAGAAACTGTCTCTATCTGATATTTATCAGGGTACGCTTTCAACAACATTGCTTGTGCAAGCTTGTCTAAAATGTCCATTTTCATGTCTCTTGTTACACTAAGAGCTTTTCCTGTTTTTTCAAATGTCTCTTTGCCCTGACGGAGCTTTAACACTACGTCATATGCAAAAGACGGGATGGGAAATGGAGAAGGCCATTCCGAGACGCTCCGCATAGCGTTCAAAATAATTGAAGATGAGCTGTGCGAAGAGGCTGAGGAACTGAGACTTGCTGTATCGAGCGAAGAGATGGAGGATGCTTGCGATGTCGTTGGTGATCCGGTTTCATGCCAACAGATATGCAGGACGGCTCTTTCGGCAGGCAATTCTGCAATGTTCATTAAGTTGCAAACTCCATTGTCGAACTGTGGATCTTCATACTGTATGGAGAAATCACCTTTTAGTCCAAGTTTTTCCCGTAGTTGAGTTTGCAGATCCTCTACAGATTCAGGGACCTCTGTCAGCTGAACTTTCTGGATTAGTGTTGGATGTATGATGACACGCAGCAATAAAGCCTGTGAAGACAAAAAAATAAACCCCAAGTTGTGAATGGGCTGGCAACTTAGCTACCATGATAAACAGAGCGCTACGTTACAACAGCACTAAGTTGATACACATGTTCAGAAGTCAAAAGAGAACCAATAAGACACCAATTTCACACACACACACACACCCATGTCACACACTCACACCCACCCATGTCACACCCACCTTTCACCATTATGTATTCTTCCAAAAACAATATTGTCCAATATAAACAATGATTATCCACATCCATATTACATACCATCACTTTCAATGTAGTAGACCTCGGGGTCACCATCAACTTTCCTCCTACTGGGTATACAGTAAGTGGATGGTAATCGTTCGAATCCTCTGGATCCAGGATCTCTGCATCAGTGTAGTCGCTCTCAATAACTTCGTAAGACCTGTAGTGTTCCATGTACAAAGAGCAGAGCTTCTTAGTTGCAAAGGACACGTTCTCAAAGGTGACCACAATGTACTGTATTTTGTAGAAATCTGGCAGACCACTGCATTGCCCAGCAGAAACAATCATTCCCGCTACATATTGGGTCCCATACAGATGAACATCTTTGGCAAGGGACACGGTGTCTTGTTGTGGATACTTTTTTTTTTTATCTCCACCCTTAGTTTTTCCTCCAATGAGGATATTTTCACCTTGTCAACACTGCCAATGTACAGTTTTGGTTTGAACAGGTTTTTGCCATCAAGATAATACGCCATCATGTGTTGATGTTTAGAAGAGAGTGTAAGAAGCACATTTTTGAAGTTGAAAACATCATGCACCACTTTCTTGAAGAAGCTATGCTTGGCCTCAAATCGCATAGTCCACAAATCCACTAAAGGTCCAAAGCAACGTATGAGGTGAACATAATGCTCAATAAAGTGATGTTTTGGCAGAAACTTAAAGTCAGGAAATGTATCAAGTAGCAGCTTCCGATGGTCAGATATTTTACTCTCCAGGTAACACAGTATTTCCTCTGATATTGTGTTAGTGACAATGATTTCCACAATCTCTTTAAGGTCCATCAATATTTCCCACGAGGGCTCCTGTTCTGGAATACGGCTCCCAATGAGAAGTGGTAGTAATCTTTATAGACTCCAGTTTTCATGTCCATTGCCACTGATTCTTCGACTTCCAAAGCTTGCCTTTGTAATTTGGTGTGGCTTGTTGACTTTATCAGAATATTTATATGGAAACGCTTTAATGCGGCTATTCAGTCCATCGAATGTAAAGAATCCTTTTTTAATCAAGTCTTTGAGACACAAACATAACTCTACTGGGATAATACCTTCAAAAAAGTCATGTAAAATGTCAGGTGGAAACCCAGTAACTGGATGGAAATAGGTCAAATGGTTACTTAGCACACATGCTTGTTTAACACCATTCACACTTTTATCACTATATTTAAGCTCTTCCACAAAGGCGTTGTGCTGTTCTACTGTTCTTAATCGACAATCCCTTGCCTCAGTAGTGGCTATTTTGTTTCGGTTAAGACAACAAAATCTGCAGAAATATTCAACATTGAAAGATTCATGAAAGCCTGCTAGGCTGTGGGCCCCGAGATTATCTGCACAGACACAAACCACTGTTCCCTTTACAAACTTATCAAGAACTTCAACATACACCCCATTCCTCTCTAAAGACTGTATATCTTTGATCAGCGGATAAAGAAATGCATCATAACCAAATAGTTTAACATCCACACTTTTTCCAAGAAGAGCCAGTTGAATCAAGGGTAGAGTGGAGCGGAACTTTGCTGGTAAATTGAGCACAACCCAGTAGACGGCGGTGATCTTGTTCTAGATGTCCCCAAAGGATTACATACCTCAAAATCATCAATATACAATCCAATAGAAATACGTGCCTCTTCTACCCCCAAAAGTTTGTTTACTTTGAAAAAGTGGCCGTCTTGAAAGGACCTATATTGACCAGGTTTATTTTCGTTATTAAACACTAACTTTGCTGAAAAATCTGAATCCCTCAATAGGTTTTCTAAAACTTGAATGAGAGACACATAAACATAAGTATTTTTATGGGTCCTCTTGTAGGTAAATTCAGTTGGCACAATTACACTAAAGTGCTCCTTAAAATAGAGATTCCTCCTGTAATCAGTAGAGAGTGCACCTTTTGCTTCAGTGGTTATAATTAGTGGATTTGTTTTGAATATTGCCTTGTTAATGTCTTGAACAACACAATCATCTACTTCAATACTATGTTTAGTTAAAACCTCTTTGATAGTTTGAAAGGACTGATATTTAGAGAAGTGCAGAATATCATTAAGTTCGTCAACAATTTTCTGTAACGCACTTTTAGAAACATGCAATACACTTTGCATGCACAGAAAAAGCAATGCAATTTTATGTTCAAGAGTCTCTGTTTCTATATGCTCTTCTGTGCCATTCTCACTTGAATCCTGACTTGCACAGCTGTGTGATGCCTCAACTTCAACATTTAATGGCTCGTCAATATCTTGAGCTTCAAAGGCCTCATTTTCAGAATGCAGTTTTAAACACGTCCTTATTTTGTCTGTGTTCCTGTGCTTTCTGCAACGATGTGAACTAAAGGTTTTATATTTGTTCGTTTTAAATCCACAGCTGAGGAAGGGGCACTTCACAGTCTGTTGTTTTTTTAAATGATTTCCAAGATGAGTGAAACACATCTTTTGAGTACACCTTTCTCTGAAGTCACATAGCTCACAAAAAAAGGTGCAGGTGTCTTGCCTTGATGCAGTCTTGCAGTGGGATCTGGTGAGGTGTGACCTCAATGCCCCATAGGTTCTGAAGGTGCAGACACAGTCGGTGTAGGCACAGGACCAGTGATTTCCTCTTCCGTGCCGAAGTCGATGGTGCCTCAGTACACTCTCATGACTTGAGCTGACGAAATCACAATATTTGCATTTCATATGATATCTGTAATTAGAATTAAAAAGCCAAAATGGTCAATTTACCTTTCACAGTTTTTTGTTGCAATACATAGATATACACAAACTGTGTATGATATACAATGGGGCAAAAAAGTATTTAGTCAGCCACCAATTGTGCAAGTTCTCCCACTTAAAAAGATGAGAGAGGCCTGTAATTTTCATCCTAGGTATACCTCGACTATGAGAGAGAGAATGGGGGGAAAGAATCCAGGAAATCACATTGTAGGATTTTTAATGAATTAATTGGTAAATTCCTCGGTAAAATAAGTATTTGGTCACCTACAAACAAACAAGATTTCTGGCTCTCACAGACCTGTAACTTCTTCTTTAAGAGCCTCCTCTGTCGTCCACTTGTTAACTGTATTAATGGCACCTGTTTGAACTAGTTATCAGTATAAAAGACACCTGTCCACAACCTCAAACAGTCACACTCCAAACTCCACTATGGCCAAGACCAAAGAGCTGTCAAAGGACACCAGAAACAAAATTATAGACTTGCACCAGGCTGGGAAGACTGAATCTGCAATAGGTAAGCAGCTTGCTGTGAAGAAATCAACTGTGGGAGCAATTATTAGAAAATGGAAGACATACAAGACCACTGATAATCTCCCTCGATCTTGGGCTCCACGCAAGATCTCACCCCGTGGGGTCAAAATGATAACAAGAACGGTGAGCAAAAATCCCAGAACCACACGGGGGGACCTAGTCAATGACCTGCAGAGAGCTGGGACCAAAGTAACAAAGGCTACCATCAGTAACACACTACGCCACCAGGGACTCAAATCCTGCAGTGCCAGACATGTTCCCCTGCTTAAGCCAGTACATGTCCAGGCCCGTCTGAAGTTTGCTAGAGAGCATTTAGATGATCCAGAAGAGGATTGGGAGAATGTCATATGGTCAGATCAAACAAAAATAGAACTTTTTGGTAAAAACTCAACGAGACGTGTTTGGAGGAGAAAGAATGCTGAGTTGCATCCAAAGAACACCATACCTACTGTGAAACATGGGGGTGGAAACATCATGCTTTGGGGCTGTTTTTCTGCAAAGGGACCAGGACGACTGATCCGTGTAAAGGAAAGAATGAATGGGGCCATGTATCGTGAGATTTTGAGTGACAACCTCCTTCCATCAGCAAGGGCATTGAAGATGAAACGTGGCTGGGTCTTTCAGCATGACAATGATCCCAAACACACCGCCCGGGCAACGAAGGAGTGGCTTCGTAAGAAGCATTTCAAGGTCCTGGAGTGGCCTAGCCAGTCTCTCAACCCCGTGTTGCCCAGCGACAGCCCCAAAACATCACTGCTCTAGAGGAGATCTGCATGGAGGAATGGGCCAAAATACCAGCAACAGTGTGTGAAAACCTTGTGTAGACTTACAGAAAACGTTTGACCTCTGTCATTGCCAACAAAGGGTATATAACAAAGTATTGAGATGAACTTTTGTTATTGACCAAATACTTATTTTCCACCATAATTTGCAAATAAATTCTTTAAAAATCAGACAATGTGATTTTCTGGATTTTTTTTTCTCATTTTGTCTCTCATAGTTGAGGTATACCTAGGATGAAAATTACAGGCCTCTCTCATCTTTTTAAGTGGGAGAACTTGCACAATTGGTGGCTGACTAAATACTTTTTTGCCCCACTGTATATGGTGGGTCTGCAACCTTTACTATCACAAGAGCCCCATTTCAGCCCCATTTCCACACAAAATAAATATCTGTAGCCGCAGAACACATTTGATAACACAAATCATAAACTAAAGATATAGTTGGTGTATTTACAGTCTACAAAAACTACAGCTTGTTGCATTTATTTAAGAATGGCATTAAAAAGGAAACCGTTGTTTATTGCTATTTTGTTATAACGGAATAAAACACTAAATTTGCCAGATTTGCTCCAGTTTGTGACTCTTACAACCTCAGATCCAGTGCCTGGATACGGTTCCAGGTTCCTGCTGTGCGGACTGAGGCTGGGAAAAGGAGTCTTTTTTATTGTGGTCCTTGGTCTTGGAATGACCTTCAATCACGCCTCAAACTGACGGCACATGTCTCAATAGCATGTTTTAAATTTAAGTTGTCCGAGGTCCTTACCACTAGCTGCTCTTGCAGTAATAAGTAGTACCTTTCTTACTGTCCTATGCTAACACTAATATGCACCATCGTATATTTTTCAAGCTAAAAGCCGACCATGTGGCAGACAACACACGTCCATGTTAGCATACCTTTGCAAATCAGCCGAAACCTCAGCGTCGCAAAGGTTTTCCCTCCTGGATCTCCGTTAGCGCGCCAGTCGCCACCTGAACCGGGGATTGTAGTTGTTCATATAGGCCGCTTCAACACACTCCGTCGTCTCGTCTCCGTCGGTCTGCTGCACTGACGGGGACAGAGAAATGACTGTTACCACCTATCAGACATTTTTAATCTTAAATGTTGTTTAACATTTCACATTAACATTTAAAATAATATCGTTGGAGCTACGGTGAAAACATGTTTGCTGATATCGTGCTCTTAAACGGTTGATTCCCTCGCACACATTACATTCTAGTTGATCGTTAACTCACGGTAATCCTCCCTTAATTATGCAGTCCGTCTTTTACCATATATTCTGGCCATAAAACAGTTTAACGTTCTGTTTCCTCTCTCACGCCAGGCTCGACCTGACAGACCCGCATGCATGGATGTATAATAGGAACCCGCATGTCCTCAATGCTGGCCGAGAGACAGGTTGCCAGAATATTGCTAAAACCCCCATTCATAGTTATATTTTTCTGCCACTGATATTCAACTTGTATGTGCTAAGCTAACAGACGACCACGTTTCTGGCTACACTTGTCCATCGTAGCATACCTTAGAAGTCTAGGACCAGACATGATAAACGTTTCTAAAACATTTTTCCTGTTGAAGAGAAGCGTTAGCTAGCTAATGTTAAACTCGGCTAATGTACCACAAACTAAAATCTAGTGCCACATTAACTGATAATTCACTAACAATCAACTAAATAATTCGCAATCAATTAATAATACACTTTAAATCAGTCATTTTCTATATTCATAATTTCAATACAACATTCAAACAAAGTGCTCACCTTGAGGATGATCAGTCCCGTTGAGAACAGCAGAGTGCCACTGCCGAACATGTAAAGGCGAAATACTGTAGAAAACCCCCTGCAGATTTCTGTTGGAGATCCCGTTCATAGCTCGAAGCATACACAAAGTACTTAGTTTGAACTCTAACCTTGGATTTTTAAGTTTTGCCAACTGAATTTATTAAATGACACACACTTTAAACAAGCAACATAATAAAGATAGTTGAGAGAACTACTTTAATGTAGTAAGCAACTCAATTCAATATTTTTTGTTCACTTTACAAACAAATTATTTTCAGGCCAACAATTTTAAGTTTGCGTTTTTACAGTGTACGGGTTCAACAAGCGCGAGGCCACACACACACGGGGCAGAGCAGAGAAAGGTCATGTTAAAGTGAATATAACGATGTCAGATTATTAACAGGCTTGGTAGTGAACGCTTGTCCATTTGTTGTCCATGAATTAATTTACCATACTAACATTAACTCAATGGATGTTTAAGAAGTTATTAGGCAGTAGCTTACATTACATTTTAAATATAGGATTTGTTCAACCTTCCCCAAGGAGAGGATCCCTCAAGTCTTGAGCACTTGAGGCAGACAATTGTTGAGGAAGTCAAGAAGACTGAGATGGACCTACCCCTCATTAAAAAGATGATGCACACCACATTTGCACTGCGGCGACAGACCATAGTGAGGACATGCCCGGCAGTGAACGAGCTCATGGACCTCTGGCCTGCTCTCAAAATGGAGTCTGAGGTAAGGATTAGCTCTCTTTTTCATATTTTCTTCTTTATTGGTAACATATGGCACATTCTGTGACTCTTATAGTGGCTATTTGCTGTATATAGGAGTGTCATAGATCTTCAAAGTTCCAGCTCCTTCCCTGTGGTGTAATGTAATGCAAGGAAAAGAACAGTCCAGGTGAAGTTCTCGTTCTTGCCACAGGGACGGAACTGACTGGTCAACCTTGGAGGATCTATTACATTTGTATTGTTGTATTGTCCTTCTGCTCTGTTTTTTTAAATAGGTGTATGCAGAGTTCCAACGGATTACGAACCAGAATCTGCCCAACACGTTCTACGCTGCTTTTGACCGCCATCTTCCTCGACTGATGGCCATATTTAGACAGAAGGCGTCCAAATCTGGGAAGACAGCTGAGGCTTTGGCTGAAATTTTAAAAATCCACGATGAACAGGTAAAGAGATTATTTTACAATTCAAAGGTTGAACATCTGACGTTGGACAGATTAAAAACATATCTTTTGAATTTTACAATTAGCCCACTTTGTTTTTGCTATTTGTCTGATTGCATTAAAGATGTGAACAGGTTATCTGTATCGTTATAGGAATTACATGACATCAACACCAGGCGTACCACCGTTATCCATGCCCTTCCTGTGTATCTGCAAGAGGACACCTCTGGATTTTCCCGAACCTGCACAGTGAGTCTCCTTAATTCATTAACAGTACCACTCTATATTAAGTGAATAGAAAATCACGATTTTTAAAAAATGTTCCTGCAAGGTGCGTGTGGCGCAGTGGATAGAGCATTGGTGTTCGGATCACAGTGTCACAGTTCTGTCTAAGTTTGGGTGTTTTCACTGTTCTCTGTCATGTTTTCCTTACCGTGACAGAAGTTCTGTCACGGTTGAGTGAAGGAAGCAGGACCCAAGCGCAGATAACTTTGATAAACCTTTATTTCAAGGCTAAAATGGAACGAATACAGAAAAACACAGAACACTCACCGGTGGAGTCCGTCACCAACAAAAGAAGCACCGACACTGAACACAGCACGAGACAAGACTAAATACAGGGAGGGCTAATTACCAGACACAGGTGAACACAATCGGTAAACGAGACACAGGTGAGGAGGGAGGAGAAAAACACAAGAGCCACAGGTGAACACAACTAGCTAACGAGACACAGGTGAGGAGGGAGGAGAACACACAGGGACACTAACGACAGGAGGAAAACATGACAGAGAACAGTGAAAACACCCAAACTTAGACAGAACTGTGACACACAGGTTCAAACCCCACTGCAGTCAGCATGTCATTGTGTCCCTGAGACACTTCCCTCCAAATTGCTCCTGTGGGGATTGTCCACAGTATTGAGTATGTAAGTCTCTTTGGATAAAAAGCGTCTAACAAGTGACATGTCATGTAATGTAATGCAGCTTTAGTATCTGGTTCCGGCCATTTGTTTTAGAAATTAAAACAGTCTAATCCCTTAAACCAGTGGTTCTCAACCTGTGGTACGTGTACCACTGGTGGTACGCCAGGTCCCGCTAGCGGGACGCGGAGGAATCTGACATAACAAGTAACATGTAATGTAATGCATGACCAACACTCAGTTTGTGATTATTATCTCTCTTTCATTCATTTAGGAAGAGTCCGAACCAGAGCTTAGAGGTGTTGCAGTGGCCCTCCTTACTGTCACCAGTGACAATGGCACAAGTCAAGTGCAATATCAGCCTGTGACCATCTCTGTTGTCATCAAAAATGACATTGTGGTCAGCCTCCCCAGACTTGCAGATGCATTCCTGGTAATGTTTGGACTAATTTATGCACTACGCCTCAGCTATCCCAAAGGACTGACAAACACTTTCGAGTTCATTCAGAAGGTTTTACTTGGTCTGGAAGATGGTAAATTGTCGCCCAAGTTGCAGACCCTCAAGAATGACTTGCTGATGCATGTGTAGAAATCCATCTGAAAAACAGGTGTGAAGTGGGGCATTTTAAGGCATTTTCCCTCTACTTCAAAGTGATTTCCTTCTGAAATAAAAATGTCTTAAGAAAGTTGCTGTACCAGTTGCTGCAGGTTTTCAGCCAGGTGGTCAAGCTGCTCAATGTTCCCTTTTACTTGTACATGTTGTATTAATGTAAAATGTTTACTGTTTACCATTGTTCACATCAAAGTATCTTTGATTTTGAGGGATGACTGTTTGCACTTTAATAATACCAAATATTTCTGATCATCCGGCATTAATCATGTGAATGTGTGTTTATGCGTTTGTTTGTTTGTTTGTTTGTTTGTTGTTGTTGCACTTTAACTCATCCAGATGAAGATTTGATACTTGTTATTGTAATTGTAATTACAATGAATGTAATTCATTTACATTTTAGAGTTTTACAGTTAAAGGGTTCAGACTGTCATTGTGATTTTATCAAAGTTGTTGCCCTATTCAGGTTTTAACCAAAATGTGCCAGAAGTACAATTGCCTGTGCACTTTTTTATGACTACTTATTTTACGGTCTTGTAAATGTTAACAGGACAGCATGTTAAATAGGAGGGCTAGAAAATAAGAAATTTAGTAAAGCTGTTCAAGTTAGTCGCACTCGATTCAATTGAGGCAATCAGTTGTGTCAATGTTTTTAAGTTTTAAGTTATGTGATTTTGAGTTGACTAAGTCAATGTGTTTGGTTTGGTTGAAATAATAAATATTGAGTTCTGTTAACCCAAAAAAAAAAAAAAGACTTTGAGTACTTTAAGTTCTGGTAACTTAATCCATTAGTAGAGGTGAATTCAAATGTTTAAGTCACAGTACCTGAACATATTTGAGTTGACTTAATAAGCCATTTTAATTTACTGTAATCAATAGGTACATGTAGCATTTAATCCAATTATTTAAGTTCTGGAAAATTGTAAGTTTTGAGTTGATTAACTTAAAATACTTGAGGCAATCAGTTGCCCTACTTTTTTTGAGTTAAGTTTACTTATTGGGGCTTACAGTGTAGTGAATCCAATTGTTTGGCTATGTTATTTCAGGTGTGTTATGTTTTGTGTTAGGGTTGGGAACCGAAACTCGGTTCAAGATGAGAACCGATAAGAAAATGCCGGGTACCCGTACAAAATACACAATTTCGGTTCTGCTTAACGGTTCCTAAAGGTGGTAGACCCTGTATTCCACCGGGTCTGTCTTCGCCGCGGGTCCGTCTGCGCCGCGGTGACCCGGTGGAATACAGGGACTGGCCATCTGTGTGTTCTGGAGAATCACAGAACGGCCGGTCGTTAGCGGGCCGTTGACGGCCGGCTCCGTACGCTGACGGCCGGCACCGCCCCCCTTTGAGTACTTTAAGTTCTGGTAACTTAATCCATTAGTAGAGGTGAATTCAAATGTTTAAGTCACAGTACCTGAACATATTTGAGTTAATAATAATAATAATAATAATAATAGCTTGGATTTATATAGCGCCTTTCAAGGGACCCAAGGTCGCTTAACAAGTAATAGGACAAAAAAAAAAAAAAAAACATAACAAAACAAAAGTCAGACAGACAGAACAACAGATCGATTTAGGGGCCGAAAGCCTTGGCAAACAGATGGGTCTTGAGGGCCCTTTTGAAGGCGTCGAGTGTGGGGATGTTGCGAATCTCCGCAGGGAGAGCGTTCCAGAGGGTGGGGGCTGCCACACTGAAGGCTCTGTCCCCGAAGGTTCGCAGTTTGGTGCGGGGGGTGGTAAGCAGGCCAGAGTCTGAGGACCGCAGGTTCCGGGGTGGGGCATGTGGGTGAAGGATAGGTACTGGGGGGCAAGGGCATGGAGGGACTTGTAGGTAAGGAGGAGGATTTTATATGATATGCGGGACTTGACCGGCAACCAGTGTAGGTGGATGAGGGTGGGAGTGATGTGCTGCCATGGCTTTGTGTGCGTGAGTACCCTAGCAGCACAGTTTTGGACATACTGGAGCCTGTCCAGGGTTTTGTTGGGAACCCCGAACAGGACACCATTGCAGTAGTCCAAGCGTGTGGTGACAAACGCATGCACCAGGGTTTCGGCAACCGACTCCGAGAGTGACGGTCGGAGTCTGGCAATGTTCCTAAGGTGATAAAAGGCCGATTTGGTCACAGATTTGATGTGGGAATGGAAGGAAAGGGTGGAATCAAGGATGACACCCAGGTTGCGGGCTTCAGGAGATGGGGAGATGGAGCAGCCGTCAACTTCAAGGACGAAGTCACCAACCTTCTGGAGCAGGGCCTTGGGTGCCACAACCATGAGCTCTGTTTTTTTGCTGTTCAGCTTAAGATAGTTGGAAGACATCCATGTTTTGATGTCATGCAGGCAGTTGATGAGAGACTGAGGGGGGAGCTGGGAGGATGGAGTGGTGCTGAGATACAATTGGGTATCATCAGCGTAGCAGTGGAAATTGAGTCCATGATGTCGGATGATCTGGCCGAGGGGGAGCATGTAAATGGTGAACAGGAGGGGGCCAAGCACAGAGCCCTGAGGTACACCGTGGTGGACTGGGGCCGGGGGTGAGTTTGAGCCACTGATGGAGACAAACTGTTTCCTGTTGTGAAGGTAGGAAGTCAACCAGGACAGCGCTGTGCCAGTGACACCTAGGAGGTCTGAGAGGCGGGTGAGGAGGATGTTGTGAGAGATGGTGTCAAATGCTGCAGAGAGGTCCAGGAGGATGAGGATGCTGAGGCTGCCAGAGTCAGCAGCAATGAGGAGATCGTTGGTGATCTTGATGAGGGCGGTCTCAGTGCTGTGTTGCTGTCTGAAGCCGGATTGGAAGGGCTCATAGAGCTCATGGTTGGACATGTACAGATGGAGTTGGCCGGCGACCACTCTTTCCAGAGTTTTGCTGAGGAAGGGAAGGTTGGAGATCGGCCGGTGGTTCTGGAGGTCGTCGGGGTCCAGGCCAGGTTTTTTGAGTATAGGGGTGACTGAGACCAGTTTGAAGCTGGTGGGGACTATACCAGAAGCCAGAGAAGCGTTGATGATGACCACCATGTAGGGACAGAGGGTGGGTAGGCAGTCCTTGACCAGGGCTGTGGGCATGGGGTCCAGGGAGCAGGTGGAGGTCTTGGCCGAGCTGACCAGTTTGGCCACTTGGAGAGCATCCACAGGGGAGAAGGAGGAGAGGTTGGAGTGGGAGAGGCGCGGCGCTTGGGGTGCGTTACCAGGTGGCTGAGGTGCAGGTAGGGGGGAAGGGCCAGTCACCAGGAGCTGCTGATGGATGGCCTCGACTTTCGCCTGGAAGAAGTCGAGGAATTTGGAGCATAGATCGGGAGCCCCTGAGGGCTGGGGGGCATCAGGGGGCCGTAATAGGCGGTTGATGGTGGAGAACAGTCTTCTGGGGTTGCTTTGCTGAGCACCAATGAGACAGGAGTAGTAGTGAGTCTTGGCATGGGAGAGAGCTTCCTTATACATTTTGATATGCTCACGAAAGGCCAGGAGGTGGACCGTGAGGCCAGTTTTTTTTGGAGAGCCTCTCCAGCTGGTGACCAGAGGCCTTCAAACGGCGGAGTTCAGCGGTGAACCAGGGGGCAGGGCGGGTGAAGGAAACAGTCCGGGTTTTAATGGGGGCGAGAGAGTTGAGACTGAGGGATAGGACGGTGTTGTAGTGGGCTACCAGGTCGTCCACGGTGGAGTCGGAGGGACCCGAGGCCATGTGGGTAGCTATCAGGTCGGATAGGGCCGGTGCACTCACAGTCTTAATGTTCCTAAACATAATGGTGCGTTTAGGATGCTGCCTGGGCAGCGAGACCGGAACAGTGAAGAGGATGGTGTGATGGTCAGATACAGCCAGGTCGAGGCGCTGTAGGTCAGGAGGCGGAGAGCCGGTAGAGCACACCAGATCCAGCGTGTGGCCTTTGATGTGGGTGGGGCCCTGGGCATGTTGCTTGATGCTGAAGCAGTCCAAAAGTGAGAGGAATTCAGCAGCGAATGTGCAGTTACTCGAGTCCACATGGATGTTAAAATCACCGAGCAGAAGAGTTGATGGAGACATGGAGCAGAGAGAGGTGAGTAACTCAGACAGCTCAGACAGGAAGGTAGTGGAAGCTTTAGGTGGGCGGTAAATGAGGGCAACCTGGAGCGGAGCAGACTTAAAAAGCCATTTTAATTTACTGTAATCAATAGGTACATGTAGCATTTAATCCAATTATTTAAGTTCTGGAAAATTGTAGGTTTTGAGTTGATTAACTTAAAATACTTGAGGCAATCAGTTGCCCTACTTTTTTTGAGTTAAGTTTACTTATTGGGGCTTACAGTGTAGTGAATCCAATTGTTTGGCTATGTTATTTCAGGTGTGTTATGTTTTGTGTTAGGGTTGGGAACCGAAACTCGGTTCAAGATGAGAACCGATAAGAAAATGCCGGGTACCCGTACAAAATACACAATTTCGGTTCTGCTTAACGGTTCCTAAAGGTGGTAGACCCTGTATTCCACCGGGTCTGTCTTCGCCGCGGGTCCGTCTGCGCCGCGGTGACCCGGTGGAATACAGGGACTGGCCATCTGTGTGTTCTGGAGAATCACAGAACGGCCGGTTGTTAGCGGGCCGTTGATGGCCGGCTCCGTACGCTGACGGCCGGCACCGCCCCCCATTTTTTTAAACGGCATCATGTAAGTTGCGCTGACAGTCGACAGAGGTACCCCGCAACGAGGCTCCCCCCCCGCTCCCGTAGGCAGTTCACGAGCTCAGTCACTTCATAACACCAAAGATTGGTCGCGGTAAACGCTCTGAAGTGAGGCTCCACTACACTAAAAAATAAAAAGACAAGGCACAGTGCAATGCCTG
The DNA here is from genome assembly GCA_902827135.1 of Harpagifer antarcticus. Taxonomy (NCBI): domain Eukaryota; kingdom Metazoa; phylum Chordata; class Actinopteri; order Perciformes; family Harpagiferidae; genus Harpagifer; species Harpagifer antarcticus. Next base: position 4,421,597 of record CADEHL010001357.1, read on the forward strand.
TTAATAGCTTGCCACAGGCATAGCTCAGTTAAAATAAAGCACAGCTATTGTGCAATACATTTGTATTGCATGTATATTTTTTATTTGTAGAAAGTTAAAGCTTAAATGAATAAAGATATTTTGTTATCTAAACGTTTGACCTCTTTCTTTTACAATTTTGGAATCGAAACGGAGAATCGATAAGAACCGGAATCGTTAAGCAGAACCGGAATCGGAATCTATACATTTCAAACGATACCCATCCATATAGAAATAGATTTGGCCCATATGTTTTTACAAGATGTGAAAAGGCTAGTTAGTTTCGGCTAGTTTCTAGGTTACCTTAACGTGGCGCGGATGCCTACATCGGCCATGAACAGCGACAAGTATCAACCGATATGGTTTGCTAAACTATTATGTCCTGCTTGGGATAAATAATAAAAAAAAGGCGAACTATCCTAATTTGTTGTTCTGATGACTGTCAGGTTCAAGTGAAAGTGGAAAGTGAGTCGTCCCTCAAGGCTGTTGTCTGCTTCCAGGGGGGGCATTGTGCGGCACATCCTTCAACAGCTGAGAAGGAGGCCAATTAGAGCTGAAGAAAGGCAGCTGATAGCAGACACTCTTAGCTCTAAACTCTCAAGAAGTGTATAGTTACAAAGCTTGAACAAGTTGGAGGAGACTGTTCTGCAATCTGGTTGCAGAGATGAGGTGCCGACAACTGGAGTCTTAAAGACTTTATCTTGGGGAGAAAGGGAAAAGCAGAGGAGGCACGAAAATGAGATGGTGAGTCTGCAACTTATGTCTGAGGGTGTTCAAGACAAAGATGACCAGTGGATTCAGAAGGTAATCCTGCAGCCAAAAGGTGTCATGCTTTGGTCTAAGAGAACAATTAGGTTATTCCATGACAGATCGAAGGAGGACATTGTCTACCTAGATGCCACAGGTAGCATTGTTAAAAAGGCAAAAGGGGAGAGCACACCTTTTTACATCTACAAACTTGTGGTCAGAAATCCAGTAAAAGGATGCTCCCCTGTCCCTGTTGCCACATACACTGAACAAAAATATAAATGCAACACTTTAGTTTTTGCTCCCATTTTTCATGAGATGAACTCAAAGATCTAAAACATTTTCTATATACACAAATTAACCATTTCTCTCAAATATTGTTCACAAATCTAAAAAAATCTGTGATAGTGAGCACTTCTTCTTTGCCGAGATAATCCATCCCACCTCACAGGTGTGGCATATCAAGATGCTGATTAGACAGCATGATTATTGCACAGGTGTGCCTTAGGCTGGCCACAATAAAAGGCCACTCTGAAACGTGCTTTATTGGGGGGGTCTGGGGGGGTCCGAAAACTAGTCAGTATCTGGTGTGACCACCATTTGCCTCACGCAGTGCAACACATCTCCTTCGTATAGAGTTGATCAGGTTGTTGATTGTGGCCTGTGGAATGTTGGTCCACTCCTCTTCAATGGCTGTGCCAAGTTGCTGGATATTGGCAGGAACTGGAACACGCTGTCGTATACGCCGATCCAGAGCATCCCAAACATGCTCAATGGGTGACATGTCCGGTGAGTATGCTGGCCATGCAAGAACTGGGATGTTTTCAGCCTCCAGGAATTATGTACAGATCCTTGCAACATGGGGCCGTGCATTATCATGCTGCAACATGAGGTGATGGTCGTGGATGAATGGCACAACAATGGGCCTCAGAATCTCGTCACGGTATCTCTGTGCATTCACAATGCCATCAATAAAATGCACCTGTGTTCATAACATACGCCTTCCCATATCATAACCCCACCACCACCACCATGGGCCACTCGATTCACAACATTGACATCAGAAAACCGCTCACCCACACGACGCCACACACGCTGTCTGTCATCTGCCCTGAACAGTGAAAACCGGGATTCATCCGTGAAGAGAACACCTCTCCAACGTGCCAGACGCCATCGAATGTGAGCATTTGCCCACTCAAGTCGGTTACGACGACGAACCAGAGTCAGGTCGAGACCCCGATGAGGACGACGAGCATGCAGATGAGCTTCCCTGAGACGGTTTCTGACAGTTTGTGCAGAAATTCTTTGGTTATGCAAACCGATTGTTGCAGCAGCTGTCCGAGTGGCTGGTCTCAGACGATCTTGGAGGTGAACATGCTGGATGTGGAGGTCCTGGGCTGGTGTGGTTACACGTGGTCTGCGGTTGTGAGGCCGGTTGGATATACTGCCAAATTCTCTGAAACGCCTTTGGAGACGGCTTATGGTAGAGAAATGAACATTCAATTGACGGGCAACAGCTCTGGTGGACATTCCTGCTGTCAGCATGCCAATTGCACGCTCCCTCAAAACTTGCGACATCTGTGGCATTGTGCTGTGTGATGAAACTGAACATTTTAGAGTGGCCTTTTATTGTGGCCAGCCTAAGGCACACCTGTGCAATAATCATGCTGTCTAATCAGCATCTTGATATGCCACACCTGTGAGGTGGGATGGATTATCTCAGCAAAGGAGAAGTGCTCACGATCACAGATTTTTTCAGATTTCTGAACAATATGAGAGAAATGGTTATTTTGTGTATATAGAAAATGTTTTAGATCTTTGAGTTCATCTCATGAAAAATGGGAGCAAAAACAAAAGTGTTGCATTTATATTTTTGTTCAGTGTATGTTACCTGTGAATACACCACAGCATCGATAACATACTTTCTTGGCTCTTTCATCACAGACTGTGTCAAACAACATGGGCCAAACATTTGCAGAAGACCAGTTATGTTACTTTTTGATGGCTCTGTAGTTTTGATGCAGGCAATGGCTCATAATCTATGTGGCCTTAGTCTCAATGAACTACTATCATAATATTATCACATTGTGACGGGACAAGGAAAGGAGCATGCACTTGCACTTCCTATCCTACATAGATGCCTGAGCCCTGTCATGAAAAACGCAAAGGACCTCTGCAAAAAACAGTGAGTGATGTCTTCAACTGAATATGATTTAGTTATATTTTAGTTTAGAGTATAGTGGCATTGTAATAATATTAATTCTGTAAATTCTTCCTCACAGTGCCGCGAAACACTATCGTCTGTGCATGCATGTCTTCGGGCTGATGACCCAGGCTACTACTTTAAAAGAACTGGATCAAGTAGTAGTTAGTGCCACTGTGCTGCTGGCAAGTCCATGCAGTGGGAACATGTTGAGAAACATTTTAAAGACCTTCAGACGCTTTTGACAGCAGTTGCCCAGCCAGTCATTGATGACTCAGGCATTGCTGAGGAAGACTTTGTGTTAGGTAATCCTTTGTAGAATTGTAAAATAAAATTGAATAATGGATTAGTTGTCAACTATTAAATTAATCGCCAACTATTTCAAAAATCTGTTTGAGTAATTTCTTACGAAAAACTAAATATTGTCTAAAAGTAAATATTCTCTGATTCCAGCTTCTTAAATGTGAATATTTTATGCTATATTTACTCCTTTATGACAGTAAATTGAATATCTTTGTGGACAAAAACAAGACATTTGAGGACGTCATGTTTGGGAAACACTGATTTTCTGAGATTTTATAGACCAAGCAACTAATCGATTAATCAAGAAAATTATCAACAGATTAATTGACAATGAAAATAATTGTTATTTGCAGCCCTAATGTTTATGTGTTTTTCTGGGTGCTTTGAGTATTTCCCTTTTGTGAGTTATGCCTAAATAGGTATAAGCTGTATGGACTTTTTTCCTTTGTAGAAATGTTCAGCAGATATTAATTTGATGTAACTGCAGTCCATGCAAATACAAAATACACAATTACATGGACCAAATAATTATAATATTGTAAGTAACATCTGGTTTAGTACTCACAAATGCACCAAAATACAAAACAATTACATGAACGTGATTATGTGTCTTACAGAATGATTTGGGCCCAACACCGTTTGACTCCCACTTTAAGGATGTCATCCAGCAGGCATCATTGGATAAAGTTGGAGAGCCAAATGAGTACTTTTGCCCAAACTTTATCCCCAAGCTGCTCAAGTACTTTCTGCCTCAGGCTTGTCACGATCTGTCCGTGTTGTGTTTTGTCTTGTCTTTTTCTCTCTTTGGTTTCCTGTTTTATTTTGTAAAGTGTTCACCCCCCGTTCCTGCCTGTTGCTTTCTGTCTGTTTTCCCTCCCTGATTACCCGATTGTGTTCACGTGGTGCCCCTGTGTTTTCTCCTCCCTCCTCACCTGTCTCTTGTTTGTTTGATTAGTCCTGTGTGTATTTAGGTTCTGTGTTTTCTGTTAGTCTTTGTGAGTTCCTTGTTGTATTTGGACTATGTTCACGGGGAAGAGTGTTCAGCTCTGTTTCTAGCCTTGAAATAAAGGTATTTTTTCTGTTTATCTGCATTTGGGTCCTGCTTGCCTCACTCCACCCTGACAGAACCCTGACAGAAGGAACTCACCAAGAATGGACCCAGCAGACAGCTTGTACGAGGTCACGTACAATTTAACATGCTTGAAGAATGACTTTCGATATGCCTCCAGTAGTAAAGAGAGGCAGTCAATTATTTCTACGGCACGCCAAGAAGTAACCTCAAGGCCCTGGTTAAGAGAGTTACTACCCGAGTGGGTGGAGGACTTTTTTGGTAGCTTTGAGGTCAAACCTGTTTCCCGGCCTGTTAGCCCCTGGCATGCTAGCCCCCTGCCTCCCAATTCCCAACCTGACGCCATACGTCTCGGTGTGTTCTGTCTGGAGTCAGCCCCTGCTTCTTCCCCATTTCCTGCTCCTGTCCAGGATCCGTTCTCGGGTACTCGTCTGGCTTTTGGAGGTCCACGGAGCCTCCAAAAGGCTCCTAAGAGAAGGAGTCGCAAGTCCAGGCTAGCAACCCGAGCCCCAGAAGCCATGCTTTGGGACCCAGTACAGGCCCCAGCAGCCATGGTTCCAGTCCCAGTACAGGCCCCAGCAGCCATGGCTCCATGCTCCAGTACCGGCCCACGCAGCTTTAATTCCATACTCCATTACCTGGCTTACACAGCCAGGGTCCAGGCTTCTGCTCCGCGCCCAACAGCCAGGGTTCCAGCCCCAGTTCTGGTCCCAGCAGCCATGGTTCCAGCCCCAGGTCTGGCCCCAGCAGCCATCATTCCGGCCCCAGTTCTGGCCCCAGCTGCCATAGTCCCATCTCTGGTCCCTTCTCTAGTCTCTCCTCTTGTCCCTTCCCTAGTCCCTCCTCAGGTCACTTTCCTAGTCCCTTCTCTAGTCCCTTCTCCAGTCCCACCTCTAGTCACTTCTCTAGTTCCCTCTCAAGTCTCCTCTCAAGCTACCTCTCGAGTCCCCTTTCTAGATCCCTCTCAAGTCACCTCTCGAGGTCCCTCTCAAGCCACCTCTCGAGTCCCTTCTCGAGTCCCCTCTCAAATCACCTCTCGAGTTACCTCTCAAGTCTCCTCTCAAGTTCCCACTCAAGTCCCTACTCAAGTACCGTTGGAGGTTCAGCTGGGGGTCCTGCCAACCCGTTGTCCTGTCTCGTTGGAGGGCCCGCCGACTACTCTCCTGCCGGGGGTCCTGCCAGCTCCTTGTCCTGTCTCGTTGGAGGGCCCGCCGACTACTCTCCTGCCGGGGGTCCTGCCAACCCTATGTCCTGTCCCGTTGGAGGTCCCGCCGTCTACTCTCCTGCCGGGGGTCCTGCCAATCCTATGTCCTGTGCCGTTGGAGGCCCCGCCGACAACTCTCCTGCCGGGGGTCCTGCCAGCTCCTTGTCCTGTCTCGTTGGAGGGCCCGCAGACAACTCTCCTGCCGGGGGTCCTGCCAATCCTATGTCCTGCGCCGTTGGAGGCCCCGCCGACTACTCTCCTGCCGGGGGTCCTGCCAACCCTGTGTCCTGTCCCGTTGGAGGCCCCGCCGACTACTCTCCTGCCGGGGGTCCTGCCAACCCTTTGTCCTGTCCCGTTGGAGGTCCCGCCGTCTACTCTCCTGCCGGGGGTCCTGCCAATCCTATGTCCTGTGCCGTTGGAGGCCCCGTCGACTACTCTCCTGCCGGGGGCCCTGCCAACCCTTTGTCCTGTCCCGTTGGAGGTCCCGCCGTCTATTCTCCTGCCGGGGGTCCTGCCAATCCTATGTCCTGTGCCGTTGGAGGCCCCGCCGACTACTCTTCTACCGGGGGTCCTGCCAACCCCATGTCCTGTTTCATTGGAGGCCTCGACATCACATGTCTCGCTGGGGGTCCTGCCAACTCCTGGTCCTCTTCCGTGGGGGATCCTGCCGAAGCCTGTCCCGCCGGCTCCGGTTCCTGTCCGGCCGACACCGGGTCCTGCCCGGCCTCCGGAGCTGTCTGGTCTTCGCCCTCGATCCCGGCCCTCTGTGAGCCGCGGTCTTCGCCCTCGATCCCGACCCTCTGTGAGCCGCGGTCTTCGCCCGCGGGCCCGGCCCCCTGACTCTTCCTGCCGCTGCCCTCGTCCTCGAGCCCGGCCCCCTGACTCTTCCTGCCGCTGCCTTCGCCCTCATGCTCGGCCCCCTGAGTTCGCCCGCTGTGGCCTTCGCCCCACCTTGGACTCTGCCTTGCCCCCGGGCCGTCCGCCCGAGTCCCCCTTCTCGGCTTCTGCCTTGCCCCCGGGCCGTCCGCCCGAGATCCCTTCCTGGTCCTCTACTGGGCTCCTGGGCGGTCAGCTCAGTCCCGTCCTCCGGACCCCCTCCACCCACCCTGGTGGCCTAGTGATACGTCCCTCCTCCGGACCCCCTCCACCCACCCTGCTTGAGGTTTTGGACTTTTGTTTTTTTTTGGACGTCTGGGATCCGTCCCTTGAGGGGGGGGGTACTGTCACGATCTGTCCGTGTTGTGTTTTGTCTTGTCTTTTTCTCTCTTTGGTTTCCTGTTTTATTTTGTAAAGTGTTCACCCCCCGTTCCTGCCTGTTGCTTTCTGTCTGTTTTCCCTCCCTGATTACCCGATTGTGTTCACCTGGTGCCCCTGTGTTTTCTCCTCCCTCCTCACCTGTCTCTTGTTTGTTTGATTAGTCCTGTGTGTATTTAGGTTCTGTGTTTTCTGTTAGTCTTTGTGAGTTCCTTGTTGTATTTGGACTATGTTCACGGGGAAGAGTGTTCAGCTCTGTTTCTAGCCTTGAAATAAAGGTATTTTTTCTGTTTATCTGCATTTGGGTCCTGCTTGCCTCACTCCACCCTGACAGAACCCTGACAAGGCTGCTCTGTGGTCAAGACTACTACTGGGTTAGTTAACTTCCTCTTCTTCATGTATGTTTAAATTTTAAGCTTGTTTTTCCTAGTATTAAATTTAGATGCTTCTATGGCAGGTGACCTTGGACGTCATGGTCCCTTTTATGAAAAGCTGTTAAAGACAGTTGCCCAGAAATCAACACAGGTAAACTTGAACAAAAAAACATAATTACAACTAACCACAACTTTATGACATGGCTGATATCCATACAGTTGTAGGCACACTAATTCACCAAAGAGCTGTTATTTAACAGAACTACACTAAAGACAACATGACCCAGGGGATTATGGAGAAGAGCCAGTGGGATCTTAAAAAGATTTGCTTTCAGCAGAAGAGGCTCACAAGACTGGATGACTTTGTGCACACATACAAGGTCATGCACAACGCACTGTTGAGAGAATACCAAGACTCTCTGAAGACAAAGAACAAGGTATGATATTTTGGCAAAGTCTTTACTTATTGTAATTGCCTTTCTCCGTCATCGCTGTCCTTGTTTGAGGAATCATAATGTGATCAAACTAATAACTTTGATCAGAGTTTTATATTTTCAGTTCTGTCACTTTGAACATGTTTTTGCAGAAATTGACACTACATACGTGTAACATAGTAGCTGATGTAAAAGTATATATTCATTTCTTTGCATAGCAGAATTACTTTAAATTAGTTGTAGCTGATTATATGCATGGACTAAACATATTAAAATAACATTTTGTTAATGCAAATTACATCCCATTACAGGTCAGAATCACTTGCAGGACTAAGACATAACCTCAGGTTTAAGCACCAAATATATTATTGAAAACATCAATACTATTGGTACACTAATGTGTGCCAATTTATACAGAATGCAATTGAAAATGTTGTGGAAATATTGTCTTCCATTTATAGTAACTACACCTATTGCTCTCTGTTTATTATAATTAAGACCCACAGGGTAGAAGTGGAACGGTGGAAACAGAGGAGGAGAGGTGTATACAGGACTGTCTCAGAAAATTAGAATATTGTGATAAAGTTCTTTATTTTCTGTAATGCAATTTAAAAAAACAAAAATGTCATACATTCTGGATTCATTACAAATCAACTGAAATATTGCAAGCCTTTTATTATTTTAATATTGCTGATTATGGCATACAGCTTAAGAAAACTCAAAAATCCTATTTCAAAAAATTAGAATAGTTCCTCAGACCAAGTAAAAAAAAAAGATTTATAACAGCAAAACACAATCAAACATTTGAAAATGTCCATTAATGCACTCAGTACTTGGTTGGGAATCCTTTTGCACGGATTACTGCATCAATGCGGCCTGGCATGGAGGCAATCAGCCTGTGGCATTGCTGAGGTGTTATGGATGCCCAGGATGCTTCAATAGCGGCCTTTAGCTCATTAGCATTGTTGGGTCTGGTGTCTTTCAGCTTCTTCTTCACAATACCCCACATATTCTCTATGGGGTTCAGGTCAGGGGAATTTGCAGGCCAATCGAGGACAGTAATGCCATGGTCAGTACACCAGTTACTGGTGGTTTTGGCACTGTGGGCAGGTGCCAGATCATGCTGGAAAATGAATTCCTCATCTCCATAGAGCTTTTCAGCAGACAGAAGCATGTAGTGCTCTAAAATCTCTTGGTACACAGCTGCATTTACTCTGGGCTTGATGAAACACAGTGGACCAACACCAGCAGCTGACATGGCTCCCCAAACCATCGCTGACTGTGGGAACTTCACACTGGATTTCAAGCAACTTGGATTTTGCTCCTCTCCAGCCTTTCTCCAGACTCTGGCGCCTTGACTTCCAAATGAAATACAAAACTTGCTTTCGTCTGAAAAGAGGACTTTGGACCACTGTGCAACTGTCCAGTGCTTCTTTTCCTTAGCCCAAGTCAGACGCCTCTTCCGTTGTCTTGAGTTCAGAAGTGGCTTGACCATGGGAATACGGCTATTGTAGCCCATTTCCCGGACACGTCTGTGAACAGTGACTTTTGATACCTGGACTCCAGCTTCAGTCCACTGTCTTTGAAGCTCCCCCAAATTCTGGAAGCGACTCTTCTTCACAATGCTGTTAAGGCTGCGGTCATCTCTCTTGGTTGTGCAGCGTTTCCTGCCACATTTCCCCCTTCCAACAGGCTTTTTGTGGATGTGCTTTGAAACTGCACTCTGTGAACAGCTTGCTCTTTGAGAAATTTCTTTTTGTGTCTTACCCTCCTGATGGAGGGTGTCAATGACGGTCCTCTGGACAGCAGTCAGATCAGCAGTCTTCCCCATACTTGTGATTTAGTTTACTGAACCAAGCTGAGTGTTTTTCAAGGCTCAGGAAACCCTTGCAGGTGTTTCGAGTTAATTAGACGATTCAAGTGATTCGTTGAACACCCTACTAGTATACTTTTTCATGATATTCTAATATTTAGAGATAGGATATTTGAGTTTTCTTAAGCTGTATGCCATAATCAGCAATATTAAAATAATAAAAGGCTTGCAATATTTCAGTTGATTTGTAATGAATCCAGAATGTATGACATTTTTGTTTTTTTAATTGCATTACAGAAAATAAAGAACTTTATCACAATATTCTAATTTTCTGAGACAGTCCTGTATGTTACACCAATCACAAAGCCTTTTGATTTCAAGAAATCTAAAGCAAAGAAGGTAAAGGAAAGGTTACTTCATTGATCACCATTTTTTACAAGTGATGCTGTGTGTTTATATAATACAGATAATATAAAATGTTGACGTCAAGTACAATTGGGATTATCAGGTTATGAAGAAGATTCTCAACCCATCTCTGTCCACGTCCAACCTCAAAGAGGCACAGGAAAAACACAGACAGCTTTCCACAGCACACACCATCTCAGGTTAGTGCCTAACATTTTGCTGCATTTATTTTAAATGTCCTTCAATTGTAAAGGATGACAGAATGGCATTTTTCATTCTACTAGAAAGAACAAAGAATTAGAGTTCTTCTTTAAAACCTGTTAAGCCCCAAGGTCCCCGCCGGCGGGGACCCCGTTTTTTTTTTCACGACACTGTGTCTCAGGGCATTTTAATATTTAAAATCCTATTAATGTGTTATACCAGATTAACGAGAAGAATCTCAGCTAACTGACGATACGAACCATTTTTACTGAAACAAAACACAAGTCTCACAAGAAGCGTTAGCATTAACCCTTAGCTAAAACGGGCAGATGCTACTTCCAGTGCTAACTAGCAAAAACGATCTTTAAAACTTAATATTTTCTGCACAAACTACATATCATCTGGAAAGCTGATACTCCACAGATTATTTTGTTATAAGTATCATCCCTGTAGGACACAAACTCACTGAGCTAGCAGCCAGAACAGAGAAGAAAAAAAACAACAATTTTTAAAAACATAACAATAATTATGTCTTACCGTTGCTGTTTTGTGATCAAAGCTCGTGTTCAAGGGAATAAAAACGCTCCTCAAGGTTAATCCAATGTCTCTTAGTCACTTTAGAATTGTTCCTGATAATCTATCATTACATTCATGGCAGCAGAGTAGGTATAAAGTTTCGCAGTCCCAAGCTAATGCTGTCTCACATGCTGTTTACGCAAACCTCTCTCTACTTGACGTAAGTGTTTAGCGGGACTTACTAACTGTCACTCGATTCTATTGGCTCTAACGGTTCAGAAAAGGTGTCAATCACCCAAATCGACCAATGGGTTCCAAAGATATGATCCTGCGTAGTATAAACTACGCCTGCTCCGCCTCCATTACGCATTACGCAGCAGGCTCCACAGAGCACTGCACCGCAGCAGGAGCCACAACAGAGCACACGCAGCAGGACAGCACCACAGCACCACAGCACGCAGCGACGATAGCAGGTAACAGGTAACAGAGCACATTTCAAGGACGTTGATTTCTTTGCTTTTAGATATTTTTCTTGTGTATCCTCTTTCCATTTTAGCAAATAATGGCAGCCAGAAGGGAGAGCTTCACCACCGAGCTGGTGCTAGAGATGCTAGCTGACGATAGTGGAGCTATGATCATACCAGATGACTCTTCTTCGGATGATGAAGATCTCCTCCAGCCAGACCTGGATCCAGACAGTAGTGACTCGGATGTTGAACTTCCACCACGGGAAAGGTATGTAATCTCTCCGTTTTTATATATTACTTATGTGTTTGGTGGAACTGCGTCACAGTGCTAGCTTAGCCAAGAAGCTACAGGAATGATGCTAAATGCTAAATGATGCTAAATGCTAAATAGTGTTACTTGTCTTTTTGGAGTTACATTTTCTAAATGAATGGCCAGTGAATGAATATACATGGGTTTACTTATTTATTTGGTGTAATATTATTCATTTATAGTCCAATATTATCCTTTTTATATATTACTTTTGTGTTTGGTAAAACTGCATCACAGTGTTAGCTTAGCCAAGAAGCTACAAAAAATGATTAGGCAAAATGCTAAATAGTGTTACTTGTCTTTTTGGAGTTACATTTTCTAAATGAATGGCCAGTGAATGAATATACATGTGTTTACTTATTTATTTGGTGTAATATTATTCATTATAGTCCAATATTATCCTATAAGTTTAAGCCAGTGAATGAATCTAATCTCTTTGTTTTTCCACATGTGTTAGATGAGGAGTGACCCCAGCAGGACAAAGACACACACCCAGAAGACTTTCAGGGAGCAGCTTGCTGCAGAATTGTTGGAGTTTGCTGAAGGGCCTGCACCACCACCCCCTCCTCCACCACCACTCACATGCATGCCCGAGTATTATGGGGAAGATGCCACCAAGGTCAGGAAGAACTGCAGGAGGTGCCTAGATGCTGGACTCAAAAGGTGAAGACACCCGTGTACTGCAGGAAGTGCCAGGTCCCTCTGTGCTTCACTACCAAAAAGAACTGTTTCAGGGAGTGGCACGACCTAAATACTGGAACATTCAGGTAGGTATAAAGTTCAGGTAGGTATAACGTTTGCGAGTGTTTATTTAAAAAATGTTATATACCTAGTGTGATTTTATTGTATAGTACGTTGGTAAAATGTTTGTTTTTACATGCCTATAGTGTTGGTAAAATGTTTGAAATAAATCTGCCCCAGTTGGAGTCAAATGTTACCTATGTTTCCGTTTTTTTTTATTGTGCAAGTACACCTACACACACTGACCTACAGTGTAGTTTTATTGTATAGTGTGTTGGTACAGTTACATACACACACACACACAGCTACACTTACACATACCCACACAGCTACACTTGCACACCTACACACACCCACACACCTACACTTACACATACATACCCACACACACACCTACACTTACACACACATCTACACACACTCCCACACAAACAAATATTTAAAAAAAATATATATTTAAAAAAAATATGTATTTATTTTTTAAATATTTTTTTGTTTTGTTTTGGGTGGAATGAATACCTATAGTGATGATTGAATGTAATACAATGATTTTTATAGTCTGGTACCTGAAAAAGGTCAAATGGCACTGATGGAACCAAATGTGCCCAAATGTGCCCAAAGCTTATTCCGCCTGGACTTTATTTTCATAAACCTCTCTAAAAAGGTCAAATGTCACTTGTTTTGCCTCAATCTTGATACAGGGTACTTATTATATGTTATACTTTGGATTCCTAAAGCTTTTAGGCTACTAACCCATCATTCAAGGGTGGTCTTCACTATATGTAATGGGTTTTCTTTAGGCGGAGACAGGAATTTACATTTTTTTGCTATGTTCCATCTGAATTTACTCTGACACAGAAAAATCTATATTGATTCTGACACTTCTATATCCAACTCACAGATGTAACCTTGCTTTGATATCAAATATTATTCATATAAACCTTTTAGAAGTGAAGTTATAGTCATTTATTCTGGGAATGTCATTTTCGAGCCTGAAACCTGAAAAACAGGCTCGGGGTTTAACAGGTTAAGAAGATCTCATGATGATCTTGTGAAATGTTGTTGATGTCTCTTGTAACTTTTCCATGTGTAACATTTCTTGTCTCCAACTTTTGTGTTTACCATGACATGCTATCCCTCCCATCTCATTCTGAGGAACATGGACAAATAGTCAAATAGCTAATGTACATGTTTTATAATGGGGTGATGTTTGTATTTCATGGAATGATCTGTATTACATTGTTCACAGCTCAAGTCCCCCCACCAGTCAACATCAGTCATCACTGATGCACATGAACAGAAGCCCTCTCCAGAACATGTGACATCACAGGTCCATTTTCTTAACAAAGCATTATAAAACCTGTACTGTGGATAACAAATATATATATTTTAGGAATAATGTATTTTTTAGATTATTAACATGAATCCAGGGATGATACTACAATTAGACTGCATCATTTGTAATATACTGACATTATACTTACAGTAGATGCCATTCTGCCTTTATGTGTACAGTGTGATACAGAAGGAACTGACTTGTCCAGGGTCAGTGTAGTGGGAGATGAACCACCCCTGCTGTTTAAGTGAAAATGTGAATCTGGATTCATCAGCAGGAAGAAGCATACACCAAGTCAAGACGTTGTCAGTTGAACTGTCTGAAACTGTCAAAGTATGTGTATGGAAGGCAGATCTCACAACATTCGTAGTTGATGGTGTTGTCAATGCGGCCAATAAGAACCTGCAGCATTGTGACGGTCTTGCACTGGCTCTGAGTACAGCTGGAGGGCCAGTGATCAAAGCTGAGAGCAACCTCCACATGGAGGAGACTGAGGAGGTGGGGGAAGAGGCGAAGAAGAAGGGGAGGAAGGGGGAGGGGATGTAGAGCTTGGGATGGAGGAGGAAGAGGAGGATAGCGAGGATGAGAAAGAGCAGTGTCGGAGAGAGAGGGAGCTAATGAGAAAGAAGAAGATGGAGAAGGCAAGGGAGGAGGAAAAGGAAAGAGAGGAGATGGAGGGAATAGAGAACTGGGAAGGGGTTAAAGTAGACATAGGGGTGATCAATGAAAAGGGTGAATGGGAGGAAAGCGATGAGGACAGGTATCACCTTAGACTTAAGCAAAGGCTGTATGGAGAGAGAGTGGGAGAAACGTTGGAGGAGTGGGAGGAGTATTGGGAAAAGACAAAGGCATGGGCGATCGTTGAGACCCGGAAAGTTGTGGAAAATGGAAAATGGAAGGTAAAGTTTGAAGGTGATACATTTGTGAAAAAAAGTGTGTGATGGTTTGAATATGGTTATGCCATAATTGGAGAATGCTTCATGTAAGCTGAGAGCTTGTTCTGTATGATTCTGTTTTGATTTGTTGATGATATGTCTTTCCCTATGGGGTAAAGTAATGAGCCAAATTTGTTTTAAGAAATGTAAACTGTGTATGTGTTTTTGATATAATAAAAGCAAAACAAACAAACAAAAAAGCAAAGAAAAAAAAGTACGGGAAATTAAAAACTGGAGGCAATCATAACCAGTGCTGGTAACCTACCTTGCAAAAAGGTTATTCATGCAGTTGGCCCATGTGTAAATAAATCTCCATCTCCAGCAGTGTTGTCTAAAGCAAAGAAGGCTTTGAAAGAAACAGTATGGAGCATACTACAAAAAGTAATGGAAAATAATTTGCAGTCTGTTGCCATTCCGGCTATAAGTTCAGGGATATTCAACTTCCCCTTGCCAATGTGTGCAGACATTCTAGTGTCCACTGTCAAAGACTTCCATGAACAGACACAATTCAAAAATCAACATATCACTGTTCATCTTGTGAACAATGAGGAACCCTCGGTGAAGGAAATGGAGAGAGCCTGTAGAGAGATACTTGTATCACCCACTCTGAATGCCAGCCAGATGGTCTCAGAAAAACTATCTCAAGACCAAGAAGAGCAGGTAGGAATCATTCTCAGAATTTATAACATAATTTTCAAAATTGCATTTAGATATTGATGCAAACAAAGATGTCATTGGCTAATTGGTCATTTTATTTAATTTTTCTTACATGGACTTTAAGTATATGTTCAGTGATAAAATACATGAGGATGGACAGTATTACATATACATTTTTTAATGTATTCTGAATCACTTTGTTTACTGGTCATAACTTAATATGTCTCTTTTCTCAAATTTTCTCAAAGCAAAATAGACAACATTTACAGCAGCTTAACCACTACCACACCAGCTCTCCCTCAAGCCACCTTCCCCCCCTTATCCTGCCAACTCCTGTCCCAGTTCTCCCCTGTCTCCCCTACTGACCTCTCTGATCTTCTCACAGGAATGAAAACTGCCACCTGCACCCTGGACCCCATTCCCTCCAGCTTTGTTAAGGCCTGCCTTCCTACTCTCTCTTCACTCATCACTACAGCAATCAACTCCTCCCTGTCTTCTGGCACCATCCCACCATCCCTCAAAATAGCTGCTATCACCCCTATTCTGAAAAAACCCGGACTAAACCCTGACAACCCTAATAACTTCAGACCAATCTCGAACCTACCCTTTCTGTCAAAAGTTCTGGAACGCGCTGTCGCGTCACAACTTAAGCATCATCTTTCTGCTAATAACCTCTATGAAACTTTTCAATCCGGATTCCGCTCAAACCACAGTACCGAAACCGCACTCCTCAAAATCACAAATGACCTTCTCCTCTCCTCCGATGCTGGTAACCTCAACATCCTCATCCTCCTTGACCTCAGCGCTGCCTTCGACACCATCAATCACTCCATCCTCCTCACTCTTCTTGAAACCACCTTCAACATCACCGGCACTGCCCTCTCTTGGTTCACCTCATACCTCTCTGACAGAAACCAGTTAATCTACATCAATAACTGCAAATCCCCCACCGCTCCTCTCCCCCAAGGTGTCCCTCAAGGTTCAGTTCTCGGCCCCCTCCTCTTCATCCTTTACCTGCTTCCCCTTGGTCACATAATCCGCCGTCATGAACTTCAATTCCACTGCTTTGCCGACGACATCCAGCTTCTCATCTCCACCAAGTCCATCTCCACTGCTACCCACTCCATCCTGACAAACTGCATCACTGAAATAAAATCCTGGCTCCAACTTAACGTCCTGAAACTCAACAGCGATAAATCTGAAATAATAATCATTGGATAAAACAAGCTCACCACACCTATCCATAACTTCACCCTCAACATAGACGGCTTCCCAGTTCAAACCTCCCCTCACATCTGGAACCTAGGCATCATATTCGACCAAACCCTCTCCTACAACAAATACATCAAACAGATCACAAAGACAGCCTTCTTCCACCTCAAAAACATCGCCCGTCTACGTCCATCCCTCTCTCCCACTGCTGCCGAAACCCTCATTCACGCCTTCATCACCTCCCGTCTAGATTATTGCAACAGCCTCCTCTACGGTTCACCTGCAAAAATCCTCAAAAAACTTCAATATATCCAAAACTCCGCCGGCCGTCTACTCACCCACACCCGAATCCGTGAACACATTACACCCATCCTCATCAAGCTCCACTGGCTCGCCATCCCCCAGAGAATTCAGTACAAGATCCTCCTGATGACATACAAAGCACTCCATAACCTGGCCCCATCCTACCTGACTCACCTCCTCCACAGACACACTCCCACTCGCTCCCTCTGCTCTGTTATGGCGCATTTCCACTGCAGGCCTCGCTCGGCCTCGCTCGGCCTCGCTCGGTTTGGTTAGGCCTTATTAGGAGCCGGCTCACTTTATGCTGCGCTTCCATTACAGTTTAGGAACTGGGGTAGTTACTATAGTAACGCAGTGTAGGCGGGGAGATCAGCTTTTTGGCGGGCGGAGCGACGCTGCATACAACTACCGTGACGTCATCTTCAATGCGACACAACTCACAAAACACACAACAACAATGGAGGATGTGGAAGCCATCGTGTCCTTGCTTCTTGGTATGTGGTTTTTTATCACAGCAAGAAGGAAAACTTTGTTTCGGAAAAGGCTGCGTATAGCAATACGTAATACAGAAGAAGCTGAGGGGAGACTTATGGCAATCGTACAACGCGGCAGAGACTACTCCAGGACGACTCAAGGACAACGCTACTCGGTAAGCTAACGTTCGCTAACTAGCAATGTGTTTCACGCTCACTATACGACCAAAGTGTTTCACGCTCATTATATGACAAAAGTGTTTCAAGTATTTAATTAATTGTAGCTACCACTTTTACGTATTAAAATATGTATGCTTTTGTTTGTGTATTTCAGAAGTTAGGTTGCCACCGCAGACCATGTGTTTGGATGCTTGACCGAGCAACCGAGTGGTGGGGTGTGATTGTTCCATCTTTCACACACACTCAGTGGGTGGAGAACTTCAGGATGTCTGAGGAAACCTACATATACCTGTGCAACAAACTGCGGCCTGCGATGGAGAGACAGGACACACCATTCCGCGAGTGTATACCTCTAAAGAAGAGGGTGGCCATCGCACTGTGGAAGCTTGCGACCGGCTCCGAGTACAGAAGCATTGGACATCTTTTCGGAGTGAGCAACACAACTGTGTGCCGGTGTGTGCAAGACTTCTGTGCTGCTGCAGAGACGTTATTAGTACCGGAACTAATTCGTTCACCAGACCGGGAGCAGTTTGCAGAAATGGCTGCCTACACTGAGAACAGGTGGGGGCTCCCACAGTGTGTAGGTGCTATTGATGGATCACACATACCCATCTTGGCACCACAGGAATACCACTGCGACTATTTCAACCGTAAAGGCTGGCACTCCATCATCCTTCAGGGAGTTGTAGATGGAAAGGGACATTTCTGGAATGTGTTTGCAGGAATGCCTGGGAGCTTGCACGACGCTCGGGTTTTGAGGCTGTCCTCATTGTGGGAGTTAGCCAGTCGTGGCAACTACTTTCCACCTTGCACCAGGGACATTGGTGGGGTGAATGCTGGCTATTACATCCTGGGAGACAATGCCTATCCCTTGCAAAACTGGCTCATAAAAACGTTCCCTGACAATGGACAGCTGACAGCAGAACATGTGGTATACAACAAGAAGATTTGCAGAGCACGGGTAGTGGTAGAAAATGCTTTTGGTAGACTGAAGGGAAGGTGGTGTTGCCTCATGAAAAGAAATGACTGTGATGTGAGACTTGTTAAATCAATGGTGCTGACATGCTGTGCTCTGCATAACCTCTGCGAGAATCATGGAGAGGCCTATGATGATGGGTGGAATGCACCAGCAGTAGCAGAGCCTGGGGTAGCAGTCGCACACGGTGCAGAGGAGGAGGGCACTGAAATACGAGAGGGTTTGATGCGCTACCTGAATAGCTAAATATTCATTGTATACAGGAAACTTGAATGAAGATTGTGGGCCATTAAGGCCATTGTTTTGTTTTTATTATTACTACATTGTATTGAACATAAATAAATCATTTTTTCTCTTTCACATGTGTTTGTCAAATGATTTAAACAAAACAATGTTATCAGAATTGACTATTTGGTAAATATTTGATTTTCAAGCACCAGTAAGTACTTCCCCATAATATGAACATTTGAGCAAATATGAAAGTAAACAAATACAAATGATCATACCCCCTTCCAGTTTATTTGTAAAAGGAAATATTTTACTTTAAGTAATGTGTCAGTTACCAAATAATGTTTTAGGAGGACCTCAAGCAAGCAAACTCAATTTCTTGCTTTAAATCTCTTCTTAAAATTAACTTTTATCTTATGGGCTTTTTCCTAACTGATGGTGTTTCTTATTGCTTTATAAATTCATGTATGTTTATATCTCTAGATCTTAATTGGGCTATTTTTACAATTGTTTTTGAGTGATATTTTTAGGCTTGTTTTTTTAAAGATCCACAAATATTATTAGTAATGGTATTAGTTGTAGACTATTTTTATTTAGGAAAAATATACGCCTATAACTTCTGCCTCATGTGAATCTGAGTTTTCGTTCTGCTGATTTAAAGCCCTTTAATTGTACATTTCAGTGTGTGAGTGGCAACCCAGTGACTTTGTTTACATGCTCACGAAAATCAGTTTGTTAATCAGATTATGGCAGGAATTCAGATGATGCATTTATCAACAAGAGATCAAATGAGAAGAACTTTATTGTATGTACAATAGAAATAAAAAATATATATATATATTTGTTGCAGCAGCATAAAAAGGCATGGCATTGTACAAATACAAAATAAAAAAATGTTTGTATTGCAGCAGCATAAAAATATATGGCATTATATAAAACAAAAAAGGAAAGATAAGAAATAAACAAGAAAGTATAAATGTTGCATTTACAAATTAACAAAAACAAAAGAGATGAAACTGAATAATATTACAATTATTACAGAGGTGGTTCGTCTTCCTGTGGAGACGGGCCATGTCGCCACCTGGGCCAGGCTCTGTTCGTGGTGCCGTTCCTGCTGTGCTAGGCGCTCGTCTCCTCCTCGTTTCCTCTTGCCTGTATGACGATAAGATAATTATAGCAATAAGAATTAGCAATAACAATGAAAAACACAGGACAGGTCACACAAGGATACAATACAATGTATAAGCAGAACAACAGTAAGGATGAACTAAAGACAGTTATGCCCTAGATGTTTACAATGATTGTGAAAGTGAATTACATTATGTCCAGCCTGTTGATAATGAATATAAATATATGTATATAATAGGATGTCACACACAATTTATTTAATGACGATGGATGATCTAAAGTTTAAAAAAAAGTCACAATTCCAGTCGTTTTGCCATGCCTATTTCTTACCTAGAACCACACGCTGCGGTGTCGTGATGGCACTCGCCGTTGGTGTTGGTTCCTCGACTGGTGTCTGTGGTCGAGTTGAGGTCTGTGCTGATGACGTTGAGGACGGAACACTGCCACCAACCATTGTTCGGGACTGTTCCTCCTCACTAGTCCCAATGGCATCATCTAGAAGAGCAACATGACTTGTTAATTGCTAGGTTCACCTAGAGATGTTGGAGTTCTGTTTTGTTGCCATAGGCCAAGTATTAAGATTCTGAGGCTGCACTGGCAGATAGGCGGTCTATAATTAATTTAGAAAACCTGTTCACAGACGTCTGTTATTTTAAGACACCCCACCAACAGGCTCCAAGCGGCTTACGCAGTGGTGGGTCAAACAGCGGAGGGCCCCGGAGCCCTGAGCGTAGGCTTGAGGGATTTGTATCAGATTTCTCCACACAGGTTGGTAATGCAAAAAGGGGGACCCGAGACGCAGGATGCGGACACAGCGGAGTTCGTCTGGCTGAAGGTCATCAGGACAAAGTGGCTCAACCCCAGGCTCTCCGGCCCCGACCGAGTGACCCAGCGGATCTCTCATGCCGTCCGCATAGGAGGAAAGGGGGACAGCTCGTACCACGGGAGCCAGTGTGCGGCGGGGAAACCACCTGCTAGGACCGGGGACAACATCAGGATGGACGTGGCCCTCGCAGAGGAGGTCGACTCGGAAGCTGTCATCAGTGGACTGGACGAGAACGACCCTGAAAACATCCTTACAGCAGACTACTTGGAAGCGGCTGTCAGCGGGCTGGGGGACTTGTCGAGGCAGCAGAGGAGTCTACTTCTCTCTGATCAGTTCCACCCATGAAGGGAAAGCCGCATCTCCCCCTCCCTATCAGCTATTCCTCTGACGGGGGGGGGCTGATGATTCACCACACAAGGAGACTGCTTTCTAGCACTCAGGTTGCCCTCTAATGGTTCCTTCACTGCCATGGAAGGTGGTGTTCTGTTCCCAAACTTTCAAGTACTTTGGGTCTCAGTTTCTGATAGATTTATACAATATTGTGGGACAGACACAGTAGAAAAGAATGATAGTAGATATGTTTCAAAATGCCTTGTGTAAGTTTATCTCTTGAGAATGAGATAAAAAGGGGGAATTGAAGATTATATTCATCTTAATGTCACCCATATATAAGAGATGTGTTGCATCATGTTATCACTAATATAGGTGTGGTTTTATACATTCCTGTGGGAAATAAGGAGCAGGTTTGCAGGACAGGAGACTGGATGGGGGAGGGGAGCAGACCGGGAAGTCTGAAGAATGTGTGTGTGTGTGTGTGGAAGCTGCAGGAATACGAGCCAGATGTGTTTGTTTTGCTTCAAACTAAAAGACTGTTTCCGGATCATCTCGGCTGGCGCGCGCTGATACGCTACGAAAGCCCATCGTTTATATATGGGCCAATAGATGACCTGTATGGGGGTAGCATCCACACAGCTCCTCCCTTGTTTTTACAATATCTCCTGTTGAGTCCTGGTGTCCGGCCTCTCTTCCTCCTGCTGCCAAGACGAAGTAAGTAAGATTTCCCAGCGGGAGGAACCAGGGCTGGAGTAATCCGGATTACTTTGTGATGTTGTGTTATTGTGTCTTTTGCCATTAAATCAGCATATTTGTTATAACCTTACCAATGGTTGCTGTGAATTCTTCTTCTGTTAATCTGACCCATTCACAAAACGAACACGCGGAGCCGAGGTGGGTTTTAAAACCACTAAGACTCCAACAGTACACAATTCTAAATGAACTAGCTAAGTAAGCAAGGTAACCTACAATATTTATGCCTTGGCCTTTATAATTTGGAATTGAAAAACGCACGACAATCGTTCTTCTCTGACATCATTACCAAAAACAAAAACAACGCACGTGCCTTGTTTGCTACCGTCGACAGACTAACTAACCCCCGAGTGTTAGTAGCCTCTGAATTTCTATCTACCAGGGCGTGCAATGATTTTGCCTCCTTTTTCACTGACAAAATTCAGAAAATCAGACAAGCAGTCTGTGCCTCTGCATCAGGAACATCAAATG
This sequence comes from Harpagifer antarcticus, assembly GCA_902827135.1. NCBI lineage: Eukaryota > Metazoa > Chordata > Actinopteri > Perciformes > Harpagiferidae > Harpagifer > Harpagifer antarcticus. The sequence continues at coordinate 4,443,467 of CADEHL010001357.1, forward strand.
TGTTGTCTCTGTGTCCACTTAACATCAATTCAAACACCATGACACAATTCCATCAGATTAATGATAAAAACCTAGAGGACATTATACAACTTCTGAAATCCTCCTCCTGCTGCCTTGATATTATTCCAACGGGATTTTTCAAAGATGTTTTGCCTTGCATGGCCTCAGATCTACTTCATATAGTAAACAAATCTCTTCACTCAGGCCACAGGCCCTGTTAAAAAAGAATAATCTAGATGCTTCAGTAATGAACAATTACAGGCCCATATCAAACCTCCCATTTCTAGGTAAAATCATTGAAAAAGTTGTTTTTCAACAGTTGAGTAATTTCTTGCATTTAAATAACTGTTTCGATGTGTTCCAGTCAGGCTTTCGTCCAAACCACAGCACTGAGACTGCTCTTGAAAAGGTCTTTAATGACATCCACTTAAACACAGACAGTGGCAGAACTTCAGTGTTTGTATTATTAGATCTCAGTGCTGCGTTTGACACTGTTGACCACAGCATATTACTAGACCGACTGGAAAACTGGGTGGGACTTTCGGAAACAGTTCTAAATTGGTTTGAATCCTACTTAAAGGACAAAAACAACTTTGTTTCTATAGGTAAATACACATCTGAGTTGACAAATATGACATGTGGGGTTCCTCAAGGCTCCATCTTGGGGCCTCTTCTCTTTAACATCTACATGCTACCACTGGCTCAGATAATGAAAAACAACAAAATAAGTTACCATAGCTATGCAGATGACACACAAATGTACGTAACAATTTCACCAGGAGACTATGCTCCAATTCAAACACTGAGTAAGTGCATTGAATAAATCAATGACTGGATGTGTCAGAACTTTCTCCAATCAAACAAAGATAAAACTGAGGTAATGGTTTTTGGAGCCAAGTCAGAACGTATAAAAGTTAGCGCTGATGTCTGCAATGTTCAAAACAACAGATAAAGCCAGAAATCTAGGTGTAGTCATGGACTCTGTCCGGCGTTTCAACAGTCACATTAAAACAGTTACTAAATCAGCCTACTATCACCTAAAGAATATATCTAGGATTAAAAGACTAATGACACAGCAGGATTTGGAAAAACTTGTCCATGCTTTTATATTCAGTAGACTCGACTACTGCAATGGTGTCTTCACAGGTCTCACTAAAAAATCTATTAGGAAGCTGCAGCTGATTCAGAACGCCGCTGCTCGAGTCCTCACTAACACTAAGAAAGTGGATCACATCACTCCTGTTCTGAAGTCTTTACACTGGCTGCCTGTATGTCAAAGAATAGATTTCAAAAATACTGCTGCTGGTTTATAAAGCACTGAATGGTTTAGGCCCAAAATACATTTCTGACCTCCTGCTAAATTATGAACCATCCAGATCTCTCAGGTCTTCAGGGACTGGTCAACTTTCTGTCCCCAGAGTCAGAACTAAACATGGTAAAGCAGCGTTCAGTTATTATGCTCCAAATATCTGGAACAAACTCCTAGAAACCTGCAGGTCCGCTGCAACTCTGACTACTTTTAAATCCAGACTGAAGACTTTTCTTTTTGTCGCTGCTTTTAATTGAACTATTCATATCTTAGACTGCACTGTAACTTTTATCCATGTATTTTTTCTTTTAATGTTTAATTGAACTATTCATATCTTAGACTGCACTGTAACTTTTATCAATGTATTTTTTCTTTTAATGTTTATTTTATTAGCTTTTCTTTTTAATGACTGATTTTAAATGCCATTTTCTTAATGTCTTTTATTTTTTTGTAAAGCACTTTGAATTGCCTTGTGTTGAAAAGTGCTATATAACTAAACTTGCCTTGCCTTGCCTAGCCTATTGCACTTCATTACTTCATCATTTCCGATGACAAGATGTATCAGATTTGATGGTCACTCATTTCATTTTACAGATACAGTGTGACACCTGTGAAAGATGGTTCCATGAGCAGTGCCTGGGGATGAATCAGGACCAACTCCAAGAAGCCAGGGCAAGCAATTGGAATTGCTTTCTCTGCAACTAGGGCAGAAGAATTAAGAAAAAGGGGAAAAAATCAGTTTGCCTGTTTTTGTCATACATACACAATCACTGAATGACAGTGTTTCAGTTGATAAGCTTTCATTTTTTGTTTTTAATATTTGCTCATCTCCTATGCTTGTCTATGTAGTTTAGTTGGATATTCATATTTTAATTATTGGCATGACTACTTACTTTTAGTAGAACGTATATATATATAGTTAAAGGTGTTCATATTTATTTTATTTTCAAATATATGTGTTATAAGTATCTAAGTTTATTGATATTATAAATGTAAATAGTAATTTTGTATTTCAAATAGATCATGCTAATTTCAAAGATGCTTGTATGTGTGTGTTTATTGCAACATCAAAGCAACCTTAGTAAGTTGAACATCAAAAGCCAATACAAAAGTTAAAAAACAAACGTTAAAAAGTCTAATATTGGCACGTGCTACTACAGTTAAACTGTTTTAAAGGTAAAAGTTAATATCTTCTTGCAATACATCCAAAACATTGTTTCACTGTGTTCCGTTACATTTTGACAATGCAGTCTAAAAGTATAATTAACCAAACCTGTTCATTTGTGCTAGATAATCAACAACAAAACCTGTCATTCCACAACTACATGTTCATGACTTTTTGCTAAAACTATTGTATTGATTCAATAATTTAGAATTGCAATGTCATTATGAAATAGAAATGTTAATTAAAAGAAAAAATCTAAACCCAAGTGGCCAAGAATAAGTTAACATTCCAAGAAAGTATCACTGTCTATTGCACACATTAACTCAAAGTAATAATAATAAATTACCTCTAAAGTGATCACTCCACACATCAACCAGCTCGTCAGCAAGAGCACGCCACTAGCGCGTGGAAAAGGTAAGTGTTAGGTTTCATTGTAGTTCTTAGTTAGAAATGGTCATTTTGAGTGTATTGTCGTGAAACAATGACTATGAGGGGCCCCCTATGTCGCGGTGTCAGCCGTATCTCCAGTTGGATTGCTGGTGTTTTCCCCTTCTGCTGTGTCTCCTGTGCTCCCTTGTCTTTCTCTCTTTATGTTTGTATGAGCATGTGTCTTTGTCGTGGACGTGGTGCTCCTCTTCCCCTCCCGTCTCCCCATTTGATCATCAGCCTTAACGCCTGTCTACCATCTACTCATCGGCGCAGCAGTACTTCAAACGCGGTTTCTCATCCAGTCTTCGCCAGATCGTTCAGTTAGCCAGTGAGGTACTAACACTCTTCTGCCTCCTTGATTTATTGTGCCTTTTTGATTCCTTTTGTGTTGTTTTGACTTTGGGTTAATCCTGCTCTTCTTGTGCTCTCAGGTCCACTACCACTTTGTCTGCTTGCCTGCTTCACCTAACCAACTGCTTACCAGACGCTCAACCATATCCCCTGCATTCATTCCACTTAGCCCCTCTCCAGCCACCAGCTTGCCAGCCACACTCACTCCCTCCCTTTCCTTCTTCCCTGCTCTGCCCGCTCTGCCAGCCTTCTTACCACTTATCCAGGCAATATTAGGCTCATTAACTAATAAGATAAATGTTTTATCCCACATCAAAGTTAGCCGAAAATGCTCAACTTTTTTCTCTGGAGGGGACTTCGAAACTCAAATTACTGAAAAAGTACACAGTAAAAGTAGTTCATATTATTTGTGCAAGTAGTCTAAGAAGTACTAAGTACAAAAATGGCAGTTTCATAAACTACTTATGGAAGAAATGTTTTTTATCCCACATCAAAGTTAGACGAAAATGCTCCTTCTTGTTCTCTGGAGGGAATTTTGCCATTCTCAAAAAGTACACAGTAAAAGTAGTTCATTGCATTTGTGCAACAAGTTTATGGAAGTGTTCCTCGGTGGGATTTTCTGTAGCTTTAAAGTGGTCGAATATATAATACTGCACATACAAAACGTCCAGCTTCCCAGGGTTGTTTTTATTGCATTACCGTAAACTTGTAACTAATCGCACACTCGAAATACAGGGGCGGCTGGTTTGACCACGCAAAAGTGAAAGACGGCTGGCTTGACGGCAGTCCTGCAAGCCCTCCTGGAACACTTTAACAAGTATTTTCCAGAGGAAACAGCTCCGGAAAGATATGACTGGATAAGATCACCATTTACCGTAACGACCGCAAGTCATCCGACATGGAGGACGCACTGACTGAACTGTCAAGTGACCGCACATTAAAGACAGCTTTTAATGCGAAGGCGCTTGCTGAGTTCTGTATTTCAGTCGAGAGGGAATACCCACAGCTTTCCAAGGCCGCGATGGACGTTCTAACGCCGTTTGGCTCCACATACCTGTGCGAAAAGACTTTCTCGGCACTGACATACATAAAAAACAAATACAGATCTCGTCTAAATGTGGAGGATGATCTCCGAGTGGCCGTCTCCAAAATTAAGCCCAGGATGGACTTGCTGTGCCCCATGCATATTGCCCACCTGTCTCATTAGGTGAGATTAACGCTGAAACATAGCGTATTCCCCAAATGTAAATATGCACCGCAACAATGTCCATATGTTTATTAGTTATTACCCTTTATGTCTCTAAAGTTTGCACAGCAACAATGTTCATATGTTTATTACCTTTATGTATTTTTACAGTTTGCACCGCAACAATGTTCATATGTTTATTACAGTTTATGTCTTTAAAGTTTGCACCGCAACAATGTTCACTCCTAATTCACATGGAGATTACTTTGACTCACGAGTTCTGCTGTTATCTTATATTAAATTGCTATATGTAAAATTATATCATGGTTGTCAGGCTGTTCTGTTCTTGTGTGTTGTCGCAGCCCAGTCTCACGGCATTTCGTGTTATAGTCACGACATTTAATCTATTGATTCGTGTTCACCAACACGATTTTTCCCTTTTTTTCGTGTCACACAGAACGATTTTAAAAGCAATGTATTTCTATTGGTAGTATGTTTCGTGCCTGCAGCACGTCCTTTTTTTCCGGTCGGGTCTTGGAAGACCGGAAGCTGTGTGGTTCATAAAAACATGTTCTTACTCAATATCAAGCCACCATTATTGTTTTTATTTTAAATCGTATAATGTCGGGCTTTTTTGCCGTCTGTGAGGAAAATATATGGGGTTCAGAGCCTCAGAATACTGAAATCTGTATTTATTTTTTTCCTTCTAATTTGTTAGTATTTGTGATCCGCTCTATCAAAATCAGTCAAAAGTCGCAACGGCTCATTTAAAAAATAAACGTGGATTTGTGTGAAAAAACTAGTTTTTCAGGGTTCCGGTGTTTTTTACATTACATTGCATTTAGCTGACGCTTTTGTCCAAAGCGACTTACAATAAGTACATACGACCAGGAAGACACAGCCCAGAAGAAAACAGAATCATATAAGTACATCAGATATCATAGAGCCAAACATTTCAAGTGCTACTCAGCTGGCTATAGATAAGCCAGTCCTATGTTAGTATATAAGTGCTTTGTTAGTAATTCTATCGCTCGAAGTGGAATCGAAAGAGATGAGTTTTCAGTCTGCGCCGGAAGATGTGCAGGCTTTCTGCCGTCCTGATGTCAATGGGGAGCTCATTCCACCATCTTGGAGCCAGGATAGCAAACCCACGTGTTTTTGCTGATGGGAACTTGGGTCCACCTCGCAGCGAGGTTGCAGCGAGTCGTTTGGCTGATGCAGAGCGGAGTGCACACGCTGGGGTGTACAGTTTAACCATGTCCTGGATGTAGGAAGGGCCAGATCCATTCGTGGCATGGTATGCAAGTACTAGTGTCTTGAAGTGGATTCTAGCAGTTACCGGGAGCCAGTGAAGGGAGCGGAGGAGCGGAGTGGTGTGGGAAAATGTTGGAAGGTTGAAGACCAGACGAGCCGCTGCATTCTGGATGAGCTGCAGAGGTCGAATGGCACATGCAGGTAGACCAGCCAGGAGGGAGTTGCAATAGTCTAGGCGTGAGGTGACGAGAGCCTGGACCAGAACCTGGGTGGCTTTCTGGGTCAGCTGGGGACGAATCTTCCTGATGTTGTACAGCGTATATCTGCAGCAACGGGTTGTAGCAGCGATGTTTGCAGTGAAGGACAGGTTGTTATCTAGGGTCACACCCAGATTCCTTGCAGTCTGAGTCGGGGAAACAACAGAGGTGCCGATGTTGATTGTCAGGTCAACAGTGGGACAATCTTTTCCCGGAAGGAAAAGCAGTTCAGTCTTGTCAAGGTTGAGCTTGAGGTGATGAGCAGACATCCACTGAGAGATGTCAGCTAGACAAGCAGAGATGCGTGCGACGACCTGAGTTTCTGAGCGGGGAAAGGACAGAATTAATTGGGTGTCGTCAGCATAGCAGTGGTATGAAAAACCATGCGGGCTAATGACCGATCCGAGCGAGTTTGTGTACAGGGAGAAAAGGAGGGGACCAAGAACAGAGCCCTGAGGGACCCCTGTAGTTAATTGACAAGGGTCGGACTCGGACCCTCTCCAAGTTACCCTGTAGGTACGGTCTTTGAGGTATGAGGCGAGGAGGGAAAGTGCAGAGCCTGAAACTCCAAGTTCTTGGAGAGTGCGAAGGAGGATCTGATGGTTCACCGTGTCGAATGCAGCTGACAGGTCCAACATGATGATGACAGAGGAGAGGGATGCTGCTTTAGCAGTGTGCAGTTCCTCAGTGACAGCAAGGAGGGTCGTTTCTGTGGAGTGACCTGCCTTGAAACCAGACTGGTGCGGATCCAGAAGGTTGTTCTGATGGAGATAACAGGAGAGTTGTTTAAAGACAGCGCGTTTAAGTGTTTTAGACAGGAACGGGAGGAGAGAGACAGGCTTGTAGTTTATAACATCAGACGGGTTGAGAGTGGGTTTCTTAAGGAGAGGGTTTACTCTTGCCTCCTTGAGACTGTTTGGAAAGTGACCAGAAGTTAGAGAAGTGTTGATGAAATGGGTGAGAAACGGTAGAATATCAGGAGTGATAGTCTGAAGGAGGTTTGAAGGGATAGGGTCCAGAGGACAGGTGGTAGGGCGGGCAGAGGTAATGAGGGTAAGAACCTCACTTGGAGAGAGAGGGGAAAAGGAGGTCAGTGTGTGGGTGAAAGGAGGGTCTGGTGACCCAGCGGTGAGTAAAGGTGAGTCAGAAAAAGAAGAGCGAATATCATCAACCTTTTTTTCAAAGTGGTTAACAAAGTCGCTTGACAGAAGTGAGGAGGGGCTTTGGGAGGGTCCAAGAGGGTGGAGAAGATGGAAAATAGTTTTTTGGGATTGGAATAGGAAGATTGGATCTTATCTTGAAAGAAAGTGCTCTTTGCCTGAGAGATCGAGGCAGAGAAAGAGGAGAGGAGAGCCTGATAGGTTAGGAGGTCGTCACGGTGTTTGGATTTCCACCATTTCCGCTCTGCTGCCCGAAGGACGGTTCTATTAGCACGCAGTGCGTCACTTAGCCAGGGAGCAGGGGGGGGACTGACGAGCCTGCCGAGATGTGAGAGGATAGAGAGAGTCCAGAGAAGATGAGAGAGTAGAGAGGAGAGTTTCTGCAGCAGAGTTTGGAGGCAGGAGTTGAAACGAATCAGAGGAAGGGAGGGCTGAGAGCACCGATGAGGCAAAGGTAGAGGGGGAGAGGGAACGAAGGTTACGGCGGACAGGTGCAGGATGAGAAGAGATTAGTTTGTTATGTTTGGAAAGGGGTAGAGAGAATGAAAGGAAGAAGTGATCGGATGTGTGGAGCGGGTTAACAGAGAGGTTAGAAGTAGTGCAGTTCCTTGAGAATATGAGATCAAGGACATTGCCAGCTTTATGAGTTGGTGGGGATGGAGACAATGAGAAAGCGAAGGCGGTTAACAGAGATGTTAGTTCGTCTATCTTCCCCGTCTGGAGGTTGAAATCTCCGAGAAGTACAGCCGGAGGGCCAGTTTCAGGGATATGTGAGAGGAGATGATCTAATTCCTCCAAGAAGTCCCCCAAGGCACCTGGCGGACGGTAGAGAACAACAATGGTTAATTGTATAGGATGGGTTACTGTGACGGCATGGAATTCAAAGGTGGAAGGAGTGAAGTTAGATAGCTTGAAGAGGGAAAAGCTCCATTTGGGAGAGAGCAGGAGACCAGTGCCACCTCCTCTGCCAGTGGGTCTGGGTGTATGGGAGAAGGAATATGCTGTGGAGAGAGCTGCTCGGGTGGATGTGTTGGATGGAGTAATCCAGGTCTCCGTGAGAGCAAGGAAATCCAGGGACTGCAGGGAAGCGTAGCCAGAGATTAAGTCAGCCTTGGGAACAGCTGACTGGCAGTTCCACAGGCCACCTGAAACTAGATGTTGGATGTCAGTGGAGCATGTGGGATAGACGAGAGCAGGCCGATTATATCGATTATGAGATACACGGGGCCAGTGATAATAGCGAGAGGACACGTGAACAGGAATGGAGAAACAACCAAATGAAATAAAACACCAGCGATACTTAGCTCAATCAAAGTAGGATTTGCCTCCTCTTTGCCACCCTCGTGACTCCCACAGGACTCCAATGTCTTTGTCAGTCTTACTCCCGCAGGACTCCAATGTCTGACGCTGAAGCTGACGCTCCAGGAAATAGCTACCTAAAAAGGAGCCTGATTGCTGAGTTCTCACAGCAGTGGGGCCACGCCCCTCTAATTAGTTAACTCTCTACAGCTGATGGGCGACAGCTGGGCGGGCCGTCTATATTCTCACACGGTATCGACTGGCCTTCTGAGATGAGAGCAGATTTACAGCTTTCCCCGAGCAGATCTGAGATGTAAAAATCTCTCTACAAGGTAAAATAACTGCAGAACAATTATAAAGAGTAGAATAAATGAAACAGAGAAGTCGAATTAAACAAGAATATAACTTACAGTGGTTGCTGCGTCCACAGGTCTTGTCGTGACCCGGTCGATATGAAGACTGAGTTCTTCAGATTTTAAATGCCTATTTGAGTGCTTTTTAGCTGGAAAATGATTAATTCACAGCGTTTGTACTTCACGTAATCAGCTGGGCGGGCCGTCTATATTCTCACGCGGTATCGACTGGCCTTCTGAGATGAGAGCAGATTTACAGCTTTCCCCGAGCAGATCTGTTTGTTTTTAAATAAACAAAGTCTTGGCTTTCAGAATATGAAACTGTTATTGCCAAAATCTCATGATAAATACATGTTTAAAGCTTGTAAAGGGAAGAAGAGGCACCTCTCAACTCGCACCCTGCTCTTCCGCAGCACCGCTACCCCTCCCTCCGCTGAAATTACGAAGTAAAGGCGCATAGTAATCATAGATAACACGGCAGGGTCCGTTACAATTTGTTTTCATATGATTTCAAATAAACAAAGTCTTGGCTTTTAGAATATTAAACTTGTTTTCAAGTTTTCAAGTAAACAAATTCAGATGATATAGAACTTTGAAGCTTGTAAAGGCATAATTACAAGCGGAAAACGGAGTAACCTAACATCACAACAGGCATAACAACAGCCGGTGTTTCTTGTGAGTGTTTCCCTGGTACACAAACGCAAAAATACACAAACACAGACACACTGGCGAGCTTCCCCCAGACCAGTAATACAAACGAAAATGTGTCTTCGGGTCAATGTGACTGATTTTGAGAGAGCAAGTCACATTTGGTTTAGGCACGAAACATATTACCAGTAGAAATACATTGCTTTTAAAATCGCTCTGTGTCGAATCAATAGATTATATTTTGTGACTATAACACGAAATGCCGTGAGACTGGGTTGAATTACAACGGTGAGTGCTTCATCCTCTGAACACCACAGGAAGGCGACTGTAACGCACATATTAACATAGGTACGCTCCTCTGAAATTATTATTATTATCCCTCATCGAGTTCGCTATTCAGCTTGCTAACGTTAGCTTAAACAAACGTAACATGCGACGTTAGCCTAATCCAAAATGCTCTATTACGGCGTACTTTTCATGTGGCTCGTTAGTGCAGACTCTCCCATCGTGAACAACTGAAATTATTTGTTGCAAACTATGCAGGAGGCTACTCGTGGGCTTGACCCTCGTCTTAGCCATGGCTTGTATTTGTATTCTGCTAGCCAACTCTCGTTGAAACTCAGTGGCGAACCGTCAGGGCCTTCAAGGTATTCAGAGAATACCCTGGAACACTCCGATAAAACAAACAAAAAATCGATTTAATTATATAAATAAAAAGTATATAAAATGAATAAATGAGAATCGTATCTGTGTTGTTGACCTGTAATATTACAGTGTTACGTTGATTTGTTTGTCCTTCTCGGACCATGCACTACGCATTTCAGTGGTTTTGTGTTAGAAAAGAAAGCAACCAATCAGATCTTGTTCTGGGTCTCTGGGTAGAATATCCTTCGACCAAGGTATTCTACATCCTTGATAGGATGCCCTGGCCGTTGCACTGAATGAGAGCGTACATTTGGACTGACAGTTTGATCAACCAATCATATATTGATTTGTAGCCAATGGGCGTATTCTTTCAGAGTTTCCCTCGGTTCCAGGGTACTCTAGAAGGCTCGCTAGTTAACTGGCTCGAGACAGAGGATGAATGTGACGAAGCAACTCATGCCGTTTTATTGTTTTTAACGTTGAAATGACAAGTGCAAAAGGTGAAGATGAAGTTGTTGCGGAATTGTTGTGAGTACCCTTTTCAAGACAACATTTCAGTGAAAAGACGGACATTATAATGCCGCGGCGGCGGTGGGGGGTGTGTGTGTCTACAGAAGGTCCAGTTGCGATTGACACGGTTCACCACTGTTGAAACTGCAACCTCCTGGCATACTGTCATCTATCACTCTCATCAGAATGCCCAGGTCACACGTAACAAAAACACTTGCAGGTCACGTGCATAGCGCGGGAAGGCTGGAGCGGAGCTGTTTTATGTAAAAGCTCGCTCCGACTTCATTATTTTCTTTTAATCTAAAAAGCGAAGTAAAGCATTTACAATTTCAAGCACTTTATCCCAAATTCAAGCACCATTCCCAAAATGCAAGCACTTTTCAAACCTTGAAAACATCTCATACAATTTCAAGCATTTTCAAGGATTTCCAGCACCCGTACGAACCCTGCTTCCTGGATAGGCTGCCTGCTGTCCTGGTTCATCTGTACTCTTGGCTGATAGCGCATTCTTGCGGCCGATCCGCGACCACAGCTAACGCTGTGCTAACGTTAACATCATACCATCGTGATGATTCGGCGCCCCGTCACCGCCCACTTACGTCATTACAACAAACCACACTTGTGCAGTGTTAACCTGAAGCCCTTGGTCTGTGTTGATGGTATCACTGTTTTACCAGCCATTGCAACATACATCAACTCCCCCACATTAATGTTGTTAAATACCCGCTCTCTTAACAACAAAGCATCACTTATTAATGAAATCATCATTGATAGGATATTGGATTTTCTCTGCCTCACTGAGACATGGATAAACCAACAGGACTTCCCCACACTCAACCTAGCCACCCCCCCAGGTTATGCTTATCTCCAACAGCCCCGCTCCATTGGTCGTGGTGGTGGGCTGGCAGTCATCCACAGATCAGATATCCCTGTCAAACAGCTGCCTGTGATGAATACAATCTCACTTAAGTGCATTGCTGTCACGGTTGTCATGTCAGGTCACAGGTCTATGTCTAGGTTTGGGTGTTTTCACTGCTCTATGTCATGTTTTCCTCCTGTCGTTAGTTTTCCTGGTGTGTCTCGTTAGTTGATTGTGTTCACCTGTGGCCCTTGTGTTTCTCCTCCCCTGCCCGGCTGTTTCTTGTCTTGTAATTATCCCTCCCTGTATTTAGTCTTGTCTCGTGCTGTGTTGAGTGTTGGTGCTTCTTTTGTTTGTGACCTAGTTCACCGTAGAGTGTTTTGTTTGTTGAAGTTTATGTATTAGATAAGAGACCTTGAAATAAAGGTATTATCAAGTGTTATCTGCGTTTGGGTCCTACCTGCTTCACTCTGCGCTATCAGAAAGCACCAACCAGAAAATGGGCCCAGCAGATCCGTTCGAGCTGGAATTATTGAATTTTTCCTTTTTTTTGGCTAACTGCTCGGATCGATGGAAGAGAGCACCCGGAGTTCAGCAGCGAGAGGCTGTGTTGTCGGAGGCGCGCCAAATGGCTAGAGAGAAACCAGGTTTTGGTGAAGTTCTTACCTGGCTGGATTTCAAAGATCCTCCCGGTGTGTGATTCCCGGCCTGCTAGCCCCAGGCATGCTAGCTCCCTGCCTCCCGATTCCCAACCTGGCACCATACGCCTTGGTGGGTTCCGTCTGGAGTCAGCCCCTGCTTCTTCCCCATTTCCTGCTCCTGTCCAGGATCCGTTCTCGGGTACTCGTCTGGCTTATGGAGGTCCACGGAGTATTCAGGCGGCTGCTAAAAGGAGTCGCAAGGCCAAGCTAGCAGCCCGAGCCCCAAGAGCCATGGCTCCAGCCCCAGTTCCGGCCCCAGCAGCCATGGTTCTGGCTCCAGTACCGGCTCCAGTACCCCTGGTCCCGACTCCAGTTTCGGCTCCAGGACTGGCTTACCGGCCAACGCCAGCTCCCCGTGTCCTGTCGGCATACCGGCCGACGCCAGCACCCCGTGTCCTGTCGGCGTACCGGCCGACTCCAGCACCTCGTCTCTTGTTGGCTCCCCAGCCAACACCAGCTCCTCGTGTCCTGTCGGCGTACCGGCCGACTCCAGCACCACGTGTTCTGTTGGCGAACCAACTCTCTCAAGTTTCCCCTCCAGACACTTCTCAAGTCCCCTCTCAAGTTCCTACCGGAGTCCCCTCTCAAGTTTCCCCTCAGGTCTCCTCTCGAGTTCCCTCTCAAGTCCCCTCTCAGGTCCCCTCTCGAATTCCCTCTCTAGTCTCCTCTCGAGTTCCCTCTCAAGTCCCTTCTCAGGTCCCCTCTCGAGTTACCTCTCGAGTCACCTCTCGAGTCACCTCTCAAGTCAACTCTCCAGTGTCCTCTCGAGTCACCTCTCAAGTCAACTCTCCAGTGTCCTCTCGAGTCACCTCTCAAGTTTCCCCTCAGGTCTCTTCTCGAGTCCCCTCTCAAGTCTCCTCTCGAGTTCCCTCTCGGGTCCCCTCTCGAGTCTTTTCTCGAGTCCCCTCTCAAGTCACCTCTCAAGTTCCTACCGGAGTCCCCTCTCAAGTTTCCCCTCAGGTCTCCTCTCGAGTCCCCTCTCAGGTCTCCTCTCGAGTTCCCTCTCAAGTCCCCTCTCAGGTCCCCTCTCGAGTTACCTCTCGAGTCTCCTCTCGAGTCCCCTCTCAAGTCCCTTCTCAGGTCCCCTCTCGAGTTACCTCTCGAGTCACCTCTCGAGTTCCTTCTCGAGTCACCTCTCAAGTCAACTCTCCAGTGTCCTCTCGAGTCACCTCTCAAGTCAACTCTCCAGTGTCCTCTCGAGTCACCTCTCAAGTCAACTCTCCAGTGTCCTCTCGAGTCACCTCCCAAGTCAACTCTCCAGTGTCCTCTCGAGTCACCTCTCAAGTTTCCCCTCAGGTCTCCTCTCGAGTTCCCTCTCAAGTCCCCTCTCAGGTCCCCTCTCGAGTTACCTCTCGAGTCACCTCTCGAGTTCCTTCTCGAGTCCACTCTCCAGTTTCCTCTCGAGTTCCCTCTCAAGCCCTCTCTCGAGTCCCCACTCAAGCCCCTACTCATGTGCCGTTGGAGGTCCCGCAGACTACTCTCCTGCCGGGGGTCCTGCCAACCCCATGTCCTGTCCAGTTGGAGGTCCCGCAGACTAGTCTCCTGCCGGGGGTCCTGCCAATCCTTTGTCCTGTCTCGTTGGAGGCCCCGCCGACTACTCTCCTGCCGGGGGTCCTGCCAACCCCATCTCCTGTCCAGTTGGAGGTCCCGCAGACTAGTCTTCTGCCGGGGGTCCTGCCAACCCCATGTCTTGTCCAGTTGGAGGTCCCGCAGACTAGTCTTCTGCCGGGGGTCCTGCCAACCCCATGTCCTGTACCGTTGGAGGTTCCGCTGGGGGTCCTGCCAACCTCATGTCCTGTCCAGTTGGAGGTCCCGCAGACTAGTCTTCTGCCGGGGGTCCTGCCAACCCCATGTCTTGTCCAGTTGGAGGTCCCGCAGACTAGTCTTCTGCCAGGGGTCCTGCCAACCCCATGTCCTGTACCGTTGGAGGTTCCGCTGGGGGTCCTGCCAACCCCATGTCCTGTCCCGTTGGAGGCCCCGCCAACTACTCTCCTGCCGGGGGTCCTGCCAACCCCATGTCCTGTCCCGTTGGAGGTCCCGCCGACTACGCTCCTGCCGGGGGTCCTGCCAACCCCATGTCCTGTCCCGTTGGAGGTCCCGCCGACTACGCTCCTGCCGGGGGGTCCTGCCAACCCTATGTCCTGTGCCGTTGGAGGTCCCGCCGTCTACTCTCCTGCCGGGGGTCCTGCCAATCCTATGTCCTGTGCTGTTGGAGGCCCCGCCGACTACTCTCCTGCCGGGGGTCCTGCCAACCCTGTGTCCTGTCCCGTTGGAGGCCCCGCCGACTACTCTCCTGCCGGGGGTCCTGCCAACCCTTTGTCCTGTCTCGTTGGAGGTCCCGTCGTCTACTCTCCTGCCGGGGGTCCTGCCAACCCTTTGTCCTGTCTCGTTGGAGGTCCCGTCGTCCACTCTCCTGCTGGGGGTCCTGCCAACTCCTGGTCCTCTTCCGTGGGGGATCCTGCCGAAGCCTGTCCCGCCGGCTCCGGTTCCTGTCCGGCCGACACCGGGTCCTGCCCGGCCTCCGGAGCTGTCTGGTCTTCGCCCTCATGCTCGGCCCCCTGAGTTCGCCCGCTGTGGCCTTCGCCCCACCATGGACTCTGCCTTGCCCCCGGGCCGTCCGCCCGAGACCCCCACCTTGGACTCTGCCTTGCCCCCGGGCCGTCCGCCCGAGTTCCCCACCTTGGACTCTGCCTTGCCCCCGGGCCGTCCGCCCGAGTTCCCCACTTTAGACTCTGCCTTGCCCCCGGGCCGTCCGCCCGAGATCCCTTCCTGGTCCCCTACTGGGCTCCTGGGTGGTCAGCTTAGTCCCGTCCTCCGGACCCCCTCCACCCACCCTGGTGGCCTAGGGATACGTCCCTCCTCCGGACCCCCTCCACCCACCCTGCTGGACTGTGTTGGATTTTTGTTTTGGGGTTTAGGGACGTCTGGAATCCGTCCCTTGAGGGGGGGTTCTGTCACGGTTGTCATGTCAGGTCACAGGTCTATGTCTAGGTTTGGGTGTTTTCACTGCTCTATGTCATGTTTTCCTCCTGTCGTTAGTTTTCCTGGTGTGTCTCGTTAGTTGATTGTGTTCACCTGTGGCCCTTGTGTTTCTCCTCCCCTGCCCGGCTGTTTCTTGTCTTGTAATTATCCCTCCCTGTATTTAGTCTTGTCTCGTGCTGTGTTGAGTGTTGGTGCTTCTTTTGTTTGTGACCTAGTTCACCGTAGAGTGTTTTGTTTGTTGAAGTTTATGTATTAGATAAGAGACCTTGAAATAAAGGTATTATCAAGTGTTATCTGCGTTTGGGTCCTACCTGCTTCACTCTGCGCTATCAATTGCCTTCTCAGTGGCTGCCCCCTCAAAGCAGCAGTTCGTCATCATTTACCGCCCCCCCAAACCTTCCACCTCATTCATGTCTGAGTTGTCTGAGCTTCTCACCTCAATCTGCTCCATGTCCCCATCCACACTACTGCCAGGTGATTTTAACATGCACGTTGACTCCAGCACCTGCACCTTTGCCACTGAGTTTCTGTAACTATTGGAGTGCTTTAACATCACGCAGCACGTCCAAGGTCCCACCCACACTAAGGGCCACACCTTGGACTTAGTGTGCTCAGTGGGCACCGCACCTACCCATCTCCAGGTTTTAGATCTCGCTCTTGCCGACCATCATGCCATCTTGTTTTCTCTACCTGCCGTTGCAGCGCTCAAAACGCACCATCACTTTCAGGAACATCAAGTCAGTGAGTGCACCTGCCCTAAACAGCATGGTAGCATCCCATCTCACCCCCTATTCCCCTAATACCCCTGTTGATGACCTGGTAGCCTGTTACAACACTGCCCTAGCACTCAGCCTTGATGTTGTGGCCCCTCTCAAAACCTGTACCGTCTCCTACACCTGCCCTGCCTCATGGTTCACTGCCGAACTCCGCTCCATGAAGGCTGCTTGTCGCCGGCTTGAGAGACTCATTAGAGGAACTGGTCTCACTGTCCACCGTGAGGCATATAAGGACCATGCAAGGGCCTACAAGGAGGCGCTCACCCGGACCAAAGCTCAATACTATTCAACCATAATCCACGACCAACAACCTCCACCAAGAAAACTGTTTTCAACCATAAATAGTTTACTCCTCCCCATTGCTGCCCCACAACCTCCTGGTGCTCGTGACCTCTGCTCGGACTTCCTGGATTTCTTCCAGGCCAAAGTGAATTCCATCCACTTGCAGCTTAACGCACCTGCCCCCCCTGCTCCACACACAGCTCATACTCCAAGCGCCGCTGCTCCAACTGCACGCTCCTCATACTGCCATCTCTGCTTTCGCCCCTGTGGATGCTGTCCAGGTGGCTAAGCTGGTCTCTAAGGTCAAACCCTCCACCTGCTCTCTGGACCCCATGCCCACTGTCCTAGTAAAGGCAACACTACACACGGTTCTGCCCACCAACGTGGACATCATTAACTCCTCCATGCTAACTGGCATCTACCCAACATCCTTCAAAACCGCCACAGTCACCCCCAGATTGATGCAAAACAAGTGAAGTTTGACCTTTTTAGAGAGATTTAGAAGAAAAAAAACACTTCTGGTGTCGTTTGGGTGCATTTTCCATATCTCTGGCCCCCCTCGTTCTATTTTGATGATTGATTGATGATCTCTTTTTAAACGTTAGAGCCAATAGAATCGAGGGGAAGTTCCTAAAATCCATCTAAACATTACCCATTAGTGAATGAGTGCTGCACAGCCAGAATGCCCTGGAACCGGAAGCTGCGATACACTCTGGTGGCTACCATTAGCAGCTAATATAAAATCTCCGATTTTTACATAAAAATGGAATGATGGATTATCAATAATGTTTTCAAAGTGACAGACACATTGGATTAACCTATGGATTAACCTTCAACCGCGTTTTTATCGTTTTAATGCCATTGAACACGACTTTTGATCAGAATAACAGCTACGGTGAGATCAGTGATGATCATTTTCATTTCATTTCAAACCTTTATTTAATCAGATTGGTCCCTTGAGATCATAGATCTCTTTTTCAAGGGAGACTTGCAGCATATAGGTTCCACATGAAACATAAAACAATAAAGGACATCATACATTA
Source organism: Harpagifer antarcticus (assembly GCA_902827135.1). Lineage (NCBI taxonomy): Eukaryota > Metazoa > Chordata > Actinopteri > Perciformes > Harpagiferidae > Harpagifer > Harpagifer antarcticus. The sequence continues at coordinate 4,460,676 of CADEHL010001357.1, forward strand.
CACTGTAAACAATTACCAGCATTTCACAACATTTAACAGTATTATTTTACAGTGACATATTGTAATCAAGACCCCCTGTAATATCCCAACAAATACATGTACAAATGACTGTATCCTTGGATTTCACAGCATTTAACTATTATTTCACAATAAAATACTGCAATCAAAATCCTCTGTAATATCACATCAAATGTTGTAATATCACAACAACATTGTAAAAATTGCAAGGATTTCACAGCATTTAAGAGTATCATATTACAGAGAAATATTGTAATCAAAAGCCCCTGTAATATCACAACAAAATATCTATAAAACAGTAGAATTGGATTTCACATTATTTAACTATTATTTCACAGTAAAGCACTGTACTCAAAATCATCTTAGCACAACCATGATAGACTGTATATATAAAGAGCACAACTCATTACTGTAACATTTGAATTGTGCACCATTGCACATGTGCAGAATAGACTATTCTAACCGGCGTGTGTCCTGGCAACCCTGTCTCCTAAAAATTACGTTCCCACAGAACTAAACTGCATTCTCAATTACGTTTAGCTATAAATGTAATTTTGAACAATTCCAGGGATGCCTGACTTGAGTTTCTAGCACCAGGAAAAGTGAAAAAAGTGCCCCAAATCAGCGTCTTAATTTACCCAGGGCCTAGTGCTTGGCTTTTGGCATGAAAATTCAGGAAACTCCCCTGAGCATTTTAGTAAATATCTCAACTTTGGAGAGGACATCCGAGAAGAGTTGGGGGACAAACGACACATCAAATCACATCTCCACATCAAGCCGAAGCTAACTAGAATACTCTTAACTGCCTAGCATGCGGGGACATTGGCGTGCTCTGTCACCACAAGAGCGAGAGTGAAAGTGGCTTAACGGAAGGCTTTGTCCTGTTTTAAGCCGTAACGTTTGACATTCGGAGCAGCATAGGGATGAATCTACATGTACTCTTCGAGATGATTCCAACGACACCAAGCTCAAAGCTGTCGGACCTTCCTTTGTGCCGTCTAGAGTACTGAGAGCCATGAAAACATGACCTTTAACCTTAGTTTGCGACCTGGTTGAAGGTCACAGCGGCCCCAAATTTTGCAAGCGGGTTCCACACAAGATAAGCTAGCGCCATGTCTCGGAGCGCCAAGCACCTTTTTTCAATGTTCTCTCCCTCCCTCACCAAAGGGTGTCCAATCCTTAGCTCTAGACAGGATTTTGTGAGAGTTTGACATTAGATTGAAAAAAAACTTCTGAGTGGGTTACGGTTCCCATATCTCAGATACCTTATCTAGGCCCTATTTAGAGGCCACTGGTGAAAAAATTATCTTTCCAGCCCTTTCCAAAGTCAGGTTATTAAAGATTAAAGACATTTCAATAATGTGCTTTAACCACTAGGTGTCCCTATTTACCAATTGGATCAAATATATGTCAGCCGAATTAGTGTTGATACATTTGCAAACTGGAATATTTCAAAAAACCGTCAATTCACACTTGCAAGCAGAAAAGAAACTTCCAAAATCAGATCCCTACAAATCCCAAACTTCCCACGGTAAAATAACCTGTCTATTTTATAGTTCCAACTCTGCAAAGAAATATGATTTGTCCTTCTCAAGAAGGAGTGCCTAGCCTCATGTAAGTAGGACTGAGTGTGTGAGTACTTTCAATTAGCATTTCACGAAATGGCGACTGCCGTGTGGTTCATTGTAAACATGAGGGCAAGACAAGATGGAAACTGATTTTCCAACCTTTGACCTGAAGAGCAAAGGGATTTGAAAACACCTCGTGGCTCCCACAGCGGAGTTGAAATAATGGCTGGGTGATCATTTAGTCTAAAAATTCAACACAAAACAAAACTGCAGTTTAAAATAACATTTCTATTTATTGTACAATTATAAATGAGGCTCATACCCTTACGTCATAGCTCTCAACCCATGTACGTAATGTTTTGACTTTAAGAGCCAGTATGGTTATCTCTTCTGTTTAAACACGCTATAATGGGACAAAGTAAGACAATCAGCAGAATATCGTCTATCTAATGCATGAATGTCGCATTTCTCGTCGTCATCCACACGCAATGTCTGTTTGAAAACAGAAAATACAACCACTGAAAGCTTCAAACTTTTCAGGCCTTTTCCCCGAAAAGGACTTTTTTAAAAAGAAAGCCTCACACTGTAATTAAAACACTCACTCAACTTTGTTCTTGTCTCAAACAGTCCCCACTGTTTAATAGCCTCAAACTATTCACGTTAAATTAAAACGTAACAAGAAACACTTGAAATGATTGCCCTCATCACACAAAGGACTTTTAAAAAGAAAAACAGCCTCACACTGTCTTTAACACAAACACTCACTCCAATATTCTCAGCTTCCACTGTGATTGTGTTCTTTGTCTCAAGCGGTCCCGACTGCTTAATAGCCTCAAACTATTCACGTTAACTTAAAACATAACAAAAAACACTTATTGGAGCGATTAGCCTCTTGCCGACATGTAATAACAGACAAACGAATAGCATGCAGGGTTAAATATAACAAAAATTAGTAATTTGAACTCACCTGCTTGTGACAAAACAACGCCACGTGTTATTGTTATAAATTTGGTTGTTTTAACATTAATTTCCCAGCTATTTTCAGGAACCGGAAGCAGCCGTCCAACACACAATCCTAAGATTGTCCTGCATAAACTATCGAAGAATTTGACTTAACAGGTTTCTTCTTACCGAATTGTTTAATAATAATAATAATGGATTCAATTTATAAAGCACTACATATCTGATCTCAGATCCCAAAGTGCTACAAGTAGTCAACAAGAACAGTAGAAAAAAAGCTCTTGAGCTCTTTGTGTGTCAAACGGATTGCCAGCGGTTCCGGGCAACAGCCGGCTGTGTAGTCTCTCCCGGTCTAACGAGAATCACGTCAGCTGGTCCCCAATTGTTATCTGTGTAATAATTCTCACGTCCAGGAGAGAAGCTTAAAAAGGAGACTAAATGGAGTCTCTGAGATGGTTTCAAATTGGTACTTTAATTAAAATAAAGGCGCGGTTATGTTACAAACAGAATATTGTTCGACAGAAAAGCAGCTGTGTTTCTTGCTCCGGCAGGTGAAGAAAGAGGCCGAACCCCTCAGGTCCCGCTGTATTTATATCCTCAGCTGGCTCCTCCCTGCGGGCCGGCTCTCCAACGTTTTAATGTCCGTTGTTACGCATATCAGAGGATACAGACATTGTACAGAGAAGGTGGTACCATCACAGACAGGACAAACTGGTCAAAGGTAAACATGGTTCAGGCCAACTGTGGCACTGCAGGTGCACTGAAACCAATGTCTGCTAGCAGTGAACTGTTGGTGAAGACTGGAGCATCAACGTCCGCTGTCTTTCGGAAAGCACTACGAGTGAAGCTAGAACACCAGAAACTTTATTCGGAGGAGTACCATCGAATGAGGCGACGCGTCTGTCATGTTGCCGTGCTTGATGATGGCAGGTTGGCGTCAGTGAAATATTTCATTCTGAATTCAGAGGCGAAATGCATTTTTGCATTCATTTCATTGATGGAAAGGGATACAAACCACCCTTCAATGCTGCAGTATGCAGGCAACCATCTTGTGTTGATCAAGAAGGCGGAACATGAGGTCACAACAGATGTTGTGTCTGTAAATAGCATCAGAGAAAAACTGTTATATATTGATACAGGTACAAGACATGTATTTGTCGCTCAGATTCCAAACCTGTATGGACGCTCTGTTTTCAAATAAGAAGCATTTCCTCAACTGTGGGACAATTGTGTTGTAGCCAACAGTGTGCAACCTGACCATAAACATTGTCCAGCCAATTATGTGTGTGGGGTGAATTCTCAACTTAAAGATTATTTCATGTGTACACATGTATGCAACAGTGTAATTGTAATGTACTCTATGTACCTGATTAGAATATGTATTTATTTATTCCATGTCTCCATGTACATTGTATGTACATGTTGTATCATAATGCATGTACAGTGTATCTTAATTTATTTAAATTTCTAGTCAGAATGAGTTAACATGATTAAAATCTGTTTCAAATTCACTATTGTTTTGTTTAAAGATTAAAAGTTTTAAAAAATAAAGAAATGTTCAAATAGTAGATGAATATTCAAGAGGTCTTTAAAATCATCACACTGATCATCAAAATGCTCATGAATATTCAAAAATATTCTGAACTTGCCACAATCATCCAAAATTCATGAAATGCTCATAGTCATGAAAAGTTCATGAAATGCTCATGCAAACTTTTTGGGGTTTTAATTATAATTTTGTGATTGGCTGGATCATGAAAAGTTCATAAATTGCTCATAAAAGTCTGTCATGAGCAAAACAGGAACTTTATATGAATGAACAATGTTCATAAAAATGTCATGAACTGCTCTTTAAAATGGTTCATGAGCATTTTAAGAATGTTGGTTCATGAACATGACAAGTGAACATATAATGAATTGTTCATGAATGTTTAATGAGTGCTCATGAACAGCTCATAAAGTCATGAACTCCATCTCGCGGGGGCTGGCAGTTTAAACTGTATTTTCCTTTATCCTGTAATATGACTTGATAGATTTAAACTCTGCACACTGAGCTCTGATTGGTCAGCAGGTGGTGCTTTCACTGAATTGATCTCGGGTAGCGTCAGGTAAAAAAATAGAAGTTATTTAGCCTTCCCAAACCTGAGCCTCACGCGCCGCCTATGGTTCAGCGGCATTAACGCCGCTGCAGTGCGTTGTGCACCGGAGCTTATTCCACTGTTAACTCACACGACAGCGGTCGCCGTTAAGCACTCACTGTCCGACTGTCACACAAGCAGCTGATAAATTATTCCCCATCTCATAAGTGATGTGTTTCAGTATGAATTTACGCCGTTTGGCATCACAACACCGTCATTAAGGTTCTCTGGCATTCGACAGGTGATGTTGCATAGTAACGAAGCTAATCAGTTATCTTGACTACTGTCACTATCATTGTGGTATTAAACCGTTTTCTACACAATAAACAGAATCTCAGTCAGGGCTCGACATTATAATTGGCCCGCTGGCCCGGAAGCACTATTTAGACACCCCGGGCCAGCATAACGTACTTTCCACTTGCCCGCTCGGGCCACTAAAAATATTGTTTAACATTTTTTTTTGTCTGTGGTATTGGTATTTTGACAAGCAATTTTATTAAATTGTTTCGTTTATTAACGCTACAACATAGCGTTTCGTGAGTCGCTTGTCGTTGTTGGGTGAAAAGCAAACAGCTGTTTGCTGCAGAGCGCAGCGCGAGCAGGCTCCCGTGAGCGTGCTCCTTCACTACAGACTATCGCGCCACCTAACCATTCGCCAAAATGTTTTTAATACCAGCGGTAACCGGCCAAGCGCCGAGCAAAAAACTATTTTCAAATAAAAGAAAGTCACCGGAGGAGTTAAAGGAGAGTGGCATGAGAAGAAGAGGGAGAGAAAGTTTCAGCCAGCTTGATCGATGGAGTTGGCTTCTAGTGGTGCAGTGACGCGTCCTAAAACCCTTTTATAATCTATCGATTAGATTTATGATTCGAAAATTATAAAAGTAGGGTAGACATGTGGATATTATCCGGCAGAACAAAATGTGCATTTATCAAACAGGTTTGTTTTCCACAGACCTTATTTCCAGCTATTTTCAAAACCCTGTGGAGAAATCCCGTTGCTTTGTGTGGAGGGAACCAGCAGCTTACTTCCTGGTTTTAGGACGCGTCACTGGCTGCACCTCTCAATATGATGCCAATATAAACAAGGTCCTCTGTCGGCTCTGTACATTAATGCCGACCTATGCTGACAAGTAAGTGAAGAGTAGAAAATATAAAGGTATTGGCTATAGGGAAATGTCCCAGCAGTTTAGGAGAATGAAGGATCTAATCTATAGCCATTACATGTCTAACTCCTAATGACAGGAAGGCAGAAAGTGCATTATACAAATAATAATACTCATAATAATAGCAGACATTTTTTAACAATGACCACAATATCATTATTTTAATAAACCAAATATGAACAAATGAGGAAGAACTGATTGTTCAAATGTTGTAGTACAAGTAGTAATGTATAAATTACTATAGCAACAAATGTGTTAATTTTCTTCATTATTTGTAGATATTTTTTTTTTTTGGACGAATGCGCCGGGCCAGTGGTTACAATGGTGGGGCCAGTGACAATACAATTCCACCGGCCCGGAGGGCCAGTGGCTTTTTACCCTTAATGTCTACCCCTGTCAGTACTGGCTAAAATAATATTCATAGTTGTCTCTCCCCAGTTCTAATCACCCACTGCTCAGGGAAATCCCCTCATGCGTTGCCTTTTACGCCATCTAGTGTTCAAATACAACATTACATAACCTATAACACCGCCCAACTGGAAAAAGAGAAGAAGAAAGAAGAAGAGACTCCTCTAGGAGCACAGCGTTCCTAATCATGAGGAACTATAGGCCCAGTCACACACCTGGAGTTCCTAGGCATCACATCAAGCTTATCGTAATTAACGTTCCTCTAACCCAGTGGTTCTCCAACTTTTTCTGTCAGGCCCCCACTTTGGAGAAAAAAAAAGTCGGGCCCCCCCGCCCAACACAAATAGTCAGGCTCAGTGGCGGTGCCAGAGATTTATTTTGGTGGTGCTGTGGGGTAGCTTGACATTTCATAGAGGGTGCTCAAACATTTAGGGTTTCCCATTAATGTACCGGTCGCTACAGTGGAATTTTCTACTGCAACACTCCCCACACACACACACACACAATGTACCTACGACTGTTACAATGAAGGCTCGATAATCAGATCACGGCATATAGCTGTAAGCAGGGGTAAAGTGCTATTTTTATAGGTGGTGTGTGGACCTCACATAGGGGGGTCCGGGGGCAAGCTCCCCCGGGAAGATTTATTTTTAAATATTGAAGTTAAATGCATCAATCTGGTGCACTTTGAGAACAAAATGAAGAGTTCTATGGATACCTCTCTCAACACCCATTTGAAACAGAACTGTAAACAGATTTACTTTTTCTTTATAGATATTTTACAAATCACCCTTTTAAACTTTATTCTTGTTTTACTGTCATATAGTATTTCATACCTGTTTTTCATTTATTCTCTTATTTTTTTATAACTATAATGATCATATAAACGTGTGCCTCAGAGATAATTGTTTACATTAATGGTGACCAAAACGTTTGAGACCCACTGAGATAACACTGAGAGAGTCCTTTAGTTCACTGAGCCTCTCAGTCTGACAGGAGAGGACTCTCCTCCACTTTGTTGTTGAAAAAACTCCTTATATCCGTTAGCGTAGCTTGCTAGCACCAGAAGCTAACAACAACGATCTCCGGTACCGGTGCGCTCTCTCTCTCGCTCGCGCACACAAAATGGCTCGTTCCACACACACAGAGCCGAGCTTTATTGAAACACAGAGACCCAGACGTAATAGTACTGTATCATATTATTTTCGAATCAATAATATTTCAATTTATGTTTTTTTTTTAATATCCATTTATCCTCCTGGTCTCTCGCACCCCCCCTGGCATGTCGCTGCGACCCCACTTTGAGAACCACTGCTCTAACCAAACTGCGCGCATCCACATAACATCAAGGTGTATACAGCAAACATCTCCAACGAAAGTTACTCTTCCTCACCGGGCAACTGTACTTCGCATGCGGATAATCTTCGGCACGCCATCATCTCCCGTTTCCTGGACGTGGCAAAAAAAAACGCGGCCTTACGACGACCGCGTTTTACCCTGACTCTTAAGGACGTGCACTGCACATCCTTCGTTTTGGGGGGAATATCTGCACGAGATCATCCGCCCAGTGGCACGCCCAGATTTCACATTGTTTCCACATTCATAATCATATTTACAGCTCTCCCTCGTCATTCTCATTTCAGATGCCATCGAAAAACAGTCTAATCACTTAAACAATATTCCTTATTTCAGGGAATATTCCCTTAACTCAACGCTGGTTCAATCATTACTTAGAGCAAATTCTCATTTAATCCGGTTTATAACCCCAATTATTCTCGGGGCATTCGTTTCAGGATAGGTGCAGCTACCGCTGTTGCTAATCAAGGTATTTCATCCTCATCCCTGCAACAACCCCAACGGTGGTCTTCCTCTGCCTTCACATCCTACGTTCGCCCGGACATCAGCGTCGTGCCGGCTATCCAAAGATCTCTCAAACCCTCATCTCTGGTATTTATGCATATAACTGGTGGTGGTTTTATAGAACGTCAGCATGTATACGTGTTCTCATCATGATCTTGGATTTTAATTGCATGTCTATTTTAGTCCATAGGCTCGTGCCCCCGGGGAATAATGTCTTGTCACACGTTTGTATTTCATGTCATGGGCCCATCTTCCCCTGCACTGCAGGCACCTGATCTCTGGTTCGTGTTAATGTTTACCCTGCGACGTCAGGCTGCTGATCGATCATCGTGTCTGCGTAGACCATCGTGTCGTGTAGACCAGGGGTTCCCAACCTTTATTGTACCAAGGACCGGCAGATCCATTTAAAAAAAGAAAACGCGGACCAGTTGTCAATTTTAACTGATTTGAATATTTACTCACCACCAGCAGGTAGCAACATAGGCTAATTGTATGTAACAGCCTGAACAAATACTAGAACAATATGCATCCAAAACATTAACAACTAACATTATACCTGCGCCATGATGCCTTATTAGTGCCACATTTTATGATGTCACACAGATCGAATTGGTATGTTCTGGAGCTGCCTTGGACATAGTTTACTTCAAGACCTCCAAAATTGGGGAAACATTTCTTAGGTGTGTTAGTACCGTGTCTAATTCTAGTTCTTAACCCTGCTGGTGTAGGAATGGAGTCTGGATGGTCAATGGAGTCACATAAGATAAAAATAATGGCAACAGTCACAGTAGAAAACAGGACTAAGCCTGCGAAACATTTCCACTTACCATACATAGTTATGCTGTTAGCTCCAATTATTCTGGTATCAGTAGAAGGTATATGCTAACGTACGGTATTAAAACCCAAGTTATTACGAGTGCTGTGGACCAATGAGTCATTGAACCATGACCTTTTAAGGGTTGCAATGTACATACAGTAGGGCGAACAAATAGACTATTATTCCTAATGCTAGTAGCAACCAACAGGTTATCAGGAAATTCAGGGCTCCTTCAGACATTTTCTATTCTTCTCTGAAATGTTTTGGTCTCTGTGTCAGCACTACACAAGGTCATTAAAACGTAAAACAAATATCCCTTAAATATGGGCTTTAGAAAACAACTCCCTAAATGTGGGCTTACAAAAACAAATTCCCTAAATGTGGGCTTATAAATGGGGTGCTAGGTGTGGCTTATAGCAACCTGATCACCCCGCCGTGGATCGTTGTCCTTCCTCCTAGTCCCCGGCGTCCTCCTCACCCAGCCTGCTGACGGCGGCTTCTGAGCTGGCGATAGGAGTGATGTCCTCTGGTTTCTTCTCCTCTGGTCCGCTGATGGCGGCTTCCGGGTCGTCTGCTGAAGGGATGTCCTCGGGGTCCTCCTCGACGAGAGCCAGGTCCATCCTGATGTCGTCCAAGGTCCTAGGAGGTTTCCCGACCGCACACTGGCTCCAGTGGTACCAGTTGTCCCCCTTTCCTTCTAGGCGGACGGCATGAGAGGTCCTCTGGGTCACTCGGTATGGGCCGGAGAACCTGGGGTTGATCCACTTGGGCCTGATGACCTTCAGCCAGACGAACTCTGCTGTGTTGGCCTCGTGCTTCTCGGGTCCCCCTTTGGCGTCAGCAACCTGTGTGGAGAAGTCTGATACCAACCCCTTAAGTTGCTGGAAATAAGGTTTCGAACTCATGACCTCTACTTCCTTTCCTACGCTCAGGGCTCCTGGGCCCGGGAACTGATGGCCATGGGTCAGCTCAAATGGGGAGAAACCTGTCCCTCGGTTGATAGAGCTCCTGATTGACATAAGGGCCAGAGGCAAGGCATCTAACCATTTCATGCCTGTCTCCTCACATGCTTTGCTGAGTTTCTGTTTGATGTTCTGGTTCATCCTTTCTACCTTTCCCTGAGATTGGGGGTGATAGACGGCTCCGAAACTGTGTCTTAGTCCTAAGGTCTGTTCTACTGTGCGTAGGTCATGGTTCTTGAAATGGCTGCCATTGTCTGACCTCACTTTCCTAGAAAACCCATGTAGTGGAATGTATTGCGTGACTAAGAACTTGATCACTGAGTCTGCATCTTCTCTCCTGCATGGCATAGCTTCTGGCCAACCTGTGTATGCATCTACTACAACTAGTAAGTACCTGAACCCTCTTACTTTGTCAATCATGTCAGTGTAGTCAATGATGATTTATTCTCCTGCCATCTTAGGTAAAGGAAATTTTCCCTGGTGTGGTTTTACAGTGGCTCTGATGTTATGTGTTAAGCAAATTACACATTCTTCTAAGTAATTAGCTATCATGTCAGTTGGGAAGGATGCCACCAATGAGTAAGGTGTCGGTTCATTTGGGTTTTTCCGCAATGTGTTGGGCCATGAGCTTCTTTAAGCATGGATCGAATCCACCCTGGGGGCAGGACAGGTCTCCCATCTGGGGAGAACCATATCCCGTCCTTCTTGGTAGCTCCCCTGTCTAACCATACTGATTTATCCTGTGCGGAGCCTGCTTCCTGTGCTTCTTTAAGAGTGTCATCTGTTACAGCGGGCAGCAAGTCAGTGGATTTTATGACGAGCATTTGGAACTGGGGTACATACCCTGCTTTGGCTTTAGCTGCTTTGTCTGCTGCATTGTTACCCCAAGCCAAGTAGTTGTCTGCCGTGCTGTGACCTTTACACTTAAGTAAAGCTAGCTTGTTGGGTAACATTACTGCTTCTGCAAGCCTTTTGATCTCTTTCTCGTGTTTGATGGGGGTATTGGTGGATGTTACAAATCCTGCTCACATCCATTGGCGCATTTCCACATGTATGACACCATGAACATATGCTGAGTCAGTATAGATGTTTACATATTTTTCTTTTGATAGCTCTAATGCTGCAATGACTCCCATTACTTCTGCCAACTGTGCTGAGACTTTCCCTGTTACTTTTCCTTCTGATCTTTCCTCAAACTGTCTGTCTTGTGGAAGCCATTGTGAATGCACTTGAGTTCACAAAAGAGACAATGCTATGTGTTGTCAGTACTGTCAAAGGGTGGCTCATCACAATGTGTGACATTTTGTTTAAGATACATGCTGTACCTGCTGCATGTCTTGTGCATGGAGGTTCTCTGTTCTCCACTCTGTCCAGTGTGATACTAATGTACATCAGTATTGACCTGAAATAGAATACCATTTACTGTGTTTTCATTTTCAGAAACATCAAGGAAAAATGGCAATGCATAGGATGCAGAGGCGAGAGAGGTGACCTGGGACATGGATTGTTTGAGAGAAATGAACGCAGCTTCTGCAGCTTGTGTCCAGTCCAGTGTGGCAGTGAGATTGTGCATGCCTTTCTCATTGATCAGTGTTCTGAGTTCAGCTGTTCTTGGGTTATACTCTGGGATGTAGTGTCTGCTGTAGCCTGTGAGACCAGGGCCGCCTTAATGCACGGGCTGACCTGGGCTGAAGCCCAGGGGCCTACGGAGATCAGGGGCCTATCATAGGCCAATAAAAAATTTTTTTTAAATAAAAGATAAAAAGTTTTTTATTTCGAATGTTTTACATTTTTTTTTTAAATAAACAAAGTCTTGGCTTTCAGAATATGAAACATTTATTTCCAAAATCACACAATAAATACATTTTTGAAGCTTGTAAAGGGAAGAAGACAGGTCTCCCTCGCCACTGTTCTGCTGTTCCCCTCCCTCCGCTGACATTATGAATGTAAGGCGTATAGTAATCATAGATAACACGGTAGGGTCCGTTACAGTTTGTTTTCATCTGATTTCAATTAAACAAAGTCTTGGCTTTCAGAATATTAAACTTGTTTCGGCAAATTCAGATGATAAATACAACTTTGAAGCTTGTAACGGTATAATTAGAAGCGGAGAACGGAGTAACTTGACGTCACAGCTGGCATAACAACAGCCGGTGTTTCTCGTGAGTGTTTTCCCGGGAAACCAACACAATACACACAAACGCAAAAATACACAAACACACACACGTATACACACACACTCGTGAGCTTCCCCCAGACAAGTAATCCAAACGAAAATATCTTCCCTCCGTAGTATTTTGATAATTTGCTCCGCTAATCAATCAGATCGATGGATTCCAGAGATTTTTCTCAAAAATGATGACTCCGAAACAGGCAGTGAGCACCACTTAACAGCCAATCAGAATGAAAATATGTTTCACATGTGACGTATTCAAATTGCGAGTGATTGAGTGACAGATGAAGGTTGTTTAGGAGAAAATGTCGGAGAAGAAAAAGTTTGAGAGTGGCGCTCGGAAAAGGAAATTGTTGAGGGAAAAGGAGTTTCGAGACAAGAAGCTATTACAAAAAATGCAGAAGCCTAGGATGAGGAGGAAGGACAGATGAGTTCTGTACCGAGCGGCAGCGGTGCCGGCCTCGGAGCCAAGTAGGCCGTTTGGTTCTGATAGCGATGGAGTAGCGGGAGAGGAAAAACAGACAGGAGGGATGTTGGAGGAGATGGAGAGGACGACGAGGACTTGCTACGTAGAGGGGAGCCAACGGCAACCGGACAAATACATGAGAGAGGCCCGATACGTCACTCATCTGGAGGAGAGGACCAGGCGCGTGTAGAGCAGAGTGGAGAAGTGCGATCACAGAGCCTGCCAAGGCTATAAATGACTTTGATTTGTTGTTTAAATAGGGGGCCTGATGGCAGGTTAAGGCAGGCTTGTGTGAGACCCAGAAAAGATAGCATGTCTTTGACTGTTTTGGGTTTGGGGTGGTTCAATATGTGTTCCTGATGTGCAGCTGACATGCCTGTACCTGCTGGAGAGATAACTCTGCCCAAAAATGTCACCTCTTTACGGGTGCATTGTAGCTTTTTCTTGGAGACCTTGAACCCTGTTGCTTGGAGGCGAACCAGTAGGTTCCTGGTGGCCTCTAAACAAGAGGCTGCGGAGGGTGCTGCAATGAGAAGGTCATCTACATACTGGATCAATACCACGCCCTCTGGTAATGAAATGCCGTCTAGCTGTTCCCTGAGTATTTTGTTAAATATTCCTGGAGACAAACTGAAGCCTTGGGGTAGTCTTGTGTACTGTAGTTTTTCCCCGCCCATTGTAAATGAAAAAATAGGTCTCATCTTTTCCGCAAGAGGTATGCAGAAGAAAGCGTTGGCCAGGTCAATACAGGTTAACCATGTATGTTCAGGTGAGATATTACAGATAGCCGTGTATGGGTTAGGAACTGGTAGCAGAGCTGTAGTTGTGATAGCATTAATGGTCCTCAAATCATGAGCCATTCTGTACTCGCCATCAGGTTTTGCTACCGGGAGTATTGGAGTGTTCCACTCGCTTTTTAAGGGTTCCAACAACCCTGTACTTTTTAGTCCCTCAACTGCCTTGCTGATACCCCCTTTAGCCTGTGGTTTAACAGGGTACTGTGATAGATGTATAGGCATAGAGCTGCTCACCTCAAATGTTATTGGTGCAGCCTTTGAGCAGAAACCTACGTCATGAGTCAGATGACCACAGGTCAGGTGGGAGGGCACGCAGCATGTCATCAGTGAATGCATGGTCAGTCTTTTCCCTACCATGATGTCTATCCACTTCGTGTCTGTCCATGGAGATGCGTTCTTGAGTGCAGATTTTTAGAGCATAAGCTTTGTGTGAGGGAGAGTATGTGAATGCTGCTATTTGCGTTGGTTCCCAATCCTCGACTTCTAGCAGTGTCTTTACCATAGGACCAAGTTCCTTAGCTTCATAGCCCTTCCTGATAGCTAATGAAATGTGTGGTGTGGCTTCAGCAGACATACGGTACCAATAGAGTTGTTCATCAGTGAGTTCAACAGATGCAGCCACCCCCCTCCTGTCCCACAAATAAATTGGTTGTGGTTACGTCCCAAACGGACATAGACACCTCTGCGTCATACGCATATGCATAACTTTGGTCATCTTTTCTATCATAATTTAGCGTCAGATGGGGAGGATCTGGAGGGGAACCATAAGGCTTGAGGAGGTTAATCCACGGCTTCCATTGTTGAAAAATGGAAAATAGTCCTGGTGTCTTGTCTTGGGGCCGGTCGAGCAACCCGCAGTATATAGTGGCATACTGAGTTGCTTCTGCTTCAGTGGATTGGGCCAACATCATTTGAGAACCTGACGTTATGGTGGATAATGAACAATTGAGGCGAGTGCCATCTGGAAACGATATTATTAGTCCGTCGGGGGAACAGAGGATGGAGGCATTAGCTTTGATAAGAACATCCCTTCCCATGAGGTTAGCCGGACTTTGGGGTGCCAGAATGTACTGATGGAAAAATATCTGGCGTGCTATTCTAGTGATTAATGGCGTAGAGAGTGGTACTTGCTCTATTTCTCCCGAAAACCCTATGACTGAGACTGTATTACTTGAAATGGACGTGTTGAAGACGGGGGAGTTGATAGTTGAATATCTAGCTCCTGAATCAACAAGGAATGGTAGCTTTGAGTTTTTTACAGTCATGTCAATGTAAGGATCCGCCAGGCCCGTACATTCAGGGTTCCCCCGTCTTCTTCGTACTGGAGAAACTGGCCATAGGGGGCGGCCATCGTGTTGGGTGCAACGTGACCCTGGTCTTGGTGATGGGCCTGTGGGGCTGTCTCATGGGGTTTCTGGAAATACTGCATGTCTGCTCTGTCTGTCCATGCCCTCTCTGTCCCCCTTGTCCCCGCCCTCTCTCTGGTGGGGGTCACTGTGGGCACTGCCTGTGCCACTGGTCGGGCTGTCCACAGGTGAAGCACCCCTTCTGCTGATATTGGTTCACTCCTGGAGCTGTTCCAAACCCTCCTCTACCTCTAGCTCTGCCTCTGAACCCGCCCCTCTGTTGCTGAAAACCATTATTGTAGCCATATTGGGGCTGGTTATAGGATGGACCTTGGTTGGGAAAACCCCCTTGTGGGTTTTGCGGCCCCGGGGCTTGCTCTGCTGGCGCCACGGGATGAACAATCAGCTGTTTGGCACTCTTTTTCTCATTTTGAACTGTTTTACGGGCTATTTCCAGCTGAGTACGGAGTAGTTGAACCCTCAACTCTTCTTCCTCGGTTTTATTCTTTGTGAGTTGTTTGTTAAATTTGCCTAAATGATGGGCCAAATGACGCTCCCATGTCTGTGTGTCATATGTTTAAGCCAACCACTCCAAAATGTTGTGGCAATTTAGCACGTACAACATGAAAGAATAAAACGGAGAGGAATCAAATAAAACACAAACACAGGTAAAGTTGATCAGTAATTATACAGCATGTATAGCCACTGCAATGAATACACACATATGTTATCCTGCAGCCTACCACACAAATGTCACATGTTTTTCTCTCTGCGTCTTATGACATCCTTAGGATTAGTTAACTAACAAAGGTTAACTGTTCTTATACCCTAAGGCCTTCTCTGAACTTCCTCTAACCTCGAAGTCAGCTCACTTAACATGAATACATCTATTGATAATTCAGAACGACCATTGTCCCTCTAACTGTGTGACTCAATTGTCTCATGGCCTCTCTAGGAGTCTTGCAGGATATGAATTATCCAATTAACTAACGTATGCACATGAGCGCACATACATTTTCCCTATGCAGCTTACACACCAACATCTTTATCGTTTCTTAGCTAATGCATGCTGGATATGAACCACTAACCAACAAGACTTTAACTGTATTATATCTGAGAAAGCCCTCTCTTGGAGTTCCTCTGACCTCTTACCAATTCACTTAACATGGGTACATCTGCTGTTAATTGCAAAGACCATTGATAATTAGCAAAGAGAAAGAGACTCATGGGCCTCTTCTAATGATTTTCTGAAAAATACTTATCAACGGGTAATCATTTTACTCAAGGCAGAAATCACAGGTTGTACTGTACCTTACCTACTCACAAATAGCCAAAAAACGACCTTTTGATTATAACACAAAAGTGGAATAAAAGACCATTTGCGCTAATCTACTTCTACTTAAAATGGGACATCATTCTAGGAATATATATATATATAAAAAAACCTCTCTATATTTAAGAGGAAAAAATTGACTCGTCTATTCAAGTTTAACACACATCCTATATATCAGGTGACATAAAAATGAATATACCAGAAATATGCTGTATTAAACTTTCTGCTATAATACGTTACTTTAACAGGGGGCTGGGCTCATTCCACAATTAAGGTGTATGCAGCAGCCATTTCGTCCTGCCATGAGGGATTTGTAGGCAGGTCAGCCTTCAGTCAGCCGCTTATGGCGCGGTTTTTGCAGGGGGTCAGGAGGCGGCGCCCAGTAGTGCACGCCTCCACCCCACAGTGGGACCTGCCGCTGGTGCTCGAGGCTCTGGTCACAGAACCAGTTGAGCCTCTGGAGCTCTCCTCCCTGAAAGCACTGTCATGGAAGACAGCATTGCTACTTACCTTGACTTCGGCCAAAAGAGTGTCCGAGCTGACCGCTCTGTCGGTGCACCTAAGCTGTCTTTTGATCCGGGGTGACCGTAGCAGGGCGACACTCAGACCGAACCCCTCCTTTACACCTAAGAGCCTAAGGAGTTTGTTCGGGTCAAGGGCTATTCAGTTAGGTGGCTTTAATCTTCCACCCGATATTGAGGCCAGGGAGGCTAAATTGCACCTCCTCTGCCCAGTGCCTGTGCTAGCATGTTATGTAGAGCGCACGGCTGCCATTCGACGCATTGAACAGCTGTTTGTGTGCTTTGGGGATAGTGTGGCTGGAAAAGCTCTGTCCAAGAAGCGCCTAACAGGATTGCTATGCGGGTGCATTATACATGCCTATGCAGGAAGAGCCCTCCCCACTGGGGTCCGTGCACATTCTACACGGGCTGTGGCTGTGTCAACAGCCTTATTCAGCGGTGTGAGTGTAGAATATATATGCACGGCGGCGTCTTGGTCTACGCCAGGCTCTTTCATAAAATGTTATCTCCTGGACATGTCTGGCTCCTTCTCGTCGTCTGTGCTTGCAAAGGCAACGCATGACTGGTGAGAGGGGGGGTGGCTGTGGGTCAGTAGGTATCTGACCCCCCCCCCCCTGGACATAAAGCACTTGTGTTTTCCCATGCTCCCGAGGGACTCGGGAGACATGGTGCGCAATCAGCCCCACACAGGGCTGGAGGGAGAGCCTTCCTCACTATTGTCCATGCCCACTCTACACGGAGCGTGTGTGAGTGTGGGAGACGTGGTGCACTTATGTTTTCCCATGCTCCTGAGGGACCTGGTAAGCGTGTGTGAGTGTGCCTTATCCAAGTTGCGGCCCCGACTTCTCCACGGTTACATCGGGGCTCCTGTGTGAAATATAACGGGGGGTTACGTATTGTAACCCTAGTTATATAAGCACAGGCGGAGCCCTCTACCTGGGGGCCCTGTCTTTCCCTGTCTTTCCTTACCGATCTGTTTGGTATTTTGAAAAAAAAAACTTCACAGACATGTTTTATATAGGTATAGCCCTACAATATATTATTCAAATATAGCATGATAGGTCCACTTTAAAATACCAAACAGTTCACCCATTATGACCGCTCTGTCGGTGCACCTAAGCTGTCTTTTGATCCGGGGTGACCGTAGCGGGGCGACACTCAGACCGAACCCCTCCTTTACACCTAAGAGCCTAAGGAGTTTGTTCAGGTCAAGGGCTATTCAGTTAGGTGGCTTTAATCTTCCACCCCATATTGAGGCCAGGGAGGCTAAATTGCACCTCCTCTGCCCTCTGACCCCCTCCCCGGGCGTAAATGCGCTTACATTTTTTCTGGGCCCCCTGGAGGGTCGCGGGGGACGTAGTGCGCACTGGCCCTTACGGGGCTGGAGGGCTCGCTTCGCCTGCCTAGGGGCAGGGGGGGAGAGCCCTCCACACTATAATCCGCACACACTCTGCACGGGTTCAATGTCTGAGTGTGGGGACATGGGGGCACTTGCTCTCCTTCGGAACTCGGGAGAGGTGGTGCATATTTAGGCCCGGTTCTACGGGGGTGCATAAGGGTGCATTGCACCCTCAGTTGAGTTGTTATGCACCCTCAAAAAGTGAAAAATATTTCATATATAATAACTAATATTATTATACATTATTATAACCAACTATTATAATAATAATATTAGTAATTATAATAATAAGAAGAAGAATATAGTTGAAATAAAATAAATTGTAATTGTGGTTAAATAACATTGTCTGCTGCATTTATTTGGTCAATTTAAATGGCAAGTAACGTTATTATGTCAGGTGCGGGTGACGTGTGCCGCTACGCGTTCGTCATCTGCAAGCTGCTTACTTAGCAGTCAATGATGGGCATCAGAAAATGGTTAAACAACCAGCCCTTATCGCCAGCAGCAACACTGCATCTACTGCAGATAATAACAGTTCAGATCAGGGACATTACGTTACCCGCGGCCACTGTCGTGGACAGTCCTCCCGCCCGACTTGCCGGCTTTGCCCGCCTCGCCCACGGAGGCGGAGCAGCTGCAGCCGTTTTCGTTGCCCCAAACACCGCCGCCCCTCAGCGGCCCGCAAGTGCCAGAGGACCTCAGCATAACAGAGCCTGCCCAGGATATTTAAAAAAGTACCCAACTCGCCTGTACAGTGGGGTGAGGCGCTCATTTTGCAGCTCAATATCCATAAAGAAAAAAGTAAATCTGTTTACAGTTCTGTTTCATATGGGTGTTGAGATGTATCCATAGATCTCTTCATTTTGCTCTCAAAGTGCACCAGATTGATGCATTTAACTTCAATATTTTCAAAAAAATCTTCCCGGGGGAGCCTGCCCCCGGACCCCCTAGAGGAGGTGAGGACCCCCTTAGAGGGTGTTAGGTCCACTCCCCACTTATAAAAATAGCACTATACCACTGCACCCTCTCTAATCTCAGATGCACCCTGAGTCATTTTGTTCTGGAACCGGGCCTGTGCATAGTGAACCCATACAGGTCTGGGGACTTTCTCCGTCTGCCTATAGGCGGACGGGGGGGAGCCCTCAGCACTGTTTCCAAGCACACTTTTCACAAGGTAAGCGCGCCAGGGTGTGCTCTGTCAGCCGCTGTCTGGACTTCTCCACGGTTACAACCGAGGGAGAGGTGAGTGAGGCGCAGCGGCTGCTAAAGCCGGTCAGGGACAGTGAGGTGGAACGGTGTGTTGGACGACAGTGCGTGTATACATCGGGGCTCCGCCCACTGTACCCATAGCATCCAGTAGAGCCTGTGAGAGATATAACAAGGGGTTATGTATGGTAACCCTTGTTATATTAGCACAGGCGGAGCCCTCTACTCGGGGCACTGTCTGTCCTATACCGCTCGCTGAAGAGAGGTGTAGGATGACGGTCAGGAGGCGAGGCCTCCTTTTAAGTGAGATGCGTGCACATTCAGGTAGGCCCGCCCCGGGGCTGGCTACGTCTATAGAAGTCTCAGGCCGTGTCTCAATTCAAGGGTTGTATACTTCGGGGTACGCAGCCTACGCGGTCGACGCAGGATGCGGCCGACGAGACTGCGTAGGATGCGGCCGACGAGACTGCGTAGGCTGGACCGAGCGGCCTACGAAATGAGACGGTCTAGCCTACGGAGCGTTTCGTATTTACGTCACGTGATACGCGCTGTTCAGTTGCGTTGCTCCAGCAGCCTGCTAGCAAATTAGCTGAAAAGGATCCAGAAACTTTACTTTTACATTTTTTGGTGATCACCGTCGGAGATTAATTAAAGAGGACCATGGTCAGGTAAATAAGATGAAGCTGTTCCTTTAGCCCCCAGTAATGTTACATTAGTAAGTTAACAAATTAATTAAATATAGCTGATGTAATTTAATCATATTATTTCATATTTAAAAGTCTTAATTTTTCTGTACTAATGAACAAAAGCATGTTGTATAGATTGATTGTTAACAATATTAGTGTTCTAATCTTAAAGGTGGGGTAGGTAAGTTTCAGAAACCGGCTCGAGTGCACTACAATTTGAAAGTACACAGCCGAAAAGAATCCGCCCCTTCCTTCAGACTTCCTTACAGAGCACCTCCTCCAACACACATGAAAGCGCACATGACGTCAGCAGACTGGTGAAAGTGGCCGCCTGTTGCTGGCGAATCATTGAAGTACTGCTGCAATGCACGCCCAATGACGGCACATTTTGTGCGTGCACGAGATAGACAGGGCGGCAATCCAATCCGTTTAGCCGTTGTACTTTTTACAGTATTACGGCTTCCACAGATGAAATGTTTTCATGGATTTTTTGTCAAAGCACTTAAGATATTCATTGCTATCGGGATGTTAAGAGCATTCCATGGAATATAACAAAAAGTGTATCTCGAGCCGGTTTCACAAACTTACCTACCCCACCTTTAATAGCTGTGATTATAACATTTTATATTCTCCTTCTTCCCCTAAACCTGCCCAGATGATGTCCCACTAACCCCAGGTCAGCCCCTCCAGGTCCAGCAGCACCGTGCCCCCCCACTCAGCTGAAATACACAATTAAACATTTTCTATGACCTATTTTTTGTATTAATAAAAGTCAACTGAAGACAGTTGAATGACCTAGATGTATCCTATTATTCCACTGCTTATGTACACATGTTGTAAATAATGGTTACAACCTCAGTAAATGAAATAAACAATGTGTTTAACAATTTTCATCTTATCACAAAGTAGAGGTAAGAATATATCCATCCTCCCTCTGCAGCTTCATGTCTTCTATTATTATAACTTTCATCATTGAGACAGAGGAAATCAATCATGTTATTTAACATCACCAGCAGTAACACAAATATCAGCAAAAGTGTGTTTATGGAGTTGTTTATTTGTATTATATGTGCAGCAAGTATATAGAAGCAGCTGTTTGGGGAATCAGACAGACTCAAGCTATAATTGTTAAATATCTATTAAAACAAAGGACACATACAAAATCAAATTCTGAAACTAAGACACAAGTCTGTAGGACGGCAGTAAGCAGAGGTCTGGGTGGAGGATGTTCCTGATCGTCGTTTTGCTTTCTCCAGCACCTCGGGGGGTCCAGGTGGATTCAGCTCTGTCCTGATGATCCGCTGTGCACTTTTCAGATTAGGGGTCCTTCTCCAGCAGATACATTTTTCCAGAATTGTCCTAATTACAGAGAAAAAAGTGAATTAATCATATTAAACACAGGGTTGCAAAAGTATTATTGCAAAATGTAACTAAGCATTTCAGACAAACAATCCTTAAGGGATCATTTAAAATGATGCACTGTTCTGGTTTTTAAAAAACTAAAAGAGAAGAAATGACAGTCACACGTGCATCCCTTAGACAGCACAAAATAACATCAAGCAAAAGGCTGCTGTCTATTTTTGATTGTCTTATTATTATGGGATTAGGATAAATAAACTTTAACTTAAATAAAAGATGATCAAATCTGGTGGAAATATTTAAAATAGGCTTTTCTTTTAGCCCTACCTCAAAGCAGCATGAGCTGAATAAAAAGGTTGTAATGTTGTCCCAAAGTTTAATAAACAGTAAAATATTGGAACATGTCAGAAAAATAAATAAAGCTAACAGTAGCTACATGTCAGGGTAGCATTTTATAAATCCCACCGTACTGTATACTATACCGGTCTAAATGTTTTCACTTTGGTCTATTTATGTAATATAAAGTATAACATATCTATAACAGAGCCAAGATCTCTGTATGACTTTAGTAAACTTCTGAACTGAATTAAAAAATAAGTGTAAACAACAGTGCAGCTAGCTAGTTAGCGTCACATATTTATCCGTATTATTTAACGAAAATGTACGTTGTAATGCCCCTTGGGTTTGACGTGTGTGACGTCAGTTAATTTAAAGTAAGTTAAAACCCAATACTCACATTTATTAGTGATTCCTCCGCTCGCTGCTGCTTTTAAATCCATTCTGCTGGGGAGACCGGAAGCCATTTAATTTGAAAAAAACTCCCTCTTCCCTGCGCGCATTGCACCCTGGGATATGGTAGGCTGCGGCGTGTACATCAGATGTATCCTTCAAATTGGGGAAAAGTAGGCTGCATTCGTGGGCCGCATTCAGAGGAATCTCGTCTTTTTAAAAATTGGGACAGCCTTCTTTCGGCGGAAGTGACGTGTGCGCTCTACAAATGCACCCTTCTAAGGATACAACCCCTGAATTGAGACACAGCTTCAGTAGGTGAATGCTTGCTAAGGTAGTACCCATAGAGTCCAGTAGAGGGCTCCACATGTGCTTATATAACAAGGGTTACCATACGTAACCCCTCGTTATGCATAATTTCCATTTTTTTGTCCTGAATAAGAATTCCAAATATAATGTCATTATATTCTAACATGCATGCAAGAGTGCCTTTTCAGATATCCAGTTTTGAAAGATTTCCCATAAAGTTATAGTATAGCTGCAAACAAACATTTTTTTTTAAATATGACTGAGAAAACACATACTTCCGTATAGTAATGCTAGCCCTCTACGTCAACAACTCTTTCTGTGCTCCATAATGTTACAGTGGCTAAAGATTCGGCTGGTCAGCTTGAGGAGTTGGAACAGCCCAGCTCCCACACTGTGGCAGAGGAAACGGGTAAGTGTTTGCTTTAAAATGTTAAGCATACTTTAAGGGTCCACTCAGTCTCAGATGGTGTACCATTTACAAAGGAGCAGTTGCTTAGCAGATACCAGTAAAAAACTACTTTTCTATGTAAATGTACGTATAGTGGATTAAAGATGTCACAAGCACAAAGTGAAGCCCCTTGTTATCTCCTGTGTTGAGGAGATTCTTCCACTGTGCTTCGCCATACATTCGTTGGTGGTAGAGGTCAGGGTGGGCAGACAGTGGTTTGGCCGACAGGCAGGTTTGTTTTTGTCTAACATGCTGCTGCTAAACTGCGACCACTACTGAAACTGAATTTGGCATTTTGGACCTTTACACAATCTCAAATATCCCCTATTGATATATTTATCATTTTGTCAACACTATTTCTAATTTATGAACTTTCTGTCTCCCCTCTTAAAGCTGTAGTGTACTGCAGTGATGGGTCTGACTCTGATTCAACCACAGGACAGCAGTCTACTGTCACAGTATCAACTAAATGTTAGGTTGTGTTGTTAAATTGCATTACATTGTGTTATTTAATCTTGCACAATACACTAAAACAAGAAAAGATGACATAACGGAAATGTAAACGTTGTGCAAATGTACTAGAGCACATTTGACTTCTGTGTGGTTGAGTTAGGGTGGCCATTTCCATAACACCAAAAAGGAGAACACTTTGGAATTATCTTTTAGTTTTTATAATGGCTTTTCTTTTTGGATATCTATTAATATTTAACACACACACACCACTAAAATATCCTAGAAGAAAATAGAGGTTATGGATGCAGTGGATACATGGTTACCTTAAAATGTGAAAGTAGTATTTTATCATACTGCTTACTTTATAGTAGCAGAGTTCCACATCCCATTGCAGACTGTTTTGTAAGCCTTTCTGTAAGTGTTTACTTTCTAACCTAATGATTAGAAAAGCACCTCAAATGTATAATTGATTTTCATACAATGTAACAAAGGTCTTTAAAACGATGTATTACAACTGAAAAACAAGGACCAACTTGACAATATTTTTTTTATGATAAAATAAATACTCATAAATAATGTATGTAAGACATTTTAAAGATTTGTGAAAATGTAGGATATTTGCCTTCCCTGCCCATATTCATTTTACTACACTATTAGGTGGAATTGTTGGTAAAAGGTGTGATGATTAAGAAAATAATAATATTCATTTAAATAATTCATTCTATTGGGAGATGGGAACAGTTCTAACTTCTTTGATTACCTGCATGTTACCTTGAAGCATCATCATGTTTGTGGCCTTGCCAGAAGATGGCAGCAGAGGATCAAAGTGATCAGAACTCTTGCTTATTGTGTGCAGGTGTACTGAGGCAGGTTTTGCATTATACAGGATTTTTGGTCTCCAAAGTTTGAGGTGTGCCTCCCTCGGGTGGGGGTGGGTCCAAACTGTTTCAGATCTCACTCTATATGGTGGGAATTATGGTAAACTCAACTTTGATCCACCCAGATGACACAAATATCTATGATGAAACAAGATCTCTACAACTGTTGCAACTGTAACGTAATCAATATTTTGTAATATTGTTGAAATGTGTCCTGATACAACAGTGAATGAGAGAAGTAACAATAAAATAAACAAAAACAGGGGAAAAAGATCAGGAGAGAACTGCATTTGTTGGGTTCAGAATTCCAGAAAAGACAGACCGCTATTATTGTAAAGAGAGCAAAAATATATATATCACTTGGCCAAGGACTCATCACGTCTTTGTGAATCGCAGGCAGCAAAACTGTAATCTGTAACCACCTAATCCGTCAAGAGCCAGGGCGTTGCCCGTACATTTATGATTGGTCAAGACTAGCTGAAGAGATTCCGCGGTTTAGACTTGGTTCTCTTTGGTTGGTGCGCAGACTCAGAAAGAGTCTCTTGGCAACACGATCCTCCAATCAGCATTCGGCCGGCCTGTGGAAGTCCCTCCCTACTCTGGCACCATCATGCTAATTTGTTTTCTCTAACGTTTCTTCAGATATAGTGGAAAACCATAATGTTGCTTCCTAGCTTTGCAGGGGAGCGGGGCTCCCATCCAGAGTGAAGGCCGGTGCGATGTGCTGTTCTGACTACCTCTTTGTGTTCTCTCAGTCTCTGCACTCAACCTTGCTACTTTCAATATTGCAAGCTAAACTTTCTTCTGACTATTCCCCTCGTTGGTATCTAACCCATCAGAACCTGGGATTAGTGATTGTGTCTATTTATTCTATAGTCATAGCAATCTCATGAGCACAATAAGCATATAATGTAATAATAAGAATCAGTCTTGTAATGTTATATAAAAATAGACTCCACAAATCCCTCCTTTCACACCTTTTAAAGTGTGAATCTAATCTATGTCTATTTTTCTTTTTACTGCGTCTCTGGTATAATTTATGAATCTCTGCTGGTTATACTAGATATACAGTGGGGCAAAACAGTATTTAGTCAGCCACCAATTGTGCCAGTTCTCCCACTTGAAAATATGAGATTCCTGTAATTTTCATCCTAGGTACACTTCAACTATGAGAGACAGAATGGGGGGAAAGAATCCAGGAAATCACCTTGTAGGATTTTTAATGAATTAATTGGTAAATTCCTCTGTAAAATAAGTATTTGGTCACCAACAAACAAACAAGATTTCTGGCTCTCACAGACCTGTAACTTCTTTGTTAAGAGCCTCCTCTGTCCTCCACTCGTTAACTGTATTAATGGCACTTGTTTGAACTCATTATCAGTATAAAAGACCCCTGTCCACAACCTCAAACAGTCACACTCCAAACTCCACTATTGCCAAGACCAAAGAGCTGTCAAAGGACACCAGAAACAAAATTGTAGACCTGCATCAGGCTGGGAAGACTGAATCTGCAATAGGTAAGCAGCTTGGTGTGAAGAAATCAACTGTGGGAGCAATTATTAGAAAACGGAAGACATACAAGACCACTGATAATCTCCCTCGATCTGGGGCTCCACGGAAGATCTCACCCCGTGGGGTCAAAATGATCACAAGAACGGTGAGCAAAAATCCCAGAACCACACGGGAGGACCTAGTCAATGACCTGCAGAGAGCCGGGACCAAAGTCACAAAGGCTACCATCAGTAACACACTACGCCGCCAGGGACTCAAATCCTGCAGTGCCAGACGTGTCACCCTGCTTAAGCCAGTACATGTCCAGGCCCGTCTGAAGTTTGCTAGAGAGCATTTAGATGATCCAGAAGAGGATTGGGAGAATGTCATATGGTCAGATGAAACCAAAATAGAACTTTTTGGTAAAAACTCAACTAGACGTGTTTGGAGGAGAAAGAATGCTGAGTTGCATCCAAAGAACACCATACCTACTGTGAAACATGGGGGTGGAAACATCATGCTTTGGGGCTGTTTTTCTGCAAAGGGACCAGGACGACTGATCCGTGTAAAGGAAAGAATGAATGGGGCCATGTATCGTGAGATTTTGAGTGACAGCCTCCTTCCATCAGCAAGGGCATTGAAGATGAAACGTGGCTGGGTCTTTCAGCATGACAATGATCCCAAACACACTGCCCGGGCAACGAAGGAGTGGCTTCGTAAGAAGCATTTCAAGGTCCTGGAGTGGCCTAGCCAGTCTCAAGATCTCAACCCCATAGAAAATCCTTGGAGGGAGTTGAAAGTCTGTGTTGCCCAGCGACAGCCCCAAAACATCACTGCTCTAGAGAAGATCTGCATGGAGGAATGGGCCAAAAATACCAGCAACAGTGTGTGAAAACCTTGTGTAGACTTGCCGAAAACATTTGACCTCTGTCATTGCCAACAAAGGGTATATAACAAAGTATCGAGATGAACTTTTGTTATTGACCAAATACTTATTTTCCACCATAATTTGCAAATAAATTCTTTAAAAATCAGACATTGTGATTTTCTGGATTTTTTTTTTCTCATTTTGTCTCTCATAGTTGAGGTATACCTAGGATGAAATTACAGGCCTCTCTCATCTTTTTAAGTGGGAGAACTTGCACAATTGGTGGCTGACTAAATACTTTTTTGCCCCACTGTAGCTCACCCCATCCTTGTTGATTGTGGGACAGAGGAATATTACTTCAAAACCCGCTGATATTTGGTTTCTATCTTTAAACTCATCAGGAGGCACCCTAATGCGGTCTTTAGCTTTAAAAACTCCCTCCTGGGACCATTTAGTTCTGCTGTCTGTGGGGTGTTCTGCGAGTATGGTTAATTTAAGATTGAGTTACAGCCCTTTGATTGTTCATTAGATATTCTAGTACCATTTCATACTTTCACATGTCAAACAAATGCTCTTTCTTTTACACTTTTCGCTTTAAATCTCACATTCTCTTCATCTTAATTTTCTGTTTTAAACCACGTCTTTTCTTATCTCTGTAGATTATAAATGGTGTGCTTATTATTTCTAATGTTAATGTTTTCTAAATTAATTTTAGACCTACTAATTGTCCTGTGCAGCTTCAGAATCGTAATACTTGGACTGTGCCAACAAAATTAAACTTCAACATCTTTAGGTGAACTAAATATCATATTTAAATAGCTCTGAATGTCACAGTCTGCTTTCTCACTCACCTATTTTCTGCATTATCATTCCTTAGTCACCTGGTAGTCACACCCTGTCTCTCTCTCTCTCACTCTGTTACACCCATCAGCTCCATTAGTATTTAGGCCCACTTCACTTTCACCTCAGTGCCAGATCGTACTTTGCAGCATGCCAGTCTTTCCCGCATTACTCTTCAGATTGCTCTCCCGGTTTCGACCCTGCCTGTCCCTGACCAGCCTGCCTCGCCTGCTCCCTGACCCGTTCTGTACCTGCGACTCCCGTCCTGCCTTATCCCAGAACCCTCGCCTGTCCCTGACCAGCCTGCCTCGCCTGCTCCCTGACCCGTTCTGTACCTGCGACTCCCGTCCTGCCTTCTCCCGGAACCCTCGCCTGTCCCCGACCAGCCCTTTGCCTACTATCTGCCGTGTTGTCTCCTACCAGCCTATTGCCTCTAATAAAGCTGGTTACCGACTATCTCTGGTTTCCCGTGTTCTGCATTTTGGTCCTCAGCTCGTTTGTGACACTGAATTTCTGACAAGCATCTGTGTTATTCTTAAATCAAATCCTTGAAATCCTTTTAACATTCTAAATATAATAATGAACTGCTCATGTTTCTGGTAAAGAAACACACTAAAGTTATGGATTAAAAAACAACTAAAATCATGATACTATCAAAGTCAATGATTTCCTGGGAATACTGTTTCTACCTGTCAGTGCTTAGATATATATCAAGCTGAGAAAATGAATACAGAATTCCAACATACTGTCATCAAATGTCTTTCTATTATGAATTTAAATTGCCCTTGTGAAACTAGTCTTGTGTTCATTTCTATCCCCATAATGACCTAAACAATAAAGTCAATAAATGGATTTTACTTCTATTTATTTACTAGACTAGAGAAAGGATGTTGTCTAAATTAAATTCGGTCTCATTACATTACTATGTTTTAGCTTAACTCAACTGTAATATGTTCGTTCTACATTTCAAACCCCACTTACTCTAATATCGGTAAAAAAAAAAATCCACATTACAAAATTGTTTCATTATCACAGGTTAACTTCTTTGGTATTCCCATTCTGGACATACATCTCTCACAGTAGCCCCTTGGCCGCTGATTCTGCATCTGCGTTACCTGTTATAATTCAATCAATATTTAGAAACATGTCAACATTCATCAAACAGTGTTTTTTTTTGGGGGGGGGGGTACTGCACTTCTAGGCAGGGTTGGGAGGGTTACTTTGTAAATGTAATCAGTTACTGATTACTAAATACATGCTCTGAAAGTAATCAGAATACAGTTACGTGTCTTAAAAAAGTAACGTGTTCAGGTTACTTTTAGAATACATTTGGAATACTTTCTTTTTCCATAACAGATGGGTATGTTTTGGTAAACAGGAGACACTTGTTTTACTGTTTTAATGGCTTATCAAGAACTCAAACACAACATCTTGGTGTCATTCTGGACAACTCCCTCTCATCTGCACCCCACATAACATCACCCGGACTGCATTCTCCGACTGTAAACCTTTCCTTAGAATATGTTGTGAATTGTAAGGTGTCCTTGGGTGCTTTGAAAGGCGCCCCTAAATAGAATGAATTATCATTATTATTTATTATTATTATTATTATCTGAAACGATGTAATAACTTTTAAAACTTTTCCAGTCACTTGCCCCATGCATTCAGCAGCAGCAGGCCATTCACTTTGATTTTATCCCGTTATAAATGTCATAATTTCGACAATAAAGAAATGCTACATCAACGTTATCTTGCACATTTTATCTAACCATCTCCGTTTCTAACTTTCAATATATTTTAAAAGAGATCTCTCTCTCTCATCTGCGTGCGGGGGCGGGGCCTCACAGACGCGCTGCATCTCTCTCTCTCACTCAGACACGCCGCATCTCTCTCTCGCTCACAGACACACTGCAGCGCTGTGCAGTGTGCACACAGTTCTGCCGGTAATGAATATTACATTTTGTGAGGAAACTTTTCCACCAATAATTCCAATAAGTATTCCAAAATGTATTCACTTCAGGTTTACGAAAGTAACTGTAATCAGATTACTCGTTTTTCAAATGTAACGCCAGCTGAATACAGTTAGCCTACTTGATTTTTGTATTCTGATTACGTAATGCCGTTACATATATTCCGTTACAACCCAACCCTGCTTCTAGGCTACTGTCCCGCAGCTCCTGCCTCTCTGATGGACTCTGTCGCAGCGGGGCTGCTGCTGTGGTGAGGAGCGCACAAAGCAGCCTCTTCACAACAAGGATCACTTCTTCTTCAAGGAAGGGAAGGTTTTGCAATACGCAGTCTACTGTCCCGCAGCTGCTGCCTCTCTGTTGGACTCCGGTACTGCACCTTACTCACGAGACGTTGTAAAAAAAAAAATGGGTGGGGGGCAACCGCAGTAACCACTCCGCCAACGCCACAGTCACCCCCGTCGTGCGGGCCGGATGAGAATGTCTGGCGGGCCGGATGTGGCCCGCGGGCCGCCAGTTGGTGGTCACTGCATTACATTATACACACACTCCCCCTTTTTACACATGAACTCATGTGTAACAAAAATCCTATATGGGAAGAAAACCTTCAGGTAACCATTGATTATAAGAAAATACCAAACATTTTACAAAACCTCTCCTTATTTCACACTTTCTTATCTATTTGTTCTGTTCTTTTAATCAAACAGCGTAACAAGTCTTGGTCATTTAGCAATGTATTACATTACAGGTCACTTGTTAGACACTTTTATCCAAAGTGACTTAAATACTCAATACTGTGGGCAATCCCCCACAGGAGCAATTTGGGATGAAGTGTCTTGCCCAGGTACAGGGACACAACGACATGCTGACTACAGTGGGGTTTGAACCTGTGCTCCCCTGATCACAACACCAACACACTATTCCACTGCGCCACAGCCTCCCTCTAAAAAGTATTTTTAGCAACCAAATGCTATATTTTCGGTCAAGTGCCCTAAGCTGTCCCTGCCACCATTTTAGGATAATATAGTAAGTTCATAGGAAGGAATGAGACAATTGAGCTGTCGTCACTCACCTAACGCAGTGGTTCTCAAACTTTTTTCAATAATGTACCCCCTTTGAAAAAAATCTTCCGCCAAGTACCCCCTGATCAGCGCAAAAACAATTTGTTAGGGACAAAATGCCTATATAAAGAGGTACAGCACAGCGCTGCACCATCTGTGTCTGATTTATTAAAACAACCACATTGTAACTGAGAAAAACGTAAATGCTAGGCTACATTTCAAATGTTTACAATCCATCACTAAATTCATGGCAAACCAATTTTAACATCATGCAATAACACTAAGACGACATTAGTTGCATTGAACTGATCTTTTTAATAAGTTGTACTTACAATGTAGTGAAACATGTGCTCGTGCTTCACTGAGGATCTTTGTCATTCCCGATGACAGGGAGGCAAACTGCAGTTATTACACTTCGCGTTTTGAAATATGTGTAACTCTGTTCATATAATACCCACACTGCTCAAACTTCGATACTTTTCCTAAAATTGGTATATTTATTTATTTTGGGGCGTGGGGAATGAAGAGAAACAAATATGAGCATTTTATGACCATGGGATTTTGACCCCTCATATAAATATGCATAATGCTGCGCTATACTTTGCGGCCACACGCCGTTGCCAAGCAACGCTTATTGTTTAGGTCCTTCGATAAGCAGGCAGTCATATCATTAGCTAGAACTAGCTAGATCTGATAGATTTGGACAAAAACGCGAGTGAAGTATGCCGGACGCGAGCGAGAGATCAGAGATCAGATGCTGCTGACGGAGAACACGCAGCTCTGCATGATCACAGCTCCGCCGCTGTGACGGACCGGTGAGCGGACCAAAATACACTAAGAGTTAGACCTAACACACTTAGCTGGTAAATCTACTCTTGAACTAGCTAAACTAGTTATACATATATTTATTCTTTACTGTCGGGTCACTTATAACATGAGACTGACGGGCTGTCTGGAGAGGGAGAGGAAAAGAGATCGCCCTGTTTATTTTTCCCATTTTATTATCCAGAATTACTGTATACCTTTGAATAAAGTAGTTAATATACTATTAGTAGTTTGTTTAAATGCATTAATTATGTTTTTTCATTAACATAAAATAAATCTCATGTACCCCCTGCAGTACTCCAACGTACCCCTAGGGGTCCGCGTACCCCCATTTGAGAACCACTGACCTAACGTAATCACCCTTTTAAACCTATGCCCTCTTGACGGGCTCTCCGTAAAAAGTCTTCACCTACTATAAATATCGTATTTTAAATCCAATCACTTGCCCTATTCTTCATTTCCCCCAACCCACAGACTCCACATGGCGGTGGAGCCTCACGGCGGAGGATTTAATCTCTTTTCTGATAAGGTCCCAGACTCTTATTTTGAATTAATCTATAAGGTCCCAGAATCTTATCTTTAATTCTTAACATAGGTCCCAGACTCTTATGTTGATCACTAATTCTTAACATAGGTCCCAGACTCTTATGTTTATGTTCAATTCTTAACATGTACCAAACTCTTATGTTGATTTTCAATTCTTGTCATAGGTTCCGGACAACTAAACCATGTGCACAGTTACAATATATCCCTTGCTCTCCCCACACTTCAGTTGTCTCATATGTTTTACATTACCTCATCTGTTCATCCACCAACACTCACAGTTCTAACAGTCCTATTCTACCTATGCAGAATTTTGGTAATTATACAACAGGCTTCTGCTTACCTTTGATTTTGGCCCTGTGAGTATTGATAGGAATCCGGAGGAGGTCTCCGCCGTCCTTCAGTACCTCGGACTCGAAGACGGGAGTTCCCAATCGTCTTTGTGGAATCACGTCGGGGTCACCATTTAGTTGGGTTCAGAATTCCAGAAAAGACAGACAACTTCTAAGTTTAACTATTTATTGTAAAGAGAGCAAAATATATATATCACTTGGCCAAGGACTCATCACGTCTTTGGGAATCACAGGCAGCAAAGCTGTAATCTGTAACCACCAAATCCGTCAAGAGCCTCGAACCTTGTGCGACAATACATTTTATTACACAGGGCATTGCCCATACATTTATGATTGGTCAAGATTAGCTGAAGAGATACCGCAGTTTAGACTTGGTTCTCTTTGGTTGGTGCGCAGACTCAGATAGAGGCACTTGGCAACACGATCCTCCAATCAGCATTCGGCCGGCCTGTGGAAGTCCCTCCCTACTCTGGCACCATCATACTAATTTGTTTTCTCTAACGTTTCTTCAGATATAGTGGAAAACCATAATGTTACTTCCTAGCTTTGCGGGGGAGCGCGGCTCCCATACAGAGTCAAGGCCGGTGCGATGTGCTGTTCTGACTACCTCTTTGTGTTCTCTCAGTCTCTGCACTCGACCTTGCTACTTTCAATATTGCAAGCTAAACTTTCTTCTGACTATTCCCCTCGTTGGTATCTAACCCATCAGAACCTGGGATTAGTGTATATTTATTCTATAGTCATAGCAATCTCATGAGCACAATAAGCAAATAATGTAATAATAAGAATCTTGTAATGTTATATAAAAATAGACTCCACACATTGTAAAACTAAAGATCTCCTTTCATTAACTTAAAAGGCTAGAATATTCCAAATCAAATGAAATTCGACCTCCTCTGAATGAAAGATATTGGAGCCATTAACAGCCTTTTGATTTATGATGGAAATAGCTTATATTTGAGTTATAGCATTACCTATTAAATATATTTTAAGAACTCTAAGGATATTTACTAGTCTAATATGAGCATAATTGTATTTTGATAAGGACACTTTTTGGGAATGAATGACGTCAGCCTCCACAGCCGAGGCCCTGTTCAACCCTGAGCCTGTTTTTCAGGTCTCAGGCTCGAAAATGACATTCCAAGAACAAATTACCATATCTTCCTTTCTAAAAGGGTTAAATTAATGATCTTTGTTCCCAAAGTAATCACAAACCTGTGAGTTGGATGTAGAAAAGTCAGAATCAATATAGATGTTTTTTATTTTAAAGAAAATTCAGATTGAACATCGTAAAAAACTGTAAATTATAGTGTCCGTCCAAAAAAACGTTTTTTACTTATAGTGAAAACTACCCTTGGATGATGGGTTAGTAGACTACAAGTTTTAGGAATCCAAAGTACAACATATAATAAGTACCCTGTATCAAGATTGATGCAAAACAAGTTATATTTGACCTTTTTAGACAGATTTAGCAAAAAAAACCTCTTCTGGGGTCATTTGGGTGGATTTGACCTATCTCTGGCCCCCCTTGCTCGATTTTGACATGTGACATCTCTTCCTGACCGATAGAGCCAATAGAATCCAAGGGAAATTGACCCTCACACACTCATGTTACTTTAAAAAAAGATTGCGTCTTTGCGCATGCAAGCTTGCCTCAGAGGGTAGAAATATCCCTGCTCTGACTTCTAGAAACGGAAACGCAGTTTTATTGCTTATAGATTATCAGAACATTTCAAAGGGGACACAGTCACATTGGATATTAACATATGGATTAACTACAGCATCGTTTTTATCGTTTTAATGCCATTGAAGACCAGTTTTGACCAAGGTAAGCCATGTTAGCGGTTGTGGCTACCTAGCGCCACATGTTTTGATGTACGTTTTTGTTGATAATGTCACGAGTTTGTATCTTTCAGTGTTGAGGTGGGCACCGTTAGATTCTGTGTCTTTCCGATCATAAACGATGTGTTGGATGTGCACCTAGGATAAGTAATAAGGGAGCTAGGAGTGATTTTCGGTTTAGTAATAGGTTAGCATTTTTAGCTCGGGGCTAATTCAGAGGGTCAGTGTTAGCATTGTGTGTTTTTTTTGAGAAAAAAAATGAAAAAGATCAGTTAAATTAGTTTTTACGGGTCCGTGGGGCTTAAGTTACAAGCAGAAGATGGTTCAGAGAGAAAAACAGCTGTGTTCTCGGGTTGCCGGGGGTGAAGAAGAAGGGCTGAAACACACACACATGGTATTTAAGTACCCTCCCATGGCCCCTCCTCGTATGCTGGTTGGCGCTGCTGGTGGTCCGCCCTCCACTCGTCTTCAACGTCCCTTGTTGTGCATAACAGAGGTCTCAGCCATTGTACATTCAATACATAACAAAACACGCCTTTTCTCCTCATATTCTCTTTCATAACTTTTCATTTATTGCATTTTAACTGCTCTAATCAATACTTTAATAATACTGGAAATACTTTACGGCAGTTATCATTTACGGTAGTCCCGGATGTTGTCATATGCTACCCAGG
Source organism: Harpagifer antarcticus (assembly GCA_902827135.1). Taxonomy (NCBI): domain Eukaryota; kingdom Metazoa; phylum Chordata; class Actinopteri; order Perciformes; family Harpagiferidae; genus Harpagifer; species Harpagifer antarcticus. The sequence continues at coordinate 4,495,137 of CADEHL010001357.1, forward strand.
TCTGTAAACAAAACTTATTAATGAACTGTACCTTCATTTAATATTCAGCAATAATAATATCTCAACGTCTATAGATGTAGTGTACAATCAGTAGGTGTCGGTGTGCAACCCTCCGTGTCATTTCGCTTCTATATTCACCTCTGTAGGAAAAGGAATATTAGCCACATGCTAAATGCTAACCGGAGATGAAGGATTTTCAGAATAAAAGCTTGACATCAGAGATTGTGCGCGAGAACTTCTGTTTTTTCAGAATATAACAGCATTTAAGCTTGACGGTATGTTTAAACTAAATTATGCCATAAAACATTGATTTAAATTTCTAACAATACCACCCCTTTCATGTGAACGCGCACCTAACTAGATAGGACACGGCTGTCTTGAGCGATCCACTAAACCCGCGTCGTAGGACCGCTTAGCGAGAGCGCGTATGTTTTGGATTAGGCAAACCGGCTAATCTCAAACATATCCAGGTTATGTTGAACCGGCTTCGTAGTCCAGGCCTCAGTTCGAGTGCGCTAGAATTTGAAAATACAAAACCAGAAAAAAATCTGCCTCTTCCTTCAGACTTCCTTACAGAGCCCCTCCTCCAACACACATAAACGCGCACATGACCAATGAGGGCACGAGATAAGTTTGTGCACAAATGGAAGGCTGACAGGCAGGTAGGCCATGCCGTTATTTTAGCCGGGCCGGCTCAGATGATTGGTCGTGCTTTTTACAGTATTACGGCTTTCACAGATAAAAATGTTTTATGTGTTTATTGTTAAAGCATTTACTATATTCATTGCTATCGGGACGTTAAGAGCATTCCATGGAATATAACAAAAAGTGTTTTCTGAAATAAATTACATACCCCATTGAATTATGACTGAAGATCGTCAGCTGTCTTCCTCTTCCGTTTTTCTCCTCGATGCGTAAATGCTGCAGCACCTTTGACAACTTCTCTCTACATATGAAATATACCGGTAAACCAGCATCGTTTGCTGTGAAAGCATATAAGTCTGTCCACGCAGAATTACATCCTATGTGTTTCTCCAGTACTTTTCTTTTCTTTGATTGATCCATAGTTCGCTCATCGAGCCGGGGGTCAGGTTATTCACCTGCAAGAAAAAGGCGCTGGCGCGGGACCGTAGCAGGATGTGACGCATATTTTAGTTGACCTAATTAAAACCGTTTTGTTTTTTATTTATGTGTCACGGTATCACCTCAAAATACAAGATACGAAACATTTTCAACCATGCAACCAAATATAAAAAGTCCCACAAATACTTTTATTTTATTTCCTTCTTATTTTTGTGTAAGCTCAAGGGAGCCAGAGCAAAGGTAAAGCGGCCAAAATCATAAAAATATAAGAAAGAAATATAACTCAAAGTGTTATGTTGAGGCACCAGTCAGCGAATCTTACGCATGGGTAAAAATCAAGGTCCGAGCAAAAGTCGTTTTAGTGCAATTTGTTATACACATATCAAGCATTTTTCTTCGTTCTTACCCGATGGTAAAAAAACATAGGTCTACCGGGTGTGCTGCGCACTACCACCTGTTTCCCAAATGTATAATGAGCAGGTCTCCCCTCCCCCGGTGCCCAAAGGCTGCCTTTACAAAACAGAGACATAGTACGACTTATTTGATAAACTTAAGTAAGAATTAAAAGGAAGATTTACGATAAACAAAAAAGAACAATAAAATAAATGGATAACTATTAAATAATATAAGCTCCTACACTGAACACAAATATAAATGCAACACTTTTGTTTTTGCTCCCATTTTTCATGAGATGAACTCAAAGATCTAAAACATTTTCTATATACACAAAATAACCATTTCTCTCAAATATTGTTCACAAATCTGAAAAAATCTGTGATAGTAAGCACTTCTCCTTTGCCGAGATAATCCATCCCACCTCACAGGTGTTTCCTATTTCCAGTCCTGTGATTTCATAGCTTTTTGCATTCCTTTTTTGTCCCATTGTGCGGAGTAGAATTTCAGTCTTTCGTCCTTTAGCATTCAGTTGGTTCATTAGGTTTTCAGTACAGAATGTGGCCGTGCTCCCAGGGTCAAGAAAGGCGTAGGTTTGAATATAATTGCACCGGAACAATAGCAAGGGCACAATCCTCACCGGACCCTGTTGACTGATCAGCTGATACCTTCGCACTGTTGATGGAGGCTCGCTTTGGTTCTGTTCTACTGTTTTGCAGGGTGACTTGTTTTGAATTTAAATCATCAATATTCAGCAGTGTTTGATGTTTCCTTGGGCATGTTAAACAGTTTAGCTTCAATGTACAGTCTTTGCTCATGTGACCCTTCTTAAAGGGGACCTATCATGCAAAATGCACTTTTGTATGTCTTTTATAAATGAATATGTGTCCCTGGTGTTCCAGGGAACTCACCAAGTGTCAGAAAACACAACCCTCTCCATTTTCCTCCATACCCAAATCTCTAAAAAAGGGGCTGCAACGGATCTGATACAGACTGATCCAGATTTGAACACTGTCCTGACGTCAGGACGGTGGCACTACGGCTATTGGTCAATTCTCCACATATACCACAGCCTGTCGTGAGTTATTGCTTAATTAGATAATTAACTTTTTGGTCGTGAGGCTCTGATTTGAGTTTTAAGCAGTCCACTACTGCATGCCTGCCTTGACAGAAACTACATATGGTTGCAGGGGCAGCTTTGATGTAGGTGGGTTGCTGCACCTTAAATGCCTGTAGCTTGGTGTCATAATGTTTGGTTGCGGCGACAGCTGTGGCAAAGCTACTGCTCCTTTTAGGTGTTATGAGGTCAGTTGTCCTATTGTTGGTGATTATCCTTTTAGTGGGATTTGAGTCTTTAATTTCTCCAAACACTGGGTGCAATAATATGTCAGAATGCTTTTCGATTAATTCGACCAGATGTTTGAATCTAGCTCCGATGTTTTTCTTTTGAAATTCTTCTGTTGTGCGCCATCTTTCCCTGAGCTTATATGGTAGCTTGGATACAATTAGTCTTAAAGTTGATGTGACGTCTAGCTCATCCGTGTACTCCAAGTCCTGCATGGCGTTAAGGCATTCTCTTAGGTATAGTGAGTAGGCATGAAGAGATTTTGCATCATCTGGCTTGATAGCTGTCCAGTTGAGTGCCTTATCCAGATAAGCATTTGCAATTTTCCTTTCATTTCCATAATGTCTCTTTAAAAGTTGCATGGCCTCTGAATATCCTCTTTGTGCATCCATGTGAAGACAGCTACGGACCAGATCTCTGGCTTGACCTGATGTAAACTGTTCAAGAAAGTAGAGCCTGTCCTGGCAGTGTCACGGCTAGGCAAACCAGTATGAACCCAAAAGCATGACTCGACAAACAAAGTACAAATAAAAGTCTTTACTGAAAAAATAGTGACACTGTGAGCTCTCCGTAGAGGTACAGGTTTCGATAACAAAAAACACTCTTACGAGGAAAAGGTTAACATAGTATCAAAAGTCAAAAAGATAAAGTAAATTCCAAAATCTCGGTTCTTAGCTCTTCGCTGATAACATAGACTTCACGCTGGCAGTCAGGCACATGGGACGAAACGAACTGGCAACAAGACAAGGGAGATAGAAACTATCAGTGGCGAGCCGTCAGGGCAGGCACTCTGTGAGGGCCTAAGATATTCTAAGAAATAATATTTGAAAACATTAAAAAAAAAAAATGTTGTTGTTATATTTTTCATTAGTTTTACCAAAATAACTTCATTTAATTGTATGTAAAATAATATTTCCAAAGAAATAAATCCTTCGAATCTGCTTGTTCAGTTTCTGTTGTAATGTGAAGGGTTAAATGCCATCTCTGCGAGTTACTGTGAAGACGGGAGAGCTTGTTGGTCCCTCTCTACATTCACAGAGGGCCCGCTATAGTAACTCAACGAGAGAGTAATGTCAAATGACAGTACAATTGACCAATCATATCTTCCCTCTAAATGGGCGGGCTTTATTTTCGCGGACTTTATGACAAGTTCCGCCCGCTGTGAGGTCTATGCAAGTGGTGCAGTGACGCGTCCTAAAACCCGGAAGTAAGCTGCGCTTGGATTCCCTCGACAGAAAGCAATGGGATTTATCCTGAGGATTTTGGAAAATAGCTGGAAATAAGGTCTGTGGAAAACGAACCTGTTAGATAAATGCACATTTTGTTCAGACGGATAATATCCACATGTCTACCCTACTTTTATTATTTTCGAATCATAAGATAGATTTATAATTCGCATAAGTTCGTTCATGATGGCTCACTTCAGTGACAGTGATGACATCGTTGTGAATAACCGAGTCATTTTCAAGATTGAGTTACAATGATAAACTGGAGTGGCAAAGGATCAGCTGAATGACCCGCAAGTTCTTCATCCAAAAGGACAGGAGGATGGACTTTGTGTTTCAGTGATTTATCATCAAAGGTAGGCCTAAGTCATTTTCAATGTGGGCCGCCGTGCCGACTTAATTCATTTGTAATTGTTACTTGGCTGTAATTGTGACTTGGCTGTGGGTGCCCTGTCATGATAGGTGTTTATATAAATGGCGCTGTCATTGATGCGTTTTGCACCCCGGGCCTCTGTTTTGATATTCCGCTGAAGTATACGCTGTGACGTAATATCTCTTCTTTTTTTTCGAGGGAAGGGGGGTCAGAGGGCCTAGGTATAAAAGTCACGGCTCGCCACTGGAAACTATATATAGGCAGGCTAAGGGGGAACAGGTGCAGACTATTAAGGCGGAGTCGACAATCACAGTGGAGGGAAAATACACAAGGGGAGGAAGTGAGGTAATCTGCAACAAGAAGGAAAGGTTACTACAAAATAAAACAGAATACAAGACTGAACTTAAAACATTAACTTATAATAACATATAACAGGCAGTTACTAGTTTTTTCTTCAATTAGGTATCTGAATGCATGCATGAAAGGTTGATAAGAGGGTGGGTCACCATTAAACACAGGCACCTCTCTCTTAGGTAGTAGGGATAGATTTTGTTGCATTATCATGAGATCAGCTATGTCCTTTTGTCTCTGTGCCAGTGTGTTGAGGTTTTCCTGAGTAAAAGTGTTGATTGCAGGATTTTCCCGTTGTGGGCATGATGCACCATTTGCTTGCCAAGATCTTTTATGGAAATCCACAATTGTTCTATGTAGTGGAGTTTTAGGTATAGCAGCTACTTCAATAAATTCCAAGACAGAAGTGTCTGTATACGTTTGCTCCACATTGTCCAGTTTACCTTCTTCATCTTGTAAGGGACTGAGAGGCAGAGTAGTGGGAGACACCTACATTCCCAATAGGTGGCTCGACCCGCTTCAAATTAACAGTATTGGGAGCAGGTGTGGAGACCTCACACCTGGTGCTAATCACTCCCTCAAGGGAGACAAAGCACCCAGAGTTGCTCAGTTGTGTGTGGCACATGGAGGGAGCAGGAGACTCCCAGCGTGGTGAAACAGTTTGTAAGCTGGTAAGTCGGTTAGCGGCCCGGCTACGTTAGCCTTTGTATAGTTAAAGGTATTTTTGAGTTTAACAGCAATAAAGCCTCTTTTTTGGACTTGAACACTGCCTCTGTCGTGATTGCTGCACTACCACTTTTCTCTTTATCTGCCCAGTCCTGTTACAATCTAAATAAGCATCCCCAAGATGATCATCCTCATTTGGGCTGAGAAGTACCCTCATTTTGGCATCTGCTGCTGTAATCTGTGATTCCATCTCCACCTTTTCCATTTTTGATTTGAGAATTGTTTCCTCCAGTCGCAGTGCATGCATGTCCTTTAAAGCAGAAGACTTAGCCTCCAGAGCTGCCCTTTCTGCTGATGCTAACTTAGCATCAGATGAGGCCCTTGATGTTGTAGTCCTTTTTGAGGCATTGGATATACTGTCAAGTGGATCAACTTGTAGTTGTGCAATACGTTATCTTCTCCATGCTTTAACTTTTTTTTTTTGCAAAGTAATTAAAGTTCATAATTCTGGGTTCATACCAGTCTGTTACATCAATGTCCTTTTCCTCTTCAGATAAGAGTTGTTGGAGAGAATGATGCACTTTATTGACTTCATCCATAGCAGTTTTAAACATATCCATACAATCATCAACATTTCCACCGTCAGTGAGCAGGGCTTTAGTTTTCTTGTGCACACTCCAAGTTTCCCTCTGCGTGTAGCCCATGGAAGTATAATAAGAACTGGATACAGCGTGGGAGGCGGGGCCTCATTCATTCCTATGAGAGTTGCTCATTGGGGCATGATGATAAAATCATAGATATATATATATATATAAACACTAGATGACTCACCCGCGCTGCTGGCCAATGGAGACCGACGTTGCCACATGGCCGCCATCTTCCTACAGGCAGTGCTCTCATTCATAAAATTATGGTTTACTATTTAAATAACCATAGCATGCTCAATTTTCAACCAATTTTCAAACGGTTTGGTTTTTTATAAACATCAAAGATGTAGTTACTGTATACTTATAATCATGGACTTTCTTATAAAATAACATTAAGCAGATAAAGCAATAGCTATACACACACACACGGTATTTATATTAAATATTTGCCAATGTATATATTTCCATTTATTTTATTATATTGCTAATATTTTAAATAAATTATAAAATTAAAATATTTATATTTTATATATAAAAATCGGTCTCATGTTACCACTCTGTAAGCCAAGAGTTGTTAATTTAGCAATGCCTTAGCTTGAAGAACAGGGACACAACTAATGACAATAGCATATGGCATATATTATTTAGATATTCACACCTTTATCAGAAGAAGCAAACCAACATAAAATGAGCTCACAGACAGGCCAGTTGTGTCTCATTTATCACAATTATTTTTGACATCAGATCTTCATATCGTCCTAGTTTTGTATTTAGTTTCTAGATTTGTAAACAAATCCAGAACCTTTGAAATACGTTACCACTTCACAGCACGGTGCGCTGAGTTCTTGTAGTCGAAAAAAGCCCAAGAATAATATAAACCGTACCCTGTGTCCTTTTGTGTCATTCTGTAGTCCATTTACTGTTGTTTGTCTTGTCTTACCCCGGCTGATATCTCACTAAATCCACTGTTTTAATTGTTCCCTATATTGCCCCTATGCCCTGTAAGGTGTCCTTGGGTGTTATGAAAGTGTTTGCACATGTTTATTCAAGTGTATGAGTGACATAGAGCAAGTGAGATGGCCAGTGGGTCTGAAACTTTTTACACAATAAGCAAGAAAAATAAAGAAAGAGGAAAATATACATGTTGAGTTTGGCAGGATATTATATATAATGCATAAATATAAGGCATATGGAATATTAATGTTAAATATTAAATAGATTATATATGTGTAAAATGTACAACGTGGTTATATTCAAGATAAACTATGGAGCAGAGAGTTATCTTCCAGCCAGAGGTGATTTGTTGTACAGAGTTATGGCACTGCGGAGCTGCAGCAGTCTGTTGGAGAAAGAGCTCCGTTGACTGTCCAGCTGCAGGTGGAGAGGATGGGTGGGGTTATCCATGATGGACAACAGCCTGTTCAGTGTCCTCCTCTCCACCACAGCTTCAAAGAGGTCCAGCTTGATGCCGATGACAGACCCAGCTTTCCTGATCAGTTTATTGATCCTGCTGGTGTCACCGGCTGTTATGCTGCCCCCCTCCCCTCAGCAGACCACAGGCAACTCTCAGAATAACGTTATTAGCAAATGTTTACAACTTGAGGAACGAATGTTTTTAATAAGGGCTATACAAGTGTTCATACTGGGTAGTTTATTTAGTTGAAAAAAAATTATACAACGATTTACAGACCACTCTTTCCATTACATGTAAGTCAATGGGAAAAAGTGTTTCCGGGCCTGGCAACCAAACGGAAGTGTAGTATCGCCGTTTGGCCACCACAAATATTTTCATCTGAGTCCGGCGCACTTCCTGGGGGCTTGGTGTGGCCGTGAGGGATTTTGAAAGATCCTCTGCCTCCATGACAGTTTTAGGTTCAGTCATTTTTGCTTAAGAGTTGCTTTTAATTGTATTCAATTCCTTTGATCAGATTGCGTCTGCGTTAATCCATAACGCTGCTCTCCGCAGCGTGCGTACCTGGCTTGCGACGTCCTTATTTCTTTGATGAAGCGTTTAATTATTACATTTGACACGGCTCATATGTTCATTTGCGTATGCATCCATTAATTAGAGGCACCCGTCAGCGAATCTTACGCATGGGTAAGAATCAACGTCCGAGCAAAAGTCGTTTTAGTGCAATTTATTATACACATATCAAGCTTTTTTCTTCGTTCTTACCCGATGGTAAAAAAAACAAAGGCCTACCGGGGGCGCCGCGCACTACCACCTGTTTCCCAAATGTATAATGAGCAGGTCTCCCATCCCCCGGTGCCTAAAGGCTGCCTTTACAAAACAGAGGCATAGTACGACTTATTTGATAAACTTAAGGAAGAATTAAAAGGAAGATTTACTATAAACAAAAAAGAACAATAAAATAAATGGATAACTATGACTTGCCACGAATCTCTTGCTTCTGCCTGGCTCCAACAATTGGTGAATCCTGCTTCAGGCTGAGTTTAGGACCGCCCACCTCATTAGCATACGGATACATAAATAAATGTATGTCGCGTAAATGTAGAAATATATGAAAGATATATAATAACGTGTGTTCTGTTTTATTTTCGACTTTTATTTATTTATATATTTATACATTGGTGTATTTATTTCAACATTTATTTATTCCTGTATTTCTTCATACATTTCTTTATACTTATGTCATGTTCAGTCCTCCATATGTGAACGGAGGAGGGATGCTGCAAGACTGGAGTGAATAACCCAGTTTCCGTTTTTGGTTGCGTTTCCACTAGGCGTAGTTCCAGCTAGTGGGTATTTTTTCACAGTTTTCTGGCTCTCCAAAATCGAGGTTCTTTCCGGGCCAACAACCGGGCTGTGTATGCTAAACTAGTGAGAGAATCGCTGGCAACTACAACAAAATGAACATATTTTCCCGTGATTTAATTGTAATACACGTTTCAAAATGATGCCGAAGTAACAACATACTGATACCGGTTAGTAAAAACCATGAATTAATGCTTTGACAAGTCTGCAGACAAGGCAGCAGGCGAAAAACCTTTTAAATGCGTGTTTTCTGAATGGAGATTGGCTAAGCTAACGCAGTATATGCTCCGACCGTCCACACTCACAACAACGGCCTATACAGACATAAATAAACCAGCGACTCCATTCACCATGACACAGATAGTCTGTGGTTTGTACTTGTTTCACTTTTGTCTAGTTTCTGAACAGATATGAGGAGCTGTGAGCTCTGAGGGCTAACGGCTGATGTTGGTTTTGTGTTCTCATTCATAACACTCCGTTCGATGTCTCACTATGGGATGCGCCTCAACGCGTATGCAAACAGAAGCATCAATCTCATTACGCCAATTCTGATTGGCTGGTGATCTTGATGTCTATGTCAGGGAATCCACCCACCCTTTAAGTAGCTTGCACTACGTCGCAGCGTCATTCAAACACCTCTTCTCGCTTCAGAGCACATCTCGAATATCAGTAGCCGGGCTAGCTTAACGGTCCACAGACTGAACCCAAGCTAACATTCGGTCGACGGGCGCTTGCCGGTTACTTTTTTGCTTTGCAGAAGAATTGAACAAATATTAACACACCAGTTAATATTGTAATCTGCCCGCCGTTTTTTTCTTACGAAATAACGGTAAGGTTTGATTTTTTTCTTCAAACGGTACCTGTTGCTAGTTTATCCCTCCGCGCCGACACCACGGCGAGCGAGGACAGACTCTTCTCTCCCTCACACCAGAGGAGACAGAGATAAGAAAGATATTAACACACCAGTTAATGTTTTTTCCTTTCGGAATAACCATAAAGTTGGATTTATTTTCTCGGTAACATACCTGTTACTAGCTTGTCCCTCCGCGCCGACACCCCGGCAAACGAGGATGGACCCTTCTCTCCCTCACACCAGAGTAGTTGGAGGCTCGGCTCGGAGGCTGCGGGTTTAAGATCTCTAGCACGGACTCACACCCAGTCTGCTCGTCCTGCCTTGGGCTGGAACACGCCCAGGAAGCTATCGATACCCCCGGTTCATGCGGGCATTGTGCCCGCTTCACCATCAAGAGCCTCCGCCGACGGCTAGCGCGCCAAGCTAGCCTGTCGGGTCAGTACCCCTTCCTGTCCGTTGATTCGCCGGCCAGCAATTGAGACATGGTGGCGACCGCCGCAGAGATTGAGCCCCGCGCTGTGTCATGCTGGGGCTCAACAACGGCGGTAGCCGCGGAATTGGAGCCCCGCGCCGTGTCAAGCTGGGGCTCCCAACTGGACCTCACCGTGGTTCCACCCGCGGAGGATGTCCTACAGCTGGATTATATGGAGGAGGAGCTCTGCGAGGACATGACGGTCAAACCTGAGCCTGCCGTGCGGGACGAAATCGCAGCGATCACGGACATTTGCCTTCGTGTGCAGCGCTGTGCAGTCCAAGCCACGGGCAAAGCACTGGGGATAATGGTGGTACAGGAGAGAGCCAGGTGGCTTACCCTGACGAACCTTCCAGACCGCGAAAAAGAGGACGTCTTGGACATGCCTATTGTTCCTGAGGGCATATTTGGCTCCGCTCTAGCTTCGATGCAGCAGTGGTGTGAATCCAAAAAGAAGGAGGATGAGGCTCTCCAGCTTTGTCTTCCCCGAAGGGTCCAGTCACCGCCTTCAACGGCCCCGCGGCACTCCTTCGCTCAGGCTGCCTTACGTCCTGCCCGTTTCAAGATCCCGAAACAGCAGAGGCCACAGCCCGCTCCGGGTCTCCAGCCCAGACACGAGGCAAAGACGAGCTGGCCAAGAAAGTCTCCGGTTCCGGCAGCAGCCGCTCAGGCACAGCAGGTCCAGACTTTCAGCCACCAGACGAGGAAGAAGAAAAGGGTGGCCTGACAGCCTCCTCTCCTTGATAAAAGAGCTGGAAGTTCCCTGTTCTCCAGCTCCAGAACACGTTCCAGTGTTAGATGCTCATGTGTTTCCAGGGTGCAACAATGCCCTCATCTTCCCGCCGCCTCGAGTGATGTCAGAACGTCACCCTCAAGTTCGCGCCATGAGGGAAATGGACTTAACATCAAAGACAGCAAGCTCCGCTGCTCGTTTAAGTCACACAAACACATGTCATCACTATTTGTTTCTTAATAAATCATTTTCCACTGTCGTTTCCAGGCTTAAAGCCAAGGGCGCAGTCAATAAAAATGAAAACAATAAAAACAATAAACAGTCTGACGTTTAAGAGTGGCTGCTACCTCTCTCAGAAGGCGGACGATGGACGGGCCTGTGAAGGCAGCACCGCCACGCGCATGCGCAGTGTCGACCGGGGTTATCAACCTGGGGTACCACCGTGTTCAGACACTAGAGGGCCCCATAACACAACAAATAAAGACACAGAGGGCAGACGGCAGGGATGTGACATCTCCACTCGCTTTGAGAAGCGAAAAGTGGAGGATGCTCACAGAATCTGCTTGGGTTTTCAACACAATAGCACGGGGTTACAGACTCAAATTTGCTGTCACCCGCCCTCACTTTTCGGGCATTCTGCATTCGCAATCCCGGTGAGAGTCGGCCGATATTCTGGAGCAAGAGATTTTCTCGCTACTAGAAAAGAAGGCTATATCTATAATACCCTCCGAACAGAGATAGAGCGGCTTTTATTCCAAGTATTTCCTCGTTCCCAAACGGGGAGGGAACGGGATTCGGCCTATACTAGATTTGAGGGCTCTTAACAAATATCTCATAAGATACAAATTCAGAATGCTCACTCACACATCTCTGTTGCGTCTCGTGCGCCAAAACGATTGGCTCCTTCTCGCACAGTCGGAGCAAGAGGCTATTACGCAGACGAATGTCCTCGTAAAACACCTGCTCGACCTGGGTTTAATAATAAACACAGAAAAGACCATGTTGTCCCCAACCCAGACTGTACTCTTCCTGGGCCTACGCCTGAATTCGGTGCCCTTTACAGCCCGCCTGTCAGCAGAGAGAGTGAAAGCCTTCAGGGCTTGCCTCGCTCATTTCCAGCCACGCAAATATGTTCTCTTCAGATCATGTCTGCGGTTACTGGGGCTCAGGGCGTCAGCCATCCTGGTGGTACGACTGGGACGCTTACACATGAGGGAGTTTCAGCGCTGGGTAGCTGCCCTCAGACTGGACCCCGTGCGTCATGGCGCGCGGAGAGTGATGGTCACTATGAAATGCGTAATGGCACTGCGCCATTCTAGTACGGGGCGTGCCTATGGGTGCTGTCCTATCGCGGAAGGTGGTCACCACAGACGCATGTCTGACGGGCTGGGGGGTATATACGAAGGTCGATCTGTGAGGGGTCTCTGAAGCAGAGACCTCCAACGGTCACACATAAATTATCTGGAGCTTTTAGCGGTGTTCCTCACCCTGAAACGCTTTCTGCCTTTTCTCAGAGGACATCATGTCCTCGTGAGGACAGACAACACGACCACAATATCGTATATAAACCGCCAAGGGGGTTTGCGTTCTCTCCAGTTACACATGCTGGCACGCAAACTGATCTTATGGAGCTGCGGACGTCTCCTCTCTCTGAGAGTGACGCACGTAACAGGAGTGATGAACCTCGGGGCAGATCTGCTGTCCAGAGGTGCACCACTATATGCAGACTGGACTCTACATTCAATAATTGTGAGTCAGCTGGGGGTGTGTTACGGCCGGGCCGCGGTCGATCTGTTCGCATCAAAAGAAAACGCTCAATGTCAGCTGTTCTTTTCAATGCGCGATTTAAACTCACCGTTAGGCGTGGACGCGCTCGCGCACGTTTGGCCTCCGGTCCTTCTGTACGCGTTCCCACCCCTGGCTCTGATACCCCCGACTCTGGCCAGAGTGAGAGAACAACGCCACACACTGATCCTAATAGCTCCACACTGGCCTGCAATGTACTGGCTGGCGGAGATATATCAGCTGCTGTGTGGGCAGCCGTGGCAGCTCCTGCTACGCAGGGACATACTGTCTCAGGCGGGGGGGACCATTTTTCACCCACACCCAGAGCGCTTGGCACTATGGGCCTGGCCCGTGAGTGGTATAACCTGAATACAGTGGGACTCCCTCAGAAGGTGATAAACACTATTCAGAGTGCAAGTGCTCCCTCCACCAGGTCCCTCTATGACTGTAAGTGGAGGGTGTTTGAGGAGTGGTGCCTTCAAAAGGGACACATCTCTTTTCAATGTCCTGTCGGGGTGATTCTATCATTTCTACAGGACCTGATTGATAAACACAGAGCTTTCTCTACGATCAAAGTGTACCTGGTTGCTATTGCTGCATGCCATGTGGGCTTTGAGGGAAAGACGGCTAGCCAACATCCCTTGGTCTGCCGTTTTATGAAAGGGGCTCGCAGGCTCCTCCCTGTTTCCAGGTCACTGGTGCCCTTATGGGACTTGGCAGTGGTTTTAGATGGACTCACTCGACCTCCATTTGAACCTGCATGCTCATTCTACTCGTGGACTGGCTACATCCTGGGCTTTGTTCAAGGGTGTTTCCATCCAAGACATTTGTGCAGCAGCGAGCTGGTCCTCACCGCTCACTTTTGTCTGCTTTTACAGGCTAAATGTCTCTGCTCCGAGTGTGGCCCGCGCAGTGCTGGGCCCCGTGTTGAGACAGGGTTCTACCTGTTAAGTTCTGGTTGTTTTGGTGATTTTCGAGATAAGCATGTCTAGCAATACGGGAGTTTCAATATCCCATAGTGAGACATCGAACGGAGTATTATGAATGAGAACTATAGGTTACTTACGTAACCCCAGTTCTCAGAGTAACATGAAGTGAGATGTCTTGCTAAGGCGAAGCGAGAAGAGGTGCTTATTTTGAATGACACTGCGACGTAGCGCAAGCTACTTAAAGGGTGGGTGGATTCACTGACGTAGACATCAAGATCACCAGCCAATCAGAATTGGCGTAATGAGATTGATGCTTCTGTTTGCATACGCGTTGAGGCGCATCCCATAGTGAGACATCTCATTTCATGTTACTCTGAGAACTGGGGTTACGTAAGTAACCTATAGTTTCGCATTGATTATGACGTCACTGCTCCGCCTACACTGTGTTACTATAGTTACTACCCCAGTTCCTAAACTGTAATGGAAATGCAGCATAAAGTGAGCCTGGCCTATGTAAGACATTAAAATCAATGTTGATATGGCGCAATTTAAATTAAATCTGTTTTATTCCAAAACCGAATGTTCACACCAGAGGTCGCGTTAACCGAATATTTTCCGTCTATGACGGATTTTTTTTAACAATGACAGAAAAATCTGAAAGCAGTCCGTCATTTTGACGGATTAGAACAAACTCGGAACAGTGCCAAAGTTTCCCCGCAGCGAAGCTCCGGTGTTAAGCATGCCTGCCAAAAAGGAAATGATACCGTTTCCAAACCCAACTTTGCCCTACAAATCATTGAAATGTCTGAGTTTTGGCTTTACGCTGTGCGCACTTCCGCAAGGTGCAGTGGGCATGCATAACACGGCGCTAACAGTTCACGAGCGTGCGCCCCGCCCCCCGTTGACAGTTCACGACTGTGCTCTCCTCCCCCCGCCCCCCACACCCCCGTTGACAGTTCTCTCTCTCTCCCCCCCCTCCCCAGAGTCTAAAGGCCGACGGGTAATACTGAATTTTGACGGAAATGTTACGATCCTGTCCGTCAAAATGACGGGCAGTGAAAAAGTCTAGCGCAACCTCTGGTTCACACATGACTTCCGGTTTTCCACTAGTAAATCTCGTCATTTCCGGTTAGCATTAGCATGTGGCGAATGCTACATTTTGAAACCGTGAATTGAAGGTGAAATTACATGTGGTGTTGTACACTAAACACACTGTCTTTAACACTCATTTATTGAAACTGAAATATTGTTATTAGGGAATGTTTAAATAACCAGACATTAGAATGCTGTAATTTAACACCAGAAAAATGACTGGAATTGCCTTGGACCTGCCCCCGTCGACGCCGGCCAATAGGAAAAGACTACAGTTGATAACCCGTGATGGACAGGGAGAATCGATCTCTTCTTCAACCTCCGCTGACCCAACAGCTGGGAGGGGGGGAGCCACCAACTCGCACATTTCATTGTTTATCGCCACATAATTTGTTTAATTAAATGCTGTTAACTTTTATAAGCTTCCTTGTACTCTTTTCAGTTTATCCCAGTCTCGGGGCTAAAGACATCCTAACACCTAACAAGGCCTAGCCATACCGTACTAAGCCGAGCGAGGCCCTGCAGTGGAAAAGCGCCATAACACTACAGGGCTTGCCAGTAACGGTTGCCAGGTTGCCATTGGCAACCATTCAGAAAAAATGTCAACCACTTCTTGGTCTTTGGTTGCCATCAGTGACAACCAGTTTCTAACAAAAGAAAGAAGGACAACAAAATGTGCACCCCAAAATAGATAAATGTTAAATATTTGTTGTATTAAGAGTGATATTTAATTATTGTTGTGACCAGTCGGAACCTGATACTTAAGTTGCACGTGCATTGGTGTGATTAGCCAGAAAGCGATGCACGTTTACTGGCGTGGGCCGTGTGTTTGTTTTACAAAAAATGGCGAAGTAAATTAAGTTGTTTGACTGTGCGGTAAAAAGTTCAGCCAACACCTCAACCTCTCAAACGAATGTTCAAAGTGATTCAACTGATAAAGCGCAAGATGAACCCGAACGAAAGCAAAGAGGAAATGTGTAAAGTCTTGGGAGGTGAAATATATATGTACATTCTGTTGTTGAGCATTCACTTCCGGTAAAAGTTCCTTCAAAATAAGAGTCCCGATCTTATTACTACCAAAATAAAAGTGCTAAATGAAATGTTACCATAGGAAAATATTGGTACACAAATATAATCACTTCTATAAAAACACATTTTAAATATAGTTAGACATATTAAAGGTGGGGTAGGTAAGAATGGAGAAACCAGCTCGAGTGTGCTAGAATTTGAAAGTACACAGCCTGAACAAATCTGCCACTTCCTTACAGAGCCCCTCCTCCAACACACACGAACGCGCACTTGACCAATGAGGGCACGAGATAAGTTTGTGCATGAGATGGAAGGCTGACAGGCAGGTAGGCCATCCAGGTATTTTAGCCGGGCCGGCTAAAATGATTGGTCATGCTTTTTACAGTACAACGGCTTCCACAGATGGGATTTTTTGTCAAAGCACTTAAGATATTCATTGCTATCGGGATGTTAAGAGCATTCCATGGAATATAACAAAAAGTGTATCTCGAGCTGGTTTCTCAAACTTACCTACCCCACCTTTAAAGGTAATTTACAACATTAATAATTAATATCTAATTCTTAACTGTGAATGGTTTTCATTTATTTAACGTTAGAAATGTATTAGTCTGGCCAATCCAAGACGTCAATGCTGAAGGGCCAATGTATGTACACTGAACAAAAATATAAATGCAACACTTTTGTTTTTGCTCCCATTTTTCATGAGATGAACTCAAAGATCTAAAACATTTTCTATATACACAAAATAACCATTTCTCTCAAATATTGTTCACAAATCTGAAAAAATCTGTGATAGTGAGCACTTCTCCTTTGCTGAGATAATCCTTCCCACCTCACAGGTGTGGCATATCAAGATGCTGATTAGACAGCATGATTATTGCACAGGTGTACCTTAGGCTGGCCACAATAAAAGGCCACTCTGAAATGTTCAGTTTTATCACACATCACAATGCTTACAGCAGGAATGTCCACCAGAGCTATTGCCCGTGAATTGAATGTTCATTTCTCTACCATGAGCCGTCTCCAAAGGCGTTTCAGAGAATTTGGCAGTATATCCAACCGGCCTCACAACCGCAGACCATGTGTAACCACACCAGACCAGGACCTCCACATCCAGCATGTTCACCTCCAAGATCGTCTGAGACCGGCCACTCAGACAGCTGCTGCAACAATCGGTTTGCATAACGAAAGAATTTCTGCACAAACGGTCAGAAACCGTCTCAGGGAAGCTCATCTGCATGCTCGTCGTCCTCATCGGGGTCTCGACCTGACTCCGGTTCGTCGTAACCGACTTCAGTGGGCAAATGCTCACATTCGATGGCGTCTGGCACGTTGGAGAGGTGTTCTCTTCACGGATAAATCCCGGTTTTCACTGTTCAGGGCAGATGGCGTGTGTGGCGTGGTGTGGGTGAGCGGTTTTCTGATGTCAATTTTGTGAATCGAGTGGCCCATGGTGGTGGTGGGGTTATGGTATGGGCAGGCGTATGTTATGGACGACGAACACAGGTGCATTTTATTGATGGCATTGTGAATGCACAGAGATACCGTGACGAGATCCTGAGGCCCATTGTTGTGCCATTCATCCACGACCATCACCTCATGTTGCAGCATGATAATACACGTTGCAAGGATCTGTACACAATTCCTGGAGGCTGAAAACATCCCAGTTCTTGCATGGCCAGCATACTCACCGGACATGTCACCCATTGAGCATGTTTGGGATGCTCTGGATCGGCGTATACGACAGCGTGTTCCAGTTCCTGCCAATATCCAGCAACTTCGCACAGCCATTGAAGAGGAGTGGACCAACATTCCACAGGCCACAATCAACAACCTGATCAACTCTATGCGAAGGAGATGTATTGCACTGCGTGAGGCAAATGGTGGTCACACCAGATACTGAATGGTTTTCGGACCCCCCCAGACCCCCCCAATAAAGCAACACTGCACGTTTCAGAGTGGCCTTTTATTGTGGCCAGCCTAAGGCACACCTGTGCAATAATCATGCTGTCTAATCAGCATCTTGATATGCCACACCTGTGAGGTGGGATGGATTATCTCGGCAAAGGAGAAGTGCTCACTATCACAGATCTTTTTCATATTTGTGAACAATATTTGAGAGAAATGGTTATTTTGTGTATATATAGAAAATGTTTTAGATCTTTGAGTTCATCTCATGAAAAATGGGAGCAAAAACAAGTGTTGCATTTATATTTTTGTTCAGTGGATATGTATATCATATATATATTAAGTTATTGGTTTGTTTTACGTGTCATGGCCAATTAACACCTTTTTTTGTGATTTAGGGACCTAGAACAAGGAACATGAAACATGGCTAGTGGCAAGCCTTACTCTCTTTGGAAAACATTGTATATGTTGCTTGGAGCCCGCATGAAAGGGGCCTGAGTAACTTTCAATGTCTGCTGTTAAATATTCTGGGTATTTTCAACGTATGTGTGGCACTGCAGTGTGGGTATTGTGTGAACCTGATTTTTAGTTGGAGTCTGCATGAACGGGGCCCAACTTTTTATTATCTGTGTTTGTCTATACTTGTGTGTGCATATTTGTAAATATATTTATACATCTATATAATATATATTAAATTATTGGTTTGTTGTTTGCAGTGTTTATTGTGATTATCAGTTGGAGTCTGCATGAATGGGGCCCAACTGTAAAATACATATAATCCAAGCCGGGATGCTACTCAAAGACAAAAACATTGGAATGTAACATACTAAATTGTTCAAAGAGCCTTAACATATTGCCTTCCTCAACTGTTCAGTATATCTTAGAGTCTGCATGAAGTTTATATTGATCTGTTATCCATAAACCACATTTGCAGCCTCCATATTCATGTTTTTGTAGATAGTTTCAGAAGTTGTGTGTCAAAGTTAAGCAACTGTTCATTGCCAAACGAGTAAGCATATGGAAAACTGTTCAATATGTCTGTTAAACCCCGAGCCTGTTTTTCAGGTTTCAGGCTCGAAAATGACATTCCCAGAACAAATGACCATATCTTCCCTTCTAAAAGGGTTACATTAATAATATTTGTTCTCAAAGTAATGATACACCTGTGAGTTGGATGTAGAAAAGTCAGAATCAATATAGATGTTTTTTATTTTAAAGAAAATTCAGATTGAACATGGTAAACTGTAAATTATAGTGTCCGTATAGTGAAAACTAACCTTGGATGATGGGTTAGTAGACTGAAAGCTTTAGGAATCCACAGTACAACATATAAGTACCCTGTATCAAGATTGATGCAAAACAAGTGATATTTAACCTCTTCTGGGGCCATTTGGCTGACCGTCAGAGCCAATGGAATCGAGGGGAACTCACACATAGTCCTTATTGGGTAATGTGTGTGTGTTTTAGACTGCCGCATAGCCAAGACCGGAAGCAGCAGCCACTCTGGTGGCTACCATTAGCAGCTAACTTTTGCTCTGCGATTTTTACATAAAAATGGAATTATGGATTATAAATGAAATAGACGTTAACCTATGGATTAACCGATTCAGCCGCGTTTTTTCTTGTTTTAATGCCATTGAACACGTCTTTTGATCAGATTGACAGCTACGGTGAGACGATCTCCCTAGAAGCTCCGTAAAGGTACGTGTTGTAATATCTGTGTTTGCTTCCACTGTCGCGAGTTCGGATCACTCAGTGATGATACTATATACCTAAATAATCTGTGGAACCTCAGTTTATACGGATATCTTGTATGTGCAGCTACGATAAGTAATAAGGGTACTTTTATCTTGAGTTCTGTGGCAATGTCCGTTAGCATTTTTCGCTAAAGGCTCATTTAGATGCTTCTTATGAGACTTGTGTTTTGTTTTGGTAAAAATGGTTTGTATCGTCAATTAGCTGAGATTATTCCCGTTAATCTGGTATAACACATTATACGGCGGGGACCTTGGGGTTTAACAGGTTAAGAGTCTGCATGAACGGGGCCTAATCTCATATTGATTTGTTAAACATATGCTTATTCAAAAACATACAATACATAAATAACCTCACATATTCATTTGTATGCTATGGTTTCTTGATGTGTTTGTCCAAGTTAAGGACCAGTTCAATGCAAATAAAAAAAATATATATATATTTATAAAATGTAAAACTTAAAAAAAAAACATATTTCTTTCTTCGATTGCTGATTTGGCATGTAATATTATATATTTTCTGATATAGGTTGTTTATAACCGTAAAACCATAGTTTTGGAATGTATTCGTGTTCTTTTGTTCATCAAATTCACGTTCCTATTACATTTTTATCTAACATTTGTCTCAGCTCTATCTTTCAGGATTTTGACAACTGCCTTAACCTGTTTTTTTCTTCTTGACCCTTCTGCACTAGTTTTTAGCATTGTGTGCAGACTTTGTTGTGTGTGTTTGTTTTTGTTTGTCCATGTCCTGTGTCCATGCTTTTTAGTTTATTTTGCATTTTTGTCCCGTCTTATATGTTCCCATTCCTGACCTGCACCTTGTCGTGGTGAGTGGGCTTTAAACTAAGACGCGTCATACTGAATAGTTTGTGCACACATTTTTAACATGTGATCTTTCTTTCATGTAGGACGCTTGAGGGAAGTTGCAACGCCTCGGCCAATGTGATGTCTTCTCCACCTTCTTGGTGTTTGCATTGTCACCGATAAATGAGGAAGAGCAGCCATGTTAACAGTGTTATGGCTACAGATGTAATATCTAACTCAACATTAGCCATGACAGTCTGGGCTTAGCAAGGGCCTTAGAATACATACTCTAAAGGCCAAATCCAAAAACAGTGATACTGACATTTTAGCAGTTCACCGTCTTTAGAGGTGGTCTTTCAGGCAATTGGCTAGTGACTTTAAAAAAATATATCATTTCCCCTAGGGGTGAAATGAACTCTATCTCGCAAAAAAAGCCCAGGACTGTCATGTTGAATGTTGGAGTAGTCAACAATGGCACCAATGGTCTCCAATTATCCATACAGTCACTATGGGAGGAAAATAAATGAGAGTAACAAATGCTTCAGATAATGAGGAATATCAAATTAAGTATAAAGGGTTGCTCTTTTTGTTCCTTTGACAATAACATACAACACATAATGTGTATAGATATATACATATATGTATAGTATGTTTGTGTGTAATGTCAACCATCTGAAGTTATGTAAAGTAAGCCAGGACCATCAACTTACAGGTTGTGGAGGAGGTTGCCATCTTTTTTTCTTAATGCTGAAAGAAATAAAAATTGTTTAATCAATATAAAAGCGCCTTTCTTTTTCTACAGTCATATTTAATGTATACTCTCACAGCGCTGTTGAAACAGTAACGTTGGATTAAATGTATATACAATTGATGGTCAAAAAGTATAAATATGCACACTTTGCATTTTGTTAGCCCATGCATATTACACTGTTTATATTTGAATCATGGAGAAGCATTTTTAAACTTGTATAGAGTAATATCAAGAACAGTTAAATCATAGGGGAAAGCTTTGTTTAATTCACAATACGCTAATTCCTTATACTGTATAGGCCACAGTCTATGGCTAATTCACGCAACACTGGCCATATCTCTGCTAGTTTACAAAGTTCAGTTACAAATGACATTTATATTTGAAAAACGGTGAAGCACTTAAAAAAAATGGTATAGTGTAGGTTCAAGAACATTTAAATCAAAAGGACACGTTTTGTAAAGTTACAGGGTATTTTACCTTCAGAATATGCCTGGAACGAGTAGCAGTGACCGCAAGCTGGGTTGTTAGCTTAATACTGGGAGCATATTAGATTAGCTTCTTAGCCTGAGCTAGGTCTGGAATTTCACGTCCGTTGTCAGCAGGTCCCGCCCTGTCCCGCCTCGGCTCCGCCTCTTTGCCCTTATTTGGAGCAGGCGGGAGTTAAAATCAACGTCACTGTCGAGCCACTAGTGGCCGACTCCGCCTACTAAGGGCTTCTCGGCAACTCTGCAGAATCCTATGCTATCCTATGGGTGACGTCACGGACCCTACGTCCATTTATATATACAGTCTATGATTAAAACCCATTGTAATTTCAGGCTGATATTTCCTCACAGCAGCAGCCGCACAGTTAATCTGCCAAAAAGGCCACAATATTGACCCGAAAGTACACAAAAAGCACACTTTAGATACTCAAGGTCCTTGAGATGCTTCACGCTTTGAAATTTCACCGATATCTGTTACGGTTCTTCAACAAAACGTTCACATGTAAGAGGTTTATCTCTCATTCAGAACAATGGAAACCTTTGATCTCTGGACGCCTCGTTAGCTCAAATATAAACACCTGTGTCATGGAACACGATGATGTCATCACTCCAACTGACATGCTCAGAGCAGCAGACTTCAGATAATGGTTAATGGTCCTGCCCTCAACAGCTCTACGTCAATTATGGGGTGTCATCAAATGCCGTTTCCATGGAAACGCATCCCTCGCCATAAAAGACGATGTCGCTGTAAGTCCAATGGACACGGTCCAATCGTCCCCCAATCTTCACTTGTATATCGCCGGTCCATGCCTCAACAGCTCTTCGCCAAATCTGAGATCTCACCATATGCCGTTTCCATGGAAACGCATCCCTCGCCATAAAACACGATGTCGCTATAATGCTGCGTTCAGACAGGACGCGATGCGATGTTTGGGGGCGGCGCGATTACATGTAAAGTCAATGCAGAGACGCGATCAGACGCGAATTTGCTCCGACGGCGCGCATGAGGTGGTGGACGCGGCGCGAATCACGCGATTGAAGGAGGCCGTGTCAAACGAGAGAGTTCAATTTTTTCAACTCGGGCGTCAAATTCACGGGACGCGTTCTCGCGGAAGCCAATCAGCGGTGAGGATCTCAGCCTGCCGTCACTGACGTTCAACCAGAAAACATCAGCCATTAGCTGTTAGCACACAGAGATCACAGCTCCTCATATCTGTTCAGAAACTGTACAAAAGTTAAACAAGAACCAACCACAGACTGTCTGTCATGGCGAATACAGTCGCTGGTTTATTTATGTTTGTAGGCCGTTGTTATGAGTGTGGAGTGAGCATATACAACGTTAGCTTAGCCTGGTCGACCCAATCTCCATTAAAACAAGCATTTTAAAAGGTTTTTCGCCTGCCGTCTGTCTGCAGACTTGTCAAAGCATTAATTCATTGTTTTTACTAACCGGTATCAGTATGTTGTTACGTCGGCATCATTTACAAACGTGTATTACAATTTAATCACGGTAAAATATGTTCATTTTGTTGTAGTTGTAGCTCCCGAGCCAGCGCGTCTTGTTTGAATGATGTGAGTAAACACAGCTGGCAGCCGCGGTGAAACTCGAGTGACTAGAGCGATGCGATAGGAGCGTTTAGAGCGAAGCGAATATTCGCATCGCGTCCGGTCTGAACACAGCATAACTCCTATGAAAGTGCTCAAACTTCACATGTGTGCTAACAGTCCAGCCGTGAAGACATCTACGGGACATGCCGTTGGCATGGCAACACAATGCCGCCATGAAACACGGTTTTCTCCAAATGGCCCAAAACTTCACAGGTTTGGTAACGATGCAGCCATCAACACATCTAAGCGTATTATGGGGTGTTGCCATGGCGACAGATCATTCACCATCAAGTTAGTTAAAAAGTTTGCAGTTCAAATATTCTGCTGCTTTTCCAAGCCTTTTTACTTTCTTTTCTTCTCATCACACATTCAAGCCCCCAGTGTTCATGTATCATTTCAATCTAAATTCTTCACTTTCTTCTTACACATTACATTTCAGCATAGCAGTTTAGCGTCAGATTTTCAACATAAAGCATTCCCACTAGGCAATTTCTTCAGGAATTGCATTCTCTAGTTCATAATGTTGTCACTGAGATGGCGATCGACTTTTTTTTTGATTTGGCAGAAAGTCTTCATCTCTCGCTGTCTCTGGCATCAGGCGCATTGATCGTGTTGAAGGTTTTTACCCTGTGATTTTTGCTCATTATTTTGACCGCACATTGTTCTTCAGACAGCGATCTGATTACAGTGTGTGTCTGCGCGCCACCTCACAACAAAGTGCTTCAAAACACCTTTTCATCTCCAAGAAAAGCTCCTCTTCGCCCCCGGCAAATAAACACATTTATTGACAGCGTAATCACTCAGGTCTCTCAATCTGATGTGTGCACAAAGACACACACACACAGCTAAGAGGGGGGGTCAGAGGTCAGTTGGAAGTCGTAAGGTCTATGATTGGATGTTTACAGAGAGGTGGGCGTCTCAAGTTGTCACCCCACTAAACATCGACCCAAGGAGACACCTTCATTAATGGAGAGATGGAGAGAGAGACACTGACAACAGAGAGAGACACAGACAGATGAACTGTTTGTTTTACATGATCACATTGTATATGTAACATCCTGTATTCAAGCCATTGCTGATATGAAGAAGAAGATTCAACTTATTGTCATTACGTAGTACCCATCCTACAGATGTAGTGCTTCATTTCAGACAGTTTGAAACGCTAGGGCCGTGATTGGTACGTGATCTGCCCTCGCTCAAGGGAAAACATCCAGCTTGACTTGAGACCTCCCCCATGATAAATAAATGTAATTATAATGAAGCCAGCTGCAATGGATCATTGATCCACAAGGGGGTGCAGTGGGGTTCCACACTGGAGCTCATGTGAAATGAAGTCAGATACAGTACGCTGGATGTACAGCGGAACTTTAAGATCCATATGTCACGGATATCATACTCTGTGCTAAATAAGAGACATGTAATCATTTACAAAACATCACCATGTTGTTATTTAACACAATAATGTTGTATAGTCGAAAAAAACAAACGGGAAGAAATGCAGCCCGGCCCTCGATTTTTAATCCTAATTTAATTATCATCTTCACCACGATCATTTATGTTCGCCGAATTGACATGAAATCACTGACACATATGAATATACTGTATTCAACTTCATTAAAACGTTATTAACGTGCCTAAACTCAGTAATTCACTAAACATATTTATATTTTAATGGAGCCTCGTCGGCAGATCAGGATCCTGACGCAAAGCGGAGGGATCTTGATCAGCATGAAGGGTGTTTTTTTCCCCATAAGGAACACGTCGCTGCAAATTATCCCGCTTATTACATGGCCACATTCTCAACAAAGTAACGACATGACTCCCGATAGTAATAGTAATTGAAATGCTTTTATGGATTTAGAAAATGTTTTTATTGATTTAAAAAATAGTTATATGTATTGATTTAAATTGACATGCATCCGCTAAGAAAAATAGTCCGTTGTTACCGGTTTTTAAACAGTCTGAATTAAATGGCAGCTCTCAACTGTGTATTTACACAGCTCTCTCCCCCCTCCCCCCCTGATCTTTCTTCTCCAGCAGCTAAATTAACTGTAGGTTACTCTTAGTGACAAGCTTACAGTTAGTGACGTAACAACACCATAAAAGCTGGTGGTTTGAAAACAATACGGAAGATAAAAAGAACTAGAATAATTGTGATTTATTTATTGTGGCTTTTATGTTTTTAGGTATAAAATGTTATATAATTCAGGCTTATAATTCACCCTTCTCTAAAAGCCTTCAACAATGACAATATTCATAGTAATTTAATAAATCCTTCCAACACATATTGTAAAAAATAGCCTACTGTAAATTAAGAAATCATTCCAATATGTACATCTTCTGATGTAACAACAATAACATTATAAATAGTAACATAGCCTAACATGGTATTGCACATTTAGCTTTGAGTGTTACTGACCTGAGATGTTTTTATTTCATAAATTAAGGTGACTGAGGCTTTTTAACATAGACAGAGCATAACTGAAACATAACATCTGAAACGATGTAACAACATAATACACTTTTTGTGGATGCAGCTTGGGATGTGAGGAGTGAGGGACACGGCTTAGAACGGGCGTGTCGCCTACTGTCCTGCCAGTGTTGGCCGGACAGGAGAGTGTGTGCACCAGTCTGCCTTGATCTATGAATTCATGTCCGTGACACTCACTGCTGCCCACAGCTGTTTTATAGAAGGAAAACCTCCTTCACTTCATGAAAGTGTTTTAACCACACGCACCTCTACACACACACACACACACACACACACACACACACACACACACACACACACACACACACACACACACACACACACACACACACACACACACACACGACATGAAATCACTGACACATATGAATATACTGTATTCAACTTCATTAAAACGTTATTAACGTGCCTAAACTCAGTAATTCACTAAAAATATGTATATTTTAATGGAGCCTCGTCGGCAGATCATGATCCCAACGTGTAGCGGAGGGATCTTAATCTGCATGAAGGGTGTTATTCTCCCCATAAGGAACAAGTCCCTGCAAATTATCCCGCTTATTACATGGCCACATTCTCAACAAAGTAACGACATGACTCCCAATATTAATTGAAATGCTTTTATGGATTTAGAAAATGTTTTTATTGATTTAAAAAATAGTTGTATGTATTGATTTAAATTGACATGCATTCGCTAAGAAAAATAGTCCGTTATTACCGTTTTTTAAACAGTCTGAATGAAACGGCAGCTCTCAGCTGTGTATTTACACAACTAATGGCCCATCAACCACAGCTCTCTTCCCCCCCTGATCTTTCTTCTCCAGCAGCTAAATTAACTGTAGGTTACTCTGAGTGACAAGCTTACAGTTAGACACAACACTGTCATTGCAAGTGACCCTCAGTTAGTTGACTTTTATGTTCAACTGCTAAATTCGTTACTGATAAAAAAGGGCTTCTACTGTACCAAATTAACTTAACACTAGAACCGCCAGAGGTTTTTGTATAGGCCTACCTAAAACCGTCAAATCCCGCTATTAGAATGCAATTTTTAACAACATAGGGTGCTACATAACACACTTTCAGGAAAAGTTACGGACTAGGAGACTTTAATATGTTATTGAAAAAAAGTTACATTGCACACACACAACACACATCATACAAATGTACCCGATTGGCGGTTCTAGTGTTAAATAAACTCACTAATTAATGAAACCAGTTCAATACGCATTATTCTTATTCTTATCATTCTTTATGAGTGCAGAAATAGTCTTAAAATCAGATCTTTTTTTTAAATTAAATCTGACGGTTAGCTCTGATCACCTATGATAAATGCGCCACACCTAATCGCTGGCCATTCAGCCACAGAGCTCCCTCTATACAAATCAAACTGTAGACGGTGGGAAAGTATGGGGGTTATTCCCTATCTTTATTCAAGAGCGTGGTATTTAAATTTGAGAGCATACTTTATGTATTTATTTCCCTCAAACCCTGTCCTCGCACTCAAATAGTGGCTGCTTGCACTTAGATTTGCTCTGCTTCTGCTCAAACTGTACGCTTGCACTCAGATATATTGTGGTTACAGATTTTTTCTGCTCTCAGATTTATTCTGTGCGCGCTCGAAACTTTTGTGCAACAATCCTGTCAAAATCCCTCAACCAATAGGAGGCCAGGTGTCCTTGCGAGTGCGTTCGCTTTACTTATTACAGCGTCCCGTAAGGGCGGTTACTCTTTGGTTTATAAACTCCCTCCACGGCTTTATAACATAGCATGTACTGCACTTGTTTGATTTACAACTTTTTTTGGGGGGGGGGGGTTAAGCACAGTTAGTATGTTTATAAAACGGACAAGTCAAATCAAGCAATCTAATGTTTCTTAGCCGTGATATAATGAGCGTATATCCAGGAAATAGTTGTTGTTACTTTTCACAAATCAGTATCCCTCCGTCAACTAACTAACAAAGCTTAAGATGGAAACATTTAAGGTTAACTTCGACCTCCGGGGTGGCCTTACTATGGAGGAGTGGATTGAGAAGTGCCTATCTCCAGAAAAAAAAAGCACCTAAACGACGACATTCGCTATCTGTTATTGTTGTTGCATAGCAACCACCTCGCACTATGTGCAGAAGGCAACGGAGGGACGATTTTATTTTATTCCCGGGCTGATTTTTAGTCCCAGTCTGCCACTGAACGTAGCTATTATGTAAGGTAGTTGTAAATCAAACAAGTGCAGTACATGCTATGTTATAAAGCCGTGGAGGGTACAAGCGCACAGTTTGAGCAGAAGCAGAGCAAATCTAAGTGCAAGCAGGCACTATTTGAGTGCGAGGACAGGGTTTGAGGGAAATAAATCAATAAAGTATGCTCTCAAATTTAAATACCACGCTCTTGAATAAAGATAGGGAATAACCCCCATAGGAAAGCACCTATTGTTTTAAATAATGGTTGGAATGTGACCTGTGAGCCTTCTGAATTACCGTGGGACAGCACATTCTAAACTAAAATGTTCAATCAATAAAGTAACATCTTAATAATATCTTCATATTAATAATAATAATAAATCATACAGTATGTGTCCGAAAAGGAGCAGGAGGAAGCACACACAAAAATATACAAAAAATATACTGCATATTAAAGCAAACGATTGTAAAGGTAAAAGTATGAGCATAACAAATAAAGAAATGTAATGTAAACATTTACATTATTATTATGATTATTTAATATATAAAGACTATATATTATTGAATTACAAGATTATATATACTTTAGTTGATCTAAAATATTGATGTGTTCAAATGCTGTTCAAAACACAACTGCAAGTCCATGAAACTTGTCTTTTTTGCGAATGAAGCACCATTTCCTGGTTAAATCCTGAGATTGAAAATCTGGCAACGCCCTCTTGGAAAATAGTGGGAGGGCTTAACATTCCTCGATACTGGTTTTAGGCAGGTCATAGGCAGGAAGCTGTAAACTGGAGTCTGAAATGAGGTGCTACATCTGTAGTGTTAGGAGCAGTGGGCTGCCATTATGTACGGCACCCAGGAGACAACTGGACAAGTTCCTTTCCGGTAAACTCTGTGCTTGGACTGTTGGGCGACCTGATGAGTTTAATGTTATCATACCTGATATAAACTAAGGACAGAGGGACAAAAATACAACCCAATTTGTTATAAATTATAGTGTTACTTAAAAGCTTGATGTCAAAGTACATATTGGAGACAAGGCCCAACGTCTCAAGGGCTTGTTGGTTCACAGATAACTCTGGACAGAACCAGGCTAGGCTAACCCAGTGGTTGCAGTAGTCAGGGGAGCTTCAAACTGCTGCCACAGGGTCTGACTGTCCTATGGTCCCGTTTCCTTTTAGGTCTCTTTAAAAAAGAAGTTTGCACGTTGGATACATAGGTCAAAACCATGAAGAACCAATCGAGGTATAGTGGAATATTCACTGTTACGTGCAATAAATACATTATATACAATCAACTTTTTATGTTCACTTAGAGACAGGAGAATGGCAGCCAAGCTGTCCTCCCTCCTGGACAATGTATTC
The DNA here is from genome assembly GCA_902827135.1 of Harpagifer antarcticus. Taxonomy (NCBI): domain Eukaryota; kingdom Metazoa; phylum Chordata; class Actinopteri; order Perciformes; family Harpagiferidae; genus Harpagifer; species Harpagifer antarcticus. Next base: position 4,524,234 of record CADEHL010001357.1, read on the forward strand.
CCCCCCCCTCCAGGACACACTGTCCTCACTGTGCAGCTCCTTCAGCGACAGGCTGCTGCACCCCCGCTGTCTCACGGAGAGATACCGCAGGTCCTTCCTTCTTGCAGCAGTCAGACTGTACAACCAACACAGCCCCTGGTAGACCCCCCCATACACAAAACAACTAAGACTAAAACTCTCCTGTGCGATATAAATGTACTGTAAATAGTTGTGCAATTTATACTACTACTACCTTTTATACTTTCACCTGGCTGCTATATCGCTAAAAAGTTATTGGTACTGGATGGGTATCTTGTAAATTGTGTAATTTCTAGTTATTATCTTTAATACATTTTGTATGCATGCTTCTTGTGTTGATATAAGATAATGAGCTACCTTTGGCTCTTTGCTGTAACAATTGTAAAACAATTGTAAAACAAATAAAGGTCTTCTGATTCTGATTTTCTATTATCATTTACTAATGTGCGTGTGTCTATAGGCGCATTCACACTGCGGTACTTTTCCCACAAAGGTTCATGAGAACTCTTTTATCGCGTTCACACCAAAAAGAGCCGGTACTAAAATTAGTTCATGAGAACCTTTTTACCCCCTCGAAAGTCCCTGCTAGAGAGCAGGGACTTTCGAGCGGCTCTTTTGTGAGAAAAGAGCTATATGTCTGATTGGCTGGGCGGATTGCAAACCACGCCCCGTAAAACTTCCAAAAAGTTTTGTGAAGCCGCCATTTTATTATCCTCGCATTAGCATTATTAGCATTAGCCCAGCGCAGAAACGCAGAGAGACTAACTTATGGCAACACAAAATAAAACATGGGAGCGGTGGAGATGAGGAGGTGTCGGCGTTCTGGCGATTTACTCGGAAGGCTTCAGTAGAAGCTGCTGGGAGTCCCAGCAACTTCTACTGAAGTCCTCTTACAACTCCGGGGACTTTGGGCGGCAGTATCCGCCGTGAAGTTGTTTGTAGCCTGCCAGTAAGCCCAAAGCAGAAGAAGAAGAAGTGACGTCAGTGGCTTCATTTGCCTAATCCACCCCCAGGGACTTTTTCCGGTGTGAACGCGATCTGTACTTAGTTCATGCGAACTAAAGAGTTCGCATGAACTAAGTTCGCATGAACCTTTGTGGGAAAAGTACTGCGGTGTGAATGCGCCTTATGTTAACTTACTCTTTTTATTTTTTTCCTTTCATATGTGCTACCACTTTTGCTGTGACACTGTTATTTCCCTGTTGCAGGACTAATAAAGGATTTTGGATTCTGATACATCAGGCTTTGGGAATGCTACCATAGAGCGGTGCAGGAGTCATTCCTGCTCCACTCTGTTCTTGGTAATGGGACCATTTCATTGGTGGTTTGGGTTTGCATATGGGATTTGTTTACCAGAGGAAAAATTTTGAATATCATCAGATGAATTCTTCTGAATTGGTGCCGTTTTGCTTTGCATTTTTCATTGGTTCATAAATATAAAAAACATGACTGTGTTCAAACAGCTTTAAAGTGCTGAAAGTTGGTCCTTATAGTGAGTTAAAAAAGACACATTAATATATTCTCAAATGTTCCCCTTATAAGGAAAATCTTGGCAAAGATAGTGTCTGCTGGATGACGGCCCATCACAGCCGTAAACGTGTCATAGATTGAGGATGATGGAGACAGGGAATTAGTTTTCGATTAGCCACAGTGTCAGGTCAGGGTGTCACGTCCCACCTCTCTGTCTGTGCCACTGATCAATACCAACATCACACACACTATTAGCAACCCTACCTCTCCTTTCTCTCTCTCTCTCCCCCTCTGTCTGACACACAATTATCAACTCCTCCTCCTCCTCCTCCCCCCTTTCTTCATCCTCCATCACTCTAACAGTCTTTCTATCCTCCCGTATGTTCACTCACACTTTGTTCTCTTAAGTGTCTTTATCTTGTTTTTATCTACTGTACATAGCATGCTGTCCAAAGGAACTGACTGTGATGAAAGACAGACAAACCTTTGTAAAACATTTGATGGTAGAGTTTTATCACAGATGTAGTTGATATGTGTGTTTAACAGGCCAAACCATGTCTATTATGCAAGTAAAATGAGCTAAAGTCTACGGTGGTCCGGAGGGTCAAAACACAAAGTTACACAAAAAAAAACATTTCCCAAACAAAACAATAAAAGAGACCACAACATTAACTGAGAAAATATATGTATTGGACAATAATTCCTCATCCCTGTCAGTCTGAGACAAATGGAAATGTTTCTATATTCTTATTTTTAGTATAGTTTGGACTACTTTCCCAAATGTTGTGTTGTTTAATAAAATGTTGTTTGTGTTTTGTTGAGTGTTTTTGGTCCCGCCCCCAGGAGATGCGAGCGGAAGAGACGAGGAGGGGAATTGAGGAGAGAGGAGGCGAAGCAGCAGGCATTTAGAGAAATGAGAAATCCTCTCCTCTGAGCGGTCATTTTAAAGAGACGTCCATTAATGATGACAGGAGGCACAGCAACCCTCTGTCTGATGGGCAGAACTGTGTTCATGACCACTTATATATTGACTTGTAATTAATTCACAATGTGGTATAATGAGACAATAACAGGCTACAGATGCATGTGGTTTTATGAAAAATAACTATTGTTTATTCGTTGATATCTACTAAAGCCTACCAAAAAATTGTTTAATTTAGGCCTGTTATATATAATTGAGTGACATATTATACACACTGACCATACTGCACTGACCTCAGCAGCTTTTCTCGCTGTAAATATCGCATCACGATTAAAGCAGTTGTATTAAATACATAAGCAGCCTAATATCCAGGGGAGATGTGATTATTGAGTAAACAAACGGTAAAGGGCAGAAAGTCTGATGCACATTTGATCATCTTAAATAACTTATAATCACAACGGGAACAGTTTGCAGAGCTGTCATTGGTTGAGATATGTCCAACCATGTGTCACGCCTCTTTTAAACATCACTGTAGCCGTAAATACATCTCCGGAGGATACCTCAGTGTATCCTCAGTTATAGCTCCTCCAGAGAGCCTCCTCGATGCTCGATGTGCATTTAGAGAAATGAGATGTCCTTCAACATGGCGCACTGACATCGATTCCCGGGAGTAACTACCGGAGGACCGAAGAGGCGAACATTTGAGAAACAAGAAATGGCTCAGGACTTAAATACAAGCAGGACTAATGAGGGGATCAGTGCAGGTGGTTGTAAGGCTTATGGAGAACAGGTGAAACAAATCAGGCCAGACAGTCAAAACAGGCGGGAAAACACATGGGTATTTCAAGTGACATCCATAAACTGCATATAAGAAGTGGACGTAGTTGTCATGATGGCTCCCACAGGATTGTTGACAGCCTCCTGGATTCATCTTCTTATTATAGACACATGCATTTCCAAACATTTGGACTACCTATGTTGTAAATGTATTATCTTTTCAATTTGCACATGGCATCTATTGCACGTCTGTCCGTCCTGGGAGAAGGATCCCTCCTCTGTTGCTCTCCCTGAGGTTTCTTCCATTTTTCCCTTTAAACTGTGGGTTTTCTTTGGAAGTTTTTACTTGTACGATGTGAGGGTCCAAGGAAAGAGGGTGTCGTATTGTCATATTGATATTCTGTACAAACGTAACATTGGTGATATTGGGCTATATAAATAAACATTGATTGATTGGTTGATGACGCTATGCAATGGTTTGTGAAATACGCTCTAATGCATACAATGCTTTATGGCAGGGGTGTCAAACTCAATTTCATTGCGGGCCACATTATGGTTGCACTCAGAGGGCCAGTGGTAACTTTAAGACTATACATATACATCAGGGGTGTCAAACTCAAGGCCCGGGGGCCAAATCCGGCCTGCGACCTCATTTTATGTGGCCCGCAAGAGCTTGCAAAGAATACAATATACAATACAAGAGGTGTAATTGTTGAATATTTGCTTTCAATGATTTGCCCTATACTTCTGCTTTCAGAAGTAGTAATTTAGGAAGATATTACCAGAACTGATAATAATCCAATGCAGGGCCAACAATGTAATATAATACATTATTTAATATATATTATATATTTACGTATATTTATATATAATTAAAATTACAACCGGCCCTTTGAGTGCAACCATAATGCTGATGTGGCACGGAATGAAATTGAGTTTGACACCCCTGATATACATAGATTAATATGTATTATATATATAAAATAATGTACTATTTTACAATATTCCCTCTGCATTGGATTATTATTAGATAGGGTAATGAAGTGGCGGGCCGGATTTGGCCCTGGGCCTTGAGTTTGACACCGCTGCTTTATGGTCTATTCTTTCCTAAATTGGACCCTAAATTACACAATAACCACCATGTTGTATTGAAGAACATTTAAAACATTTAAAACATTTGCTTATAGTTTTCTATACAATCAGACTTATTTTTATAAAACTGGAGTTGCTGGATATTTGCAAGAATTTCCTATTAGCTTCACTTTTCAGATCCGGAGGGTGCCCATTGGTTACATCTTACATTATGCTGAAGCGATGTAAGATAAGGAAACATTTGGAGTAATTTTAGGATCATAATACTATACGAAACAAGATTGATTCAGCCGACAAGTGACTTGCTAGTAACAGCTCTCATTGAGGTGGTTTTGTCAGATAATGCTATGAACCCAGACACAAGGAAAGTTTGGCTTCTCAACAGATCTGGTAAAGCAGCACTACGTACCAAGCAGCAGAAGTGGTTATTTCTTCCATGTGTAATGAAAACTCATCTCCTTCGACTCCACTTCGAGCGATAGAATTACTAACAAGGCACTTATATACTAATAAAGGACTGGCTTATCTATAGCCAGTTGAGTAGTACTTGAAATGTTTGGCTCTATGAAACCTGATGTACTTATATGATTCTGTTTTCTTCAAGGTTGTGTCTTCCTGGTCGAATGTACTTATTGTAAGTCGCTTTGGATAAAAGCGTCAGCTAAATACAATGTAATGTAATGAAACGTTAACATCTATGTATCTAAATGGATATGAGTCTCGCCCCCTCAAAGGTGCGTCTAGTATGAGTGACACGAGTAAACACAAAATAGGGCGTGGTCAAACTTGCTCTGGTAACATGGGGCAAATATCTGACTTGCATCCGGTGTCAATTAATCAGATCTACAGTAATTAGGTTTTCACAGCAAGGTATAACACAAATCTCAAACCCGATGGTCAGTCAAATATGAAAATGTAGTGATGTGTTTGCTCTAAAATAAACATGTTTGTTCTTCAGAGGATGAACCCTACTGTTTGAAACACATTAAAGGCTTCTCAATTCTCTAATTTCCCCTCCTAATTTGGCCCGTAATTTCAATTTCCCATTTCAGCGACTAGAGAGGGGGGGGGGGGGGAGAGAATATATCCAGTCTCTGATTGTGTTACGTTATTATGAGAGTGCTCTCATACTTGTTTGATTCTGAAATTGTGTATATTTATATAAATATATGTCCGCATCTGTAGCCTGTTATTGTCTCATTATACCACACTGTGAATGAATTAAAAGTATATAAGTGGTCATGAACACATCTGTCCATCAGACAGAGGGCTGCTGTGCCTCCTGTCATCATTAATGGACGTCTCTTTAAAATGACCGCTCAGAGGAGAGGAGTTCTCTTTTCTCTAACTGCCTGTTGCTTCCCCTCTTCTCTCCTCGGTTCCCCTCCTTGACTCCTCCGCTCGCATCTCCTGTGGGCGGGACTAAGACACGAGGATAGGAGTCGAGGAGGGGAAATTAGAGAATTAAGAAGCCTTCATTGACTTTCTTCGTGAGTGCCACCCACAGGAAATATGCTAACCTTTGACACAAAGTATCTCATAATAAAACTGGAAGTTAACCTTAAACATTTCTGAGCATGTTCATGCTTTCAAGGGGATAAACCCATTTTATTCTAACTACCTCATTACAGTGCCACCCAAAGGCTAAGAATCTAACCATGCTCAGTATGTGTGTTCTGTCAATACTAATGGGTTGTTGATTGTATTGGCTCTTTAGCCCCTCGACACTATTGTGGTTTTTGACTTTTCGTCTTATTTGATTTTCAGAGTCTGACTGCACAGCACTGATTTAACACTCACTGTCGCTAACACTTTCTCATCTCCCGAGCTCATCGTATCCGTGTCACCAGACATGGATTCACAGGTCATCTAACATCAGATATTTATGATGTGGCTTGTCACACAGATGACCAGTCATTACTGAGAAGGTCACACACACAGCTCATATTCAATATGGTGTCTGCTTTCAGTGTGTGCTCATTAAACTTAAACATAAGTGGTCTGTAAAACACTTTAAGCTTTCTCACTCGAGAGGCTGTAGAGCTCTGCTGTAGGCGGGTCCACCTCAAGTCATGTGACCTGGCCCGTCATGTAACCTTTTCAGATCATCATGACTTTCAGACTGGTAAATGTAAACTTAGATCTTACAGGGACAGTGCGGAAAGCCCTGCATTCCCATGTGAATTATGTGAAAGGGGTTGCTACAGTATGTTACTTGAAAGGAGCTAACCTGACAGATACTCCATTCACAGCATGGCAACTACTACTGTGCTTTAAAACTAGGGGGTTCTCTTGAAAACAAACAACAGTTTCAGTGTGTTTTGTCAGTAAAGCTCACTGTGTATCATTGAGGTCTAGCAAAGCTGCGGAGTACATTTTTCTTCTTTAAACTTAAAAATTACCTAAGCAAATGCTGGCGCTTTACTACAAATCTTGGTACATTACTTCCAACAGTTGTCCATCAGTCAAATAGGGTTAAACCAAATCTGGACATGTTATATTGAATGCTTGTATATCAACTCATCAAAAACATTCCTTAATTGAATAATTAGCAGGCAAATACTCCATTTAAAATTTTGATCTGGTGATGTTCTATATGTTATCCTTTATCCATAAGTATCCTAATATTCAAACAAGCACTGTCTGTGTATTAAAGGTCACCTATTATGCTATATTTCAGGCATGTCCAAAGTCTGGCCAAAAGTCACGGCTAATCACGGCTCGCTGGCAGATTTAATACGGCCCGCTGCTTCGTTCTGTAAGGGAATATTTGAATGTATTCATGTTAGCTCCAAATGTATAAGTTTAAAATGAGAATCGTTTGGGTTAAAACTGAGCTGGACTTTGAGCAAGCACATGTGGCTAAAGAGAAGACCATGTGGTGTTGGAGGACAAAGGATTTGGCGGGGGATGGGTTACAGCATCTGTTGACTTGCACTGTATGCAAATGCTCTCGCCACATGTGAGTGGGGGAACTCAAGATTTGGGTGATGGGGGGACATTTGGGCTGCCAATCAAAGTAGAGAGAATCAGAGATCCCTCCCATTGCTTCTGGATATAGTCAGGACACACAACTGAGTTCAGTCTCTTTCTGCTGGCCGGCTGACGTGATCACCAGGTTGTATGTATGTTTTGTGTTGTGTGTATTTGTGTTGTATGTATTTTGTGTTGTAAGTATACTGTATTTGTATGTGTAGTGTATTGAATGTAATGATTTCTGGTGCATTGTAATATTGCCATTAAATAGAGTATGGTTGACTTGGTGGCACTGAACTCCTTCCATATACACAGCTCACGAAGGACGCGGGGATATTAGAAACGTGGTGCGTAAATCCACAATAATACCTAACAGATGGTGAACCCGACGTACAAGATAATGAGCTGAGGAGGATTCAGACGACCGGATTGGGTCGAGAATAAGCGCTTTTAAGCACTTCAGACAATCACGCAGGGCCCTGCATTCATTCTAAAAAAAGGTACAGACGCCTGTTCAATTGTCTGTGATTGAATACACTAAAATGTTAGGATTGTCTGAAGGCGTTTCACAGTGTTTTTAAAGTTTAAATGGGATATACAATGCATATTTAGAAACATAGTCGTTGATCGCAGGTAGATATGAGTCCGGCGTGGCGTACATAGACAGTGTTATACAGTTTGTCGCGGATCTACAGGTAGATAAAGTCCTGAGTGGCGTACATAAGAACGGTTTAGCGCGGATCTGTGGTAGTCTAGTCCACAGTGGCGTAAGAGACGGTGCAGTCTGTCTGGTGGCGTGTTTTGAGTACCGCACGACAGAACCTGGAAACCCGATTTCAGATCGGGTCGCCGCCTAAAACTGAGGGGTTTTACAGCACAGACGAACGCTCTTTAGCTAAGAGCCGGAGTTCTGTGATATGGTAATTACTCAATATTTATAGATCTCAATGAAGCACACGGATGAGTGAGGCTCATTTGTGGTCTGCTGCTGCCATCTAGTGGCTGAAAGGGGGTAGTACACCTTTGAAATTGTTATATGAGTTTAGCTTCAAGCGTTGAGGTTAAATATTACATTGCTGACCGGTATTGAAGACGGGAAGCGCGTTAATAGTAACTACGACAATAGCCCAGTATATTAATACATGTGAACACATGTTGATTGATTGAGTCAGATAAATAAAAGCGAAGTGCACATATTAATTGAAGCAGATAAATAAAAGCGAAGTGAATATGGAACGACAGAATGCTTAACACGATTCTGAAATTCCAGGTAGTTACCGGAAGCAATGGGAACAGATTAAGAGATTGATTTTCAGAGAATTAAGTACATTCAAATTAAATATAATAGTGGATTATTCTACCTAGATTAGACATACAAAGAGGACAATTTGTGTGTTATGAACTGGCCTTGTCTGGTTACATTTTTATTGAAGCCAAGTCGTATGGTTTAATTGTTAGTGAACTCAGACTGCAAGCAGTGTGATTTCTCTCTGCAAATGGTTGAGTCTCCTTTTCCCTTCCCCCGGTCATCCAAGTTATTTGACCCCATGTGGTCAAGAGCCATTCTGTTAGACTACAATCTTGGGTAAGACAAATCATTGTTCTTTTGTCACATTTTTGAATCACATAAGGGTTCATTTTGCTAAATCAATTTATTTTTAATTTGTAGTTGGTGTTTGTTAAGATTTTTAGGCAAATATAGCGCTAAATACAGTTAGTTTTGTATTCTGTTACAAATCTAACCATGCTTGTAACACAACATGGATAGATTTAACTTAGATGAAAGACAGATTGTAACTATGTCGCAGAACGAGTCGAATATTTTAGAACAATGCAAAATACTGTTGTCTCTAACTCAGATCACAACTCTCAAACTGAGCCCAAACTTCATTTACGATGAAGCAGGAGGCCAGTGTCGTAAAACAAAAACCTGACGACACTTTGAAGCAGGATGCCAGGGTCGTAAAGGTCCCAGGTCACGGCATTTGCCTCTGCCTCCTATGCATTACCATTCTTTCTTCATGTTTCTGAAAATGAATCCACAGGATTCTTTTTCAGAAAAGGGGGAGTGAGTTGTTAGACAATGGGAATTTGATATTTACATTTTTATAGTCTAAAATCTATTGTAGTATTTTTTTAGGTATCATAAAGCAACACTGTTTTAGCTTTTTAGGTGAAGTTAATTGAAGATTTGAGAATGTTAATTAGGCGTCCCTAAGAATGGTGGGATGTACGACACAAATTATCTGTTACATTCTGATTTTAGATTAATCAGATGACATGTCTTATTTTTATACAGTCCTTTAATGACAGAGGTTAAAATCCTGGACACTTATTTTTATTTTTATGCATATACTGCCATCAGGCATATATTTAAATCCAGAGACAGATGCAGTCTCTGTTTGAACAAATATCACAATGAAAAATAGTGGTAGCAAATCATCTTTAGGTTAAATCATGTCGGGAAGAGATGAGGAGTTTTGTTTTGAAACAACATTTTGAACTAAGCCATGTTGGTTTTCAAAAAGCTGACTTTTCAAAATGAAACAGATCACTTTTGAGTGTACAGTAGCAGTTTGCATGGAGATTTATTTGTGAACACTACAGTAGCAGGATGTATTTACCTGTCCTAGGAAAGGGACAGATTATAAGTAAAAGACTGGTTAGAAATGGAAATAAGAAAAGGTTGTGGAAGGCTGAAGAGAAAAGAAAACAGATGATTAGAAGAAGACATCTGATTATTATGTCACACATAATAATCTTGACATAGAAACCAAGCTATGAGTAAAACGTGTGGTTTTTATACCATTGTTATCATGAACTAAAAATAAATAGGGAAATAGTATCTTGTTAAAGATGAATGGATTTCATATCCTAGAGAGGATTAGTTATTGTGAATACTCCACAAGGTATCTACTAATGTATTTTAAAGAAACAAATTTAAAGAAATTGAATTGACTTGATAAATAAGTAAAGATAAAAAGTTGTATTAACCATGAATTAATCAATTGGTAAATTAAAAATAGCAGTAAAGAAGACTGAAATAGATGGACAGGGCAAGATATTAAATGTGTTGAAGTGATATCTTGCTCAGAAGGATAAAAGGTGGTTAAAATACCACGAGTGAAGTTGGAAAAAGTATGTAGGAGAGAGAGAGAGAGAGAGACAAGACAAATAAGATGTTTGAAAAGATTAGAAAGAGTAAAAGTTATATAAACTTAACTACTATTCTGGACAATGTCATATTGTTTTATGAGTACAAAACATGAAATAAAATATATTACTAAGATATAAGAAAACATGTGAAGAGACAGGCATGAAATGGTTAGACGCATGGCCCCTAGTTCTTATGTAAATCAGGAGCTCAATTAACAAAGGGACAGGTTTGTCTCCTTTGAGCTCACTCATGGTCACCAGTTCCCAGGAGCCCTGAGCGTAAGCTTGAGGGATTTTGTATCAGATTTCTCCACACAGATTACAGAGGCAAAAGGGGGACATCAGACCGATTGGCTGGGACCCAGGTTCTCTGGACCCCATCGGGCGATGCAGAGGACATCTCACGCTGTCCGCTTGGAAGGGAAAGGAGACATCTGGTACCACTGGAATCAGTGCGCAGTGGGGAAACCTCCAGGAAGGATGTGTGAAAGCTGTCATCCTCCTCCTCGTGCTGGGCCTGCTGTACCTGACCAAGCAAGGGTGGCGACTCCACGGTGTGGGAAGCGTATCCAAGGACGCAGTATCAGGAGTTCCGGGTCTCGCCACGGATGGAAGTACCTGACACTACGCAGACAGTGAAACCAGGAAAGTGAGTGTTCACCAGAGCGATAAAGAGGAGGAGCAGGCACTCGCCAAAGGGGGAGGGTCCCTACCAAGCACTCCTGTCTACATCGACTGCAGTTAGACTGGCGAAGAGACCATCCTGGATACATCTGACTGTGAAGCTGTTTAAACCTGAAACACAGAAACTCGCCTCTACTGTGGTGAAGTCTGGCTACAAAGGGAGGTGTCCACTAGGGGTCACTTGTCTCAAACCAGTGAAGAAACCAACAGAACCCAGTGGAATTTAAAGAGTGGACGTGTGCAGGGAAACAGTAACGGGTCTGAGTGATAGAAACTGACGATGTACAGAGAAAGAATTGGACCATGGGGATTACATTAAAACATGTGCCTATACAATTTACCTACCTCAGACGTTTGGGTACTTTTGTATATGAATTTTTGATCTTTTACAATCATTTGTATCTTTCCAGGTTCTATGTTATTCCGGAGTATAAACAGGAGGGATATGTTGGAGACATACTGAGGTCTCCACTCTTTGGGAAGTTTTAATGCACTGATATCATGTGTGGCTCTGAACTGTATATGAATTTGACCTTGCAGCTGCCTCTCCTGATGAAAGGAGGCAGGGCATTTCAGGTTGTTCATATTTATGAGAAGACAGACTTGCTGTCTCCTAAATATCTCATTCTGAAACTAAAGCGGAATGAAGTATACGTGAAGTAATGTTAAAGCTTGAAGACACTGCAATTTTGCCGATCACAGATTAATTGAATCACCACTGTGAAGGTTATACCTTATGACGATTGACTATACTCAATCAGAATAATTGAAGGGTTTTAACTTTGTGGTTACTAAGTGATGTAATTGATGTATGGAGTTATTTACATATTTTGGTATTTCTAACACGGTCATATGAAGTTGATATGTGGAGCCATTTCTGAACGTTTAAATAGTCTGAATCCCAGAACGAATGTGAATGTCTTGAAAGTAATTGATTTATTAGATTTAAATCAAAAGGGGGAGTTGTAAGGGAATATTTGAATGTATTCATGTTAGCTCCAAATGTATAAGTTTAAAATGAGAATCGTTTGGGTTAAAACTGAGCTGGACTTTGAGCAAGCACATGTGGCTAAAGAGAAGACCATGTGGTGTTGGAGGACAAAGGATTTGGCGGGGGATGGGTTACAGCATCTGTTGACTTGCACTGTATGCAAATGCTCTCGCCACATGTGAGTGGGGGAACTCAAGATTTGGGTGATGGGGGGACATTTGGGCTGCCAATCAAAGTAGAGAGAATCAGAGATCCCTCCCATTGCTTCAGCATATAGTCAGAAGACACAACTGAGTTCTTTCTCTTTCTGCTGGCCGGCTGACGTGATCACCAGGTTGTATGTATGTTTTGTGTTGTATGTTGTGTGTATTTGTGTTGTATGTATTTTGTGTTGTAAGTATACTGTATTTGTATGTGTAGTGTATTGAATGTAATGATTTCTGGTGCATTGTAATATTGCCATTAAATAGAGTATGGTTGACTTGGTGGCACTGAACTCCTTCCATACACAGCTCAGAAGGACGCGGGGATATTTGAAACGTGGTGCGTAAATCCACAATAATATCCAACAGTTCTTATAATGTATTATTTATGGCCCTGTAGTGCTGTCAAACAGAATAAATATTTAAAATGTAATTACTCCTTTCACCGCATGGCGGCAGCACCCGCCCTAAGGGGCCGTTCTCATGCCGCAGTTTGCCTTTTCTGTTAAAGACGCTGTATTTTTGTTTTGGTGCAGACTTTTTTAGTTGGCCTATGAACTGGATTGAATTTATGCTGGGGTTGTAACTAACTGGACTCTTTGCTAAAGCGGATTGAACTGTATATATTGACTCTTTTCACCACGCATTGCACACACACTGATCTTATATCCCCATGAAATATATCTGACGAAAAAGGAAACTGAGGTGTGATTTATTTTGTATTGCATTTCGGTGATGGAGGAGATATTTCCCAAATTAATTATTTGTGTGTATGGTTTGACTGAACAATTTCTGTTGAATATTCTAGATTATTATTTGTCAGACCTGATTCTGACTGGAACCCCACTTTATTCAAACCCGCTACAAAGTTAAAGTATTCCTTATAATCTGTTCAATATTATCTGACTCTCCAGATATTAATGAAGGCAGTGTTTTTAGTTATACTTCCTTTTGAAAAATAAAGATAATTTTGACAATGAACATTTTTATATAACAGTGTATTTGTAGGTTATTTGTATGTAAAAATACAAGGCATATTAAAATGATCAAATAAAGTATTTTGCTCAAAATACCAAACAGATCATCCATTGTATCATGCGTCATACCCATAGACTGTATATATAAATGGACATAGTGTCCGTGACGTTACCCATAGGATTCTGCAGAGTTGCTGAGAAGTCTAAAGTAGGCGGATTCGGCCACTGCCGTCTCGACAGTGACGTCAGAGTCTAACTCTCGCCTGAACTCCGGAGCCGAGGCGAGACCTGCTGCTACAGAGCTGGAAGCTCCAGAGCTAGCTGAGGCTACCAAGCTAGCTAACATGCTACCCGTCTGCACACTGCTGTCACATTTTACGTTTCTAAGGTAAGCGGACATGAAACTATTCAGCAAAACTATAAATAATAATCTAAGTTATTGAGTTTTTAGGATAATACTTCAGAATCTTAAAATCCCTTAACGTTGGTATGCAATTGTGCTAAATTCAACACTGGAATCAAGCAAATATGAATATGTTTGCATGACATTAGTTATGTATGTTTTGCTATCACTTAATTATACGTTTAATACCTTTAAGTCAAGCTAAGGTACATGTGATAGTAGCTAGTTAGTGCTCTTACCTGTGATGCCTCCTCCAAACAGCTTTATAACCAGATATATATAAATGGAGGTAGTGTCCGTGACGTCACCCATAGGATTCTGCAGAGTTGCCGAGAAGCCCTTAGTAGCGGAGTCGGCCTCTAACGGCTCGACTGTGACGTCAGAGTCTAATCCCGCCTGCTCCAAATAAGGGCAAAGAGGCGGAGCCAAGGCGGGACCTGCTGCCTCCGAACTGGAAGTAAACAGAGCTAGCTCAGGCTAAGAAGCTAAGCTAACATGAAATACATGCATACCAAGTTACTGCTAACAGTGTAGTTCCCCTATATAAACGTTACATTCATAATCAAATGAGACAATCTGCAAGAGAATTAGCTATATTTTGTTATTCTTAATGCTTGTCATTCACACGTTGAGAAAAGACGGACTCCACCGCCCGGAACTAACGGAGCCGCAGTGGGCTAGCTCCGGGACGCCGGCTGGAGCTAGCCCCCTGCGGCTCCATTAGCTCCGGCAGCCACCACTGGGATAATTGGGTCCCCTATTAACATTTGCTCCCGTTTAGCATTATGGGCGTCATAGCCATAGACTATAAAAGTCTTACCCAAGGCTGAATCATAAACTAAAATGTATACAGGACTGTCTCAGAAAATTAGAATATTGTGATAAAGTTCTTTATTTTCTGTAATGCAATTAAAAAAACAAAAATGTCATACATTCTGGATTCATTACAAATCAACTGAAATATTGCAAGCCTTTTATTATTTTAATATTGCTGATTATGGCATACAGCTTAAGAAAACTCAAATATCCTATCTCTAAATATTAGAATATCATGAAAAAGTATACTAGTAGGGTGTTCAACGAATCACTTGAATCGTCTAATTAACTCGAAACACCTGCAAGGGTTTCCTGAGCCTTGAAAAACACTCAGCTTGGTTCAGTAAACTAAATCACAAGTATGGGGAAGACTGCTGATCTGACTGCTGTCCAGAGGACCGTCATTGACACCCTCCATCAGGAGGGTAAGACACAAAAAGACATTTCTCAAAGAGCAAGCTGTTCACAGAGTGCAGTTTCAAAGCACATCCACAAAAAGTCTGTTGGAAGGGGGAAATGTGGCAGGAAACGCTGCACAACCAAGAGAGATGACCGCAGCCTTAACAGCATTGTGAAGAAGAGTCGCTTCCAGAATTTGGGGGAGCTTCAAAGACAGTGGACTGAAGCTGGAGTCCAGGTATCAAAAGTCACTGTTCACAGACGTATCCGGGAAATGGGCTACAATAGCCGTATTCCCATGGTCAAGCCACTTCTGAACTCAAGACAACGGAAGAGGCGTCTGACTTGGGCTAAGGAAAAGAAGCACTGGACAGTTGCACAGTGGTCCAAAGTCCTCTTTTCAGACGAAAGCAAGTTTTGTATTTCATTTGGAAGTCAAGGCGCCAGAGTCTGGAGAAAGGCTGGAGAGGAGCAAAATCCAAGTTGCTTGAAATCCAGTGTGAAGTTCCCACAGTCAGCGATGGTTTGGGGAGCCATGTCAGCTGCTGGTGTTGGTCCACTGTGTTTCATCAAGCCCAGAGTAAATGCAGCTGTGTACCAAGAGATTTTAGAGCACTACATGCTTCCGTCTGCTGAAAAGCTCTATGGAGATGAGGAATTCATTTTCCAGCATGATCTGGCACCTGCCCACAGTGCCAAAACCACCAGTAACTGGTGTACTGACCATGGCATTACTGTCCTCGATTGGCCTGCAAATTCCCCTGACCTGAACCCCATAGAGAATATGTGGGGTATTGTGAAGAAGAAGCTGAAAGACACCAGACCCAACAATGCTAATGAGCTAAAGGCCGCTATTGAAGCATCCTGGGCATCCATAACACCTCAGCAATGCCACAGGCTGATTGCCTCCATGCCACGCCGCATTGATGCAGTAATCCGTGCAAAAGGATTCCCAACCAAGTACTGAGTGCATTAATGGACATTTTCAAATGTTTGATTGTGTTTTGCTATTATAGATCTTTTTTTTTTACTTGGTCTGAGGAACTATTCTAATTTTTTGAAATAGGATTTTTGAGTTTTCTTAAGCTGTATGCCATAATCAGCAATATTAAAATAATAAAAGGCTTGCAATATTTCAGTTGATTTGTAATGAATCCAGAATGTATGACATTTTTGTTTTTTTAATTGCATTACAGAAAATAAAGAACTTTATCACAATATTCTAATTTTCTGAGACAGTCCTGTATGTATGTATAAAGGGTTAGGGAATGCTACGGCATTGGGACAAAATTACCATGGGATCACTCCGGTCATTGTACGTACTTCGTCTCACTGGAATATTAACGGTCAGATTGAATACAACATCGACCCAATTTATCAGGTCAATGACGGGAGAGTTTTGAAAGTGACAAAACACTGTTTTCACACATTTAAAAACACTTAAACAATTAAACAATGTTTACCCCAGGATTCAGGCACCTTCCCTGGCTTGTAAAATGTGGTGATGCACCCTGGAGGTATCATACTATTTAAAACATGTATACCCAGGATTCAATCACTTTTCCTGGCTTGCAAAGTGCTGTGAAGCAGCCTGTTCTCTGGATGTGTAAGGCAGAGGAGGGTACAAAAAAAAGTTAATGTGTGAACCTCCAGCAGGGCAGGTGGTGCTCTGAATAAGTCAGAATATTGATGCTGGTGTGCGGACAGTAAAGCACCACAAAATCCACCCCCCTTTAAGTTACCAGGGGCATGAGAACATCCTCCACAGGAGGGTGGGTGGTGCTGTGAATAAGTCCGAATATTGATGCTGGTGGGCGGACAGTAAAGCACCACAAAATCCACCCCCCTTTAAGTTACTAGGGGCATGAGGTTCTGTAGGGTGTGAACATCTGTGTTTAGTCCGTGGGGGAGTGCTTAAGTCCGGGGGCCCGGGGTCTCACGGTGTGCGATATTATGGAAGTCGAAAAAACGAGTGCCAACGGAGGAGGGGCTCAAAAAAGCGCAAGTCTTCGGTGCTTCCGGCGGAAGCCCCGGACACATTTTCACTGCCATGTTGCATTTTACAACGTAGAGGGGATTCGAGACCTCCCTTCCTCAGTCAAATAAATGCATTCATGTTTTCCAAGCTACCATCTGCACGAAATCGGAAACCCGGTTTTGAGAGCACTTAGAAAAAAAAACTGCTGTTTCACATCATGGAGGAATGTGTCCGCTACATGAGTGCTTTGGCTCGGATACAATTGTCGCCTGGAGGACCCCAATCATGGTTCTTGCCAAACTTTAAGTTTTTGAACTGGCCTCTGGAGGAATACAAGGGGAGTTGTCACGGAATTATGAGACACTATTTTCGGATACATTTCATCCATTTTCACCCCTTCCTCTGGTTCTCCCAAAAGATAACTTGGACTTTATCTGCCTCTGGAGGAATGTAAGGGGAGTTGTCAGGGGACTCTACCCGCCTTAAGAGACACTATTTTGGGATACAATTTCTCAATTTTCACCCCTTTTCTCTGGTTCTCCCAAAATATAACAGAGTATTTTCCTGATTTCTCACTGATCGAATGAAAAACGCGACCCGCCATCGGAGGGCCTCCGCCGGCCCGGCCTCGTGCCGGTGCTCTGGCGGTCGGTTCCTCCGAACTGCGGGTTCGACTCTGATGGCCGGGAGGGTGTGCTGCGTGGGGGAATTGACGGAAGCGCACCACCAGGAGTGGTGTCCAAACTGGTCTCTGGAGGAATGCAAGGGGAGTCGAAAGGGGACTCTTCTTGCTGTTTTTCTTGTCAAAATTGAGGGGTGTGTTTGAGGGGAGGGCCCTGGCTGTTTCGGCAGCCTCCGCTCCTCTCTTCTCTCCCTCCCCGAGACCAGCTCGTGCTCCGGCTGTAAAAGGCAGGTGCGCGGGCACCCACTGCCACTCGCTCTGAGCCTGGCTCCCGAGCAGCACGTTCTCCCCGGCAGTCCGCCAGCAGATGAAAAACACCCACCTCTCCGCCTCTTCCGAGGGACGAGGGAACCGCGCTGGGGGGGGGTCTGCTGGAGGCTCCTGCTGGGTGCTCCTGCTGGGTGCTCCGTCCTGCGTTTCACCGGGACCCGGCTCCAATACTCGGAACTCTGACTCCAGCGCGGTGTGGCTGCCTCGCCCTGGCCGTCCACCGTGCGCCCTCCGGGTACCTGACTCCCCTGCCTCCTCCGGGTGCAGGTGTGAGGGGTTCAATGCCTCCTCACCCCGCTGCAGTGAATGCCGGAGCGGGATGGAGCGCCCGGAGGTACTGTTGTCCCCACATTACCATGGTGTCTCGAGGATAGGACCGAGAGATGACTCTCTACCCGGGTTACAAGTCACTATTTTCGGACACTTTCTTTGCTTTACCCCGGTTCTATCACTCTTTCCTCCTTTGACCATAAAACGTGTTTCCTGCTGGGGTACTGCCTGGTTCCGGGGCACCCCAAACCCTCTCATGGTCGGGCCACCATGAATTGATGCATCGGACCCAATGTTGCCAACACCAGCCCCGCGTTGGTGCGGAGGTGGGACCATTTTGCCAGGTGGTAACCCAAGTCCTCCTTTGGTCCGTGTACCAGGCATTGAAGCATCGAACTTTTGTTGCAATCAACAGAATTTAAATACAATTAACTGTGTCTGTTTCAGTAAGGATGTCGTCCGAATGCCCGGTGTGCAGACTCTTCTATCTGGCTTTGAACAAGCACCTTAAGCACAAACATGCAGTGCGGAACTTGGAGGAAAGAGGCATCATTCCTAAAATGGCCAGTGGCCGAATACATGTTCGGACCAAACCCTGTCCCATCACAGGGTGTTCGTATGCTGGGAAGAAACTGCACGGTCATGTCACTCATGGCCACCCTGAGTTATCCCGAGATGAAGCACATCAGGTCCTGGCAAGGCTGAAGCATAGTGTGGCCCTGCAATTGCTCCATGACCTCAGACAGACTAATCCCATCATTGGAATGGCTACATCATTGGATATAGACAATGAGGAGGAATACCCGGTGCACCCTCCACCCTTCTCCCCACATACTGAGTGTGACGAAGAGGACTGCAGGCAGGTGATGCTGGAAAATGTGGCATTGAGGGCTCAGAAGGATGCCCTCATTGATGAGGTGAAGACCCTGAGTATATTGTAAAGTCGGGCCGGGCAGTCACAACAGCGCTGTTGTTCCTGAAGAATGTGAACCATTTCCTGAGGTACTTGTCTGAGTCAAAGCTCCGGAGGTGCAGGCTCACCCAGTCTGATATTAGCTGTTTTAACTTTTAAATGCACTGTGAGGCGACCTTGGGTGTCCTGAAAGGCGCCTAAAAAAAAAATGTATTATTATATGACCCACATTATCAGAGAGGTGAAAGCCAACATGAACAACTTGAAAAAGTCTGTCACTGTCACCAGTTCAAGATGAAGAGGAACAAGCTGGATCGTCTGCCGAGCCAGGCGGAGCTTCTCGCCGCCATGGCGGCCGCTGAGAAGCGCATCCCTGATTTACTTGACCTGATGGCTTGCAACCCGACCTCAATCACCCAGTACATGCTATACGGCTATCTAACCCTCCATTGGAGCCTCCTGTATGGCCACCGTCCGGGTGTGTACGCAAACATCACCAACACTGAGGTGTTAGAGGCGGACACAAGGGGCACTGCTGAGGGCTACATCATCCATGTGCAGGATCACAAGACTGCCAAGACATTTGGCGAAGCACAGCTGGTGCTTACAGTGAAGGAGTTTGGCTGGGTCATGCGGTGGATGGGGATAAAAGAGGGCTTGTCGGGTCCTCAGAATGAATTCTTCCTTTTCACAACGGGGAAGCATGCCTCCAGGAACCTGAACGCTCACTTGAAGAGGGCTTGGGCTGATGCTGGGCTAGAAACAGCCGTCACCTTCACAATCCTGCGCACTGCCCTGGCGGACATTATCAAGCATCACCAAGATCCAGAAAGCAGGTCGATTCTCGCCAGGTTTATGTGTCACCACGTAAGCACCGCAGACCGGTTCTACGCGAATACGCCTGGAATAAAAGAGGGATTGAAGAGCCGCTCCATGTTCAGGGCGGCAGCAGCTGCATCATCGGAAGGAGTTCTACCGCCGTCAGATACCTCCGAAGAGGACTCAGAGGCAGAGACTAGCGATACCTCTTTTTCTGGGCCGGTTGATACTCCTGATGTGGGGGTAGGGGCCGTGGACTCAGCCTTTTTCCCCCGGTGCACCGTACAAGTTACACGGCTAATATGGCCCCCGGGCCCCCGCTGAACATGTTTTTAATCATGTTTTTATTATGCATATTGTGTATACTGTTTTTGTAAAAATAATGTGATAATTAAATAAATAAAAAACATTTTAATAACGTTTAAGTTTCCCAGCGGTTGATACAGTGCCAGGTATCAGACTATTTAATCAAAGTTTACCCAGTATTCAGACACCTACCCTGGCTTGTAAAATGCGGCAATGTGCCCTGGAGGTCTCATACTATTTAAACAAAGTTTACCCATGATTCAGACACCTTCCCTGGCTTGTAAAATGTGGTGATGCGCCCTGGAAGTATAAGACTATTTTAAACAACTTTTCCCCGCCTTTGAAACACTTATTCCTGGTTTTTAGCCTATCATTTTGCAAGATATGATTTAACATGGAAACTCTCCTGGAAATGGACATATTCTGTCCTTCTCCAAGAGACCTTCCATGTTAAATGATATCTTGCAAAATGACAGGCTAATAATCTCTTCCAGATGTTTAAAAACTCTTTTCCCGACAATTTAAACATTATTTCTGGCTTGTAAAGTGCAGTGGTAGTATCAGACTATTTAAAGGGTTACCAGGAGCATGAGAACATCTTCCACAGGAGGGTGGGTGGGGCTGTGAATAAAGATGAATATGGATGATGGTGTGCGGACAGTAAAGCACCACAAAATCCACCTGATAGCGCAGAGTGAAGCAGGTAGGACCCAAACGCAGATAACACTT
Organism: Harpagifer antarcticus; assembly: GCA_902827135.1. Taxonomy (NCBI): domain Eukaryota; kingdom Metazoa; phylum Chordata; class Actinopteri; order Perciformes; family Harpagiferidae; genus Harpagifer; species Harpagifer antarcticus. The sequence continues at coordinate 4,545,085 of CADEHL010001357.1, forward strand.
GATAATACCTTTATTTCAAGGTCTCTTATCTAATACATAAACTTTAACAAACAAAACACTCTACGGTGAACTAGGTCACAAACAAAAGAAGCACCAACACTGAACACAGGACGAGACAAGACTAAATACAGGGAGGGATAATTACAAGACAAGACACAGCCGGGCAGGGGAGGAGAAACACAAGGGCCACAGGTGAACACAATCAGCTAACGAGACACAGGTGAGGAAACTAACGACAGGAGGAAAAACACAGGGAAAAGGACCAGACAATAACCCAGGAGGAAAACATGGCATAGAGAACAGTGAAAACACCCAAACCTAGACATAGACCCGTGACCTGACATGACAACCGTGACAGAACCCCCCCCTCAAGGGACGGATTCCAGACGTCCCTAAACCCCAAAACAAAAATCCAACACAGTCCAGCAGGGTGGGTGGAGGGGGTCCGGAGGAGGGACGTATCCCTAGGCCACCAGGGTGGGTGGAGGGGGTCCGGAGGACGGGACTAAGCTGACCGCCCAGGAGCCCAGTAGGGGACCAGGAAGGGATCTCGGGCGGACGGCCCGGGGGCAAGGCAGAGTCTAAGGTGGGGAACTCGGGCGGACGGCCCGGGGGCAAGGCAGAGTCCAAGGTGGGGGTCTCGGGCGGACGGCCCGGGGGCAAGGCAGAGTCCATGGTGGGGAACTCGGGCGGACGACCCGGGGGCAAGGCAGAGTCCAAGGTGGGGGTCTCGGGCGGACGACCCGGGGGCAAGGCAGAGTCCAAGGTGGGGGTCTCGGGCGGACGGCCCGGGGGCAAGGCAGAGTCCATGGTGGGGCGAAGGCCACAGCGGGCGAACTCAGGGGGCCGAGCATGAGGGCGAAGACCAGACAGCTCCGGAGGCCGGGCAGGACCCGGTGTCGGCCGGACAGGAACCGGAGCCGGCGGGACAGGCTTCGGCAGGATCCCCCACGGAAGAGGACCAGGAGTTGGCAGGACCCCCAGCAGGAGAGTAGACGACGGGACCTCCAACGAGACAGGACAAAGGGCTGGCAGGACTCCCGGCAGGAGAGTAGTCGGCGGGGCCTCCAACGGGACAGGACACAGGGTTGGCAGGACCCCCGGCAGGAGAGTAGTCGGCGGGGCCTCCAACAGCACAGGACATAGGATTGGCAGGACCCCCGGCAGGAGAGTAGACGGCGGGACCTCCAACGGCACAGGACATAGGGTTGGCAGGACCCCCGGCAGGAGAGTAGTCGGCGGGGCCTCCAACAGCACAGGACACAGGATTGGCAGGACCCCCGGCAGGAGAGTAGACGGCGGGACCTCCAACGGCACAGGACATAGGGTTGGCAGGACCCCCGGCAGGAGCGTAGTCGGCGGGACCTCCAACGGGACAGGACATGGGGTTGGCAGGACCCCCGGCAGGAGAGTAGTCGGCGGGGCCTCCAACGGGACAGGACAAAGGGTTGGCAGGACCCCCGGCAGGAGACTAGTCTGCGGGACCTCCAACTGGACAAGACATGGGGTTGGCAGGACCCCCGGCAGGAGAGTAGTCGGCGGGGCCTCCAACGGGACAGGACAAAGGGTTGGCAGGACCCCCGGCAGGAGACTAGTCTGCGGGACCTCCAACTGGACAGGACATGGGGTTGGCAGGACCCCCGGCAGAGGGCTAGTCTGCGGGACCTCCAACTGGACAGGACATGGGGTTGGCAGGACCCCCAGCGGAACATCCAACGGTACAGGACATGGGGTTGGCAGGACCCCCGGCAGAAGACTAGTCTGCGGGACCTCCAACTGGACAAGACATGGGGTTGGCAGGACCCCCGGCAGAGGGCTAGTCTGCGGGACCTCCAACTGGACAGGACAAGGGGTTGGCAGGACCCCCAGCGGAACCTCCAACGGTACAGGACATGGGGTTGGCAGGACCCCCGGCAGAAGACTAGTCTGCGGGACCTCCAACTGGACAGGACATGAGGTTGGCAGGACCCCCAGCGGAACCTCCAACGGTACAGGACATGGGGTTGGCAGGACCCCCGGCAGAAGACTAGTCTGCGGGACCTCCAACGGCACATGAGTAGGGGCTTGAGTGGGGACTCGAGAGAGGGCTTGAGAGGGAACTCGAGAGGAAACTGGAGAGTGGACTCGAGAAGAAACTCGAGAGGTGACCTGAGGGGAAACTTGAGAGGGGACTCGGGTAGGAACTTGAGAGGTGACTTGAGAGGGGACTCGAGAAGAGACCTGAGGGGAAACTTGAGAGGTGACTCGAGAGGACACTGGAGAGTTGACTTGAGAGGTGACTCGAGAGGACACTGGAGAGTTGACTTGAGAGGGGACTTGAGAAGGGACTGGAGAGGGGACTCGAGAAGGAACTCGAGAGGTGACTCGAGAGGTAACTCGAGAAGGAACTCGAGAGGTGACTCGAGAGGTAACTCGAGAGGGGACCTGAGAGGGGACTTGAGAGGGAACTCGAGAGGAGACCTGAGGGGAAACTTGAGAGGTGACTCGAGAGGACACTGGAGAGTTGACTTGAGAGGGGACTCGAGAAAAGACTCGAGAGGGGACCTGAGAGGGGACTTGAGAGGGAACTCGAGAGGTGACTCGAGAGGTAACTCGAGAGGGGACCTGAGAGGGGACTTGAGAGGGAACTCGAGAGGAGACCTGAGGGGAAACTTGAGAGGTGACTCGAGAGGACACTGGAGAGTTGACTTGAGAGGTGACTCGAGAGGACACTGGAGAAGGGACTGGAGAGGGGACTCGAGAAGGAACTCGAGAGGTGACTCGAGAGGTAACTCGAGAGGGGACCTGAGAGGGGACTTGAGAGGGAACTCGAGAGGGGACCTGAGAGGGGACTTGAGAGGGAACTCGAGAGGAGACCTGAGGGGAAACTTGAGAGGGGACTCGGGTAGGAACTTGAGAGGTGACTCGAGAGGGGACTTGAGAAGGGACTCGAGGGGAAACTTGAGAGAGTTGGTTCGCCAACAGAACACGGGGTGCTGGAGTCGGCCGGTACGCCGACAGGACACGAGGAGCTGGTGTTGGCTGGGGAGCCAACAAGAGACGAGGTGCTGGAGTCGGCCGGTACGCCGACAGGACACGGGGAGCTGGTGTTGGCTGGGGAGCCAACAAGAGACGAGGTGCTGGGGTCGGCCGGTACGCCGACAGGACACGGGGAGCTGGTGTTGGCTGGGGAGCCAACAAGAGACGAGGTGCTGGAGTCGGCCGGTACGCCGACAGGACACGGGGTGCTGGCGTCGGCCGGTATGCCGACAGGACACGGGGAGCTGGCGTTGGCCGGTAAGCCAGTCCTGGAGCCGAAACTGGAGTCGGGACTGGAGCCAGAACCATGGCTGCTGGGGCCGGAACTGGGGCTGGAGCCATGGCTCTTGGGGCTCGGGCTGCTAGCTTGGCCTTGCGACTCCTTTTAGCAGCCGCCTGAATACTCCGTGGACCTCCATAAGCCAGACGAGTACCCGAGAATGGATCCTGGACAGGAGCAGGAAATGGGGAAGGAGCAGGGGCTGACTCCAGACGGAACCCACCAAGGCGTATGGTGCCAGGTTGGGAATTGGGAGACAGGGAGCTAGCATGCCTGGGGCTAGCAGGCCGGGAATCACACACCGGGAGGATCTTTGAAATCCAGCCAGGTAAGAACTTCACCAAACCTGGTTTCTCTCTAGCCATTTGGCGCGCCTCCGACAACACAGCCTCTCGCTGCTGAACTCCGGGTGCTCTCTTCCATCGATCCGAGCAGTTAGCCAAAAAAAAGGAAAAATTCAATAATTCCAGCTCGAACGGATCTGCTGGGCCCATTTCTTGGTTGGTGCTTTCTGATAGCGCAGAGTGAAGCAGGTAGGACCCAAACGCAGATAACACTTGATAATACCTTTATTTCAAGGTCTCTTATCTAATACATAAACTTTAACAAACAAAACACTCTACGGTGAACTAGGTCACAAACAAAAGAAGCACCAACACTGAACACAGGACGAGACAAGACTAAATACAGGGAGGGATAATTACAAGACAAGACACAGCCGGGCAGGGGAGGAGAAACACAAGGGCCACAGGTGAACACAATCAGCTAACGAGACACAGGTGAGGAAACTAACGACAGGAGGAAAAACACAGGGAAAAGGACCAGACAATAACCCAGGAGGAAAACATGGCATAGAGAACAGTGAAAACACCCAAACCTAGACATAGACCCGTGACCTGACATGACAACCGTGACACCACCTCCTTTAAGTGTTACCAGGGGCATGAGAACATCCTCCACATTCTGTGAATAAGGATGAATATGGATGCTAGTGGGCGGACAGTAAAGCACCGCAAACTCCACCCCCCCTTTAAGGTTCCCAGGGGCACAAGGTTCTTGAGGGTGTGATCATCTGGGTTTAGTCGGTGGGGGAGTGCTTAAGTTCGGGGGCCCGGGGTCTCACGGTGTGCGAGGTTATGGAAGTGTGCATGTCAGGGGGACATTCTGTAGATCATTAGTCCGTATTTTGGGGGTCTGTGAGCCGCCACAGAGAGGTGCAATTACTGGTCTCTCTCCTGGAGGTGTGAAATAACCTAAGTGCCCAAGTAATGGAGGCATGCTGGAGATCATTAGTCCGTATTTTGCGGCTCTGTGAGCCGCTACAAATAGGTGATTTTCCCGGTGTATTTCATGGAAGTCTGACATATCCTGTTTGCTCATGTGAGGGAGAGATGCTGGAGCTGCTTCGTGTTCTATTTATTGTTAAACATCACATTCTGAATGACCCATTTTAATTGCAAAACTGAATTAAAACAGTCCCCCCGACCTTTGAAACTAATCTACCCACGTTTAGCATGCTATTTTCGGTTATAAATCTTATCTTATCACCATGGATGTGCATGTATTTAACAAAAAAAAAGCTTACAGCACCGGGTATTCCCAGGCAGTCTCTCATCCAAGTACTGACCCGGCCCGACCCTGCTTAGCTTCCGAGATCGGACGAGATCGGGCGTGCTTTTTTTTTTTTTATCTTTTATTATATCAAAAACACAAACAGTTTACATTTTTTAAAACATATTTGGCTCGTTCCTTTACCCCATAGGGAAAAGACACTGATGCTTCCCTCTATACCAGGGATCACCAACTACATTTGTCCAAGGGCCAAAATGTATCCAATAGACACTATCGCGGGCCAGCGGGGGGGGGGGGGGGGGTTACAGGTACTGCATAAAAGCTTAGCAGACTCTTCACGCTCACGAAGGATCACTTCTAGGCAGGGTTGGGAGGGTTACTTTGTAAATGTAATCAGTTACTGATTACTGAATGCATGCTCTGAAAGTAATCAGAATACAGTTACAGTTACGTGTCTCTAAAAAAGTAACGTGTTCAGGTTACTTTTAGAATACTTTTGGAATACTTTCTTTTTCCATAACAGATGGGTATGTTTTGGTAAACAGGAGACACTTGTTTCACTGTTTTAATGGCTTATCAAGAACTCAAACACAACATCTTGGTGTCATTCTGACAGCTCTCTCATCTGCACCCCACATAACATCACCCGGACTGCATTCTCCTGCTGTAAACCTTTCCTTAGAATATGTTATGAATTGTAAGGTGTCCTTGGTGCTTTGAAAGGCGCCCCTAAATAGAATGAATTATCATTATTATCTGAAATGATGTAATCACTTTTAAAACTGTTTCCAGTCACTTGCCCCATGCATTCAGCAGCAGCAGGCCATTCACTTTGGTTTGATCCCGTTATAAATGTTATCATTTAGACAATAAAGAAATGCTACATCAACGTTATCTTGCACATTTTATCTAACCATCTCCGTTTCTAACTTTCGATATATTTAAAAGAGATCTCTCTCTCATCTGCGTGCGGGGGCGGGGCCTCACAGACACGCTGCATCTCTCTCGCTCACAGACACGCTGCAGCAGTGTGCACACTAATGAATATTACATTTTGTGAGGAAACAGTTAGCCTACTTGATTTTTGTATTCTGATTACGTAACGCCGTTACATATATTCGTTACACCCAACCCTGCTTCTGGGCTACTGTCCCGCAGCTCCTGCCTCTCTGTTGGACTCTGTTGCAGCGGGGCTGCTGCTGTGGTGCGGAGCGCACAAAGCAGACTCTTCACAACGAAGGATCACTTCTTCTTCTTCAAGGAAGGGAAGGTTTCGCAGTATGCAGTCTACTGTCCCGCAGCTGCTGCCTCTCTGTTGGACTCCGGTACTGCACATTACTCACGAGACGTTGTAAAAGAAAAAATGGTGGGGGGCGAACGCAGTAACCACTTCGCCAACGCCACAGTCACCCCCGTCGTGCGGGCCGGATGAGAATGTCTGGCGGGCCGGATGTGGCCCGCGGGCCGCCAGTTGGTGGTCACTGCTCTATACTAAACATGTACACACTTAAGCAGCTCACTGCCCGCACGCAGTATACATCCTCTTACTCCCCACAGTGTCCTACTTTTGTACCACAGCAGGACTCTAAATACGTCTTCCATCGTGACATTTCCAATTCAAGCTTCATAAAAACAAAAATACAAAAACATAGAAACCCACACATAATTAAATCACAAAATTGAACACCAATTTGCCGTTTTTTAGTGCAATCAACTTGCATCCGTCCACATATTCTTTTAAGAACTGTTCTTTCTCCAAGAAGACAAATAATAGCCCCACATCCCTTATCACAGACCTCATCATCATTTCCCAAACATTTAGCACCCTTTTTTCATAATGTGCAGCATTTCTTCTTGTTTTGACAGCGTATCTTGCGTGACTCAAAACAAAATTCAAAAAACCCACGTTGCATTCACTCAAATTCCCTCTCCAACCAAACAACCATAACTCCTTCCATTCTATCCTCCTTATTATCCTCTCACCCCAACATCTTTCAATCAACTCTTTCAATCTCTCAAAAACACCCTTAACATGCTGCATTCATACAACTCATGCATACAGTTCTCCACTCCCACCTTACACACATCACACTCTCTCTTTATCTCACTGTCAAACGTACTGATCACCAGGTTGTTGTAAATCCTCTTGTGCCTCAACATGTAATCGAAGTGTTCACACTCCACACTGTTTCCTTTCACTCTCAGATTCAACCATATTTTCCCCACATCCATTCCTCCCACCACCTTATCCCACACCTTTTCCGCCGCCGGTCTCCTTATGTTCTTTCCCCTCATTATTTTACTTATCCCTCTAGTGCTTACGTCTCGCAAAGTTTCCTCAAGTCCCCTTCTCCCACAAATAAGACCACCTCACTTTCCCCCTTCCCATCCTCTTCACTGTCAATCATTCTTCTCCATTCCCCCGGCATTCCCT